>CM046874.1:685354730-686613402 GCA_025667525.1 Glebionis coronaria
AGGGGGGGGGGGGGGGGGGGGGGGGCGAAACTAGGAAATTAATTCATTTGGGGATTCGGATTTGAAGACGACCCCGACATTTGGTTGGTTGGGTCAGAAAGCATACCGAAAATCCAATTTGGGTTGCGGTTGGGATTCCTTTTTTTGGATGGTAGAAATGGAGATGATGAAATATATAGAAAGTGTGTGAGAAGTATAAAATATTTAGTGGTTACTTATAGGATTTTTAGAAGTGTAAAAATAGGTTTTAGGAGTTCTTTTTTTGAAAATCCCCCCCCCCCCCAAACGGTCATATAGCTGTTATATTCAAATTAAAAAAAAAATTAGAAAAGCGTGGGTTGGTGCCGATGGCGCGAGGCCCTTGGCGCTAACCCACGGGGTCCTACATCGTGAAGGTATTTTGCGCCATGGCTCAACGCCAGGCAACCACACGATGACTCCAACTCTTCTTAGAAGAAGAACAAATGCATATCTAGAGAAATTTTAATGAAAGGTAAAAGGGTGGGAGATAATAAGGGAACACAAAGTAAGAGATGATGTTTATGTGAAAGAGAAAAAAAAGAAAGATTAAGTATATGAGAGGGAAAAGTGGGGAGAATTGCTAGGATTTGCAAAACACCAAAAGTAAGGATGTGACTCCCAATTTTAAAACCTGGCCCCTTCAACCAAACAAATGCAATGAGGCCCAACCTCACGTCTATGGATCTAAACCCGTGAAACAAACGGGCACTAAAAGTAATAAGCACCAAAGTATTAAACTGTTTGGTTTTTCAATTTGCATTTATCAAGATAAATTAAAGAATGTCTAAAACTAATATAGTGGCATTTTTAGATTAACATATCATTTTTAACGGCAATTTATATGATACTTAGCAAGGATCTAGGAAAAATACGAAGAACAAGCTAGCAATGGATTTGTGAGGGTATGAGAACTGGTAGATCCAATTACAAAAATTCATTGGTCTATTAAAAATTCAAATAAAAAAGTTATGTTTACATCCTTTAGAATAATATCCTTATTGGATTTTCTAGACTAAAAAATAAACTCGTTTCTATAGCGCAAAAAGATCATATTGTTGATTGAACAACCACGGATAATATAGGGTACAATACGAGAGAAACATATGCTTGGTCCGCTAAGGTGATGAATAATAATTTTCCCTATTATTTGCCGAACATTAATATTTGTATTCCACGTTCCTATATCATGTTCGTGAATTCTTCAATTCTACCTATCTTTTTTTTAACTAGAGTTGTAAAAGGGATGGGAGTGGTGGTGCAATAGGCTGGTGCTAAGCTATGACACGTGATTTAAGTTTGGGGTATCATTTTATAGGTTGGCGCCATGGATCTGGCGTCGTGGCTACCAGCTCATGACAAACAATTTTTTATTATTTTTAATCTAAATAGATATATCTTTTATGGGAACAAACCATATGACACAAGAAATCACCAATGCCACTGAAAAGTGGTCTCATAGCATTTATGGTACCATAACTTATTTTGTTGACGTGACATTGTTATTTGGCAATAGCACCAAGTTTACGACATCATCGTTCTTTATGCTCATCGTTCTTTATGAATTGGCTTCTATCAGCTTCTAAAACCCTAAAAACAATGGCTGCCAACCGCCATCAATTTCTTCCTCAATCGACATCTCCAAAACTCTTGTAATTCACCTGTGGAAAATCCCTGCTGTCTTGGGATTGATCTCGTGATCTTCCGAGAGCGAGCGATTTTACACGTTGTGCAATTCTTGAGTTTTTGAGATTAGATTTATTTTCATTATTTTCTTTTATTTTTAATTTCTTCAACCCAGTTTGATCCACTACCCTCCGCTCATTCTTGAGTCTAAAGAACCTGTCGTCTGTGAATCATCTTGTGTGAGATCCAGAACGAGCTTCTTTATTCCCTAGTAATTCGGAGCCATAGAGATCAATTGGGGTTTTTCAAAAACAAAAACCTAAACTATGACTGGCGATGACCCCCAAAACCCTAATTACAAAAACCTGCAAGATGTTTTTGTAACAATTTACCTCACAAACTTTCCAACCTCCTCGGGATCTAAAGATCTTTGGAGCCAATGTGAGAAATATGGAACAGTAGCGGATGTTTACATAGCTCACAAACTTTCAAAAATTGGAAGACGTTTCGCCTTTGTTAGATTTCTGAAAGTCAACAATATCGGATTGTTATTGGAATCACTCAATAAGATTTGGATCGGTTCATATCATATTTTTGCTGCAAAGGCCAGATTCGAACGTAAACCGTTTACTTCAAACAAAACAACCTCCAATCAAAAGCCTAAAACTCAAGCAAAACCCACACCTAAAACTTCAACCGCACATCATGCAAACCCTAGCCATTCATACGCGACGGCTCTTAAAGGTAAGGCTTCGAACTTCGCTGATTCTAATGAAAAAACCATCCTTAAATCTGTTTCTCTTGACAAATCTGATCTGATTGATATGTCGGATTCGGACTTGAGAAAAGTTATCCTAGTTAAGGTTAGAGATGTGCATCTCATTCGCAATATCAATAATGTCCTCCATAAAGAAGGTTTTTTTGGCTTCACATGCAAATACATTGGGGGCATGTGGCTGTGGATCGAATTTGACTCCTTGGAATCATGTCAAAAACTTCAAGCAAACACAGAAATATCGTGGTACTTTACTGCTATGAAACATGTAACACAAACATTCAAAGCAGATGAGAGACTTGTTTGGATTGAAATTTGTGGTCTTCCACTTAATGCATGGACTTCCAAGGCGTTTAAGAAGATTTCTGATATTTGGGGGGAGCCTCTCTTTGTGGATGAAGATCCTAAAGAAAATGTTGCAATTGGCAGAGTCTGCATAAAAACTAGGATCCAAGATCAGATTTCTGAAACATGTAAAGTGATTATTCAGTGTAAATCTTTTAATGTTCGTATAAAAGAATTTGTTGGATGGGTTCCGGAGATTGAAGATTTAGATTGCGAGTCTAGCATGAATTCTGATACTCACTCAGATGATCTTGAGGTAAATGACCGTGAAGATCATGATGTACAAGAAGGTGAGATTCCCCTTAACACTGACAAACCTGATATAGAGACGCACAAACCTACTGAAACTTCTGAAGTTGAAGTAGTTATGGATACACAAGAGCCCATTGGAGTGGAAGGTTTTGTAGACTCTCCAAATGATGTGGAAGCCCCTAATGAGCCAGTTAAGGAGACTCAAAACAACCAAAAAGAAGACTCAGATGCCTCATCAAAACCTTATGGTTTTGAGGGATACAAGAATCAACACACACATAAGAATAACCGACCATCAGTATCCTCCTCTTTTACAACCGCAAAGATTTCTAGAATCAGCAAGTCTCACTCTAAATCGAATCATGGATCGATGATTGATGCATTCATCTCTCACATTGAAATGGGGAATGTTTTGGGATATGATATGCAAGGAAGTAAAAATGATCTCAAGAAATTCATAGACAGTATTGGTGCTAAGCAGGATCAGTTATGAATGTGTTGTCCTTCAATACTTGTGGATTGGGAACGGATAAATGCAAAGACATCGCTAAACTTTGTAGCAAGCATAATGTCTCTTTTTTGGGTATTCAAGAAACTCACTCCATCAACATTGATCCTTTTAAGGTTAAGTGTTTATGGGGAAATTTTCAATTTGATTACGCTTTTTGTCCTTCGTTGGGAAGATCCGGAGGTATGGTTTCCATTTGGGACATCAATGTCTTTGTTAAGCTCAACATCATTCAAGTTAATCATCTCCTCATTGTAGAAGGTATATAGAAGTCTTCTCTTCTACACTGTTTTATGATCAATGTATACGCACCTCAAGATGACAGAAAGAAGGAGTCTCTTTGGAATTATATTCTGGAATTCATGGAAAGCAATCAAGGGCATTATATCATATTTGGTGATTTTAATGTTGTAAGACATGCTTCTGAACGTATTGGATCGGTGTTCAAGCCTTTGTCTGCCAACATCTTCAACCTTTTTATTACTAATGGCCGCCTTTGGGACATTCCTCTTGGAGGTCACATGTTTACGCGTATCAATAAACGGGGTGATAAGCTTAGTAAGTTAGATCGTTTTCTTGTCTCTGAAAATACCACTAGCTTACTTCATAATTATTCTGCCAAGGTCCTTGATTGTTTCTTATTAGATCATCGACCAATTCTCCTATCTCAAGCGGTTGTGGATTTTGGTCCTATCCCTTTTAAATTCTACAACTCTTGGCTTATGGATAATCATCTTCATGATCTTATTGCTGAATTTTGGAAGGGACACAGTACTGATCATCGTTCTTCCATTTTAAAGTTCAGTAAAAAGATGAAAGCTCTCAAAAGTCTCATTAAAAATTGGTCTAATAATAGATCTCTTTTACAGTCGCGGGAAAAAGATGATCTTTTGAAGAAAATTAAAGACTTCGATGACTCCATTGTTGGTAGGACTGATGACGATATTGATGTTTCCCAGCGTTCTATTTGGTTAAATAATCTCCGCAGCATTGAACAAAAGGAATGTATTGATTACTTACAAAAAGCTAAGATCAAATGGGGAATTGAGGCGGATGAAAACTCCAAGTTTTATCACGCAACTATTAATCAGAAACGTAGATACCTTTCCATTCAAGGGATTAAGCATGAAGGTCAATGGATTACGGATCCTCATCAAATTAAAGATGTTTTCTATACCTTCTTTGAAGCCAAGTTTCAGAAAGTTGAGGTGGTTAAAATTTCCAGACGAAGCTCCTTTTATAGAAATCTCAATGAGGATCAAAATTATTTTTTGTCTTCTCATATCAGTGAAAATGAGATTCATGATGCAATTTGGAATTGTGGTTCTGAAAAGTCTCCGGGGCCGGATGGTTTCACTTTTGCATTTTATAAAAGGTTTTGGGACATCTGTAAGCAGGATATCATAGATTTTGTTCATGAATTCTTCACTTCAGGGATCATCCCTAGTGGATGCAACGCCTCTTTTATCACTCTCCTCCCTAAAACGCTTAACCCTATGGTTGTGACTGATTTCCGCCCTATCAGTCTAATTGGAGCTCAATATAAAATCATAGCTAAGGTCTTAGCTAACCGTCTTTCCAAGGTCATTGACTCCGTTATCAGCAAGGAACAGATCGCTTTCATCAATAATCGCCAAATCTTGGATGGGCCTCTGATGGTCAATGAACTGATTCACTGGTGTAAAAGAAAAAAGAAGAATCTTATGGTTTTTAAATTCGACTTTGAAAAAGCTTTCGATACCATATCCTGGGATTTTTTATTTCAGGTGATGCGTTTCATGGGATTCAATGAAAACTGGATAAAGTGGATTTCGGGTTGTTTAAATTCTGGTACTTCTTCAGTCCTTATCAATGGAAGCCCTACTAGTGAATTCAAGCTAAATCGTGGTCTTCGTCAAGGGGATCCACTTTCTCCTTTCTTGTTCATTATAGCTATGGAAGGTCTCCATGTTGCCGTAGAGGATGCCATTGATGCCGGTTTATATAGAAGTATCAAAGTCGGAAATTTATCTCTTTCTCATCTCTTTTTTGCAGATGACGCCCTTTTTGTTGGGGAATGGTCGCGAGAAAACATTAGAAATTTAGTGGCTGTTTTGAAATGCTTTCATTGTGCTTCTGGTTTGAAAATCAACTTGCACAAATCCAATCTCTTTGGTATTGGAGTTCCGTTTGATGAAGTCAAAGATGCATCTTTCATTACTGGCTGCAACGCAATGAATTCATCTTTCACATACCTTGGCCTCCCGGTTGACTGTAATATGGCGAAAGTAAAGAGTTGGGACCCCATTTTGGAGAAATTCACCAAGCGATTATCTAAATGGAAATCTTCGATGCTTTCAATTGGAGGTAGAACTACCCTCATTACTTCTGTTTTGGGAGCTCTTGGTACGTACTATTTTTCTTTATTTCCTATGTCGGCTACTGTTCAAAAAAAATTGGAATCAATTAGATCTCAATTTTTCTGGGGAAGTAACGAGAACTCTAAAAAGATCCCATGGATTTCATGGAACACTGTTCTAGCTCATAAGAAAAATGGGGGTCTGGGAATTGGAAGTCTTTTTTCTCTTAACCATGCCCTTATTCAAAAATGGAGGTGGCGTTTTCTCAATGATCAAAACTCACTGTGGGCGAGTTTAATTACCTCTATACACGGAACAGCGGAGGATTCTACTTCCTTTTATACTCATGTTGTCTCTCAAGGAGTTTGGGGTCGAATCGTTGGCTCTATCAATACCATGCACGAGAAAGGTATCATTCCTTTATCTTTTATCAAAAGACGAGTAAACAACGGTGCTAACACAAAATTTTGGTACGAAGTTTGGTTAAACAACACTCCCCTTCGTCATCAATATCCTAGGCTATTCCGTCTTGCTTTGAATAAAGATTGCACCATCAAGGACTGTTGGAACGGTGGATGGAATCTCATTTGGTCTAGGCCGATTCTAGGTGGAATTAACTCCAGCAAAGTCTCTGAGTTATATGCCCAGCTCGACAGCTTCTCTCTTAAAGATGCTGAAGATGATTGGATTTGGTCCCTTGGAAACCATTCTTTTACTGTTAAAAGTTGTCGAGAGCATATAGATCTTTGTTTTCTTCCTAATGATGGCTTAGATACAAGATGGAATCGGTTTCTTCCCAAAAAGATAAATATTTTCATTTGGAGATCTCTTCTTGACCGCACTCCAACACGCTGGAACTTAAGCCGCAAAGGGATTGAAGTCACTTCTTTATTATGTCCAGTTTGTGATAATGGTACCGAAACTACTTCTCATTCCATGTGGGTTTGTTCTTTTGCTACTGAGGTATGGCACAAGGTTTTCGCTTGGCTTCAAATTATTCCTCCTATTTTAGCTAACGTGAATGATCTATTCTCATGGGTTGATAACATGCACATTTCTGAAGAAAAGAAGCAAATAGTGAACACTATCTGTAGTGTTTCTCTTTGGGCTATATGGAGTTTTAGAAATGAGACCATTTTCGGGAATGCTTTACCTAAACGGTGTTTTATTTACGATAAGATTTTAGATTTATCTTTTATGTGGTACTCTAGTAGAAACAAGAAGTCTTCCATCAATTGGAATAATTGGCTTCGAAATCCTTTAGAGGATTATTCTTTGTAATGGTTTGCTAGCTCCTTGCTAGTTTTTTAATAATATTTGCTGTTCAAAAAAAAGAAATGATTATGAATATCTTATCAATAATTAATCATTATATCTAGTTATCTTTAACAAGATAATCATTATTAACTTGAATATGATTATATGTGTATGTCTAAAAAAGAAACTTACGAAATGCTCATCGATTTATCGACCAATGAAATGTCAACTATATCATATTTTGTTAAATTTTTGGACAAATTCAATGGTCAAACATTTCTAGGTGTGAGATACTAACTTGTAAGATCATCTTATTTATTTTTCAAATCGGCTCAGTCTTTTCTAAAGCAATAAATAATCATAGTTATAAAATTATAATCTTAGAGCATCTAATATGATGAATTTTTCTAAAGGTTTATAACTTATTTACACAAATTTTTGTTTTATAAACTTACTTTCACTAGGTATAAACCTCTTCTAAATTTATAACCCTCTCACATAATTTAAATGTATTAAATTATGAAGAGGTTTAAATTTTTATACCTTTTTATGCCACATAAGATTAAAATACATGGCCATTATGGTTTACAAATATTTAGACCTCTTCATAACTTTTTAAATCTATATATAAGTCACCATATTGGATGCCCTTAGTTCAACTTTTAATGTAAAATATAGGTTTTTAAAATACAGAGCATGTGGTTTTTAAAATTTAATGTAGTGTGTTTTCAAAAATAGAAAGTTAACATAACCTAATGTTTTACGGGAATAGAATAAAAAACGACTGCATGTATGGAAACATATGTATATATTACGAACGTTGACTGTCAAAAACAGCCAAATATAATATATCTCATTCTTGTCAAAAAGTAACAATAAAGTACTCGATTTCATACATATATAAATGTGAAATTATAAAAAATTAAGGGTTCGTTTGGTTTGAAGTTGAGTTTTATTTTAGGTGTGCGACTTATATATGACTGGTTTATGGTTAGATTTAACTATATGAAAAAAGTTGTTTGGTTACACATAGGTTTGAGTGTCACTTCCACAAATGATAATGTTTGTTTATCGTTTCGATATTGTAATGCTAGTATGCTACAAAAGAAAGAGTTAAATACAACATTAAAAAAAGTCAACTCAAAATTACCAAAGTTTTCAAACCTGGGTCGACTCGGTTGGTTCAGCCGGTTGACCCGGTTTTGGCCGAAAAAACGGGTCATATTGATTCGCGTTTCACATTTTAGAAATCCGGTTAGACCCGTCAGGTTTTGGGTAACCCGGGTCAACCCGGTTCTTGAGACCCAACCAGGTTTTGATTTTTCGGGGTTTTTTTTAAAATATGTAAACTTTATGTATTTTCAACGGAATTGTTATTTTTATATATTATATTAGTGGGTAAATAATTTATATCTTGGATATACGAAAGTTTGTATCGTATTTATATATAATTTTCGTTAAATATTAAAAATTTTAAGAATTTTTTAGAAAACTGGGTTGACCGGACCTGATGACTCGACCGGATCGATTTAAAACCGGGTTTCAAAACATTAAAAATTACTCACAAAAATAAAACATGAATGAGCATACAACAGATAAACGTAATTGATTACATGTTGGTTTATATGATTACCTTTCAACAAATAACAATATTTTAATTAGGCTAAAAAAATAACAATATTCAATTAGATATATAGAGAATAAAAAAGAGTTATACATATACAAGTGATAAATACTAAAAAAGTCAAGCCTTTTATCTTCTATTTTTTTAACAAGATTTCATATCACATCTTACAAATGAAGTAAATTTATACAAAACAAGTTACATCAAATATAAGGGTAAAATCGAAACCGATTTGTCAAAACAAAATACGCGAAGTAACAAGTTGAGACAAACCAAGACATACATCGTAGAGCTTGTGACAAAAAAGCAACACAATACAAAGGTAAGCGGGAATCACCAATATGGGCTTTTGATATACACAAACATATAGTGTAGCTTGGTGCAAAAGTACACATGATACATAAAAACATACATAAGAGATAATACATAACATCCCTAAGGGTGTCGAAACTAAGCCTAACAAATCCAAATCTAAAACCCAAAGCAACAACAAACCATCCAGGTATGAAACAGATCTGAGCAGAATACGAACAATCCATAGCAATAAGCCATCACAGAGGTGACAGATTTGTAGATCTATGGGCAAGTGGTTTTTATTGTGGGAAGTAGGATACAAACATTTACAAGGAAAAAAAACACAAGCGATAAAGGAGATGGTCGGTCGAAGCCGACAATCGCAGAAAGAAACAAATAATATTTGACTGAGGCGGTGGGTGTAGGGAGAGAGTTTTGTCAAGCCTTTTATCTAATTATCTCTTGAACAATCTGATCTAAACTAATCGCCAACAAGAGTAAAATATAACTTAGAAGTGATTACTTGATGGTGATTTGATGAGATAATTAGAGTTGTCGATAAAAATATGTTAGAAGTGATTACTTGATAGTGATTTGATGAGATAATTGGAATTGTAAATAAAAATATGTTAGAAGTGATTACTTGATGGTGATTTGATGAGATAATTAGAATTGTACCGTAGGCTTGGTGCTATAGTTAAAAAGTGGTGTTAGAGTAGGCTATGACATCATAGTTGCTATGACACTAGTTTTCAAGGGAAGTGGTGTGCCATAAAATTTTTTGTTTTAAGCAAAAACATTTAAACTTAAAATAAAATTTCATTTAATTTAAAATTCATTACATTTAAATTAAAATAAAAGACATAAAAATAAAAAAAACATTAAATAAAAAAAAGAAATTTGGTGTCACCGACTAGTCTCGAGGTTCATATGTTGCTCAGACTCGTGCCTTTTGCGCCTCGACGATAGAGGCGTTTCCCACACTTATACGGCTCATGTCAATTTGGAGCACACGCATGTCCTCCAAAATCCTTTAAGATTGGATTAACCGTCTTCGGTCTTCGCTCTCTCTTTCAAGCAGAGACAATTTGGCTTCTTAGTCTAACTTGTATTGTTCCGCCATGAATTCTTGGTACGAGTTCGGGTTAGAACCGGAGCTAGCGTTCGAGTTAGAGGTGGTGCATTGACTTTTATTAAGTCAGAATAGACCGGGTGGTCGAGGCAACGCATCAGCCCCAAAGTATTCTAGTTCGTCGTCGGTGCCCATAAGACGACATCTTCTAACTTGATTTGACTCAGTATTTTTCCACTTGTGCTTGTCTTTCAAAAAAGGCCAAGCACTCCAGTGCGTAAACTCACTTCTGACGCCCGTTTCGTACAACTTGTACACCCTCATTATCCAATCATTATCGTTCTCCCCACTATGAACCACATTTTTATTCACCAAATCATTAAACTTTGTAACCGCGATATTCATTGGAGTCCACTTGCTCGTCAACATGTTCTTGGTACTCACACCATAACCTTCTTTCACGGCTTTTTCATTGTAGGAATTTTGAATTTTGTACCAATAAGTATTCTTTATTTGATCGGCTCTGGTTTTCAGATCCTCGGACACTTGAATAAAACATTTCGCCGAAAGTTCCTCCTCTTCTTGGGTCCACACACTACGAAGTCTTTTTCTTGTAGAACGTCTTCTTTCTCTTTCTTTTTCTGTAACGCCGACTTCTTACGTCTACGCTTCGATGTCGGAGTCGGAACCGGCACTTCTTCATCTTCAGAATCTTGAACTTCATCAACATGGTGTGATTCATGCTCGGAGTGGGGTTGGGAAATGGGAAATGGATACGATTGTTGTTGTTGTTGTTGTTGTGATTGTTATTGAAATTGTTGCATTTGTTGCAATTTAAATTATTGAAACATCAACAATTCCTCTTGGATTTAAAATTGGGGGGGCGAAACTAGGATAGTAATTAATTTGGGGATTCGGATTTGAAACGATCCTGGCATTTGGTTGGTTGGGTCGAAAAGCATACCGGAAAATCCAATTTGGGTTGCGGTTGGGATTTATTTTTTTTGTAGGAAGAAAAGGAGATAATGAAGTATATAGAAAGTGTGTGAGAAGTATAAAATATTTAGGGGGTACTTATAGGATTTTTAGAAGTGTAAAAATAGGTTTTAGGGATTTTTTTGGCAATCCGCTCCCCCCAAACGGTCATATAGCCGTTATATTCAAATAAAAAAAACATTTTAGAACGACGTAGGCTGGTGCCGACGGAGCGAGGCCCTTGGCGCCAACCGACGGAGTCCTGCGCCGTGAAGCTTTTTTGCGCCATGGCTCGGCGTGAGGAAACCACACGACGACTCCAACTCCTCTTAGAAGAAGAACAAATGTATATCTAGATAATCTTTAATGAAAGGTAAAAGGGTGGGGAGATAATGAGGGAAAACAAAGTAGGAGATGATGTTTATGTAAAAGAGAAAAAAGGGATAGATTACGTATATGAGAGACAAAAGTGGGGAGGATTGCCAAGATTTACAAAACACCAAACTAAGGATGTGACTCCCAATTTTAAAACCTGGCCCTCTCAAACGAATGAAATTAGGTATAGCCCTACGTCTATGGATCTACACCTGTGAAACAAACGGGCCCTAAAAGTAATAAGCACCAAAGTAATAAATTGTTTGTTTTTTCAATTTGCATCTATCCAAATAATTTAGAGATTATCTAAAACTAATATTGTGGCATTGTTAGATTAACATATCATTTTTTTAATGACAATTTATATGATACTTAGAAAGGAGCTTGGAAAAAAATACGAAGAACAAGCTAGCAATGGATTTGTGAGGGTCTAAGAACTGGTAGATCCAACTACAAAAATTGTTTGTCTATTGAAATGTAAAACCCGCTTTAAAATCCACGAATATAAATTACACGCAGTCACAGATGTAATGAAAAGGTTAGGTAAATTATTTATTCAGAATAATAAGTAATATTATATATCCAAGTATTCAGTATGTATTATTTACTCATTAAAATAAATAAAACATGTCAGAATAATTACAGAAGTTAAAACATGAAATCATGAGATAAATACACGAACCTACATGATATTTACTTAAAACACGAAAAACAAATAAGTATAAAGGGGTGTTTGTGGGACAGTTTGAACAAGAAAACAAAGTGGCCTTATAGCCCGACCCATTTAGCAAAGAAATCAACCAGGGAACAACACTTTTATTTCATTCCTTTCGTTTCAAGAAAATTCAACAAACCATAGCCCCTCTTTTCCCTAGCCACCAGCAGTAAAAAAACAAGGGACACGGTTTGATTTTTTTGGTTTTGATTTGATTCATGTTCATTGTGTGCTATCCTTAGATCACCACTAAACAAGTAAGCAAATACTAATCTTTCTGTTTTTGTTTTTAAATCACGAATCTAAACAAGAACACATGATTTTCGAATTATAAAACATGTTTTAATCATTACAGCGATGGGGGTCACGTTAGTTTCACAAAAACCGAGACCCTTTAGGTGTCGGTATGATTTAATTGAAACAAGCCGCGACCCACTAGGGGTGCGGGGTGGTTTTGGTGATGTCGGCAGCAACAGAAACCAACCAGGGGTGTTTGGTTGCTAAACTGTGGGTAAGAAAGGCAGTCAGGGGGTGTTTGGTTTGGTTCGTAGGGGGTGTTTGGTGTAAGCAGTGGGAAACCGAGAACCGTAAGGTCTCGGTGGGAATCATGTACACAGCAGGTGAAAATCGGCCACTTCCGGTGGGAAACCTAGCCAAGACAGTGGCACGACAGCAGCTTTGGGGCTGCTGGCCGCCAGCTTAAACCAACAGCCGCCGGCTGTTGGTGCGAGGTTACTTGTTTTGTCGATTTGTTTAGTGCGACCGAGATAGATATCTCGGTAGGCCCGGGTGCGGGTTACACGGATTTAATAACAAGAGGCTTTTGATTTAGCATTTTTATAATCAAGTTTTAATTTTATTACTTATGATAAATTAATCAAAGTATAAATCATTTTAATTTAATTAACATTTATTAAATTAATTATGTTTTATTAGTTTATTTATTTGATACTTTGATAATAATTAAATGATCAATTATTCATGAAACCATTTATTAAATCATTTTGGGAACTTTTTTTTATGAAACTTTCTATTTTTAGCAGGTTACTTATAACAGTATAATAATACAAGAATACATGTTATACACTAATCAGAGTACAGGAAATACACTAATTAGAAATACATAAAAACAGTTAGAGTTACCAGATTATACACAAATCAGTAAAACAATACCAGAACATGTAAAGCAAGTTAAGAACAGTAAGAATCAGTAAAAGTATACAGTAATCAGACAACTCATTCGCGTCCTTTATTCATGTAGCTATTGTGAAGTCAGAGTATGAGTTTCATCTGTTTTCTTTGCAGTCAGTTACTGGACACAAGTTACGGATTTCCCGTCCTTTAGTATGAACTTTCCTTTCTATGCATGATTAGGATTCCTCGTCTACAGCCATCTGTTTTCCCCAGTTATATGTATAAAACTTTACATGATTTGCCATGATAATTATATTAATTGCCTGAGCTTTATATACATGCATGACTAGTTTCATCTAGTTACGGAGGTATTGTAACCATGACACTTGAGGTACCGGTGTCATGACTCCTCTGCGAGGGAGTGATTTCTCGTAGCGTCCCTTTTATTTCAGTTGTCCATTTATCAGTATTATCAGCGGGGCGTATGGGTGCATCCTAGTTTATCAGTTTACAGTTTATCAGGTGAATGTAGTGTGTGATCTACATCCTTCACATTGGAGCTGATCCTTCCACCCAAATATCAGTTAGTGGTCACCCCTCTATAGCATGACGAGGTCACCCCTCTATGTATTCATGCATACGTTGTTATATTACATGACCTATATAAGCTCTTGGCACTTAAAATACAATATATACATGTTTTCAGCTTTATTGGTTATAAGTTTAGTTTTACAAATTATAAACCAGATTTTCTAGGACATACACAGTTCCGTTGTATTTTACTTATTAGTCTTTCAAATTCAGTATTTTTATCTAGTTCAGCTTTGTATTCCAGATCTTTCTTTTATATTCCAGATATTCTTATCATGTCATTATATCCGTTCACTGAGCGTCTTGCTCAGCCGTATTTTCTTTCCATGACTCATACGACAGGTACCCCAAGACGGACTTGAGCATTTAGCGGACGTGCATAGGATGGGAGCTACCTTATACTACTATTCCTTTTGCATTTCATTTACTTTATGCAGATTTTTTAGTTTATGTTTGGGAGCCGGTGTTTGATTCCGGTTTCTCTTTATGGTAATGTATGTTTTAATACATATTACTTTGCATGCTTTGATGATACGCCATAAATACACGTAACGGTTCACTTATCAAAGTGGGGTGTTACATGAAAATTCAAGTAAAAAGTTAAGTTTACATCCTTAAGGATACTATCCTTATTGGATTTTTTTAGACTAAAAAATAAACTCGTTTCTATAGCGCTAAAGATCATATTGTTGATTGAACAACCTCGTGTAATATAGGGTACAAAGCCAGAGAAACATATGCTTGGTCTGCTAAGGTGATGAATCATAATTTGCCCTATTTTTTGCGAAACATTAATATTTGTATTCCACGTTCCTATATCATGTTCGTGAATTCTTCAATTCTACCTATCTATTT
Organism: Glebionis coronaria; assembly: GCA_025667525.1. NCBI lineage: Eukaryota > Viridiplantae > Streptophyta > Magnoliopsida > Asterales > Asteraceae > Glebionis > Glebionis coronaria. The sequence goes on from CM046874.1 coordinate 685,369,486, forward strand.
TTTAACTAGAGTTATAAGAGAGAGGGGAGTGGTGGTGCTATAGGCTAGTGCTAAGCTATGACACGAGATTTGAGTTTGGTGTATCATTTTGAGTGTTAGCGTCATTACTTTGGCGTCGTGGCTACCAACTCATGTCAAACAAATTCATTTTTAAAATATAAATGGATATATCATATATGGAACCAAAAAAACCCCCTATGACACCAGAAATCATCAATGCCACTAAAAAGTGGTGTCATACCATTTCTGATACCATAACTTATTTTGCTGATGTGACATTATTTTTTGCCTATAGCACCAAGTTTATCGTTCCATATGCTCTAAGTTGCCTAGATAGAAATGATCATGAATATCTTAGCTATAATTAATCATTATATCTAGTTATCTTTAACAAGATAATCGTTATTAACTTGAATATGATTCTATCTATATGTCTAAAAAAGCAACTTACGAAATGCTTATCAATTTATCGACCAATGAAATATCAACTATATGATATTTTGTTAAATTTTTGGACAAATTTAATGGTCAAACATTTCTAGGTGTGAGATACTAACTTGTAAGATCATCTTATTTATTTTTCAAATCGGTTCAATCTTTTCTAAAGCAATAAATAATTATGCTTATAAAATTATAATCTTAGAGCATCTAATATGATGATTTTTTCTAATAGTTTATAAAATTAATTTACACAAATTGTTTTTTTATAAACCTACTTCCATTATGTATAAAATTTTTCTAAATTTATAAACTTTTCACATAATTCAAATGCATTAAATTATAAAGAGGTTCAAAATCTTTGACCTCTTTATGCCACATAAGTTTAAAATGCATGTCCACTATGGTTTACAAATTGTTAGACCTATTCATAACTTTATAAACCTATATATAAATCACCATATTGGATGTCTTTAGTTCAATTTTTAATGCAAAATATGTGTTTTTTAAAATACAAAGCATGTGATTTTAAAATATTAATGTAGTGTGTGTTTTTAAAAGTTGTCAAAATTAAATTGATTAAGTCTAAGTTGTAATAAAAAGTATTTAAAGATAATTTAAATAAACTTAAATTATTTATTAATTTAAGTTTAAAAATTTAAAGTAAAAAAAATGAATTATAGAAACATTTAGTAGACATAATTTCATGGCAAATTGTGTTACTTTTTACATTATCAAACAGGCCATATATATATATCAGCTTCATAAACAGAAAGCCTTTTCATTTTTAACATCTCAAATAATCAAAACTAAGAAACCATTTACACCTAATTAATAGAAATGTCATTGCATCTCATTATTAATTATTATTATATTGTAAATGTATCATATATTTATAAAATTGAATAGTATCATTTTTCTATCTATAAATACAATGTCCACTTATGTAGAATTTGCATGTTTTATAACAACAAATAACAATGTCTCTTTTCACACTCATATTTGTCTTGCTCTTTAGCTCTTCATTTGCAACTTCAAATAATCCCCATGAAGACTTCATTCGATGCTTGATCAATTCACCACAACTTACTACTCCGATAGCCGGAGCAATCTTCACTCCGGACAACTCTACGTTCCCAACCGTGTTACAAATGTACATTCAGAACCTAAGGTTTAACGAATCCACCACCCCAAAACCGTACCTAATTGTCACAGCATTAGATATTTCCCATGTTCAAGCCTCCGTCTTATGTGCTAAACAACACAAGCTATTAATGAAAACCCGAAGCGGAGGTCATGACTATGAGGGCCTCTCTTATGTTGCAAACGATCCCTTCTTTATCCTTGATATGTTCAATTTACGATCAATCAACGTCTCAATTGAAAATGAGACTGCGTGGGTTCAAGCTGGTGCAACCCTTGGTGAGCTTTACTATAGGATCGGCGAAAAAAGTGCCACACATGGTTTTCCAGCCGGCGTTTGCCCTACGCTCGGTATTGGTGGACACATTAGTGGTGGAGGATACGGTAACATGATGAGAAAATACGGTCTTACTGTTGATAATGTCCTCGATGCTGAAATTGTTGACGTTAATGGGAGACTTTTGAACCGTGCATCAATGGGGGAAGATTTGTTTTGGGCTATTACAGGTGGTGGAGGTGAGAGTTTCGGTGTGGTTATATCGTATAAAGTAAATTTAGTTCGGGTACCAAATAACGTTACAGTTTTCCAGGTGAGAAGGATTTCAGAACAGAATGTTACTGACGTCGCTCACAAGTGGCTACAAGTAGCCGATAAGTTAGATAAAAATCTATTTATTCGTATGGTTTTTAACGTTGTTAACAACACAAACGGCGAGAGAACCATACGTGCTTCTTTTCCAAGCTTGTTTCTCGGAAACACCACAACCCTAATCAATATTATGGATCAAACCTTCCCAGAGCTAGGGTTACAAGTGTCTGATTGTCAAGAAATGAATTGGACTCAATCGGTTCTATGGTACTACAGCTTTCCCCCTAATTCCCCAGACTCGACTCTACTTAGTCGAATCCCACGATCACTCCCTCATTTCAAAAGAAAATCCGACTATGTAAAAAACCCTATTTCAAAGCAAGGTTTACGGTCAATCTTCAAGAAAATGATCGAGTTACAACTTCCGGTCCTAACTTTTAATCCTTATGGTGGACGAATGGCCGAGATTTCTGAGTTTGCAAAACCTTTCCCTCATCGAGCTGGCAACATAGCGAAAATCCAATATGGAGCTGACTGGAACCAAGACGGTGTTGATATCGCGAACCAGAATGTAAACCTAACAAGGGTATTGCGTGAATTCATGACACCATTTGTGTCAAAGAACCCTAGAGAAGCTTTCTTGAACTATAGGGATTTGGATATTGGAGTAAACAATAATGGGAAAAACAGTTATCTTGAAGGGACTGTTTATGGGATCAAGTATTTCAAGGAGACTAACTTTAACAGGTTGGTGAAGGTGAAAACAATGGTGGATCCTGATAACTTTTTCAGAAATGAGCAAAGTATTCCAACTTTGCCAACTTCTAGGAAGTAAATAAACCATATATTTGCTTGTAACAATAGCATGTAGTAATCATCTTTGTAATATTAATCGAGAATAAGACTTGTGAAGTTATTTAAAAAAACTTTCATGTATTTAGAATCAAAGAAATATACCATGCTCATTAGATAATACTAGAAGTTATTGACCAAAACCCAATCTCACCCATTTCAAGCGATGAAAGTAGAATAATTCATGGATATAAAATTGTGATATTAATCAGATTAAGGGTGAACTAGCCCTACACGAATTCTTGTTGGGTCAGCTCTAAAAAACTGCTCCTGGTTACATTTGCTTGTCTATGCTTCAATTCTCTTCGAGATCAAACAACGAATGTTGAGTTTTATCTGAAACCGAAACACATGATTATACACGAATTAAAGAAAACATTATACCCCAGTCCTCAGTCATATCAAGTGTCGATCTCGTTTAAAGTTGCAGTTATTGGCCACTGAGAATTATAATGTTCTTGAAGCTCCATCAATTCCTGTTAAAAGAAACAAAACAACAGTATCAGCAAGTTGAAAACACAGGCGAGAAAATAATAGCGTCATGTGTATTTCCCCTAGATTCGTTATCAAGTTCCATGCGCTCTAGTTTTTCGGCGATTGCCTTCACTAATCAACGAAACAGAATCACATTAAGTTCAATATTTGCTTTTACTACCGATAAAATTTCCCAAATACATGCAATTCCATGTACACTTGAATATTTTCGAATTTCCAAAGACCTGGTAACCATTTCAACCACCAAACTTGACTTCTTGTAACTAATCAATTTAGGTTTTGTTTGTTTAGTTTTTCTATTAAGTTCTATAAAATTAAAGCTTTTGTGTGAATGTATGATGTTTTTTTAGATGGATATATAGTTGTCTGTTTTATATGCCGAATAAATTGTTTGAATTAAAAAAATTACTTTTAAACCTTAAAAAAAAGTTACATGAGATTATGTGAAGAAGTTGAAAGATAAATATGTAAAAGTTATAAATTAAGTTATAGAGTTAATATAGAAACCCGCTTTTTGATAGTTTTTTCCTTAAAAGTCATGTGTTAATATTAATACAAAACAAACAAACTTCTAATGATTTAATTTACTCATTAATTTTTTAATTTAACTTATTAAGTCTTTATCAAACACAATCTTAATCTAGCACCTTATGATCGGTAACTTAATTTCCATGAAGAAATTTTGCGAGTTTCACAAATATTAAACCATAGAATTTATGGCATCTTCAATCCATAACTCATTATCCACAAATTTAACCATCCTACACATACCACCAATTAAACTCATGGTATTGACTACACCTACATAACCATTTGACAGAAGTAATTTATAATCTTTAACGTCTTTAGTATTGCTGAAATTGAATATTGAGGCTCCATTTTTTTGGAAGTATTCTTTGGTAAATTTTGTTCATGTTGAGATTTTGAAGCAAAGACTTTAGTCCTTAGTCACATGTTGAAATAATTCACATTGGCATACAAAAATGAGCCACACTCGTATGAATAGTAGTAAACATAAGCCATATGCTATTTTTCTACCTATAGTTTCTTTGATCTGCTGATATTTATAATAATCTTAAGGGAAATAGCACATTCTCCAGGTTAACCAATCCAACTTATTTGTTACCACAAACCTTGTATAAATAAAGAAAATATGCAGCAATAAAATTAAAAGCAGATTCACTTCAAACCAAGCAATAAACTCCTGGACAAATGACAACAAACAAATAACCTGATACAAAGGAACAAAGGACACAAACTAGAAACCGCACGGAATGATTTCCTGTCCTTTAAGCTTTATATGAACTCGTTTAGTTGCTGCGAGTCTACAACGTACAAGCCTAGGATTTGATGTAGCCAACACGTGTCTTTCTTCGGCATCAACCGAATCAACACAAAACAACGTTGATAGCAGAAACAATATGATGTGAGCAAAAGGAGTATAGACAGTTACAGGTTGTTGAATCAAGGATGGTTTGATATTTGTGATGTGATAAATGAAGAAGAGTAACCCTCTTTATTTATACTAAATGTTTATCACCCACTACTTGAGAAGTGAAAAAAATTCTAAATATCAAACCGTTGCATGACTCTATTCAAATGAAACATTCTAAGTCAATGGTACATGCATGAGTTTTATTAGGAGAGGTGGAAGAATAAGTCTTCACTCTTCAATGACTCTATAACCACTACAACATTCGAGGCCTTCCCCATCGAGGTTTTCTCCGGCGACATATATTGACGGGGAAAGCCGCTAGACGACAACCCAAATTTGACGTGGCAAAGATTTTGGGCAAAAATTTTAGTAAAATGTTGACTCGTGTTTCCCCGGCGACAAGTCGATGGGGAAACTTTGACCAAAATTTCCCAAATTTTTTTCGCCAAACAAATGGAGGGAAATTATCCCGCCAGTGTATCTCCGGCGACATGTCACCGGGGAAACCTTTTGAATATAATTTAGAAGAGGATTAGTGCTAAAATAAACATTTATTGTGTATTAACTTATCCCTGGCGACACGTCGCCGGGAAACCTTCGCTATACGACAACAGAAAAAACAATGAGAAGAAATAATTAGCGGGAAATTTACCGCCAAGTTATCCCCGGCGACATGTTACCTGCAAAATCAAGTGAGTGATAAAATCATAAAAATTAAAAGCAAGCAAATTCAATGTATAAGTTTATGCTTGTATTACAATAATCAAGAATTTCTCACCTTGGTTATTGAAGCAATCCCCGGTGGGATTTTGAGATGGGGGGCGACGATCCTCACCTCCACCGTCACCGCCGTGACCCTGTGCAACATCTTCCGACATCTGTACAGTAGCATTAGGATAACATAGAATAAAATAAAAAAAACATGCACACATCCAAATAAATATACACATTTTAAACAATCCACAACAGTTGCATTCATTCAAATAAATATCTTTTACAAGTTACAACTAAAAATCAATCTTCTTCTTCACTAGAATAAACTTTGTCTTGACCATCATCAAGATCAAGGTTGACACCTTCATCGTCGGACGAATCTGCTAAATCTTGAGGAATAGGGTCTTCCTCGTCAATAATATCGTCATCAACATCAACATCAATGATATCTATATCTGGTGGTGCGTCAACATCTACTGATTCACCTTCTATATGCAAGGCCGGTATATCCAAGTCGTCAGTGCTAGTAGAAAGTGTGAGATCAGATGAGTTGGTGGCATGTATGGCGTCCTCTACCTCAATGACACCCCCGTTGTTGAACTTTGTATGAGTAATGTGTTCGACGACCCTCCAATCCGGTTATGAGCAGGAAGAGTGGGATAAGCAAATCACTTTTTGGAGTGATCCTAAGAACGCTGCCCGGGCTGCACATAATTCCAAAAGCAGGTCGAAGAGCAAGAGCGTAAGCCGACAAGGGTCTCGTTTTGTTCCTGCTTTCCGACATCTTATGGTAATGAACATTAAAATCATTTTATAATTTATTATAATTTTTTGTATTTTTTATGTACTTTTTTATATTTTTTTTTATTTTATTTGTTGCATCTTATATACATGTGTATGTGCAAATGAGTAACTCAGAGACACAGGAGTATCCGTCTTTGATCGGCACATTCTTCTGTCTTCATACAGTAGGCGGCGCCTTCCAAGACCCCGGGGAGCAAGCGTTATATGTAAGTTTTGTCTCAAATAATGGCACTTTAGTTATTTGTCGAGAAACCATGCCCGGGAAATCCGACTAATATATTAGCTAACTTGTGTTTTTTACTACGTAGGATGAGATGATCAGGTTACGGGATTTAGGTTCAAACACCCCCAGCGGTGTCCCATACACGGAGGAGGAGATCATGATGATAGTTCGCCCAAGAAAGGGTCGGGGGCACCTCCCGGGTATTGGTAGGGTCGTGTCTGACCGCCGCTCCTCCTCTTTTCCTGATCATGCCTCAGACATTGATAAGCTGAAAAAAGATAATAAAAAGTTGAAGAAAAAGAACAACAAGATCACCAAAACGCTAAATATGATCACCAAGTACTTCAGGCAAGACCCCAGATTCTCTGACATGCTTACAACGTCTAACTCAACTCCAGCGGTAGGTACTAGCAGCAGTACCGGAGGGAACGACAACCCGGACCCCTTTATTATCGATGATGATGATGATACCGACTCGTCGGATGAGGATTAGGTGATTTGTGTCAGGTAAGCATATGGTATTTGTGACTTGTAGTTTATTTAGGCTTTCCTACCATGAACAATTTCTTCTCGGTTTGTTTAATTAGAACATGTTATCGATCTAGCTAGGTGAATACATTGGTCATCCGTTTTGAGACTATTTCTTTGTTTAGTATGATTTTGGAAGATTCTGTGTGTAATATATCGAATGCGTTGATCCGTTATATTGTTTTGTGTATTTGGTATGAGTTGTGGTGTATTTGGATATATTACATATTGTTGCATACAGGTTTCAGGTTTTGGTAGATTTTTTTCGGAAAAATTCCGGAAAAAATCTGGAAAACGCCTGTTGTAAAGGTTGTGCATAAAAAAACCAGCATGTTTCCCCGTCGACGTGTTTCTGGGGAAAGTATTGAACAAATTTTGACTTTTTAGTCAGCAAGAAAACTTTGACTTTACAAAAAAAGTCGTCAAAACTGTTGACAAGTCAAATATTATCATGGAGAATCCCTAGCTACATGTCATCGGGGAAAACATGCAGTTTACGAAGATTAACATTATTTAATAAGTTTTTTGTTAAGTGTACATGAATTTCCCCCGTCGACGTGTCGCAGGGGAAACATCGTCCAGCGTGGCACTTTTTTTTATTGCTGAAAATGGCGTGTGTCCCGCTTGTCGATGGGGATTGTCGATGGGGAAACTATCCCCATCGAATCTTTCCCATCGAAGAATCCCCATCGACCGGTCGATGGGGAAACGTTTCCCCATCGAATTGTCGTCGGGGAAACATCAAAAAATTAAATAGGGAAGGCCTCGAATGTTGTAGTGAACCTCATGCTAGTCACATTTGTACCAAATAACTTACACTTAAAGTTATATAAATGTTTCATTAAATTATAATCCGTAGTTCCACCATACTTATATTGTTGTAAGTATAAAACTATACAACCTTTCTTATATATATCCAACAATCTCCCATCAGGTTGGATAGTTTTCTGCTATTCTAATAGGTTATGTCGTAAAGGTGTCATGAATATTAAACCTTGCATTATACAAGTATGCAAGGTAAAATTGATTCTATGGCGTCCGAAGATTAAACCAAGAACCTTATAAATTTACGGGCATACTTATACACATTCCTACCATAACTATTTTTTTCGCTAATATGGCCATGCGCTTAAATCCTGTTTCATGACCCTCCAAAAGAGAAACAAAACACTCTTCATTCAAGGCGGCACCACCTCTAGATCATTTAGGCAAATCTTTTAACATCTTTTTTTCTATACATGAGTCAACCATGCGATAGTACCTAATCCTTTCCTCGGTAAAACGCCGTACTATCTATACTAAACATGAGTCAACCATGCGATAGTACCTTCTACCAATTAGTGACTTCGTTATTACCCATTAAAGTCGTGAAGTAGGAGCACTACAACCAAGTCGGGTTTCCATCACTAACAAATTCAAATTTGATTCATACTCATGTCTCTAGTAAATCTTATTAGGTCTCTCGTCAAAGGCTCAATAAGATCATAAATCACACTTCAAACACTTACTAAATCTCTCGTCAGAGGCTTAATAAGTGTAACGATTAAGTTCTAGATCACTTAATAAATATGTCAATAATGGTAGCATTCTAAATAATCTATCATCGTATCATGATATAACATGAACGGGAATTTCAACACCTTTTGGAATCCACATAAGTAATATTTTAGCAAAATTTTATAATATACTTATATAATCTCAATACATATTCTTCACTTTGGAGTAACTAAAACATTATGAACGTCCATTTTAACTCCAACATAGCCTATATGAAAATACGAGTGATTTAAATGTTTTCATTTTTCTCATTCAAAGTAAGAAAAAACAAATAAACAATGCCACTGACTTAAGATTAAAAAAAGCCCTAGCTTTGATTCATATTAAGAAAAAGTTTCCAAAAAGAAGACAAACTCACATTTACTTACACGAATTAAAATCAACTAAACAAGACGTTGAAACTCAAACTAAAAAAAACATAAACAACTTAAATTGAAAGAGATGCTAGTCAGCTAGTGTTCTATAATGCTCGAAGAACTTTCACCCCACGAGATCAACATCATTAAGATGAACATTAGCCACAATCTTGGCTATCTCGGTGTTCACCGTATTGACCTCATTAATCCCCGATTTCCTGTCTTTGCATTCACGAGCAAAATGGCCAGGATCTCCACAAACATGACATTTAAATGTCTGTTTTGGAGCGGATTTCTTAGAGTTCATCTTAGTTACTCCCACCTTAGAGTTATGTGAATTGTTGTGTTAGAAGTTAATATATGCAGGCTTGTAGACAATGTATTTGTATTTATATTTGTATTCTGTATTCATAGAAGGCCAAAACTAAAAACAGAAGTTTAAGGCCCATTAGGTTAAGAATCAGGTGTTTAGACATAACTGTTTTAGTTAACCGTTGTGTCGTTTACTTTTGATAAAGTAACACACCGTTTAACAAACAAACACACCCATTCGATATGTATATGTAGTTTAGTATCTATAAAACAATTATCAACGTTGAATCAAAGAAGTATTTGTTGTTAAACCCACTGTGTGTTGTTTCATTATTTATCCTACAATACATTTGTTTTTATACAGCCTCCATTATCCCACTGAACCAAGACGATGTCAAATCCCAGGCTCTTCTCAAACCCTCGATGGAAGCCCAAAGGAAAGCGCGCAGCCATCACAAATATTTGGTATCAGAGTAAAAGCTCTGGGAAGAAGTATGGGAAGGACACAGATTTGGAATTCATCATACGACAATCGAAAAGAGAAAAAGAACACAAAATTAATCGGTGTGTTATGCAAATCACACGCAGTTGCAAGGAGATGTTAAAGAAGAAATTACAAGAGATTGAGGCTATCAATTCCTCAATCAATCAAGGGGAGAACGAAGGGATACGCTCTTTTTACTGCCGTCACTTGGGACACCCAATGAAGGCGTGTACAATCATGGCAGAAGATAAAAAGATGCTCATACTCAACCGACTGGAAGACCCGAATCGCCCAGACCTCGCTAATGATAAAATATCACTATCTGCTTCGTCTGCAAAAAGGAAGGCCATGTCCAGAAGGATTGCCCTCAAAACAACCCGACTGCCCCGAACAATCTCAAGTATCCGGAGTCTGTTCATTTGCCCACAGATGTGATTCTCAAAGGTTCGAACGAAGGTACTTGGAACAATTACTGGTACATAAGTAAATCTTTTGATAATCATTATTGTTCAAATCTCAATTCCTTTCGTAATATCCTAGAAAAGTTCATAGTAACTAAGATAGAATCCACTAGGCAATTTCTTTTTACTTATGGGATAGGGGAAGTACAGATTGAAAAATTCTTTCCAATCGTACCTAATACCCGGGGTATGCTACGCCCCCGAAGCCACTTTAAACATACTTTCATTCGACCTCCTTAGAAAACAAGATTTTGAAATCATTGAAGAAGGAGATAGGTTCAAATTAGAATATGTGTTTAAAAGGGTAAAAGGAAATGTTTTAGACATAGAAACATTAAGGAAAAGGCATGATGAATACTTAGAAGAATATTTTGAAAGTGTGGAGAGAAGTAGGGAACAAACGAATGATCACATAGTCGAAACCGACCCTATGGAAACATTTTATTCCGTGATCTCGTTTCATTCCTGACTTAATTAAGAATGATACAATCGTTAGCAAAGAATGGGATTACTTTAGGGAACGTTTTATGAAGGTATACACTTGGTTTTATACCCACTATCTAAACAAAGAAGCCCCTAGTCCCATGCCCCCGAACATACTTGGCACCACCATACACCTATTCGATCTCTACAAGATCATGGATTGCATGGGTGGTTACCTAAGCGTCCAATTCTGCCAAGTATTTGGAGCAGTATTGGAAGTACTTGGTCTCGAAAGGAAAGATGGAAAAGCAATCAAACAATGCTATACTTCATACCTAGAGGTTTTTATTTTGTACTACAAGACGACGAGGGTTCCTACTATAAAAGTAGAAGAAGAAGAAGATCTTGGTGCTTACCCACAGACAAGAGGTGAGCGAGAAGACCCTACTGCCAGTCACAAAGGAAGAAAAACCGTGGAGTAATTCGGCATAGTGCTAGAAGACGATGACCATGCCTACAAGAGAGCACACCCAGAAACTTACAACAAGTATGCACCACTTTCAAACATAGAAGATTCAAGTTCAAGCACAAGTGACGATTCCATCGTTGTTACTTGAAGACAGCAAGGAAGAACAAGCCAACAAGATCAAGCCCTTCATATCTTAAGGGGGGGAATGTTAGAAGTTAATATATGCATGCTTGTAGACAATGTATTTGTATTTGTATTTGTATTCTGTATTCATAGAAGGCCCAAACCAAAAACAGAAGTTTAAGGCCCATTAGGTTAAGAATCGAGTGTTTAGACATAATTGTTTTAGTTAATCGTTTTGTCGTTTACTTTTGATAAAGTAACACACCGTTTAACAAAAAAACACACCCATTCGATATGTATATATACTTTAGTATCTGTAAAACAATTGTCAACGTTGAATCAAAGAAGTATTTGTAATTAAACCCACTGTGCCTTGTTTCATTATTTATCCTGCAATACGTCTGTTTTTATACCGCCTGCATTATCCCACTGCACCATGACGATGTCAAATCCCAGGCCCTTCTCAAACCCTCGATGGCAGCCCAAAGGAAAGCGTGCAGCCATCACAAACATGTTGTGAAAGACTTTGTTAGAGCTTTCACCTTGAACATGATGAACACTTGACACGTCCTTACCTCTTTTATATTTAGTTATAGCCTCTTTCTAAATACTAAGAAACTTTAGAAGATCATCCAACGAATAATCTTAGGTTTTGTTCAATATTTTCTTGGAGAAACTTTTCCAAGAGGGTGGGAGCTTGGTTTAAATAGTACCTACTTGAAAAGCTTCCGTGATTGGAATGGATAGAGCTTTTAGTTTGTTAACGAGGACTTGAAGCTCATGCACTTGCTCCATAATCGTTTTCCCTTCAACCATTACATACTCAATATACTTGGAAACCAAGTACTTATTGGTACCTTGTTCATGAGTTTTGTATTTGAACTCCAATGCACTCCATAACTCTCTCGGATTTGTAACCGCGTACAAATCATAAAGAGTGTTGGACAATGAGTTTTTGATATGACCATAACAAAGAGTCTCATCCTCTTTACGAATCATGCGTAGTTTCTCCTTCCAAAAAAGATTAACATCTTTATTTGGAGATCTCTTCGCGATCGCCTTCCATCCAGGTCAGTCGTAAAGGAATTGAAGTGGCTTCTATTACTTGTCTGATTTACGATCATGGGGTTGATTCTGCTTATCATACTCTATGGGATTGCACATTAGCTTCTACAGCCTGGTCTTGTGTTTTTAACTGATTTGACATCTCTCCTCCTATTACACCTAATTTGTCTGGTCTATACGGTTGGATTGATGGCCTTCATATTACCGCGAGCAAAAAATCATCTTGGACGTTGTTTGTAGTGTTACCCTTTGGTCTTTATGGAGATTCCGTAACGAGGTGATCTTTGGTACTAATCAGCCTAAACGATGCATGTTTTTTGATAATATTATAGATTTTTCTTTTAGATGGTATTCCACTACTAGTAAGTTGTCTTCCATATCTTGGAATAATTGGATTCAAAACCCATTAGTGGTTTACACTTTGTAATTTTCATCTAGCGTCTTGCTAGTTTTTAATAAAATTTTGGTCGTTCAAAAAAAAAGTTTCTCAAGCTTGGAAACTTTTTTCTCATCCGTTGGCGTACCAAGTTCGGGAACTGGGTGAGTGGGAATGGGAGGCAATTTGGGATCCAAGACATAGTAAATCTTCAAAACAATCAAGAGAAACTTCATTTTATCATCCCACCGAGTGTGGGTACAACCATCAAACTTATCAAGTTTGACACATTCTTGATTCATCATTCGGAAGTTCATCATGGAAGATGCCCCGGTATCCATCTTTGTTATTAAGCTTTAAGGTTGTTGTATGAATAAAGAAAATATGAAGCAATAGAACTAGAAGAAGATTCACTTCAAACCAAGCAATAAACTTCTGGACAAATGACAACAAACAAATAACCTATAACCTGATACAAAGGAACAAAGGATAGAAACTAGAAACCGCACGAAATGATTTCTTGTCCTTAAAGCTTAATACGAACTCGTTTATTTGCTGCGAGTCTACAACGTACAAGCCCAGGATTTGATGCAACCAACATGTGTCTTTCTTCGGCAGCAACGGAATCAACGTAAAACAACGTTGATAGCAGAAACAATATGATGTGAGCAAAAGGAGTATAGATAGTTACAGGCTGGGAAAGATGAAGCCTCTTGGTCGGAGGATAGGATGGTTTATAATTAAGGGTGTGTGTTCCTCTACCAGTGATGCCTTAACCTCTGTTCTTTTAGATCTTACAAGTGAGGAAGTGCTAGTGTGTGTGATTTAGAAGTCTATTTTTATAGAAATGTAGCTATGTAGGGTATAGCCCCTTTTTTATATGTGAATGGGTGCTATAATCTGCATGATGATGCATCCCTTCCTTGCTTTATAGATTGTTGTGGGTGTTGCTTGTATGATCTATATTTGCAGGTAAGGGGAAATGTAGTCGTCAGGTTATAGTGTTGGTGATTCAAGGTGAACTTTAAGGTCAGTTAACTCCTGATCTTTTCACTAATGTTTGGGATAAATACCAGAAGCCAAGGTTTTAGTATATGTGACATAATTTCGTTATCAGATATATGTCATTTGAATGTCTAATATGAATTGTTTGTTGTTAGTCTTCGATTCTGTATCAAGGATATAGGTTTGTCTATTCCTTATTTCTTATTCATTGTAAGTATCTGATTTAATTAACAAAAAGTTCACCGGTTTTTAAAAAACATGTATGCTACAGTTGCATCTTCTTACATTTTTAAGGATAAAACATATGAAAGAACGGCATACTCTAATATGTTATAGTAAACCTTTCATACATAAAGTACTAACGCTCATCTTATACCTCTATGCCTAACCTGTGCATTGCAATGACAACTTATTTCTAATGAGCACATCTATAATATAACTTTACTAATAATAGTTGTGTAATTCTGATACTAGCAAAATGAAAAATATCAATATATCTTTCTTTCAAATTAAGAGATGTAGGAATTTATACTTTAAGCATCTTGTTAAGCAAAGACCAAGAAAACCAATGAGCCTGCACTAAAACTAAACTGGTGTTATGCAGTGCGGTTCTTGTTCACATCATATAGTCATATGTTAAAAAATCATATGTAACAAGTTAGATTGAAAACTAGATAAAAACCCAAAGAAAACCACAAATATATTTTTCATTAAAACTCAACATAAGATATGGAGGCAACATATAAGGTGTCTAATCGTTACACGTCGTTTTTAAACTCAGGATTATCAACTTCCTATGATTAGTCTTTTAAAAGAAAATAAAAGCAAGACACAACTTCAACATCATTTTTGCATAAATAAGAAAGACGACTAACTTCTTGATGCAAACCCTTGTTCTTAGTTATCTCCTAGCTGCAAACACCTCGACATGTCGAAATGGCGGGGCTTCACTAAACTTCAATATTTAAGGAGTTTCATAAACGGGTCGAAGAGGGTGCATAACTTGAGCATCCGAATATGAATTGCACACGGAAAAAACCAAACTGACAAATCACATACCAAGACACAAACATAAAAATTTGGGCAAAAGTCTTTCTATAAAGAACACGAGATTTAGAGGGTGTTTTTTCTAATAAAAGATTTTTGGGGTGTTTAGTTAGCTTGTTTTGTGAGTTGATTGTCTCTTTGTCATCTCTTCAACACATTAAGCTAAAAAAATTGTGCTTACTATGATTAAGTGATAACAATGAGGCGATAAGCCCCACTGTAGATTTGTAAATCTATGCTTATGTTTTTAGAGAGAGAAAGAGATAGAGAAATGGTGGATTTCACACTTTAGAGAGAGAAAGTTAAAGTGAACTATGTGTAAATTATGAAAAACCACACCCTCTCCATCAAAGGAGAGGGTTTATATACCCAAGCCCTTGTCATGGGCTTGGGCTTACATTTGGCCGCCGGCCCAAACATTTCATAGGCTCGGTTTTGGGCTTTGGTTAAGTAAATGCAAATGACTAAACTACGAGCTATTACAGGAACTAATGTTGGAGTGACCGATCCTTCCTAATACGTAAAACGTATTTCCAACAATCTCCCCCTAAGGGAGGTCACTCCAAACAAGGGCGTTACCCGAGTTACAATAATAAAATAAACCTAGCATACTATGCTTGTCTTGAGCTCGTAGTCTTCGTCTTTCTTTTCTTTTTCTTTTCTGGTGAACATGCTGATGTGATCTTTGATATCAATCTTGAGCATTAATCTCTTGTCTTGATCTTGTGCATCCATCACTTGTGATCTTCGCCTCTTCGTGACCTCACGTCCCACATACTTATACCTTAGTAATTCTTGAAAGCTTCAGAGTTTGATACAGCGGAAGACTTAACTTTTAGGCTTTCTTGAATTAGATGAGGTATTAAGTGCATAAAGTATAAGCATGCGGGGATGACTTCTTCTGGGATTCCGCAACGCCACCGTCTTCAAATGCCGCAACATAAGTAGACATGAACGAAATGGCTTTGAACATTTCATTCTAAATCGGTAGCATTTTACCTCCGGTCGGTGAAGACCGTTGGACGATATTAGATATCGTACCCGTGACGGATAGTTTCAATTAAGTAACTTCCTGACAGGATTTCGCGGGTAAACCCGTTCTCTTTATTCGACCGTCCAAAGCTGACTGCGAACATAAAGAGTGAATCATTTGGATAATAATATCTGCATGATTTGAAGCTGTCAATTCATGTTCCTGGAACAAGTGAAATTCAATTAAGAACCGCACCATCGTTGCTTTCCAGTTGTCACGAGCTTGATTCGTATAGAATCTTGCAAGTTATCTACCAAGTGCTGTTTGAGGTTAACACTAGAAGGATTTCCACTCATCACCGTGAACACAAAGGTATCACTCTGAGTGTTCTGGCAAGATCACTGAGATATTGCGTAGAGGCCTAGAACGTGTTTAAATTCAGTTAAGAATTAAACAGCCGTTGCTTTCCAGTTATCACAAGTTTGATTCATAAAGAATCGCACAAGTCACCTACCATGAGCTTTTTGATATTCGCTCAAGAAGGATTTCCATCTTCATTGTAAATACTTTCGTATTACTCGGATGTTCAGGCAAGATCATGAAGATTTTGCGTAGGACTCTTGAAATCTTTCTTACTTTTCACAGTGTGTGAAGAAGCAAGGAAATATGAAAGTGTGTCCTAGTGAGATATTTGATGATCTCAAATGGCTCTAGACTCGATCGTGCATTTTGGATTTTAGTGATCGGAGGCTGGAGAGGAGTGCCACCTTTTCAATACTAATTTATTCGGAGTGAATAAATCAATAGATAACGTGTTGTCTCCGTGTGATTAAAACAAATATCTTTTAAGAGATATCTGAGTTAGCTGGGATGGGTTGTGCTTTGCATCACTGGGTCCATGATGTCTGTCTTCAATATCAAGAATCATTAAACAATGATCTTAATAGCATATGTATTGACCCGGTTTCTGCCTAAATTGTAAGGAGGGCTTCTTTCTTTACACCCTTTATCTTTACAATTCTTTTTCATTCTTCAACCCCTTCAATGCTTACCAATACGTCATAACTAGCACCTTGTTGTGATTGTTCCAGTGCTAACTTAAGTACTTGGTCGGCATTCAGCTATGTTCACAATCTTTCCCCAACTTTCCTAAGGACTACTATTTCTAGCTATGGAATGTCCTTGGGAAGATTCCTCCGGTTCTGGAAGAATCATAGGACTTAACCTATCCTACCATCCTTATGTCACCACAATCTTCATCGTCGTGAAATAAATGGGTTTTGGGTAAGTAAATGTCACCATGAAAATCCATTTTGATATAGCAAATCCATTTTGCTCCCCCTTAACATATGCCACGATATTCGAAAACATTTCGCACATGTCGGGATGAGCCAGCACATTAAGTCAAACCATTTGTGATAATATCCTATATTAAATCACATTTTCTCCCCCATATTAAAAATATTAACCCAATCGATGTTTTTAATATCAATTGATTTAATGAAGTTTTAACAAAGGTTTTGGGAAGTAAAATGCGAGTCCGGTTTATCTTCATGACATCTATTTGTAACATGATCACATATTTACCATATTAGAAAAGAATTGACAAGATTGGACCTGATAGATGAGAACATCATATGATAAGATCAAATGGTTCTTGTCAGCATATGTTGGTCGCCTCGTCACGTCTGAAGTCATCTCTTGACACCACGTGTACGATTGGTATTGTTGTCTTGACACTAGTTAGTGAGCTTGGCACGTTCGGCATCGAAGATTCTGAATGCTTGACAATTGCTCCCCCTCAATTGTTGACCCGTGTTCTATCGAAAGAGCTGTAGTCGTCGGTTGAGTAGTCGCATCGTCGAGTATGTAGATACCAATTGTAGATAGCATGGTTGTAGAGATGATAGCTTCATAAAAACAAGACTTCTCTTGTTTTAACAAATAAATGCACTGAGACGTACATAGATTTGTGTTAGACCAAGTTATAAAGTAAACTTGATCCCTTACAAGGTTTTAAAGTAAACCTTGCCCGAGAAAATTAATTCCCGTTGAGAGCCAAAGCTTTCATAAGAAATACCTGACTTTAATGTGAAAACCGGGTTGTAGTCTGAAATAACTACAAGCCATTTAGGCATGTTTTATGAAATATTTACAACTTTTGTACGAACTCTATTTATGGCGCCGTGTCGATATTAATCAACATTTCTAAGGCCGTAAATATTATCGTACCAAAAGACATGCCTTTGAAAAATAAAGCAAAAATATTTTTGGATTTTTCTAGATTTTTCAATTTTTATGGTTTTTATATGGTTTTATATTTTTGTATTTTGCTTTTGAGGATAAAAATATAAACAATATATACAAATGATCACCAAGGATACGTAGAATAGTTTTACCACCACTATTCTTTCGCTTCATCTGCTAGTTCCTTTAGAGTCTTAGGCGAGAAGGTTCTCATTCCTAGCTTGTCGGCCAAAAATTCAATTCGAGCGCGATCTAAAGCCTTCGTGAAAATATCCGCCAATTGATACTCAGATCGGACAAAGTAAAGCTCGATTACTCCATTTTCCACTTGCTCCTTGATGAAGTGGTAGCGAATGTCAATATGCTTCGACCGGGAGAATTGAACGTTGTTGCAGCATAAGGCAATTGCACTCTTGTTGTCACAGTACATCGGAATCTTGTTGAAACCTAGACCATAGTCGGTTAATTACGATCTCATCCAAAGAATTTGAGCACAGCAACCGGACATGGCTATGTATTCTGCTTCCGTACTTGAAATTGCAGCGCTTTTCTGCCTTTTCGATGCCCAACTGATTAGTCGATCTCCTAGTAGTTGCAAAGTTCCACTCGTGCTACGCCTTGTATCTTGACAACCCGCGTGATCCGCATCTGGCACACATACATATAGCAAACTGAAGATCAGGTCGACTGGCTGTGATATACAGAAGAGTACCGATCATTCCACGATAAAGTGTCGGATCAACGGCAACTCCATGTGGATCTGCATCAAGCTTAGTTCGTTCCACCATTGGAGTATCCACGGGGTCGCAAGATTCCATCTTATACTTCTTAAGCGATTCAAGGGCATACTTGGATTGATTGATAAAGATGCATCTGGGACTCTGAGATATCTGAAGACCTAAGAAGAATGATACCTTGCCCATCATTGACATCTTAAACTTAGAAGACATGAGTTTCCCAAATTCGTCCGATAAAGTTTGGGTCGAGGCTGCAAATATAATATCATCAACATATATTTGTACCATAATCATATCTTTACCTCGTTTCTGAATGAACAGCGTAGGATCCACCTTGCCTTTAGCGAAGCCTTGCGTAATGAGGAATTGTGACAAAAGATCATACCATGCGCGAGGAGCTTGCTTCAACCCATAGAGAGCCTTCTTAAGCTTGTACACATGATTAGGATAATTAGGATTCACAAAACCATCAGGCTGTTGAACATAGACCTCTTCCTTCAGTTCACCATTAAGAAATGCCGTCTTCACATCCATCTGATAGACAATCATATTCATATGGGCTGCATAAGCGAGGAATAGTCTAATAGCTTCCAAACGGGCAACAGGTGCAAAGGATTCCATAAAGTCGATGCCCAATAATTGCTTGTATCCACGAGCTACTAGACGAGCTTTGTTCTTCAATATTCCGCCTAACTCATCAAGTTTCACCTTGTAAACCCATTTCAAAGTGAGTAACTGCACTTGATCCGGGCATGGGACAAGTTCCCAAACATCAAGACGTATGAATTCGTTAAGTTCTTCTTGCATAGCTTCTATCCAACAGGATTGAGTAAAAGCTTGTTGCCATGTCTTAGGTTCAACTTCAGTGAGAAAAGCATCAAAGTGACAAAACAATGCACTTTCTTGTAACTGACTTCGTGTGGATACCGGACGATTAGGGTCACCAATAATAGAATCTATAGGATGATCCTTTGTCCACTTGCTGTCATGTTCACGAATCCGTGGAGTGGAGTAAACTGTAGAAGGAGCTTCCTCTGAGGTGGACGACCCGGCTTGATTAGGGTCGGGAATAGATACACCAAAGAATGGAAGTTCACGCATTTGAGCGAATTCCAAATCGTGATCATCATCATCCTCTTCATCATCAATAGGCATGACATTGGTAGTTGAAACATGTGTTGGTTGAGAATTACTTGTTGAAGGTATATCTTGACCAATTGTTGGTGCAGATGTATCTGATTGTGCAACGGTTGCTGGAGCGACAACTTCGGTTACCGGAGCTATTACTTCAGGTTCTGGAGCAACAATACTTGGAGGAGTAAAGAATTCATCAAAGAACGGTTGAAACAACGTATCCCATTCCTTCTTAGTAGGTGGTGTAAATGATGATGAAGTAGGGTTGTTTGGGACAAGACCAGAACTAATATTACTGGGTCCCATTTCATGAAGTGCGGGTTCAGAGCTGCTTTGCTCAGAAGCCATCGCTGTCAGCTCATCAAAATCAACATTCATAGTTTCAAGGATTTTGCGAGAGTTACGGTTGTAGATTCGGAATGCCTTCTTTGCGGGTGCGTAACCAATGAAAATACCAATATCAGCCTTTGGTTGAAGTTTTCCCAAATTGTCACCATCATTGTTTGGATAGCAAAGAGAACCAAATACATGAAGATATGATAAATCTGGTACTTTTCCATGGAGAAGCTCATAAGGTGTTTTACCATGGCGTTTACGAATTATGACCGGTTTTGGGTGTACACTGCCGTAGATACTGCTTCTGCCCATAAAAACAATGGAGCCTTTGCGTAAATTAACATCGTTCGAGCAGCTTCCATAAGTGTGCGATTTCGCCTTTCAATGACACCGTTTTGTTGTGGAGTGCGTGCAACGGATGTTTCATGAGATATGCCAACTTCTCCATAATAATCACGCAAAATTTGATTCACAAATTCGGTTCCATTATCTGTACGAATGCGTCGGACAGTAGTGTTGAGACGCACTTGAATCATCTTGAGAAATCTGATGATGAATTTAGGTGCCTCATTTTTTGCTTTAAGAAATTTCACCCATGTAAACCGAGAGTAATCATCGACGATGACGAGGATGTACTTTTTGCCACTAAGACTTTCAACACGCATTGGCCCACAAAGATCCATATGCAACAGATAAAGTTTCTCTTGGTTGGTGTCTTCAGTCTTGGGTTTGTAAGACTTCTTAGTGCTTTTCCCCATTTTACACGCGGAACACAAATGATCCTTGTGAAATGATAGTTTAGGAAGACCACGAACAAGTTCGTTTTTTGCCAAGTGATTAATAGCGTCAAAGTTAAGATGAGATAACCGTCGATGCCATAACCATGACTTAGTCTTCGATGCTTTGGAGAGAAGACATACTGGAGAAGCGGACATCATGTCTTGTAGAGACAAAGTATACAAATTATTCCCTCGAGTACCTTTCAATAAATCAACCCCTTCCAAATTACGAATGAAGCAGGTATGCTCTCGAAAAGCAACTTCTAGGTTTGCATCACAAAATTGTCCCACAGAAAATAAGTTGTGACCGAGACCTTCCACGTAATACACTCTTGAAATTATAACATTCCCAATATGATATTCACCATAACCCATTATCTTCGCAATATGATCATTTCCAAATCGAACCGTACCAAGAAACTTGCTGACGAAATTTCTGAGCTGAGAGCGATCTCCGGTCATATGCTTGGAGCAACCAGAGTCCAAATACCAGAGAACAATTGGACCACCTGTTTTCAATCACAACAGTAGACAATGCATTGGAAACTATTGGTTCCGGAGTGTTAGCAGATACAGATATGTTATTACCAGAATTGCTAACATTTTTGTTATCCTTAGATTTCCTGCATTTTCTAATGTGAGTTTTAGCATTTACAGGTTTTACTGTTCCAATTTTCTGAGGTTTTGGAGTATTAGCGGGCACTATAGTGGGAGTAGACCTATTTAAAGGGCACTTTGTTCCTACAGTAGTGTTGGTGTTCCTAGTTAAAGGACACGCTTGTGTTTTGGTAGCCTTGGTCCTCCTAGTTAAAGGGCACGCTTTCTTCGCTTTAGTGGGAGTGATCCTAGTCAAAGGGCACGTATTTCCTACTATAGTGAAAGTTCTACCAGTGGGGCGCCACATCCAGCCAACTTGGGTTAACACTTTCCCAGTCGGTTTCCATTCTAATCCATTTTTTCGGGCATGCATCTCATTCACATGGTTAATAAGGCAAGAATCATGACGACTAGAAAACATACATTCATTGCAATTCCAACATTTTAAATTAGAATTCACAGTAGGCTTAGAATGCTGCACAACCGCAGAGCCTTTAGGTTTAGCTACATGATTCTTTTTATTCAAAATAGAAATAACATTCCTAGGATGGGCTTCTACTTTCTTCTTCACTTGACTAC
The DNA here is from genome assembly GCA_025667525.1 of Glebionis coronaria. Taxonomy (NCBI): domain Eukaryota; kingdom Viridiplantae; phylum Streptophyta; class Magnoliopsida; order Asterales; family Asteraceae; genus Glebionis; species Glebionis coronaria. The sequence goes on from CM046874.1 coordinate 685,391,767, forward strand.
TAGATGGGGGCAAGATCCTATCATTCTTCTTGTTTCTCTTAAGCTTAGATCTTTGAGCCTTAGTAGTGGTGCTTACTCCTGTAGAAGGCAACACGGGAATATTAGAAGCTGGTTTTGATTCCGCCTTATCTTTAGTGACCAAAGTTTGAGATGATTTAGTCTTAGGGCCCTTGTTAAGAGGTGTGACGGCTATAAGGTTCCTTTTGATGGCACTAGAGGACGGTGCTGAGATAGTGGCTGCGTTATCCACAACATTCTTACCTTTTAGAGTACGAAGTGTTTCCTTTAACTCAGCCAAGACCAGATTTTTATCACAAATTTGTTCCCTCAAATCAGATATTTCCACCGACTTTCGATTCAATTGTTCAATCAATGATTGATTCTGTGCAGTGGTATCAACACATGCGGGCTGTACTGAATCGAAGAGTCGTGTATTTTTCTGTTTTAAGTTATCAACTTTGGACAAAATCTTGGAAACTCGATTATCTAGATCAAGTCTAAAATTCTCAGCGGCCTCAAGTACGTTCACACAGTTAAGCTCCTTAGATTTCTCTATTTCTATCGGCAAAGAGTTAGCAACTTTGTCACTTGGCTGACGCTGTTTTGATTGTAAATTCAATCGAAAATTCTTTTCAAAATTTGCATCATCGATATTAACACCTTCGAATGACGTTTCAAAGATTTCTTGAATAAATTGTTGCTTGCATTCAAGCGAAATACAATGTGTTTGAATCTCATCAAAACGTTTTGAAAGCGAAGAATATGAATCTTGAAGCTTTAAAAATTCAGCGTCAGATTCGTGACAAGTACTATCTACCACAGTATCCACAGATTTAACATTTTGCACAATAGAATCATTATCAATACTTGTATTCACACAGACAGAAACTATATCATGAGACATCACTTGATTCAGAAGCAGATCATTATGGCGTGAAACCCGTTCTATTTCAAGTAAACTGTTTTCATAAGCATCTTCCATTTCATTGAAAACACGTCTAACATCTTCTATTTCCAAAAACAAATCTTGATCAATATTACGAAGACAAGCTTTAACATTGTTTACAAACGGAACAATTTCATCTCGAAATGCGGCTCTAGTGTGCTCAAAGTTCCATTCACCTTCCGTTATGGCCGTGGCCGTCGTACGTTCCAAAATGACCTTGTCAAAATTGGCTAAGTGTTGGTGAACCGTATTTAAGTTAACGGACGCCTTACTTACCGGTGGAATTAACTTCGTTAAATCCTTTTTGACGAGTGTAGGAGACGTACTAGGAAGGTTTTCACTTGACAAACTTTGGGGCACAAGAACTGTTAATTCTGCTAATTCCTTTTGTAAGCGAATGCGTGTCTTTTTCGAAAATTGATCTTTGTTATGTTGATCATAATCAATTGTATGGAATTTTGAAAGCATTTTAGAATGAGTTTCATCCCCAAGTGATTGTGTCTCCTCAGTACTACGAACAAAAGGTGCTTCTTTCGATTTTCCAATTATGGTCATGTCATAAAGACCGGGAATATATTCTTGAGCTTGTTTTGCATAACCGGGATTAGGTGGTAAATCTTGAAGACGCTTAAGTTCGAATTATTTAAATGATTTAGTTAAAAGATGAACCTTTTCTGTGGAAGCGTATTGTTTTAAAAGCTGTTGTTCTTTGAATTTAAGAAGTTTGGTAGCATTAATTTCCGATTCAACCTTTTTAGACTCGAGAGTTTCGAAATCCATTTTAAGTTTCTGAAAATCATTGACAACCGACTCTTTTTCTTTTAATTCATTGGAAAGATTAGCTTTTAATAATTCTATTTCTTTCAAGTGTTCAATCTTTTCAAAACGAAATTGGTCAAATTCAGAACATGTTATTTTCTCTTCTTGAGGGACCATTTCAAAAGTTTTGACCTTTTCTTTATGCAACGCAAGCTCAACAGTTAGGGTGGAATTCGTATCTACGGATTGTCTGAGGGCCATATGCATTTGATCAATAATATGTTTAGGCACCATGACCAAATCATGTTGAGCATAAGATTCCATACCCGTCGTAGCATTTGGTTGAGGTTCACTCAAATGTGTTGGATTGGGTACCACTTTATTTGAGTTACTAGTTCCCGAATGCTGTTCGAGGTTGTCATTTTCATGCCCAACTTGATGTTGGTTTTCATCAATATTATTAGATGTGGTTGGTACCTCACTGATGACATCAGAACCGTAGTGAGAGAGGTTAGCAACAAGAGCAGCTTGGGCAGAGTGAATGTCATCACAATCCGAATCGTATGCATCAAGATCATCCGCTTGATAAGCTGCATTAGAAGTGGAAACGACTGCAATGCCTTCAGTATCTGCTGCCCCTGGGTCTGCAAGAAATGCTAACTCCTCTGAATCCAAAATCTTCCCCTTAGACTGAGCATCAACCAAATACATCTTTTCACGAAACCATGCATCATCCCTTCTCCTTTTCGGCTGAGTGCATTCCCTAGCCATATGACCTTGTCCTTGGCAATTGTAGCAAGTCACAACCTTCTTAGGACCAATAGAACTCCCATTTCCACTAGCTTGAGAATTCACAGTTTGATTGTTCCCAGTCCTTGTAGGAGGTCCATATGAATTTTGCCTTCCCTGAATAGGTTGCACCGTCACTTGACCATCTTGAACAGTGGCTTGTTGTGGAGGATTTGATGAGGTGCGGAGCTGATTGTTTGTTGGTGGAAATTCTCTAGTTGCAACAAGTTTTGACAAGTAGGCGGTGAGATGGTTTAGAACATCAGCTGGCGTATCATTTGGAGTAAAGACCGGTGCTTGGATTGGTGGAAGTTCATTAGAGTAGAAAGCTTGTGCTGGTTGTGCTTCTATTGGAAAATATCCTTGCTGAGGAGTATAGCCCAATGGAGAAGTGTTGGCTTGTGATGGTGATGTTTGATATGGTGGTTGCTGTTGAAAAGATTGTTGATGAACACTTTGTTGATATTCTTGTTGTGGCAACATTGGTGGTTGATAAGATGGTTGTTGTGGTTGCTGATAGATGTGTGGTGGTGGCTGCTGCAAGTATGATGGTTGTTGATAAGTATAAGCCATGTTTTGTTGAGAAGCATACATTGCAAGTGGATCATGAACTTGAGGTTTAGACAACCGAGCCTCGATCACATGGCATTCGTGTTGTTGAAGAAAAGCTTGAAGTTGATCCACATTGGTGTTATGCAAGTCCTTAGCCAATTTAACATCCGTCACGTATTTTTTCCATTCTGGAGGAAGAGTGTTCAAATACTTGGTGTTCAATTGAAAGGTAGGGATTGCCATGCCATAGATATTAAGCTCATTCATCAATAGGGTAAATCTCAGATAGTAGTCATTGAGAGTCTCCCCTGGCACATAGGCAAACTTATCAAAAGTATCATAAAGCTTACACTCTCGTTCTTGTTTAGTTAACGAGGTGCCTTGCATTAAAACCCGAATTCTATCCCATAACTCTTTGGCAACTTTATGTTTGCTGACGAGTTTGTAGACATCTGGAGGAAGGGCTTGAAGAATGATGTTTGTAGCATACTTATCACATTTATCTTGAATCTTCATATCTCCAGTCAACTCACCCGTTGTGCGAGGACGAGTGGTCGTACCTTCCGTCACGGTACCATAATCTAATGGTCCATTGAGCACCGATGCCCAAATTAGATGTCCATTTTCCTTGTTCAACATATAAAGTTCCATTCGGGAAGCCCATTCCTCATACATAGTCTTCACCAACATTGGTGGACGATTATACGTACCCGAGAGGATGGACTTATCCGTAAGAGATGTATACTCCATTTCAATAAGTTAAGATTTACAAAGTTGATCGAACAATGAAATAAGGTTAAGTATTTTGTGTTGTTGTGAGTTAAAATCGAGAAACAATGTTAAAATCCCCTAAAATATGTTCTCGATAAACCAAAAATTCCAAGTCAAAATTACACACGATCGAAATTTTTTATGGAAAAGTTTGTGATTATCGGAATGTTGATCGGAATACCAGATCGGAATACCAGATCGGAATACCAGATCGTAATGTAACACTGTCGGAATGATGATGGTATCGGAACGCCTAGATCGCAATGCAGAGCGGTCGCAATGTTCAGATCGCAAAGCCCTATCGGAATGTTCAGATCGTAAAGCCTATCGGAAAGTTCAGATCGCAAAGCCTATCGGAATGATTCAGATCGCAAAGTGGCTGTCAAAATTCGAGCAGAGTAACGACTTAACAAACCTTCCTTATACCCGTCGGAATCTCAGATCGCAATAGCTATCGGAATGATTCAGATCGGAATAAGTGATAAAAATCCCACGATCGCAATGTAGAAACCAATCCCTTTCCGATGGACGGTTATTGCGATGGAAGCCCAAGTACAATTTGTACTTTCCGATGGATGTTTCTGCTTAAATTTCGGAATGAAGAACAAAGCCTTTTTGCACTTTTGATCCAAGAAAGATTGTGTTTTAACCAAAATCAAGACACCAAAAACACTACAATCCTACTGAATACGTTATGCTTCTTGAAATCACGAACAAACACAAAAAAAAATTTGATGATTCGGCAAAATGAACTCAAAAAGCCACGAAATGCTTATAAGAACATACGAATCACACAAACAAACCTATATTTCATCCCAAGCTCTTGATACCATTTGTAGATTTGTAAATCTATGCTTATGTTTTTAGAGAGAGAAAGAGATAGAGAAATGGTGGATTTCACACTTTAGAGAGAGAAAGTTAAAGTGAACTATGTGTAAATTATGAAAAACCACACCCTCTCCATCAAAGGAGAGGGTTTATATACCCAAGCCCTTGTCATGGGCTTGGGCTTACATTTGGCCGCCGGCCCATACATTTCATGGGCTCGGTTTTGGGCTTTGGTTAAGTAAATGCAAATGACTAAACTACGAGCTATTACAGGAACTAATGTTGGAGTGACCGATCCTTCCTAATACGTAAAACGTATTTCCAACACCCACAAAATAAGCTAATTCAAACAACCTCTATATTTAGACTTGTTTGAGACTTGGTATTGCTAATAGTTGATTATCTTAGTTTGAATATTTAAAATTTTTTCATAATAACTAATAAAACGTCATGCCGAACACTTAAGTTTTAAAATACAAAAATGTTGCGTGTTGTTAACTGAAAAGCGTATACCTCATTGTATTATGGTGAAGGTGTTGATTTGTTATATCTAACATAACATTTATTTGATAAACAAAACATATAAACATCATAGCACATGCGGAATCGATTCAGGATCATATAATCATAACATGCACATAATTAATTGAACATAAAATAAACGGGAGTTTACCTTGAAATGATTCCAATAACTAGACACAATCACCAATCCAAGATCAACCTAACAAAGGTTGAATCTATGTTCCTGTACACACGTCTCGAACAAGCTACTTGACAAGCTAGGTCTACACGAGCAGAACCGTGTCGTAGAAGTGGAAAATTCAGACCGAACAACCCAAGAGTAGGGCTCGGCCGAATAAGGCTATGGCAAGGCTTAGGCTTGAGTTTTTCTCACAATGAATGAATTAGAAAACCAATAGCTAGAACCTTGTATTTATAGTGTCAATGTAGCTTAGGTTTTAGGCTAGAACTAATTACAGAGAATATATTCTAGTCTAAAAACCAAGACCAAAACACATATATTCCCCATATAGGGGCCGGCCATATGTTGCTCCCAAAATAACTTTGGGACACAAACTTTAGTTACCACTTTTACATTTAACGTCCGTTAGTCATTTTCCATTAAATACTTAACGGTCGTTAATCACAGTTTTAACACTCGTCAACTAATTTCTATATTTAAATAAAACATAATTAATTAATTAAATAGCTCTAAACGTTTGTGTGCAATCCCATAGTCTCGAGTTCGATCCTAACACACGACTATTTAAATACGTCCACAAACTAACAGCTCCCACTTGGACTATTTTATAAATATCGTGATCACATCGATTCGCGTCTAGCTACACGTCGATGCCTCTAGTACGATCTCGAGTAAGGTCTCCTGGACAAAACCTTTTAATGATTAAACATCATTATTATCCTTTTGTTTCTTAGTACACGTTAGTAAGGATATGGATCTCAGTCATTCCTTAATTAACAAAATGCTTTCTCGTTTGTTGATTATTAAAGATTACCAAATATCTATTTGGGTGCGGCCACACATACATCTTTAATTAATCCCACAAGGGGCCCAGCTGTATTATAACTCCAACAAAATATTGAAGGGAACAAAATCCCATTTTGACTACAAGTAAAACTCATGAATTTTGCAACACCCCTGAAATCAAATCCGTATAGCCACCAGTTACGTATAGCATTAGATTGATTCACAGAAATGCACTAGATCCACAACGTTTCCTGGTATCTCAGGTGGAAGGATAACTATTTATGATATACTTGATGACAAAGATCGATAAAGTAATATCACTTTAGTTTGGATAAATCCTATCTCTTGAATCATCAAATATCATCTAAATTTGGTATGTAATCACATCAAGTATTATTTCTAGAACTACTTCCACCGAACTTTAGATTTGTCTTAATTTAATAATATTCCCATATTATTAATTGACAACGGACAATTTAGAATAAATTAATATTCATGGATATAAACATGCAAATATAGGATACATAATTAACTAATAGAAATAAACGTAACCCAAACTTTATTTCATCAAGGTAATAATGTTTAACACCCGTTATCGAAATACTAAATCACAGATTTACATGAAGTCACTAGCTAACATAACTCCTATTCCCTTAGCATGCTCGGTGACTTTCCTACCAGACAATGCTTTAGTGAAAGGATCAACTAAGTTACTATCTGTGTGAACTTTCAACAAATTTATTTCACCGCAGCAACTTGCTCTTGAACATAGTGAAATATCCTCAGAAAATATCTGGCGCCTTTCATGACTCCAGGTTTATTGGCGAATATGATTGCGGTAGAGTTGTCGCAATACATATCAGTATGTTTCTTTATTGAAGGCATCACTCCCAGATCATCAATAAATTTCCTAATCCAAACAGCCTCCAATGCGGCTTCTGAGGCAGCTACATACTCGGCCTGGGCAGCATGCATAGCTATTGTTGACTACTTACGACTCTTCCAGTCTACAGCTCCTCCATTGACGACAAAGACATAACTAGTCTGGGACTTCGTATCATCTTTATCACATTGCCAAGAAGCATCACAGAAACCTGTTACATTCAGTTTTGTGTCTGGTTTACCCCCATAAACAAGAAACATGTCTTTTGTATTCCTTAAATACTTAAGAATGTGTTTAACAACAGCCCAATGGAGCTTACCAGGTTTCTGTTGATAACGACTGACTAAGTTCTGAGAAAACGCCACATCGGGCCTTGTGTATCTTACAGCATGCATGATAGATCCTACAGCCGAAGCATAAGGAACTCTTGCCATGTATTCCTCCTCTTCAGGAGTTGATGCATCTTTCTCATGACTTAAACCATGATTAACATCCATAGGTTGATAACCTTTCTTGGAGTTGTGCATGTTGTACCTTTTTAATATCTTGGCAAGATATGGACTTTGACTAAGTCTAATCAACCGTCTTTTCCTATCACGATAGATCTTAATACCCAATATGTATGCAGCTTCTCCTAAATCTTTCATAGAAAAAAATTTACCAAGATAATCCTTAACAACTTTAAGACCTGGTATATGACTTCCCATGATTAATATGTCATCAACATATAAGACCAAGAAAACTACATTACTCCCACTAGCTTTACGATATACACATGGCTCATCACGATTCTAAACAAATCCAAACTTCTTGATTTCTTCATCGAATCGTTTATTCCATTGTCGTGATGCTTGCTTCAGACCATAAATGGATCGTTGAAGTTTACACACACGATTTGGATATTCAGGATCAACTTACCCTTCAGGTTGCTCCATATAGATGTCCTCATCTAAGCTACCATACAAGAAGGCAGCTTTAACATCCATTAGCCATATCTCATAGTCATAGTACGCGGCTATAGCTATGAGCGTCCTAATAGCTCTAATGTCGGCTACCGGCGAGAAGGTCTCGTCGTAATCAACACCATGCGTTTGAGTGCAGCCCTTGGCCACCAAATGAGCTTTGTAGAATTGTATCTTTCCATCCATGTTAGTTTTCAACTTATAAATCTACTTACTTTTCACTACTTTAGCACCAGGAGGTGGATCCACTTTCGTCCAAACTTCGTTTACATCCATAGAGTGCATTTCCTCATCCATAGCACCTTTCTACTTTTTGCTCTTAGGATCAAGCATAGCAGATTTTAATTAGCAGGTTCACCGAAGTCACCTGGTTCATTATCTTCAACCTCTATGTTTAGACTTAGACGGTTGGGTGCTCGAATAGTCCTTTCTGACCTTCGAATAGGAACTAATTTCGGTGGAGGACCCAGACTTTCTGGCTCTACGGGAATTTCGCTAGTAATTTCAAAAGGTGATGTATCTTCATGATCATCTTCCAGATCATAGTTCCTCCCACTGAGTTATTGAGATACAAATTCTCTTTCAAGAAAATCTCCATACCTTGCAACAATAACTTTGTTTTCATGTGGGAAGTAAAAGTAGTAACCCATAGTTTCCTTAGGGTATCCTACGAAGATACACTTCACAGATCTTTGATGGAGTTTATCAACTGAGTCACGTTTCACGTACGCCTCACTACCCCAGACCTTAAGATAAGACATATTAGGATTCTTTCCATACCATATTTCATATGGTGTCTTACTTACCTTCTTTGTGGGAACCATACTAAGAATACGAATAGTAGATTCTAAGGCATAGTCCCAAAAGGATAATGGTAGAGTAGTAAGATTAAACATGTATTGCACCATATCCAATAATGTACGATTTCTCCTATCAGATACACCATTTTGTTGTGGAGTATAAGGAGAAGTAAGATTCTGGACAATTCCACTCTTAGCAAGATAATCTTTAAACTCTTGGCTTAAGTATTCGCCACCTCGATCGGATCGAAGAGCTTTAATCTTCTTTCTAGTTTGCAACTCTACTTCAGCTTTAAACACTTTGAATGTTTCAAACACCTCAGATTTATGCTTAAGTAAATAAACAAAACCATATCGGCTGAAATCATCCGTGAATGTTAAAAAGTAGCTAGCACCTCTCTTTGACACGTGTCTAAGTGGTCCACACACATCCGTATTATAAGACCAAGTAGATCCGTAGCCCTTTCATTGTTAACATTAAAAGGTTTCCTTGTCATTTTCCCTGAAATACAAGATTCGCATTTATCCAATGATTCATCATCGAAACTATCCAAAAGTCCTTCTTTCGAAAGCTTTTGCATGCGAGTCTTCCCAATATGGGCAAGTCTACAATACCAAAGATAAGAAGAATCCAAGTCTAACTTTCTCTTCTTATTGATGCTAAAATTAGAATTATTATTATCATTTGTGACATGATCATTCATATCAATTTCAAACACACCATTCACAGCAATAGCAGTAAAATAGAAAATGCCATTCAAAGAAACAAAAATTCCATTATTAGAAACAGTATGGTGAAAACCAAGGTCTATCAAACAAGAAACAGAAACTACACCTCTAACAATAGAAGGTGCATAATGACATTTATTCAAACTCAGTACTAAACCCGAAGGTAAAACTAGCTTAAATGTTCCTATGGCTTCAACCGCTACTTGTGCACCATTGTCCACTTGCAGAAATTGATCACCATAAGATAGCTTCCTTTCAATCTTAAATCCATGCATGGTATTACAAATATTAATACCACATCCCGTATCATATACCCAGGAATTAGATTTGTATGATAGATTAAATACTTCAATCACAAGTAAGTTACCTGAAGTTGACACACCAAACTCAAACTTCTTCTTACTTGTACGCAAATCCTCGAGGTAAAGAGGGCAGTTCCTCTTCCAATGTCCATCAGCATGACAGTAGTGGCAATCTTTATCCTTTTGAGAATCATCCTTCTTCTTTGGAAGATGCTTCTTAGGTTTGTTCTGATAAGTCACAACTTGCTTGCCCTTATCAAGTTTTCCTTTGCCTTTATTCTGCTTATTCGATTGCGGTTTTGGCTTAGCAACCCTACCCTTTTGTATTGCAAGTACTTGAGGCGTAGGTGCATGTGCAGGTGCTCTGTCCTTCAAACCCTTTTCATAGGCAATGAGCATTGCATGCAAATTACTCAATGTCTTCCCCTCGCAATGCATGTTGAAGTTTCTGACAAACTCATTAAAGTCCTTGTTAAGGGACCTATTGATCAAGTTGATCGACATTGCATCGTCATAGGGTTTCCCTAGCACATAAAGCTGATCCAGCATCGCTTTCATTTTCATGTAGTGTGCACTAACGGGTTGTCCTGCTTGATGTTTGCAGCTGTGCAGTTCGTCTACAAGATCGTAGAGCTCAACAGCTGGTTTCTTTTCAAACATATTGTGGAGCTCAACAAGCTTGTCCATTGGAGTATAGTACTCGAATTGTTGCTTGAGAGAAGCATTGATTCCACTAAGCATGATGCAGGCTACATCAGAGTACCTTTTCTAATCAGCTTTGAAAAGAGCATGGTCCTCTTCAGAAGCATCATCAGCAGGCATGTGAGGACAATGCTGGTATAACAAATCAATAGTATCAGTCACCCTCAAGACAATCCTTAGGGAGCGATACCAATCATTGAAGTTCGGGCCAGTCAGCTTCTCACCTTCAAAGAAAGTTTTGAGGGCAGAAGACACATGTTGAGAGTTGTTTTGGGGATGAGCCATTTCTACAAAAAAAGTTCATGTATTAGTATTTTTGATAATCAATACTTTCAGGAAAATAAAATTACCCAAGTTAATAAATTAACCATAGTATTTTCCTTGAATTACTAGTACCCATGGTGACATAAATTTACTACATCAGTTGATCTGCTAGTAATAAATGTATTCAACATGGCAACTTGTCAAACAATTTACTTGACAAACCCGTTTTGCAATTCTAGTATTTTAAAGGACTTACATTGTAAGTTTAATAACTTTGCATTGTAAACATGTTTAGTCCCTTTCTAATGTCTTGAGTTTCTAGTTCTCACTAACTAACTCAATTAAGTCTTCTAATCTATTGAACATAAAACTTTCAATCGAGATCTCACTCATATGAATAGTTTTCTTTCCATCACAATCTTAATCCAAGGCTCTGACCTGACTAAAATTGCAACTTCAAGTGTTCTCAATTAGATGGCATTCAACTTAAATTGTGGGTATTATATTGATGTTATACAACTCCATATGATAAGTTTTATAAAACTTTTTATAGACATGTTCTTGAAGATGAAATGACCACATTAAAGAATTATAGAGTGCTAGATTATTTGTTCAGTAACCATTATTCGTCGACGCCATTCTATAATCATTTGGGGAGCGAGGTCACTTTTATTCGTAAACCCAGCACACTCAGCCAAGATGAAATATCGAGATGGAACACTCTACGAATAAGGATACTAACTTATAATTAAAGCACTAGATACATTTAATAATAGGTCTCATTTAAACTTCTTAATAAATCTATTAGTTTTATATAGTTATTTAGTCAAATTTATATTTTATGAAAATATACCCATTGTTTACAACATTTTAGACAAAAAAAGTTAAACACATGACATATATTAAAAATATATTAGACAAAAAAATAACTATTAAGCACAAATATACAAAATATATGAGCTAAAAATAAGTCACATAGCCACATGCATCTATTTAGGTAATAAAATCTTTTTAAATTTAGGGTTTTTAATAGAATATTAAGTCTTCCCTAATTAAAGATTTTATGATCTCATTCAAAAATAAGAAGATATGTCAAATATTCGTAACATTTACCACATGACAAGTTTGATCCATGACAACATGCATGTAAATCATGGATCCACATAATCACTTAAAAAACAAGTAAAGATTATAATTTTATCCATATAATCACTTAAAACAAGTAAAGATTATTATGTAGGATCATTACCCGAATAATTAACTACATGATCTAAAATTTAATCAAGTAATTAAATCCTAAGATCTAACATGATAATATAGGGTTTACAAGAAAATATTTTCTTTATTTAGCAATAACACAAAAATCGTGTGATTCAAGCAAAATTGGTTCGAATTTTGAAAAAAAAATGTGTAAACCCTAAATCTCATGTTTTAACAATACAATATAAAGATAATAGGTGTTCAATAACTATTGGAATGTTAAAACGGCTCGTGATGCCACTGTTGATTTGTTAGATCTAACATAACATTTATTTGATAAACAAAACATATAAACATCATAGCACATGCTGAAGCGATTCAGAATCATATAATCATAACATGCACATATTAATTGAACATAAAATAAACGGGAGTTTACCTTGCAATGCTTCTGATAACTAGAACACAATCACCAATCCAAGATCAACCTAACAAAGGTTGAATCTATGTTCCTGTACACACGTCTCGAACAAGCTACTTGACAAGCTCGGTCTTCACGAGCAGAACCGTGTCGTAGAAGTGGAAAATTCAAACCGAACAACCCAAGAGTAGGGCTCGGCTGAATAAGGCTATGGCAAGGCTTAGGCTTGAGTTTTTCTCACAATGAATGAATTAGAAAACCAATACCTAGAGCCTTGTATTTATAGTGTCAAGGTAGCTTAGGTTTTAGGCTAGAACTAATTAGAGAGAATATATTCTAGTCTAAAAACCAAGACCAAAACACATATATTTCCCATATAGGGCCGGCCATATGTTGCTCCCAAAATAAGTTTGGGACACAATCTTTAGTTACCACTTTTACATTTAACGTCCGTTAGTCATTTTCCATTAAATACTTAACGGTTGGTAATCACAGTTTTAACACTCGTCAACTAATTAACTATATTTAAATAAAACATAATTAATTAATTAAATAGCTCTAAACGTTTGTGTGTAATCTCATAGTCTCGAGTTCGATCCTAACACATGACTATTTAGATACGTCCACAAACTAACAAAAGGTGCCATCATCCTAGTGAGAATTGGTTATGTTTGAGTTGTTAAGAGGTTTTATGTAGTCAATTCATTAACAAGCACTGAAGCACATGCTTGAGCATTATCAACAACAAAATCATTGTGTAGTGTTGAGTTATAGGTACGGTAAATAATAGTATGTATTTATACGGTTTAATTTCTATTGATTTTAATTACTGTTGGAATCGACACCCCAACACACCGTAGCTTCTTATACCGAATGATATAAAACATAATCGGACACCAACAAACCTGAAGATCGAAACGCGAAACCCTAGATATCTTAAAGAAGATCACTATAATGAACGAAACCCAGACGAATGACACAACACAAAGGTAACCAAACGATTCTTTTATTATATCGATCGGTTTACAGGAGAGAATAAGAAGCTACGGTGTATCTTGTGCATCACCCCCTCACCTCCTTTTATAGGGTGAGGGGTCGGTTACACACATAGGTAGACTTAGAAAGCCCGAGCCCAACCTTAGCCGACTTACATAGAAACAACACTTAGGTACCTTCTACTTATAGTATACGTTAACTAGACTCGACACTAATACTAACAATTTCCACCTTAGTGACAAGACTAGTTAGCCCCGGCTCCAAGTATCTCCATGCATACTTGAACTTCGGACCGGGAACCACCTTTGTGAAAGCGTCAGCTGCATTATCTTCCGTACCTATCTTCGCCACTTTAATCTCTTTGGATTCCACGATCTCCCTGATGAAGTGATACCTCACATTGTTATGCTTCTTCCTCTCATGAAACATAGCATTTCTTGAGAGATGAATTGCCCCTTGATTATCACAATTCACAACCACTGACATTAGGTTTATTCCCAGTTCGATTAGTAGAACTTTAAGCCAAATGCTTTCCTTAACAGCTTCTGTAAGCGCCATATACTTCGCCTTTGTAGTAGATAATGCAACAACATGTTGTAGAGTTCCTTTCCAGCTTACAACACAGACATGTACCATAAACACGTACCCGGTTATCGACCTACCCTTTTTAGGGTCTTTAGCATAATCGGTATCCACGAAACCGTCAGCATCCACGTGCTTCCCTTAATTTCGACCATACACTAGACCTACAATAGCAGTGCCCTTCAAGTACTTCAAAATCCACTTCACCGCTTCCCAGTGATTTTTACCCGGATTCTCCAAATACATGCTCACAATGCTTACAGCATACGCAATCACTAGTACAAAATGTGGAATACGTCACACATCCTGATTTTTGAACAGTCACACTGTCAGATGTGTATATGACAAAACTCACCAGAATAAAATACACAGCCACACTTGAACTCCTTATATGTGACTATTTCTATTTTTCGTTGTCACACATATGAGTATTGATGTGACTAGGCACAAGTGCTAATTTTACCAGGTCCATCTAGCCACGCACAATTTTACACGTGTGACATAATACAAATAAGTTTGAAGTATTAGCCACACTATACATATGCGTATGTGACAATTATTTGTTACACACTTCAACAATGTGACCACATTTTATGTTTGTCACATGAGTTAATTGTGTATGTGGTTAAATCATATAGCCTCATTTGTCACACATATTTTAAACGTGACTTCTAATTTTTGTTGAATACTTAGCCACATATGAAATTTTAGTGTATGACAACGGAAAAGTAACTTTGTAGCGTTAGTCACCTCTAACTATATGAGTGATAAATACTTGACCAAAAGTCATATCTGGTCACACTAAACCATCCGACGATCATGTGACTAAATACTTTACAATAGTCACACGATTTCACAAATGTGTATCTAAATAATATTTATGGCCACATTATAATGTGATTATGTGTGACCAATACATTCAAAACAGTCACATGTAAAATCTTCTCGTGACTATTACTAAGAGCAAAATGTGATCTCAGTCAACATTAACCTCGACATTAGTCACATTGAGTGTTTGTGTAGCTAAACTCATGATGCTATATATGGTTACATGAAGTATTTATTCATGTTACTAAATCATAGAGTCAATTTTTGTCACACATTATTTAAGTGTAACAAAATCTTGTATATATGGTCACAAAATAATTGAATAAAAACTAAAAGAGCGACAATCACGGGGTTCGAACCCTGAATCTCAATAGAAAAGTAAAAAGAAACATGCTAATCACAAGGTTCGATCACTAGACCTCAACAACAACTAGGACGCAAAGGCAACACATTGACCAACTATACTATGCCTTTGTTTTTTTAATAGTTTTCAATGTGGTTATATATAAGGGGTGCTAGGAGTTTTAGTTAATTGGAAAATAAAAAAATAGTGTCAATCACAGGGTTCGAACACTAGACCTCAAAAATACGCAAGACGCAGCTAACAACACATTTACCAAGTAGACTAAGCCTTTATGTTTGTAAGAATTTGCAATTTAGTTATATATAAAGGGTGTTAATAGTTTTAGTTATATTGAAAATTAAAAAGAAAAGCGCCAATAAAGGGGTTCAAGCTCTAGAACTTGACAACACCTAAGAGATAACACATTTACCAACTGGACTAGTACCTTGTTTTGTCATATTTTGCAATGTGGTTATATATAAGTGGTCTTTTAATTAAACAAAATTATAATATGTATATTTAAAAATAAATGTGTTATTTTACTTTAAAAATGTATATAAATAAAAATATTTTTTTATAATTAAAAGCAGATTTTAAATACTAATATATATTTTTATAAAAAAAATATTTAATTCTTATTATTAGTTTATTATAAACATCACTTAATTAAAATCAGGATTTACAAAAATTAGTGGAGAGCCGAGATACTAGCTGAGCCCCTACTCTTTTAGCTATAATTCTATTAAAAATATTAATAGGTATCTAATAATTAATATATTATTATTATTATTATTATTATTTTTTTTTTTTATTATCAACCATCACTTTTATTAAAAACAAAAAGGGATTTACAACAAATTGGATGGGAGTCGAGATACTATCTGCGCTCCCACCCCTTTAGCAATGGTAAAACCTATTATATGAAAAATATGTACAGCAGCGCGCGCTCCAATGTCTTGAGCCTTTGAAAATCTCTGAATCCGCTTCAGCAACGCAACTGCATCTTCCTGTAACTCCCCTAAAGAAGAAAAGGAGAAAGGAAGAAACCCATATCCGAGAGCTGCACACTTAGCCAAATACTTGCATCGTTTACGTTGTGCAGCATCAATCACAGCTCGGCCAGGTACAAAGTCATTCATCCCCGTACGAGTCAAAGGAGAAGAACCAGTCAAATCAACACACACATCTTTACCTTCATCCCAGGAATAAAACAAAATATCTGCCGGACGAAGGACATTATCAGGTCCACCATCTAATCCAATATTAACTTCCTTTCCGACAGATATCCCTGAACGGTAACATATGTCAGCAAGAGTATCACGAACCAAATTGTGACGATGCTTAATCCCAACGATGCCAGCACACGATACGGCATGATCCCCAAATATATCCCCATCAAAAATCCTAGAACAAGCTGAACAGGGCTTCAAAACAGAGAACAAGGGAATACCTAAGTGATAGCACAAAACACATCGATAAGACCTCCCATTCATAGTCTGACCTAATCCGGGGATAGGAACCGTCCTAAGCCAGTCAGACGTATGATCCTCCCTCTGAGATGCCCATAAAGCCAACTGACGAGCAGATAAAGCGAAAGTGGATTCAGCATTCTTAATAACCCGAGCAAAATATATATCTGCCATTTTCTTCATGAGTTTGGGGGCAGCGACCTCACTCGGATTACTTAGAAAATCAATCTCCATAACCGAGTTAAACACACGTAAGGCATCATCAAACTGGAGTCCATAAGATCTAATATCAGTGTGTTGAAGTAACTTAGACTATAGATCAGCTGACTGTAACCGAGAAGCAAGAAAAGCATAATGCAATAGGAAAAACCATCACTTTATTAGAATCAAAAAGGGATTTACAACAAACTGGATGGGAGTCGAGATACTATCTGCGCTCCCACCCCTTTAGCAATAGGAAAAAATATTCTATGTAAAATATGTACAGCAGCGCGCGCTCCAATGTCTTGAGCCTTATTAAAATTATTATTATTACTTTATTATGTAAATCACTTTATTAAGAAATCAATTAGTTTTACAACAAATTGGAGGGGGGGGGGGGTCGAGATACTATACAGGCTCATATTCCTTTAGCAATAGCGAAACTGATCTTATTATTACTATTAATATTTATTTTTTATTAAAATAATAAAGTATCGTTGTACACGATATGGGTCGATAGGGTATCGTTGTATACCATATAAATAGATCGGGTATTGTTGTACACGATATGAGTCGATATAGTATCATTGTACATAATATGAGTCGATAGAGTATCATTGTACACGATATGAGTCGATAGGGTATCGTTTCACATGATATGAGTCGATCGGGTATCGTTATACACGATATGAGTTGAAAGGGTATCGTTTCAGATGATATGAGTCTATATGGTATCGTTGTACACGATATGACTCGATATGATATCCTCTTACACGATATGAGTCGATAAGGTATCGTTTCACATGATATGAGTCGATCGGGTATCGTTGTATACCATATCAATCGATCGAGTATCGTTTCACACGATATATGTCGATATGGTATCGTTGTACACGATATGAGTCGATAGGGCATCGTTTCATATCATATGAGTTGATAGGGTATCGTTGTACACTATATGAGTCAATAGGGTATCGTTTTACATGATATGAGTCGATATTGTTTCACAGGATATGAGTCGATCGGGTATCGTTGTACACGATATGAATCTATAGGGTATCGTTGTACACGATATGACTCGATAGGATATCCTTGTACGTGATATGAGTCGATAGGGTATCGTTTCACATGATATGATTCGATCGGGTATCGTTGTATACCATATAAATCGATCGGGTATCGTT
This sequence comes from Glebionis coronaria, assembly GCA_025667525.1. Lineage (NCBI taxonomy): Eukaryota > Viridiplantae > Streptophyta > Magnoliopsida > Asterales > Asteraceae > Glebionis > Glebionis coronaria. Next base: position 685,409,767 of record CM046874.1, read on the forward strand.
TCACACGATATGAGTCGATAGGGTATCGTCGTACATGATATGAGTTGATAGGGTATCGTTTCACATGATATGAGTCGATAGGGTATCGTTTCACACGATATTAATCGATCGAGTATCGTTGTACACCATATGAGTCGATAGGGTATCGTTTCACATGATATGAGATGATCGGGTATCGTTGTACACATTATGAGTCGATAGGGTATCGTTTCAAACGATATGAGTCGACAGGGTATCGTTCGACATGCTATGAGTCGATAGGGTATCATTTCACATGATATAAGTCGATAGGGTATCGTTTCACACGATATTAATCGATTAGGTATCGTTATACACCATATGAGTCGATAGGGTATCGTTTCACATGATATGAGTCGATCGGGTATCGTTGTACACATTATGAGTCGAGGGTATCGTTTCACATGATATGAGTCGATCGGGTATCGTTGTACACAATATGAGTCGATAGGGTATCGCTTCACACGATATCAGTCGATCGGGTATCGTTGTATACCATATAAATCGATCGGGTATCGTTGTACACGATATGAGTAGATCGGGTATCGTTCTACACAATATGAGTCGATAAGGTATCGTTTCACATGACCAAACCATACACATTTGGTCCAATCGTCGATTTGTACTTTTGTTGTAACTATGTTTCGGTTCGATTCGATCTAATTTTCGTATGATGTTCAGACCTAATAGCAATATTCTGAAACCCGATCCGGTTAAGTTACCGGTTCCGGGTCAACCCGGGTCACCCCAAACTCAACAGGTCAAACCGGGTTTCAAAAATATGACCCGTTTTTCAACCATAACCGGGTCAACCGTTTGACCCGACCGGGTTGACCCGGGTTTGAAAACATTGTCTAATAGTGTAATTTTTTTCCATCTTGAGAAAAATTTCACTTAGCCGCGACTATTTTAGAACAAAAAGTAAAAAAAAAATGTTAAATTTCACTAAAAAATATTGATTTCTCTTCAAAAATTTAACATGCTGTGAATTATCCCTCCATCTTTATCCAAAAAAATTGAAACAAACGAAAGTAACTTTTGCCCAATTTTGAAACCTACAAAAAAATATCGAAACCGCTCAAGATCCGACCTTCTTTTTCCCAAATCAAAACCCTAACAATCTACACTATCCCCGCATCCATTTATCTTTTCTCCTTGCGCCCCACACCTTTTCTCGTCCTCTATAATAATCTTTAACGAAACTCTTGTTTTAGCCTTGAACCATGCCGATGTGACTGATCTCACACCTCCATTTATGTTTTCTCCTTGCATCTCACACCTATTCTCGTGGTACCCGTAGAACTAAAAATCCGGCACCAAAAGCACCTGCCGTCGGTCTAGTGGCCCTAGATTCTTGATCTGTTAATTGAGTTCATCAAGATTCTTGATTATGATGATAAAGGAGATTGCTTTATTTGAAAATTGAGTGAATTTTTTTCTCATCCATTTATTGTAAGTTATGTGGTTTTTCAAGAGTAAAGATTAGTTTTTTAGTGATTAAGTTATTTTCTTATCTGATTCTTGCATTTTTTTTATTTTTCTTCGCTCTCAATGTTTTGCAAGCTTGCCCAAATGTATCTATTGAAAATCCTAATTGAATTCTCATTATCAATCATAGCTATTTCTAATATTATATTGTTGATGGGTCAATTACTTATGTTGTTGATTTTCACTATCAAAGGAGAAGAGGAGAAGAGAGCAAAGTATGTTCTTCGCTCAGTAATAATGTCCTATTTCATATGATTTTCAGCAAAAAGGAAGCGCCAAATTAGAAAATGATGCATTTTTATGCATCCGGATAGATTTGAAGAAGTCAAGACTCACAATCACTACCACCCTCAACCATATTATTTTTTTCACAAGAGAGGCTCTCCAGGTTTTCTTCATTTTTTGCTCTTATTCAGTTCGAGCTCATAGGTGTGTTTGATGTTGTTTATCTGCTTTTTGTATAACATAGGCGTGTTTGATTTAGATCATATCCACTAATAACTGATCTGACCCATGACCCAATCAAATGGATTGTGGTTCGCCCTATGAGTGAAGTAATCTGAATAGGAAGATCCTGACCTAGATCAACCCATTTTGTTTTTGTTAATGATGTAGGGTTTTCGTACACGTTTTAGAAAAAACGCGTATGAACGGCAAGTATTAAGTTCTATGATTTAATTAAAAACCGTAAAACTGAATAAGTGCGAGTTCGTTCTCGAAGGAGGTGTATGATTTGTGTGCCAATTATATAAAATCAAACTTGGATTAGTGTCATTTTTGGATGAGAAAAGAAGGAAAAATAAGCCGAATTACGCTAAAAATTACTCTACGACGTGAAAAACGTGAAATCGTATAACTCGACAAAAAATTAAAAAGCTCTAAAAATTACCAAAAATTCATCTTAAATAAAAAAATGTGAATAAAACAAAAATGAAAACCAAATTGTCTAAATACCTTTTAATAATTTTATATTACTTTTTCAAGTTTAATAAAAAGCCAAAAATTAAATAAAATTGAAAAAAGATTGAATTTGAAAACTTTTTGTTTTTAAACATCTAAAATACTATTAAAAACTTAAAAACTATTTTTCAAAAATTTTAAAATACTTTTTTCTATTTTTTAATTACTTTTTAAATTTTAATCTAACAATAATCATAAAAAATAAAATATAAATGTTAAAAATAAAGTTTTAATGCCAAAAAGTCCTAGACTATGTAATTAACAAAGGAAAAATACAAAACAACCAATAAGCCAAACAAATAAGCTGGAAATCAGCTTAATAAGTTCGAACTTATTTATTAAGCCAAAAACAATAACCCCATAAATAATAAGCCCTAGGTATAGTTGACAGTAAAGTCCCTAGGGCATGTTTGATTGTGTCGTGGGTGTGTGAGAGGAGTGGCGCAAGTTCGAGTCCTGACCACGTCCTTTTTGTTAAACTTTTTTTTATTTTCTTTTTATAAAAACTGATAACTGGTGATTAAAACAACACAAAACAAGAATCAAATTAACAAAAAATGTTTTTAAACCTAAAATTTAAGATAAAACATGCCCAGACTAAACAAAATGCTACAGTACTAAATATATGAAAACAATGTGTTGTCCGAGAAACAAAAACAAGAGGATCGTTCTCTAACATCTAACAAAAATCACTGAATGCTTTTTGTGACCTGTTTTGGTTTGATTGTTGCCGTTTGTTGGTGTTTTTGGCAAGCAAGGGCACCCCCACAACAATTTGGGTTGTGGGGAGTCAGATTAAACAGAAAATCACCAAGTTAAACACAAAATACCCAAAAAAGGGAAATCAAGGTCACTGAAATAGACAAGTAGATCTGGGCTATTTTGCTGATGCAAATGGTCTTTTTAGTGAAATTCAAAGTCCCAAAGTTCTCAAAAAACACCACCAAACCACCACTGACTAAAACCAAGACCTAGATAACAGCTAACTCTAACAGGTTTCAAAGATTCAAGACAAAAATTAGTAAAATAAACTGGTTAAGGCTTCCTGAATGAACATGTGATATTTTTATCAAAACTTGAACTTGCAAAGTCTGATTTGTCCTACCAAATTTAAAACCAAGAACTGATATACACTAACAATGACTAAAGAAGACTGCTAGAACTGGTTATAAGCCAAAAGTTGTCACTAGCCTTAGCTTATTAAGCAGACCCAAACACCCATTTAATAGCACATTAAGAAAATTTAACAAACGCTTTTTAAATATTAGCACTCAAAACTGATATAATCCTACTCAATGATGCATAAACAACATATTCAAACATAAATGAAGCTTAAACTAACATAAAAATAGGCAACACATAAAATCCACATGAACATGGCAAAAAAAATCAACAAAAAGGTTCATAAAGAGGGTTCCAGCCTGTTTGAGCTGATGCCTTCTCTAGATGGGCCTTTGAGGATGATTAAGAGCTTGTGGGAGGTGTAGATAGCTATGTTGGTGGATTCTACAAGAGACCTAACGGTGCATATATCTTCATCAGTGAAAGAAAATGGAATATAGGGCTTCTTGACTTTGAACCCTACACAAAACAAAAACAACCAAAGAAAGAGACTGCTTGTACCAAAAGGCTACAAGCTAAAAGCTTGTAGCTTTTGCAACAGTAAGTAATCAGTGAAAATAAGAAAAAGAAAGATTTCAGAAAAATCTTTGAAAAACCTTTTTGAAACACAAACTTTAAAAACCTCAAATGATATATCAACAGAAATTAACACGAATCTGAATCAAAAGAACAAAATCCACTTTCACTTCATATGTTTTTGAAATCAGATTGTGGGTCTCAAAAAGTTTTAAACAAAAATATTTTCTTAAATAAAACCTTTGATATGTTTTTATACTAAATTTGCAATTAAATGTAAATGTCAACTAATCAAAACAGTAAAAACTTGGAACTCGGTATTCTTGCACAAAGTCTTAAATTTTCATTGTCATTAATAGTTTAAAAATCTTTACAAAAAAACCGGAACAACCAAAATGAGGCACATGACACCTCGTTTTATACTACTGATATAACTATCTAGAATGATATGAATAAAAAATACAATTGTGTAAACCCTAGCTGCTGAAAATCCGTTTTTGCCCTTGGACAAATTTTGAATGTGGTCAATCTTGGTCTCATGTGACTTGAAAATGATATGCCAGCTGTTTGAATGCATCAGGGTCGTTCATTCACTACTTTGGGACCAAGGAATGTGATATAGCTGTTTATCTTGTCCCCTTGTTGGGTTTGGGAAGAAAGGGACGTGCAGGGGAATGCTGATGTGGCCATGTGGTTATGCTAGGGTGGGTTTTGAAGGTGTGAAAGGGATTAGGAGACCCTAAATTAGTGTTTTAGAGTGGCTCAAGTAATACCCCTTTGATTAGTAATCAATTTAAAGTTAGGGTTCTTGGTGTTCTTAGCAGGGTTTTAAGAGAAGGTTTAATCAGGAATAGGGATAAAAAAACATGTTTAGTGGGAAAACGATTAAAAAAACCTTTTTTAAAATATAGTGGTTAATAAATCAGGTTTTTGGTGAGTGGATGTATGACGTGGGAGTGTGGAGTGATTTGATTGGAGGAGAGGGTTATGGGGTTGATGTGGTGGCTGAGTATTGGATGATTAAGGTTTGATTGTCTCCCGTGAATGGCCCCTCATGTCCTTAGTCTTTGTCATTTCAAGTTTATACAACCTTTCTTTGAATTCCCTTTGTAATAAACTTTGCATTTTTCCATTTTTGCAACAAATAGTTTAAGTAAACTTGTACCAAGGACTCTTCTTGCAATTTGATCATTCTTCAAGGGCTTTTAATGATATTTCCTGAAATATTAGGGACCCTAATGCAATAAATGAGATTTGCAAGGTTATAATATGACAAGTCTATAAACCTGGAGGACCAATCTTGCTAAATCTTCAAACTTCAAGGTTATTTTTGGAAATTCCATACTTGGGCCCGGTTCTTTATGCAGCTTCGTTTCCCGTGTTAGTTTTTGCTTCATTGTTGTGATCTTTTGTTGATTTCACGATATCCGTACCTAAAATACACAATGAACAAACACAAGCATATTTTTGGGTATTTTGATGATATTTTAAGCATTTTAAGCCCGATTTGGACGATGAGACTATGTATAATTGCAGTCTCATCACTCCTCCATACTAAACTATTGCCGTGTCCCCACGCAATGCTAGATATAAGTATCGTAGCACTTCCAAAATTCATTTTTATGTGACATTTATTGAAAACGTAAACTTAAATAAACTACTACACGTGTTTTAGACATAATGTATCGTTTTCATCACGATTAAGTGGCTTTTAGGGTCAAAGAATAAGAACACGTGAATGCATCATAGAGATAAGTTCGTCATCCTCGATTTTCACTCGATTACATGCTAAGCGTGTAACGAGATCATTGCTATTTTAAGTTAGCAACACAATCATATCTCATGAGTGTTAATTACATACATAAACTCCCTTACTCATAATTGGTATCTCTTATATTTTTTTCTTGTCTTAATGATCACGAGGATACATCATTGACTTATTTCGATAATTTATTAAGGCCGAAAATAAAGTAGCACGATTTAATCGATAGTTAGCTGAAGGGCACGATCTTTTAAAACTACTTCTCGTAATCTCCTTAAGTTCATATCTTGGCATAACTTGTTTCACGATTTGAGACCTTTCTCGGACCGATATTTGGCATGTACTTCGAACTTCAAATCTTGGAAGACGTTCTTGAAATTATGGTCTTCTCTTCATATATAGAATTTCTTCAAACTTGGACCATGACTTCGTCATTTTTCTTCAATCGTTATTTGGGGTTTTGATATACAACGATCCGCCTCCTTTTAGGACTTGGATATATTTATCCTCATACCTTGTTAGGGTCCTTTTGGACAGACTTCTCCACGATCTTTAGGGGAGTATATTGCTTCTCGTCGTGTGTCTCGATCCTTCATATTGATTTTTAGAATAATGATACGTCACACTCTTTAGCAACAAAATGGAGTTCCTCATGCCTTGTGAGGGCCTTTTTGGAACTTGCCAATCTTCGCATCCCACTTCAATAAGTTAAGCCTTGGCTATGAACTCTATTCAAACACGAGCAACTTTTAAACGATCATGGGCTAGAAGCTAAGTAACCTTTTAAATCGTACGACCTTACTTATTGTATTTATTTAAACAAAAGCGTTACGAGAATAAGCTAATAATTACTACACATGAGATCGTGAAAGATTACGAGACTTATAAAAAACTCTATCATTTCTCGTCCTCATTTAAGAGACTTAGCCTAAAAAGTTAAGGAATCGAAGCTAAGTGCTCAACACGCACGGTGGAGTCAAAAATTACTCTTATTCTCACCATCGGAAAGCCTACATTCGTGTCTTAAATACTTACAAAAAACACGAACAATTTTAAATTTTGGCCATTTTTAGCCTTATTTTGCATAAAAACGATAACAAAAAGAGGAATAATGGATTGCGTGTTGACGTGAGCATGGTGAAGTATCTACTCACCCCCCATACTAAAACTAAACATTGTCCTCAATGTTTCGAGTCTAGGAAAGGGTAAAACGAATAAACTAATAGCCGTTTATGAATTATGCTAATAAGATAAATGTTAGAACATAAAAGGATATCATCGGATATCGGAATCTCTAAAGACAACGATCGAAGCTCGAGTGATCTGTAAAACGAACACGAGAGGCTTCAATGATGACGATGAACCTAATAAATCATAATCACAAACAACCATGAAACAAAGGTTGGAAGAGCACAAGTCCCCTCGTTAACTAATTAGAAAGCGATAATATTTACAAAGATAAGCATGAGAATCTCCCACGAGGCACCTTGTACCTTGTTTATGATAACCGATTCAAAAGCTCGACTCGAATCCCCATAAATGTGATCATTTAGGGATAATCATGGTTTGGTCATTTTTAGTGGGGCTTACATGATAAACAATGCCCAAAAGTACATGGAATACTTTAAAAACCCAATAAACGTAAATCGGGGTCAAAGATAGCGTCTTCGTTTTCGGATGAAAGATGAAACAACGCCACTTCAACACGTGCCAAAACCCCAAAGGGGTAGAAGAAAAGAGATAATAAATAGAAAGGTGGGACAATGGGTAAGGCAACAAAATGAGCTACTCGAGGTAGACTCACAACAAGCAAATGAATAAGATTTCCATTTATTGCATCGGTAGAAGACCGAGATTTCCCTTTACAAGCAATTCCGAGATCGAATATCTCGTCCTCGGTGGTAAAGTGTGAAGAAACATAAGGGGCTTCCACCACACTAAAACCACACCAACCGTCGTCAAAAGGAGTAGACGAAGTGGTAGTACTCATAAAATGATGTGATGACGGAGTTAGACATCTAGAAAATTCTTTTAAATCGATTTTAAAATCCTTTCCTTTTTCATCATTTAAAAACTCCTTATGAAAACCCGATTTGATAATGTCGAAAATATTTGGCGTGTCAAATTAAAAATTAGTCGCGCTAAAAATCCTCACAATTAAGTCATGGTGAGGGGGTGGTGGATTGTATAAATTCTCAAAACGTCGATAAAAAAATAACACCGCCCCCTCGGGGTCAACATATTCGTCATCCTCATGCACGTCGATCTCATTGATTTCTTCATCATAGATGGGTTTATCAAACCAAGGTTTTTCATTCCCTTCACGTAAGATTTTAGAAACTCTCTTGAAGAGATCATGATCAGGCACAAAACCATCATTCCTTTGTGAGGATCGTTGATAAGTCAGATCCTCACGAATGTGGTTAACGTCATTCTCATTTTAGAAGTATTGATTAGGTAACTCCTCGATAATGGGATTTTTGGTGGTCACATGAGTTGGTTCGTCATCGAAAATAAAACGTTCCAACTCATTAAGTTCATCGTCAATCTTGGAAAAATCAACCTCACTCGTAGGTGGAAGTGGAGGCAAAAGAGCTAGCTCTCGTTTGATAATTTACTCAATCTCGGGATCGAACTCATAATCATCGTACTTCACATGTGAAGAGGTCTTTTTAGGAGAATCCTCAAAAATGGCATGTGGATTTCGAAGTACGTGATCAATCTCGGCAAAATCGCCATCGTCATCATCAAAGAAAGAGTCGATGTGAGCACTCACAACCATGGTCTTACAAGTCGAATGACTATGCTTAGGTGACTTTTCTAAGACAAGAGGATCGATGTCGATGAAACCTTTAGCCTCAACGGGTGTTGGGCTAGGAAATAGAGGCACTTTGATGGAGTTAGAAGTTTAAGCCTCAAAGACGTGGTCCTTCGAAGGTGGTGAAGACGAGTCCATTTTTGTCATTGTCGTGATGGCACTAACGTCGCCCTTCAGAATTGGTGTTTCACTTGTTTCGCCAAATACATCCCAAAGTGATTTTTCATACATAAATCTACGAATACCCTTTTGAATTAAGTAAACGTATTCTTTATCATTAAAATCATCATCTTTAAAACCATTCATTTTAATTCTTTCAAAACATGCGTCAAGCCTCATATTTTCCGCTAAAGTTAACATTTTGAAATCATTGGAATTTGAAACATTAGCTTTTGAAACCTCGGTTTTTTCATGATCATTTGAAACTTGGGATATATTTGCGAAAAAGTCCATTTTATCATCCCCATATCTCATAGTTTGTCTCCCCTCGTGAACGTCGATTACGGTTCGAGCCGTCGATAAAAATGGTCGGCCTAAAATAACGGGACATTTAGGGTCACACTCGTAATTGGATATGACGAACTCCGCGGGAAAAATAAACTTTCCAACATTGACATAGACATCCTCGGCTATTCCAGTTGGTATAAGTGGTGTAAAATTTGCACGCTCGATTGTCATGTTCGTGGGGGTAAGTGAAGGCAATCTCATCAATTTCCAAAGAGAATGAGGCATGAGATTGATTCTAGCACCTAAATCGGCAAGGGATAAACATCCCTCAATCTCGGAAAAATCACAAGGTAGTAGAAATTGGCCAGGATCCTCTTCCTTTCTAGGCATATGCCTTTTGGGTTTTTAAGAAGGATCGATGCACAAGTTTCTTCAAGGGTTAGTTTGGTAAGGTCGATAAAGCTCTCTTTTTAAGCCGTGGATGGAATTTGAGGTACACGAGGGTGTGCACTCTTTTCCTTGGTCACCACGTTCACCCCATCGACTTTTGAAAAAGAAGGCGTCTTAGAAGTCGAGGGTTGAGAAGAAGGAACAACTCGAAATACATCAAGGGTAGGGGTAATCACACGACTTTTCCACGAGACGAGGCGGATTTACATTGTTCCTTCGGATTTTCAACGGTGCCACTAGGTAACGAACTCGATGAAGCACCCGAGGCTTTATTCATAATAGCTGAAAACATCTTTTTATGTCAATTTGTCCTTTCTCAGTCTTCGTGTTTTGGATTTTCAAAGTATTAGAAAATTCTTTTTCCAAAGTATCAATTTCTCCCTCTAATCGTCTCATATTAGCCTTATTCGTTTTCATGTAATTTTGAAAATCGTTTGACGAACTATTTTGATTTGAATTAAAGTTCCCTTGGTTTTGATTACTTCTTTGAAAATTTCCTTGATTACCACTCGAAAAATTGTTACCTTGATTGTTTTTGTTTGAAAAATTGGAGTTTTGATTATTGTCTCGATTTTGCCAATTCAAATTACGACCTTGATTATAATCTTGGTTTTGAAAATTACCTGGTTAATTGTTCCTTGAATATTGTTACGATTTTGATTTAAAAAATTGTTGCCTTGGTTATAATTGCCTTGTTGCGAAGGACCGACGTTATTTTGATTTTGATTAGAAAAATTGTTGTTTAACGCACTCACACTCGACGTTTGGCCATCCGTAGCCGCACACCCGTAATAATTATGAGGTCCACCACAAAACCTACACGATGCCTCGACCGCTTTCACCGTAGCGGGAGCGTCTTTCTTTTGCATCTCAATTAGAAAAGACGTAAACACATTCGTCATCTTGTCGACTTTCGCATCAAGTCTCTCAATGTCGCGATTAGAATTACTAACATTGGAGACATTGGCAACACTCGGTGCGTTGCAGAGTTGGTAAACCTTGGATCGATTCTCGATAATCATTAATGCATCTTTCGGAGTCTTACGCAAAAAGTTGCCACTGGCGGCGGAATTCAACGAATCTTGTTCTTGAAAACTAAGACCGTTGTAAAACGTATCGATTTGGTGTAACTCGGAAAATCCATGGTGGGGACATTGCCTAAGCAATTCCTTAAAACGATCCCACGCGTCTCAAAAAGATTCATTCTGTTTTTGCTCAAATCTGGTAATCTCGTTTTTAAAAAACGTCGTCTTAAACGGTGGGAAAAAATGATTCACGAACTTGGAGACGAGATTCTTCCACGTAATTATCGAATTAGGTGGATCTTTTTCGTACCAATCCTTGGCGGTACCATCAAGCGAGTACGAAAAAGCATAAGCTTGACGACATCGGTGTCGATGTTCTTAAACTTGCCCGTGGCTAAAAGAAGATCAAAATTCCGAATGTGGTCGTGAGGATTATCGGCTTCACGACCTCGAAACTTCGTAGCTTGAATCAACGAAAGCATTCCGCTCTTAATCTCAAAATTCTCCGCTTCGATAGTGGGAATTACGATCGCGTCTCCATAACCGTCGGTGGGCGCTTGGAGCAATTCCATCATCGAACGATTGTCGGCCATCTCGTCTACGGTCTCTTCAACAACGATCTTAGGAACGTCGGTTTCTAATTCTCGTCTACGTCGTTGATTCCTTCGATTACGATTGCATCAATTCGAAGCGCCGCTAGAATTAGAATAATCCTTCGATCGAGTGCGCATGCACTAAGCGTAGAATGGGGGTAGCAAAGAAGATTCTTTTTGCCGTTTTTTGATTTTTCAATTTTTTTTTTGTTTTTTGATTATTTTTTAATTTTTTTTGGATTTTTTGTGTATTACGTAGACTCAAATCTACAAATCTATTCTCGGATCGATTTCTCGATTAAAGGAGCCTCAAAGAATGAAAACGGTCACGTGGAGTGAACGCCTTCGATGACTTTAGAACGTTGGTGGAACACCAAAACGTTCAAGAGGGTTTAATCTTGAAAAACAAGCATATATAGTATACGTAGATAATACTTGGCGGCAAACCCTCGATTAGCCCTCTTTCTCAAAACACACACAAGCAAGCGGAGGAAACGAAGCGGCGCTAAGCACTTAAGAGAGTTTTTCCCTTAGGCCGTGACATACAACCGCCTTCTACCCACCTTATAGTTTGTGTTAATCAAAATTAAGCCTCACGAAAGTATTTATCTATTTTGCCTTTAAACTTTTGCTTTGGATTTGAATACAATAATTGAGTGACGAAATCTCAATTAAAGGTTGCGTTTTCACGCTTTTGGAGATATTCTAAATTTATTGTGATACGTAGTACAATATATTAATAATATTCATAAGAAAAACGAAAACCAATATATCTACAATATAGTAAAAAAATTGTTTTGTGTTTAGTTTAGGTAAACTAAACACGATTTATTTGGATATTCTATAATATAGTAAGAAAAATAACAAAAATGAGTATGTACGATATATACGCTTTCCAAAAATTGAAAACCAAAAACGCACTACTCACACAAACACGATAATAATAATGGCAACTCAAAAATACCTCCCCGGCAGTGGTGCCAAAATTGATGTAGGGTTTTCGTACACGTTTTAGGAAAAAACGCGTATGAGCGGCAAATATTAAGTTCTACGATTTAATTAAAAACCGTAAAACCGAATAAGTGCGAGTTCGTTCTAGAAGGAGGTGTATGATTTGTGTGCCAATTATGTAAAATCAAATTTGGATTAGTGTCATTTTTGGATGAGAAAAAGAAGGAAAAATAAGACGAATTACGCTAAAAATTACTCTACGACGTGAAAAACGTGAAATCGTAAAACTCGACGAAAAATGAAAGTGCTCTAAAATGTACCAAAAATTCAAATTAAATAAAGAAAAATGTGAATAAAACAAAAATGAAAACCAAATTGTCTGAAAACTTTTTAATAATTTTATATTAATTTTTAAAGTTTAATAAAAAACCAAAAAATAAATAAAATTGAAAAAAATTGAATTTGAAAATTTTTTGTTTGTAAACCTCTAAAATACTATTAAAAACTTAAAAAATATTTTTCAAAATTTTTAAAATACTTTTTTTCTATTTTTAATTACTTTTTAAAATTTAATCTATAAATAATCATAAAAAATAAAATATAAACGTTAAAAATAAAGTTTTAATGCCAAAAGTCCTAGACTATGTAAATAACAAAGGAAAAATACAAAACATCCAATAAGCCAAACCAATAAGCTGGAAATCAGCTTAATAAGTTCGAACTTATTTATTAAGCCAAAAATAATAACCCCTTAAATAATAAGCCCTAAGGATACTTGAAAAATGGTATTTGGCGGAACCATCTTAAGTCCGTGTACCTTTTTGGTACCGAGCCCCCCACCCAACAAGGAATGCATATCCCGGTAAATTACCTAGGCAACACTGGTGTGTGAGAGGAGTGGCGCAGGTTCGAGTCCTGGCCACGTCCTTTATGTTAAACTACTTTTTTTATTTTCTTTTTATAAAAACTGATAACTGGTTATTAAAACAACACAAAAACACGAATCAAATTAACAAAAAAATGTTTTTAAACCTAAAATCTAAGATAAAACGTGCCCAGACTAAACAGAATGCTACAGTAGTAAATATATGAAAACAATGTGTTGTCCGAGAAACAAAAACAAGAGGATCGTTCTCCGACATCTAACAAAAATCACTGAATACTTTTTGTGACCTGTTTTGGTTTGATTGTTGTCGTTTGTTGGTGTTTTTGGCAAGCAAGGGCACCCCTATAACCAATTGGGTTGTGGGGAGTCAGATTAAACATAATATCACCAAGTTAAACACAAAATACCCAAAAAAAAATGGCAAATCAAGGTTACTGAAATAGACAAGCAGATGTGGGATTATTTTGCTGATGCAAATGGTCTTTTTAGTGAAATTCAAAGTCCCAAAGTTCTCACAAAAACACCACCAAACCACCACTGACTAAAACCAAGACCTACATAACAGCCAACTCTAACAGGTTTCAAAGATTCAAGACAAAAATTACTAAAATAAACTGGTTAAGGCTTCCTGAATGAACATGTGATATTTTTACCAAAACTTGAACTTGCAAAGTCTGATTTATCCTACCAAATTTAAAACCAAGAACTGATATACACTAACAATGACTAAAGAAGACTGCTAGAACTGGTTATAAGCCAAAAGCTGTCACTACCCTTAGCTTATTAAGCAGACCCAAACACCCCTTTAATAGCAGATTAAGAAAATTTAACAGAGGTTTTTTAAATCTTAGCACTCAAAACTGATATAATCCTACTCAATCATGCATAAGCAACATATTCAAACATAAATGAAGCTTAAACTAACATAAAAACAAGCAACACACAAAATCCACATGAACATGGCAAAAAAATCAACAAAAAGGTTCAAAAAGAGGATTCCAGCTTGTTTGAGCTGCTGCCTTCTCTAGACGGGCCTTTGAGGATGATTAAGGGCTTGTGGGAGGTGTAGAGAGCCATGTTGGTGGAGTCTACAAGAGACCCAAGGGTGCATATATCTTCATCAGTGAAAGAAAATGTAATATAGGGCTTCTTGACTTTGAACCCTACACAAAACAAAAACAACCAAAGAAAGAGACTGCTTGTACCAAAAGGCTACAAGCTGAAAGCTTGTAGCTTTTGCTACAGTAAGTAATCAGTGAAAATAAGAAAAGAAAGATTTCAGAAAAATCTTTGAAAAACCTTTTTGAAACACAAACTTTAAAAACCTCAAATGATATATCAACAAAAATTAACACGAATCTGAATCAAAAGAACAAAATCCACTTTCACTTTATATGTTTTTGAAATCAGATTGTGCGTCTCAAAAATTCTTAACCAAAAAAATATTTTCTTGAATAAAACCTTTGATAAGTTTTTAAACTAAATTTGCAATTAAATGTAAATGTCAACTAATCAAAACAGTAAAAACTTGGAACTCGGTATTCTTGCACAAACTCTTAAATTTTCATTGTCATTAATAGTTTAAAAATCTTTACAAAAAAAACTGGAACAACCAAAATGAGGCACATGACACCTCGTTTTATACTACTGATAGAACTATCTAGAATGCTATGAATAAAAAATACAATTGTGTAAACCCTAGCTGCTGAAAATCCGTTTTTGCCCTTGGACGAATTTTGAATGTGGTCAATCTTGGTCTCATGTGACTTGAAAATGATATGCCAGCTGTTTGAATGCATCAGGGTCGTTCATTCACTCCTTTGGGACCAAGGAATGTGATATAGCCGTTTATCTTGTCCCCTTGTTGGGTTTGGGAAGAAAGAGACGTGAAGGGGAATGCTGATGTGGCCATGTGGTTGTGCTGGGGTGGGGTTTGAAGGTGTGAAAGGGATTAGGAGACCCTAAATTAGTATCTGGAGTGGCTCAAGTTATACCCCTTTGATTAGTAATCAATTGAAAGTTAGGGTTCTTGGTGTTCTTGGCTGGGTTTTAAGAGATGGTTTAATCAGGATTAGAGATAAAAAAAAACATGTTTAGTGGAAAAAACGATTAAAAAACCTTTTTTCAAATATAATGGTTAATAAATCAGGTTTTTGGCGAGTGGATGTATGACGTGGGAGTGTGGAGTGATTTGATTGGAGGAGAGGGTTGTGGGGGTGAGGTGGTGGCTGAGTATTGGATGATGAAGGTTTGATTGTCTCCCATGAATGGCCCCTCATGTCCTTAGTCTTTGTCATTTCAAGTTTATACAGCCTTTCTTTGAATTCCTTTTGTAATAAACTTTGCATTTTTCCATTTTTGCCACAAATAGTTTAAGTGAACTTGTACCAAGGACTCTTCTTGCAATTTGATCATTCTTCAAGGGCTTTTAATGATATTTCTTGAAATATTAGGGACCCTAATGCAATAAATGAGATTTGCAAGGGTATAATATGACAAGTCTTCAAACTAGGAGGACCTATCTTGCTAAATCTTCAAACTTCAAGGGTATTTTTGTAAATTCCATACTTGGGCCCGGTTCTTTGTGCACTTCGTTTCCCCTGTTCGTTTTTGCTCCATTCTTGTGATATTTTGTTGATTTCACGATATCCGCACCTAAAATACACAATGAACAAACATAAGCATATTTTTGTGTATTTTGATGATATCTTAAGCATTTTAAGCCCGATTTGGACGATGAGACTATGTATAATTGCAGTCTCATCAGTTAACCACTACCCTACACTTTTAGAACCACGGTCTCCTTATAATTTGACAACCTTAACCGTCATAAGGTCATTCACATTCTAGAAATGGGTCGTCATTAGAATTTACCATACATTCAATAAATTAGTAAAAAAAATAACCAAAGAAAAATTTCAATGTGAGATTAGGATATCTGTATCGGTCTCACTATTGCACATAGGACCAATTTTAATGCGAGAATAGGATATTTGCTCATGTTAACCTTTAAAATCTGCCTTGGGGAGTTCATGCTTAGAACCATCCTTGCTTTCTGACAACAGATCTATTGAAGTCTCGTTTGGTTTTCAAAGCAAAAATCATCAAGAATTTCAATGTGATATTAGGATATCTAAAAAGTTATTTACAAACCGCAAAAAAATTTGGTGTTTTTTTTTTGAAAATCTGCCTTTTTTCCGATACCAGTTCCATTACCGAGCCATGAGCCCAAATCGTATTGCTACCTTCAGCAAAAGGTAGGTTGTAATCTTATAAAGTACGGTATATGCTTAAGCTGAACATAATGCAGGTGCACTTATTCTAAGATCAAAGCTTGCCCAGTTCATACACCAGTTTAATATGGGTACTAGAATATCGAACAAATCATGTACATACAATCCCATAACACACTGAGGATGCAACCCGTTAAAGGCGACATGACTAGTCCCAACAGGGGCCTAACAGGGTAAAAGAGTCACACCGTTACATATAAGTTTATTCATTTTATTTGCCTACTTTTTCTCCATTGCAAATGTTCTTGACACTTACCTTCATGATACTTTCAGATGCAGAGATTGTTTGGTGCCAGAAAGAACCAATGAATAAAGGGTCCTACAGTTACATTGCTCCTCGTCTTGAAAAGGCCGTGAAATCACTTAAAATAGGTAGTGTAGATGACCTCAAATACGTGGGTCGTGCTCCATCTGCTGCCACTGCTACTAGTTTTTACACAATTCTTGGGAAAGAGCAGTCAGAACTCGTTGAGAAAGCCATAACTTCTGATTCCATCACTAATCCTAAAAACTAAAACCAAACTTATGAAGGTATTGATTACTAGCCTTTGACCTATACTTTGTTGAGTTTACAGAGCTGCAGTTGCATGACTTGTGAATTTTTTGAGATTAAGATGGTTTTCTGAGTTAAAACGTTTGGATTGTAAACAACGCATTTCAATTAATAGCCATGTATAAAGCATAATAGCATAGATACCTAATTGAACTCCACATCTAGAGATTGTTTTACGCATACGTGTTCCTTAATGTCATTAAGTAAATAAATTAGTGTAAGTGTCATTCAACCTAATTTTCTCGTATTATCTTTAGAGGGTGTATCTTACTTACCACCGTTACAATATGGAATATGGAATACATATTAGTACCATAAACTAAGTTAATAACATACAATGTTGTTGTGTTGTTGGAAAAAAATTCACAACATGCAGACACGGTAAAATCTTAATGAAATTTGTTAAACTTTACAGAAAATTAATACATTCAAGTAAACCTTTAAAGATAATTTATTGTCCCAGTTTTGGATTTCAAGATCACTTATGATTATTCACTATTTCAAACACATAGGAAGCAAGCACATAATTTAATGTTAGCAAAAAGAAAATACATATAAGTCATTCACCTTTGTTGCGAACAGAATTGGGTCTTTCTCTGTTGTTATTAGCAGATGAACTTGTACGACGAATAACACCAGAGATGGAAGCAACACCCAGTGTTAGTTTTAACTCAAGGTTATGCGACGAATAGAGCTGCAAGAGCTGGATAACCAAAACACATAAAAGAATGTGTAAGAAAGGATGCTCTACTATATCTAAATTGTTCTATACGTGGTCTAGACTGAAACATTAGAAATTGTTTTGTTATATCTAAATTCTTAATGATTTTCTAAATGTTCCACTCATAATTTGACTCTATATCACATGTTACAGATATCTGGTTCTGGCCAACATGCTTATGTAATTTGAGGTCATCCATTTGATGGGAAAGAGGCAAAGGCGTATATGACAAATTTGATTATTTTTAGTCCCTTGAATCTTTCATATAGATCTTTCTGATTGCTAACTATATGATGCAGATACAAAAATGATCCTGAAATCTTTGCAATGATGAACTTGATCGCAGCATACCAACGGAATGAAAACTTGTAGTTTGAGAAGATCCTGAAGGTACACACGTGTTTGGCGACTATAATCTTCTACATTTTTAAATATTTATTGTAATTAACTTTTAAAAATTTTATATGACAGAATAACATAAACCATCATGGATATCATTACATTCAACAGCTTCATTATAAATTTAGTATTTACTTATTAACGTCAAACTTAAGGTTGGTGTGCAATTAAAATTGTTGACATGTTAGAAACTGTGCCTGTTAAAACATTTAAAATTTTGTTAGGCTCTTGGGTCCATACTCCAAGGGACATAGCTGAAATCTGTCAAGTCTACAAGGGTTGAAACAAAATTTACTAAAATTTCATTGTCTAAGTGCACCACCAGAAACTACAGGACAACTTGTGAAGGCGGAGAACAACAATCTTGACATGTAAAGAACATCCCGAATCACCCATTATACTTTGCAACTTGCAATTGTAGTGGGCATGTTGGCATATATAATAAATTCTAGGTATGTCGATTGTAATGATATTGCTGAATTGAGTGATCTTATTCTTATATTACATGAAAATTAGTCTTATAACTCTACTACTAAAACTTAGTCTTTTGTATTAAATTTATAATAAATGAGTGCCTAGTCTTATTGAATGTTCTGTATGTGAATTTAGCCTCTGTTATACTTGGTTAAATGTTAATGAATCAACGGTTTAATGTATTCTAGGCTTTTCACTGAATCAGACCTTGTCATTCCATGCATACACTATAGAATTATATTTTAAGTGGTTGTGTAAGTGCAATTGTCAAATGGGAGTGTAGCTCATATGGTAGAGCGCTCGCATTGCATGCGAGAGGCACGAGTTTCGAATCCCCGCACGTCCTTATTAACACTTTGGGTCACTGTTTGCTTAATTCTTTGTGTGACTAAACATTAAAAAAGTCACATAATTATAAACTGTATGTGGCTACTTGATATCAATAGTCATACAAAACACACTTTTGATTGAACTAGACAAGCATATGGCCACACATTTTAACACTATTAGCCACTTTAAGATTCATTGTAGGTGACAAAATTCCCTCAGAATACACGCTGTATGTGACTAAACATAATAAAACGTCACATAATCTTAAACATCATGTGGCTATTGGATAATAATAGTCACACAAAATACACATTCATTTGACTTTCAACAACATATAACAAATTTTAAGCCACTTTTGTGTGACTAAACATTACACAACGTCACACAATCATAAACTTCATGTGGCTGTTGGATAACAGTATTCACATAAAACACACATTCACTTGATTTTAACAAGCATATGGTGACTTTTATTAGCACTTTAAGCCACTTTTGATTAAATTCTTTGTGACAAACTCCAAAAGAAATATATAATGTGGGTGACTAAATCATCTGAAACGCCACATTTTTATATACTTGTGTGGTCAAAAGACATGGAATAGTCACATAAAATACACATTTACTTGAATAAATCATTTAACATGTCACATATATCATCTATTTATGTGACAAAATTACAAACAATAGTTACTTTTAAAAACATCCCTGTAACTATAAAGTATTTACAGTCACACATACTGATTAATCCAACAAAACTTCTGCCAAATTTGTCACACATAACCGGCTTTTGATCACTCGTTTTTGCACAATAGGCCACTAATTCATAGTGACACCATAGGGAACCCTATGGTGGCACGACTTATAGTCACAAGGGCCCAAAAAAAGTGTGTGGCGAAAGACATATAGTCACGCATTTCAAGGGTGACATATAGCATTTTTTGTACTAGTGAATATCCGGTCTAGTGCAAACCATCAGGTACATTAAACTACCTACATCATTCACATATGGGACCTTACTCATTCTTTCCACATCCCAGTCGCTCGACGGATAATCTTTCAAAGATACCTTGAAGTGTGCTCCCAATGGCACAAAGACCGACTTGCCACTATCCACTCTGTAGTTACTCAGAATTTTCCACACATATCCCGACCGAGACACCTTCAGGGTTCGGTTACCCCTATCCTTGACACTCTCCATACCAAGTATCTTCCTAGCTAGACCAAGTTCCTTTATATCAAACTCTTTCCGCAGCAGTCCCTTGGTATATTTACTCTCAGACTTGCTTTTACAAGCAATCAACATATCATCTACATACAGCAGTAGATATATGTAGATACCTGGTGCAAACTCCTTGAAGTAAACACAACTATCATAGTTGCTACGGCTAAACCCATTGTTGACCATATACACATCAAACCGTTTGTACCACTGCCTTGGAGACTTCTTAAGACCATAAAGGTATTTCTTCAACAAACGTACCTTGTTGCCCGTTCCTTCTTCAAAACCAAGCGGCTGCTTCATATAAATGGTTTCTTCAAGGTTACCATGCAAAAATGCCATCTTCACATCAAGTTGTTCCAATTCGTAATCTTCACAAGCAATTAATGAGAGAATCACCCTAATAGATGTATGTCGAACCACGGGTGAGAATACCTCATTATAGTCAATCCCTGCTCATTGTGTGAACCTCCGAGCTACCAGCCTTGCTTTATACATTGGTTTCTGAACGCCTTCAAACCCTTCTTTAATCTTATACAACCACTTGCAGCTTACCAGCTTCTGACCACGTGGTTGATCGACCAACTCCTAAGTATGATTCTTCTTTAAAGAACTCATCTCTTCCTCCATAGCACGAACCCACTCATCCCTTTCAGATGAATTAATCGCCTCCTGGAATGTGAATGGTTCATGTGTATCTTCTTCCTTAGCAATAGCAAACGCATAAGCCGTAATATCATCATCTTCCCTAGACCCTGATGATCTAGACAATGATATATTACCTACATTCTTATACCTCGCAGATATAGTAGTTGTTCTCTTAGCTCTATCAGCACTAGAACATAGTTGTCCAGATTCTATTGTTGAGGCATTACATCTACTGTATCTTCAACTTGATCCTCATATTCATTCCCTGGATTTACCCCAGTATGAGGATCCACAGTTGGTTCGACCTGACTACTTTGAAGTTCAACCTCAAACTCAATTTCCTTCCCAGAATCTGTAGCACCAGCACCTTTGAGAGTATCCTTATACATAAGGCTCTCATTAAAGACCGCATCCCTGCTTATGATTATCTTCGGTTTAACATCATCCAACCTCCATAATCTGTATCTCTTCACACCCTCGGGAAACCCCAGGAATATGTATTTTATAGCTCTAGGATTGAGCTTCCCCTGATTCACGTGTGAATAAGAAACGCAACCAAATATCTTCAACATCTCGTAATTCGCCGGATGTCCTGACCATAAATCCATAGGTGTCTTCTTCTCCAATGTTGTAGATGGAGACCTATTAATCAGATATGTTGTTGTCACCGTTGCTTCAGCCCAGAATGATTCTAGCAAACCAGACTGAATAAGTAAACACCTAACCTTGTCCAAGAGCGTCCTGTTCATTCGTTCAGCTAGACCATTCTGTTGCGGAGTTCCAGAAACCGTCAAATGTCTTGCTACACCACTCTCCTTGCACAAGTTATTAAACTCCTGATTACAAAACTCTAAACCATTATCCGTTCGAAGTTTCTTCAGTCTTTTACATGTCTGGTTTTCTACCAACTGCTTCCACTCCTTGAACTTGTCGAACGCCTCACTCTTTGTCTAAGAAAATAAACCCAAACCCTCCTCGAATAATCATCAATAATCGATAAGAAGTAATGACAACCACTCATCGATTCCACCTGAAAAGGACCCCAAAGATCCGCATGGACATAGGCTATAACTCCCTCTGTTGTGTGCTGACCTCGACCAAAACTCACCCTGGTCGATCTTCCAAGAACACAATTTTCACAGAATTCGAGCTTATCTAGACCTTCCTTCCCCAGTACCTCTCTTCTTTTGAGTTTATTCAAGCTTGTTTCACTAATGTGGCCCATGCGTTTATGCCACACCTGCGCAAGACATTCCTTTTCTTCTATACCGACACTAGCTTCACTTGATTCAGCCCAACCATCCAAGGAGTACACACAGTTTTCCTTCAAAGTTCCCAACAAAACCATCAAAGAACCCTTGATCACCTTTACTCTTCCATTCTGCAACTTCACGGTATAACCCTCTCGATCCAGAGTGCCCAAAGATAACAAATTTCTTTTCAACTCGGGAATGTAACGCATATTCTCAAGCACAAAACTTGAACCATCTTTCATTTGTACTCTCACCTTCCCTATCCCCTTAATGACACATGCTCTATTATCACCAAGCAAAACCATACCACCATCAAGCTCCTTAAAATCAAACAAGAAGTCCCTCCTAGGTTTCATGTGATAGGAACCACCCGAGTCCATGATCCACTCTAAGAACCTTTCCTCACTCACCGCCATCAACAAATCACCATGTCATAACCCTTAGAATACCTCCCAGCGTCCTGTTTTGCATTCTTGTTGACAAAGCCAGTTGATTTCTTCTTGTTCTATTTTGGACAGTCTTTCTTAAGGTGATCCTCATAATAGCATATGTAACACTTCAGTTTATAAGTTCCTTTACCTTTTAACTTATATCGCGAACTACCACGTCCTTGATTACCCCGATGCTCCGGCCTCCCCCTTACAAATAACCCATCACCATCATCCTTTGCATCTGTCCTCTTTTTCAACTCCTGTGAATTCAGGGTAGACAAGACATCCTCCAAAGTGAGCGACCTCCTTCCATAAAGCAATGTCTCCACAAAGTTATCATACGAGGATGATAATGATGTAAGTAACATGAGTGCCTGATCTTCGTCATCAATTTCAACGTCTATGTTCGCCAAGTCACCGATCAACTTATTTAATTCATCTATATGTTCAGATAATTTTTTACCTGAATGCATGTAGAAAGTGAACAACTTCTTCTTCAAGTACAACTTGTTGGATAAAGACTTTGTCATATACAAAGTTTCTAACTTTAACCAAACACCCGCATCAGAATTTTCTTTGTTGACTTCCCTCAACACCTTGTTATCCAAGCACAAGAGTAAGGCACTGTGTGCTTTTTTATAGGCTTCCATCTTTAACGCCACAATCTTCTGAGCGTCCGTCATGCTATCCGAGATTGGATCTAACGCAGCCTCCCAACCATGTTGTATTAATAGACACCGCATCTTCACACGCCACAACTTGAAGTCATTAGACCCGTCGAATTTTTCGACGTCAAACTCTATCGTCGACATATTGTTTCTCCCTTTTTATTGTTTAGTATACCCTTTTTTCAATTTGATTTCTACACAAAACCGTAACCTCGATTTAGATCAAACACTAATTGCACAACTTGAAAACCCCAAAGTTATATACAGTTAAATGTTTGATCCACAAAAAAAATAATAATAGCCCAATAACAAATATCACAAAAGTAATTTGAACCCAAAAATAATAGCAAGAATATATTACTACTTGTTTTCTTTTGTTATTGTATACAAAAATGTATACAAAAATAGATTACGTCCCTTTGTAGTCACGTGAAAAAGAAAACCACCAACCAATCAATAGCAATTATCCCCTTTAACATCCCACTTGTGAATAGTCTTCTACCTTTGGAACTACCTGCAACTCAGAAGAAAAATTACTCCGAAAAACCTCGAAACCCTTTTTCTTTCACGAAACCTTCTTGATCTAGCAACGATCTTCAAGACCACAAAACCCGCGGCTCTTGATACCACTTGTGGAATCGACACCAACAAACCTGAAGATCGAAACGTGGAACCCTAGATCCCTTAAAGAAGATCGCAGAGCTGTAATGAACGAAACCCAGACGAACGACACAACATAAAGGTAACCAAACGATTCTTTTGTTGTGTCGATCTGTTTAGAGGAAAGAATAAGAAGCTACGGTATATCTTGTGCATACACCCTCACCTCTTTTTATAGGGTGAGAGGGTCGGTTACACACATAGGTCGACTAAAAAAGCCCGAGCCCAACCTTAGCCGACTTACATAAAAACAACACTTAGGTACCTTCTACTTATCGTATACGTTAACTACACTCGACACTAATAAATCTGTTGTTCGACACTAATAAATCTGTTGTTGCTTTTGTAATGGCTAACAGAGTAATTTGGTTTAACAATATAATGTGTTGGTACTCGTTAGACTATTAGTACCTTTTGGATTAATATTTTGTCGATTTGGTCGATAATGTCTAGTGAAGGAGTTTCTGGTTTATGTTAATATAGTATATTCGTATCGGTTGATAGTGGTGGTTACTTTGGTGGTGCTTTTTGAAAATCATAGCAGGGAAAAAGAAGCGGGGGAAGAAAATAACGAAGGATGTAACAGGTAAAGTGCGGAAGAAGACGAGTGTATATTAGTCATTTCACATTTACTAACGACCAGATTGTTCGAAGAACGGCTCAATGTTTTTTTTCAAAGTTTTTTTCCGCAATGGCACGTCAACTTCAAGCGTTTATTTGCATAAACTTTCATATTAAGTCGGTTTTCGCAAAAATAACATAATTTAAGAACAAAGTTTGCAATTTATCCAATAGGATCAAAATCCTCTCAAATTAAAAACAACTTGATAGGTCATGTTGGCCAATAACAATTAAAATAAATGTATAAAAGTTTTTTTTTAGTGAAATTTAAGGGGCCCATTTGTATTTATATTGATTGTGATTAATTAATTTTACCTATCAAGTTAACTTTAACATGAGAGGATAGTATGTTAGTTAAGAGAAGGTCGGAAAAGCTATTTGGTTTCTCAGAGAAAACAACAAGTATATGTCCAAAAGTATATACCTATGGTTTATACTTTATATACAAGTGAGATCGCTAAACGTTGAAATTATGTCAGTTTTATTTGCCTTGATTCTTAAATCTTTATCCAAATAAAAAGTGATAAATCAAAACGTTTTTAAAAGAGTTAAACTGCATGAAGAAAAGTCGTATTTTGTCTCTTTGCATGTGAGTTTTCCAAGTTGTTCTCAACACGTACGTTTCCCTCATTTACACAACGTAAATTCGTCTTTACTTGTTGATAATACTTGAGTCACGTCACACGTACGTGTTTTAGCTATAGGAAGAATTGAACAGACGAATATCTAGGGTTACCCCTTTTTTTGGTAGTCAGTTGTCGTTAAGTTATAGGTACGTTTGATTGTTGCTTCTTGAATTAAATAATGCGCTGGACATATTCTTCAAAACTTAAAATATAGAAAGTCAAAGATAAGCATAAATAATAGAGGAAATCTGTATATGAGCAATGGCATGATGTATTTATTTGACCCCAGATTAATTAGATATAGTGTCACGTGATTTAAGTCGCAATCTTAAAGATGTTATTGTTCATAAAAAAAACTGTGAATTGACGAAAATATTTTGAACCGAGTGTTCTTTAGCACCATTTATTATCCAGCTACAAGGAATAACTTTAGTAATTCTCCTGGTTTAATAGGTTACCAACCGGAGTAAGCAGAATTTGATATTCAAACGTTTGACATTTTATCCATAAAATTACTTCAGTTAGTCCATTGTTTTTTTAGAAATAGCTTTAAGATGTTAATGTTGTTGCAATTTTTTTAACGGCAATACGGATTAAGATCCTAACAACGAGCTAGACAAAAATCCAATTAAAAGAAGATTTACAAAATCTAATCAAAATCCAATTAAAAGCAAAAAAATTTGACATCATTTAGCATGAGACTTTTTTTCGGTCTAATAAGAGCAAAAGTAGAAACATTTGTGAAGCGCCCTAGGATCCAAACGGTGGAGTACGTGGACCACGGCATCGAGCACATTTGACGTAGTAGGGGGCAGATTGAGCGGCTTGCAAGAGCAAAAACATCCAACGGATTTGATGAAGTAATTACCTATTGAGATGTCAACGTACTATGAGATACATTCCATTTCAGCCTTTGAATGATGAAAACTAAAAAAATTCATTCAAAACTAGAAAGTTAAATAAATTAATGGTTAGTTCAATGAAAAACGACTGCATGCATGAAACATATGTCTATGTTACGAGGTTAACCGTCAAAAACGGCAAAATATAATATATCTAACAATAAAGTAATCGATTTCATACATAACACAAATGTGAAATCGTCAAAAAGTAAAAGTAATAACTACAAGGTGTAGTAAAAACTGTTTGTTCTTTCAATTTGCATCTATCCATACAATTTTAAAATTAAAAGATTTAAAACTAGTGTACCGTGGCATTTTTTTTTTTTTGAAAACGACAAATATTATTAAGCATCACACCTTAGCAAGAAACTAAAAGAGGGCCAAAAAGAATACAAAGTTACAATTAAGTTGAAAAAAGGTAACACTCCCATTCTATCCAATTACAAGGATAATTACTCCTATTTTGATCCACAAGAAAGTAGTGGATATAATTTCTTCCGCTATCGCCGTGTATGAGCTGTGGATCTTGTTGAAAATGTAATTGTTTCTCGCCTTCCATATACTCCACATAGTACCAAGTATGATGGTTAAAAGTACTTTCCTTTTTTAGGACAATTTCCCCAATCGATTGCAAACTCAATAATGCCTTTTACTGTGGACATCGCCGGGAGAGGAATTTTGCACCATTTGAAGATCCAACTCCATGTGTCAAACACCTTGGGACATAGGACGAGCGCGTGGTCGACGTTCTCTTGATGTGATCCACATACTTTACAATGAGTGGTGTCCAAGAGGACCCCCCTGTCGCATAAGTTTTTAGCAACAGGGATGCGACCGAGACCTGCTTTCCACGCAAAGCAGCAGACTTTTAGCGGGACAATTCGGACCCAAGGCATATGAACAAAACTGAGGGAAGTGTTTGCACCACCATCTATACTTTTCCTTGAAAACTGCACCATATAATTCCCATCAGGAGACAATAAACATTTCAGCTTGTCCGGAGTTTGTTTCAGTTTAATGTCGGCGATGAGGTGAAGTAAGTCACGGAATTCATTGATAAGGTTGAGTCGTTGAATCCAATGATCCATCTCCAATAATAGCTGTGGTTGGAAATCCTATCTTTGATGAAGCAATCTTTCTGAGATTCGATTGAGAATAGTAAGGGGAATCTCAAATACAATGGTGACTCTCCAATCCGATGATCTTTCCAAAATAGGAATCTATCCCCTGCTCCAACATCAAGTGTAAAAACATCACAGAATGCGAAACCAGCTGCATTTAATTCGTTTTCAGCTTTGGCTTTGTTGCTCCAAGTTCTAGCAAGCTTAAGGTTGTGAAGGTAAGTAATTGGTTTGTGATGAAGACCGTGGATCTCTCTAATCGTTTCTTTCCAAAGGCTGTTATTGTGACCATCATTGAGCTTCCACCACCATTTCATAAGAAGGGCACAATTATGAGCCTTTAAGGAACCAACACTGAGACCGCCTTGCTCTTTAGACGCTGTGACGGTGGGCCAAGCTACCCAACTAATTTTTTGTTTGTTGTCGTCCACACCCCAAAAAAATCTTCTTCGGATCTGCTCAAGCCTATCAGTAACGCCGGTTGGAGCCTTGAATAGTGAGAAGTGGTATAGTGGAAGGCTGCTGAGTACAGATTTGGTGAGAACTAAACGACCCCCGAATGATAGGCATTTAGCTTTCCAGCTAGATAACCGGGCTATAAATCTATCTATAACTGGCTTCCAATTTTTTATAATATTCATGTTCGCACCAACTGGGACCCCGAGATACATGAAAGGAAAATTACCTGATAGACATCCGAGTAACGATGCCCAATTATCAACTTGAGCATTGGAAGTGCCAATCCCGAAGACTTTGGATTTATGGAAGTTGACCTGTAAACCGGAAGATGAATGAAAACACCTTAGAGTCCTAGCAAGGTTGCGCATATTAGAACTTGTGCCTTCCCCCACAAAGATCGCATCGTCTGCATAAAACAGATGGAAAATTAAAGGTCCATTACTTCCCACTTTTTGAACACGGAATAATCCTTTCTCACGTGCTGATTCCATAGCCACGTTGAGACCCTCCATTGCGATGATGAATAAGAATGATGAGAGTGGGTCTCCTTGCCTTACTCCTTTTGTAATGTGAAATTCCATCGTTGGAGATCCGATGCAACTGATGAGGATAAACATCCTTTTATCCATCCACGCCATTTGGCACCGAAATTCACTTGTGCCATAATAGAGTCTAGATATTCCTAATTCAACGAGTTAAACGCCTTTTCGAAGTCGACCTTGAACATGAACATCTTCTTTTTTTCCCTTTTTGCCCACGAACATAGTTCATTGATGATAAGGGGGCCTTCAAGGATATTGCGACCACTAATATATGCAGATTGAACATCGCCGATCACGAGTTCGATGATTTTCTTTAATCGAAAAGATAGAGCTTTGGGAATAATCTTGTACATACAACCAATTAAAGAAATAGGGCGAAAATCGCTAAGAGAAAGCGGATCAGTAACATTGGGAAGGAGGGTGATGAATGATGAATTACAGCCTCTTCCATTGACGCCATCAGTTTCAAAGTGCCTCACGTAGTTCATAATGTTCTCAGTGATACAGTCAAAATGAGCCCTGAGAAATTTGAAGGTAAAACCATCGGGCCCAGGGGCCTTATCCCCGCCGCAAGCCCATATGGCTTCACGTATTTCATCCACAGTAAAAGAGGATTCAATGGATAGTTGTTGCAGTTCGTCCAGTTTACGAAAAAGAGAGTTCACGAAAGGGGGACGCTTCGGCCATTTATCGCAAAATTTAGAAGAGAAGAACCTGTGGGCTTCATTCTTAATACGATCCGGATCCACGACCCGATCACCATTGATCATAAGACCATGAATACGATTTTTCCTGCCTTTATTCTTCAAAGTGACATGAAAAAAGGCACTATTTTCGTCTCCATCGATTGCCCATTTTCGTCTCCATCGATTGCTCACTTGGTGTAATTATTTGCCTATTCTCCCATCACTTGCTAATAATTTATCTGCAATAAGTAAGGTCGTACGATTTGAAAAGTTACTTAGCTTCTAGCCCAAGATCGTTTAAAAGTTGCTCGGTAATGATAAGAGTTCATAGCCAAGGCATAACTTATGAAGCGGGGCACGAAGATTGGCGAATCCGAAAAGGCCCTAACAAGGCATGAGGATTCAATTTTATTGCTGAAGATCCAAAGTGATGTGAAAAGCATTATTCCTAAAGTCAAAATGAAGGATCAAGACTCACGACGAAAAGCAATCAACTCCCATAAAGATCATGGAGAAGTCTATCCGAAAAGACCCTAACAAGGTATGAGGATAAATAGATCCAAGTCCGAAAAGGAGGCGGATCGTTGTATCTCAAAATCCCAATTAGAGATTGAAGAAATAATCATGAATTCGTGGTCAACAAAGTTGGAGTACCCCTCAAGAGTCTCCAAGTGAAGAAACTCTATTATGATGAGAAGACCATTATCTCAAGAACGTCTCTCGAAGATATGAAGTATGAAGTACATGCCAAATATCGGCCCGAGAAAGGTCTCAAATCGTGAACCAAGTTATGCCAAGATATGAACTTTTTGATATCCCGAGAAGCAGTTTTAAGAGATTTTGTCCTTTAGCTAACTATTGATCAAATCGTCCTACTTTGCTTTCAGCTTTAATAAACTATCGAAATAAGTCCAAAAATGCATCTTCATGATCATTCTAAGACAAAAATAAAATATAAGAGATACACCTAGGAATAAGGGAGTTTAAGCATTTAATTAAGCCATGTGTGTAAGTGTTTGATTTACTAACTTATAATAACAATGATCTCGTTTTTAAGCTTAGTTTGGGGAACGTGAAACTTGAGGGTGATAAATCTTCGCAACACCAAAGCCCTAATGTAAGTCCTTGATCTCTTTACAAGTTATTTCCATCCTTTTGTTTATTTTAAAGTTTTAGTTTCTCTTAGCATTTTAAAATTTTTTGTTTAGTAGAATTTAAATAAGGCCAAGGTTGATTAATTATGAGAAAAATGTAAAATTGCTTTATCACTAAGCATTGCATGAGGTCATGGCAATGGTTAAGTGTAGGGGATTTGATAGGTGTGTAAACACCCATCCTTTTACCACTTAATTCGGGCTAAAACAAGAACCAAAACACGTATTTAATATCATTTGTTTGGAATTATGCGTGGTTTTTGTGTTTATTGTGTTTTCAGAGCTAACCGGATAAATATTAAAGAAAACATGGGATTGCACGGGATTTATCAAGGAAAAAGACTCAAGATAAAGTCTATTGTCCAAGAGATGCAAAAGATTTGAAGTCACTGGGCCTATTCGAAGATTTATCGAAGAAAAGGACTAAAGACGGAAGATTTTCATAAGTCGAAGAAACTCGAGTCTATTTAACGAAGAAATTAAAAGACGAGTTGGATTTAATCGACGACAAATCCCGAATCAGAATCGAAAACGTCAACTTTTCTGAAAAGACGAGAAGACAAGAAGAAAGGGAGAAAGCCCACTCACCAACTAACCACTAGGAGTATAAATAGAAACTCCCTTCACACAATTAGGGAGTTAGTTCATTTTTCTTTTTCCCAGTACCTTAGGTTTGTTCCCTAACCAACTCCATTAGGGAGTTTGGTGATTTTTCTTCTTTCTTTTCAATCTTGTAAGTTTGATTCAATACTCTTGTTACTTTTCCATTAATTAATCCAATTCAATCTTTTCATTCATCTTGTTCTTCATCATTTTTATTGCAAGTTTCTAAGTTTCTTATTTGATTCAAGTTTGATTTCAAAAAGTTGTTGATTTAGTGTTTTTACTGTTGGGATTTGTTACTTATAGTATTTAAATGATTTATGTTTGATTTGGTTAAACCCTTTTTACTTATTTAGTTTAACTTTGAATTGATTCGATTTACTGTTACTGCTACTGTTCGTGATTCCCAAGATTTTCTGAACTGATCAAATATTCCGAATAAGTGAGTTTCAGTTTGCCTTATTCGGAATCTTTCCACCTTTCCGAATAGCTTTTTGGTTTTGTTTCTTATTCGAAATATTCTATATATTCCGAATAACCATAATTTTCCGCATAGCCAAAGTTGTCATTTCCTTACTCGGAATATTTCACATATTCCGAACAGATTACATTTTCCGCATAGTCTATTTATTCCGAATAGGGCCAGCTTTCCGAATAGCATTATTTTTCGCATAGCCCAAATTTTCCGAATAGGGTATGTTTTTCCGCATGGCAATATTTTCCGAATAGAGCATTTATTTCCGAATAGAGTTACTTTCCGCATAAGGCAAGTTTTTCCGAATTGAAGCACTTTATTCCGCATAGCAATTTTTCCGAATAGAGCAGACTTTTCCGAATGGCCAATGTTTTCCGCATAGGAGATCTTTCCGCATAGGGATTATTCTCAGCAAAGGGCATTTTTCTGTAAGGGTATTTTTCCAGTATTAATTCAAGTTTTGCTTTTAATTTGTTGCTTGTTTTAAGTTTACTTCATTACCATTTTATTCACTTACCTGTTTAGTAGAATAGAAAACCAAATCCACTTTTTGTTACCAAGAACAAATCATTCCACTTTTAACTGAGATCAATTCTAGAGGATTCCGAGAAATATTTAGAACCCATTGCAAAAACCTTGTATCAAATGGCGCCGCTGCCGGCTCTTCTCGTTAAGATCAAAAGTTTTTTGTGAGAACTTGGATTTTGGGATCCGTTCCCCGTGAACGTTACTTTTTCATAAAAAATTTCAAAAACACTAAAAAAAATATAAAATTTTCAAAAAATCCTAAAAATTAAAAAAAACAATAAAAACCAAAAATATTTTTGCTTTGTGTTTCTTTGTTCGTTCTTTTGCAGGTGTATGCGCACTCGATCCACGTCTTATCAAGAGCCCGAGCCTCTCGATAACTTAGACATGGCTGGTGTACAAAACAACAATAACATACCACCTCCGAACAACAATAATAACAACAACAACCCGCCTTTCAACAATATGAATAACAACAACAATGAGCACCTTCCGGATAATCGCCCAATGATTGAATTGCTCCAAGCTCATGTCGATGGCAACACGGATCCAATTGTCATCCCTCCAATTGCTGCAAACAATTTCGAGCTAAAGTCAGGCTTTATCCAGATGGTCTCAGCTCAGCCATTCTTGGGACGAACCATTGATGACCCACATGACCATATCAAGAGATTTCTACAACTCACCAACACGGTCAAGTTCAATGGGGTTCCACAAGAAGTTATAAGGTTGCAACTTTTTCCCTTTTCTTTAGAGGGACAAGCCCGGCATTGGCTTGCTAAGGAACCGCCACAGAGTATTCTCTCGTGGACGGATTTGGAAACAAAGTTTATCAACTACTTTTTTCCACCCTCTCGTACTACCGCTTTGCGGAATGAGATTATAAACTTTGAACAAAAGTACGATGAGTCGTTCAGTGAATCTTGGGATCGTTTTAAAGATCTTTTAAGAAAATGCCCACAACATGGTTTTACCAAAGTACATCAAATTAATACTTTTTACAATGGTTTAAGCATGAGTGACCAAGATTCACTGAATAGTGCCTCAGGGGGTAATTTATTGGCTAAGACTTCCAATGCTGCTTGGGACATCATTGAGAATAAATCTCGTGTGCAAACCAAGAGTGTTCGGACCAATGTTGCTAGTGCTAGCACTAATGACAGCGACAAGCGATTAGACAAAATCACTACGCTTCTTGAATCGCTTGTCACCCACACCGTCAGCAACAACAACAGCAACAACGCCAAAAACGCACAAGTGAACGCTGTCAGCCAACCTTGTGAGATATGCGGTGGTCCACATTCTTACACAACTTGTACCGCCACCCAAGATTACCCTGCTGAGAATGTGAATGCGGCATATGGCACCTATCAACAACCTGCTTATCAAGCTAGACCTCAAGGTGACCGTAACTTGCTTAGCTACCGCAGCAACAACTATCTTTCACCACCTGGTTTCCCTCCTGCCAACTCAAACCAACAACAAAACCTTAATCGCCCTACTCAACAACAACCTCGACAACCATACATCCCACCGCACAAGCAGCAACAACCGCCTCAACGTAACAATCAAGTCTACCAACAACCTGCTTACCAACCACCCGCATACAATGCTCCTCCCAACCAACCCACCGCTCTTCACCAGGAAGTGGAAACTTATATGAGGACCAACGATGCGATAGTGGGAAATCTTCAGAGAGAGGTGCTCAACCTGAAAGCAGACTTGGTTAAGCAAGGAAACGATTTGAGAACAGACATGAGAAACACGTTGGATAGTCAGACGAATGACTTGAGGAACATGATGGCTAGTTTCTTCCAAAGTAGTCAACCCTCTTCTTCGGGTACTCTTCCGAGTAACACCGTTGCAAATCCAAGAGGGGAGATGAAAGCAATCACCACTCGAAGTGGCAAAGGTACCAAGGAACCCGAGCTTCCTCTACCTCCACCGGTGGTTGTGACTAAGGAGACCGAGTCGCCTGCTCCTATTCCTCCTCCTTCTCCTTCCCCAATTTCTCCACCTCTTCTTTCTACCCCTCCTCCACCCGTGGTTGTGAGTGATCCTATTCCTCTAAAGCCTTCCTCTTCTTCCAATATACCTTATCCTTCAAGGTTGAGGAAAGACAAGCAAAAGAGCAAGGATGATATTTAGGTTTCGAATTTCCTTAAAATGTTCAAACAACTGAATTTCAATATCTCCTTCGCTGAGGCTCTCGCTCACATGCCCAAGTACGCGAAAATGTTTAAAGATCTTTTGAGCGACAAGGAAAAGCTCCTCGATATTGCCAACACCCAACTTAATGAGAACTGTTCTGCAGTGCTCTTAAGGAAATTGCCAACCAAGCTTGGTGATCCGGGTCGTTTCCTTATCCCTTGCAATTTCCCGGGAGTAGAGAATTGCATGGCCCTAGCCGATCTAGGTGCCAGTATTAATCTCATGCCTCTAAGCGTTTGGAAGCAATTATCTCTCCCCGAGCTAGTCCCCACAAAAATGACTTTGGAGTTGGCCAACCGTACGGTTGCTTATCCAGTGGGGATAGCCGAAGACGTCATTGTAGGAGTCGACAAATTCACCTTTCCTGCTGATTTTGTTGTCGTCGACTACGAGATGGACCCCCGTGTGCCACTTATTGTTGGTCGTCCATTCTTAAGGACCGGTCGCACTCTTATTGATGTTGAAGCCGGTGAGCTTATCATGAGAGTGGGTGACGATAAAGTAGTCTTCAACATGGGAAAGTTGTCCAAACAACCTTATTCATATGAGAGTGTTAATTGTATTGACGTTCTCGATGAGGCTTGTGAAGAACACTTTAATGATGCTTGCAAAAGTATTCCTACTTCTCTTCCCAATGTCGATACCGTGTCCTCTATTGATTCATCGTTGTCTTTATTTGGAGATAGTGATTTATTCTGGAACACTCTTGAAGCTACCATGGGAGATGCGAATTTAGCTACTAATGATTCTCCTACCGAGGGGGATGAAGACATGAATTTCTTTGACAATCTTCTCACCGAAGACAATCCTTCGCCTCCATCTCCCACGGTCATTGCTATCGATACCACGACTTTGCAAACGCCTCCCGTCGAAAATCCTCCGGATTTGGAACTTAAGGAGTTGCCGCCACATCTCGAGTACGTGTTCCTTGACGACAACAAAAAGTCGCCCGTCATTATTGCGAAGGATTTGAAAGATGAAGAGAAGACTCGCCTCGTCGCTGTGTTGAAGGATCATAAGAAGGCTATTGCTTGGAAGATTTCCGATATTCGTGGAATTGATCCTCACTTCTGCACACACAAAATTCTCATGGAGGACGACTTTAAGCCCACAATTCAAAGCCAACGAAGGGTGAATCCAAAAATCCACGAAGTCATCAAAACAGAGGTTCTCAAACTTCTTGATGCGGGTATGATTTACCCTATTTCGGATTCACCATGGGTTAGTCCAATCCATTGTGTGCCCAAGAAGGGCGGAATAACCGTTGTTCCCAATGAACACAACGAGTTGATTCCCACTCGTCTCGTTACTGGGTGGAGAGTTTGTATAGACTACCGCAAACTCAATGATGCCACGAGAAAGGATCATTTCCCTCTACCTTTCATGGACCAAATGCTTGAACGATTAGCCGGTAATGAATATTACTGCTTTCTTGATGGTTTCTCGGGTTATTTTCAAATACCCATCGATCCCCAAGATCAAGAGAAGACTACATTCACTTGTCCCTATGGCACTTTTGCTTACAAAAGAATGCCTTTTGGCTTATGTAATGCGCCCGGGACTTTCCAAAGGTGTATGTTAGCTATCTTCCATGACATGGTTGAACAAACCATGGAAGTCTTCATGGATGATTTCTCGGTCTTCGGGGATTCCTTCTCTTCTTGCCTTGCCAATTTAGAACGTATGCTAAAGAGGTGCGAAGACACTCGCCTAGTTCTGAATTGGGAAAAATGCCATTTTATGGTAAAAGAAGGCGTCGTGCTTGGACATAAGATCTCGAAAGCCGGTCTTGAAGTAGACCGTGCTAAAGTCGATGTTATCGCTAAGTTGCCTCCACCTTCAACTGTGAAGGGTGTGAGAAGTTTCCTGGGTCATGCGGGCTTCTATCGTCGATTCATTAAAGATTTTTCTCAAATCGCTCGCCCGATGACCCACCTCTTGGAAAAAGATACTCCTTTTATCTTCTCCAAAGAGTGCCTTGAAGCCTTCAACTCGCTTAAGGATAAGCTTACTAAGGCACCCGTCTTGGTTACCCCTAATTGGGAGCTTCCCTTCGAGTTGATGTGCGATGCTAGTGATTTTGCTATTGGAGCGGTTCTTGGACAAAGAGTGAACAAACACTTCCAACCGATCCATTACGCTAGCAAGACAATGACAGGGGCACAATTGCATTATACGACAACCGAAAAAGAGCTTTTAGCCGTTGTCTATGCTTTTGAAAAATTTCGCCCCTATCTTGTCCTTTCCACCACCATCGTGTACACCGATCATTCCGCGCTGAAGTACTTGTTGACAAAGCAAGATTCCAAACCAAGACTTCTTCGCTGGGTTTTGCTGCTCCAGGAATTTAAAATAGAAATTCGCGATAAAAAAGGAGCAGAAAACTTAGCCGCGGATCATCTCAGCAGACTTGAGGATCCATACCAAGGGGATCATCTGAACAAAGAAATCAATGATTCTTTTCCCTTGGAGACCTTAATGTCTATAAACTCGAAGCCGAATGAAACCCCGTGGTTTGCGAACTTTGCAAACTACTTAGCGGGTGGAATTCTCAAGGAAGGGTTGACGTCTCAACAAAAGAAGAAGTTCTTCACCGATATCAAGACTTACTTTTGGGACGACCCTTACCTATTCAAACAATGTGCCGACCTGATTATCCGTCGATGTGTTGATGGACCGGCAGCGTCTGAAATCCTTGATGCTTGCCACAAAGGACCCACCGGTGGTCACTTTGGTCCCAACTACACCGCAAAGAAAGTGTTTGATTCGGGATTTTATTGGCCCTCCATATATCGTGACGCTCACGATATGGTTAAAAGATGTGATGTTTGCCAAAAGCAAGGCAAAATCACACATAAAGACGAGATGCCTCAGAATTTTATTCAAGAGTGTGAAATTTTTGATGTTTGGGGTATCGACTTTATGGGGCCATTCCCTTCGTCTAAAGGAAACAAATACATCCTTGTAGCCGTTGACTACGTTTCAAAGTGGGTTGAAGCCAAAGCTTTGCCTACTAATGACGCAAGGGTGGTTTGTAATTTTTTGAAAGCTCTTTTCGCTAGATTCGGTGTGCCTCGTGCCATTATTAGTGATCGTGGGACTCATTTCTGCAATGACCAATTTGCTAGAGTCATGGCTAAGTACGGTGTAAACCATCGCCTTTCCACAGCCTACCACCCACAAACTAATGGCCAGGCTGAAATATCAAACCGAGGGCTGAAGCGAATTCTTGAAAGAACCGTGGGAGAGCATCGTGCCGCATGGGCTGATAAACTTGATGATGCTTTGTGGGCTTTCCGTACTGCTTACAAGACCCCGATCGGCTGTACGCCCTATCGTCTTGTGTACGGGAAAGCGTGCCACCTCCCCATTGAGTTGGAGCACAAGGCTTATTGGGCCTTGAAGTGGGCTAATTTTGATATAAACAAAGCCGGTGACCTACGCAAGATCTAACTCAATGAGCTCAATGAACTTCGGAATGAGGCTTATGAAAATTCTTTGATCTATAAGGAACGAACTAAGCTCATTCACGACTCCAAGATCAAAAACCGAGAGTTCCATGTTGGAGACAAAGTCTTACTTTTTAACTCTCGGTTGAAAATCTTTTCGGGCAAGCTGAAATCTCGTTGGTCCGGCCCATTCACCATCGCCCAAATTTTTCCATATGGTACTCTCGAACTCGCTCAACCTAATGGACCAAATTTTAAGGTGAATGGCCAACGAGTGAAGTTATACTTTGGTGAGGACACCTCTCAGGAGGTGATTCCATCCCTCACCACGTTCCCCATGAACTGAATTTGGGTCGAGTCAGGCTCGTGACTTGGTTAACAAAAACAAGCGCTCCTCGGGAGGCAGCCCGAGTATCTATCCCTTTAACCCCCTAAGTGTAGGGGAGGACCTATTTTGGTCATTTGTGTTTGTGTGGTGATGTGATTACAGGGATTACTGCAATCTTGGAATCTTTGAAGAACCGTGCTCCCGTGTTATCCGAAATCCGATTCTATCTCTCAACTATCGTGATTCAATTTTCTTCATATTCACATTTGAAATTGATCACGTTAGTCGTCTCTTCCTTAACTCGAGTTAACCAACGTGCACAATGTCATAAGTGTAGGGGAGACTTTTTCCCACATGCTTAAACATTGAGGACAATGTTTATCTTAAGTGTAGGGGAGACTTCTATCGAAGTTTTAAGTGGACTTTTCCATGAAAATGCCTTCATTTAACCAGAAAATCCTATTTTTCAACATTTTTCAAATTTTTTATTAACTTTGGCCATTTAGTCGTAATTTTTAAATTTTTATCGTTGCTTTCATATGTATATATCCCGCAATAAAGTCAAAATTTTAATAAAGTGTTGTAGCTAGTTTAGAAGTCTTTGACATATTAGGCCCGTCGCGTTTATTTTGACTCAACCCGAATAGACTTATCCAAGTTTATTCTAGCTAGTATCCTTAACCATGTAGACCTTAATCGGTTTATTAGGCTAAGTATCCACGAGTCTCATTACTTGAGATTTTAAATTGTGGAGGACGAGAAATGATAGAGTCAATTATAAGTCGGTATTCTTGCGCAAGCTCACTTGGTGTAATTATTTGCCTATTCTCCCATCACTTGCTAATAATTTATCTGCAATAAGTAAGGTCGTACGATTTGAAAAGTTACTTAGCTTCTAGCCCAAGATCGTTTAAAAGTTGCTCGGTAATGATAAGAGTTCATAGCCAAGGCATAACTTATGAAGCGGGGCGCGAAGATTGGCGAATCCGAAAAGGCCCTAACAAGGCATGAGGATTCAATTTTATTGCTGAAGATCCAAAGTGATGTGAAAAGCATTATTCCTAAAGTCAAAATGAAGGATCAAGACTCACGACGAAAAGCAATCAACTCCCATAAAGATCATGGAGAAGTCTATCCGAAAAGACCCTAACAAGGTATGAGGATAAATAGATCCAAGTCCGAAAAGGAGGCGGATCGTTGTATCTCAAAATCCCAATTAGAGATTGAAGAAATAATCATGAAGTCGTGGTCAACAAAGTTGGAGTACCCCTCAAGAGTCTCCAAGTGAAGAAACTCTATTATGATGAGAAGACCATTATCTCAAGAACGTCTCTCGAAGATATGAAGTATGAAGTACATGCCAAATATCGGCCCGAGAAAGGTCTCAAATCATGAACCAAGTTATGCCAAGATATGAACTTTTTGATATCCCGAGAAGCAGTTTTAAGAGATTTTGTCCTTTAGCTAACTATTGATCAAATCGTCCTACTTTGCTTTCAGCTTTAATAAACTATCGAAATAAGTCCAAAAATGCATCTTCATGATCATTCTAAGACAAAAATAAAATATAAGAGATACACCTAGGAATAAGGGAGTTTAAGCATTTAATTAAGCCATGTGTGTAAGTGTTTGATTTACTAACTTATAATAACAATGATCTCGTTTTTAAGCTTAGTTTGGGGAACGTGAAACTTGAGGGTGATAAATCTTCGCAACACCAAAGCCCTAATGTAAGTCCTTGATCTCTTTACAAGTTATTTCCATCCTTTTGTTTATTTTAAAGTTTTAGTTTCTCTTAGCATTTTAAAATTTTTTGTTTAGTAGAATTTAAATAAGGCCAAGGTTGATTAATTATGAGAAAAATGTAAAATTGCTTTATCACTAAGCATTGCATGAGGGCATG
Source organism: Glebionis coronaria (assembly GCA_025667525.1). Taxonomy (NCBI): domain Eukaryota; kingdom Viridiplantae; phylum Streptophyta; class Magnoliopsida; order Asterales; family Asteraceae; genus Glebionis; species Glebionis coronaria. The sequence goes on from CM046874.1 coordinate 685,449,060, forward strand.
GCAATGGTTAAGTGTAGGGGATTTGATAGGTGTGTAAACACCCATCCTTTTACCACTTAATTCGGGCTAAAACAAGAACCAAAACACGTATTTAATATCATTTGTTTGGAATTATGCGTGGTTTTTGTGTTTATTGTGTTTTCAGAGCTAACCGGATAAATATTAAAGAAAACATGGGATTGCACGGGATTTATCAAGGAAAAAGACTCAAGATAAAGTCTATTGTCCAAGAGATGCAAAAGATTTGAAGTCACTGGGCCTATTCGAAGATTTATCGAAGAAAAGGACTAAAGACGGAAGATTTTCATAAGTCGAAGAAACTCGAGTCTATTTAACGAAGAAATTAAAAGACGAGTTGGATTTAATCGACGACAAATCCCGAATCAGAATCGAAAACGTCAACTTTTCTGAAAAGACGAGAAGACAAGAAGAAAGGGAGAAAGCCCACTCACCAACTAACCACTAGGAGTATAAATAGAAACTCCCTTCACACAATTAGGGAGTTAGTTCATTTTTCTTTTTCCCAGTACCTTAGGTTCGTTCCTTAACCAACTCCATTAAGGAGTTTGGTGATTTTTCTTCTTTCTTTTCAATCTTGTAAGTTTGATTCAATACTCTTGTTACTTTTCCATTAATTAATCCAATTCAATCTTTTCATTCATCTTGTTCTTCATCATTTTTATTGCAAGTTTCTAAGTTTCTTATTTGATTCAAGTTTGATTTCAAAAAGTTGTTGATTTAGTGTTTTTACTGTTGGGATTTGTTACTTATAGTATTTAAATGATTTATGTTTGATTTGGTTAAACCCTTTTTACTTATTTAGTTTAACTTTGAATTGATTCGATTTACTGTTACTGCTACTGTTCGTGATTCCCAGGATTTTCCGAACTGAGCAAATATTCCGAATAGGTGAGTTTCAGTTTGCCTTATTCGGAATCTTTCCACCTTTCCGAATAGCTTTTTGGTTTTGTTTCTTATTCGGAATATTCTATATATTCCGAATAACCATAATTTTCCGCATAGCCAAAGTTGTCATTTCCTTACTCGGAATATTTCACATATTCCGAACAGATTACATTTTCCGCATAGTCTATTTATTCCGAATAGGGCCAGCTTTCCGAATAGCATTATTTTTCGCATAGCCCAAATTTTCCGAATAGGGTATGTTTTTCCGCATGGCAATATTTTCCGAATAGAGCATTTATTTCCGAATAGAGTTACTTTCCGCATAAGGCAAGTTTTTCCGAATTGAAGCACTTTATTCCGCATAGCAATTTTTCCGAATAGAGCAGACTTTTCCGAATGGCCAATGTTTTCCGCATAGGAGATCTTTCCGCATAGGGATTATTCTCAGCAAAGGGCATTTTTCTGTAAGGGTATTTTTCCAGTATTAATTCAAGTTTTGCTTTTAATTTGTTGCTTGTTTTAAGTTTACTTCATTACCATTTTATTCACTTATCTGTTTAGTAGAATAGAAAACCAAATCCACTTTTTGTTACCAAGAACAAATCATTCCACTTTTAACTGAGATCAATTCGAGAGGATTCCGAGAAATATTTAGAACCCATTGCAAAAACCTTGTATCAGACCCCCTGACCTACCATAGGAGTCAACTGACTCATAAGAGAAATCGTTGTGTCCCCACATACCTTTAACGTCGAAAAGCGCCGAGTTGTTGAGATAGGTTCCCTGCAATCCTACAAAGTCAATCCTATTTTTATCTTTTATATCTCTGACCCACAAGGTCTTGCGCGATTCGCTAACTCCATTTATATTTAAAGATGAAAGATTCATTGAGGTAACATGTTGGCACCATCACCTTGACCTTGTAGAATTTCGTGCAGGACCGGATGAGAATCAACAACTTGAAAGCCAAATTCCACACCGATGTTGACAGTTTTGGAGATTTCAGGGATAGATGGTTGGGATTCATCATCTGGCTTGTAGCATTGGGATGTTTCGAGATTTGTGTTAAGATTTATGGGGGGTGAGAAGTTGGGGTGCACGGTAGTTGAACTGTGTGGTGTCTTGGTGGGGAAAATCTCCTTCTCTTCTTAGAATATGATCCCATAAAGTCAATGCGGACTAATCTATCCCTAGCTGGTGGGCTGACTCTAATGTTTTTTCTTTTTAGGCCTAGTAGGTACACTAGAAGCAAACGGGCCAAAATTAAAACATGATCCAATAGGCTTTGAGGGACCCCATGGAATATTCAACGTGCAGTTTTGAAAGTTGTCTGTCGTGGGACTTGAGGGAATTTCGAGTGTCTCCTCGACGACCGAAACTTTTTTCCCTCATTATTGCATACATTTATGTTGGATGCTTCATCTTCCGTCGTTAATGGAACATCATCCACCGGATCAACGGCAGCCTCAGGCATGTTTTCCATAGCCATGTCATTGGATGTAGGGTTTTTATCACTAACCTGTTCATCATCAAGGATGATTTCACCTTCCTCAAAATTTAAGTTGTTTGACCATGTATCAGAAATGCCATCTTCATCATCTGAGTTTCCATGTTCATCTTCCATAACTCCCCCACCATGTGGTTGGAGAGAGAATGTATTGAATGAGAAAGGCTGCCAATCATAGAAAATCTCAGAGACCCAAATATTGTAAGCAGTACCATCGAATGAGATGACAATTTCTTCATTAATTCTAGACTTTGATTTAGTGATAATGGCAACTTTGCAACTGGAAAAATTTGCAGAATCCCAACGCCTTTCATCGGAATCAATGACCTTACCGAATAGGTTAGCAATCTTTGTAATGTTTTCGCTATCCCTGAGTGGCAGGGGAAGACCTATAATGCGCAGCCATGATATCCTTTCAAATGCCAGTTCTTTGGTGTAATCGTCTGGCTTAAGCCATTTAAACCATCTTTTCCACTAGTTATCCTTCTCCAAAAAGCCGGTGGTCTCGGAAGAGGACTTGAAACGTAGTAAGGCATGTAGACCACCGCAATAGTAAACTCTTACGTCCGGGGCGCCATCATATTCAAGGAGCATGGGTAGGTTCTGCAATTTGTCAAAGTCCACAACTTCGCCAATGAGAATCATACTATGTGTGATGGACGCCATACAGGGTGTAGGTTTGAGATATAGTGTAGGAGTGGCATAGGAACCACGAACTACGTTGGCGAAGGATCTAGGGTTGGAGGATCTAATGTTAGTTTGGTGATGGTGATGATTGAAGGGTGGTGGTGGGCGCGAGGGATGGGGGGAATACGCCTTGGTGGTTCAAGTTTGTGTTGTGTTGTGCTTCTCCTGCCAATGGGTTTTCTATCATATCTAGCGATATTGACAGAAAGAATATTATGGCCGCATTTGATAACCCCGAATGATTGCTCAAAGGCTTTTTTGTCATGAACACCGGTGAATCTGATAAAACCAAAATGCGAACCACTCTTCTCTTTTTTGTTTGGGATGAATACATCCACAATCTTCCCATATTGTTGGAATAGTTCTTTCAATTCATGGCTGCCTGTTTTTTCTGGGATGTTGGAAACGAAGAATGTGACCGAATCAGTTTTCCGGCGTCTCACGGTGTGCCAACCGCCGTCTCTCTCTCCATTTTTTTTACTCAGGGTATTTGTTATCAAACTTGTTGACAATAATGTACCGTGGCATTTTTAGATCAACATATCAACATAGCATAATTGCAATATTATTTGAATAAAGTTAATATGTATATTCAACGGTTATACATATACTAGCATGGACCCGTGTAATGCGGCGGCGAGTACTTATAATTATTTTGAAGCTAACAAATATTAATCTCTTATCCATTAAGTTTGTATTGTTAAAGTTGTAAAAAATAAAAAAAAAACCTTTAACTTTAAAAAAAGTTAATAGTTAATAAAAATATAGTAGCAAAATGGATATTGAATTAAAGAACATAAAATTTTAGAAAATATATTGAAATTAGATAATAAAAATGATAAATAAATAAATAGATTTTTCAATTTAAAAGAAAAAATGTAATTTAAGTAGGTTGTTACAAAAGTTTGTTACAAAAGGTTGTTAGAAAGGGTTATATTATATAATGTAAACAATTTGCTTTATTTAGTAGAAAAAAAAGTCTGAATTTTCAGCCTTACTATTTTAAGAAGGTCTCAAATGCTTTATAAAGTAGTATGGATTAAATACGTCACTGAATTCTTTCAATTCTATCTAGATACAAATGATCATGAATACCGATCTACAATTACTCATTATATTAATTCAATTATTTCATACCAGGATTGAAAAACTTTGAGTTTAGAAAGTCAAGATAACCGTTGTTAACTTGAATATGATTATATCTGTATGTCTAAAAAAGCAACTTACGATGATTATCAGTTTATCTACAAATGAAATGTCAACTATATCATATTTTGTTAAATTTGGACAATTTCAATGGTCAAACATTTCTAGGTGTTACTAGCTTGTAAGATCATCTAAATTATTTTTCAAATCGATTCAATCTTTTCTAGAGCATATTTTCAGCAGCTAAAAGAAAAACTACAGATAAAAAAAATTCATTTATTCGCTTAAGAATAAGTTTTAACAAGTATGATATAAAAATGACAAAACATAATAATATGGATGTTGTTTTAACACACACTATCATAACGTAGTTTCTGGATAAATTTATGGCAAATTATATTTACTGGTTCAACCAAACAGGCCTCATAGATATCAACATTATAAAGAGGAAACTATTCCTTTCATTTTTAACATATGAAACAATCAATTTTTAGTTGTATATTAAAGGGAATTTCTAACATGTGCCCTCGTATATATATTTAAGTTTGTATATAAGTAAAGTTTGAGTTTATTAAATACAAATTATTATTTATTTATGGTGAATTTTAAGTATATTTAATGTGAATTAAATATATTAAACGAGACTTTTCGTAAATGAATAAATGTCCTCCTAGTTGAGCTACAAAACTAAGAAACCATTTACACATAATAGACATGTCATTGCCTTTCATTAATAATCATTATTATATTGTAAATGTATCATATAGTTATAAAATTGAGTATCATCTTTCTATCTATAAATACAATGTCCAATTATGTATAATTCGCATGTTTTATAACAAATAACAACAATGTCTCTTTTCACACTCATATTTGTCTTGCTCTTTAGCTCTTCATTAGCAACTTCAAATAATCCCCATGAAGACTTCATTCGATGCCTGATCAATTCACCACAACTTACTACTCCGATAGCCGGAGCAATCTTCACTCCGGACAACTCTACGTTCCCAACCGTGTTGCAAACGTACATTCGTAACCTTAGGTTTAATGAATCCACCACCCCAAAACCATACCTAATTGTCACAGCATTAGACATTTCCCATGTTCAAGCCTCCATCTTATGTGCTAAACAACACAAGCTATTAATGAAAACCCGAAGCGGAGGTCATGATTATGAGGGTCTCTCTTATGTCGCGAAAGATCCCTTCTTTATCCTTGATTTGTTCAATTTACGATCAATCAACGTCTCAATTGAAGATGAGACTGCATGGGTTCAAGCTGGTGCAACCCTTGGTGAACTTTACTATAGGATCGCTGAAAAAAGTGCCACACGTGGTTTTCCAGCCGGTGTTTGCCCTACGGTCGGTGTTGGTGGACATATTAGTGGTGCTGGATACGGTAACATGATGAGAAAATACGGTCTTACTGTTGATAATGTCCTCGATGCTGAAATTGTTGACGTTAATGGGAGACTTTTGAACCGTGCATCAATGGGTGAAGATTTGTTTTGGGCTATTACAGGTGGTGGAGGTGTGAGTTTCGGTGTGGTTATATCGTATAAAGTAAATTTAGTTCGGGTACCAAATAACGTTACTGTTTTCCAGGTGAGAAGGACTTCAGAACAAAATGTTACTGACGTCGCTCACAAGTGGCTACAAGTAGCCGATAAGTTAGATAATAATCTATTCATTCGTATGGTTTTTAACGTTGTTAACGACACAAACGGCGAGAGAACCATACGTGCTTCTTTTCCAAGCTTGTTTCTCGGAAATACCACAACCCTAATCAATATTATGGATCAAACCTTCCCAGAGCTAGGGTTACAAGTGTCTGATTGTCAAGAAATGAATTGGACTCAATCGGTTCTATGGTACTACAGCTTTCCCCCTAATTCCCCAGACTCAACTCTACTTAGTCGAATCCCACGATCACTCACTCATCTCAAAAGAAAATCCGACTACGTAAAAAACCCTATTTCAAAGCAAGGGTTAAGGTCAATCTTCAAGAAAATGATCGAGTTACAACTTCCGGGCCTAACTTTTAATCCTTATGGTGGACGAATGGCCGAGATTTCTGAGTTTGCAAAACCTTTCCCTCATCGAGCTGGCAACATAGCGAAAATCCAATATGCAGCTGACTGGAACCAAGACGGTGTTGATATCGCCAACCAAAATGTAAACCTAACAAGGGTTTTACGTGAATTCATGACACCATTTGTGTCAAAGAACCCTAGAGAGGCTTTCTTGAACTATAGGGATTTGGATATTGGAGTAAACAATAATGGGAAAAACAGTTACCTTGAAGGGACTGTTTATGGGATCAAGTATTTCAAGGAGACTAACTTTAACAGGTTGGTGAAGGTGAAAACAATGGTGGATCCTGATAACTTTTTCAGAAATGAGCAAAGTATTCCAACTTTGCCAACTTCTAGGAAGTAAACTATATAAACTATATATGTATATATGTCATTCTTTGACTCATATTTGCTTGTAACAATAGCTTGTAATCATCTTTGTAATAATAATCAAGAATAAGACTTGTGAAGTTGTTTAATAAACGTTCATGTATTTACTATTTAGGAATCAAAGAGATATACCATGTTCATTATTTATGTTTAATTAATATCTAGAATATTTTGATAAGCTAATACTAGAAGTTAGGGTTAATACATACGTAGATCGTTAACGTTTCTAAAAAAGTGCACCTAAGTTAATAACGTTTCAATTCGTTCACTCAAGTTAATTAAGTATACGGGTTAGTTAAAACCATATTTTATCACCAAATTGCCCACAAAAGCAGAAAGACCTTTAAAGAGCCGATCCCTTAATTGTAAGTGGTGTATTCTTGTTTGAATGTTTAACTGTCATACTTTCAAAGCTACAAAAATTAGCCTCTTTATGTGGATAATTGCTCTATTTGCCGAGACTCATCTTCTTGTTCGGGTCATCTTTATCTCTCACATATTCTAGTTTGGTGCACATATCAAGTCTTTTAGATAAATCTTGATCCTGCAACCAAGTTGCTGATACTATCTTTGACCATATGACCGGCTATAAAAGTAGTTTAGTTTTAGTTTGCTAATATCCAATCGAACAGTGTTTGTTACAAAATTGTTACTGTATAATGTTATTGAAGCTATGTCGCCGCTAACACGTTATGTATGCGAAAACTATCAAGTTTAGAAAACCTGCTTAGCACAAGTAGTTTGGTTTTGGTCAGATATAATGTTACTGAAACTGCATGTTCTTCTTGGTGTTGGAAATATCTACTGGTGACCGTTATGTTTGTAAGAGACGTTGAACTTGCAAAAATGGTTCACATTTTTAAGCTTGATTCGCCTCCATATAGTTTGATGACACCTGAATAAGTTTTCAAACCATTTATATGAAGTCTAGATTCAAGACTGCATGCGTATTTGTTCATCTTTTTAGATAGCCATCAGGGGGCGTATGGAGCATCAGTTAATACATTCTATGTATTTTATTTCAGTACCAAGGTTGTTTGGTTCCAGCTAGCTATTACGTTACTGAATTAATTAGTTATTATATTTGCCAAGACTACAAGTTTAGAGAATCTGCTTGTCATTTATTAAAACATAATTTGACAACTGTTATAAGCTCAAGGGTAAGAAAGATAAATATATTTCTTTTATATTTCCTATTTTGCAATGTTTGGTTTTTCTTTGACAGGTTGTGAGAACTTGAAGGGCTTAATGTTGCAAGTTGACCAAAGTGCAGTCAACCCTAGTCAAGGGTGCTTATATACTCCTTTTCTTAGTTTGTTCCGTCATTCTGTTTTACTTTGCATATTGTTTCATCTCTCACATAGTTTGATCCGCCATTGTTGATCTGAGCGATCTTGTTAATTTTGTTCTTGTATATTGATCTTGCCTGTAAGATCAATTATACTTTTAGTTTCTTTGATTTCTGAGTTGTATGTACGATCACAAAGCTAGGTATCACATTTGAAGTGATAGCCTAACGCAGTTATAGAAAAATAAAAGGGGAGGTTGGTTGATTAAATCTTTTCTTGTGTTTTTTTTTATAAATCGAATTTGGTATCAGAGCCTTTGGTTCTTGATATCTGAGTTTTTAAACCGATTTTATTAACAATCTTGATTAATCTTGTGATTAATCGTGTTCTAATTGTGGTTAATTACAAGATTTTTATCAATTAAATTTTTTAGGGTTTTTAAAATTTGGGGGTTTTCTGATTCTTGGTGATCTGTGGTGTTTAATTGGGTTCTTTTGTGCTTAATCAAGCTCAATTGTATTTCTGGTAAGTTTAATTGAAGAAACCCTAAAATCCAGAAATTAGGGTTTCGTTCAATTTTTGGGCATTTGTTATTTTGTGTTAGTTATTTGTTATAACTAACCTTTTCAGGTTGTTTTTCCGCTGTGCTTGTTGGTTGTGATAAGATCTTCTTGATCTTATTGTTTCTTGGTGCTTTTGCTTGTAGCTGCGCGTGTTTGTAACACCTCTATCGCTCTCTCTCTTTTTATTTGTTGTTTTAGAAGGGGTTTTAGGTGTCGAAGGGATTAGTTAGCTTTGGAGGATTGATTCAGTTTTCATTTGTGCTAGTTGTTTGTTGGTTGTAGAGGAGGTACAAGGAGTTTTTTGTGCTTTGTTTGATCTTTGTGTGTTTTCATTATGTCTGTTTCTAAGAAAGGTGACCAGGATGATGATCCTGTTAGTGATACTGAAACTGAAAGTGAAACTGTCATTCATACTAATGACCCTTTGTTTTTACACCCTACTGACACAAATGGGCAGCCCATTGTGAGTGTTAAACTCACTGGTCCTGAAAATTATAAAGTATGGGCTGCTGCATTTAAACTTGCTTTGCATACTAAGAATAAATTGGGTTTTATTGATGGTACTTGTGAGAAGAATAATGATGATAATGTTTTGACTGATCAATGGGATAGATGTAATGCTGTGGTTTTATCTTGGATTCTTGGATGTATCTCTTTTGAGTTATATCAAGGACAAATTTTCTCTAAAAATGCTAAAGATGTGTGGGATGAATTTAAAGAAACTTATGATAAAATTGATGGATCTGTTATCTATAATTTGCATTATAAGATTTGTTCTCTTACTCAATCTGGCTCTTCTTTGTCTGAATACTATCACAATTACAACAGTCTTTGGAGGCAGTTTGACTCACTTGTCAATCTTCCTTCATGTAAATGTGATGGTGCTCCTCAATTGAAGAGTCACAATTCTCTTATAAGACTCATGCAATTTTTGATGGGTCTTGATGACACTTTCAGTGTTGTTAGGAGTCAATTACTAACTGCAGACCCTTTGCCAGATGTTAAATCTGCTTTTGCTACTCTATCTAGGGTTGAGTCTCATAAGAATAATCTGGTTCATGTTGTGAGTGATAAGAATACTGCTACTGCTTTTGTTACTAAACCTAATAATTGGAATGGTAATAAAAATACTCAAAACAGTCAAAATGGTCAAAACAGAGGTCCTAATAAGAATAATAATAAGTTTGTTTGCACTCATTGTAATATGAATGGCCATACTGTTGATAGAAGTTTTGAGCTTAATGGATACCCTCCAGGTTTCAAGAAAAGAAATACTGGAGGATCTAATGGTTCTAATAATGTCACTAGTTCTCTTGGTAATAATTTTGATCAGGGATCTGGTAAATCTCTTCCCTTTACTAATGATCAGATAAATAGTGTAACACCCCATTTTAGAAATGGAATATTACGCATAATCATGGCGTGTCATCAAAGCATACAAGGATAAATGTCTAAGCATTATTCAACCATAAATACTGGAGGATCTAATGGTTCTAATAATGTCACTAGTTCTCTTGGTAAGAATTTTGATCAGGGATCTGGTAAATCTCTTCCCTTTACTAATGATCAGATAAATAGTGTAACACCCCATTTTGGAAATGGAATATTACGCATAATCATGGCGTGTCATCAAAGCATACAAGGATAAATGTCTAAGCATTATTCAACCATAAAAGGGAAATACCGGAATCAAACATCGGTACCCCAAAGTAAAGCTCATCACACACAAACATAAATACTGTACAAGGAAAGGACGAAACAATGTCCATAGCAACTGTATCAAAGTAAAGGAAATGCATAAAGTAAAGAAAGACAGTAAAGCTTCCAGTCCATATGCACCTACGTTTGAGATCTACGAGCGTCCCTGAGTACCTGCCGTTTTGGGAACATGAAAAGGAAAACGGCTGAGCAAGACGCTCAGTGCACGGATGTACAAATATAGCATGAAATAGGATAAGCATGTAACATATAACATCGGAAGACTAAGTACTGAGTAAACTGGTTAAGTATCAAGAAAACTGGTTTTATAGTTTGAAAAGCCTTATGTTTATCTTGTGAAAACTGTTTTAACATATATATACCATAGCCCATATAGGTCATGAAAAGGTCACGTGCATGAATACTTGGAGGGGTGACCTCATCATGCTGATTAGAGGGGATGCCTCTAATCAATATACTGGTTTGGGTAGGAGGGATCAACTCCTTGTGAAGGGTGCAAGGCACACACCACATTCACCATGATAACTGAATAAAAACATGTAACTAGGATGCACCCATACGCCCCACCTGATATAATAATATGGCCAAAACTGAAAGGGACGCCACGAGCAATCACTCCGCCGTGGGGAAGTCATAACATCGGTGCCTCCAATGCTATGGTTATGGTACCTCCATAACTAGGTGAAACTGGTCATGCTTGTATATGGCTATAGATTATGCTAATTAAACATAAGCAGTTCAAAACAATAAAACAAATACTGGGGAAAACAGTTGGCTGCATACGGGGAAATCCTAATAAGGAAGGAATGTCCATACTGAAAGGACGGGAATCCGTACCTCAAGTCCAGTGAATGAACGGAAGAAAGACTCCTACTTCTAGATCACTAACGCTACATGAATACACACGTGTATAAGTATCGATTCACTGATTACGTACTGGGTTTTGTGTCTCATTTTAGCTGATTTGGTATGTTTTAGGTCATGGTTCACTGTTTAAAGCCTTAAACTGTGTTTATCTAGTATTCTGATTAATCTGATTAAGTATTACTGGTGTTTCATGTATTATTATACTTACTGTGTAATAATAAGTAACTTTACAAAAATAGCAGGTTTCCAAAAATAGAAAGTTTCCAAAAATAGAAAGTTTCCAAAAATAGAAAGTTTCCAAAAATAGAAAGTTACCAAAGATAGAAAGTTTCCAAAAATAGAAAGTTTCCAAAAATAGAATTTACTGCTTAAAATAGATTAGTTTCTAAAAAATAGAAAGTTTCCAAAAATAGATCAGCTGCCTTAATTAAATAAGTTTCCATATATAGAAGGTTTCCATAATTAGATTAGCTGCCTGAAATAGATAGATTTCCATATATAGAAGGTTTCCATAACTAGATTAACTGCCTTATTTAATTAAGTTTCTATAAATAGAAGTTTCCATATTTAGAATTAAGCTGGTTACATAAGCTAACATATAAGTCTAAGTGTTTATAAGCTTATTTCTTAAGTCATATGATATAGTATATAGTTTAATTATTATTTCATGTATTTTAATTAAACTATAGGTTAAGCATTTTAATTAAAGTATAACATGTTTTAATTAAAATGAAATGAAAATACTTAGGTTAAAATGTGTATTATTATTATTAATAACATAACCTAAGTCATGTCTAAATTAATTAATTATAGGCATGTTTTTAAATAATTAATTAATTATAACTTATAACATAAAATACTTAGGTTAAATTAATGTCATGTTAAACTAATAATAAAATAACCTAAGTCATGATTTAATTAATATTTCATGTTATTAATTAATTATATCCTAAGTTCATAATTCATAAAAATTAACATGTAGCATGAATCATGATTTAACCAACGAACCATGAATCGGGCATGAATTCGACACCGTACTCCGAGCCAAACTCGGGGCACGTGTGCCTCCTTGCTGCCGTGGGTCCCACATGAGCCAACCAAGACCAAAAATGGTCTTGGTGGTGGCGGCAATAGCAAACCAAACCCCCCTCGGGTTTGTTTGCTAGGCGGCCAAAAACAAACACCCCTTTTAAATCATTCTTTGATTTTAATTAATACCAAAACATGTTAGATCAATGATTAATTATCATGTTTAAATAAAAAAATAATAACATGTTCATGAAAATAATCAAAGATTAAAAGAATTAAAAAGAATTAAAAAGAAGGGTTAGAAAGGTATACCACTATGTAGCTTGGAAAAAGGATGAACAAACACTGATTATAACAATAGTTTTTAAGATCAAAATCAAACAATCACCCTCCTATGGTGATGCTTAGGTGGCGGCACAAAGAGAGCACAAGGAGGAGGAGAGAAAACTCTTTTAGGGTTTTTGTGTTTATTTCTTGAAAGTGAAAAATGAAAACTAGTTTTACTCTTTACCCCCCTTTACTTGTAAAAGTCCATGGGCTAAGCCCATTTCTTGTTGTGTGCCGTGGGTATGGGGGCCCCACATGGGGTACCCGTACCTTTCTCGTGTCCCGATGTTTCGTGTTCGTTCGTGGTTAAACGTGTTCGTGTCTGAAGCGTTTCTGTTTATTTTATCATGTAGTTACCGTAATCTTAACGCTCGTAATTATATTATATTTATTTACGTAAGTATTCTAATTTGTATTTTAAATGGTGATCATGATTTAATTATGATATATTTATTAACTGTTTATCATGAGTTCGTACGTAATCGATACTTGTCATGTCATACACGTATGCACTTGCTTGATTGTTAGCACATGAATGTGATCAATACTAAATGAGGTAAGTTTTAATCTAGGACGTACGATCTTAAGGGCACTATTCATGGTAAAAGCATGCGGGTTTTACAATTCTTCCCCCCTAAAAAGAATAATTCGTCCCCGAATTATAGATAAAGTAAGCTGAAAAGAAGTGACATACCCGAACTCAAAATATGAAGTGAGGGTAAGAAGCCCGGATAGACTCCTCTGTTTCCCAAGTGGCTTCCCGCTCGGTATGGTCCCTCCAAAGAATTTTGACGAATGGAATCGTCTTCCTTCTCATGACTCGTTCTTGCCTGTCGAGTACTCGTTCGGGTTCTTCTATAAAAGTGAGATCTTCACGTATCTGTTCCAGTGGATACTGAACCATGTGAAGGGGATGATAATTGTACCCTCTGAGTAAGGACACATGGAACACGTTATGCACGTGCGAAAGCTGAGGAGGTAACGCCAATCGGTAAGATACTTCGCCGATTCGTTCAACGATATCAAATGGTCCGATGAACCGAGGACTGAGTTTTCCTTTGATCCCGAAGCGTTTAACACCACGTGCCGGCGAAACCTTGAGGAAGACGTGATCTCCCACATTAAAATGTATGTCCCTACGATGCTTATCGGCGTAACTCTTCTGACGTGATCGTGCTTCCTGCAATTTCTGCTTAGCTACTTCGATCTTCTCATTGGTCATTTCTATAATCTCTGGTCCTTCGAGTGTTCGCTCTCCCACTTGATCCCAGCAAGTTGGAGCGCGACACTTTCTGCCATACAACATTTCGAAAGGAGCACATTTGATACTTGCGTGTCAGCTGTTGTTGTATGCAAACTCGACTAAGCAGATGTAATCGTCCCAATCACCTGTCCATTCCAACGCACACGACCTTAACATATCTTCCAATGTCTGAATTGTTCGCTCCGATTGTCCGTCCGTTTGAGGATGAAAGGCCGTACTCAGCTTAAGTTGTGTACCCCAAGCTTTTTGCAGACCTTTCCAGAATCGCGACGTGAAACGAGGATCTCTGTCTGAGACGATGCTGGAGGGAGTGCCGTGGAGTCTCATGATCTCCCTTCTGTACGTATCTGCGAGTTTACTTACCGGATCTTCCTTGCGTATCGGTAAGAAATGAGCTGATTTGGTGAGTCGATCAACAATGACCCAAATAGCATCGTGCTTCTTCTTGGTAGGCGGAAGACCGGTAACAAAATCCATGGTGATTTTGTCCCACTTCCACTCTGGAATATCCAACGGTTGAAGGAGACCGCCCGATCGTTGATGTTCAATGTTAACCTGCTGGCAGGTAAGACATTTGGAGACGTACGTGGCTACATCCTGTTTCATACCACTCCACCAAAAGTGCTGTCTGATGTCATGGTACATTTTTGTCGACCCAGGATGTATAGAAAATGGGGAGCTGTGAGCTTCAGCTAACAATGCTTCCCGGAGTTTTGGATTGTCAGGAACACAAAGTCTCGTGCCCTGCCAAACGATACCGTCTGCGTCCATTCTGAATTCTGTCTGCTTCTCCAAATTCTGAATTATCGCCCAAATCTCTCCATCATCCTTCTGCACTTCCTTAATCCTAGTCAGTAACTCAGGTTCTACTCTAAGATTCGCCCAGTATCCATGCTGCCCACGTACCATGATTTCGATGTCTAGTCGCTCCAAGTCTCTTATGTTTTGTTCCTCGATCTCAATGCCGTTTATCATTCCGGACTTTCTGCTGAGTGCATCTGCTACTACATTAGCCTTTCCGGGATGATACTGTAGGTTAATATCATAATCCTTCAACAGTTCTAACCATCTCCTTTGTCTCATGTTCAATTCTCGCTGTGTGAAGATATACTTCAAGCTCTTGTGATCCGTGAAAATGTCGCATGATTCTCCGTATAAGTAATGCCTCCATATCTTCAATGCGAACACCACTGCAGCAAGTTCCAGGTCATGCGTAGGGTAGTTTTCTTCATAGGGCTTAAGCTGCCGTGAAGCATACGCGATCACTTTCCCATGTTGCATGAGAACACAGCCCAGTCCCTTCCCCGATGCATCGCTATAGATCTGAAATCCACCTGTACCAGATGGGAGAGTAAGAATAGGTGCAGATACTAACTTCTGCTTTAGGTCTTCGAAGCTCTTCTCTCGTTCTTCCGTCCAGACGAATTTCTCTCCTTTTCGCATCAGTTTGGTGAGAGGCAATGCCAGGCGGGAAAAGTTCTCCACGAATCTTCGATAATATCCAGCTAAGCCTAAGAAACTGCGGACTTCTGTCGCTGATGTTGGTCTTGGCCATTTAGTGATATCCTCAACCTTCGCTGGGTCCATAGTGATCCCTTCTGCTGATACAATGTGACCTAAGAATGCCACCTTGTTTAGCCAGAACTCACACTTGGAGAATTTCGCATACAGCTGCTTCTGACGAAGAATCTGTAGTACAGTACGGAGATGATCTTCGTGTTCCTCCGTGGATTTTGAGAAAATCAAGATGTCATCGATGAATACAATGACAAATTTATCAAGGAATTCATGAAAGATTCTGTTCATCAGATCCATGAATACTGCTGGAGCGTTAGTCAGGCCGAATGGCATGACCACAAACTCATAATGGCCATAGCGGGTACGAAAAGCAGTCTTGGCAATATCCTGCTCTTTAACCCTTAGCTGATGGTAGCCTGACCTTAGATCGATCTTTGAGAAGTGTTTGGCTCCTTGAAGTTGGTCAAACAGATCGTCTATACGTGGCAGTGGATATCTATTGCGGATGGTAATCTTATTAAGTTCACGGTAGTCAATGCAAAGTCGCATGCTGCCGTCCTTCTTCTTAACGAACAAGACCGGTGCGCCCCATGGAGATGCGCTTGGTCTAATGAACCCTCGTTCAAGAAGTTCCTGCAGTTGGTCCTTCAGTTCTTTTAGCTCTATGGGAGCCATACGATACGGAGCCTTAGAGATTGGCTCAGCTCCTGGAACAAGGTCGATGTTGAACTCCACTTCTCGTGCAGGTGGTATGCCTGGAAGTTCATCTGGGAAGACGTCTTGAAATTCCGAAACTACTTGTTGATCCTGAATCGATGGGGATTCAGCATCCATGTCATGAACCGTAGCTAGATAACCTTCGCAGCCATGTGACAGTAATGCACGTGCTTGCAAGGTAGATATGACTTGTACAGACCGCCCGGGTATGAACCCGTTATGGATGTACTCTGGTGCATTAATGTCGCCGAAGATCACCCGATATGAGTGGCAGTCTATGGTAGCATGGTGCCTGGATAGCCAGTCCATGCCAAGAATCATATCGAACTCAATCATGTCCAGGGGAAGTGCATCTACTGCACGAACTCTATCGTCAAACTCTAGAGGAAGACTCTTGTATACATGAGTTATTAATACAGAGTCCCTCAGAGGCGTGGAAATGGTAAGCTTATTTTCTAATGGCAAGGGAAGTGTCCTGATGTTCTTAGCATAAGTAGTGGAAATAACTGAATGAGTGGCACCCGTGTCGAAAAGAACACATGCAGCCTGGCCGTACATATACAAAATTCCAGTAATGGTACCTGTAGATTTGTTTGCCTGATCGCGCGATGTCGTGTAGACACGCCCAGTGGTAGGAGGCGGTTTAGTATCAGCATGACCCGAAGTACCCTCCATTTCACCCTTACGGCAATCTCTCATACGATGGCCAGGGAGGCCGCACTTGTAGCACGCGTCGGAATCACGACGACATGGGCCAGGGTGTCTGCGATGGCAAGTGCTGCAAAGAGGATGAGTGAATCCTCCAGCAGGAGTCCTTGCTTGCTGAGGGCCTGCTGATGACAAAACGTGTTAAGAATAAAGTATATGCACGAGTATAGGATGTAAGCGTCATAAGATGCTTACCAGTGTTAGCTGAACGGTTAGGCTGAGAACCCCTGTGGTTCTGGTCCCTTCCGTTACCGTGGTTCCTGGTAGAGATTAATATAGTGTCAGCATGGGAAATATAACATGAAATCATAAGAAGATGCGTAAATAGTAGGACCTGCTGTTGTTGGAGTGTCCCGCATTGTTACGGTAATTATCATTACCGTTGCGCCTTTCCACAACAGAACGGTCGTTAGTGTGACCGTTTCCTTTGGGCTGATTAGGCTGCTGCTGAGTAGCCGGCTGAGACCGGTCCCCAGTTTTCTGCCTGGAAGATACAGTTTAAGAGATGATTATAGAACATATAATGATAGGATACGGCCAGGTTAACGCTAGAACACGAAATGTTTTACCTCTTGTCGGGTCTTTCAGCTTCCCCGAACTCATCGCGTTCCTGCAACATCTCAAGCTTCCTTGCTGCGTCGGCCACTTGTGCTACTGTATTGAACGTAGCACATACCAGATTGTTCGCGACCGAGGTGCGAAGTGCCCACCTAAAATGGTGTGCCTGCTCCTCAGGAGTACCAGCCGCTGCTCCCAGAAAACCTGCCAAGCGAAGAAAGCGCTGCATGAATTCGTTGCTATTCTCGCCCGCTCTCTGACGTATCCCGTGGTATTCACGCTTGAGTTTGTCCTGCTCTGCCTTAGGAAAGAACTGCTCCATCACTCTCTCCTTGAATTGGGCCCATGTCAAA
This sequence comes from Glebionis coronaria, assembly GCA_025667525.1. NCBI lineage: Eukaryota > Viridiplantae > Streptophyta > Magnoliopsida > Asterales > Asteraceae > Glebionis > Glebionis coronaria. The sequence goes on from CM046874.1 coordinate 685,466,682, forward strand.
CCAGCGACCCATTCATCACCTCCTTCTGACTGCGTCAAAGCTAGCCACCAGTTGAGTACATCGCCTTCAAACCGGTAGCATGCCAATCTTGCCTTGAAGGCGGGGTCACATCCCATAGCATTGAAGATTTCTCAATGTGAGTCAGCCAGCTTTCAGCATCGCTGGGGCTATCAGTCTTTTCAAAAGCTCTAGGACGGAGCTTGTTAAATCTTTCCAACCATACCGCTAGTGTCACTGGGGGAGGAGGAGGAGGAGGTGCCTGATTCTGCTGCTGCTGATTGTTGGCAGCTTGGACTTCAGCACGAATGTCATTCCTCAGTTGAGGAAGTAAGGCTTGCATGGCAGCCTGAATTGCAGCATTGAGCTGCTCTTGCTCGCGTGTGAGAACCATCTGACAGTATAACATAAAACATATGATTGACAGTTCAAACATAAAATATATAAAAAAAAAAATAAAAAAAAAATAATAAATTTATGCCTAAAATTTCACGAGAAAAATTTTATGCAAGAAAATCTTTGTATGAATGCATGATGCAGTTTTATGAAAACTTTGATGCTCGAGAGTGAACGCCCCAGGTCAGTTCACTCAAAATAAAAGACATATCAAGGGGACGCCTATGGGTCGGTCCCAAATCTAAAAGTTTCGATAAAACACATGCGACTAAATAGGGCCAGTCCTGTACCAACCATTACTTAGTCAAAAACCCTGTAACAATGACATGTATATGTATGCTTAAAATGATGAATGCATGAAAACAACTGTCAGTTCTAGGAAGACCGTAGTGACTACCCACTAATCACAGGTCATATTTGAGAGCCTACAGGTCGAAACCTTGGCTCTGATACCATAATTGTAACACCCCATTTTGGAAATGGAATATTACGCATAATCATGGCGTGTCATCAAAGCATACAAGGATAAATGTCTAAGCATTATTCAACCATAAAAGGGAAATACCGGAATCAAACATCGGTACCCCAAAGTAAAGCTCATCACACACAAACATAAATACTGTACAAGGAAAGGACGAAACAATGTCCATAGCAACTGTATCAAAGTAAAGGAAATGCATAAAGTAAAGAAAGACAGTAAAGCTTCCAGTCCATATGCACCTACGTTTGAGATCTACGAGCGTCCCTGAGTACCTGCCATTTTGGGAACATGAAAAGGAAAACGGCTGAGCAAGACGCTCAGTGCACGGATGTACAAATATAGCATGAAATAGGATAAGCATGTAACATATAACAGCGGAAGACTAAGTACTGAGTAAACTGGTTAAGTATCAAGAAAACTGGTTTTATAGTTTGAAAAGCCTTATGTTTATCTTGTGAAAACTGTTTTAACATATATATACCATAGCCCATATAGGTCATGAAAAGGTCACGTGCATGAATACTTGGAGGGGTGACCTCATCATGCTGATTAGAGGGGATGCCTCTAATCAATATACTGGTTTGGGTAGGAGGGATCAACTCCTTGTGAAGGGTGCAAGGCACACACCACATTCACCATGATAACTGAATAAAAACATGTAACTAGGATGCACCCATACGCCCCACCTGATATAATAATATGGCCAAAACTGAAAGGGACGCCACGAGCAATCACTCCGCCGTGGGGAAGTCATAACATCGGTGCCTCCAATGCTATGGTTATGGTACCTCCATAACTAGGTGAAACTGGTCATGCTTGTATATGGCTATAGATTATGCTAATTAAACATAAGCAGTTCAAAACAATAAAACAAATACTGGGGAAAACAGTTGGCTGCATACGGGGAAATCCTAATAAGGAAGGAATGTCCATACTGAAAGGACGGGAATCCGTACCTCAAGTCCAGTGAATGAACGGAAGAAAGACTCCTACTTCTAGATCACTAACGCTACATGAATACACACGTGTATAAGTATCGATTCACTGATTACGTACTGGGTTTTGTGTCTCATTTTAGCTGATTTGGTATGTTTTAGGTCATGGTTCACTGTTTAAAGCCTTAAACTGTGTTTATCTAGTATTCTGATTAATCTGATTAAGTATTACTGGTGTTTCATGTATTATTATACTTACTGTGTAATAATAAGTAACTTTACAAAAATAGCAGGTTTCCAAAAATAGAAAGTTTCCAAAAATAGAAAGTTTCCAAAAATAGAAAGTTTCCAAAAATAGAAAGTTACCAAAGATAGAAAGTTTCCAAAAATAGAAAGTTTCCAAAAATAGAATTTACTGCTTAAAATAGATTAGTTTCTAAAAAATAGAAAGTTTCCAAAAATAGATCAGCTGCCTTAATTAAATAAGTTTCCATATATAGAAGGTTTCCATAATTAGATTAGCTGCCTGAAATAGATAGATTTCCATATATAGAAGGTTTCCATAACTAGATTAACTGCCTTATTTAATTAAGTTTCTATAAATAGAAGTTTCCATATTTAGAATTAAGCTGGTTACATAAGCTAACATATAAGTCTAAGTGTTTATAAGCTTATTTCTTAAGTCATATGATATAGTATATAGTTTAATTATTATTTCATGTATTTTAATTAAACTATAGGTTAAGCATTTTAATTAAAGTATAACATGTTTTAATTAAAATGAAATGAAAATACTTAGGTTAAAATGTGTATTATTATTATTAATAACATAACCTAAGTCATGTCTAAATTAATTAATTATAGGCATGTTTTTAAATAATTAATTAATTATAACTTATAACATAAAATACTTAGGTTAAATTAATGTCATGTTAAACTAATAATAAAATAACCTAAGTCATGATTTAATTAATATTTCATGTTATTAATTAATTATATCCTAAGTTCATAATTCATAAAAATTAACATGTAGCATGAATCATGATTTAACCAACGAACCATGAATCGGGCATGAATTCGACACCGTACCCCAAGCCAAACTCGGGGCACGTGTGCCTCCTTGCTGCCGTGGGTCCCACATGAGCCAACCAAGACCAAAAATGGTCTTGGTGGTGGCGGCAATAGCAAACCAAACCCCCCTCGGGTTTGTTTGCTAGGCGGCCAAAAACAAACACCCCTTTTAAATCATTCTTTGATTTTAATTAATACCAAAACATGTTAGATCAATGATTAATTATCATGTTTAAATAAAAAAATAATAACATTTTCATGAAAATAATCAAAGATTAAAAGAATTAAAAAGAATTAAAAAGAAGGGTTAGAAAGGTATACCACTATGTAGCTTGGAAAAAGGATGAACAAACACTGATTATAACAATAGTTTTTAAGATCAAAATCAAACAATCACCCTCCTATGGTGATGCTTAGGTGGCGGCACAAAGAGAGCACAAGGAGGAGGAGAGAAAACTCTTTTAGGGTTTTTGTGTTTATTTCTTGAAAGTGAAAAATGAAAACTAGTTTTACTCTTTACCCCCCTTTACTTGTAAAAGTCCATGGGCTAAGCCCATTTCTTGTTGTGTGCCGTGGGTATGGGGGCCCCACATGGGGTACCCGTACCTTTCTCGTGTCCCGATGTTTCGTGTTCGTTCGTGGTTAAACGTGTTCGTGTCTGAAGCGTTTCTGTTTATTTTATCATGTAGTTACCGTAATCTTAACGCTCGTAATTATATTATATGTATTTACGTAAGTATTCTAATTTGTATTTTAAATGGTGATCATGATTTAATTATGATATATTTATTAACTGTTTATCATGAGTTCGTACGTAATCGATACTTGTCATGTCATACACGTATGCACTTGCTTGATTGTTAGCACATGAATGTGATCAATACTAAATGAGGTAAGTTTTAATCTAGGACGTACGATCTTAAGGGCACTATTCATGGTAAAAGCATGCGGGTTTTACAAATAGACTCATGGCTTTGATCAATACTAAGCCTGACATTGGTGAAGTGCAGTCTTGTGCTGCAAGTATAAAATTTGGTTCTAATCATATCATTAGTTTTGTCACTTGTAGATTCTTTAACTATAATACTAATATAAGTACTTATAGTACTTATATTGGTTGGATCTTTGATTCTGGAGCATCTCAACATATGACATTTTCTACTGAACACTTATTTGATGTTATTGATGTGTCAAAATTGAATATATCTGTTTCACATCCTAATGGTACTATTGAACATGTTAAGCATGTTGGAAATTTTAAACTATCAAATAAAATTACTTTGAAAAATGTGTTGGTTGTTCCAGGTTATAAGGTCAGTCTTATTTCTGTTCACAAGTTGGCTAAAGATAGTAAGTTTGTTGTGTCCTTTACTGAATCTAAGTGTTTTGTTCAGGATTCTCATCAAAAGTCCCTCTTGGGGACTGGTAGTGAAAATAATGGACTTTACTTGTTTGATTCAGGTAGGAAGTTTATTAATAGTGTTATCACTAAGTGTAATTTGTCTAAGTGTGTGTGGCATAACAGACTTGGTCATCCCTCAGACCAAGTTTTAGCTATTCTTAAGGATAAAATTCATCTTGATTCTGCTAGTAATGTTCAGCCTTGTGCTGTGTGTCACATGGCTAAGCAAACTAGAGATCCTTTTCCTATAAGTGATCATAAGACCAAATGTTTGGGTGAAATTATTCATTTGGATGTTTGGGGTCCTTATAGGGTTAAAAGTAGAGATGGATTTAGATTCTTTCTTACTATTGTTGATGACTATACCAGGGCTGTGTGGTTATACATGCTTAGAGGCAAAGATGAGGTTTTTGATAAACTTGTTGAATTTTATAAGCTAATCAAAAATCAGTTTGATGTTGCTATCAAAGTTTTTAGAAGTGATAATGGAACAGAGTTTGTTAATCATAAATTTGAAAATTTTATTAAAGAAAATGGTGTTATTCATCAAACTACTTGTGTGTATACTCCACAGCAGAATGGTATAGCTGAGAGAAAACATAGACATTTACTTAATGTTGCTAGAGCCCTCATGTTTCAGGGGGGATTACCTTTGAACATGTGGCCTGAATCTATTCTTACTGCTGTTTATCTGATTAACAGGATTCCTAGCTCAGTCCTCTCTGGAAAAAGTCCTTATGAAATGATTTATAAAACTGAACCTAACATCTCTCATTTAAAAAGTTTTGGGTGTCTTTGTTTTATTACTATGCTTAATAATGTGGATAAGTTTGCTGCTAGGTCTGAAAAGTGTGTGTTCATTGGGTATTCATTTACTGAAAAGGGTTATAAACTGTTTGGTCTTGAGTCAAAACAAGTATTTTTTTCAAGGGAATTCAAGTTTTATGAAACTGTGTTTCCATTTAAAAATGATGTCTGTAAGAATGGTTTGATCTTTGAAGATCAAGGAATAAATAGTTTAAATATTTTTGATTTAGCAGTAAACAACTCTGATGATCCCCATGATGATATGAGAGATGAAAAATTAGGAGATAGAGGTAGCATTTTAAAAGAGTCTGTCTTAGCTGAGAAAGTATCTACTGATACTCCTATCATTGTTACCAGTGATACTCAGGGGTCAAAGTCTATGAATGATAAAGTTCATAGTCTTGGAAACTAGTATGACTTAGGCAGTAATGATGCTAATGATATAGACAATAACGTTGCCCTAGATGATGAAAGTTATGATTCTGAGGGTGAAGAGTTTATAGAATTCAATCAACTTTTTCAACATAATAGTCCAGAGAAAACTGAGCTAAGGAGGTCTAGTAGACCACATAAGTTGCCTAGTAAACTTAGTGATTATGTGCTTGACAAGAAAGTTAAATATGATATTAATACTGTGGCGAACTATAATAACTTGTCTATGCATAACTTTGTGTTTACTAATAACTTGAACAAAATACATGAACCTAAATCTTATAATGAGGCAGCCAAAGACCCTAGGTTGGTTGAGGCTATGAATGAGGAGATGGAAGCTCTTAATAGAAACAATACTTGGGTGATTGTTGACTTACCTCAAGGTAGGAAGCCTGTTACATGTAAATGGCTATGGAAGGTGAAATACAAATCTAGTGGTGATGTTGAGAGATATAAAGCTAGAGTTGTAGCAAAAGGATTTAGTCAAAAGAGGGTATAGACTATGAAGAAACATTTTCACATGTTGTAAAAATTGTGACTGTTAGGTGTCTTCTTTCTGTTGTTGTGCACAATAATTGGCCTGTTTATCAGTTAGATGTAAATAATGCCTTTCTTTATGGAGATTTAGATGAAGAAATTTATATGAATCTTCCTGAAGGGTATGGCTCTAACTCAAACAAGGTGTGCAAGTTAACAAAATCTTTATATGGATTAAAACAGGCACCTAGAAAATGGAATGAAAAATTAACAAGTGTGTTAACTGAAAATGGTTTCTACCAAAGTAAAAGTGATGTTTCTTTGTTTACTAAGACTGAGAATGAGTCTTTTGTTGCCCTGCTTGTTTATGTTGATGATATTATCATAACAGGGAACAATGAAAGTATTATCAATGATTTTAAAGAATATTTGAGTTCAAAATTTAAAATTAAAGACCTTGGCAAACTCAAATATTTCTTGGGTATTGAAGTACTTGATACTGACTCAGGATTGTGTCTTAATCAAAGGAAATATTGTTTAGAGTTACTATCTGAGTATGGAATGTTGGCTTGTAAGCCAGCTAAAGCTCCTATACTAGATGCATCTAAGAAAAAGAAAAAACTAATTGAAGACGAGATTGATACTATGCTTGATAACAAAACTTGTTATCAAAAGATTGTTGGTAAATTGATATATCTGACTTTAACTAGGCCTGATATTGCTTATGCTGTTCATTGTTTAAGTCAGTTTATGCATGATCCTTATAAATCTCATCTGAAATTAGCTTTTCATGTGCTTAGATACCTGAAAAAATCACCTGGAACTGGTATATCTTTTAAGCATAATAATAATCTGAATCTTAATGCTTTTGTTGATTCTGATTGGGCTAAGTGTAAGATTACTAAAAAATCTGTTACAGGATATACAGTATATCTGGGTGATAATCTTGTATCCTGGAAAAGCAAGAAACAATCTGTTCTAGCCAAATCTTCAGCTGAAGTTGAATATAGAGCTACGAATAGTGTTGCTTGTGAAATCATGTGGATACTTAAGATAATGAATGATCTTAAGGTGAAAGTAAATTTACATGTGCCTATCAGTTGTGATAGCAGTTCTGTAATTCAAATTGCAGCCAATCCTGTATTTCATGAAAGGACTAAACATTTTGAGATTGACTTATATTTCTTAAGGGAAAAGGTATCTGCAGGTTTGATCAAAACTGTTAAGATCAAATCTGAAGATAATGTTACAGACTTGTTTACAAAAGGGTTGTCTATTAAAGATCACAATGCTTTTTGTGAACATTTGAAGCTTGTTGATCTCTATCAGAAGTCAAATTAAGAGGGGGTATTAAAACATAATTTGACAACTGTTATAAGCTCAAGGGTAAGAAAGGTAAATATATTTCTTTTATATTTCCTATTTTGCAATGTTTGGTTTTTCTTTGACAGGTTGTGAGAACATGAAGGGCTTAATGTTGCAAGTTGACCAAAGTGCAGTCAACCCTAGTCAAGGGTGCTTATATACTCCTTTTCTTAGTTTGTTCCGTCATTCTGTTTTACTTTGCATCTTGTTTCATCTCTCACATAGTTTGATCCGCCATTGTTGATCTGAGCGATCTTGTTGATTTTGTTCTTGTATATTGATCTTGCCTGTAAGATCAATTATACTTTTAGTTTCTTTGATTTCTGAGTTGTATGTACGATCACAAAGCTAGGTATCACATTTGAAGTGATAGCCTAACGCGGTTATAGAAAAATAAAAGGGGAGGTTGGTTGATTAAATCTTTTCTTGTGTTTGTTTTTATAAATCGAATTGCATTAGTAGTCAAGATATAGAAACAAGAAGTAGATTTGTATTGCTAAAACGTGCATACAGCTAGGTCTTATGCGTAGTTTTTTAAAAAGGATTAATACAAAAAAAGTTACTAGCATTTACAAAAAAAGTGCGCCTAAGTTAATCCAAGTAGGCTAAAACCAGCTAACATAGGTAACTAAAAAATGAGTAACTCAATTAACCGGTAACATATACTTGAATAATTTGAGTGAACGATTTAAAACATTGTTAACTTAGGCGTATTTTTTTGGAAACGTTAGTGACCTACATATATATTAACCCTAGAAGTTATTGACCAAAACCCCAATCTCAACCATATCAAGCGATGAAGGTAGAATAAATTATGGATATAAAATTGTGATATTAACCAGATTAAGGCTAATTGTAAATCAAAACAAGGAAAGAGAAGTGAGATCGTTAAACGTTGAAATTATTATTCTAGTCAGATTTATTTGCCTTGATTCTTAAATCTTTATCCAAACAAAAACTGACAAATCAAAACGTTTTTAAAAGAGGTAAACTGCATGAAGAAAAGTCGTATACATGATCTAATGCATGTGTTTTCTGTTGAAAGTGATTCAAAGTGATTCATACTCATATGTTACAAGTTCTCTTTATTAAATGTCTCAATTACTTTGTGTCTTTTAGTTTTTCAACTTCCTGTAAATTGAATTCTTGTTTATGTTTTGTTGTCTATATAATGGCTTGTATCCCATTTCAATAAGCATGAATAAAGTGTTAATCATTCTCAATACAAAGTATTGTTTCTGGTACAATTTCCAACATTTGTGGTATCAAGAGCCAGGTTGCAATCTTGGTTTCCCCACTAAATAATGTCAAACAACACAGCATGTGAATGTTTCTCAACCACATATTCCGATTTTCAAAGGCGACTCGTACGAATTCTGGAGCATCAAGATGAAGACTCTCTTTAAATCTCAAGATCTTTGGGACTTTGTTGAGAGTGGCGCTCCAGAAGAAGAAAGTTCAGACAATGCTCGACAGAATTTGAAGAAAGACGCAAAAGCATTGTTTTTCATCCAACAAGCAGTTGACGAGTCAATATTTTCTAGAATTGTAGAAGCAACATCTTCAAAACATGCGTGGGATACTCTAAAAATTGAATACCAAGGCTCTGCCAAGGTAATTTCAGTGAAACTTCAGTCCCTGCGCAGGAATTTTGAAACAACAAGTATGAAAAATGATGAAACCGTGCAAGGTTTTTTAGCTAAAGTCTCAATGATTGTTAGTCAAATGCGTGCATATGGCGATAAAATAACTGATGAATTTGTGGTAGCAAAAATATTGAGAAGTCTTCCTCCTAAATTCGAAAATGTTGTTGCTGCTATAGAGGAGTCCAAAGATATAACTACTCTCTCATTTGATGAACTTATGGGTTCATTGCAAGCTCACGAGGCAAGAATCAATAGAAATGTGGCAAGAGAAGATGAGCAAGCTTTTCAAGTTCAGGGGGCAAGAAAGATCCACCCAAAATCGAGGAGGACGAGGCCGAGGACGGAACAATTGGGTTCAATGCACGTATTGTAACAAGCCTGGTCACAAGGAAGAAAACTGTTGGAGCAAAGAAGATCAAGCGAAATATGTTGAAGGAGAATCCGATCACGAAGAATTCTTGTTCATGACTTATGCAAGTCCTCGAAAAACTTCCCAAGAAGTATGGTATCTCGATAGTGGTTGTTCAAACCATTTGACAGGAGCAAGGCACTACTTTAAGGAGTTGGACGAGACTCACAAATCTTAAGTTAGATTGGGAAATGACAAGCTATTGCAAATTGAAGGCAAAGGTACTGTTTCAATTTATGTTGGCGATAAAGAGAGGTTAATCAACAATGTTAACTACGCTCCAGGTCTTGCTCACAATCTTATAAGTGTGGGTTAGTTAATTGACAATGGCTTTACAGTCATTTTTGAAAATAAAATGTGCTTTGTCAAGAAAGGAGCTAGGGAAGTATTGTGTGCTAAAATGACAGAAAATAAAATGTTCCCTATTGATTTATCTTATCAAGAGAAGCAGGCAGTGATGAGTAGCAAGGTGGAAGACTCGAGTTTATGGCACGAACGATATGGGCATTTATATGTCAAAGGTCTACAATTGCTTGTCAACAAACAAATGGTAAATGTCTTACCATCAATTCAGGAGGTGGACCATGTGTGTGAAGGATGTGCCTTGGGTAAACAAACAAGAAAATCATTTCCCAAAAATCAAGCCCAAAGAGCCTTGACGAAACTGGAGTTGATACATGTAGACATTTGCGGTCCCATGAGAACTGCGTCACTTGCGGGAAGTAAGTATTTCCTACTTTTCATTGATGATTGTACACGGATGTGTTGGGTTTATTTCCTTAAGATGAAATCAGAAGCTTTTGACTGTTTTAGAAAGTTCAAAGCTTTGATAGAAAATCAATCCAATGAAAATATAAAGGCTCTTAGGACAGATCGAGGAGGGGAGTTCATGTCAAAAGAGTTTGTTATTTTCTGTGAAGAGGAAGGAATCAAAAGAAAGTTGACGGCTCCCTACACACCTGAGCAAAATGGTGTAGTGGAGCGCAAAAATATAACGGTGGTTGAAATGGCCCGATCAATGATGAAAACAAAAGACCTTTCTGATGAGTTTTGGGCTGAAGCGGTTGCTACTGCAGTTTATATATTGAACATCTCTCCTACGAAAGCTGTGTGGAATATGACTCCTTATGAGGCCTGGTATGATAGTAAGCCATCAGTAACTCATTTAAGAGTTTTTGGATCGTTATGCTATGCTTTAGTCGTATCTTACAGGCATAAGTTTGATCAAAAATCAAAGAAGTATATCTTTGTCGGCTACTGTTCTAACTCAAAATCATATAGATTATTCGATCCCGAAAGCAAAAAAATTATAATCAGTCGTGATGTTAAGTTTGATGAGCAGAAAAGATGGACTTGTGAAGAAAATGGTTCAGACGTTTTCTTAGACAACATAAACAACGAAGGCAACATAGAAGAAACGGAAAAAGATCTTCCACCAAGTCCTCAAACTCCTATATCTCAAACAAGCCCTCGAACTCCATTAACTCCTCAAGGTGTCACTTCAACAACGCCATCTTCGTCTACATCCGTTGAGTCTACTCCTCAGAATCACAAATTCAGGTCCCTAAATGATATTTATACAGATACTTTTGCTTTGTTTGCTAACGACCCGACATGTGTGGAATCTGCTCTACAAAATGAAGTATGGATAAAGGCTATGTGTGATGAGATATCAACTATCGAAAGGAATGGAACATGGGAACTAGTTGATTTACCGGCCGGTAAGAAAGTGATAAGTCTTAAATGGATTTTTAAGACCAAGTTTCATTCGGATGGGAGTATTCAAAAACACAAAGCAAGACTTGTGGCTCGTGGATTTGTTCAGGAGCAAGGAGTAGATTTTGATGAATGTTTTTCTCCTGTGGCGAGATTTGAAACAGTGAGAATGATTCTTGCATTAGCAGCTCAACATCAATGGACCACATATCAGTTCGACGTTAAGTCCACTTTTTTTTAAATGGGGAGGTGAATGAAGAGGTTTATGTTGAACAACCGGCGGGATTCATAAAAAAGATGAAGGAAACAAAGTTTATAGACTCAAGAAGGCTTTGTATGGTCTCAGGCAAGCCCCTCGGGCATGGTATTGCAAAATTGATCGATTTTTTCTTGAACACAATTTTGAAAGAAGCCCAAATGAGCATACTCTATACTACAAGGGTCAAGGTAAAAAGATATGATGGTGGTTAGTTTGTATGTTGATGATATGATATATACAGGTTCATCTCATGAGCTTATGTCTGAATTTAAGGCATCTATGATGAGCATGTTTGAGATGACTGATATGGGACAGTTGCACTACTTTCTTGGTTTGGAAATTAAGCAAACCGATCATGGTATATTTGTATCTCAACAAAAGTACGCTACCGAGCTACTTAAACAGTTTAACATGGTTGATTACAAAACTGAAGCAACTCCTTTGAATGCAAACGATAAGTTGAAGGTTGTGGATGGCACGGATATGGCAGATGCAAGAAAGTATAGAAGTTTAGTGGGGAAACTAATCTATCTCACACATACAAGGCCAGATTTGGCATTTTCGGTGGGAGTAGTCTCAAGGTTTATGCACTGTGCCACCAAACAACATTTTGGTACAGCTAAAAGAATCCTTCGATATATTGCTGGTACTAAGGACTATGGAATATGGTATCTCAAAACAGAAAACTTCACGTTGAAAGGTTTCACTGATAGTGATTGGGTTGGTTCTCAAGATGATAGAAAGAGCACATCCGGAAATTGTTTCAGCCTTGGTTCAGGTCCCATATCGTGGCTCTCGAAAAAACAAGCTATTGTAGCACTCTCCTCAGCTGAAGCTGAGTACGTAGCGGCATCAATTGCTGCAACTCAAGCAGTATGGTTACAAAGGATGCTATGTGATCTAAAACAAGTGCAACAAGGTGCAACATTAATCCATTGTGACAGCTCCTCTGCTATTGCAATGACTAGGAACCCTATCATGCATGGAAGGACCAAGCATATCGAGATAAAATATCACTACATAAGAGAGTTAGTAGCGGGAGGAAAAATAAGATTGGAGCTTTGCAGGTATATGGATCAATTAGCAGGCCTATTCACTAAAGCGTTGACAAAAACAAGATTTGAAGAACTTCGAGCTCACTTGCGGATTTGCAACTTTGAATCAACGGGGCGTGTTGAAAGTGATTCAAAGTGATTCATATTCATATGTTACAAGTTCTCCTTAATAAATGTCCCAATTATTTTGTGTCTTTTAGTTTTTCAACTTCCTGTAAGTTAAATTCTTGTTTATGTTTTGTTGCCTATATAATGACTTGTATCCCATTCCAATAAGCATGAATAAAGTACAAAGTATTGTTTCTGATACAATTTCCAACATTTTCCAAGTTGTTCTCAACACGTTTCCCTCATTTACACAACTTATTGATTATACATGAGTCACGTCACACGTACGTGTTTTAACTGTAGGAAGAATTGAACAGACGAGTATATTAACCCTTTTTTTATTGTATATGAGCAATGGCATGATCAATTAGATATAGTGCCACATGACTTAAGTCGCAATCTTAAAGATGTTATTGTTTAAAAAAAAAGGTATAAACTCGTGGAAATATTTTGATTATGAATGTATTTTTTTTGGTACTAGTCATTTCTAAATCTACAAAGAATAGAAAGAATATATAGCTTTGGCAACTTTGTGAAATATTAACGGGATATGTAGGCAGGAGCTAGCACACTAAACTTTTTGATAAAAGTTATTTTGTATATTATACTTTTTTTATTCATCCTAACCATTTATTTTATTTCATCTAATGAATAAAATTAAATATATTTTATTTTTAACCTATTTTTTATAATTTGATTATCTCACAAACCGTTAAGTATTAAACGAAAATAATTATACCATTACGACGAGCGTTTAATTATCTTTCAACCAATATGCATTATCATATATATTTGAAAAAAAAAATTGTTCTTTTTTCTTTTTAAAATATACGTGAAATATGATAATATTGTTTCATCATATATGATAACAGTTTTAAATCATATATGATATTGGTTTCAATCATATATGATACGTTATATGATATATGATACTGGAATTACATCATATATTATATAAATATCATATATGATAATTTTCAAAAACGTGAAAAAACTAAAGAAAAGAAAATTTGTCGAAAGTATATCATATAGCATATTTATAGAAAGATAATTAAATGATTTTCGTAACGATATGTTTTTTTTCACAACGATTAAGGGTTTAAGAGATATTAATGTTTGAAAAAAAGGGCGAAAAAATATATATATTTTTTAATCTTATTCATTACATTAAAATAAATATAAAAGTGGAGATTAGTCTTTGTATCCAAATAAAATTTATTATCCAAATAAACTTAAGTTTATTCACAAATAACCAACTGGCTTACCTCACTTGGCCACCAAAGTTCCACTAAGTGGTTTCCTTGGGGGAGGATTCTTAGAGGTCTTGGGTTCAAGACCTGCTAAGGGTCTTTCCTTTCAGGCGAAGCGGATAAGAAGTCTAACATAACTAGGCGAGGGTTCGAATAAGACATTCTTCAGCTTGAATGTCATTACACGATTCGACCCACTAACCACTAACATTTGCCGTACCGAGACTTTTTTCGGTCGAACAGGAGCAAAAGCAGAAACATTTGTGAAGCGCCGTAGGATCCAAAACATCGAGCACATTTGACGTAGTAGGGGGCAGACTGAGCGGCTTGCAAGAACGAAAATATCCGACGATAATTACCTAAGAGATATGCCGATGGTCAGGGATGGAGCCAGCAGGTGTCCTGCGAGTGTTCGTGACAACTATGGATTTTTTCGATCTAATGTTAATTTTTTTAAAAAGACAACGATTTCTCCTAAATATATCTTAAGTGCACCATGTGCATCAAAATATGTTTCTGCTCTTATTTAGTTTGTATACTAAAAAGGATTGATCTCTATTATCATAAGTTTTAAAAAAAATTATGTCCCCATCGTCTTTGGTCATGGCTTCGTCACTGACGATGGTTCGATGAAAATTAAGATGTCAACGTACTATAAGATACGTTACATTTCAGCCTTTGAATGTTGAAACTAAAAAAATTCATTCGAAAATAGAAAGTTAACATAAATTAATGTTTTACAGGAGTACAATGAAAAACGACTACATCTATATCTATATGTTATCTATATTCTATATCTATATACCATATAAAGGGTGTATCATGATTGTTGAAAAGTTGAAAAGTTGAAAGTTGAAAAAATCCCTAAATAAGGCAATGTTGAAAAACAAAGTAATTAAGGAAATGTTAAAAACAATTACACATTACGTTTCAAAATATTAGCCAGCCCATTCTTCCTTTGCACGACTCAGTTAACCTATTTTTGTTAACTAATTCAAAAATCAAAACCTATTAATAACATATTAACAACAGGCACCATAATCATTAACTATTCTCTCTAAACCCTAATACACACAAAACTGCCCCCCACCATAATCTTATTACCACCGTATTTGCCGAATCCGCTACCATCTCTTGATGGTTTAGGTGGTTTCAAGGTAGATTCGGTTGGTGGTATAGTTTTGGTTGGTGATATTAGTTGTTGGTGTTGGTTTTTGGTTTAAATGTTTTTCCTGGTTGGTAAATTTTAATTTTTGCATTGTTTTTGGTCATCAGATATAAATTCTACCCAACCATGGTATATATGGCGCCCACATCTATTTTTTCTGGATCCAAAATCCGAAGAGGCCCTAATCAAGATCCAAAATCCTAAATAAGAACAACAGTAATCAAGCGACCTCATCTGATCAATGTGCGTTTTTTTAATTTATTATATGTTTATGATATTTCTCGAGGCTGCAATTGGTTTTTGTTTTCATCAACAGTGAAAGAAAAATGGGTTGTTTACTTTAGTGTATCTTTTAAAGCTCTTAGATATGTTTAGATTAGCCTACAATACAAACTCAGAATAAGGTGCATTTAGATAACATTATAACATAAGCGTCGTCTCTGGATCAAATCAAGTCACTAATCCCATTGCATAATGCCATTGCTTAGATACACCATACGGATAAACTTGACTATTGAGAATCAGTTACATCAGACAAGCACATGGGTGTATTGGAAGTGTAAAGACCATATTCCTATCTTGGGGTAAGCTTAGTGTTATGTGATAGTTTTATGTTTCTTTATTATTTTGGTGAAATGGTATTTTACTCTTAGTAGAATCATAAAAGAATTTTTTTGAATACACTTTCTAACTGATTTCTCAAGCTTTGTTAGGTAAATAATGTGAATAGAATCCAAAAGATTTGAGTGAGATAACTTTTGTTAATAGGTATTGCTTCTTCATCTTATATTACTTAAATACACTTTTTAAGCCATCTTATAATTTGCAATTGATCATATCAGTGTAAATTTTTACTTGTTTTCTTAAACATATAAGTTTAAACAAACAACTCATATTTTAAGCTTCATGTAATCATTATTTTGATCGATAATTATTTCCTCCATTTAGGATGTTCGTGTTTAGGTTCTAACGTGTTTAATAGGTTAGGTTGTAGTTATTCATGTTAATTAAGGATCATTCGAGTTAAGGTTATCGTTTAAGTGACCGAGAATTTCATGTTTGTATGGCCATCTTAATAGAGTAGAGACCTAAAATGACAAACACACGGGTGAAAGGAACTACATACCATTCATGTGATGATATAAGATGCATCATTAGGACCATTCATGTGATTATAGAAGTTCATGTTTTACTGAATAATTTCAATTGAGTCAATACTTTTTTCTAGCCTAGAATTTTGGTTGTATGTCTGATATGGTTTTATAATGTACGCTACCATCTTCTACGATATTTTTTTTAAAAGAATTTAAGGTCTTCGATATCGAAATCGCATCCCCTTTATTATGTGGTTTTCCTATACTAATTTCGTGCAGATAAGTCATAAAATCAATAAACTATCCTGTATACTTAACTTAGCTACAACAACTTTCATTCAAAACATCCATTACACCCTAAACACTTTGATTGTTTCCCCAAAGATTTAGTCTCGGTGCGATGCACGGGTTTGAACTCCCCGTTGATGTAATGTTTTACTACAAGTTTTACTAAATGCTTTTTATATTAGTGGAGATTCGTGGTTATTTGATATTATATCTAAACTTGAATTTTCGTATGTTACAAGACTTTCTATTGTATTTTAGTCTTACTTCGTAATATCACCTTTAATTATCTGACACCGGGCAATTCCGCAGCTATGCGCGGGTAATCGCCTAGTATCCTATAAAGGGTGTATGTGAATTGTTGAAAGTTAAATGTTGAAAGTTGAAAAATGAAGAATTTATGGTAATGTTGAAGAAAACCCGTGTAAATCTCACTTAATACAATGTAAATTAGCAAAAACTTTGAATGCTGCAAGAAAAATAGTTGGCGTCCACCTTGCAAATGTAACCGACTATTTAAGATCATAAACACACCCGATATCTCACTCCCCTCTCCCCTCTTTAAACAAAAACCTACCCCTCTTAATAGTGCACCCACCGCCAAAACTCTTCACCATGGAACCATACCACAACCATCGAACCATACCACCACCAAATACCACCCTCTACCAAAACTTTCCGCCAAAACCCACACCTCCGTCGAAAGCCCAACCACCACAAAACCATGACCATCAAGAAAACCGCCCACAAAAAAGGTTTTTAGTTTGTTTTTTTTGTAGATCTATGACTATTAATTAAGCTTTGAAGGTTTTTTTATAGATATATTGATTTTATATGTAAATATAATTCTTATAACTTTTTTTAATGATTTTTTTGTTACAGCCGTCACCCAACAATCAATTCTTGTCGCAGACGAAAAGTTGTTGCGGCCATTACACTGCTCGAGCTCGCGTTAAACAAAGTGAATTTTGGTTTAGAATATGAGGTAAAATAATACATAAGTAAATTTATTTTTCCCGAAATAGCACACACGTTTACATATTTTCATAATGATTGTGTTCCTCCGATTTTGCATAGGAATGTCACAATTAATTATATTTAGGTCAAGGATGTGCGGTTTCATATGGTTCAATGGCATCAAGTATATACATTTCACAACATTCTAATTTGTTAATATAAAATCACATCTTATGTTTGATAAGCAGATAGTATTATTGTTTTTTCGTATACATTTGATTAGCTTCTTCCGTGATATTGGTTTTTTAAATCTGCTAAGTCTTATTTGTTAATTATAATTTTTGTAGTTTAGCTAATTGTGTTATTCTTATGCTTAAGGCTCCCGTGGATTGCTTTTTGGGCCTTGCTTTTAGGTTAGTTTTGTTTTGGAATTTCGTCATTGGTCTCTTTGTTTGTTGCCACTACTTAGGAGTGCTTACCTTTGGTTGGGAGTTTGGTCATAGGTTTAGATTTGTTTTTAAACTGCTTTGGAAATTAAATTATGTGTTAATGAATGTGCTTACCTAGCATTAGTAACTTCCTGTACAATGGTAAAAACTTTTTGAAGTTGCATCCCTGGCCAAAAACTAATAAGGGAAAGAAGTAGTAGAAACTAGATACATCAAATTTGGTGGAGTTCAAAATTGTAGCCTTTGTAGCTGTTGTACAAGTCTTATGGTTTGTGGTAGATGCTTGCAACAGGAATGCCGACACCCTTTCGTTGTGTTGTTATAGGATGTATATTATTTTTAAGAACGAGCTTCTATTCTTTCTGTTTTGCACGCCCTTTGCTGATCCTTAATTTTCTCTATGTTGTCACATCTGTTTCTCAAAGTTATGTGCGTGGAAATCATTTCCTGTTTTTAGACCAACAGGATCTTCGGTGTGATGTAAGATGGTGGTTAACAACAGATAGCTCACTTTCACCTGATGCAAACTCCGTCACAAAAGGTGAAAATGATAGCGTGTATTTCACATCGTTGGTTTTTATTCTTCTGGAGTTCGTTGTTATAATTGTCATTTTTTTTAATTTATGGCACATAGGAATAAACAACGGTGATGCTATCGCCTTGCTATTAATGGAGGGTGGAAACACTGGTTCTTAAAAGTTACCATTGATTGAAAACTGCACAATAACTTCAGCTGCTGGACTGCATCAGTTATGCAAACACTTAGATCTCATGTTTTTTTCTTTTTATGGGTTGTTTTTTTCTTCTGCGCAATGGAGGCTGCTCTAACCAATGTAATGTTGTACCAATGTAATCAGACTGCAATATTATAATAGCAAACAATGTTTGTATTAATATTTTCTTCTGGTAACTCAAATGAATGTAATGTGAATGTACCAAACTATTGGCAAACTACTTACTGCACTGAACACTCATAAATATGTGAGAAGCCGAACCCGAACCCGCGTTGAAGCCCGTGTATAGTTCCTCGTACTATTAGAAAAGTAGTAGCAAGTTTTGGTTTGTTGAGCCGATTGATTGGATGGATGTGGCCAAGTTAGACCCATATCTTTTTCGTAGCAAGATATGAGGAGAAAGGTATAACCTAATATGTCCAAATATTAAGAATGGACAACCGATTATCGTTTTAATTTACATACATTACATTTCAAAAACCATTTTGATTAAGATACGAACCTTCTTATTATATATTATTAGTAATATAGAATTTCCAAAGATAAATTTCTTTATGTTCTTTTTATGTTAAGTAGATCTTCTTATTTATGTGGAATTGATTTTATTTTTATTGCTTGGTCAACACTGGTTGAATATATTTCATCTCTCAATTCATTGTTTTAACCATTGGTTTTTATGTTTCTCTATGGAATATTTAAAAACGCTACCTAGGCGTATAATCAAGAACTGATTTGAATTCTTTAAGATGTTTAACTACAATTATATAATTTACGATTGATTGTCTTATGAAATTACATATTGCGGTTTGAATTATTGTTTACTAGCACGGTACCCGCGTGATGCGGCTGCGGGTACCGTAACATAATTTTAGTGAATAATATTTTCCACAAAAAGGTGAAGATTGGCGGGATTGTTTGAGTTGAATTATCGCAAGACGTAAAAAATTTAAATTACGTTTTGATACTTTCACGTTTTATGCGTGTGAATGTTACATGAAACACTTACCACAATATTACAAAATTCTTTTTAAATATCACGATTATAAAATCTCATTGTTATGTACGGATACTCGGATACTCGTTCAGTATATAGAAAAAATATATACTAATTACATATAGCGACTTTTTAATAAATATGGTGTGATATCTTTATTATATTTAGCTTGGTTTTTTAGTGTTAGCTTATATTCTTATTTTTGTTTTTATAAACGATGCTAACATTAATAATCTACTTTTATATCTTCAAGAAGCCTAATAACGTGTTAAGAATTCATCACATGTTTATGTTGCGATCATTTGCAATTTCATTTTAATAATTTGACTTTGAATTTTAAAAAGCACTTATCACAAAATCGTATATCATTAATTATATGTAGATAAGTAATTACGCCGCTATGCGCGGGTATTCGTCTAGTACCCTATAAAAGGTGTATGCAAAATGTTAAAAAAGTTGAATGTTAAAAGTTGAAATTATATTAGGAATGCATTCTAATCTTGCACAAGAAACTTTTTCATCTTAAATATTTAACATCTTTATGCTCACTACGTATCTTTTTTTTGTTATTGTTAGTATCATTCTTTTAATAAACTAACAATTCTTTTCTATTCTTTGTTTGATAGATCCACACACAAAACGTTACCAACATATAAAGATGGGGAAAGATTGCACGCAACATATTGTATATAAATCAAATCATTTAGGTCGGTTTATCATTGGTAATTAAATTTTTGAGTTTGGGTTTTTTTATTATATATCATTCGATATCGTTTGTCGAAATTGTTGATTACATATGAATTATTCCAAATTAGGCATCTTTCTAATACTTCTCTTCTCTAGGACTGACGTTACAATGATGGGTTGAGCAGGAGTGACGGGTGAAAAGGTATGTTTTTTTATTAAAACAAATTATTTTCTTATTTGATTTTTGCTTTTTTGTCTTTGTTAGGTTTTGCTTAATATCTATTTTATTTTCAAATTTGATACAAGGGTTAAAGTTGAAGATTGAAATGGGACGAAGACCACCTTCTGATTTCAATAAGATAAGCCTTATTTCAATTAAAAATTGTTGATTTGAGTCATCCAACGACTTCCTCGCAATCTGTATATAATAGCTACGTGTTTTGGTGCAAGAGATGAGTCTACGAAAAAACCATCAAACATTAATGCACTATCAATAACCGAGTACACCAACTACCTATTTTGAAAGGACCCAAAGGAACAACATGGACTGGCAGCATAGCCATGTAAGTAAGTTCTGCAACTTTTAGTACATTCCATTGTACTATTTAGAATTTGGATATTATGTTGTATGCATCAAGTCAGGTGACATAAATTGAGATAGCGTTGTTATATAGCAAGCTAACGTAACAAATCAGGATGCTAGAACGAAACAGACCAGCAGTCTCTTGTGAAGAATGATTGGTAGGTAAAGATTCATGGGCATGTTTGGATATGTGTTTTACAAATTGAAGTGTGTTTTACAAATTGAAGTAACTTGGAATGTTTTTTTACCTTGGTGCTAAGATGGTTGAGGCCTTAGGGAAGGATAAGGTGCAGAAGTGGCAATTTCATTGCCATTGATATGGTGTCTAGGAAGATCATCAAGCCATTTCATTCATTCTTGCTTCAAGTTTGTTTTTTATATTCCAAGGAAATACGAGTCTATTTTGTAAAACGATGATACATGTTTTAGTTGAACTCTAATGCAATAAAAAGATGTGTTTTATACTCACATTTCTATCTTTTAAGTTTTCTTAGCTTTCATTGTGTATTGCATATGAGATATGTCAAACTAAACAAGATTAGTACATCACGAATATAGTTTTAGTTTTATTCCGTAAACTCTGTTATTTATAAAGGTATTTTAATTTTGCATAAGTGGAGAATACCGTATGAGAATTTCTCATGACACTAGGGATCAATTGTGTTATTCGTTAATTCATATTATCAGCAACCTTAATAGTTGAAGGCTAGGAGACTTGTTTACGAACGGGATGGATTTAGTAGCGAATACACACAGAATGGTTGCAATGGTACAATTGCAAACACTTTTGACATTTTGACCCTTATACTTGGTAGTAAGAATGACCAAATTGAAAGGTTTATCATGAGTCAATTATGACACCAAACAATTGTGGCAAATCTTCTATATGGGGCAAACATCTCTTTTGAAATTCCTCTAATAATCAATATACAGTAGTTTTTTTTTACATTTTTACCTTCTTTAGTTTTGTTCCCTTGTATTTTCTTCGGACAACAGCTTGTTGTATTAATATACAAATTGCTTTACTTAAGGGTTTATACATTTGTTCGGTTTATACATTTGTTCGGCCGCGCCCAAAATGGAATATGTAGTCATATATTAATATGGATATGGAGTAGGAGTATTCGATCATCGTGTTTTCTTTTCAAATACAGACGTCTTCTGATAATATATCTATGTCTTGTGATAATATATCTACGTTTCCTTATGTTGCACCATTTTTCCTTATGTAACCAGTTACCAAAACCGACTCACATTTTTCTTTGCAATGCTCATTAATTGTCAAACTAATCATATTTTGTCTAAAAAAGTTGTTGAGTAAGACATAAGAAAAAAAAAGACATGCGCAAAAAAATAAAGAAATACTGTGTAATAGCACCCAGGGCCGGATTTAGTATTGGGCGAGGTGGGCGACGGCCCAGGGCATCAAGATTTTGGGGGCATCAGATTTTAGATTCATGTTATCTTGTGTTAAATGAAAAAATATGAAGAAACACATAGATTTAGAAATGGAGTGTGGAGTTTAAGGTTGAAGATGACTTTTGTGGAGAGAGAAGAACCATGAGAAAATATAAAATTACATACTTTGTACATTATATGGCTAAATGACAGTTTACTAACAATTTGAGTGGGATATTAAGTGAATTTCTTTTATTTTGTTTATGACTCTAAATTTATACTTTTGTCATTTTATGGTCTTGATGTAGCATATTTTAGGAAATAATTATTGGGTTTTGTTGACTAACATTTTCTGTTTTTCAAGTATGCATTGTATTAGTAGTATTATTAGTAGCAGTCCTTTTAAATGAATAATTTATGTTTTTTCACTTTCTATTTAATAGTTTATTCAAATTTAGCATATTATTATTTTTCAAAATTGTTATTAAAATATATAAAAAAGATTTTAATTATATGTCTAATAATAAAATTGTTATTTTGATAAATAAAAATAAATATATAATAATAAGTATATATTTTTCTTATATTTTTAATATTTCTTTAATTTTATCAAAGGCCTCTTGGTCTAGCGGTATGTGTGTGGCCCTCTAACCTCAAGGTTGTGGGTTCAAGTCTCAATGGAGACATGTGAGATAGAAATTATGAGATAGTTGGTGTGAGTTGTAAAAATTACCATTCTAAAAAATTAAGAAAAATAATAAAAAACAAATAAAATTATGAATGGAGCGAGCATGTGATTACTACTCCACCATGTTTGAACAACTTTATTTTTTTTACATGTCCAAATTATGTATTAGTGGATTAAACTAGTTGGTCGAAGCCCGACTTGTGGACTAAATTCATTATAAATACCTATTAATAAATACAATGTTTGCTATACGGGTTTTATCATTGTCTAACATTATATACTTTTACGAGAGCTACTATATCATTTTGTATTTTTTGTAAACTTGTAATTTGTAGTTTATCCTCGTAAGATTTTGTTGGTTAAATAAAAATTGATGTGAGAAGGATCTGTTTAACTTGATTAAGTTTTAAGTCGCTGAAAAGAATGTATTGTTTGTTTATAAGGGGCATCTTTTGGTTAGCTCGCCCAAGGTAGCAAAATGCTCGAGACCGGCCCTGATAGCACCTTCACCTCAGCGAATATCAACTTTTTGTTAAAAAAAACGTTTCTATTAGAATCACCACCAACTTACACATTCAGTAATTCACATTACGCAATAAACAATTAGATGCAACTCGTGTATATCGCATGGGTCACAAACATCGTCTAATAAAAATAAGTTGACCACTTTTGATAAATAAAAGCTCCATAAAACATGTATAAATTATAGTTACGAGTTATAAAGTTTTTTACTAATGTTGGTATATTCCTTATCAATTTATCATAATCTTTATAGTTGATCTTTTAGTTAAAAAATTGAAACTATCACACCTTATATGTTTGTTTAGTATATTTAGCATGAAAGAAATTTACATGCAAGTTTTTTAAGAATTATGTATATAAAAAGTCTTGATAGAAGATGTTAATAAAAAAATAGTTATATATATGGTTATTTATATCTTTTGAAGCTATAAATCAATAGAGAATGCAATAAGAAAAGAAGAAGGGTAATGTTATATATAATGGTGTGATATGAACGCTTACCACAATATCGCATATTTTTAATTATATGTCGTAAAATTCCCGTCGCTATGCGCGGGTACTCGTCTAGTGTATGAAAACATATGTATATTTTACGAAAGTTGACCGTCAAAAACGACAAAATATAATATATCTCATTTTTTTCAAAAAGTAACAATAAAGTACTCGATTTCATACATATATACAAATGTGAAATCATAAAAAAATAAGGACCCGTTTAGTTTGAACTTCGGTTTTATTTTAGGTGCGAGACTTATATATGACTAGTTTAGGATTAGATTTAACTATATGAAAAAAAGTTGTTTGGTTACACATAGGTTTGAGAGTCAATTCCACAAATGATGTTTGTTTATCATTTCGATATTTGAATGCTAGTATGCTACAAAAGAAAGAGTTAAATACAACATAAAAAAATAAGAAACGTCAAGTCATAGTTACTCAGAAAAATGAAACATGAATGAAAGAATACAACAGATAACAATAATTGATTACATGTTGGTTAATATGACTACCTTTCAACAAATAACAATATTTAATTAGATATATAAAGAATAATAAAGAGTTATACATATACAATTGATAAATACTAAAAAAAGTCAAGCCTTTTATTTATTTTTTAACGAGATTTCATATCACATCTCACAAAAGAAAGAAATTTTTACAAAACAAGTTACATCAAACATAACGGGTAAAATCGAAACCAATTTCCCAAAACAAAATACACAAACTAACAAGTTGAGACAAACCAACACATACACCGTAGAGGTTGTGACAAAGAAGCAACACAATACAAAGGTGAGCGAGAATCACGAATGTGAGTTTTTGATATACACAACCATATAGTGTAGCTTGGAGCAAAATTACACAAAATACATAAAAACATACATAATAGATAATACATAACATCCCTAAAGGAGCCAAAACTAAGCCTAACAAATCCAAATCTGAAACCCAAAGCAACAACAAACCATCCATGTGTGAAACAGATCTGAGCATAATACGAACAAAGCCATCAGAGAGATGACAGATTTGTAGATCTATAGGCAAATGGCTTTTATTGTAGGAAGTAGGATACAAACCTTTACAAGGAAAGAAAAAAACACAAGCGATAAAAGAGATGGTCAGCCGTAGCCGAAAATCGGAGAAAGAAACAGATAAGATTTGAATGGGGCGGTGGGTGCAGGGAGAGAGTTTTGTCAAGCCTTTTATCTAATTATCTCTTGAACAATCTGATCTAAACTAATCGCCAACAAGAATTAAATATAACTTAGAAGTGATTACTTGATGGTGATTTGATGAGATAATTAGATTTGTCAATAAAAATATGTTAGAAGTGATTACTTGATGGTGATTTGATGAGATAATTAGAGTTGTCAATAAAAATAAGTTAGAGCACAAGGAACGGTGGAGCCGTAGGCTTGGTGTCATAGATAAAAAGTGGTGCCACGTCAGCAAAGTGGGTTATGGCATCAGAATTATTATGACACCAGTTTTTAGGGGGAGTGGTGTGCCATTGATTTTTTTAAACATAAAATAAAACTTCATTTAAAATAAAAAACATTACATTGAAATTAGATAAAATACATAAAAATAAAATATATAAAAACAAAACACATTAATAAAACAGAAATTTGATGTCGCTGACAAGTCTCAAGGTTGATATGTTGCTCGGACTCGTACCTTTTGGGCCTCGACGATAGCGGTGTTGCCCGCACTCATACGACTCGTGTCAATTTGGAGCACACATATGTCCTCCAAAATCCTTTAAGATTAGATCAACCGCCTTCGGTCTTCGTTCTCTCTCTCAAGCACGGACAATTTGGCTCCTCGGTCTAACTTGTATTGTTCCGCCATGAAGTCTTGGTACGCGGTTGAGTTAGAGTTGGTGTGTTGACTTTTATTAAGTCGGAATAGACCGGGCGGTCGAGGCAACACATCAACCCTAAAGTGTTCTGGTTCGTCGTGGTGCCCATAAGACGACATCTTCTTGCTTGAGTTGACTCGGGTTTTTCCACTTATGCTTTTCTATCAAAAGAAGCCAACCATTCTGGTGCTTAAACTCACCTCCAACGACTGTTTCATACAACTTGTACACCCCCGCCATCCAATCATTATCGTTCTCCCCACTATGAACCGCGATTTTATTCACTAAATCATTATACTTTGTAACCACGGTATCATTGGAGTCTACTTGCCCGTCAACATGTTCTTGGTACGCACACCATAGCCTTTTTCACGGCTTTTTCATTATAGGCATTTTGAATTTTGTACCAAAAAGTATTCTTTTTTGAAGTCAGCTCCATTTTTTGGATCCTCGGACACTTGAATAAAAAATTTCGCCAAAAGCACCTCCTCTTCTTGGGTCCACACACTACGAAGTCTTTTTTCTTATGGAACGTCTTCTTTCTCTTTGTTTTTTTGCAACGCCGACTTCTTACGTCCAGGCTTCGATGTTGGAGTCAGAACTGACGCTTCTTCATCTTCGGAACCTTGAACTTCATCAACATGGTGCGATTCATGCTCGGAGTAAGGTTGGGAAATGAGAAATGGATACGGTTGTTGTTGTGATTGTTGTTGAAATTGTTGCATTTGTTACATTTTAAATTGTTGAAATATCAACAATTTCTCTTGCCTTTGAAATTGGGGGGGGGGGGGGGGGGGGGGCGAAACTAGGATAGTAACTCATTTGGGGATTCGGATTTGAAGACGACCCCGACATTTGGTTGGTTAGGTCGGAAAGCATACCGAAAATCCAATTTGGGTTGCGGTTGTGATTTATTTTTTGGATGGTAGAAATGTAGATGATGAAATATATAGATAGTGTGTGATCAGAAGTATAAAATATTTAGTGGGTATTTATAGGATTTTTAGAAGTGTAAAAATAGCTTTTAGGATTTCTTTTTTTGAAAATACGCTCCCCTCAAACGGTCATATAGCCGTTATATTCAAATTTTAAAAAAAAACGTGGTTGGTGCCGATGGCGCGAGGCCCTTGGCGCTAACCCACGAAGTCCTACATCGTAAAGGTTTTTCGCGCCATGGCTCGGCACCAGGCAACCACACTGTCACACCCCACCATGGCGGAATATGGGGCGCGACATATGGATATCATCACAACATGACGTGTCTATAGAGATAACTATATGAAATAAGAAATGTCATAAAATGGTGACACAAAAGTCATGACAATATCTCATCAAATGCAGGAGTCTAGGTAAGTAGGTAATAGTCCTACCTCTTACCCAAGACAAACAAGTAACATAACCAAAACAAACATATGTGTGCCACTGTATCACTTATTAAATGAACAAATAAAAACTAAGAAGGAAACGAGGATATCCTTCTATATGCATTCCTACGCTCTCCAAATCCTAGCCACTTAAGTTCTCATGCCTACCCATAGCATCACCTGAAAGAGACACTAAAACACGTCAACATAAAGTTGGTGAGAGTCGTAGGTTTAGACTCCAAGGCTAAATCAGTTATAAGCTGTGAATAACAACCATCATCACAATAACGTATGGACAATGCGCTACAATTATGTATTAACAACTAGCATTCAAGTTCAATCAATCATCACAATTCCAAAGCATCACGCCATACCAACAACCACAATTTCCAAGGCATCACGCCTTACCAACAACCATAATTTCCAAGGCATCACGCCTTACCAACAACCCTAATTTCCAAGGCATCACGCCTTACCAACAACCATAATTTCCAAGGCATCACGCCTTACCAACAACCATGGTACCATAGGCGCCCATACACCTAAGTACCTTTCCCAATTTCAAATCATACACAATCAAGAATCACATAGCAGTTAATCACATAATGTACACACAAGTCCATCTCAAACCTTAAAAACATTCACAACATCAATTTATAAATAACTCAACACAGTGTCTCTTCCATCCCATCTGGAAGTCAAAATCAATAGTAAACATGGGACTATGAAACTCACCTGATTGAGCTTCTCCAAAAGTTCGCGCACTAGCAAAAGCTAACAAACCAAAAACACATAATCGATACACGAACCAATCACCAAGATGGCTCATCAACCTATGATGGACATCTAGCCTATTCCCATATAAATACCTCATTGATAAGCTCTAATCACCCCATTACCCTTCCCTAACAAGTCCTTAACTTGGTTAAGTTTAATAATTATCCCGTTCATATTTTACACAAAACAGTCCCAGTTTTTAGGTCTCAAAACTTTAAGTCAAATGCGCACTTAAACATACCCATGGTTTCTGTAAAAGGAGTATTCATACCCTTACATATGTTAGCTAACACCTCCCACTTGCCCTAACCTTAAAGCTACTGTTAAGGCCCCGATATATATATATAATATACTTTTGTCATTCCAGATTTCCTGATTTTAAACATACTAAAAGTTTGTTACAATTAAGGGGTCTTACCCTAAACCACAACCTTAGCCCAAGTGCAGATACTTAATACAATATATAAACCATCTCTCATGTTCGTGAGAAGATCCCAATGCAACCCTAAGTACCCCAAACAACTCAAAACTTAAAAAGAAAACAGGCTGAATTCAAAACGGTTTTGACCTCCGACTGTTGTAACATGTTTTTGACCCACTTCCCGACCTCCAATTCAGTTCTCGTTTCTTGATTTAGAAAGCCAACTCAATTACCTATCCAAGGCTAGTTTGATAGCATCTTGAATGTTCCTAGAACTCTAGATATGATCAAAACAATAGACTCAAAATTCTGCCCAGTTTTTAAAAACGGGTTTAACTAAATTAACCTCATTAATTAACCCTAATCCCACTAATTACAAGCCCTAAACCATCCAATCATTATGAACTCATTAAAATACAGATTTTTATTAAAACCCTAACCTAAATCCATAATAAGATGATCATATAAAAATTAAAAATAATTAAATTAAAAAGGGTTTTGAAGGTTTTACCTTCAGATCAATGGAAGATGAAGAAAACCTAATTTTTTGTGAAGAACCCTAAAAACTCTCCCAAAACCCACGACTATGATTTTTCTCCAGGGATTTTTTTTATGAATTTTGGTAGTGAATAATATAATATATAGGGTGTACATAAAATCCTAGTCTAAGTATAAGCCGACTTTCCTTTTTTCCTCTTTTTTCCTTTTTCCCTTCTTTAGTGCGTCTAAACCGACCCAAACACCCATTAATTCGTTTTTTTTCTTTTTATTATTAATATATGTATTAATAATATTACCTTAATTTTACTTAATTTATTTCAGCTCCTAAAGCCTCCAAAACCTTAAAACCGTAAAACTAGTCAAATTTACGCGTTTTACCGTAAAAGTCGTAAAATATACACTTTTATAAAAACTCTCAAATTTTGAAATAAACTTTATAACTAAGTCCTAAATGACTTAAAACCATCCCGAAAAATATTCATATGACTAAACACCTCATCTGAGACCTCTAAATGCTAAACCGTAAATCGTAAAAATACGATTTTCTATAATACATATACGTATACGTAAAACAACTAAATAACACCATCTCACTTCATAGTCACTACCATGTGAACTCATGAACATGAAATCATCACACTTCGTTTCACTCACAAGGTACCCCGTACCGGAAACGATATCCAAACCACAATCTATACACACCAATAAGCACATAAACACATAAAGACACGTAACTAGCACATAATAAAACTAAGTGACGAACCTCAAAACCAGGGTTGTCACATCACTCCCTCCTAATAGAAATCTCGTCCCGAGATTTACTCCTTAGGATCAACACACAACCAACAAATCACATGAGGATACTTGTTCTAAACGAACTCCTCTCATTCCCACGTGAACTTTAGTTCAAGTTTCAAAATACCACATATACAAACTAAAAATAATTAAACTCGTTGCCAAACTCTTGTCCTCACAGTCAATAAATCTCACCGATGATTCTTTGGTATAAACGAAGACACTTATTAATACAAGTCCCTAATAACCGTACATGCAAAATGCATTCTCCAACAACCTTTACCAATCTTAATACATGAAATGTATCATGTATACAACTCATTTCCCCCGGGTAATTCTATGCTCATAAGCTAATGGTTCGATCTTTCCAAAGATCATAAATGGACCTACAAAACTCTACATCAACTCTTCCATTTTACCAAAACGTACCACCCGTTACTATGGGTGAAACTTCCCTACATAACTTTGTCACTAAATCTAGTGGTTTCCTCCTTTTCTACATAGCATCCCTTGCTGCTCTCATCCCGTCCACAAACACCATTACCACATTAGTAGCCTGCTTTGTGCTTTATTCTACTCATTAGGCTCTACCAAAGTTCTACCTTCGGTTCCTATCTCGACCTATTTCATTTATGCCTCGCTTCTATACACACTTCCTTCTTCCTCCTTAACTCATACCATACATCACGATGTGATGCTTCCCATCGTTTCTTCCCTTGCCATAATCCCTCATAAGGCATTCCATACATATCGGGCTAACTTTTACGCAAAACCCTCTATTCCATCACATCCGTACGCAATCCTTCCAACTTCTCAACTACGTGACTTCTCATTCCTCTTAAAATGTGAGATGAACTAGTCTGTCTATCGACTATCACCCAACTCTCGTCGTACTTATTCCTCCACCGTATTATGTATCCCTTCCACCAACTTCGTCCTTACATCGCCCCTTTCTAAGCTACTCCTATCTATGTAGGAAGTATAGTCTACGTCTTATTTCTCCACATGATTGTCCAAGCCACGCAACATACATGTTGACGCGTTCACTGCTTTAGACAACTCAACTCGCGCAACCTACATCCTTCATCCAAACCACCCTAATACGTCATCCCTATAGTTCAAGTTCGTCTCAGCTTCACTTCATTCTTCTTATTCCATGTCTTATCAATCATGCTTGCCTTTCCCAGATGGTACTTGGCCTTGCAATTTTCTTTCATCACTTAACTCCACCCATCACCTTTGCCAAATGTTCAATCAAGATGACTGAATATGTGTTGGAGACGTTCATGATCCGTATAGATCATTCTCCACGTCTCGTACACCAAATGCCTCTAGCATTCTAGGCATATATAACAGTCCAGCTCCACTAACTAAGTATATCCAGTTCTTCCAAATCTTCAGTTCTTGCAACGTATAAGCAATCGCCTTTCTTTGTCGTTCTCGTACACATCTAAATCCTTGCTCCACGTATCGTCATGCTTCGCGAATTCATCCAGTCCTTCCGATAATGCCAAGATCGGCTCATTATCCCATCCACCTCTTCAGCCTCCAAAATGCTTCCTCATCCTTCTTCACTTCGCCCCTCGCTGGTTCCATGATATGCCATCATCTCTAACTACTCATCATGGTAGACTTAATACTAAAACTCACACTTGAAAATATCACGTATAATTCCACTCCAAAACCAACACATACTTCGCCTCACTCTCCTTCTTAGATTTGAGTAGATCAAGATGTCGTCGATGCTCCCGATGACAACTCGTTTATACACGTTCATGCACATTTGGTTCATTGACACCATGAAAACCGCTAGTGCTTTGGCGAAGCCAAATGCATAACCGTAAACCCAAAGCGTTCATACAACATCCTTAGAAATCTCAACTATGTCCTCCTTGCACCCTTTCTTAGAAGCAATACGAATAAATTTCTACCTCGTTCTACTCGCGAAAAATCTACACGTATTCTATAAGACCAATACTCCCTGTTATTAGACCACTCAACCGCTTCCACATCACATTTACTACCAGGCAACTCAACCTTTATCCTGAATCCCTTGCAATTTCTAACCACTCTCTATGGCGTGTTACTTGTGCCAATATCCATACGTTATACAAATCTCTATTCCTCTCCCTGGTACTCCAAAGAGACCATATATTCTCATTTGTTCGTCTACGAACTTCTTCCCTTCCCACTAAGGGCATTCCGACCGTTCTCTCATGGCCACCTACTTAATCGTGTAGGTGCGACCAAGTCTTTCGTATGACTACCTCAACGCTCCCAAACAATACAAAACCAAAACTACATACTGAGTCCACCAGATACGATCGACGAATCAAACCCACGGACAACTAACGACATTTCACGTGCACCAATTAAAACAAATCAAAAACCACGAGACTCCAAATAAATCTCAAACCAAAAACATGTATCAATTCAAAACGACCCATGACAACGAAGAAAAATAATCCAAGAAAACACCCAATGGCAACCAAAACATATTACGCCCCGCGGCATATTATTAAAACTGTGCAAAAGATGGACTTTTCAAAAAGAATATATATCTTTTTTTATTATTACCTCTCACATCTTTGTGACTCAAACCATCTACAAACAACCCTCTTGACGAACTCCAAACTCAACTCAAAGACTAGGCATCCCGTGCATCCCAAATCATAAAAATAAACTACTATTCAAAACTCAACCTTGGACCCGACACTTGTACAACAATTTCGACCAGTCCACTGTCCTCCCATGACTATACATTATGAATATTTGAAAACTACGTTCCGAGTACATAATTTTTGTCTTTTGAATCACTCAAAAAGCTCTAGAAACGAACAAGTTATGACAAAAACAGTTTTATGCTAGTTGTTTTAAAAACTAAAGAATAGACTTAGTGATCAATGCAATCCTTTTAAATGAAAGATATAATTGTATGTGAAATATTCATAAACTTCATTTAACATTGTATTTATAATTATAAATGACGTGGATCGGTTAAACCCAATTATATAACCTATGTAAGTAGAAAGAAATTTTACTTCGCTTTATTTTAAAGAAAGCCTTTTAGAATTTGAAATAATTAAGTGTTGATTAAAAAAGAAACTTATGTTACATCTTGTTTCAAACATGACTCCAACACCTTACCCTTATTTTACCGAATACCACCAACTATCTAACTCTATAGTAGATTTCCAAGTCCCCCTTTTTTCCATACACCAATCAAAAGAAATGTAAGACTCAGCCCAAAAGATTTCATTATCCCAAAAGAAATCTCAATTTATTTCAACAGACTTAAAACCAAGAACACTATTTTAAAACGTACACGTGAAATACAAACTGAAAGAATACGCTACAAGACACAGTTCAAAAGATTCAAAACGTCGTTGAAACTCCATCAAACTCCAGCACCATAAAACACGAACAACACAAGGTACGTTCAAATTATAATAACTAGTGAACGACCATAAATCATAACATAACATCTATAAGTATATATACATCCGCATATGTATACCTATTGAATCCCCCAAACATACTCGTTATCATACATGTAAGTCAATCAATCGCTTTATACGCTCGTTTTTCCATACGAGTAATCACCATCTCACCGTACCAGAACAAGGCATAATGCCCACCTCCAAAACCAAACCATATCGTGTGACCCCAAAATCACACAACACAACTATAACCCAAAACATATAACACAAAAAGAACAGTAGCCATATCATAGGCAGCCATTACATAAACCCATATATTATACGTATACCCAACTTCTACATCTCATCATATACAAGCATGTACTAACCCTCTTTCGTGCAATCATACTTGAGAACCCATTGAAGTTGTGGTACTTGTATAACTATGTTGGCCACCATACTTATACAATTTCCCTTCCCTTAATGAACTCCCTCCTATGATGACACTTATAAGAATCAATACAACATATAACACATAAATCCATCTACTCACATAAGCTCATAACCACATAACCAATAAGGTCCAAAACTCCAACTATAAAAATAACATAATAAAACTCTTGGAATACCGAAATCCATAGTCTAGCTAAAACAACATAGACTAAATCCAAAACGAAAACATAATCAGTTAAAAGTCATGTCGCCCGTAAGAGTGGAAACAACTTAACATCCTTCTAATCCACCTACTCCTAG
Organism: Glebionis coronaria; assembly: GCA_025667525.1. Lineage (NCBI taxonomy): Eukaryota > Viridiplantae > Streptophyta > Magnoliopsida > Asterales > Asteraceae > Glebionis > Glebionis coronaria. Next base: position 685,500,439 of record CM046874.1, read on the forward strand.
TAACTCGAACCACCACACGATTCTTAGGGAACATGACTTAATCATCAAAAGAAAAATAACATACCCTAGGTATGTAAAATAACTCGATAAAAGATAGAAACTACCTTGTACTAAATTATGTACTATAATGTACAATTTAAGCAAAATACAACAGTGACTAGCGTGGACGATTATGGTTCAACCCGCACTAGTCACAAACCCGAAAAGAAAATAACATGTGACTAAGTATGAACATACTACGGTTCAATTCATACTAGTCAAAATATCGTAATAAATAACATCCAAACACATCAATTATTATAAAATGCACACATACTCTTATGACGCCTATATGCAGGGACCCTTAAGCTATAGACTAGGCTACACGACTAGGCAACCTAATTCTCTATAACCATTATCTCTGATACCATTCTGTCACACCCCACCATGGCGGAATATGGGGCGCGACATATGGATATCATCACAACATGGCGTGTCTATAGAGATAACTATATGAAATAATAAATGTCATAAAATAGTGACACAAAAGTCATGACAATATCTCATCAAATGCAGGAGTCTAGGTAAGTAGGTAATAGTCCTACCTCTTAACCAAGACAAACAAGTAACATAACCAAAACAAACATATGTGTGCCACTGTATCACTTATTAAATGAACAAATAAAAACTAAGAAGGAAACGGGGATATCCTTATATATGCATTCCTACGCTCTCCAAATCCTTGCCACTTAAGTTCTCATGCCTACCCATAGCATCACCTGAAAGAGACACTAAAACACGTCAACATAAAGTTGGTGAGAGTCATAGGTTTAGACTCCAACGCTAAATCAGTTATAAGCTGTGAATAACAACCATCATCACAATAACGTATGGACAATATGCTACAATTATGTATTAACAACTAGCATTCAAGTTCAATCAATCATCACAATTCCAAGGCATCACGCCATACCAACAACCACAATCCCAAGGCATCACGCCTTACCAACAACCATAATTTCCAAGGCATCACGCCTTACCAACAACCCTAATTTCCAAGGCATCACGCCTTACCAACAACCATAATTTCCAAGGCATCACGCCTTACCAACAACCATGGTACCATAGGCGCCCATACACCTATGTGCCTTTCCTAATTTCAAATCATACACAAACAAGAATCACATAGCAGTTAATCACATAATGTACACACAAGTCCATCTCAAACCTTAAAAACATTCACAGCATCAATTTATAAATAACTCAACACAGTGTCTCTTCCATCCCATCTGGAAGTCAAAATCAATAGTAAACACGGGACTATGAAACTCACCTGATTGAGCTTCTCCAAAAGTCCGCGCACTAGCAAAAGCTAACAAACCAAAACACATAATCAATACACGAACCAATCACCAAGATGGCTCATCAACCTATGATGGACATCTAGCCTATTCCCATATAAATACCTCATTGATAAGCTCTAATCACCCCATTACCCTTCCCTAACAAGTCCTTAACTTGGTTAAGTTTAATAATTCATATTTTACACAAAACAGTCCTAGTTTTTAGGTCTTAAAACTTTAAGTCAAACGCGCACTTAAACATACCCATGGTTTCTGTAAAAGGAGTATTCATACCCTTACATATGTTAGCTAACACCTCCCACTTGACCTAACCTTAAAGCTACTGTTAAGGCCCCGATATATATATATATATATATATATATAATATACTTTTATCATTCCAGATTTCCTGATTTTAAACATACTAAAAGTTTGTTACAATTAAGGGGTCTTACCCTAAACCACAACCTTAGCCCAAGTGCAGATACTTAATACAATATATAAACCATCTCTCATGTTCGTGAGAAGATCCCAATGCAACCCTAAGTACCCCAAACAACTCAAAACTTAAAAAGAAAACAGGTTGAATTCAAAACGGTTTTGACCTCCGACTGTTGTAACCTGTTTTTGACCCACTTCCCGACCTCCAATTCAGTTCTCGTTTCTTGATTTAGAAAGCCAACTCAATTACCTATCCAAGGCTAGTTTGATCGCATCTTGAATGTTCCTAGAACTCTAGATATGATCAAAACAATAGACTCAAAATTCTGCCAATTTTTAAAAACAGGTTTAACTAAATTAACCTCATTAATTAACCCTAATCCCACTAATTACAAGCCCTAAACCATCCAATCATTATGAACTCATTAAAATACAGATTTTTATTAAAACCCTAACATAAATCCATCATAAGATGATCATATAAAAATTAAAAATAATTAAATTAAAAAGGGTTTTGAAGGTTTTACCTTTAGATCAATGGAAGATGAAACCTAATTTTTTGTGAAGAACCCTAAAAACTCTCCCAAAACCCACGACTATGATTTTTCTACAGGGATTTTTTTTATGAATTTTGGTAGTGAATAATATAATATATAGGGTGTACATAAAATCCTATTCTAAGTATAAGCCCACTTTCCTTTTTTTCCTCTTTTTTTCCTTTTTCCCTTCTTTAGTGCGTCTAAACTGACCCAAACACCCCTTAAATTCGTTTTTTTCTTTTTATTATTAATATATTTATTAATAATATTTCCTTAATTTTCCTTAATTTATTTCAGCTCCTAAAGCCTCCAAAACCTCAAAACCGTAAAACTAGTCAAATTTACGCGTTTTACCGTAAAAGTCGTAAAATATACACTTTTATAAAAACTCTCAAATTTTGAAATAAACTTTATAACTAAGTCCTAAATGACTTAAAACCATCCCGAAAAATATTCATATGACTAAACACCTCATCTGAGACCTCTAAATGCTAAACCGAAAATCGTAAAAATACGATTTTCTATAATACATATACGTATACGTAAAACAACTAAATACCACCATCTCACTTCATAGTCACTACCATGTGAACTCATGAACATGAAATCATCACACTTCGTTTCACTCACAAGGTACCCCGTACCGGAAACGATATCCAAACCACAATCTATACACACCAATAAGCACATAAACACATAAAGACACGTAACTAGCACATAATAAAACTAAGTGACGAACCTCAAAACCAGGGTTGTCACACATACGACGACTCCGACTCCTCCTAGAATAAGAACAAATGCATATCTAGCGAATTTTTAATGAAAGGTAAAAGGGTGGGGAGATAATGAGGGAAAATAAAGCAGGAGCTGATGATTATGTGAAAAAGAAAAAAAAGGAAAGATTAAGTATATGAGAGAGAAAAGTGGGGAGGATTGCCAGGATTTGCAAAACACCAAAAGTAAGGATGTGACTCCCAATTTTAAAACCTGGCCCCCTCAACCAAACGAATGCAATGAGGCCCAACCTCACGTCTATGGATCTACACCCGTGAAACAAACGGACACAAAAAGTAATAAGCACCAAAGTATTAAATTGTTTGTTTTTTTAATTTTCATTTATCAAGGTAATCTAGAGAATGTCTAAAACTAATATAGTGGCATTGTTAGATCAACATATCATTTTTTTTAACGATAATTTATATGATACTTAGCAAAGATCTAGGAAAAATTACGAAGAACAAGCTAGCAATGGATTTGTGAGGGTATGAGAACCGGTAGATTCAATTACAAAAATTCATTGGTCTATTGAAAATTCAAATATAAAAGTTAAGTTTACATCCTTTAGGATAATATCCTTATTGGATTTTCTAGACTAAAAAATAAACTCGTTTCTATAGCGCAAAAAGATCATATTGTTGATTGAACAACCACGTGTAACATAGGGTACAAAGCCGGAGAAACATATGCTTGGTCCGCTAAGGTGATGAATAATAGTTATCCCTATTATTTGTCGAACATTAATATTTGTATTCCACGTTCCTATATCATGTTCGTGAATTCCTCAATTCTACCTATCTATTTTTTAACTAGAGTTGTAAGAGGGATAGGAGTGGTGGTACTATAGGCTGGTGCTAAGCTATGACAAGAGATTTAAGTTTGGTGTATCATTTGTGGGTTGACGTCATAGCTCTGGCGTCGTGGCTACCAGCTCATGTCAAACAAATTTTTTTATTTTTAATCTAAATAGATATATATTCTATGGGAACAAAAAATCATATGACAAAAGAAATCACCAATGCCACTGAAAAGTGGTGTCATAGTATTTCTGGTACCATAACTTATTTTGTTGCCGTGTCATTATTTTTTGGCTATAGCACCAAGTTTACAACATCATCTTTCCTTATGCTCTAAGTTTCCTAGATAGAAATGATTATGAATATCTTATTTACAATTAATCATTATATTCAGTTATCTTTAACAAGATAATCATTATTAACTTGAATATGATTATATCTGTATGTCTAAAAAAGCAACTTACGAAATGCTTATCGATTTATCGGCCAATGAAATGTCAACTATATCATATTTTGTTAAATTTTTGGACAAATTCAATGGTCAAACATTTTTAGGTGTGAGATACTAACTTGTAAGATCATCTTATGTATTTTTCAAATAGGCTCAATTTTTTCTAAAGCAATAAATAATTATAATTATAAAATTATAATCTTAGAGCATCTAATATGATGAATTTTTCTAAAGGTTTATAATTAATTTACATAAAATTTTGTTTTATTAAATTACTTTCACTATATATAAACATCTTCTAAATTTATAAACTCTCACATAATTCAAATGCATTAAATTATGAAGAGGTTCAAAATCTTATACCTTTTAATGCCACATAAGATTAAAATGCATGTCCACTGTGGTTTACAAATATTTATACCTCATCATAACTTTATAAATTTATATATAAACCACCTTGGATGCCCTTAGTTCAACTTTTAATGTAAAATATGGGTTTTTAAAATACAAAGCATGTGGTTTTTAAAATTTAATGTAGTGTGTTTTCAAAAATAGAAAGTTAACATAAATTAATGTTTTACGGGAGTAGAATAAAAAACGACTGCATGTATGGAAACATATGTATATTTTACGAATGTTGACTGTCAAAAACGGCAAAATATAATAGATCTCATTCTTGTAAAAAAATTAACAATAAAGTACTCGATTTCATACATATATACAAAAGTGAAATCATAAAAAATTTAGGGCCCGTTTGATTTGAAGTTATATTTTATTTTAGATGTGTGACTTATATATGACTGATTTATGATTAGATTTAACTATATGAAAAATGTTGTTTGGTTACACATAGGTTTGAGAGTCACTTCCACAAATGATGATGTTTGTTTATCATTTCGATATTGTAATGCTAGTATGCAAGTAAAAAAAAAAGTTAAATACAACATAAAAAAATAAGAAAAGTCAACTCAAAATTACCAAAGTTTTCAAACTCGGGTCGACTTGGTCGGGTCAACCGGTTGTTTCGGTTCCGGCCGAAAAAACGGGTCATATTGACCCGCGTTTCCGGCCAAAAAACGGGTTAGATCTGTCGGGTTTGGGGTGACCTGGGTCAACCCGGTTCTCGAGACCCGACCAGGTTTTAATTTTTCGGGGGGTTTTTTTAAATATGTAAATTTTACGTATTTTCAACGGAATTATCATTTTTACATATTATATTAGTTGGTAAATAATTTATATTTTCGATATACGGAAGTTTTTATCATTTTTAAATATAATTTTCGTTAATTATTAAAAATATTAAAAACTTATTGTTAGAAAACTGGGTTGACTCAGAACAAGTGACTCGATCATATCGATTTAAAAACCCGGTTTCAAAACATTGAAAATTACTCACACAAATGAAACATGAATGAGCATCCAACAGATTAAAGTAATTGGTTACATGTTGGTTTATATGATTACCTTTTCAACGAATAACAATATTTAATTTTGTTAAAAAAATAACAATATTCAATTAGATATATAGAGAATACAAATGAGTTATACATATACAATTGATAAATACTAAAAAAGTCAAGCCTTTTATCTTTTTTTCAACAAGATTTCATATTACATCTCACAGATGGAGGAAATTTGTACAAAACAAGTTACATCAAATATAAGGGCAAAATCGAAACCGATTTGTCAAAACAAAATACGCGAAGTAACAAGTTGAGACAAACCAAGACATACCCGCAGAGGTTGTGACAAAAAAGCAACACAATACAAAGGTAAGCGGGAATCACCAATGTGGGCTTTTGATATACACAACCATATAGTGTAGCTTGGAGCAAAATTACACAAGATACATAAAAACATACATAAGAGATAATACCTAACATCCATAAAGGTGCCAAAACTAAGCCAAACAAATTCAAATCTAAAACCCAAAGCAACAGCAAACCATCCAGGTATGAAACAGATCTAAGCAGAATACGAACAATCCATAGCAATAAGCCATCACAAAGATGACAGATTTGTAGATCTATAGGCAAGTGGTTTTTATTGTGGAAAGTAGAATACAAACATTTACAAGGAAATAAAAAAAACACAAGCGATAAAGGAGATGGTCGGCCAAAGCCGACAATCAGAGAAAGAAACAAATAAGATTTGACTAAGGCGGTGGGTGTAAGGAGAGAGTTTTGTCAAGCATTTTATCTAATTATCTCTTGAACAATTTGATCTAAACTAATCGCCAACAAGAATAAAATATAACTTAAAAGTGATTACTTTATGGTGATTTGATGAGATAATTAGAGTTAGTCAATAAAAATATGTTAGAAGTGATTACTTGATGGTGATTTGATGAGATAATTAGAATTGTAAATAAAAATATGTTAGAAGTGATTACTTGATGGTGATTTGATGAGATAATTAGAATTGTACCGTAGGCTTGGTGCCATAGTTAAAAAGTGGTGTCAGAGTGGGCTACGACATCATAATTGATATTACACCAGCTTTCAGGGAAAGTGGTGTGCCATAGAATTTTTTGTTTTAAGCAAAAACATTTAAACTTAAAATAAAATTTCATTTAAAATAAAAAAACATTACATTTAAATTAAAATAAAAGACATAAAAATAAAAAAAATTAAATTAAAAGACATTAAATAAAACCAGAAAATTTGGTACCGCCGACTAGTCTCGAGGTTCATATGTTGCTCGGACTCGTGCCTTTTGCGCCTCGATGATAGCGGCGTTTCCCACACTTATACGGCTCGTGTCAATGTGGAGCACACACATGTCCTCCATAATCCTTTAAGATTGGATCAACCGCCTTCGGTCTTCGCTCTCTCTTTCAAGCAGAGACAATTTGGCTTCTTAGTCTAACTTGTATTGTTCCGCCATGAATTCTTGGTACGTGGTCGAGTTAGAACCAGATCTAGCATTCGAGTTAGAGTTGGTGCGTTGACTTTTAATAAGTCGGAATAGACCGGTTGGTCGAGGCAATGCATAAGCCCCAAAGTATTCCGGTTCGTCGTCGGTTCCCATAAGACGACATCTTCTTGCTTGAGTTGACTCGGTATTGTAACACCCCATTTTGGAAATGGACCACAGTAATTATGGCGTGTCATCAAAGCATACAAGGAAAAATGTCTAAACATTACTTGACCATAAAAAGGAAAATACCAGAATCAAACATCGGTAGTCCAAAAGTAAAGCTCATCGCACACAAACATAGTATAATAAAGGAAAAGGACTAAACAATGTCCAAAGCATAAGTATCATAAGAAAGGAAATGCATAATGTAAAGAAGGCTAGACTGCTTCCAGTCCATATGCACGTACTTTTAGTGTCTACGAGCGTCCCTGAGTATCTGCCGTTTTGGGAACATAGAAAAGGAAAACGACTGAGCAAATACGCTAAGTGCACGGATGTACAATAAAGCATGAATAGAATAAGCATATAACATAATAACAGCGGAAGAAAACTAAGTCCCGAGTAACCTGCTTAAGTCTTGATAAAACTGGTTTAATAGTTTTAAAGTCTTATGTTTATCTTATAAAAACTGTTTGTCATATTTTACCATTAGCCAATATAGGTCATGAAAATCCACCGTGCATGAATAATTGGAGGGGTGACCTAATCATGCAAATTAGAGGGGCTGCCTCTAATTTAATATACTGGTTTTTGGGTAGGAGGGATCAGCTCCTTGTGAAGGATGCAAGGCACACACCACATTCACCATGTAATCTTGAATAAAACATGTAACTAGGATGCACCCATACGCCCCACATGATAAATATAAATAAATGGCCAAAAGCTGAAGGGACGCCACGAGCAATCACTCCGCCGTGGTGAAATCGTAACATCAGTGCCTCTAATGTTATGGTTATGGTACCTCCATAACTAGGTGAAACTAGTCATGCATGTATATGGCTATAGGTAACCTTAATTAAACATAAGAAATCAAACACATAACTTATACTACGGGAAAATAGTTGGCTGCATACGGGGAATCCTAATAAGGAAAGAATGTCCATACTGAAAGGACGGGAATCCGTACCTTATGTCCAGTGAACGAGAAAGACGAACTGCGAGAATCCTACTTCCGAATCACTAGTGCTACATAAATACGTACATGAATAAGTATCTGCTTACTAAATACATAGCTGGTTTTATATCATGTCTTAGCTTATTTTATGTGTTCTTACCATGTTTTACTGTTTCTAAGCCTTAACTGTGTTTTATCTTATATTCTGTTTAATCTGATTAACTATTTCTGGTATTTCATGTGTTATTATACTTACTATGTAATAATAAGTAACTTTCCAAAAATAGCAGGTTTCCTAAAATAGAAAGTTTCCAAAAATAGAAACTTTCCAAAAATAGAAAGTTTCCAAAAATAGAAAGTTTCCAAAAATAGAAAGTTACCAAAAATAGAAAGTTTCCAAAAATAGAAAGTTTCCAAAAATAGAAAGTTTCCAAAAATAGAAAGTATCTAAAAATAGATAAGTTTCTAAAAATAGAAAGTTTCCATAAATAGATTAGCTGCCTTAATTAAATAAGTTTCCATAAATAGATTAGCTGCCTGAAATAAATAAGTTTCTAAAAATAGTTGGTTTCCATAAATAGATTAGCTGCCTTATTTAATTAAGTTTCTAAAAATAGAAAGTTTTCATAATTAGAAATAAGCTGGTTAAATAAGCTAAGTATATAAGTCTAAGTGTTTTCATGATTATTTTCTAAGTCATATGATATAATGTATAGTTTAATAATTATTTCATGTAATTAAATTAAACTATAGGTTATAATATTTAATTAAAGTATAATATGTTTTTAATTAAATAAGTTAAATACTTAGGTTAAAATATGTATTATTAAATATTAATAATATAACCTAAGTCATGTTAATTAATTAATTATATCCATGGTTTTAAAATAATTAATTAATTATAAGTCTTAAATATATAAATACTTAGGTTAAATAATTTCATGATCATTTATAATTAACTAACCTAAGTCATGTTATTAAATTAATCACATCATTTTATTAATTTAATTTTTAACCTAAGATCATAAACATAAAAAAACTAACATACACCATGAACCGGATCTAGGCTAAAAACATGAACCGGACATGAAATCGACACCCTACCCCGAACCAACTCGGGGTACCCCGTGTTTACCTTGCTGTCGTGGGACCCACACGCACCAACCAAGACCATATGGTCTTGGTGGTGGTCGGCTTGGCAAACCGAAACCCATTCGGGTTCGGTTGCAGCCTGCGGCCAAACAAACACCCCTTAAAAACAACCTTTTGATTTTATTTAACACCAAAACATGTTAGATCTATGCTTAATTATTATGTTTTTGTAAAAACATTACATGTTCATAATTTATAAAAAGATTAAATCAAAAGAAAAGGTTTAAAAAGGTTTTACCGAATTCGTGGATCAAGAGGACGAAGAACAAACACGATAAATCACTAGAATTCTGAGATCCAAGATCAAAAACCACTCCTTATGGTGGTTGTAGGGTGGCGGCACAAAGGAGAAGGAGGAAGGAGGGTTTTTAGGTTTTCTTAAAGATCTTCTGTAAGTTTATTTGAGTAGTGAAAACCTCCTAATTCCCTTTTAGTAAATTTGACAAATGGGCTTGGCCCATTTGTCCTTGTTGGCCGCGGGTAGGGACCCCACTTGGGGTACCCGTACCTTTTTCCGTGTCTCGTTATTTCGTTACTCGTTTGTGATTATTTATGTTCGTGTTTTAAATGTTCTCGTTACGTAAATACCGTGATCTAATATATTTAATTACGCTCGTAATAAATATATATACGTAATTAATAATAGTTCGTGTTTTACTTACGTTCATGATTTCATGATCGCATGTTCGTGATTAATTATCGTTAAATAATTATTACGTGATCGTACATAGTAAATACTTATCGTGTTCTAACACGTACGTAATACGTAAACTCCTAACACGTAATCATAATCATGCTATATTAGGAAAGTTTTAATCTAGTACGTACGATCCTAAGGGTACTATGCATGGTAAAAACATGCGGGTTTTACAACTCTTCCCCCCTAAAAAGAATAATTCTTCCCCGAATTATAGATAGCGTAAACTGGAAAAGAAGAACATACCCGAATTCTAAATATGAAATGAGGGTAAGAAGCCCGGATAGACTCCTCTGTTTCCCAAGTGGCTTCCCGCTCAGTATGATCCCTCCATAGAATTTTGACGAATGGAATCGTCTTCTTTCTCATGACTCGTTCTTGTTTGTCAAGAACTCGTTCGGGTTCTTCTATAAAAGTAAGATCTTCACGTAATCGTTCTAGTGGATACTGAACCATATGAAGGAGATGATACTGGTACCCTCTGAGTGAGGACACATGAAACACATTGTGCACATGCGAAAGCTGCGGAGGTAACGCCAATCGGTAAGATACTTCACCGACTCGTTCAATGATATCAAACGGTCCGATGAAACGAGGGCTGAGCTTTCCTTTAATCCCGAAGCGTCTAACACCACGTGCCGGCAAAACCTTAAGGAAGACGTGATCTCCTACGTTAAAGTGTATATCCCTACGATGCTTATCGGCGTAACTCTTTTGACGTGACCGTGCCTCCTGAATTTTCTGCTTAGCTACTGCGATCTTCTCATTGGTCATCTCTATGATTTCCGGTCCTTCGAGTGTTCGCTCGCCAACCTGATCCTAGCAGATTGGGGCGCGACACTTTCTGCCATACAACATCTCCAATGGAGCACACTTGATACTTGCGTGCCAACTGTTGTTGTATGCAAACTCCACCAAACAGATGTACTCGTCCCAATCACCCGTCCATTCCAACGCACATGACCTCAACATATCTTCCAATGTCTGAATGGTTCGCTCCGACTGTCCGTCCGTTTGAGGATGAAAAGCCGTGCTAAGCTTAAGTTGTGTACCCCAAGCTTTCTGCAGACTTTTCCAAAAGCGCGAAGTGAATCGAGGATCTCTGTCTGAGACGATGCTGGATGGTGCACCGTGGAGTCTCATGATCTCTCGTCTATACGTATCTGCGAGTTTACTTACCGGATCTTCCTTGCGGATCGGTAAGAAATGAGCTGATTTGGTAAGTCGATCAACGATAACCCAAATTGCATCGTGCTTCCTTTTGGTAGGCGGAAGACCGTTACAAAATCCATGGTGATTTTGTCCCACTTCCACTCTGGAATATCTAACGGTTGAAGGAGACCGCCAGATCGCTGATGCTCGATCTTAACCTGCTGGCAGGTAAGACATTTGGAGACGTAAGTGGCCACATCCTGTTTCATACCACTCCACCAAAAGTACTGCTTGATGTCATGGTACATTTTAGTCGAACCAGGATGTATCGAGAATGGGGAGCTATGAGCTTCAGCTAACAAAGCTTCCCGGAGTTCTTGGTCATCAGGAACACAAAGTCTAGTGCCCTGCCATACAATACCATCTGCATCTACTCTGAATTCTGTCTGCTTCTCCAAATTCTGTACTATCGCCCAGATTTCTCCGTCATCCTTCTGAGCTTCCTTGATCTTAGATAGTAACTCAGGTTCTACTCTAAGATTAGCCCAGTAACCGTGTTGTCCACGTACCATGATCTCGATGTCTAGTCGCTCCAAGTCTCTGATGATTTCCTCTTTGATTTTAATGCCGTTGATCATTCCGGACTTCCTGCTAAGAGCATCTGCTACTACATTTGCCTTTCCGGGATGATACTGTAGATTAATGTCATAATCTTCAACAGCTCTAACCATCTCCTCTGCCTCATGTTCAATTCACGCTGAGTGAAGATATACTTCAAGATCTTGTGGTCCGTGAAAATGTCACATGATTCTCCATATAAGTAGTGCCTCCATATCTTCAATGCAAACACGACTGCAGCAAGTTCCAGGTCATGCGTGGGGTAATTTTCTTCATAAGGCTTAAGCTGCCGTGAAGCGTACGCGATCACTTTCCCATGTTGCATGAGAACACAGCCAAGTCCCTTCCCCGATGCATCGCTGTAGATTTGAAATCCACCCGTACCAGATGGTAGAGTAAGAATGGGTGCAGATACTAGCTTCTGCTTCAGGTCTTCAAAGCTCTTCTCTCGATCTTCAGTCCAGACGAATTTCTCCCCTTTCCGCATCAGTTTGGTCAATGGTAGTGCTAGTCGGGAAAAGTTCTCCACGAACCTACGGTAATAGCCAGCTAAGCCTAAGAAACTGCGGACTTCCGTCGCTGATGTCGGCCTTGGCCACTTAGTAATGGCCTCAACCTTCGCTGGATCCATAGTGATTCCTTCTGCTGATACAATGTGACCTAAGAATGCCACCTTGTCTAACCAGAACACACACATGGAGAATTTAGCATACAACTGCTTCTGGCGAAGAATCTGTAGTACTGTACGAAGATGGTCTTCGTGTTCCTCCTTAGACTTTGAGAAAATCAGGATGTCATCGATGGCGAACTTGTCCAGAAATTCATGGAAGATTCTGTTCATCAGATCCATGAACACTGCTGGAGCATTTGTTAGGCCAAATGGCATAACTACAAACTCGTAGTGGCCATAACGGGTACGAAAAGCAGTCTTAGCGATGTCCTACTCCTTGACCCGTAGCTGATGATAGCCTGACCTAAGATCAATCTTGGAGAAGTGTTTGGCCCCTTGGAGTTGGTCAAACAGATCATCGATGCGTGGCAGTGGATACCTATTCCGAATGGTTATCTTGTTGAGCTCGCGATAGTCTATGCAAAGACGCATACTGCCGTCCTTCTTCTTAACAAACAAGACCGGTGCGCCCCATGGAGATGCGCTCGGTCGAAATGAAACCTCGTTCAAGAAGTTCTTGCAGTTGATCCTTCAGCTCCTTCAGCTCTATGGGAGCCATACGATAAGGAGCCTTGGAGATTGGTTCAGCTCCTGGAACCAGCTCGATACTGAATTCCACTTCTCGTGCAGGTGGTATGCCCGGAAGTTCTGCTGGAAACACATCTTGGAATTCCGACACTATAGGTTGATCCTGAATCGATGGAGATTCAGCATCCATGTCGTGAACCGTAGCTAGATAACCCTCGCAGCCATGTGACAGTAGTGCACGCGCTTGCAGGGTGGATATGACTTGTACAGACCGTCCGGGTATGAACCCATTATGAATGTAATCTGGTGCATTGACATCACCGAAGATAACTCGATATGAATGGCAGTCTATAGTAGCATGATACTTGGATAGCCAATCCATGCCCAAAATCATGTCGAAGTCATTCATGTCCAGTGGAAGTGCGTCGACAGGTCGAACCTTATCATCAAATTCTAGGGGAAGACTCTTGTATACATGGGTGATTAATACAGAGTCCCTCAAAGGCGTGGAAATAGTAAGCCTATTTTCTAGTGGCAAGGGAGTCATCCTAATGTTCTTAGCATAAGCAGTAGAAATAACCGAGTGAGTAGCACCCGTATCGAAAAGAACACATGCAGCTTGACCATACATATACAAGATTCCAGTGATGGTACCTGTAGACTTGTTGTCTTGGTCTCGAGATGTCGTGTAGACACGCCCGGCAGTAGGAGGCGGCTTGGTATCAGCATGTCCCGATGTACCCTCCATCTCTCCCTTACGGCAATCCTTCATAATATAGCCAGGAAGACCACACTTGAAGCACGCATCAGTATTACGGCGACATGGTCCTGGGTGCCTACGGTGGCAAGTAGAGCAAAGAGGATGAGTGTATCCTCCAGCAGGTGCTCTGGCTGGCTGAGGACCTGATAAAAACATTTACATAAGACATGATAGTTGGGTACAAAGGACAAAGCGGATAATCATAAGATTGAATACCAGTGATAGCTGGACGGCTAGGCTGCGAACCTCTCTGGTTCTGGTCCCTACCGTTTCCATGGGTCCTGGTAGAAGTTTGCTAAAGTGTCAGAATATGAGTTATAACATAAAACATAAGGAATTTCGTAAGTATTAGGACCTGCTATTGTTGGAGTGCCCGGCGTTGTTACGGTAATTGTCATTACCGCCACGCCTATCCGTAGCCAAACGGTCGTTAGTCTGACCATTTCCCTTGGGCTGATGAGGCTGCTGCTGAGTAGCCGACTGAGACCGGTCCCCAATTTTCTGCCTGGAAGATATAGTTAAAGAGATGAATAATTGACATATGGAAAGTATACGGATTGGTCACTGCTCGAATACGAATGTTTTACCTCTTGTCGGGTCTTTCAGCTTCCCCGAACTCATCTCTCTCCTGTAGCATCTCTAGTTTTCGCGCTGCATCGGCCACTTGTGCTACAGTGTTGAACGTAGCACACACCAGATTGTTTGCGACCGATGTGCGAAGAGCCCATTTGAAGTGATGTGCCTGCTCTTCAGGAGTACCTGCTGCCGCACCAAGGAAACAAGCCAAGCGAAGAAAGCGCTGCATAAACTCGTTGCTATTCTCCCCAGCTCTCTGTCGGATCCCATGGTACTCTCTCTTGAGCTTGTCCTGCTCAGCCTTGGGAAAGAACTGCTCCATCACCCTGTCCTTGAACTGAGCCCAAGTCAAACCAGCAACCCACTCATCACCACCTTCAGATTGCATCAATGCTAACCACCAGTTGAGTACATCGCCTTCGAACCGATAGCATGCCAACCTCGCCTTGTATGCGGGGTCGCAGCCCATAGCGTTTAAAATCTTTTCGATGTGAGCCAACCAGATTTCAGCATCGCTGGGGCTATCTGTCTTCTCAAAAGCTCGAGGGCGGAGCTTGTTGAATCTCTCCAGCCATACTGCTAATGTCACTGGAGGAGGAGGAGGAGGTGGCTGATTGTGCTGCTGATTGTTGGCAGCTTGAACTTCAGCCCTGATGTCATTCCTCAGTTGAGGAAGCAAGGCTTGCATGGCAGCCTGAATTGCAGCATTGAGCTGCTCCTGTTCGCGTGTAAGAACCATCTGACAGTATAACATAAAACATATGATTAAACAGATCAAAACATAAAATATAATATATATACATGAAAAAATTTTATACTAAAATTTCACGAGAAAAAATTTATGCAAGAAAATTTTGTGTATGAATGCATGATGCAGTTTTATGAAAACTTTTGTATGCTCGAGAGTGAACGCCTCTGGTCAGTTCACCCAAAACAAAAGACAATGCGAGGGGACGCCTATGGGTCGGTCCCAAATCTAAAAGTTTCGATAAAACACATGCGACTAAATAGGGCCAGTCCTGTACCAACCATTACTTAGTAAAAAACCCTGCAACAATGACATGTATATGTATGCTTAAAAATGATGAATGCATGAAAACAACTGTCACTTCTAGGAAGACCGTAGTGACTACCCACTAATCACAGGTCATATTTGAGAGCCTACAGGTCGAAGCCTTGGCTCTGATACCATAATTGTAACACCCCATTTTGGAAATGGAAATATCACAGTAATTATGGCGTGTCATCAAAGCATACAAGGAAAAATGTCTAAACATTACTTGACCATAAAAAGGAAAATACCGGAATCAAACATCGGTAGTCCAAAAGTAAAGCTCATCGCACACAAACATAGTATAATAAAGGAAAAGGACTAAAAAATGTCCAAAGCATAAGTATCATAAGAAAGGAAATGCATAATGTAAAGAAGGCTAGACAGCTTCCAGTCCATATGCACGTACTCTTAGTGTCTACGGGCGTCCCTGAGTACCTGCCGTTTTGGGAACATAGAAAAGGAAAACGAATGAGCAAATACGCTCAGTGCACGGATGTACAATAAAGCATGAATAGAATAAGCATATAACATAATAACAGCGGAAGAAAACTAAGTCCCGAGTAACCTGGTTAAGTCTTGATAAAACTGGTTTAATAGTTTGAAAGTCTTATGTTTATCTTATAAAAATTGTTTGTCATATTTTACCATTAGCCAATATAGGTCATGAAAATCCACCGTGCATGAATAATTGGAGGGGTGACCTCATCATGCAAATTAGAGGGGCTGCCTCTAATTTAATATACTGGTTTTTGGGTAGGAGGGATCAGCTCCTTGTGAAGGATGCAAGGCACACACCACATTCACCATGTAATCCTGAATAAAACATGTAACTAGGATGCACCCATACGCCCCACATGATAAATATAAATAAATGGCCAAAAGCTGAAGGGACGCCACGAGCAATCACTCCGCTGTGGTGAAGTCATAACATCAGTGCCTCTAATATTATGGTTATGGTACCTCCATAACTAGGTGAAACTGGTCATGCATGTATATGGCTATAGGTAACCTTAATTAAACATAAGAAATCAAACACGTAACTTATACTACGGGAAAACAGTTGGCTGCATACGGGGTGTGAGACCCCCAAAATCTGACATGGAACAACTCGGCAACGAGGGGGTAACACGTCATAGTACATGAAACAATGAATTACAGTTGACACAAAGCTGACGTAATAAAAGCATATATATCACATAAAAAATGATCAGAGTTTTAAACATAGGTCCCATAGTTTTATATGCGGAAAGATATATTATTTCATCATGATTTATAACATAAAGTTGCCCAAAAGATATAATAAATTTCTGACAGTTTATACTAAAACCAGTCTTTAAAAAGTATCACAGAAATCTCCAAGCTGCGATAATATCCTGCGGGCTCCCATCCAAGCAAAGCTAAGTAATAATACCCGAGATTAAACATGCAAAATCGTCAACACAAAGTTGAGTGAAATTCATAGGTTTAGCAATAAAGGTGTGGAACACAAGCATTCATTTGTAAAACAAGTAAATAGAGAAAATGGTTATGATCATTAACCATAGTCTAAAACCAATATTATTGCTGTTTAGTTCATGAACCGAAGCTTAACTCAAAGTAAGTTCCTCTAGGCAGTATTCAGCCTAAATACTCAAGTATAAACAAATGTAAGTGCGTCAAGGTAATCGGGACGGGGATTGTCAATCCCGATGGATCCACCCACAACATTCGCGCTTAGCGCAAAGCATACGGGACAATTAACGGTTCATGATCAAGAGAGGAAACTTAAGGCTATTAACTATAAGCAATAATATCAATGAAAACTATTGGAAAGCATACAAGTCTGAATAGCATACAAGTTCTGGATAGTATACAGTTTTAAATGGATGTGTTCCACAATGTAAAATCTCACCCCGCATTTAGAAACAATGTACAAGTAGTAAAAGGGGCTATGAACTCACCTTTAGTAAGTAATCACAAGGTAAAAGGGGCTGAGCAAAAAGAAGTCTTCACGGACCTATGCAATGGTGACGCGTAATAAGAATGCGTTCAATGAAGCAATAACGTTTTAGAAGTGGTGGGACATAGTATGACTAGGTAACTTGCGTGCGATGGCGAGACCTAAGCTTAAGTTAAAATTTTGACCCAACACCTTGAACCTACTGTAATAACCTAATATCAACCTTGTATGATGGTCCAAGCATTTATGTGTGAGTTTCGAACACGTTTAAGACTCGGTTTGAAAAACCAAAACAAGGGACTGCATTCAGTTTTCTGAAAAAGGCTGTGAAGATTTGGTCATATCTAGAAATCTATAATAGTACAGGAAGTGAAATTTCTTGACATGTATAGGTATTTCTCTTACCTTTAAAAGTTGGTAAAGAACAGCCCTAGAACTATTTTTAATCAACGGGAAATGCACTTTTAGTGACAGACTATCAAAACAGAAAGTTGTAAACGTCTTTCGTACCTTACGGTAGATTAAGCATAAATCCCAATCGGTAAAAGATTTTGACACGAAACCAAAAAGAGAAGTTTTATTATATTTGTAGCTACTGTAAGAAGTCATAAAATCATAAATTAATCCTTTTTACCCAAGTCAATTTACCCATGTTTTAAGCATAACATACCTAGTTTAGTAAAACGACCGTTTCGGGCTCATCCGGACACTTCCCATTTCCATCCAACTCAACACATACTAATCACATCAGTGGGTATCCATTTTTCATATAAAAACAAGGTCATATGTTTAAGAAAATTTTGCCATGACCTGTTTGTTTCTGTGGTGATTTCCATACTACAAAAACGACTCCATTTAGCTACCTAACCTCAATCAAGCAACACTTGGCTATACCAAATCGCCACGCAAGTGTCCTAAGTCCTAATATGCCCTAAGTATCTATAATCTCAGTGGGTTTCACCCAAGGAATTCAAAATTCATGAATAAAAAGAATCAAAGTACTAGTAACATCAAAACTAAAATGCTAGGAGTGACTATACCTTCATAACAAGTAGGAATTAATCCAAACACGCAAATTAAACAATTCCTCCTCCTTGATCCTTAGAAATTTCGTGGCCCTTAGCCACGTGTTAAGTCAATCACGGTACTCAGCAATTGAGTAGAAATAATGTAGTGAGATGATCACCGACGATATGGATGCCCGAGGAAAACACGAAAACCGCAACCTATCACAATAAGGCGCGTGTTAAGACTCGAACTCAATATCGATATATATACCAAATATAACATGACTCAAATGTTTTCAAAGTATACACGTTTCAAACCCATTGACACGAATCAAAAGAATCCATTTATCCAACGTTACTCGTTATAACACTTGAACACTTGAAAATGACTCGTCATACGACGCCAAGTCAACGCAAGTCAAACTATCCTTTACTCTTATTTGGACTAGTAGCTAAGTCATTTATATAATGACTAAGCAATTGAGTAAGTCACCATGTCCGATGGTGAACACTCAAACTCACGCAACACAAGCATTTGAACTACGTGTCCAAAATAAAAATCAGCAAGTACACCCGAATGTACACACCGATCTACCCTATCTAGACATGTCCGTTTTACATGAAAATTGGTTTCAAGGTCACTTATAACCTGTATAAGACCTCACCAAAATTTGAGCTAAAGTTCACACTTTAAAATCCATCAGCTCGACGCTTTACTCGACTCCAAATTTTAGGACAGATTTGTACACTTGTTTTGTAAAACCGTTTGGACCACTTTAAAAGTACTAACCCGACAATCCGTCTTTTGAAACCACTACTAGACTCATCAAACTCAGTTTGTAAACTTTGAAAATAAGTAGTATCAACTATCTAACCAAGCCTAAAGTCCCCGAGAGTCGACCCAAAATCAGCCACAATTTCGGATTGTGCCGACTTGCGTCTCCCGGTACACGAAAACTAAAACTAGCATAACTTTTGACTCGTAATGAGTTATAAGCTCTATCTTATACCAAAACGACCGTCTCGGAAAACTCTACAACAATTTCAAATAATCTCAGTCTTTCACAGACCTTAAACCCACGAAACATACTGTTTAAGGCTGCTGTCCTAAATTAGCTTTTTAGAAAACATGACAAATCTATTTTTCACTCAAAACCAATCATTCCCATACCCCTAGGATCACTATACTATCATACCCATTAACCAAACACTCCTAAAAACACTTGTATGAAAAATCTAACAAAAATCAAAGAGTAAAAACAAGACTTTTAAGGATCAAAACATGATAATCTTACCAAATATAACATATGCAAGATGATTAAATCATCATACAATCATGAAATCAAAAGTTCTTGAAAACCTTGATGCATGTACAAGATTTTGGTATCAATGGAATCACAAGAAGATTTTAGGGTGTGGTCTTTGATTAGATTTTGTTAAAACAAGATGGATGGTGGTGGTTTATGGTGGTGAAGTGGCGGCAACAATGGAGGGTGGGGAGGAGATTGTGTTTTTTTTAGCTAGTGTATGTGTTAAAAGTGGAAGTGAAATGGCTTTTATATGGTGTTTTAAGTGGAGGGCTAGTTTTGCCAATTTGCAAACTTGTGGACTTAAAAACAATTAATAGTTTTAAAGGGTAGAAAATGGTTATTGGTAAATATTAAAAATATTTACGGGGCTCGGGTTTCGTAAAAATACTTTTCAAAAGTTACAATGCATCGTAAAAATGATTATACGATTTCTCGACACGACTTAATACGTAATTAAAACGACATCATCGAAAATATTAATTATCGAAACAATCGATAAGTAACCGTAAAATTTTGGGCATCCGTCGGTGTCACGATCACTAGGAATTCTCGTTGTACATTGATTTGAATAAACTCGTTGTAAAACGCACATGGGTGATTTTAAATCAAAAACATTGATTTAAAATAAATATGGAAAATAAAATGAAAAATTATAATTCCATACAAAGTATTTATCGATGATCAGAAAAATACTTAAAAAAAGTATAATTTAAAAATCTCAGGATTTACATATAGCAATACAAGAAAACGTAATACGTTGGAAAAATTCAAGAAGCACGAATAAAAAGAATAAAATAATGTTGGGAAAGTACGGGTTCTCACAGTCTTCCTCCCTATAGGAACTCTGGTCCCCAGAGTTCTCCTGAAAACAATAGAAGATGCAAACAAGAGGAGGTACAAAATGTAAAACAAATTCATTGCTTCCCAGGTAAACTTCCGTACCATGACGAATCTTAACGGTTAGAATTCACTACGCTTCAGTTTCTTAACTCCTTTTCGTATAACTTTTCAGTCTTGGATTAGGATAACGATCTTTCAATACGGAGATACATTGAGAGATAGAGTTGTTGGAAATACGTCCGATAAACTAACAAGAATGAACACAAGAATCGCTTAAACAGGCAAAGTGCGATAAAATGAACCAAGATTGTAAATCAACAAGGGGTCGCAAATCGTGCAACTGTAAAACGTGAAAATCTTCAAACGTAAGAATCTATTTACAAGAGAAATAGAAGGGAAAAATGAATAACATATGATCGTTTAAAATACAAGTTGTCACAATCAGTTGTCTAGGATTTTGGTATTACTTTAAAACTCAGTTTATGTATTTCCTTGATTAAAAGAAAATTTCACAAGGTGTAGTGATTTAAAATCAAACTATCTATATTTAGGGAGTAAGTTGTTGCTATATCTTTTTCTTGATGATTTTCAAAGCAAAAGTAGAACAGTTCAAGATAGTTATCCTTATCGGCTTAAGAACTTTTGGATGACTGTATTAAATTATCGTTAAAACTCGGGTTTACCGTCACCATTAGAGAAAATTCAGATTTTTTTTTCCAAGTTATTTTGAATCATTGTTAGAAATTATAAATTAATTTAAATAATTTCATTAGGTTGACAATAAAGTATGATATAATCAAATACTTTAAAAGATACAGCTTGATATCTTTTGAAACATTAGGTAAATTTACCAAAGAGGATATATAGATCCGATACATAACTTGAAACAGTTATTTTGGTAATTTAAACATTTGATAAAATGTATAAAATGTTCTTAAAAATTAATAATAATTTTTTTAGAAATTTAAGAAAGTGTTTAAGATATCAAACGATAAACACGTAATAGTTTCTGGTTTTCAAAAGGTGACAAGACAGCAACGAATGTGAATCATATAAAGGTCAACAATCTGTATGCGAGCAATATACAAAGGAATAAGACGGAAGTCGTATCAATTCTTAACAAACGTGGTAGAATAGTCACGTCAATAATAAAAATAATAAGAAACAAGGATTATAGCAAGATTAATTCACGAGTGCGGTTGGCGTCACCAATAACGGCTTATTAAGTTCTCGGTGGTCGAAATACGATCGAAAGGGAAAAGCCACACAACGAATTTTCGAATCAAAGAAAATTCTTAAGAAGTCAATTGAGAGAAGTTCCAGTAAGATGAACAACATTAACAATGAAAGGCGAAATCAACACATGATTCACACGAATGAAATTTCAAGACGATAGTATCTTAACACATATCATGGCAATTACACGTAATCATCGTTCACGTCCAGTCATAAATCACTAATCGCGTCCAGAGACGTTTCGAAGGTCTACCAAGATAGATAGAGATGGTCAATCGATGTAGGAGCATAGCAACGTTGAAACTTTCAAGTCGGGTATCAATGGTAAGAATTTAGGCAAATGGTAACGAAAATTGTATCATGAGGATGATCAGGTAACAAGTAAAGCAAGGATCATTGAGTAAAGAAATCTGTGCTTGAGCCATGTATTTTGTTCAAGAAAGGATAAGGGTTCATAGGTGTATGTCGCAAACTGTTGTTACTCGCACAAGAAGTAAAAGTTTTCAAAACTTATATTTATCTAACTTTTTAAGAAGCATAATTAAAAAGTTGATTCTTGGTTAAATATTTAAGGTGACTACTATTTGGCCTTGCATGGCTCCTTCTAAATTAGGCATAGGTGATCAGGCCATGCATAATTTAGGACTAGCAATGCGATGCTCAGCTTCGTCAACCAATATTACATATCATATGATTTAAAATATGCATATAATGCCATTTGTAAAAACAGAAATCAAAATAGTTTATGAAACTATTTGCTAATAAGTTATTGGCTAACTGTTTTAAATCGACAATTCGTATAGTTACAAGGATTCTTTATAAGACCGTATTAGAACAATTTGTGAAAATACATTGTAAAATTAATATAAGTTAATTTTATAAGATAGCATTCAATTATTTAAGAAAGCCCAAATGAAACCTTTTTTAAAATGATTCGTAAACCAGACCAGTTTGAGTTGTATGGTAACATGACAATAGTTTATAAAGTAGCGAGTGGGTTACAAGAGGGAAGTAAGGAGTAGTTCAAGACAACCAATAAAATGGTTACAAGGTGATTAGGTTTCAAGAGGTTTAGCCGAGATCGTCAGGAAACACGTGTCAAGATGATAACAAACGATATGAAAGCAAGATCTTCAAATCTCGATCCAATTCAGTGGTACGATCGAAGCAATGAAAGAAAATAGAATGACAAATAAGTCATAAATAAAAGAAGGAATAAGGAATCCGTATGTGCACATCGTAATTTATTTGACAAAAATATATTTTTAAGAAAGTAGGGTATCAGTTAACAAATAGTACAATCACTTCGAAAAGCTTCTATATTAGGAAGTTACCGAATTTCAAAAGTTCAAGATCTAGGTACAGGTATGACCGAACTCAAAGTTACTATTCTATTCTTTTCAAACGCAATCATTGTTTTTAGTTTGCAAAATATCATTAGTTAAAGTTTTACGAGCTCAAACGAACTCAAAACGCTTCAATCCATGTTTTTAACTTTTATTAGTTTTGACCTTTGGGTTTGACTAGACCAATTAACTTACTAAACGATATTCTAAGACTCAAAGCCTAATGCATTTCGATGTAAAACAATGTTTTGAACAACTTTCTAGTTTTACCCGAGACTTGAAACGGAATAAAAATGGACGAAAATGCCCTTGCATTAAATCTGTTAACAAAATGATATTTTAGCATTATTCAGAAAATAACTTCTTAGATTTTACAATCTCAAATGAGCGTAACTTGCTCGATTTTAAAGTTTACTGGTCAAATTTTATGTCCTAAACGGACGTCTCAACATGTAGAAATATATATATTTTTATGTCTAAAGTTATAAAAATATTTTCTCGACACTGTTAAACTTCCTGTAAAGTTTCTGTACAAATTATTTTTTCGACACAGCTTGAAATTAAATCCAAATTTCATGATAACTCAAAATTAATGTACACATAGGACTTGTGGATTCCGTAAAGACGAAAGAAGGTAAACTGTATAATTAGTCATGTAAAGAAAACACAGTATAGAAATGGTTCAAGAATGCCAACGATAATCGGAGACATAAAAAAAATGACGCATATCATCCGTGTCTTCGGCTGCAAGATGCAATGCAGAAAGGTCTCTTGGTGGCATGATTTCCAAAATCACAAGATATATCGAGAAAGAAACGGGACAATAACAAGTGGCATTCCTGGAGCGAGGAGGTTCAATGAAAAGGGAGGATACAAGTAGGATCGTATTCCAAACAATCATCACATAAAAATGACGATTATGTGTTCAAGGTACAACGGAGGTTCTAAGTTGTAATCGAAACGTAGAATGGTCAATGAAGTAAGATGTAATCCATGTACAAGTGTCGCGTAAAACGGTGGCGTAAAGGTAAATCAAGATTATGAAAAACCAACAATATTATTCAGCACTGATTCAACGAATTCTTCGAGATGTGAGACTCACACAATGTCCTTTAGTCTTTCTGGGAGACACATTGAGCTACACAATGGTCTATAGACTGGACATTCAATTATGAATGGTCAGAAAGAAAATCTGCGTATCTATGTAGATATTTTAAGGGAAATAAACAATGAAAGCAACACACACGGTAGTAGAATGAAAATCAGAAGTTCATCGAAAACAACACTTATTCAATCCCGAACAATGTTATCGCGAGAGTATGCACAACACGTATCAGCGAGTCAAGAAAAACAGACGGTTCAAACCGAACGAGCATATAAAGTCAGTTGTATCACGCATAAATGAAATAGCAATAGTACTCAGAAAAATGAGTATGAAAAGTTGGCAGCATACGCGCTCTGAATACAAGTATGTAACGTCATAACGATATAATATCATTGCAATAAGATCAATTCACAAGAACAAGATTTCAAGAAATACAGTATAGGCAGGTGTAATCACAGTAACATTCAATGATAATTCATGAAGCACATAGGCTTTGAAAAGACATAGTAATTATCGTCATTAGCGTAAAGTAATATTTCAAAATGAAATCAAGAGATGAAATACTACAACGATAATTAAAAGTAAATAATAAGGATTAGAGAGTTACCCGCGAAGATATCGAGCAGCAATGGCAAATTCTGTGTTTGACACTTAGAAACAATAAAATATTTGAACTTTCGGTTATAGACTAAGTTTTGAAAAACGACTCAGTTCCCTATAACCATCGCTCTGATACCAATCTGTGAGACCCCCAAAATCTGACATGGAACAACTAGGCAACGAGGGGGTAACACGTCATAGTACATGAAACAATGAATTACAGTTGACACAAAGCTGGCGTAATAAAAGCATATATATCACATAAAAAATGATCAGAGTTTTAAACATAGGTTCCATAGTTTTATATGCGGAAAGATATATTATTTCATCATGATTTATAACATAAAGTTGCCCAAAAGATATAATAAATTTCTGACAGTTTATACTAAAACCAGTCTTTAAAAAGTATCACAGAAATCTCCAAGCTGCGATAATATCCTGCGGGCTCCCATCCAAGCAAATCTAAGTAATAATACCCGAGATTAAACATGTAAAATCGTCAACACAAAGTTGGGTGAAATTCATAGGTTTAGCAATAAAGGTGTGGAACACAAGCATTCATTTGTAAAACAAGTAAACAGAGAAAATGGTTATGATCATTAACCATAGTCTAAAACCAATATTATTGCTGTTTAGTTCATGAACCGAAGCTTAACTCAAAGTAAGTTCCTCTAGGGAGTATTCAGCCTAAATACTCAAGTATAAACAAATGTAAGTGCGTCAAGGTAATCGGGACGGGGATTGTCAATCCCGATGGATCCACCCACAACATTCGCGCTTAGCGCAAAGCATACGGGACAATTAACGGTTCATGATCAAGAGAGGAAACTTAAGGCTATTAACTATAAGCAATAATATCAATGAAAACTGTTGGAAAGCATACAAGTCTGAATAGCATACAAGTTCTGGATAGTATACAGTTTTAAATGGATGTGTTCCACCATGTAAAATCTCACCCCGCATTTAGAAACAATGTACAAGTAGTAAAAGGGGCTATGAACTCACCTTTAGTAAGTAATCACAAGGTAAAAGGGGCTGAGCAAAAAGAAGTCTTCACGGACCTATGCAATGGTGACGCGTAATAAGAATGCGTTCAATGAAGCAATAACGTTTTAGAAGTGGTGGGACATAGTATGACTAGGTAACTTGCGTGCGATGGCGAGACCTAAGCTTAAGTTAAAATTTTGACCCAACACCTTGAACCTACTGTAATAACCTAATATCAACCTTGTATGATGGTCCAAGCATTTATGTGTGAGTTCCGAACACGTTTAAGACTCGGTTTGAAAAACCAAAACAAGGGACTGCATTCAGTTTTCTGAAAAAGGCTGTGAAGATTTGGTCATATCTAAAAATATATAATAGTACAGGAGGTGAAATTTCTTGACATGTATAGGTATTTCTCTTACCTTTAAAAGTTGGGAAAGAACAGCCCTAGAACTATTTTCAATCAACGGGAAATGCACTTTTAGTGACAGACTATCAAAACAGAAAGTTGTAAACGTCTTTCGTACCTTACGGTAGATTAAGCATAAATCCCAATCGGTAAAAGATTTTGACACGAAACCAAAAAGAGAAGTTTTATTATATTTGTAGCTACTGTAAGAAGTCATAAAATCATAAATTAATCCTTTTTACCCAAGTCAATTTACCCATGTTTTAAGCATAACATACCTAGTTTAGTAAAACGACCGTTTCGGGCTCATCCGGACACTTCCCATTTCCATCCAACTCAACACATACTAATCACATCAGTGGGTATCCATTTTTCATATAAAAACAAGGTCATATGTTTAAGAAAATTTTGCCATGACCTGTTTGTTTCTGTGGTGATTTCCATACTACAAAAACGACTCCATTTAGCTACCTAACCTCAATCAAGCAACACTTGGCTATACCAAATCGCCACGCAAGTGTCCTAAGTCCTAATATGCCCTAAGTATCTATAATCTCAGTGGGTTTCACCCAAGGAATTCAAAATTCATGAATAAAAAGAATCAAAGTACTAGTAACATCAAAACTAAAATGCTAGGAGTGACTATACCTTCATAACAAGTAGGAATTAATCCAAACACGCAAATTAAACAATTCCTCCTCCTTGATCCTTAGAAATTTCGTGGCCCTTAGCCACGTGTTAAGTCAATCACGGTACTCAGCAATTGAGTAGAAATAATGTAGTGAGATGATCACCGACGATATGGATGCCCGAGGAAAACACGAAAACCGCAACCTATCACAATAAGGCGCGTGTTAAGACTCGAACTCAGTATCGATATATATACCAAATATAACATGACTCAAATGTTTTCAAAGTATACACGTTTCAAACCCATTGACACGAATCAAAAGAATCCATTTATCCAACGTTACTCGTTATAACACTTGAACACTTGAAAATGACTCGTCATACGACGCCAAGTCAACGCAAGTCAAACTATCCTTTACCCTTATTTGGACTAGTAGCTAAGTCATTTATATAATGACTAAGCAATTGAGTAAGTCACCATGTCCGATGGTGAACACTCAAACTCACGCAACACAAGCATTTGAACTACGTGTCCAAAATAAAAATCAGCAAGTACACCCGAATGTACACACCGATCTACCCTATCTAGACATGTCCGTTTTTTACATGAAAATTGGTTTCAAGGTCACTTATAACCTGTATAAGACCTCACCAAAATTTGAGCTAAAGTTCACACTTTAAAATCCATCAGCTCGACGCTTTACTCGACTCCAAATTTTAGGACAGATTTGTACACTTGTTTTGTAAAACCGTTTGGACCACTTTAAAAGTACTAACCCGACAATCCGTCTTTTGAAACCACTACTAGACTCATCAAACTCAGTTTGTAAACTTTGAAAATCAGTAGTATCAACTATCTAACCAAGCCTAAAGTCCTCGAGAGTCGACCCAAAATCAGCCACAATTTCGGATTGTGCCGACTTGCGTCTCCCGGTACACGAAAACTAAAACTAGCATAACTTTTGACTCGTAATGAGTTATAAGCTCTATCTTATACCAAAACGACCGTCTCGGAAAACTCTACAACAATTTCAAATAATCTCAGTCTTTCACAGACCTTAAACCCACGAAACATACTGTTTAAGGCTGCTGTCCCAAATTAGCTTTTTAGAAAACATGACAAATCTATTTTTCACTCAAAACCAATCATTCCCATACCCCTAGGATCACTATACTATCATAACCATTAACCAAACACTCCTAAAAACACTTGTATGAAAAATCTAACAAAAATCAAAGAGTAAAAACAAGACTTTTAAGGATCAAAACATGATAATCTTACCAAATATAACATATGCCAGATGATTAAATCATCATACAATCATGAAATCAAAAGTTCTTGAAAACCTTGATGCATGTACAAGTTTTTGGTATCAATGGAATCACAAGAAGATTTTAGGGTGTGGTCTTTGATTAGATTTTGTTAAAACAAGATGGATGGTGGTGGTTTATGGTGGTGAAGTGGCGGCAACAATGGAGGGTGGGGAGGAGATTGTGTTTTTTTTAGCTAGTGTATGTGTTAAAAGTGGAAGTGAAATGGCTTTTATATGGTGTTTTAAGTGGAGGGCTAGTTTTGCCAATTTGCAAACTTGTGGACTTAAAAACAATTAATAGTTTTAAAGGGTAGAAAATGGTTATTGGTAAATATTAAAAATATTTACGGGGCTCGGGTTTCGTAAAAATACTTTTCAAAAGTTACAATGCATCGTAAAAATGATTATACGATTTCTCGACACGACTTAATACGTAATTAAAACGACATCATCGAAAATATTAATTATCGAAACAATCGATAAGTAACCGTAAAATTTTGGGCATCCGTCGGTGTCACGATCACTAGGAATTCTCGTTGTAGATTGATTTGAATAAACTCGTTGTAAAACGCACACGGGTGATTTTAAATCAAAAACATTGATTTAAAATAAATATGGAAAAATGAAAAATTATAATTCCATACAAAGTATTTATCGATGATCAGAAAAATACTTAAAAAAAGTATAATTTAAAAATCTCAGGATTTACATATAGCAATACAAGAAAACGTAATACGTTGGAAAAATTCAAGAAGCACGAATAAAAAGAATAAAATAATGTTGGGAAAGTACGGGTTCTCACACGGGGAATCCTAATAAGGAAAGAATGTCCATACTGAAAGGACGGGAATCCGTACCTTATGTCCAGTGAACGAGAAAGACGAACTGCGAGAATCCTACTTCCGAATCACTAGTGCTACATAAATATGTACATGAATAAGTATCTGCTTACTAAATACATAGCTGGTTTTATGTCATGTCTTAGCTTACTTTATGTGTTCTTACCATGTTTTACTGTTTCTAAGCCTTAACTGTGTTTTATCTTATATTCTGTTTAATCTGATTAAGTATTTCTGGTATTTCATGTGTTATTATACTTACTGTGTAATAATAAGTAACTTTCCAAAAATAGCAGGTTTCCTAAAATAGAAAGTTTCCAAAAATAGAAAGTTTCCAAAAATAGAAAGTTTCCAAAAATAGAAAGTTTCCAAAAATAGAAAGTTACCAAAAATAGAAAGTTACCAAAAATAGAAAGTTTCCAAAAATAGAAAGTTTCCAAAAATAGATTTATCGCTTCAAATAGATAAGTTATTAAAAATAGAAAGTTTCCATAAATAGATTAGCTGCCTTAATTAAATAAGTTTCCATAAATAGATTAGCTGCCTGAAATAAATAAGTTTCTAAAAATAGCTGGTTTCCATAAATAGATTAGCTGCCTTATTTAATTAAGTTTCTAAAAACAGAAAGTTTCCATAATTATAAATAAGCTGGTTAAATAAGCTAAGTATACAAGTCTAAGTGTTTTCATGATTATTTTCTAAGTCATATGATATAATGTATAGTTTAATAATTATTTCATGTAATTAAATTAAAATATAGGTTATAATATTTAATTAAAGTATAACATGTTTTTAATTAAATAAGTTAAATACTTAGGTTAAAATATGTATTATTAAATATTAATAATATAACCTAAGTCATGTTAATTAATTAATTATATCCATGGTTTTAAAATAATTAATTAATTATAAGTCTTAAATATATAAATACTTAGGTTAAAATAATTTCATGATCATTTATAATTAAATAAACTAAGTCATGTTATTAAATTAATCACATCATTTTATTAATTTAATTTTTAACCTAAGATCATAAACATAAAAAAACTAACATACACCATGAACCGGATCTAGGCTAAAAACATGAACCGGACATGAAATCGACACCGTACCCCGAACCAACTCGGGGTACCCCGTGTTTACCTTGCTGCCGTGGGACCCACACGCACCAACCAATACCATATGGTCTTGGTGGTTGTCGGCTTGGCAAACCAAAACCCATTCAGGTTCGGTTGCAGCCTGTGTCCAAAAAAACACCCCTTAAAAACAACCTTTTGATTTTATTTAACACCAAAACATGTTAGATCTATGCTTAATTATTATGTTTTTGTAAAAACATTACATGTTCATAATTTATAAAAAGATTAAATCAAAAGAAAAGGTTTAAAAAGGTTTTACCGAATTCGTGGATCAAGAGGACGAAGAACAAACACGATAAATCACTAGAATTCCGAGATCCAAGATCAAAAACCACTCCTTATGGTGGTTGTAGGGTGGCGGCACAAAGGAGAAGGAGGAAGGAGGGTTTTTAGGTTTTCTTAAAAATCTTCTGTAAGTTTATTTGAGTAGTGAAAACCTCCTAATTCCCTTTTAGTAAATTTGACAAATGGGCTTGGCCCATTTGTCCTTGTTGGCCGCGGGTAGGGACCCCACTTGGGGTACCCGTACCTTTTTCCGTGTCTCGTTATTTCGTTACTCGTTTGTGATTATTTATGTTCGTGTTTTAAATGTTCTCGTTACGTAAATACCGTGATCTAATATATTTAATTACGCTCGTAATAAATATATATACGTAATTAATAATAGTTCGTGTTTTACTTACATTCATGATTTCATGATCGCATGTTCATGATTAATTATCGTTAAATAATTATTACGTGATCGTACATAGTAAATACTTATCGTGTTCTAACACGTACGTAATACGTAAACATGCTATATTAGGAAAGTTTTAATCTAGTACGTACGATCCTAAGGGTACTATGCATGGTAAAAACATGCGGATTTTACAGGTATTTTCCACTTGTGCTTGTCTTTAAAAAAAGCCAAGCACGCCAGTGCGTAAACTCACCTCCAACGACCGTTTCGTACAACTTGTACACCCTCTCCATCCAATCATTATCGTTCTCCCCACTATGAACCGTGTTTTCATTCACCAAATCATTAAAATTTGTAACCGCGATATTCATTGGAGTACACTTGCCCGTCAACATGTTCTTGGTACTCACACCATAACCTTCTTTCACGGATTTTTCATTGTAGGAATTTTGAATTTTGTACCAAAAAGTATTCTTTATTTGATCGACTCTGGTTTTCGGATCCTCAGACACTTGAATAAAACATTTCGCCAAAAGCTCCTCCTCTTCTTGGATCCACACACTACGAAGTCTTTTTTCTTGTGTAATGTCTTCTTTGTCTTTCTTTTTCTGCAACGCCGACCTCTTACGTCTAGGCTTCGATGTCGGAGTCGGAACCGGCGCTTCTTCATCTTCAGAATCTTGAACTTCATCAACATGGTGCGATTCATGCTTGAAGTGGGGTTGGGAAATAGATACGGTTGTTGTTGTTGAAATTGTTGCATTTGTTTCATTATTAATTATTGAAACATCAACAATTCCTCTTGGCTTTAAAATTTGGGTGGGGGGGGGGGGCGAAACTAGGATAGTAATGTTGGGGTTTACTTCGTTCCAACAGGGTGAAGATAATCAATAGCCTAACTACGTACCAATGAATGGTTACCGGATATCTCTTGAAGTCGTGTAATCACTTTCCAAAGAAGATTATTTGAACCTATGCCTGGGTTAACACAAATACCTCCTTGGGATAAAACCAAGAGTTAGTTCTTGTTTTAGGCACAAATCAAGAACTCTGTGCGTGTAAGTGTTTCTTGTTTCTGTATATTTCATCATGCAAATATGATCACTATTTATAGTGATCCTAGTCCTAGAAGGATGTAACTCATAGTCAATGGTAATTAAGAGCATTAATCGGCCAATTAAGCTCATAATTACCTACATGAAACCATAGTGGTTACATGACCATAAATCTGGTCATCAAGTCAGTATTCAACCCTCATTGATTAGTCAAAGAGGTTACAAAGACTTTGTGCATCACCAGGAGCAGCGTCCTAACCAGGAGCAACTTCCTGACCAGGAGCAACTTCATCACCAGGAGCAACTTCCTAACCAGGAGCAGCTTCCTACTGATGAACTTTCAACCACTATATTGAGTCCAGGAAGGTCAGGGACTTAATGGGTGTACACTCCGTACCTCCGAACCCATTTACAAGTATGACTCGATCCCACAATTGCAATAAATTTCCAACAATCCTCCCCAATTTAGTACAATTCCTTTTGCATGAAAATCAACTTTAACAAAACCATTGCATAAATGAAAATGTCATGAGGATTGAATTTCCATATTAGTACATCACTTCAAATATTCGAGAATCAGGGTGTTCTAAGAATTGAACCCTTCAACTACATTGAATACCTGAAGATAAAATACACACAAGTTTTCAAACACTTAAAACGCTCCTGACACCATACAAGCCATGTGTCCATATCCAATTCATAAATTTTGTAAGAGCCAAAGTCCATGCTCCTTGAGGCGGCGAAACCTCAACATTTACATAGGTGGTTCCTCTTTAGTTCATGCTCCTGCTTAAGCACTTTTTCAAAGAAATTAACCATTAAGAAGTTTATAACTTCATACTCCTTTCAGCAGGTACAAGCACATCCTTGGGATGATATACATGTGCTTCAGTCCCCTGAATGTTCAGCTTTCCACATTGAACTCAGCTCCCAAGTTTCCTCAGGAGGGAGTTGGGTGTCCTAGCATTCAGTGACTAGTTTGGACTTTAAACCCATCCCTTTAGCAGACTTTATAACCAAGTCTCTAGCCAATCCCTTCGTCAAGTGATCAACTAAGTTTTGTTGAGACCTCACAAACTCTATTGATATCACCCCATTCATGATTAGCTCACGAATCATGCTATGTCTAACACCTAAGTGTCTAGACTTACCATTGTACATTTGGCTATAAGCCTTAGCCAATGTAGCTGCACTATCACAAAGGATAGATATGGGTGCCATAGGTTTGACCCACAATGGAATCTCAAGAAGCAAGTTTCTCAACCATTCAGCCTCTTTACCAGCAGCTGCTAGAGCCACAAATTCAGATTCCATTGTTGAACCAGTAATGCAAGTTTGCTTCTTGGATGCCCAGGAAATTGCACCACCACCAAGAAGGAATACCCAGCCAGTTGTGGATGAATTATCCTCAGTATTGCTGATCCAACTTGCATCAGTGTAACCTTACAACACTGAAGGATATCCAGTATATGACAAACAATAATCCATTGTTCCTTTCAAATACTTTAGTACCCTCTGAATTGCTTGCCAATGCTGAGTACTAGGATTAGTAGTGTACCTACTCAGTTTACCCACTGCAAAAGCAATATCAGGCCTAGTACTAGTCATGGCATACATCAAGCAACCAATCACCCTAGAATACTCAAGCTGGGAGATAGCCTGACCATTGTTAGGCATTAGTTTCTCACTTGTATCCATAGGTGTACTCACTAGAGTACAATCAAAGTGATTGAATTTCTTCAGGACCTTCTCAATATAATGAGACTGTGAAATTACAATACCATCACTTTCATGTTTAATCCCTATGCCAAGGATAACATCAGCCTTCCCCATGTCTTTCATAGAGAACCTTGATGACAAAAACTCTTTGGTTAAATCAACCTGAACTTGGTCAGTACCAAAGATTAACATGTCATCAACATATAGGCAAATGATGACTCCTTTACGAGATTCATCAAATTTGCTATATACACATTTGTCAGCTTGGTTAAGTAAATAACCATTAGACAAAACCACTTCATCAAACTTTTGATGCCATTGCTTAGGTGCCTGTTTGAGTCCATATAAGGACTTAATTAGTTTACACAGCTTACCTTCATGACCGGGCATGATGAAACCTTGAGGTTGGTTCATATAAACCTCCTCATCTAAACCACCATTCGAGAATGCTTTCTTCACATTCATATGATGAATAATCAGATTGTGAATGCTTGCCAAGGCAATCAACATTCTTATGGTACTTATGCGTGCTACAGGAGCATAAGTATCAAAGTAGTCTATTCCTGACTTTTGTCTAAAGCCTTGAATGACTAACCTTGCCTTGAACTTTTCAATAGTTCCATCTACCTTCATCTTTCTTTTGAAGATCCATTTGCATCCAAGTGGATTGCAACTTAGAGGTAGATTAACCAACACCCAAGTGTTGTTGCCCATGATGGAATCTATCTCATCATTGATTGCTTCTTTCCAGAAAGCAACATCCTGGGACTTCATTGCTTCATCAAATGTTTTGGGATCATCCTCAACATTAAAGCAATAGTAGTACTGGTCAGAGACCTCATCCCTTGTTCCTTCAACTAGGTATAGTTGAAATTCAGGCCCAAATTTCTTTGGAGTCCTTTGCCTTGTGCTTCTTCTAAGCTCAGGCTCAGGTTGCTGAACCACAACCTCATTAGTGACCCTTTCAGGTTCCACTGAAGCACCAATGTCCTCAGCTCTAGTAGGAGTCCTAAGGCTTGGTCTAGGGACTGATGAGAACCTAGTCTCATCAAAGTTAGCATCCCTTGATTCAATGATTGAGTTTATTGAAACTGAATCATTAGGTTCAATGACATAGAACCTATAAGCCTTAGAATGCTCAGCATATCCAATAAATATGCATTCAATGCCTCTTTCACCCAAGGTTTTCAACTTTGGATCAGGGAGTCTTACAACAGCCCTACAACCCCAAACTTTGAGGTAGTTCAAGTTTGGTTTCCTTTTAGTCCAGAGTTCATAAGGGGTAATCATGTTCCTTTTATTAGGAACCCTATTTAATAAATAGCAAGCTGTTAACATAGCTTCTCCCCAAAACCCTTGACTCAGTCCTGAGTAGGACAACATGGAGTTAACCATCTCTTTTAGTACTCTATTTTTTCTTTCAGATATACCATTTTGTTGTGGAGTATAGGGAGCTGTTGTCTCATGGATGATTCCAACAGACTCAAAGTACAAAGTATCCATGTACTCACCTCCCCTATCAGTCCTAAATCTTTTGATTTGGACTCCTTGTTGTAATTCAACTTCAGTTTTAAATACTTTAAATTTATCTAATGCTTCATCCTTAGTATGTAACAAATAAACATAGCAAAACCTAGAAGCATCATCAATAAATGTTACCAAGTATTTCTTATTCCCTAATGAGGGAGTAGCATGCAAATCACATAGGTCACTATGGATTAGCTCCAAAACTGTAGTTTCACGTTTTACATCCTGAAATGGTTTCTTAGTAATTTTGTTCAGCATACAAGTCTGACACTTATCAGTGTCCATGTCAAAAGCTGGAATTAACCCATCCTTGGACATATCTTGCGTCCTCTTATAGTGGACATGGCCTAGTCTAGCATGCCATAGTGATGAATCATTCAGTTTAGTGGTAGTCATCAGGACAGAATCAACATTTATACTAGAATCAATATTAAGCCTGAACATTTGATTACTCAAATAGCCAAAACCAATAAACACACCATGTTTAGATAAAAAAAATTTATTAGATTCAATCACTTGTTTATAACCACAATTATTCAAAACACTACTAGAAACCAAGTTCTTCCTAATATTAGGAACATGCAAAACATTAAACAAAGAAACAATCTTTCCAGAACTAAATTTAAGATCTACACAACCACGTCCATGCACTAGGGCTGTTGACTCATTTCCCATGTGAAGAATAGATCCATCATTCATTGACTCATAAGTCTTGAACCAGAATCTATCTTTACACACATGTACTGTTGCTCCAGAGTCAACCCACCACGCAACATCATCATCCTGCACAAAATAAGCTTCAGATACATATGTAACATAATAAATATGGAGAGATTCATTAAACATATTCTGACTTTTTGTGCATGATCCATTAGCTTGGTTGCCAATGCTAACACCTTTGCAATCCCTTTTGAAGTGTCCAGGTTTCCCACACTTCCAACAAGCCACTGATGACTTCTTGTTAGGATTAGCTTTGGTGTTATCATGATGCTTACGTTTGCCCTTGTTGTCATTGTACCTGGTGGAGTTGTTATGCTCCACCATATTGACAACAGATGAACTAGCAACATTGTTGCTCTTTGGCTTATCACTTTCATGCACCCTGAGGGATTCCTCAATGCGCAAATGACTGCCCAACTCAACAAGAGTTAATTCCTCATTCTTATGTTTCAAGGTGTGCTTGAAATCTTTCCAAGAAGGAGGTAGTTTGTCAATGACACACGAGACCTGAATGGTCTCATCCATGTTCATTTTATGTTGTGTAAATATGCCAAGTATTCCAAGAAGTTCATTGTAATGTTCCATGACTGGTCTTGAATCAGTCATTTTATAATTTGTGAAATCACTCACAAGGAACTTCTTACTTGATGCATCCTCAGCCATATATTTGGCTTCCAAGGAATCCCATAGTTCTTTAGCAGATTCAACATTTTGGTAAATATCAAATAAAGAATTAGACATACCATTGAGAATTATGCCACGACACACATAATCATCATTCTCCCATTTGCTCCTTTTCCTCAGTTCCTTCAAAGTAGCATCATCACCACCATCAGGAATGGGAGTGGTCAGCACGTACACCACGTTCATGGTAGAAAGAAGAAAGTGCATCTTCTTCTGCCATCTCCTAAAATCAACCCCTTTAAACTTGTCCAGTTTGGAGAAGTTAGCCACCATATGCTTCATTGCCGCCGCCATTGATTATCACAAAATAATCTTCTTTGATTGTGGGGTTTACTTCGTTCCAACAGGGTGAAGATAATCAATAGCCTAACTACGTACCAATGAATGGTTACCGGATATCTCTTGAAGTCGTGTAATCACTTTCTAAAGAAGATTATTCGAGCCTATGCCTGGGTTAACACGAATACCTCCTTGGGATAAAACCAAGAGTTAGTTCTTGTTTTAGGCACAAATCAAGAACTCTGTGCGTGTAAGTGTTTCTTGTTTCTGTATATTTCATCATGCAAATATGATCACTATTTATAGTGATCCTAGTCATAGAACGATGTAACTCATAGTCAATGGTAATTAAGAGCATTAATCGGCCAATTAAGCTCATAATTACCTACATGAAACCATAGTGGTTACATGATCATAAAACTGGTCATCAAGTCAATATTCAACCCTTATTGATTAGTCAAAGAGGTTACAAAGACTTTGTGCATCACCAGGAGCAGCGTCCTAACCAGGAGCAACTTCCTGACCAGGAGCAACTTCCTCACCAGGAGCAACTTCTTAACCAGGAGCAGCTTCCTACTGATGAACTTTCAACCACTATATTGAGTCCAGGGAGGTCAGGGATTTAATGGGTGTACACTCCGTACCTCCAAACCCATTTACAAGTATGACTCGATCCCACAATTGCACTAAATTTCCAACAAGTAAGTCATTTGGGGATTCAGATTTGAAGACAACCCTGACATTTGGTTGGTTGGGTCGGAAAGCATACCGGATATCTAATTTGAGTTGCGGTTGGGATTCATTTTTTTGTAGGAAGAATTGGAGACGATGAAGTATATAGAAAGTGTGTGAGAAGTATAAAATATTTAGGAGGTATTTATAGGATTTTTAGAAGTGTAAAAATAGGTTTTGGGGATATTTTTTGGAAATCCGCTCCCCCCAAACGGTCATATAGCCGTTATATTGAAACTAAAAAAACATTTTAGAATGACGTGGGCTGGTGCCGACGAGGCGAGGCCCTTGGCGCCAACCCACGGAGTCCTGCGCCGTGAAGGTTTTTTGCGCCATAGCTCGGCGTCAAGAAACCACACGACGACTCCAACTCCTCTTAGAAGAAGAACAAATGCATATCTAGATAACCTTTAATGAAAGGTAAAAGGGTGGGGAGATAATGAGGGATAATAAAGTAGGAGATGATGTTTATGTAAAAGAGAAAAAAGGGATAGATTATATATATGAGAGAGAAAAGTGGGGAGGATTGCCAAGATTTGCAAAACACCAAACTAAGGATGTGACTCCCAATTTTAAAACCTGGCCCTCTCAAACCAATGCAATTTGGCGTAGCCCCACGTCTATGGATCTACACCTGTGAAACAAACAGGCGCTAAAACTAATAAGCACCAAAGTAATAAATAGTTTTTTTTTCAATTTGCATCTATCCACATAATTTAGAGAATATCTAAAACTAATATTGTGGCATTGCTAGATTAACATATCATTTTTTAAGGGCAATTTATATGATACTTAGTAAGGAGATAGGAAAAAATAGGAAGAATAAGCTAGCAATGGATTTGTGAGGGTCTGAGAACCGGTAGATCCAATTACAAAAATTCTTTGTCTATTGAAATGTAAAACCCGCTTTAAAATCCACAAACATTAATTACACGCAGTCACAGATGTAATGAAAACGTTACGTAAATTATTTATTCAGAATAATAAATAATATTATATATCCAAGTATTCAGTATGTATTATTTACTCATTAAAATAAATAAAACATGTCAGAATAATTACAAAAGTTAAAACATGAAATCACGAGACCAATACATGAACCTACACGATATTTACTTAAAACACGGAAAACAAATAAGTATAAAGGGGTGTTTGTGGGACGGTTTGAACAAGTAAACAAAGGGGCATTATAGCCCGACCCATTTAGCAAATAAATCAACCAGGGAACCACACTTTCATTTCATTCCTTTTGTTTCAATAAAATTTAACAAAACCTAGCCCTTATTTTCCCTAGCTGCCGACAGTAAAACAAAATCAAGGGAGACGATTTGATTTTTTTGGTGTTGATTCGATTCGTGTTGATTGTGTGCTATCCTTAGATCACCACTAAACAAGTAAGCAATACTAATCTTTCTCTTTTTGTTTTTAAATCACGAATCTAACCAAGATCACATGATTTTCGAATTATAAAACATGTTTTAATCATTACAGCGATGGGGGTCACGTTAGTTTCACAAAAATCGAGACCCTTTAGGTATCAGTGTGATTTAATTTAAACCAGTCGCGACCCACTAGGGGTGCAGGGTGGTTTTGGTGATGTCGGCAGCAACACAAACCAACCATGGGTGTTTGGTTCCTAAATAGTGGGTAAGAAAGGCAGTCGGGGGTGTTTGGTTTGGTTCGCAGGGGGTGTTTGGTGTAAGCAGTGGGATACCGAGACCCTTAAGGTCTCGGTGGGAACCATGTACACAGCAGGGGAAAACCGGCCACTACCGGTGGGAAACCTAGCCAAGACAGTGACACGGCAACAACTTTGGGGCTGCTGGCCGCCGGATTAAACCAACAGCCATCGGCTGTTGATGGGAGGTTACTTGTTTTATGGATTTGTTTAGTGCGACCGAGATAGATATCTCGATAGGCTTGGGTTCGGGTTACACGGATTTAATAACATGAGGCTTTTGATTTAGCATTTTTACAATCAATTTTTAATTTAATTACTTATGATAAATTAATCAAAGTATAAATCATTCTAATATAATTAACATTTATTAAATTAATAATGTTTTATTAGTTTGTTTATTTGATACTTTGATAATAATTAAATGATTAATTATTCATGAAACCATTTATTAAATCATTTTGGGAACTTTTTATTTTAGGAAACTTTCTTTTTTTTGCTGGTTACTTACAACTGTATAATAGTACAAGAATACATGTTATACACTAATTAGAGTACAAGAAATACACTAATCAGAAATACATAAGAATAGTCAGAGTTCCCCGATTATACACAAATCAGTAAAACAATACCAGAACATGTAAAGCAAGTTAAGAATAGTAAGAATCAGTAAAAGTATACAGTTCTCAGACAACTCATTCGTGTCCTTTATTCATGTAGCTATTTGTGAAGTCAGAGTAGGAGTTTCATCTGTTTTCTTTGTAGTCAGTTACTGGACAAAAGGTACAGATTTCCCGTCCTTCAGTATGAACTTTCTTTTCTATGCATGATTAGGATTCACCGTCTGCAGCCATCTGTTTTCCCCAGTTATATGTATAAAAAATTACATGATCCATGATAGTTATATTAATTTCCTGAGCTTTATATACATGCATTACCAGTTTCATCTAGTTACGGAGGTACCGTAACCATGACATTTGAGGCACCGGTGTCATGAATCCTCTGCGAGGGAGTGATTTCTTGTAGCGTCCCTTATATTTCAGTTGGCCATTTATCAGTATTATCAGCGGGGCGTATGGGTGCATGCTAGTTTATCAGTTTACAGTTTATCAGGTGAATGTGGTGTGTGCTCTACATCCTTCACATTGGAGTTGATCCTTCCACCCAGATATCAGTTAGAGGTCACCCCTCTATAGCTTGACAAGGTCACCCCTCTATGTATTCATGCAGACGTTGTTATATTACATGACTTATATAAGCTCTTGGCACTTAAAATACAGTATATACATGTTTTCAGCTTTATCAGTTATTAGTTCAGTTTTACAAATTATAAACCAGGTTTTCTAGGACATACACAGTTCCGCTGCATTTTACTTATCAGTCTTTCAACTTCAGTATTTTTGTCTGTTCAACTTAGTATTCCAGATCTTTCTTTTATATTCCAGATATTCTTATCATGTCATTATATCTGTTCACTGAGCGTATTGCTCAACCGTATTTTCTTTCCATGACTCATACGACAGGTACCCAAGGACGGACTTGAGCATTTAGCGGACGTAAATATGATGGGAGCTACCTTATACTTCTATTCCTTTTGCATTTCATTTACTTTATGCAGATTTTTGAGTTTATGTTTGGGAGCCGATGTTAGATTCCGGTTTTCCTTTATGGTCATGTATGTTTTAATACATATTACCTTGCATGTGAAGATACGCCATAAATACACGTAACGGTCCACTTATCAAAGTGGGGTGTTACATGAAAATTCAAGTAAAAAAGTTAAGTTTACATCCTTAAGGATACAATCCTTATTGGATTTTTTAGACTAAAAAATAAACTCGTTTCTATAGCGCTAAAGATCATATTGTTGATTGAACAACCTCGTGTAGTATAGGGTACAAATCCGGAGAAACATATGCTTGGTCCGCTAAGGTGATGAATCATAATTTGCCCTATTATTTGCAGAACATTAATATTTGTATTCCACGTTCCTATATCATGTTCGTGAATTCTTCGATTCAACAAATATATATTTTTAACGAGAGTTATAAGAGAGAGGAGAGTGGTGGTGCTATAGGCTGGTGGTAAGCTATGACACGAGATTTGAGTTTGGTGTATCATTTTGTGTGTTAGCGTCATTGCTCTGGCGTCGTGGCTACCAGCTCATGTCAAAAAAAAAATTATTTTTTTGAATCTAAATGGATATATCATCTATGGAACCAAAAAAACCCCTATGACAACAGAAATCATCAATGCCACTGAAAAGTGGTGTTATACCATTTTTGCTACCATAACTTATTTTGCTGATGTGACATTATTTTTTGGCTATAGCACCAAGTTTATCTTTCCATGTGCTCTAAGTTGCCTAGATAGAAATGATCATGAATATCTTATCTACAATTAATCATTATATCTAGTTATGTTTAACAAGATAATCGTTATTAACTTGAATATGATTCTATCTGTATGTCAAGAAAAGCAACTTACAAAATGCTTATCAATTTATCGACCAATGAAATATCATCTATATGATATTTTGTTAAATTTTTGGACTAATTTAATGGTCAACCATTTCTAGGTGTGAGATACTCAATGTTCTAAAAGGCGCGCCTTTGCAGCGCTAAGGCAGGGCAAAGGCGTGAGGCGTGGCCTCCACGTTAAGAAATAAACCTTGGCGTCGGCGCTAGGCATGGCCTGGGATAAAGCGGAAAAAGGCGAGCAAAAGCGGACAAAGGCGCAAGTTTTTTTGAAAAGATTTGAAAATTTTTATATATTTAGGATTTTTACTTACGTTTACAAATATTTTTAATTTTAGTTAAGATTTATAAATGTTTATAACTCGTATAATTATAAATATGATATAAAACTAAAAATTTATAATTATATATTGCCGCCTTAAGTTACGCCTTAATAACGCCGCGCCGCTACGCATTACGCAAAAGCTCAAGGCTTAGACTCGCCGCCACGCCGCGTCTCACGCTATCTGGAACCTTGGAGATACTATATGATCATCTTGTTTATTTTTCAAATCGGTTCAATCTTTTCTAAAGCAATAAATAATTATACTTATAAAATTATAATCTTAGAGCATCTAATATGATGATTTTTTCTAAAAGTTTATAAAATTAATTTACACAAATTGTTGTTTTATAAACCTACTTTCATTATGTATAAACTTCTTCTAAATTTATAAATCTTTCACATAATTCAAATGCATTAAATTATAAAGAGGTTTAAAAAATCTTTGACCTCTTTATGCGACATAAGCTTAAAATGTATGTCCACTATGGTTTACAAATTTTTAGATCTCTTCAAAACTTTATAAACTTATATATAAATCACCATATTGGATGCCCTTAGTTCAACTTTTTATGCAAAATATGTGTTTTTTAAAATACAAAGCATGTGATTTTAAAATTTTAATGTAGTGTGTGCAAGGTTCTAGATAGCGTGAGGCGCGGCGTGGAGGCGAGTCCAAACCTTGAGCTTTTAGGTAAGGCGTAGCGGCGCGACGTTTTTAAGGCGGCAATATATAATTATAAATTTTTAGTTTTATATCATATTTATAATTATACGAGTTATAAACATTTATAAATCTTAACTAAAATTAAAAATATTAGTAAACGCAAGTAAAAATCCTAAATATATGAAAAATTTTAAAGCCTTTCAAAAAAACTTGCGCCTTTGCCCACTTTTGCTCGCCTTTTCCCGCCTTATCCCAGGTCACGTCTAGCGTCGACGCCAATGTCTATTTCTTAACGTGATGGCCACACTTCACGCCTTTGCTCTGCCTTGGCGCCACAAAGGCGCGCCTTTTAGAACCTTGAGTGTGTGTTTTTAAAAGTTGTCAAATTTAAATTGATTGTCTAAGTTGTAATAAAAAGTATTTAAAGATAATTTAAACAAACTTAAATTATTCATTAATATAAGTTTAAAAATTTTAAGTAAAAGAAAAAGAATTATAAAAACATTTGGTAGATATAATTTCATGGCAAATTGTGTTACTTTTTACAGGTTTCATTTATTAAACAGGCCATATATATCAGCCTCATAAACAGAAAGCCTTTTCAATTTTAACATCTCAAATAATCAAAACTAAGAAACCATTTACACCTAATAGACATGTCATTGCATATCATTATTAATTATTATTATATTGTAAATGTATCATATATTTATAAAATTGAATAGTATCATTTTTCTATCTATAAATACAATGTCCACTTACGTAGGATTTGCATGTTTTATAACAACAAATAACAATGTCTCTTTTCACACTCATATTTGTCTTGCTCTTTAGCTCTTCATTTGCAACTTCAAATAATTCCCATGAAGACTTCATTCGATGCTTGATCAATTCACCACAACTAACTACTCCGATAGCCGGAGCAATCTTCACTCCGGACAACTCTACGTTCCCAACCGTGTTACAAATGTACATTCAGAACCAAAGGTTTAACGAATCCACCACCCCAAAACCGTACCTAATTGTCACAGCATTAGACATTTCC
The DNA here is from genome assembly GCA_025667525.1 of Glebionis coronaria. NCBI lineage: Eukaryota > Viridiplantae > Streptophyta > Magnoliopsida > Asterales > Asteraceae > Glebionis > Glebionis coronaria. The sequence goes on from CM046874.1 coordinate 685,544,290, forward strand.
CATGTTCAAGCCTCCATCTTATGTGCTAAACAACACAAGCTATTAATGAAAACCCGAAGCGGAGGTCATGATTATGAGGGTCTCTCTTATGTCGCGAAAGATCCCTTCTTTATCCTTGATTTGTTCAATTTACGATCAATCAACGTCTCAATTGAAGATGAGACTGCATGGGTTCAAGCTGGTGCAACCCTTGGTGAACTTTACTATAGGATCGCTGAAAAAAGTGCCACACGTGGTTTTCCAGCCGGTGTTTGCCCTACGGTCGGTGTTGGTGGACATATTAGTGGTGCTGGATACGGTAACATGATGAGAAAATACGGTCTTACTGTTGATAATGTCCTCGATGCTGAAATTGTTGACGTTAATGGGAGACTTTTGAACCGTGCATCAATGGGTGAAGATTTGTTTTGGGCTATTACAGGTGGTGGAGGTGTGAGTTTCGGTGTGGTTATATCGTATAAAGTAAATTTAGTTCGGGTACCAAATAACGTTACTGTTTTCCAGGTGAGAAGGACTTCAGAACAAAATGTTACTGACGTCGCTCACAAGTGGCTACAAGTAGCCGATAAGTTAGATAATAATCTATTCATTCGTATGGTTTTTAACGTTGTTAACGACACAAACGGCGAGAGAACCATACGTGCTTCTTTTCCAAGCTTGTTTCTCGGAAATACCACAACCCTAATCAATATTATGGATCAAACCTTCCCAGAGCTAGGGTTACAAGTGTCTGATTGTCAAGAAATGAATTGGACTCAATCGGTTCTATGGTACTACAGCTTTCCCCCTAATTCCCCAGACTCAACTCTACTTAGTCGAATCCCACGATCACTCACTCATCTCAAAAGAAAATCCGACTACGTAAAAAACCCTATTTCAAAGCAAGGGTTAAGGTCAATCTTCAAGAAAATGATCGAGTTACAACTTCCGGGCCTAACTTTTAATCCTTATGGTGGACGAATGGCCGAGATTTCTGAGTTTGCAAAACCTTTCCCTCATCGAGCTGGCAACATAGCGAAAATCCAATATGCAGCTGACTGGAACCAAGACGGTGTTGATATCGCCAACCAAAATGTAAACCTAACAAGGGTTTTACGTGAATTCATGACACCATTTGTGTCAAAGAACCCTAGAGAGGCTTTCTTGAACTATAGGGATTTGGATATTGGAGTAAACAATAATGGGAAAAACAGTTACCTTGAAGGGACTGTTTATGGGATCAAGTATTTCAAGGAGACTAACTTTAACAGGTTGGTGAAGGTGAAAACAATGGTGGATCCTGATAACTTTTTCAGAAATGAGCAAAGTATTCCAACTTTGCCAACTTCTAGGAAGTAAACTATATAAACTATATATGTATATATGTCATTCTTTGACTCATATTTGCTTGTAACAATAGCTTGTAATCATCTTTGTAATAATAATCAAGAATAAGACTTGTGAAGTTGTTTAATAAACGTTCATGTATTTACTATTTAGGAATCAAAGAGATATACCATGTTCATTATTTATGTTTAATTAATATCTAGAATATTTTGATAAGCTAATACTAGAAGTTAGGGTTAATACATACGTAGATCGTTAACGTTTCTAAAAAAGTGCACCTAAGTTAATAACGTTTCAATTCGTTCACTCAAGTTAATTAAGTATACGGGTTAGTTAAAACCATATTTTATCACCAAATTGCCCACAAAAGCAGAAAGACCTTTAAAGAGCCGATCCCTTAATTGTAAGTGGTGTATTCTTGTTTGAATGTTTAACTGTCATACTTTCAAAGCTACAAAAATTAGCCTCTTTATGTGGATAATTGCTCTATTTGCCGAGACTCATCTTCTTGTTCGGGTCATCTTTATCTCTCACATATTCTAGTTTGGTGCACATATCAAGTCTTTTAGATAAATCTTGATCCTGCAACCAAGTTGCTGATACTATCTTTGACCATATGACCGGCTATAAAAGTAGTTTAGTTTTAGTTTGCTAATATCCAATCGAACAGTGTTTGTTACAAAATTGTTACTGTATAATGTTATTGAAGCTATGTCGCCGCTAACACGTTATGTATGCGAAAACTATCAAGTTTAGAAAACCTGCTTAGCACAAGTAGTTTGGTTTTGGTCAGATATAATGTTACTGAAACTGCATGTTCTTCTTGGTGTTGGAAATATCTACTGGTGACCGTTATGTTTGTAAGAGACGTTGAACTTGCAAAAATGGTTCACATTTTTAAGCTTGATTCGCCTCCATATAGTTTGATGACACCTGAATAAGTTTTCAAACCATTTATATGAAGTCTAGATTCAAGACTGCATGCGTATTTGTTCATCTTTTTAGATAGCCATCAGGGGGCGTATGGAGCATCAGTTAATACATTCTATGTATTTTATTTCAGTACCAAGGTTGTTTGGTTCCAGCTAGCTATTACGTTACTGAATTAATTAGTTATTATATTTGCCAAGACTACAAGTTTAGAGAATCTGCTTGTCATTTATTAAAACATAATTTGACAACTGTTATAAGCTCAAGGGTAAGAAAGATAAATATATTTCTTTTATATTTCCTATTTTGCAATGTTTGGTTTTTCTTTGACAGGTTGTGAGAACTTGAAGGGCTTAATGTTGCAAGTTGACCAAAGTGCAGTCAACCCTAGTCAAGGGTGCTTATATACTCCTTTTCTTAGTTTGTTCCGTCATTCTGTTTTACTTTGCATCTTGTTTCATCTCTCACATAGTTTGATCCGCCATTGTTGATCTGAGCGATCTTGTTAATTTTGTTCTTGTATATTGATCTTGCCTGTAAGATCAATTATACTTTTAGTTTCTTTGATTTCTGAGTTGTATGTACGATCACAAAGCTAGGTATCACATTTGAAGTGATAGCCTAACGCAGTTATAGAAAAATAAAAGGGGAGGTTGGTTGATTAAATCTTTTCTTGTGTTTTTTTTTATAAATCGAATTTGGTATCAGAGCCTTTGGTTCTTGATATCTGAGTTTTTAAACCGATTTTATTAACAATCTTGATTAATCTTGTGATTAATCGTGTTCTAATTGTGGTTAATTACAAGATTTTTATCAATTAAATTTTTTAGGGTTTTTAAAATTTGGGGGTTTTCTGATTCTTGGTGATCTGTGGTGTTTAATTGGGTTCTTTTGTGCTTAATCAAGCTCAATTGTATTTCTGGTAAGTTTAATTGAAGAAACCCTAAAATCCAGAAATTAGGGTTTCGTTCAATTTTTGGGCATTTGTTATTTTGTGTTAGTTATTTGTTATAACTAACCTTTTCAGGTTGTTTTTCCGCTGTGCTTGTTGGTTGTGATAAGATCTTCTTGATCTTATTGTTTCTTGGTGCTTTTGCTTGTAGCTGCGCGTGTTTGTAACACCTCTATCGCTCTCTCTCTTTTTATTTGTTGTTTTAGAAGGGGTTTTAGGTGTCGAAGGGATTAGTTAGCTTTGGAGGATTGATTCAGTTTTCATTTGTGCTAGTTGTTTGTTGGTTGTAGAGGAGGTACAAGGAGTTTTTTGTGCTTTGTTTGATCTTTGTGTGTTTTCATTATGTCTGTTTCTAAGAAAGGTGACCAGGATGATGATCCTGTTAGTGATACTGAAACTGAAAGTGAAACTGTCATTCATACTAATGACCCTTTGTTTTTACACCCTACTGACACAAATGGGCAGCCCATTGTGAGTGTTAAACTCACTGGTCCTGAAAATTATAAAGTATGGGCTGCTGCATTTAAACTTGCTTTGCATACTAAGAATAAATTGGGTTTTATTGATGGTACTTGTGAGAAGAATAATGATGATAATGTTTTGACTGATCAATGGGATAGATGTAATGCTGTGGTTTTATCTTGGATTCTTGGATGTATCTCTTTTGAGTTATATCAAGGACAAATTTTCTCTAAAAATGCTAAAGATGTGTGGGATGAATTTAAAGAAACTTATGATAAAATTGATGGATCTGTTATCTATAATTTGCATTATAAGATTTGTTCTCTTACTCAATCTGGCTCTTCTTTGTCTGAATACTATCACAATTACAACAGTCTTTGGAGGCAGTTTGACTCACTTGTCAATCTTCCTTCATGTAAATGTGATGGTGCTCCTCAATTGAAGAGTCACAATTCTCTTATAAGACTCATGCAATTTTTGATGGGTCTTGATGACACTTTCAGTGTTGTTAGGAGTCAATTACTAACTGCAGACCCTTTGCCAGATGTTAAATCTGCTTTTGCTACTCTATCTAGGGTTGAGTCTCATAAGAATAATCTGGTTCATGTTGTGAGTGATAAGAATACTGCTACTGCTTTTGTTACTAAACCTAATAATTGGAATGGTAATAAAAATACTCAAAACAGTCAAAATGGTCAAAACAGAGGTCCTAATAAGAATAATAATAAGTTTGTTTGCACTCATTGTAATATGAATGGCCATACTGTTGATAGAAGTTTTGAGCTTAATGGATACCCTCCAGGTTTCAAGAAAAGAAATACTGGAGGATCTAATGGTTCTAATAATGTCACTAGTTCTCTTGGTAATAATTTTGATCAGGGATCTGGTAAATCTCTTCCCTTTACTAATGATCAGATAAATAGTGTAACACCCCATTTTGGAAATGGAATATTACGCATAATCATGGCGTGTCATCAAAGCATACAAGGATAAATGTCTAAGCATTATTCAACCATAAATACTGGAGGATCTAATGGTTCTAATAATGTCACTAGTTCTCTTGGTAAGAATTTTGATCAGGGATCTGGTAAATCTCTTCCCTTTACTAATGATCAGATAAATAGTGTAACACCCCATTTTGGAAATGGAATATTACGCATAATCATGGCGTGTCATCAAAGCATACAAGGATAAATGTCTAAGCATTATTCAACCATAAAAGGGAAATACCGGAATCAAACATCGGTACCCCAAAGTAAAGCTCATCACACACAAACATAAATACTGTACAAGGAAAGAACGAAACAATGTCCATAGCAACTGTATCAAAGTAAAGGAAATGCATAAAGTAAAGAAAGACAGTAAAGCTTCCAGTCCATATGCACCTACGTTTGAGATCTACGAGCGTCCCTGAGTACCTGCCGTTTTGGGAACATGAAAAGGAAAACGGCTGAGCAAGACGCTCAGTGCACGGATGTACAAATATAGCATGAAATAGGATAAGCATGTAACATATAACATCGGAAGACTAAGTACTGAGTAAACTGGTTAAGTATCAAGAAAACTGGTTTTATAGTTTGAAAAGCCTTATGTTTATCTTGTGAAAACTGTTTTAACATATATATACCATAGCCCATATAGGTCATGAAAAGGTCACGTGCATGAATACTTGGAGGGGTGACCTCATCATGCTGATTAGAGGGGATGCCTCTAATCAATATACTGGTTTGGGTAGGAGGGATCAACTCCTTGTGAAGGGTGCAAGGCACACACCACATTCACCATGATAACTGAATAAAAACATGTAACTAGGATGCACCCATACGCCCCACCTGATATAATAATATGGCCAAAACTGAAAGGGACGCCACGAGCAATCACTCCGCCGTGGGGAAGTCATAACATCGGTGCCTCCAATGCTATGGTTATGGTACCTCCATAACTAGGTGAAACTGGTCATGCTTGTATATGGCTATAGATTATGCTAATTAAACATAAGCAGTTCAAAACAATAAAACAAATACTGGGGAAAACAGTTGGCTGCATACGGGGAAATCCTAATAAGGAAGGAATGTCCATACTGAAAGGACGGGAATCCGTACCTCAAGTCCAGTGAATGAACGGAAGAAAGACTCCTACTTCTGGATCACTAACGCTACATGAATACACACTTGTATAAGTATCGATTCACTGATTACGTACTGGGTTTTGTGTCTCATTTTAGCTGATTTGGTATGTTTTAGGTCATGGTTCACTGTTTAAAGCCTTAAACTGTGTTTATCTAGCATTCTGATTAATCTGATTAAGTATTACTGGTGTTTCATGTATTATTATACTTACTGTGTAATAATAAGTAACTTTCCAAAAATAGCAGGTTTCCAAAAATAGAAAGTTTCCAAAAATAGAAAGTTTCCAAAAATAGAAAGTTTCCAAAAATAGAAAGTTACCAAAGATAGAAAGTTTCCAAAAATAGAAAGTTTCCAAAAATAGAATTTACTGCTTAAAATAGATTAGTTTCTAAAAAATAGAAAGTTTCCAAAAATAGATCAGCTGCCTTAATTAAATAAGTTTCCATATATAGAAGGTTTCCATAATTAGATTAGCTGCCTGAAATAGATAGATTTCCATATATAGAAGGTTTCCATAACTAGATTAACTGCCTTATTTAATTAAGTTTCTATAAATAGAAGTTTCCATATTTAGAATTAAGCTGGTTACATAAGCTAACATATAAGTCTAAGTGTTTATAAGCTTATTTCTTAAGTCATATGATATAGTATATAGTTTAATTATTATTTCATGTATTTTAATTAAACTATAGGTTAAGCATTTTAATTAAAGTATAACATGTTTTAATTAAAATGAAATGAAAATACTTAGGTTAAAATGTGTATTATTATTATTAATAACATAACCTAAGTCATGTCTAAATTAATTAATTATAGGCATGTTTTTAAATAATTAATTAATTATAACTTATAACATAAAATACTTAGGTTAAATTAATGTCATGTTAAACTAATAATAAAATAACCTAAGTCATGATTTAATTAATATTTCATGTTATTAATTAATTATATCCTAAGTTCATAATTCATAAAAATTAACATGTAGCATGAATCATGATTTAACCAACGAACCATGAATCGGGCATGAATTCGACACCGTACTCCGAGCCAAACTCGGGGCACGTGTGCCTCCTTGCTGCCGTGGGTCCCACATGAGCCAACCAAGACCAAAAATGGTCTTGGTGGTGGCGGCAATAGCAAACCAAACCCCCCTCGGGTTTGTTTGCTAGGCGGCCAAAAACAAACACCCCTTTTAAATCATTCTTTGATTTTAATTAATACCAAAACATGTTAGATCAATGATTAATTATCATGTTTAAATAAAAAAATAATAACATGTTCATGAAAATAATCAAAGATTAAAAGAATTAAAAAGAATTAAAAAGAAGGGTTAGAAAGGTATACCACTATGTAGCTTGGAAAAAGGATGAACAAACACTGATTATAACAATAGTTTTTAAGATCAAAATCAAACAATCACCCTCCTATGGTGATGCTTAGGTGGCGGCACAAAGAGAGCACAAGGCGGAGGAGAGAAAACTCTTTTAGGGTTTTTGTGTTTATTTCTTGAAAGTGAAAAATGAAAACTAGTTTTACTCTTTACCCCCCTTTACTTGTAAAAGTCCATGGGCTAAGCCCATTTCTTGTTGTGTGCCGTGGGTATGGGGGCCCCACATGGGGTACCCGTACCTTTCTCGTGTCCCGATGTTTCGTGTTCGTTCGTGGTTAAACGTGTTCGTGTCTGAAGCGTTTCTGTTTATTTTATCATGTAGTTACCGTAATCTTAACGCTCGTAATTATATTATATTTATTTACGTAAGTATTCTAATTTGTATTTTAAATGGTGATCATGATTTAATTATGATATATTTATTAACTGTTTATCATGAGTTCGTACGTAATCGATACTTGTCATGTCATACACGTATGCACTTGCTTGATTGTTAGCACATGAATGTGATCAATACTAAATGAGGTAAGTTTTAATCTAGGACGTACGATCTTAAGGGCACTATTCATGGTAAAAGCATGCGGGTTTTACAATTCTTCCCCCCTAAAAAGAATAATTCGTCCCCGAATTATAGATAAAGTAAGCTGAAAAGAAGTGACATACCCGAACTCAAAATATGAAGTGAGGGTAAGAAGCCCGGATAGACTCCTCTGTTTCCCAAGTGGCTTCCCGCTCGGTATGGTCCCTCCAAAGAATTTTGACGAATGGAATCGTCTTCCTTCTCATGACTCGTTCTTGCCTGTCGAGTACTCGTTCGGGTTCTTCTATAAAAGTGAGATCTTCACGTATCTGTTCCAGTGGATACTGAACCATGTGAAGGGGATGATAATTGTACCCTCTGAGTAAGGACACATGGAACACGTTATGCACGTGCGAAAGCTGAGGAGGTAACGCCAATCGGTAAGATACTTCGCCGATTCGTTCAACGATATCAAATGGTCCGATGAACCGAGGACTGAGTTTTCCTTTGATCCCGAAGCGTTTAACACCACGTGCCGGCGAAACCTTGAGGAAGACGTGATCTCCCACATTAAAATGTATGTCCCTACGATGCTTATCGGCGTAACTCTTCTGACGTGATCGTGCTTCCTGCAATTTCTGCTTAGCTACTTCGATCTTCTCATTGGTCATTTCTATAATCTCTGGTCCTTCGAGTGTTCGCTCTCCCACTTGATCCCAGCAAGTTGGAGCGCGACACTTTCTGCCATACAACATTTCGAAAGGAGCACATTTGATACTTGCGTGTCAGCTGTTGTTGTATGCAAACTCGACTAAGCAGATGTAATCGTCCCAATCACCTGTCCATTCCAACGCACACGACCTTAACATATCTTCCAATGTCTGAATTGTTCGCTCCGATTGTCCGTCCGTTTGAGGATGAAAGGCCGTACTCAGCTTAAGTTGTGTACCCCAAGCTTTTTGCAGACCTTTCCAGAATCGCGACGTGAAACGAGGATCTCTGTCTGAGACGATGCTGGAGGGAGTGCCGTGGAGTCTCATGATCTCCCTTCTGTACGTATCTGCGAGTTTACTTACCGGATCTTCCTTGCGTATCGGTAAGAAATGAGCTGATTTGGTGAGTCGATCAACAATGACCCAAATAGCATCGTGCTTCTTCTTGGTAGGCGGAAGACCGGTAACAAAATCCATGGTGATTTTGTCCCACTTCCACTCTGGAATATCCAACGGTTGAAGGAGACCGCCCGATCGCTGATGTTCAATGTTAACCTGCTGGCAGGTAAGACATTTGGAGACGTACGTGGCTACATCCTGTTTCATACCACTCCACCAAAAGTGCTGTCTGATGTCATGGTACATTTTTGTCGACCCAGGATGTATAGAAAATGGGGAGCTGTGAGCTTCAGCTAACAATGCTTCCCGGAGTTTTGGATTGTCAGGAACACAAAGTCTCGTGCCCTGCCAAACGATACCGTCTGCGTCCATTCTGAATTCTGTCTGCTTCTCCAAATTCTGAATTATCGCCCAAATCTCTCCATCATCCTTCTGCACTTCCTTAATCCTAGTCAGTAACTCAGGTTCTACTCTAAGATTCGCCCAGTATCCATGCTGCCCACGTACCATGATTTCGATGTCTAGTCGCTCCAAGTCTCTTATGTTTTGTTCCTCGATCTCAATGCCGTTTATCATTCCGGACTTTCTGCTGAGTGCATCTGCTACTACATTAGCCTTTCCGGGATGATACTGTAGGTTAATATCATAATCCTTCAACAGTTCCAACCATCTCCTTTGTCTCATGTTCAATTCTCGCTGTGTGAAGATATACTTCAAGCTCTTGTGATCCGTGAAAATGTCGCATGATTCTCCGTATAAGTAATGCCTCCATATCTTCAATGCGAACACCACTGCAGCAAGTTCCAGGTCATGCGTAGGGTAGTTTTCTTCATAGGGCTTAAGCTGCCGTGAAGCATACGCGATCACTTTCCCATGTTGCATGAGAACACAGCCCAGTCCCTTCCCCGATGCATCGCTATAGATCTGAAATCCACCTGTACCAGATGGGAGAGTAAGAATAGGTGCAGATACTAACTTCTGCTTTAGGTCTTCGAAGCTCTTCTCTCGTTCTTCCGTCCAGACGAATTTCTCTCCTTTTCGCATCAGTTTGGTGAGAGGCAATGCCAGGCGGGAAAAGTTCTCCACGAATCTTCGATAATATCCAGCTAAGCCTAAGAAACTGCGGACTTCTGTCGCTGATGTTGGTCTTGGCCATTTAGTGATATCCTCAACCTTCGTTGGGTCCATAGTGATCCCTTCTGCTGATACAATGTGACCTAAGAATGCCACCTTGTTTAGCCAGAACTCACACTTGGAGAATTTCGCATACAGCTGCTTCTGACGAAGAATCTGTAGTACAGTACGGAGATGATCTTCGTGTTCCTCCGTGGACTTTGAGAAAATCAAGATGTCATCGATGAATACAATGACAAATTTATCAAGGAATTCATGAAAGATTCTGTTCATCAGATCCATGAATACTGCTGGAGCGTTAGTCAGGCCGAATGGCATGACCACAAACTCATAATGGCCATAGCGGGTACGAAAAGCAGTCTTGGCAATATCCTGCTCTTTAACCCTTAGCTGATGGTAGCCTGACCTTAGATCGATCTTTGAGAAGTGTTTGGCTCCTTGAAGTTGGTCAAACAGATCGTCTATACGTGGCAGTGGATATCTATTGCGGATGGTAATCTTATTAAGTTCACGGTAGTCAATGCAAAGTCGCATGCTGCCGTCCTTCTTCTTAACGAACAAGACCGGTGCGCCCCATGGAGATGCGCTTGGTCTAATGAACCCTCGTTCAAGAAGTTCCTGCAGTTGGTCCTTCAGTTCTTTTAGCTCTATGGGAGCCATACGATACGGAGCCTTAGAGATTGGCTCAGCTCCTGGAACAAGGTCGATGTTGAACTCCACTTCTCGTGTAGGTGGTATGCCTGGAAGTTCATCTGGGAAGACGTCTTGAAATTCCGAAACTACTGGTTGATCCTGAATCGATGGGGATTTAGCATCCATGTCATGAACCGTAGCTAGATAACCTTCGCAGCCATGTGACAGTAATGCACGTGCTTGCAAGGTAGATATGACTTGTACAGACCGCCCGGGTATGAACCCGTTATGGATGTACTCTGGTGCATTAATGTCGCCGAAGATCACCCGATATGAGTGGCAGTCTATGGTAGCATGGTGCCTGGATAGCCAGTCCATGCCAAGAATCATATCGAACTCAATCATGTCCAGGGGAAGTGCATCTACTGCACGAACTCTATCGTCAAACTCTAGAGGAAGACTCTTGTATACATGAGTTATTAATACAGAGTCCCTCAGAGGCGTGGAAATGGTAAGCTTATTTTCTAATGGCAAGGGAAGTGTCCTGATGTTCTTAGCATAAGTAGTGGAAATAACTGAATGAGTGGCACCCGTGTCGAAAAGAACACATGCAGCCTGGCCGTACATATACAAAATTCCAGTAATGGTACCTGTAGATTTGTTTGCCTGATCGCGCGATGTCGTGTAGACACGCCCAGTGGTAGGAGGCGGTTTAGTATCAGCATGACCCGAAGTACCCTCCATTTCACCCTTACGGCAATCTCTCATACGATGGCCAGGGAGGCCGCACTTGTAGCACGCGTCGGAATCACGACGACATGGGCCAGGGTGTCTGCGATGGCAAGTGCTGCAAAGAGGATGAGTGAATCCTCCAGCAGGAGTCCTTGCTTGCTGAGGGCCTGCTGATGACAAAACGTGTTAAGAATAAAGTATATGCACGAGTATAGGATGTAAGCGTCATAAGATGCTTACCAGTGTTAGCTGAACGGTTAGGCTGAGAACCCCTGTGGTTCTGGTCCCTTCCGTTACCGTGGTTCCTGGTAGAGATTAATATAGTGTCAGCATGGGAAATATAACATGAAATCATAAGAAGATGCGTAAATAGTAGGACCTGTTGTTGTTGGAGTGTCCCGCATTGTTACGGTAATTATCATTACCGTTGCGCCTTTCCACAACAGAACGGTCGTTAGTGTGACCGTTTCCTTTGGGCTGATTAGGCTGCTGCTGAGTAGCCGGCTGAGACCGGTCCCCAGTTTTCTGCCTGGAAGATACAGTTTAAGAGATGATTATAGAACATATAATGATAGGATACGGCCAGGTTAACGCTAGAACACGAAATGTTTTACCTCTTGTCGGGTCTTTCAGCTTCCCCGAACTCATCGCGTTCCTGCAACATCTCAAGCTTCCTTGCTGCGTCGGCCACTTGTGCTACTGTATTGAACGTAGCACATACCAGATTGTTCGCGACCGAGGTGCGAAGTGCCCACCTAAAATGGTGTGCCTGCTCCTCAGGAGTACCAGCCGCTGCTCCCAGAAAACCTGCCAAGCGAAGAAAGCGCTGCATGAATTCGTTGCTATTCTCGCCCGCTCTCTGACGTATCCCGTGGTATTCACGCTTGAGTTTGTCCTGCTCTGCCTTAGGAAAGAACTGCTCCATCACTCTCTCCTTGAATTGGGCCCATGTCAAACCAGCGACCCATTCATCACCTCCTTCTGACTGCGTCAAAGCTAGCCACCAGTTGAGTACATCGCCTTCAAACCGGTAGCATGCCAATCTTGCCTTGAAGGCGGGGTCACATCCCATAGCATTGAAGATTTCTCAATGTGAGTCAGCCAGCTTTCAGCATCGCTGGGGCTATCAGTCTTTTCAAAAGCTCTAGGACGGAGCTTGTTAAATCTTTCCAACCATACCGCTAGTGTCACTGGGGGAGGAGGAGGAGGAGGTGCCTGATTCTGCTGCTGCTGATTGTTGGCAGCTTGGACTTCAGCACGAATGTCATTCCTCAGTTGAGGAAGTAAGGCTTGCATGGCAGCCTGAATTGCAGCATTGAGCTGCTCTTGCTCGCGTGTGAGAACCATCTGACAGTATAACATAAAACATATGATTGACAGTTCAAACATAAAATATATAAAAAAAAATAAAAAAAAAATAATAAATTTATGCCTAAAATTTCACGAGAAAAATTTTATGCAAGAAAATCTTTGTATGAATGCATGATGCAGTTTTATGAAAACTTTGATGCTCGAGAGTGAACGCCCCAGGTCAGTTCACTCAAAATAAAAGACATATCAAGGGGACGCCTATGGGTCGGTCCCAAATCTAAAAGTTTCGATAAAACACATGCGACTAAATAGGGCCAGTCCTGTACCAACCATTACTTAGTCAAAAACCCTGTAACAATGACATGTATATGTATGCTTAAAATGATGAATGCATGAAAACAACTGTCAGTTCTAGGAAGACCGTAGTGACTACCCACTAATCACAGGTCATATTTGAGAGCCTACAGGTCGAAACCTTGGCTCTGATACCATAATTGTAACACCCCATTTTGGAAATGGAATATTACGCATAATCATGGCGTGTCATCAAAGCATACAAGGATAAATGTCTAAGCATTATTCAACCATAAAAGGGAAATACCGGAATCAAACATCGGTACCCCAAAGTAAAGCTCATCACACACAAACATAAATACTGTACAAGGAAAGGACGAAACAATGTCCATAGCAACTGTATCAAAGTAAAGGAAATGCATAAAGTAAAGAAAGACAGTAAAGCTTCCAGTCCATATGCACCTACGTTTGAGATCTACGAGCGTCCCTGAGTACCTGCCATTTTGGGAACATGAAAAGGAAAACGGCTGAGCAAGACGCTCAGTGCACGGATGTACAAATATAGCATGAAATAGGATAAGCATGTAACATATAACAGCGGAAGACTAAGTACTGAGTAAACTGGTTAAGTATCAAGAAAACTGGTTTTATAGTTTGAAAAGCCTTATGTTTATCTTGTGAAAACTGTTTTAACATATATATACCATAGCCCATATAGGTCATGAAAAGGTCACGTGCATGAATACTTGGAGGGGTGACCTCATCATGCTGATTAGAGGGGATGCCTCTAATCAATATACTGGTTTGGGTAGGAGGGATCAACTCCTTGTGAAGGGTGCAAGGCACACACCACATTCACCATGATAACTGAATAAAAACATGTAACTAGGATGCACCCATACGCCCCACCTGATATAATAATATGGCCAAAACTGAAAGGGACGCCACGAGCAATCACTCCGCCGTGGGGAAGTCATAACATCGGTGCCTCCAATGCTATGGTTATGGTACCTCCATAACTAGGTGAAACTGGTCATGCTTGTATATGGCTATAGATTATGCTAATTAAACATAAGCAGTTCAAAACAATAAAACAAATACTGGGGAAAACAGTTGGCTGCATACGGGGAAATCCTAATAAGGAAGGAATGTCCATACTGAAAGGACGGGAATCCGTACCTCAAGTCCAGTGAATGAACGGAAGAAAGACTCCTACTTCTAGATCACTAACGCTACATGAATACACACGTGTATAAGTATCGATTCACTGATTACGTACTGGGTTTTGTGTCTCATTTTAGCTGATTTGGTATGTTTTAGGTCATGGTTCACTGTTTAAAGCCTTAAACTGTGTTTATCTAGTATTCTGATTAATCTGATTAAGTATTACTGGTGTTTCATGTATTATTATACTTACTGTGTAATAATAAGTAACTTTACAAAAATAGCAGGTTTCCAAAAATAGAAAGTTTCCAAAAATAGAAAGTTTCCAAAAATAGAAAGTTTCCAAAAATAGAAAGTTACCAAAGATAGAAAGTTTCCAAAAATAGAAAGTTTCCAAAAATAGAATTTACTGCTTAAAATAGATTAGTTTCTAAAAAATAGAAAGTTTCCAAAAATAGATCAGCTGCCTTAATTAAATAAGTTTCCATATATAGAAGGTTTCCATAATTAGATTAGCTGCCTGAAATAGATAGATTTCCATATATAGAAGGTTTCCATAACTAGATTAACTGCCTTATTTAATTAAGTTTCTATAAATAGAAGTTTCCATATTTAGAATTAAGCTGGTTACATAAGCTAACATATAAGTCTAAGTGTTTATAAGCTTATTTCTTAAGTCATATGATATAGTATATAGTTTAATTATTATTTCATGTATTTTAATTAAACTATAGGTTAAGCATTTTAATTAAAGTATAACATGTTTTAATTAAAATGAAATGAAAATACTTAGGTTAAAATGTGTATTATTATTATTAATAACATAACCTAAGTCATGTCTAAATTAATTAATTATAGGCATGTTTTTAAATAATTAATTAATTATAACTTATAACATAAAATACTTAGGTTAAATTAATGTCATGTTAAACTAATAATAAAATAACCTAAGTCATGATTTAATTAATATTTCATGTTATTAATTAATTATATCCTAAGTTCATAATTCATAAAAATTAACATGTAGCATGAATCATGATTTAACCAACGAACCATGAATCGGGCATGAATTCGACACCGTACCCCAAGCCAAACTCGGGGCACGTGTGCCTCCTTGCTGCCGTGGGTCCCACATGAGCCAACCAAGACCAAAAATGGTCTTGGTGGTGGCGGCAATAGCAAACCAAACCCCCCTCGGGTTTGTTTGCTAGGCGGCCAAAAACAAACACCCCTTTTAAATCATTCTTTGATTTTAATTAATACCAAAACATGTTAGATCAATGATTAATTATCATGTTTAAATAAAAAAATAATAACATTTTCATGAAAATAATCAAAGATTAAAAGAATTAAAAAGAATTAAAAAGAAGGGTTAGAAAGGTATACCACTATGTAGCTTGGAAAAAGGATGAACAAACACTGATTATAACAATAGTTTTTAAGATCAAAATCAAACAATCACCCTCCTATGGTGATGCTTAGGTGGCGGCACAAAGAGAGCACAAGGAGGAGGAGAGAAAACTCTTTTAGGGTTTTTGTGTTTATTTCTTGAAAGTGAAAAATGAAAACTAGTTTTACTCTTTACCCCCCTTTACTTGTAAAAGTCCATGGGCTAAGCCCATTTCTTGTTGTGTGCCGTGGGTATGGGGGCCCCACATGGGGTACCCGTACCTTTCTCGTGTCCCGATGTTTCGTGTTCGTTCGTGGTTAAACGTGTTCGTGTCTGAAGCGTTTCTGTTTATTTTATCATGTAGTTACCGTAATCTTAACGCTCGTAATTATATTATATGTATTTACGTAAGTATTCTAATTTGTATTTTAAATGGTGATCATGATTTAATTATGATATATTTATTAACTGTTTATCATGAGTTCGTACGTAATCGATACTTGTCATGTCATACACGTATGCACTTGCTTGATTGTTAGCACATGAATGTGATCAATACTAAATGAGGTAAGTTTTAATCTAGGACGTACGATCTTAAGGGCACTATTCATGGTAAAAGCATGCGGGTTTTACAAATAGACTCATGGCTTTGATCAATACTAAGCCTGACATTGGTGAAGTGCAGTCTTGTGCTGCAAGTATAAAATTTGGTTCTAATCATATCATTAGTTTTGTCACTTGTAGATTCTTTAACTATAATACTAATATAAGTACTTATAGTACTTATATTGGTTGGATCTTTGATTCTGGAGCATCTCAACATATGACATTTTCTACTGAACACTTATTTGATGTTATTGATGTGTCAAAATTGAATATATCTGTTTCACATCCTAATGGTACTATTGAACATGTTAAGCATGTTGGAAATTTTAAACTATCAAATAAAATTACTTTGAAAAATGTGTTGGTTGTTCCAGGTTATAAGGTCAGTCTTATTTCTGTTCACAAGTTGGCTAAAGATAGTAAGTTTGTTGTGTCCTTTACTGAATCTAAGTGTTTTGTTCAGGATTCTCATCAAAAGTCCCTCTTGGGGACTGGTAGTGAAAATAATGGACTTTACTTGTTTGATTCAGGTAGGAAGTTTATTAATAGTGTTATCACTAAGTGTAATTTGTCTAAGTGTGTGTGGCATAACAGACTTGGTCATCCCTCAGACCAAGTTTTAGCTATTCTTAAGGATAAAATTCATCTTGATTCTGCTAGTAATGTTCAGCCTTGTGCTGTGTGTCACATGGCTAAGCAAACTAGAGATCCTTTTCCTATAAGTGATCATAAGACCAAATGTTTGGGTGAAATTATTCATTTGGATGTTTGGGGTCCTTATAGGGTTAAAAGTAGAGATGGATTTAGATTCTTTCTTACTATTGTTGATGACTATACCAGGGCTGTGTGGTTATACATGCTTAGAGGCAAAGATGAGGTTTTTGATAAACTTGTTGAATTTTATAAGCTAATCAAAAATCAGTTTGATGTTGCTATCAAAGTTTTTAGAAGTGATAATGGAACAGAGTTTGTTAATCATAAATTTGAAAATTTTATTAAAGAAAATGGTGTTATTCATCAAACTACTTGTGTGTATACTCCACAGCAGAATGGTATAGCTGAGAGAAAACATAGACATTTACTTAATGTTGCTAGAGCCCTCATGTTTCAGGGGGGATTACCTTTGAACATGTGGCCTGAATCTATTCTTACTGCTGTTTATCTGATTAACAGGATTCCTAGCTCAGTCCTCTCTGGAAAAAGTCCTTATGAAATGATTTATAAAACTGAACCTAACATCTCTCATTTAAAAAGTTTTGGGTGTCTTTGTTTTATTACTATGCTTAATAATGTGGATAAGTTTGCTGCTAGGTCTGAAAAGTGTGTGTTCATTGGGTATTCATTTACTGAAAAGGGTTATAAACTGTTTGGTCTTGAGTCAAAACAAGTATTTTTTTCAAGGGATGTCAAGTTTTATGAAACTGTGTTTCCATTTAAAAATGATGTCTGTAAGAATGGTTTGATCTTTGAAGATCAAGGAATAAATAGTTTAAATATTTTTGATTTAGCAGTAAACAACTCTGATGATCCCCATGATGATATGAGAGATGAAAAATTAGGAGATAGAGGTAGCATTTTAAAAGAGTCTGTCTTAGCTGAGAAAGTATCTACTGATACTCCTATCATTGTTACCAGTGATACTCAGGGGTCAAAGTCTATGAATGATAAAGTTCATAGTCTTGGAAACTAGTATGACTTAGGCAGTAATGATGCTAATGATATAGACAATAACGTTGCCCTAGATGATGAAAGTTATGATTCTGAGGGTGAAGAGTTTATAGAATTCAATCAACTTTTTCAACATAATAGTCCAGAGAAAACTGAGCTAAGGAGGTCTAGTAGACCACATAAGTTGCCTAGTAAACTTAGTGATTATGTGCTTGACAAGAAAGTTAAATATGATATTAATACTGTGGCGAACTATAATAACTTGTCTATGCATAACTTTGTGTTTACTAATAACTTGAACAAAATACATGAACCTAAATCTTATAATGAGGCAGCCAAAGACCCTAGGTTGGTTGAGGCTATGAATGAGGAGATGGAAGCTCTTAATAGAAACAATACTTGGGTGATTGTTGACTTACCTCAAGGTAGGAAGCCTGTTACATGTAAATGGCTATGGAAGGTGAAATACAAATCTAGTGGTGATGTTGAGAGATATAAAGCTAGAGTTGTAGCAAAAGGATTTAGTCAAAAGAGGGTATAGACTATGAAGAAACATTTTCACATGTTGTAAAAATTGTGACTGTTAGGTGTCTTCTTTCTGTTGTTGTGCACAATAATTGGCCTGTTTATCAGTTAGATGTAAATAATGCCTTTCTTTATGGAGATTTAGATGAAGAAATTTATATGAATCTTCCTGAAGGGTATGGCTCTAACTCAAACAAGGTGTGCAAGTTAACAAAATCTTTATATGGATTAAAACAGGCACCTAGAAAATGGAATGAAAAATTAACAAGTGTGTTAACTGAAAATGGTTTCTACCAAAGTAAAAGTGATGTTTCTTTGTTTACTAAGACTGAGAATGAGTCTTTTGTTGCCCTGCTTGTTTATGTTGATGATATTATCATAACAGGGAACAATGAAAGTATTATCAATGATTTTAAAGAATATTTGAGTTCAAAATTTAAAATTAAAGACCTTGGCAAACTCAAATATTTCTTGGGTATTGAAGTACTTGATACTGACTCAGGATTGTGTCTTAATCAAAGGAAATATTGTTTAGAGTTACTATCTGAGTATGGAATGTTGGCTTGTAAGCCAGCTAAAGCTCCTATACTAGATGCATCTAAGAAAAAGAAAAAACTAATTGAAGACGAGATTGATACTATGCTTGATAACAAAACTTGTTATCAAAAGATTGTTGGTAAATTGATATATCTGACTTTAACTAGGCCTGATATTGCTTATGCTGTTCATTGTTTAAGTCAGTTTATGCATGATCCTTATAAATCTCATCTGAAATTAGCTTTTCATGTGCTTAGATACCTGAAAAAATCACCTGGAACTGGTATATCTTTTAAGCATAATAATAATCTGAATCTTAATGCTTTTGTTGATTCTGATTGGGCTAAGTGTAAGATTACTAAAAAATCTGTTACAGGATATACAGTATATCTGGGTGATAATCTTGTATCCTGGAAAAGCAAGAAACAATCTGTTCTAGCCAAATCTTCAGCTGAAGTTGAATATAGAGCTACGAATAGTGTTGCTTGTGAAATCATGTGGATACTTAAGATAATGAATGATCTTAAGGTGAAAGTAAATTTACATGTGCCTATCAGTTGTGATAGCAGTTCTGTAATTCAAATTGCAGCCAATCCTGTATTTCATGAAAGGACTAAACATTTTGAGATTGACTTATATTTCTTAAGGGAAAAGGTATCTGCAGGTTTGATCAAAACTGTTAAGATCAAATCTGAAGATAATGTTACAGACTTGTTTACAAAAGGGTTGTCTATTAAAGATCACAATGCTTTTTGTGAACATTTGAAGCTTGTTGATCTCTATCAGAAGTCAAATTAAGAGGGGGTATTAAAACATAATTTGACAACTGTTATAAGCTCAAGGGTAAGAAAGGTAAATATATTTCTTTTATATTTCCTATTTTGCAATGTTTGGTTTTTCTTTGACAGGTTGTGAGAACATGAAGGGCTTAATGTTGCAAGTTGACCAAAGTGCAGTCAACCCTAGTCAAGGGTGCTTATATACTCCTTTTCTTAGTTTGTTCCGTCATTCTGTTTTACTTTGCATCTTGTTTCATCTCTCACATAGTTTGATCCGCCATTGTTGATCTGAGCGATCTTGTTGATTTTGTTCTTGTATATTGATCTTGCCTGTAAGATCAATTATACTTTTAGTTTCTTTGATTTCTGAGTTGTATGTACGATCACAAAGCTAGGTATCACATTTGAAGTGATAGCCTAACGCGGTTATAGAAAAATAAAAGGGGAGGTTGGTTGATTAAATCTTTTCTTGTGTTTGTTTTTATAAATCGAATTGCATTAGTAGTCAAGATATAGAAACAAGAAGTAGATTTGTATTGCTAAAACGTGCATACAGCTAGGTCTTATGCGTAGTTTTTTAAAAAGGATTAATACAAAAAAAGTTACTAGCATTTACAAAAAAAGTGCGCCTAAGTTAATCCAAGTAGGCTAAAACCAGCTAACATAGGTAACTAAAAAATGAGTAACTCAATTAACCGGTAACATATACTTGAATAATTTGAGTGAACGATTTAAAACATTGTTAACTTAGGCGTATTTTTTTGGAAACGTTAGTGACCTACATATATATTAACCCTAGAAGTTATTGACCAAAACCCCAATCTCAACCATATCAAGCGATGAAGGTAGAATAAATTATGGATATAAAATTGTGATATTAACCAGATTAAGGCTAATTGTAAATCAAAACAAGGAAAGAGAAGTGAGATCGTTAAACGTTGAAATTATTATTCTAGTCAGATTTATTTGCCTTGATTCTTAAATCTTTATCCAAACAAAAACTGACAAATCAAAACGTTTTTAAAAGAGGTAAACTGCATGAAGAAAAGTCGTATACATGATCTAATGCATGTGTTTTCTGTTGAAAGTGATTCAAAGTGATTCATACTCATATGTTACAAGTTCTCTTTATTAAATGTCTCAATTACTTTGTGTCTTTTAGTTTTTCAACTTCCTGTAAATTGAATTCTTGTTTATGTTTTGTTGTCTATATAATGGCTTGTATCCCATTTCAATAAGCATGAATAAAGTGTTAATCATTCTCAATACAAAGTATTGTTTCTGGTACAATTTCCAACATTTGTGGTATCAAGAGCCAGGTTGCAATCTTGGTTTCCCCACTAAATAATGTCAAACAACACAGCATGTGAATGTTTCTCAACCACAGATTCCGATTTTCAAAGGCGACTCGTACGAATTCTGGAGCATCAAGATGAAGACTCTCTTTAAATCTCAAGATCTTTGGGACTTTGTTGAGAGTGGCGCTCCAGAAGAAGAAAGTTCAGACAATGCTCGACAGAATTTGAAGAAAGACGCAAAAGCATTGTTTTTCATCCAACAAGCAGTTGACGAGTCAATATTTTCTAGAATTGTAGAAGCAACATCTTCAAAACATGCGTGGGATACTCTAAAAATTGAATACCAAGGCTCTGCCAAGGTAATTTCAGTGAAACTTCAGTCCCTGCGCAGGAATTTTGAAACAACAAGTATGAAAAATGATGAAACCGTGCAAGGTTTTTTAGCTAAAGTCTCAATGATTGTTAGTCAAATGCGTGCATATGGCGATAAAATAACTGATGAATTTGTGGTAGCAAAAATATTGAGAAGTCTTCCTCCTAAATTCGAAAATGTTGTTGCTGCTATAGAGGAGTCCAAAGATATAACTACTCTCTCATTTGATGAACTTATGGGTTCATTGCAAGCTCACGAGGCAAGAATCAATAGAAATGTGGCAAGAGAAGATGAGCAAGCTTTTCAAGTTCAGGGGGCAAGAAAGATCCACCCAAAATCGAGGAGGACGAGGCCGAGGACGGAACAATTGGGTTCAATGCACGTATTGTAACAAGCCTGGTCACAAGGAAGAAAACTGTTGGAGCAAAGAAGATCAAGCGAAATATGTTGAAGGAGAATCCGATCACGAAGAATTCTTGTTCATGACTTATGCAAGTCCTCGAAAAACTTCCCAAGAAGTATGGTATCTCGATAGTGGTTGTTCAAACCATTTGACAGGAGCAAGGCACTACTTTAAGGAGTTGGACGAGACTCACAAATCTTAAGTTAGATTGGGAAATGACAAGCTATTGCAAATTGAAGGCAAAGGTACTGTTTCAATTTATGTTGGCGATAAAGAGAGGTTAATCAACAATGTTAACTACGCTCCAGGTCTTGCTCACAATCTTATAAGTGTGGGTTAGTTAATTGACAATGGCTTTACAGTCATTTTTGAAAATAAAATGTGCTTTGTCAAGAAAGGAGCTAGGGAAGTATTGTGTGCTAAAATGACAGAAAATAAAATGTTCCCTATTGATTTATCTTATCAAGAGAAGCAGGCAGTGATGAGTAGCAAGGTGGAAGACTCGAGTTTATGGCACGAACGATATGGGCATTTATATGTCAAAGGTCTACAATTGCTTGTCAACAAACAAATGGTAAATGTCTTACCATCAATTCAGGAGGTGGACCATGTGTGTGAAGGATGTGCCTTGGGTAAACAAACAAGAAAATCATTTCCCAAAAATCAAGCCCAAAGAGCCTTGACGAAACTGGAGTTGATACATGTAGACATTTGCGGTCCCATGAGAACTGCGTCACTTGCGGGAAGTAAGTATTTCCTACTTTTCATTGATGATTGTACACGGATGTGTTGGGTTTATTTCCTTAAGATGAAATCAGAAGCTTTTGACTGTTTTAGAAAGTTCAAAGCTTTGATAGAAAATCAATCCAATGAAAATATAAAGGCTCTTAGGACAGATCGAGGAGGGGAGTTCATGTCAAAAGAGTTTGTTATTTTCTGTGAAGAGGAAGGAATCAAAAGAAAGTTGACGGCTCCCTACACACCTGAGCAAAATGGTGTAGTGGAGCGCAAAAATATAACGGTGGTTGAAATGGCCCGATCAATGATGAAAACAAAAGACCTTTCTGATGAGTTTTGGGCTGAAGCGGTTGCTACTGCAGTTTATATATTGAACATCTCTCCTACGAAAGCTGTGTGGAATATGACTCCTTATGAGGCCTGGTATGATAGTAAGCCATCAGTAACTCATTTAAGAGTTTTTGGATCGTTATGCTATGCTTTAGTCGTATCTTACAGGCATAAGTTTGATCAAAAATCAAAGAAGTATATCTTTGTCGGCTACTGTTCTAACTCAAAAGCATATAGATTATTCGATCCCGAAAGCAAAAAAATTATAATCAGTCGTGATGTTAAGTTTGATGAGCAGAAAAGATGGACTTGTGAAGAAAATGGTTCAGACGTTTTCTTAGACAACATAAACAACGAAGGCAACATAGAAGAAACGGAAAAAGATCTTCCACCAAGTCCTCAAACTCCTATATCTCAAACAAGCCCTCGAACTCCATTAACTCCTCAAGGTGTCACTTCAACAACGCCATCTTCGTCTACATCCGTTGAGTCTACTCCTCAGAATCACAAATTCAGGTCCCTAAATGATATTTATACAGATACTTTTGCTTTGTTTGCTAACGACCCGACATGTGTGGAATCTGCTCTACAAAATGAAGTATGGATAAAGGCTATGTGTGATGAGATATCAACTATCGAAAGGAATGGAACATGGGAACTAGTTGATTTACCGGCCGGTAAGAAAGTGATAAGTCTTAAATGGATTTTTAAGACCAAGTTTCATTCGGATGGGAGTATTCAAAAACACAAAGCAAGACTTGTGGCTCGTGGATTTGTTCAGGAGCAAGGAGTAGATTTTGATGAATGTTTTTCTCCTGTGGCGAGATTTGAAACAGTGAGAATGATTCTTGCATTAGCAGCTCAACATCAATGGACCACATATCAGTTCGACGTTAAGTCCACTTTTTTTTAAATGGGGAGGTGAATGAAGAGGTTTATGTTGAACAACCGGCGGGATTCATAAAAAAGATGAAGGAAACAAAGTTTATAGACTCAAGAAGGCTTTGTATGGTCTCAGGCAAGCCCCTCGGGCATGGTATTGCAAAATTGATCGATTTTTTCTTGAACACAATTTTGAAAGAAGCCCAAATGAGCATACTCTATACTACAAGGGTCAAGGTAAAAAGATATGATGGTGGTTAGTTTGTATGTTGATGATATGATATATACAGGTTCATCTCATGAGCTTATGTCTGAATTTAAGGCATCTATGATGAGCATGTTTGAGATGACTGATATGGGACAGTTGCACTACTTTCTTGGTTTGGAAATTAAGCAAACCGATCATGGTATATTTGTATCTCAACAAAAGTACGCTACCGAGCTACTTAAACAGTTTAACATGGTTGATTACAAAACTGAAGCAACTCCTTTGAATGCAAACGATAAGTTGAAGGTTGTGGATGGCACGGATATGGCAGATGCAAGAAAGTATAGAAGTTTAGTGGGGAAACTAATCTATCTCACACATACAAGGCCAGATTTGGCATTTTCGGTGGGAGTAGTCTCAAGGTTTATGCACTGTGCCACCAAACAACATTTTGGTACAGCTAAAAGAATCCTTCGATATATTGCTGGTACTAAGGACTATGGAATATGGTATCTCAAAACAGAAAACTTCACGTTGAAAGGTTTCACTGATAGTGATTGGGTTGGTTCTCAAGATGATAGAAAGAGCACATCCGGAAATTGTTTCAGCCTTGGTTCAGGTCCCATATCGTGGCTCTCGAAAAAACAAGCTATTGTAGCACTCTCCTCAGCTGAAGCTGAGTACGTAGCGGCATCAATTGCTGCAACTCAAGCAGTATGGTTACAAAGGATGCTATGTGATCTAAAACAAGTGCAACAAGGTGCAACATTAATCCATTGTGACAGCTCCTCTGCTATTGCAATGACTAGGAACCCTATCATGCATGGAAGGACCAAGCATATCGAGATAAAATATCACTACATAAGAGAGTTAGTAGCGGGAGGAAAAATAAGATTGGAGCTTTGCAGGTATATGGATCAATTAGCAGGCCTATTCACTAAAGCGTTGACAAAAACAAGATTTGAAGAACTTCGAGCTCACTTGCGGATTTGCAACTTTGAATCAACGGGGCGTGTTGAAAGTGATTCAAAGTGATTCATATTCATATGTTACAAGTTCTCCTTAATAAATGTCCCAATTATTTTGTGTCTTTTAGTTTTTCAACTTCCTGTAAGTTAAATTCTTGTTTATGTTTTGTTGCCTATATAATGACTTGTATCCCATTCCAATAAGCATGAATAAAGTACAAAGTATTGTTTCTGATACAATTTCCAACATTTTCCAAGTTGTTCTCAACACGTTTCCCTCATTTACACAACTTATTGATTATACATGAGTCACGTCACACGTACGTGTTTTAACTGTAGGAAGAATTGAACAGACGAGTATATTAACCCTTTTTTTATTGTATATGAGCAATGGCATGATCAATTAGATATAGTGCCACATGACTTAAGTCGCAATCTTAAAGATGTTATTGTTTAAAAAAAAAGGTATAAACTCGTGGAAATATTTTGATTATGAATGTATTTTTTTTGGTACTAGTCATTTCTAAATCTACAAAGAATAGAAAGAATATATAGCTTTGGCAACTTTGTGAAATATTAACGGGATATGTAGGCAGGAGCTAGCACACTAAACTTTTTGATAAAAGTTATTTTGTATATTATACTTTTTTTATTCATCCTAACCATTTATTTTATTTCATCTAATGAATAAAATTAAATATATTTTATTTTTAACCTATTTTTTATAATTTGATTATCTCACAAACCGTTAAGTATTAAACGAAAATAATTATACCATTACGACGAGCGTTTAATTATCTTTCAACCAATATGCATTATCATATATATTCGAAAAAAAAATTGTTCTTTTTTCTTTTTAAAATATACGTGAAATATGATAATATTGTTTCATCATATATGATAACAGTTTTAAATCATATATGATATTGGTTTCAATCATATATGATACGTTATATGATATATGATACTGGAATTACATCATATATTATATAAATATCATATATGATAATTTTCAAAAACGTGAAAAAACTAAAGAAAAGAAAATTTGTCGAAAGTATATCATATAGCATATTTATAGAAAGATAATTAAATGATTTTCGTAACGATATGTTTTTTTTCACAACGATTAAGGGTTTAAGAGATATTAATGTTTGAAAAAAAGGGCGAAAAAATATATATATTTTTTAATCTTATTCATTACATTAAAATAAATATAAAAGTGGAGATTAGTCTTTGTATCCAAATAAAATTTATTATCCAAATAAACTTAAGTTTATTCACAAATAACCAACTGGCTTACCTCACTTGGCCACCAAAGTTCCACTAAGTGGTTTCCTTGGGGGAGGATTCTTAGAGGTCTTGGGTTCAAGACCTGCTAAGGGTCTTTCCTTTCAGGCGAAGCGGATAAGAAGTCTAACATAACTAGGCGAGGGTTCGAATAAGACATTCTTCAGCTTGAATGTCATTACACGATTCGACCCACTAACCACTAACATTTGCCGTACCGAGACTTTTTTCGGTCGAACAGGAGCAAAAGCAGAAACATTTGTGAAGCGCCGTAGGATCCAAAACATCGAGCACATTTGACGTAGTAGGGGGCAGACTGAGCGGCTTGCAAGAACGAAAATATCCGACGATAATTACCTAAGAGATATGCCGATGGTCAGGGATGGAGCCAGCAGGTGTCCTGCGAGTGTTCGTGACAACTATGGATTTTTTCGATCTAATGTTAATTTTTTTAAAAAGACAACGATTTCTCCTAAATATATCTTAAGTGCACCATGTGCATCAAAATATGTTTCTGCTCTTATTTAGTTTGTATACTAAAAAGGATTGATCTCTATTATCATAAGTTTTAAAAAAAATTATGTCCCCATCGTCTTTGGTCATGGCTTCGTCACTGACGATGGTTCGATGAAAATTAAGATGTCAACGTACTATAAGATACGTTACATTTCAGCCTTTGAATGTTGAAACTAAAAAAATTCATTCGAAAATAGAAAGTTAACATAAATTAATGTTTTACAGGAGTACAATGAAAAACGACTACATCTATATCTATATGTTATCTATATTCTATATCTATATACCATATAAAGGGTGTATCATGATTGTTGAAAAGTTGAAAAGTTGAAAGTTGAAAAAATCCCTAAATAAGGCAATGTTGAAAAACAAAGTAATTAAGGAAATGTTAAAAACAATTACACATTACGTTTCAAAATATTAGCCAGCCCATTCTTCCTTTGCACGACTCAGTTAACCTATTTTTGTTAACTAATTCAAAAATCAAAACCTATTAATAACATATTAACAACAGGCACCATAATCATTAACTATTCTCTCTAAACCCTAATACACACAAAACTGCCCCCCACCATAATCTTATTACCACCGTATTTGCCGAATCCGCTACCATCTCTTGATGGTTTAGGTGGTTTCAAGGTAGATTCGGTTGGTGGTATAGTTTTGGTTGGTGATATTAGTTGTTGGTGTTGGTTTTTGGTTTAAATGTTTTTCCTGGTTGGTAAATTTTAATTTTTGCATTGTTTTTGGTCATCAGATATAAATTCTACCCAACCATGGTATATATGGCGCCCACATCTATTTTTTCTGGATCCAAAATCCGAAGAGGCCCTAATCAAGATCCAAAATCCTAAATAAGAACAACAGTAATCAAGCGACCTCATCTGATCAATGTGCGTTTTTTTAATTTATTATATGTTTATAATATTTCTCGAGGCTGCAATTGGTTTTTGTTTTCATCAACAGTGAAAGAAAAATGGGTTGTTTACTTTAGTGTATCTTTTAAAGCTCTTAGATATGTTTAGATTAGCCTACAATACAAACTCAGAATAAGGTGCATTTAGATAACATTATAACATAAGCGTCGTCTCTGGATCAAATCAAGTCACTAATCCCATTGCATAAT
The DNA here is from genome assembly GCA_025667525.1 of Glebionis coronaria. NCBI lineage: Eukaryota > Viridiplantae > Streptophyta > Magnoliopsida > Asterales > Asteraceae > Glebionis > Glebionis coronaria. The sequence continues at coordinate 685,572,013 of CM046874.1, forward strand.
GCCATTGCTTAGATACACCATACGGATAAACTTGACTATTGAGAATCAGTTACATCAGACAAGCACATGGGTGTATTGGAAGTGTAAAGACCATATTCCTATCTTGGGGTAAGCTTAGTGTTATGTGATAGTTTTATGTTTCTTTATTATTTTGGTGAAATGGTATTTTACTCTTAGTAGAATCATAAAAGAATTTTTTTGAATACACTTTCTAACTGATTTCTCAAGCTTTGTTAGGTAAATAATGTGAATAGAATCCAAAAGATTTGAGTGAGATAACTTTTGTTAATAGGTATTGCTTCTTCATCTTATATTACTTAAATACACTTTTTAAGCCATCTTATAATTTGCAATTGATCATATCAGTGTAAATTTTTACTTGTTTTCTTAAACATATAAGTTTAAACAAACAACTCATATTTTAAGCTTCATGTAATCATTATTTTGATCGATAATTATTTCCTCCATTTAGGATGTTCGTGTTTAGGTTCTAACGTGTTTAATAGGTTAGGTTGTAGTTATTCATGTTAATTAAGGATCATTCGAGTTAAGGTTATCGTTTAAGTGACCGAGAATTTCATGTTTGTATGGCCATCTTAATAGAGTAGAGACCTAAAATGACAAACACACGGGTGAAAGGAACTACATACCATTCATGTGATGATATAAGATGCATCATTAGGACCATTCATGTGATTATAGAAGTTCATGTTTTACTGAATAATTTCAATTGAGTCAATACTTTTTTCTAGCCTAGAATTTTGGTTGTATGTCTGATATGGTTTTATAATGTACGCTACCATCTTCTACGATATTTTTTTTAAAAGAATTTAAGGTCTTCGATATCGAAATCGCATCCCCTTTATTATGTGGTTTTCCTATACTAATTTCGTGCAGATAAGTCATAAAATCAATAAACTATCCTGTATACTTAACTTAGCTACAACAACTTTCATTCAAAACATCCATTACACCCTAAACACTTTGATTGTTTCCCCAAAGATTTAGTCTCGGTGCGATGCACGGGTTTGAACTCCCCGTTGATGTAATGTTTTACTACAAGTTTTACTAAATGCTTTTTATATTAGTGGAGATTCGTGGTTATTTGATATTATATCTAAACTTGAATTTTCGTATGTTACAAGACTTTCTATTGTATTTTAGTCTTACTTCGTAATATCACCTTTAATTATCTGACACCGGGCAATTCCGCAGCTATGCGCGGGTAATCGCCTAGTATCCTATAAAGGGTGTATGTGAATTGTTGAAAGTTAAATGTTGAAAGTTGAAAAATGAAGAATTTATGGTAATGTTGAAGAAAACCCGTGTAAATCTCACTTAATACAATGTAAATTAGCAAAAACTTTGAATGCTGCAAGAAAAATAGTTGGCGTCCACCTTGCAAATGTAACCGACTATTTAAGATCATAAACACACCCGATATCTCACTCCCCTCTCCCCTCTTTAAACAAAAACCTACCCCTCTTAATAGTGCACCCACCGCCAAAACTCTTCACCATGGAACCATACCACAACCATCGAACCATACCACCACCAAATACCACCCTCTACCAAAACTTTCCGCCAAAACCCACACCTCCGTCGAAAGCCCAACCACCACAAAACCATGACCATCAAGAAAACCGCCCACAAAAAAGGTTTTTAGTTTGTTTTTTTTTTGTAGATCTATGACTATTAATTAAGCTTTGAAGGTTTTTTTATAGATATATTGATTTTATATGTAAATATAATTCTTATAACTTTTTTTAATGATTTTTTTGTTACAGCCGTCACCCAACAATCAATTCTTGTCGCAGACGAAAAGTTGTTGCGGCCATTACACTGCTCGAGCTCGCGTTAAACAAAGTGAATTTTGGTTTAGAATATGAGGTAAAATAATACATAAGTAAATTTATTTTTCCCGAAATAGCACACACGTTTACATATTTTCATAATGATTGTGTTCCTCCGATTTTGCATAGGAATGTCACAATTAATTATATTTAGGTCAAGGATGTGCGGTTTCATATGGTTCAATGGCATCAAGTATATACATTTCACAACATTCTAATTTGTTAATATAAAATCACATCTTATGTTTGATAAGCAGATAGTATTATTGTTTTTTCGTATACATTTGATTAGCTTCTTCCGTGATATTGGTTTTTTAAATCTGCTAAGTCTTATTTGTTAATTATAATTTTTGTAGTTTAGCTAATTGTGTTATTCTTATGCTTAAGGCTCCCGTGGATTGCTTTTTGGGCCTTGCTTTTAGGTTAGTTTTGTTTTGGAATTTCGTCATTGGTCTCTTTGTTTGTTGCCACTACTTAGGAGTGCTTACCTTTGGTTGGGAGTTTGGTCATAGGTTTAGATTTGTTTTTAAACTGCTTTGGAAATTAAATTATGTGTTAATGAATGTGCTTACCTAGCATTAGTAACTTCCTGTACAATGGTAAAAACTTTTTGAAGTTGCATCCCTGGCCAAAAACTAATAAGGGAAAGAAGTAGTAGAAACTAGATACATCAAATTTGGTGGAGTTCAAAATTGTAGCCTTTGTAGCTGTTGTACAAGTCTTATGGTTTGTGGTAGATGCTTGCAACAGGAATGCCGACACCCTTTCGTTGTGTTGTTATAGGATGTATATTATTTTTAAGAACGAGCTTCTATTCTTTCTGTTTTGCACGCCCTTTGCTGATCCTTAATTTTCTCTATGTTGTCACATCTGTTTCTCAAAGTTATGTGCGTGGAAATCATTTCCTGTTTTTAGACCAACAGGATCTTCGGTGTGATGTAAGATGGTGGTTAACAACAGATAGCTCACTTTCACCTGATGCAAACTCCGTCACAAAAGGTGAAAATGATAGCGTGTATTTCACATCGTTGGTTTTTATTCTTCTGGAGTTCGTTGTTATAATTGTCATTTTTTTTAATTTATGGCACATAGGAATAAACAACGGTGATGCTATCGCCTTGCTATTAATGGAGGGTGGAAACACTGGTTCTTAAAAGTTACCATTGATTGAAAACTGCACAATAACTTCAGCTGCTGGACTGCATCAGTTATGCAAACGCTTAGATCTCATGTTTTTTTCTTTTTATGGGTTGTTTTTTTCTTCTGCGCAATGGAGGCTGCTCTAACCAATGTAATGTTGTACCAATGTAATCAGACTGCAATATTATAATAGCAAACAATGTTTGTATTAATATTTTCTTCTGGTAACTCAAATGAATGTAATGTGAATGTACCAAACTATTGGCAAACTACTTACTGCACTGAACACTCATAAATATGTGAGAAGCCGAACCCGAACCCGCGTTGAAGCCCGTGTATAGTTCCTCGTACTATTAGAAAAGTAGTAGCAAGTTTTGGTTTGTTGAGCCGATTGATTGGATGGATGTGGCCAAGTTAGACCCATATCTTTTTCGTAGCAAGATATGAGGAGAAAGGTATAACCTAATATGTCCAAATATTAAGAATGGACAACCGATTATCGTTTTAATTTACATACATTACATTTCAAAAACCATTTTGATTAAGATACGAACCTTCTTATTATATATTATTAGTAATATAGAATTTCCAAAGATAAATTTCTTTATGTTCTTTTTATGTTAAGTAGATCTTCTTATTTATGTGGAATTGATTTTATTTTTATTGCTTGGTCAACACTGGTTGAATATATTTCATCTCTCAATTCATTGTTTTAACCATTGGTTTTTATGTTTCTCTATGGAATATTTAAAAACGCTACCTAGGCGTATAATCAAGAACTGATTTGAATTCTTTAAGATGTTTAATTACAATTATATAATTTACGATTGATTGTCTTATGAAATTACATATTGCGGTTTGAATTATTGTTTACTAGCACGGTACCCGCGTGATGCGGCTGCGGGTACCGTAACATAATTTTAGTGAATAATATTTTCCACAAAAAGGTGAAGATTGGCGGGATTGTTTGAGTTGAATTATCGCAAGACGTAAAAAATTTAAATTACGTTTTGATACTTTCACGTTTTATGCGTGTGAATGTTACATGAAACACTTACCACAATATTACAAAATTCTTTTTAAATATCACGATTATAAAATCTCATTGTTATGTACGGATACTCGGATACTCGTTCAGTATATAGAAAAAATATATACTAATTACATATAGCGACTTTTTAATAAATATGGTGTGATATCTTTATTATATTTAGCTTGGTTTTTTAGTGTTAGCTTATATTCTTATTTTTGTTTTTATAAACGATGCTAACATTAATAATCTACTTTTATATCTTCAAGAAGCCTAATAACGTGTTAAGAATTCATCACATGTTTATGTTGCGATCATTTGCAATTTCATTTTAATAATTTGACTTTGAATTTTAAAAAGCACTTATCACAAAATCGTATATCATTAATTATATGTAGATAAGTAATTACGCCGCTATGCGCGGGTATTCGTCTAGTACCCTATAAAAGGTGTATGCAAAATGTTAAAAAAGTTGAATGTTAAAAGTTGAAATTATATTAGGAATGCATTCTAATCTTGCACAAGAAACTTTTTCATCTTAAATATTTAACATCTTTATGCTCACTACGTATCTTTTTTTTGTTATTGTTAGTATCATTCTTTTAATAAACTAACAATTCTTTTCTATTCTTTGTTTGATAGATCCACACACAAAACGTTACCAACATATAAAGATGGGGAAAGATTGCACGCAACATATTGTATATAAATCAAATCATTTAGGTCGGTTTATCATTGGTAATTAAATTTTTGAGTTTGGGTTTTTTTATTATATATCATTCGATATCGTTTGTCGAAATTGTTGATTACATATGAATTATTCCAAATTAGGCATCTTTCTAATACTTCTCTTCTCTAGGACTGACGTTACAATGATGGGTTGAGCAGGAGTGACGGGTGAAAAGGTATGTTTTTTTATTAAAACAAATTATTTTCTTATTTGATTTTTGCTTTTTTGTCTTTGTTAGGTTTTGCTTAATATCTATTTTATTTTCAAATTTGATACAAGGGTTAAAGTTGAAGATTGAAATGGGACGAAGACCACCTTCTGATTTCAATAAGATAAGCCTTATTTCAATTAAAAATTGTTGATTTGAGTCATCCAACGACTTCCTCGCAATCTGTATATAATAGCTACGTGTTTTGGTGCAAGAGATGAGTCTACGAAAAAACCATCAAACATTAATGCACTATCAATAACCGAGTACACCAACTACCTATTTTGAAAGGACCCAAAGGAACAACATGGACTGGCAGCATAGCCATGTAAGTAAGTTCTGCAACTTTTAGTACATTCCATTGTACTATTTAGAATTTGGATATTATGTTGTATGCATCAAGTCAGGTGACATAAATTGAGATAGCGTTGTTATATAGCAAGCTAACGTAACAAATCAGGATGCTAGAACGAAACAGACCAGCAGTCTCTTGTGAAGAATGATTGGTAGGTAAAGATTCATGGGCATGTTTGGATATGTGTTTTACAAATTGAAGTGTGTTTTACAAATTGAAGTAACTTGGAATGTTTTTTTACCTTGGTGCTAAGATGGTTGAGGCCTTAGGGAAGGATAAGGTGCAGAAGTGGCAATTTCATTGCCATTGATATGGTGTCTAGGAAGATCATCAAGCCATTTCATTCATTCTTGCTTCAAGTTTGTTTTTTATATTCCAAGGAAATACGAGTCTATTTTGTAAAACGATGATACATGTTTTAGTTGAACTCTAATGCAATAAAAAGATGTGTTTTATACTCACATTTCTATCTTTTAAGTTTTCTTAGCTTTCATTGTGTATTGCATATGAGATATGTCAAACTAAACAAGATTAGTACATCACGAATATAGTTTTAGTTTTATTCCGTAAACTCTGTTATTTATAAAGGTATTTTAATTTTGCATAAGTGGAGAATACCGTATGAGAATTTCTCATGACACTAGGGATCAATTGTGTTATTCGTTAATTCATATTATCAGCAACCTTAATAGTTGAAGGCTAGGAGACTTGTTTACGAACGGGATGGATTTAGTAGCGAATACACACAGAATGGTTGCAATGGTACAATTGCAAACACTTTTGACATTTTGACCCTTATACTTGGTAGTAAGAATGACCAAATTGAAAGGTTTATCATGAGTCAATTATGACACCAAACAATTGTGGCAAATCTTCTATATGGGGCAAACATCTCTTTTGAAATTCCTCTAATAATCAATATACAGTAGTTTTTTTTTACATTTTTACCTTCTTTAGTTTTGTTCCCTTGTATTTTCTTCGGACAACAGCTTGTTGTATTAATATACAAATTGCTTTACTTAAGGGTTTATACATTTGTTCGGTTTATACATTTGTTCGGCCGCGCCCAAAATGGAATATGTAGTCATATATTAATATGGATATGGAGTAGGAGTATTCGATCATCGTGTTTTCTTTTCAAATACAGACGTCTTCTGATAATATATCTATGTCTTGTGATAATATATCTACGTTTCCTTATGTTGCACCATTTTTCCTTATGTAACCAGTTACCAAAACCGACTCACATTTTTCTTTGCAATGCTCATTAATTGTCAAACTAATCATATTTTGTCTAAAAAAGTTGTTGAGTAAGACATAAGAAAAAAAAAGACATGCGCAAAAAAATAAAGAAATACTGTGTAATAGCACCCAGGGCCGGATTTAGTATTGGGCGAGGTGGGCGACGGCCCAGGGCATCAAGATTTTGGGGGCATCAGATTTTAGATTCATGTTATCTTGTGTTAAATGAAAAAATATGAAGAAACACATAGATTTAGAAATGGAGTGTGGAGTTTAAGGTTGAAGATGACTTTTGTGGAGAGAGAAGAACCATGAGAAAATATAAAATTACATACTTTGTACATTATATGGCTAAATGACAGTTTACTAACAATTTGAGTGGGATATTAAGTGAATTTCTTTTATTTTGTTTATGACTCTAAATTTATACTTTTGTCATTTTATGGTCTTGATGTAGCATATTTTAGGAAATAATTATTGGGTTTTGTTGACTAACATTTTCTGTTTTTCAAGTATGCATTGTATTAGTAGTATTATTAGTAGCAGTCCTTTTAAATGAATAATTTATGTTTTTTCACTTTCTATTTAATAGTTTATTCAAATTTAGCATATTATTATTTTTCAAAATTGTTATTAAAATATATAAAAAAGATTTTAATTATATGTCTAATAATAAAATTGTTATTTTGATAAATAAAAATAAATATATAATAATAAGTATATATTTTTCTTATATTTTTAATATTTCTTTAATTTTATCAAAGGCCTCTTGGTCTAGCGGTATGTGTGTGGCCCTCTAACCTCAAGGTTGTGGGTTCAAGTCTCAATGGAGACATGTGAGATAGAAATTATGAGATAGTTGGTGTGAGTTGTAAAAATTACCATTCTAAAAAATTAAGAAAAATAATAAAAAACAAATAAAATTATGAATGGAGCGAGCATGTGATTACTACTCCACCATGTTTGAACAACTTTATTTTTTTTACATGTCCAAATTATGTATTAGTGGATTAAACTAGTTGGTCGAAGCCCGACTTGTGGACTAAATTCATTATAAATACCTATTAATAAATACAATGTTTGCTATACGGGTTTTATCATTGTCTAACATTATATACTTTTACGAGAGCTACTATATCATTTTGTATTTTTTGTAAACTTGTAATTTGTAGTTTATCCTCGTAAGATTTTGTTGGTTAAATAAAAATTGATGTGAGAAGGATCTGTTTAACTTGATTAAGTTTTAAGTCGCTGAAAAGAATGTATTGTTTGTTTATAAGGGGCATCTTTTGGTTAGCTCGCCCAAGGTAGCAAAATGCTCGAGACCGGCCCTGATAGCACCTTCACCTCAGCGAATATCAACTTTTTGTTAAAAAAAACGTTTCTATTAGAATCACCACCAACTTACACATTCAGTAATTCACATTACGCAATAAACAATTAGATGCAACTCGTGTATATCGCATGGGTCACAAACATCGTCTAATAAAAATAAGTTGACCACTTTTGATAAATAAAAGCTCCATAAAACATGTATAAATTATAGTTACGAGTTATAAAGTTTTTTACTAATGTTGGTATATTCCTTATCAATTTATCATAATCTTTATAGTTGATCTTTTAGTTAAAAAATTGAAACTATCACACCTTATATGTTTGTTTAGTATATTTAGCATGAAAGAAATTTACATGCAAGTTTTTTAAGAATTATGTATATAAAAAGTCTTGATAGAAGATGTTAATAAAAAAATAGTTATATATATGGTTATTTATATCTTTTGAAGCTATAAATCAATAGAGAATGCAATAAGAAAAGAAGAAGGGTAATGTTATATATAATGGTGTGATATGAACGCTTACCACAATATCGCATATTTTTAATTATATGTCGTAAAATTCCCGTCGCTATGCGCGGGTACTCGTCTAGTGTATGAAAACATATGTATATTTTACGAAAGTTGACCGTCAAAAACGACAAAATATAATATATCTCATTTTTTTCAAAAAGTAACAATAAAGTACTCGATTTCATACATATATACAAATGTGAAATCATAAAAAAATAAGGACCCGTTTAGTTTGAACTTCGGTTTTATTTTAGGTGCGAGACTTATATATGACTAGTTTAGGATTAGATTTAACTATATGAAAAAAAGTTGTTTGGTTACACATAGGTTTGAGAGTCAATTCCACAAATGATGTTTGTTTATCATTTCGATATTTGAATGCTAGTATGCTACAAAAGAAAGAGTTAAATACAACATAAAAAAATAAGAAACGTCAAGTCATAGTTACTCAGAAAAATGAAACATGAATGAAAGAATACAACAGATAACAATAATTGATTACATGTTGGTTAATATGACTACCTTTCAACAAATAACAATATTTAATTAGATATATAAAGAATAATAAAGAGTTATACATATACAATTGATAAATACTAAAAAAAGTCAAGCCTTTTATTTATTTTTTAACGAGATTTCATATCACATCTCACAAAAGAAAGAAATTTTTACAAAACAAGTTACATCAAACATAACGGGTAAAATCGAAACCAATTTCCCAAAACAAAATACACAAACTAACAAGTTGAGACAAACCAACACATACACCGTAGAGGTTGTGACAAAGAAGCAACACAATACAAAGGTGAGCGAGAATCACGAATGTGAGTTTTTGATATACACAACCATATAGTGTAGCTTGGAGCAAAATTACACAAAATACATAAAAACATACATAATAGATAATACATAACATCCCTAAAGGAGCCAAAACTAAGCCTAACAAATCCAAATCTGAAACCCAAAGCAACAACAAACCATCCATGTGTGAAACAGATCTGAGCATAATACGAACAAAGCCATCAGAGAGATGACAGATTTGTAGATCTATAGGCAAATGGCTTTTATTGTAGGAAGTAGGATACAAACCTTTACAAGGAAAGAAAAAAACACAAGCGATAAAAGAGATGGTCAGCCGTAGCCGAAAATCGGAGAAAGAAACAGATAAGATTTGAATGGGGCGGTGGGTGCAGGGAGAGAGTTTTGTCAAGCCTTTTATCTAATTATCTCTTGAACAATCTGATCTAAACTAATCGCCAACAAGAATTAAATATAACTTAGAAGTGATTACTTGATGGTGATTTGATGAGATAATTAGATTTGTCAATAAAAATATGTTAGAAGTGATTACTTGATGGTGATTTGATGAGATAATTAGAGTTGTCAATAAAAATAAGTTAGAGCACAAGGAACGGTGGAGCCGTAGGCTTGGTGTCATAGATAAAAAGTGGTGCCACGTCAGCAAAGTGGGTTATGGCATCAGAATTATTATGACACCAGTTTTTAGGGGGAGTGGTGTGCCATTGATTTTTTTAAACATAAAATAAAACTTCATTTAAAATAAAAAACATTACATTGAAATTAGATAAAATACATAAAAATAAAATATATAAAAACAAAACACATTAATAAAACAGAAATTTGATGTCGCTGACAAGTCTCAAGGTTGATATGTTGCTCGGACTCGTACCTTTTGGGCCTCGACGATAGCGGTGTTGCCCGCACTCATACGACTCGTGTCAATTTGGAGCACACATATGTCCTCCAAAATCCTTTAAGATTAGATCAACCGCCTTCGGTCTTCGTTCTCTCTCTCAAGCACGGACAATTTGGCTCCTCGGTCTAACTTGTATTGTTCCGCCATGAAGTCTTGGTACGCGGTTGAGTTAGAGTTGGTGTGTTGACTTTTATTAAGTCGGAATAGACCGGGCGGTCGAGGCAACACATCAACCCTAAAGTGTTCTGGTTCGTCGTGGTGCCCATAAGACGACATCTTCTTGCTTGAGTTGACTCGGGTTTTTCCACTTATGCTTTTCTATCAAAAGAAGCCAACCATTCCGGTGCTTAAACTCACCTCCAACGACTGTTTCATACAACTTGTACACCCCCGCCATCCAATCATTATCGTTCTCCCCACTATGAACCGCGATTTTATTCACTAAATCATTATACTTTGTAACCACGGTATCATTGGAGTCTACTTGCCCGTCAACATGTTCTTGGTACGCACACCATAGCCTTTTTCACGGCTTTTTCATTATAGGCATTTTGAATTTTGTACCAAAAAGTATTCTTTTTTGAAGTCAGCTCCATTTTTTGGATCCTCGGACACTTGAATAAAAAATTTCGCCAAAAGCACCTCCTCTTCTTGGGTCCACACACTACGAAGTCTTTTTTCTTATGGAACGTCTTCTTTCTCTTTGTTTTTTTGCAACGCCGACTTCTTACGTCCAGGCTTCGATGTTGGAGTCAGAACTGACGCTTCTTCATCTTCGGAACCTTGAACTTCATCAACATGGTGCGATTCATGCTCGGAGTAAGGTTGGGAAATGAGAAATGGATACGGTTGTTGTTGTGATTGTTGTTGAAATTGTTGCATTTGTTACATTTTAAATTGTTGAAATATCAACAATTTCTCTTGCCTTTGAAATTGGGGGGGGGGGGGGGGGGGCGAAACTAGGATAGTAACTCATTTGGGGATTCGGATTTGAAGACGACCCCGACATTTGGTTGGTTAGGTCGGAAAGCATACCGAAAATCCAATTTGGGTTGCGGTTGTGATTTATTTTTTGGATGGTAGAAATGTAGATGATGAAATATATAGATAGTGTGTGATCAGAAGTATAAAATATTTAGTGGGTATTTATAGGATTTTTAGAAGTGTAAAAATAGCTTTTAGGATTTCTTTTTTTGAAAATACGCTCCCCTCAAACGGTCATATAGCCGTTATATTCAAATTTTAAAAAAAAACGTGGTTGGTGCCGATGGCGCGAGGCCCTTGGCGCTAACCCACGAAGTCCTACATCGTAAAGGTTTTTCGCGCCATGGCTCGGCACCAGGCAACCACACTGTCACACCCCACCATGGCGGAATATGGGGCGCGACATATGGATATCATCACAACATGACGTGTCTATAGAGATAACTATATGAAATAAGAAATGTCATAAAATGGTGACACAAAAGTCATGACAATATCTCATCAAATGCAGGAGTCTAGGTAAGTAGGTAATAGTCCTACCTCTTACCCAAGACAAACAAGTAACATAACCAAAACAAACATATGTGTGCCACTGTATCACTTATTAAATGAACAAATAAAAACTAAGAAGGAAACGAGGATATCCTTCTATATGCATTCCTACGCTCTCCAAATCCTAGCCACTTAAGTTCTCATGCCTACCCATAGCATCACCTGAAAGAGACACTAAAACACGTCAACATAAAGTTGGTGAGAGTCGTAGGTTTAGACTCCAAGGCTAAATCAGTTATAAGCTGTGAATAACAACCATCATCACAATAACGTATGGACAATGCGCTACAATTATGTATTAACAACTAGCATTCAAGTTCAATCAATCATCACAATTCCAAAGCATCACGCCATACCAACAACCACAATTTCCAAGGCATCACGCCTTACCAACAACCATAATTTCCAAGGCATCACGCCTTACCAACAACCCTAATTTCCAAGGCATCACGCCTTACCAACAACCATAATTTCCAAGGCATCACGCCTTACCAACAACCATGGTACCATAGGCGCCCATACACCTAAGTACCTTTCCCAATTTCAAATCATACACAATCAAGAATCACATAGCAGTTAATCACATAATGTACACACAAGTCCATCTCAAACCTTAAAAACATTCACAACATCAATTTATAAATAACTCAACACAGTGTCTCTTCCATCCCATCTGGAAGTCAAAATCAATAGTAAACATGGGACTATGAAACTCACCTGATTGAGCTTCTCCAAAAGTTCGCGCACTAGCAAAAGCTAACAAACCAAAAACACATAATCGATACACGAACCAATCACCAAGATGGCTCATCAACCTATGATGGACATCTAGCCTATTCCCATATAAATACCTCATTGATAAGCTCTAATCACCCCATTACCCTTCCCTAACAAGTCCTTAACTTGGTTAAGTTTAATAATTATCCCGTTCATATTTTACACAAAACAGTCCCAGTTTTTAGGTCTCAAAACTTTAAGTCAAATGCGCACTTAAACATACCCATGGTTTCTGTAAAAGGAGTATTCATACCCTTACATATGTTAGCTAACACCTCCCACTTGCCCTAACCTTAAAGCTACTGTTAAGGCCCCGATATATATATATAATATACTTTTGTCATTCCAGATTTCCTGATTTTAAACATACTAAAAGTTTGTTACAATTAAGGGGTCTTACCCTAAACCACAACCTTAGCCCAAGTGCAGATACTTAATACAATATATAAACCATCTCTCATGTTCGTGAGAAGATCCCAATGCAACCCTAAGTACCCCAAACAACTCAAAACTTAAAAAGAAAACAGGCTGAATTCAAAACGGTTTTGACCTCCGACTGTTGTAACATGTTTTTGACCCACTTCCCGACCTCCAATTCAGTTCTCGTTTCTTGATTTAGAAAGCCAACTCAATTACCTATCCAAGGCTAGTTTGATAGCATCTTGAATGTTCCTAGAACTCTAGATATGATCAAAACAATAGACTCAAAATTCTGCCCAGTTTTTAAAAACGGGTTTAACTAAATTAACCTCATTAATTAACCCTAATCCCACTAATTACAAGCCCTAAACCATCCAATCATTATGAACTCATTAAAATACAGATTTTTATTAAAACCCTAACCTAAATCCATAATAAGATGATCATATAAAAATTAAAAATAATTAAATTAAAAAGGGTTTTGAAGGTTTTACCTTCAGATCAATGGAAGATGAAGAAAACCTAATTTTTTGTGAAGAACCCTAAAAACTCTCCCAAAACCCACGACTATGATTTTTCTCCAGGGATTTTTTTTATGAATTTTGGTAGTGAATAATATAATATATAGGGTGTACATAAAATCCTAGTCTAAGTATAAGCCGACTTTCCTTTTTTCCTCTTTTTTCCTTTTTCCCTTCTTTAGTGCGTCTAAACCGACCCAAACACCCATTAATTCGTTTTTTTTCTTTTTATTATTAATATATGTATTAATAATATTACCTTAATTTTACTTAATTTATTTCAGCTCCTAAAGCCTCCAAAACCTTAAAACCGTAAAACTAGTCAAATTTACGCGTTTTACCGTAAAAGTCGTAAAATATACACTTTTATAAAAACTCTCAAATTTTGAAATAAACTTTATAACTAAGTCCTAAATGACTTAAAACCATCCCGAAAAATATTCATATGACTAAACACCTCATCTGAGACCTCTAAATGCTAAACCGTAAATCGTAAAAATACGATTTTCTATAATACATATACGTATACGTAAAACAACTAAATAACACCATCTCACTTCATAGTCACTACCATGTGAACTCATGAACATGAAATCATCACACTTCGTTTCACTCACAAGGTACCCCGTACCGGAAACGATATCCAAACCACAATCTATACACACCAATAAGCACATAAACACATAAAGACACGTAACTAGCACATAATAAAACTAAGTGACGAACCTCAAAACCAGGGTTGTCACATCACTCCCTCCTAATAGAAATCTCGTCCCGAGATTTACTCCTTAGGATCAACACACAACCAACAAATCACATGAGGATACTTGTTCTAAACGAACTCCTCTCATTCCCACGTGAACTTTAGTTCAAGTTTCAAAATACCACATATACAAACTAAAAATAATTAAACTCGTTGCCAAACTCTTGTCCTCACAGTCAATAAATCTCACCGATGATTCTTTGGTATAAACGAAGACACTTATTAATACAAGTCCCTAATAACCGTACATGCAAAATGCATTCTCCAACAACCTTTACCAATCTTAATACATGAAATGTATCATGTATACAACTCATTTCCCCCGGGTAATTCTATGCTCATAAGCTAATGGTTCGATCTTTCCAAAGATCATAAATGGACCTACAAAACTCTACATCAACTCTTCCATTTTACCAAAACGTACCACCCGTTACTATGGGTGAAACTTCCCTACATAACTTTGTCACTAAATCTAGTGGTTTCCTCCTTTTCTACATAGCATCCCTTGCTGCTCTCATCCCGTCCACAAACACCATTACCACATTAGTAGCCTGCTTTGTGCTTTATTCTACTCATTAGGCTCTACCAAAGTTCTACCTTCGGTTCCTATCTCGACCTATTTCATTTATGCCTCGCTTCTATACACACTTCCTTCTTCCTCCTTAACTCATACCATACATCACGATGTGATGCTTCCCATCGTTTCTTCCCTTGCCATAATCCCTCATAAGGCATTCCATACATATCGGGCTAACTTTTACGCAAAACCCTCTATTCCATCACATCCGTACGCAATCCTTCCAACTTCTCAACTACGTGACTTCTCATTCCTCTTAAAATGTGAGATGAACTAGTCTGTCTATCGACTATCACCCAACTCTCGTCGTACTTATTCCTCCACCGTATTATGTATCCCTTCCACCAACTTCGTCCTTACATCGCCCCTTTCTAAGCTACTCCTATCTATGTAGGAAGTATAGTCTACGTCTCATTTCTCCACATGATTGTCCAAGCCACGCAACATACATGTTGACGCGTTCACTGCTTTAGACAACTCAACTCGCGCAACCTACATCCTTCATCCAAACCACCCTAATACGTCATCCCTATAGTTCAAGTTCGTCTCAGCTTCACTTCATTCTTCTTATTCCATGTCTTATCAATCATGCTTGCCTTTCCCAGATGGTACTTGGCCTTGCAATTTTCTTTCATCACTTAACTCCACCCATCACCTTTGCCAAATGTTCAATCAAGATGACTGAATATGTGTTGGAGACGTTCATGATCCGTATAGATCATTCTCCACGTCTCGTACACCAAATGCCTCTAGCATTCTAGGCATATATAACAGTCCAGCTCCACTAACTAAGTATATCCAGTTCTTCCAAATCTTCAGTTCTTGCAACGTATAAGCAATCGCCTTTCTTTGTCGTTCTCGTACACATCTAAATCCTTGCTCCACGTATCGTCATGCTTCGCGAATTCATCCAGTCCTTCCGATAATGCCAAGATCGGCTCATTATCCCATCCACCTCTTCAGCCTCCAAAATGCTTCCTCATCCTTCTTCACTTCGCCCCTCGCTGGTTCCATGATATGCCATCATCTCTAACTACTCATCATGGTAGACTTAATACTAAAACTCACACTTGAAAATATCACGTATAATTCCACTCCAAAACCAACACATACTTCGCCTCACTCTCCTTCTTAGATTTGAGTAGATCAAGATGTCGTCGATGCTCCCGATGACAACTCGTTTATACACGTTCATGCACATTTGGTTCATTGACACCATGAAAACCGCTAGTGCTTTGGCGAAGCCAAATGCATAACCGTAAACCCAAAGCGTTCATACAACATCCTTAGAAATCTCAACTATGTCCTCCTTGCACCCTTTCTTAGAAGCAATACGAATAAATTTCTACCTCGTTCTACTCGCGAAAAATCTACACGTATTCTATAAGACCAATACTCCCTGTTATTAGACCACTCAACGGCTTCCACATCACATTTACTACCAGGCAACTCAACCTTTATCCTGAATCCCTTGCAATTTCTAACCACTCTCTATGGCGTGTTACTTGTGCCAATATCCATACGTTATACAAATCTCTATTCCTCTCCCTGGTACTCCAAAGAGACCATATATTCTCATTTGTTCGTCTACGAACTTCTTCCCTTCCCACTAAGGGCATTCCGACCGTTCTCTCATGGCCACCTACTTAATCGTGTAGGTGCGACCAAGTCTTTCGTATGACTACCTCAACGCTCCCAAACAATACAAAACCAAAACTACATACTGAGTCCACCAGATACGATCGACGAATCAAACCCACGGACAACTAACGACATTTCACGTGCACCAATTAAAACAAATCAAAAACCACGAGACTCCAAATAAATCTCAAACCAAAAACATGTATCAATTCAAAACGACCCATGACAACGAAGAAAAATAATCCAAGAAAACACCCAATGGCAACCAAAACATATTACGCCCCGCGGCATATTATTAAAACTGTGCAAAAGATGGACTTTTCAAAAAGAATATATATCTTTTTTTATTATTACCTCTCACATCTTTGTGACTCAAACCATCTACAAACAACCCTCTTGACGAACTCCAAACTCAACTCAAAGACTAGGCATCCCGTGCATCCCAAATCATAAAAATAAACTACTATTCAAAACTCAACCTTGGACCCGACACTTGTACAACAATTTCGACCAGTCCACTGTCCTCCCATGACTATACATTATGAATATTTGAAAACTACGTTCCGAGTACATAATTTTTGTCTTTTGAATCACTCAAAAAGCTCTAGAAACGAACAAGTTATGACAAAAACAGTTTTATGCTAGTTGTTTTAAAAACTAAAGAATAGACTTAGTGATCAATGCAATCCTTTTAAATGAAAGATATAATTGTATGTGAAATATTCATAAACTTCATTTAACATTGTATTTATAATTATAAATGACGTGGATCGGTTAAACCCAATTATATAACCTATGTAAGTAGAAAGAAATTTTACTTCGCTTTATTTTAAAGAAAGCCTTTTAGAATTTGAAATAATTAAGTGTTGATTAAAAAAGAAACTTATGTTACATCTTGTTTCAAACATGACTCCAACACCTTACCCTTATTTTACCGAATACCACCAACTATCTAACTCTATAGTAGATTTCCAAGTCCCCCTTTTTTCCATACACCAATCAAAAGAAATGTAAGACTCAGCCCAAAAGATTTCATTATCCCAAAAGAAATCTCAATTTATTTCAACAGACTTAAAACCAAGAACACTATTTTAAAACGTACACGTGAAATACAAACTGAAAGAATACGCTACAAGACACAGTTCAAAAGATTCAAAACGTCGTTGAAACTCCATCAAACTCCAGCACCATAAAACACGAACAACACAAGGTACGTTCAAATTATAATAACTAGTGAACGACCATAAATCATAACATAACATCTATAAGTATATATACATCCGCATATGTATACCTATTGAATCCCCCAAACATACTCGTTATCATACATGTAAGTCAATCAATCGCTTTATACGCTCGTTTTTCCATACGAGTAATCACCATCTCACCGTACCACAACAAGGCATAATGCCCACCTCCAAAACCAAACCATATCGTGTGACCCCAAAATCACACAACACAACTATAACCCAAAACATATAACACAAAAAGAACAGTAGCCATATCATAGGCAGCCATTACATAAACCCATATATTATACGTATACCCAACTTCTACATCTCATCATATACAAGCATGTACTAACCCTCTTTCGTGCAATCATACTTGAGAACCCATTGAAGTTGTGGTACTTGTATAACTATGTTGGCCACCATACTTATACAATTTCCCTTCCCTTAATGAACTCCCTCCTATGATGACACTTATAAGAATCAATACAACATATAACACATAAATCCATCTACTCACATAAGCTCATAACCACATAACCAATAAGGTCCAAAACTCCAACTATAAAAATAACATAATAAAACTCTTGGAATACCGAAATCCATAATCTAGCTAAAACAACATAGACTAAATCCAAAACGAAAACATAATCAGTTAAAAGTCATGTCGCCCGTAAGAGTGGAAACAACTTAACATCCTTCTAATCCACCTACTCCTAGTAACTCGAACCACCACACGATTCTTAGGGAACATGACTTAATCATCAAAAGAAAAATAACATACCCTAGGTATGTAAAATAACTCGATAAAAGATAGAAACTACCTTGTACTAAATTATGTACTATAATGTACAATTTAAGCAAAATACAACAGTGACTAGCGTGGACGATTATGGTTCAACCCGCACTAGTCACAAACCCGAAAAGAAAATAACATGTGACTAAGTATGAACATACTACGGTTCAATTCATACTAGTCAAAATATCGTAATAAATAACATCCAAACACATCAATTATTATAAAATGCACACATACTCTTATGACGCCTATATGCAGGGACCCTTAAGCTATAGACTAGGCTACACGACTAGGCAACCTAATTCTCTATAACCATTATCTCTGATACCATTCTGTCACACCCCACCATGGCGGAATATGGGGCGCGACATATGGATATCATCACAACATGGCGTGTCTATAGAGATAACTATATGAAATAATAAATGTCATAAAATAGTGACACAAAAGTCATGACAATATCTCATCAAATGCAGGAGTCTAGGTAAGTAGGTAATAGTCCTACCTCTTAACCAAGACAAACAAGTAACATAACCAAAACAAACATATGTGTGCCACTGTATCACTTATTAAATGAACAAATAAAAACTAAGAAGGAAACGGGGATATCCTTATATATGCATTCCTACGCTCTCCAAATCCTTGCCACTTAAGTTCTCATGCCTACCCATAGCATCACCTGAAAGAGACACTAAAACACGTCAACATAAAGTTGGTGAGAGTCATAGGTTTAGACTCCAACGCTAAATCAGTTATAAGCTGTGAATAACAACCATCATCACAATAACGTATGGACAATATGCTACAATTATGTATTAACAACTAGCATTCAAGTTCAATCAATCATCACAATTCCAAGGCATCACGCCATACCAACAACCACAATCCCAAGGCATCACGCCTTACCAACAACCATAATTTCCAAGGCATCACGCCTTACCAACAACCCTAATTTCCAAGGCATCACGCCTTACCAACAACCATAATTTCCAAGGCATCACGCCTTACCAACAACCATGGTACCATAGGCGCCCATACACCTATGTGCCTTTCCTAATTTCAAATCATACACAAACAAGAATCACATAGCAGTTAATCACATAATGTACACACAAGTCCATCTCAAACCTTAAAAACATTCACAGCATCAATTTATAAATAACTCAACACAGTGTCTCTTCCATCCCATCTGGAAGTCAAAATCAATAGTAAACACGGGACTATGAAACTCACCTGATTGAGCTTCTCCAAAAGTCCGCGCACTAGCAAAAGCTAACAAACCAAAACACATAATCAATACACGAACCAATCACCAAGATGGCTCATCAACCTATGATGGACATCTAGCCTATTCCCATATAAATACCTCATTGATAAGCTCTAATCACCCCATTACCCTTCCCTAACAAGTCCTTAACTTGGTTAAGTTTAATAATTCATATTTTACACAAAACAGTCCTAGTTTTTAGGTCTTAAAACTTTAAGTCAAACGCGCACTTAAACATACCCATGGTTTCTGTAAAAGGAGTATTCATACCCTTACATATGTTAGCTAACACCTCCCACTTGACCTAACCTTAAAGCTACTGTTAAGGCCCCGATATATATATATATATATATATATATATAATATACTTTTATCATTCCAGATTTCCTGATTTTAAACATACTAAAAGTTTGTTACAATTAAGGGGTCTTACCCTAAACCACAACCTTAGCCCAAGTGCAGATACTTAATACAATATATAAACCATCTCTCATGTTCGTGAGAAGATCCCAATGCAACCCTAAGTACCCCAAACAACTCAAAACTTAAAAAGAAAACAGGTTGAATTCAAAACGGTTTTGACCTCCGACTGTTGTAACCTGTTTTTGACCCACTTCCCGACCTCCAATTCAGTTCTCGTTTCTTGATTTAGAAAGCCAACTCAATTACCTATCCAAGGCTAGTTTGATCACATCTTGAATGTTCCTAGAACTCTAGATATGATCAAAACAATAGACTCAAAATTCTGCCAATTTTTAAAAACAGGTTTAACTAAATTAACCTCATTAATTAACCCTAATCCCACTAATTACAAGCCCTAAACCATCCAATCATTATGAACTCATTAAAATACAGATTTTTATTAAAACCCTAACATAAATCCATCATAAGATGATCATATAAAAATTAAAAATAATTAAATTAAAAAGGGTTTTGAAGGTTTTACCTTTAGATCAATGGAAGATGAAACCTAATTTTTTGTGAAGAACCCTAAAAACTCTCCCAAAACCCACGACTATGATTTTTCTACAGGGATTTTTTTTATGAATTTTGGTAGTGAATAATATAATATATAGGGTGTACATAAAATCCTATTCTAAGTATAAGCCCACTTTCCTTTTTTTCCTCTTTTTTTCCTTTTTCCCTTCTTTAGTGCGTCTAAACTGACCCAAACACCCCTTAAATTCGTTTTTTTCTTTTTATTATTAATATATTTATTAATAATATTTCCTTAATTTTCCTTAATTTATTTCAGCTCCTAAAGCCTCCAAAACCTCAAAACCGTAAAACTAGTCAAATTTACGCGTTTTACCGTAAAAGTCGTAAAATATACACTTTTATAAAAACTCTCAAATTTTGAAATAAACTTTATAACTAAGTCCTAAATGACTTAAAACCATCCCGAAAAATATTCATATGACTAAACACCTCATCTGAGACCTCTAAATGCTAAACCGAAAATCGTAAAAATACGATTTTCTATAATACATATACGTATACGTAAAACAACTAAATACCACCATCTCACTTCATAGTCACTACCATGTGAACTCATGAACATGAAATCATCACACTTCGTTTCACTCACAAGGTACCCCGTACCGGAAACGATATCCAAACCACAATCTATACACACCAATAAGCACATAAACACATAAAGACACGTAACTAGCACATAATAAAACTAAGTGACGAACCTCAAAACCAGGGTTGTCACACATACGACGACTCCGACTCCTCCTAGAATAAGAACAAATGCATATCTAGCGAATTTTTAATGAAAGGTAAAAGGGTGGGGAGATAATGAGGGAAAATAAAGCAGGAGCTGATGATTATGTGAAAAAGAAAAAAAAGGAAAGATTAAGTATATGAGAGAGAAAAGTGGGGAGGATTGCCAGGATTTGCAAAACACCAAAAGTAAGGATGTGACTCCCAATTTTAAAACCTGGCCCCCTCAACCAAACGAATGCAATGAGGCCCAACCTCACGTCTATGGATCTACACCCGTGAAACAAACGGACACAAAAAGTAATAAGCACCAAAGTATTAAATTGTTTGTTTTTTTAATTTTCATTTATCAAGGTAATCTAGAGAATGTCTAAAACTAATATAGTGGCATTGTTAGATCAACATATCATTTTTTTTAACGATAATTTATATGATACTTAGCAAAGATCTAGGAAAAATTACGAAGAACAAGCTAGCAATGGATTTGTGAGGGTATGAGAACCGGTAGATTCAATTACAAAAATTCATTGGTCTATTGAAAATTCAAATATAAAAGTTAAGTTTACATCCTTTAGGATAATATCCTTATTGGATTTTCTAGACTAAAAAATAAACTCGTTTCTATAGCGCAAAAAGATCATATTGTTGATTGAACAACCACGTGTAACATAGGGTACAAAGCCGGAGAAACATATGCTTGGTCCGCTAAGGTGATGAATAATAGTTATCCCTATTATTTGTCGAACATTAATATTTGTATTCCACGTTCCTATATCATGTTCGTGAATTCCTCAATTCTACCTATCTATTTTTTAACTAGAGTTGTAAGAGGGATAGGAGTGGTGGTACTATAGGCTGGTGCTAAGCTATGACAAGAGATTTAAGTTTGGTGTATCATTTGTGGGTTGACGTCATAGCTCTGGCGTCGTGGCTACCAGCTCATGTCAAACAAATTTTTTTATTTTTAATCTAAATAGATATATATTCTATGGGAACAAAAAATCATATGACAAAAGAAATCACCAATGCCACTGAAAAGTGGTGTCATAGTATTTCTGGTACCATAACTTATTTTGTTGCCGTGTCATTATTTTTTGGCTATAGCACCAAGTTTACGACATCATCTTTCCTTATGCTCTAAGTTTCCTAGATAGAAATGATTATGAATATCTTATTTACAATTAATCATTATATTCAGTTATCTTTAACAAGATAATCATTATTAACTTGAATATGATTATATCTGTATGTCTAAAAAAGCAACTTACGAAATGCTTATCGATTTATCGGCCAATGAAATGTCAACTATATCATATTTTGTTAAATTTTTGGACAAATTCAATGGTCAAACATTTTTAGGTGTGAGATACTAACTTGTAAGATCATCTTATGTATTTTTCAAATAGGCTCAATTTTTTCTAAAGCAATAAATAATTATAATTATAAAATTATAATCTTAGAGCATCTAATATGATGAATTTTTCTAAAGGTTTATAATTAATTTACATAAAATTTTGTTTTATTAAATTACTTTCACTATATATAAACATCTTCTAAATTTATAAACTCTCACATAATTCAAATGCATTAAATTATGAAGAGGTTCAAAATCTTATACCTTTTAATGCCACATAAGATTAAAATGCATGTCCACTGTGGTTTACAAATATTTATACCTCATCATAACTTTATAAATTTATATATAAACCACCTTGGATGCCCTTAGTTCAACTTTTAATGTAAAATATGGGTTTTTAAAATACAAAGCATGTGGTTTTTAAAATTTAATGTAGTGTGTTTTCAAAAATAGAAAGTTAACATAAATTAATGTTTTACGGGAGTAGAATAAAAAACGACTGCATGTATGGAAACATATGTATATTTTACGAATGTTGACTGTCAAAAACGGCAAAATATAATAGATCTCATTCTTGTAAAAAAATTAACAATAAAGTACTCGATTTCATACATATATACAAAAGTGAAATCATAAAAAATTTAGGGCCCGTTTGATTTGAAGTTATATTTTATTTTAGATGTGTGACTTATATATGACTGATTTATGATTAGATTTAACTATATGAAAAATGTTGTTTGGTTACACATAGGTTTGAGAGTCACTTCCACAAATGATGATGTTTGTTTATCATTTCGATATTGTAATGCTAGTATGCAAGTAAAAAAAAAAGTTAAATACAACATAAAAAAATAAGAAAAGTCAACTCAAAATTACCAAAGTTTTCAAACTCGGGTCGACTTGGTCGGGTCAACCGGTTGTTTCGGTTCCGGCCGAAAAAACGGGTCATATTGACCCGCGTTTCCGGCCAAAAAACGGGTTAGATCTGTCGGGTTTGGGGTGACCTGGGTCAACCCGGTTCTCGAGACCCGACCAGGTTTTAATTTTTCGGGGGGTTTTTTTAAATATGTAAATTTTACGTATTTTCAACGGAATTATCATTTTTACATATTATATTAGTTGGTAAATAATTTATATTTTCGATATACGGAAGTTTTTATCATTTTTAAATATAATTTTCGTTAATTATTAAAAATATTAAAAACTTATTGTTAGAAAACTGGGTTGACTCAGAACAAGTGACTCGATCATATCGATTTAAAAACCCGGTTTCAAAACATTGAAAATTACTCACACAAATGAAACATGAATGAGCATCCAACAGATTAAAGTAATTGGTTACATGTTGGTTTATATGATTACCTTTTCAACGAATAACAATATTTAATTTTGTTAAAAAAATAACAATATTCAATTAGATATATAGAGAATACAAATGAGTTATACATATACAATTGATAAATACTAAAAAAGTCAAGCCTTTTATCTTTTTTTCAACAAGATTTCATATTACATCTCACAGATGGAGGAAATTTGTACAAAACAAGTTACATCAAATATAAGGGCAAAATCGAAACCGATTTGTCAAAACAAAATACGCGAAGTAACAAGTTGAGACAAACCAAGACATACCCGCAGAGGTTGTGACAAAAAAGCAACACAATACAAAGGTAAGCGGGAATCACCAATGTGGGCTTTTGATATACACAACCATATAGTGTAGCTTGGAGCAAAATTACACAAGATACATAAAAACATACATAAGAGATAATACCTAACATCCATAAAGGTGCCAAAACTAAGCCAAACAAATTCAAATCTAAAACCCAAAGCAACAGCAAACCATCCAGGTATGAAACAGATCTAAGCAGAATACGAACAATCCATAGCAATAAGCCATCACAAAGATGACAGATTTGTAGATCTATAGGCAAGTGGTTTTTATTGTGGAAAGTAGAATACAAACATTTACAAGGAAATAAAAAAAACACAAGCGATAAAGGAGATGGTCGGCCAAAGCCGACAATCAGAGAAAGAAACAAATAAGATTTGACTAAGGCGGTGGGTGTAAGGAGAGAGTTTTGTCAAGCATTTTATCTAATTATCTCTTGAACAATTTGATCTAAACTAATCGCCAACAAGAATAAAATATAACTTAAAAGTGATTACTTTATGGTGATTTGATGAGATAATTAGAGTTAGTCAATAAAAATATGTTAGAAGTGATTACTTGATGGTGATTTGATGAGATAATTAGAATTGTAAATAAAAATATGTTAGAAGTGATTACTTGATGGTGATTTGATGAGATAATTAGAATTGTACCGTAGGCTTGGTGCCATAGTTAAAAAGTGGTGTCAGAGTGGGCTACGACATCATAATTGATATTACACCAGCTTTCAGGGAAAGTGGTGTGCCATAGAATTTTTTGTTTTAAGCAAAAACATTTAAACTTAAAATAAAATTTCATTTAAAATAAAAAAACATTACATTTAAATTAAAATAAAAGACATAAAAATAAAAAAAATTAAATTAAAAGACATTAAATAAAACCAGAAAATTTGGTACCGCCGACTAGTCTCGAGGTTCATATGTTGCTCGGACTCGTGCCTTTTGCGCCTCGATGATAGCGGCGTTTCCCACACTTATACGGCTCGTGTCAATGTGGAGCACACACATGTCCTCCATAATCCTTTAAGATTGGATCAACCGCCTTCGGTCTTCGCTCTCTCTTTCAAGCAGAGACAATTTGGCTTCTTAGTCTAACTTGTATTGTTCCGCCATGAATTCTTGGTACGTGGTCGAGTTAGAACCAGATCTAGCATTCGAGTTAGAGTTGGTGCGTTGACTTTTAATAAGTCGGAATAGACCGGTTGGTCGAGGCAATGCATAAGCCCCAAAGTATTCCGGTTCGTCGTCGGTTCCCATAAGACGACATCTTCTTGCTTGAGTTGACTCGGTATTGTAACACCCCATTTTGGAAATGGACCACAGTAATTATGGCGTGTCATCAAAGCATACAAGGAAAAATGTCTAAACATTACTTGACCATAAAAAGGAAAATACCGGAATCAAACATCGGTAGTCCAAAAGTAAAGCTCATCGCACACAAACATAGTATAATAAAGGAAAAGGACTAAACAATGTCCAAAGCATAAGTATCATAAGAAAGGAAATGCATAATGTAAAGAAGGCTAGACTGCTTCCAGTCCATATGCACGTACTTTTAGTGTCTACGAGCGTCCCTGAGTATCTGCCGTTTTGGGAACATAGAAAAGGAAAACGACTGAGCAAATACGCTAAGTGCACGGATGTACAATAAAGCATGAATAGAATAAGCATATAACATAATAACAGCGGAAGAAAACTAAGTCCCGAGTAACCTGCTTAAGTCTTGATAAAACTGGTTTAATAGTTTTAAAGTCTTATGTTTATCTTATAAAAACTGTTTGTCATATTTTACCATTAGCCAATATAGGTCATGAAAATCCACCGTGCATGAATAATTGGAGGGGTGACCTAATCATGCAAATTAGAGGGGCTGCCTCTAATTTAATATACTGGTTTTTGGGTAGGAGGGATCAGCTCCTTGTGAAGGATGCAAGGCACACACCACATTCACCATGTAATCTTGAATAAAACATGTAACTAGGATGCACCCATACGCCCCACATGATAAATATAAATAAATGGCCAAAAGCTGAAGGGACGCCACGAGCAATCACTCCGCCGTGGTGAAATCGTAACATCAGTGCCTCTAATGTTATGGTTATGGTACCTCCATAACTAGGTGAAACTAGTCATGCATGTATATGGCTATAGGTAACCTTAATTAAACATAAGAAATCAAACACATAACTTATACTACGGGAAAATAGTTGGCTGCATACGGGGAATCCTAATAAGGAAAGAATGTCCATACTGAAAGGACGGGAATCCGTACCTTATGTCCAGTGAACGAGAAAGACGAACTGCGAGAATCCTACTTCCGAATCACTAGTGCTACATAAATACGTACATGAATAAGTATCTGCTTACTAAATACATAGCTGGTTTTATATCATGTCTTAGCTTATTTTATGTGTTCTTACCATGTTTTACTGTTTCTAAGCCTTAACTGTGTTTTATCTTATATTCTGTTTAATCTGATTAACTATTTCTGGTATTTCATGTGTTATTATACTTACTATGTAATAATAAGTAACTTTCCAAAAATAGCAGGTTTCCTAAAATAGAAAGTTTCCAAAAATAGAAACTTTCCAAAAATAGAAAGTTTCCAAAAATAGAAAGTTTCCAAAAATAGAAAGTTACCAAAAATAGAAAGTTTCCAAAAATAGAAAGTTTCCAAAAATAGAAAGTTTCCAAAAATAGAAAGTATCTAAAAATAGATAAGTTTCTAAAAATAGAAAGTTTCCATAAATAGATTAGCTGCCTTAATTAAATAAGTTTCCATAAATAGATTAGCTGCCTGAAATAAATAAGTTTCTAAAAATAGTTGGTTTCCATAAATAGATTAGCTGCCTTATTTAATTAAGTTTCTAAAAATAGAAAGTTTTCATAATTAGAAATAAGCTGGTTAAATAAGCTAAGTATATAAGTCTAAGTGTTTTCATGATTATTTTCTAAGTCATATGATATAATGTATAGTTTAATAATTATTTCATGTAATTAAATTAAACTATAGGTTATAATATTTAATTAAAGTATAATATGTTTTTAATTAAATAAGTTAAATACTTAGGTTAAAATATGTATTATTAAATATTAATAATATAACCTAAGTCATGTTAATTAATTAATTATATCCATGGTTTTAAAATAATTAATTAATTATAAGTCTTAAATATATAAATACTTAGGTTAAATAATTTCATGATCATTTATAATTAACTAACCTAAGTCATGTTATTAAATTAATCACATCATTTTATTAATTTAATTTTTAACCTAAGATCATAAACATAAAAAAACTAACATACACCATGAACCGGATCTAGGCTAAAAACATGAACCGGACATGAAATCGACACCCTACCCCGAACCAACTCGGGGTACCCCGTGTTTACCTTGCTGTCGTGGGACCCACACGCACCAACCAAGACCATATGGTCTTGGTGGTGGTCGGCTTGGCAAACCGAAACCCATTCGGGTTCGGTTGCAGCCTGCGGCCAAACAAACACCCCTTAAAAACAACCTTTTGATTTTATTTAACACCAAAACATGTTAGATCTATGCTTAATTATTATGTTTTTGTAAAAACATTACATGTTCATAATTTATAAAAAGATTAAATCAAAAGAAAAGGTTTAAAAAGGTTTTACCGAATTCGTGGATCAAGAGGACGAAGAACAAACACGATAAATCACTAGAATTCTGAGATCCAAGATCAAAAACCACTCCTTATGGTGGTTGTAGGGTGGCGGCACAAAGGAGAAGGAGGAAGGAGGGTTTTTAGGTTTTCTTAAAGATCTTCTGTAAGTTTATTTGAGTAGTGAAAACCTCCTAATTCCCTTTTAGTAAATTTGACAAATGGGCTTGGCCCATTTGTCCTTGTTGGCCGCGGGTAGGGACCCCACTTGGGGTACCCGTACCTTTTTCCGTGTCTCGTTATTTCGTTACTCGTTTGTGATTATTTATGTTCGTGTTTTAAATGTTCTCGTTACGTAAATACCGTGATCTAATATATTTAATTACGCTCGTAATAAATATATATACGTAATTAATAATAGTTCGTGTTTTACTTACGTTCATGATTTCATGATCGCATGTTCGTGATTAATTATCGTTAAATAATTATTACGTGATCGTACATAGTAAATACTTATCGTGTTCTAACACGTACGTAATACGTAAACTCCTAACACGTAATCATAATCATGCTATATTAGGAAAGTTTTAATCTAGTACGTACGATCCTAAGGGTACTATGCATGGTAAAAACATGCGGGTTTTACAACTCTTCCCCCCTAAAAAGAATAATTCTTCCCCGAATTATAGATAGCGTAAACTGGAAAAGAAGAACATACCCGAATTCTAAATATGAAATGAGGGTAAGAAGCCCGGATAGACTCCTCTGTTTCCCAAGTGGCTTCCCGCTCAGTATGATCCCTCCATAGAATTTTGACGAATGGAATCGTCTTCTTTCTCATGACTCGTTCTTGTTTGTCAAGAACTCGTTCGGGTTCTTCTATAAAAGTAAGATCTTCACGTAATCGTTCTAGTGGATACTGAACCATATGAAGGAGATGATACTGGTACCCTCTGAGTGAGGACACATGAAACACATTGTGCACATGCGAAAGCTGCGGAGGTAACGCCAATCGGTAAGATACTTCACCGACTCGTTCAATGATATCAAACGGTCCGATGAAACGAGGGCTGAGCTTTCCTTTAATCCCGAAGCGTCTAACACCACGTGCCGGCAAAACCTTAAGGAAGACGTGATCTCCTACGTTAAAGTGTATATCCCTACGATGCTTATCGGCGTAACTCTTTTGACGTGACCGTGCCTCCTGAATTTTCTGCTTAGCTACTGCGATCTTCTCATTGGTCATCTCTATGATTTCCGGTCCTTCGAGTGTTCGCTCGCCAACCTGATCCTAGCAGATTGGGGCGCGACACTTTCTGCCATACAACATCTCCAATGGAGCACACTTGATACTTGCGTGCCAACTGTTGTTGTATGCAAACTCCACCAAACAGATGTACTCGTCCCAATCACCCGTCCATTCCAACGCACATGACCTCAACATATCTTCCAATGTCTGAATGGTTCGCTCCGACTGTCCGTCCGTTTGAGGATGAAAAGCCGTGCTAAGCTTAAGTTGTGTACCCCAAGCTTTCTGCAGACTTTTCCAAAAGCGCGAAGTGAATCGAGGATCTCTGTCTGAGACGATGCTGGATGGTGCACCGTGGAGTCTCATGATCTCTCGTCTATACGTATCTGCGAGTTTACTTACCGGATCTTCCTTGCGGATCGGTAAGAAATGAGCTGATTTGGTAAGTCGATCAACGATAACCCAAATTGCATCGTGCTTCCTTTTGGTAGGCGGAAGACCGTTACAAAATCCATGGTGATTTTGTCCCACTTCCACTCTGGAATATCTAACGGTTGAAGGAGACCGCCAGATCGCTGATGCTCGATCTTAACCTGCTGGCAGGTAAGACATTTGGAGACGTAAGTGGCCACATCCTGTTTCATACCACTCCACCAAAAGTACTGCTTGATGTCATGGTACATTTTAGTCGAACCAGGATGTATCGAGAATGGGGAGCTATGAGCTTCAGCTAACAAAGCTTCCCGGAGTTCTTGGTCATCAGGAACACAAAGTCTAGTGCCCTGCCATACAATACCATCTGCATCTACTCTGAATTCTGTCTGCTTCTCCAAATTCTGTACTATCGCCCAGATTTCTCCGTCATCCTTCTGAGCTTCCTTGATCTTAGATAGTAACTCAGGTTCTACTCTAAGATTAGCCCAGTAACCGTGTTGTCCACGTACCATGATCTCGATGTCTAGTCGCTCCAAGTCTCTGATGATTTCCTCTTTGATTTTAATGCCGTTGATCATTCCGGACTTCCTGCTAAGAGCATCTGCTACTACATTTGCCTTTCCGGGATGATACTGTAGATTAATGTCATAATCTTCAACAGCTCTAACCATCTCCTCTGCCTCATGTTCAATTCACGCTGAGTGAAGATATACTTCAAGATCTTGTGGTCCGTGAAAATGTCACATGATTCTCCATATAAGTAGTGCCTCCATATCTTCAATGCAAACACGACTGCAGCAAGTTCCAGGTCATGCGTGGGGTAATTTTCTTCATAAGGCTTAAGCTGCCGTGAAGCGTACGCGATCACTTTCCCATGTTGCATGAGAACACAGCCAAGTCCCTTCCCCGATGCATCGCTGTAGATTTGAAATCCACCCGTACCAGATGGTAGAGTAAGAATGGGTGCAGATACTAGCTTCTGCTTCAGGTCTTCAAAGCTCTTCTCTCGATCTTCAGTCCAGACGAATTTCTCCCCTTTCCGCATCAGTTTGGTCAATGGTAGTGCTAGTCGGGAAAAGTTCTCCACGAACCTACGGTAATAGCCAGCTAAGCCTAAGAAACTGCGGACTTCCGTCGCTGATGTCGGCCTTGGCCACTTAGTAATGGCCTCAACCTTCGCTGGATCCATAGTGATTCCTTCTGCTGATACAATGTGACCTAAGAATGCCACCTTGTCTAACCAGAACACACACATGGAGAATTTAGCATACAACTGCTTCTGGCGAAGAATCTGTAGTACTGTACGAAGATGGTCTTCGTGTTCCTCCTTAGACTTTGAGAAAATCAGGATGTCATCGATGAAAACAATGGCGAACTTGTCCAGAAATTCATGGAAGATTCTGTTCATCAGATCCATGAACACTGCTGGAGCATTTGTTAGGCCAAATGGCATAACTACAAACTCGTAGTGGCCATAACGGGTACGAAAAGCAGTCTTAGCGATGTCCTACTCCTTGACCCGTAGCTGATGATAGCCTGACCTAAGATCAATCTTGGAGAAGTGTTTGGCCCCTTGGAGTTGGTCAAACAGATCATCGATGCGTGGCAGTGGATACCTATTCCGAATGGTTATCTTGTTGAGCTCGCGATAGTCTATGCAAAGACGCATACTGCCGTCCTTCTTCTTAACAAACAAGACCGGTGCGCCCCATGGAGATGCGCTCGGTCGAAATGAAACCTCGTTCAAGAAGTTCTTGCAGTTGATCCTTCAGCTCCTTCAGCTCTATGGGAGCCATACGATAAGGAGCCTTGGAGATTGGTTCAGCTCCTGGAACCAGCTCGATACTGAATTCCACTTCTCGTGCAGGTGGTATGCCCGGAAGTTCTGCTGGAAACACATCTTGGAATTCCGACACTATAGGTTGATCCTGAATCGATGGAGATTCAGCATCCATGTCGTGAACCGTAGCTAGATAACCCTCGCAGCCATGTGACAGTAGTGCACGCGCTTGCAGGGTGGATATGACTTGTACAGACCGTCCGGGTATGAACCCATTATGAATGTAATCTGGTGCATTGACATCACCGAAGATAACTCGATATGAATGGCAGTCTATAGTAGCATGATACTTGGATAGCCAATCCATGCCCAAAATCATGTCGAAGTCATTCATGTCCAGTGGAAGTGCGTCGACAGGTCGAACCTTATCATCAAATTCTAGGGGAAGACTCTTGTATACATGGGTGATTAATACAGAGTCCCTCAAAGGCGTGGAAATAGTAAGCCTATTTTCTAGTGGCAAGGGAGTCATCCTAATGTTCTTAGCATAAGCAGTAGAAATAACCGAGTGAGTAGCACCCGTATCGAAAAGAACACATGCAGCTTGACCATACATATACAAGATTCCAGTGATGGTACCTGTAGACTTGTTGTCTTGGTCTCGAGATGTCGTGTAGACACGCCCGGCAGTAGGAGGCGGCTTGGTATCAGCATGTCCCGATGTACCCTCCATCTCTCCCTTACGGCAATCCTTCATAATATAGCCAGGAAGACCACACTTGAAGCACGCATCAGTATTACGGCGACATGGTCCTGGGTGCCTACGGTGGCAAGTAGAGCAAAGAGGATGAGTGTATCCTCCAGCAGGTGCTCTGGCTGGCTGAGGACCTGATAAAAACATTTACATAAGACATGATAGTTGGGTACAAAGGACAAAGCGGATAATCATAAGATTGAATACCAGTGATAGCTGGACGGCTAGGCTGCGAACCTCTCTGGTTCTGGTCCCTACCGTTTCCATGGGTCCTGGTAGAAGTTTGCTAAAGTGTCAGAATATGAGTTATAACATAAAACATAAGGAATTTCGTAAGTATTAGGACCTGCTATTGTTGGAGTGCCCGGCGTTGTTACGGTAATTGTCATTACCGCCACGCCTATCCGTAGCCAAACGGTCGTTAGTCTGACCATTTCCCTTGGGCTGATGAGGCTGCTGCTGAGTAGCCGACTGAGACCGGTCCCCAATTTTCTGCCTGGAAGATATAGTTAAAGAGATGAATAATTGACATATGGAAAGTATACGGATTGGTCACTGCTCGAATACGAATGTTTTACCTCTTGTCGGGTCTTTCAGCTTCCCCGAACTCATCTCTCTCCTGTAGCATCTCCAGTTTTCGCGCTGCATCGGCCACTTGTGCTACAGTGTTGAACGTAGCACACACCAGATTGTTTGCGACCGATGTGCGAAGAGCCCATTTGAAGTGATGTGCCTGCTCTTCAGGAGTACCTGCTGCCGCACCAAGGAAACAAGCCAAGCGAAGAAAGCGCTGCATAAACTCGTTGCTATTCTCCCCAGCTCTCTGTCGGATCCCATGGTACTCTCTCTTGAGCTTGTCCTGCTCAGCCTTGGGAAAGAACTGCTCCATCACCCTGTCCTTGAACTGAGCCCAAGTCAAACCAGCAACCCACTCATCACCACCTTCAGATTGCATCAATGCTAACCACCAGTTGAGTACATCGCCTTCGAACCGATAGCATGCCAACCTCGCCTTGTATGCGGGGTCGCAGCCCATAGCGTTTAAAATCTTTTCGATGTGAGCCAACCAGATTTCAGCATCGCTGGGGCTATCTGTCTTCTCAAAAGCTCGAGGGCGGAGCTTGTTGAATCTCTCCAGCCATACTGCTAATGTCACTGGAGGAGGAGGAGGAGGTGGCTGATTGTGCTGCTGATTGTTGGCAGCTTGAACTTCAGCCCTGATGTCATTCCTCAGTTGAGGAAGCAAGGCTTGCATGGCAGCCTGAATTGCAGCATTGAGCTGCTCCTGTTCGCGTGTAAGAACCATCTGACAGTATAACATAAAACATATGATTAAACAGATCAAAACATAAAATATAATATATATACATGAAAAAATTTTATACTAAAATTTCACGAGAAAAAATTTATGCAAGAAAATTTTGTGTATGAATGCATGATGCAGTTTTATGAAAACTTTTGTATGCTCGAGAGTGAACGCCTCTGGTCAGTTCACCCAAAACAAAAGACAATGCGAGGGGACGCCTATGGGTCGGTCCCAAATCTAAAAGTTTCGATAAAACACATGCGACTAAATAGGGCCAGTCCTGTACCAACCATTACTTAGTAAAAAACCCTGCAACAATGACATGTATATGTATGCTTAAAAATGATGAATGCATGAAAACAACTGTCACTTCTAGGAAGACCGTAGTGACTACCCACTAATCACAGGTCATATTTGAGAGCCTACAGGTCGAAGCCTTGGCTCTGATACCATAATTGTAACACCCCATTTTGGAAATGGAAATATCACAGTAATTATGGCGTGTCATCAAAGCATACAAGGAAAAATGTCTAAACATTACTTGACCATAAAAAGGAAAATACCGGAATCAAACATCGGTAGTCCAAAAGTAAAGCTCATCGCACACAAACATAGTATAATAAAGGAAAAGGACTAAAAAATGTCCAAAGCATAAGTATCATAAGAAAGGAAATGCATAATGTAAAGAAGGCTAGACAGCTTCCAGTCCATATGCACGTACTCTTAGTGTCTACGGGCGTCCCTGAGTACCTGCCGTTTTGGGAACATAGAAAAGGAAAACGAATGAGCAAATACGCTCAGTGCACGGATGTACAATAAAGCATGAATAGAATAAGCATATAACATAATAACAGCGGAAGAAAACTAAGTCCCGAGTAACCTGGTTAAGTCTTGATAAAACTGGTTTAATAGTTTGAAAGTCTTATGTTTATCTTATAAAAATTGTTTGTCATATTTTACCATTAGCCAATATAGGTCATGAAAATCCACCGTGCATGAATAATTGGAGGGGTGACCTCATCATGCAAATTAGAGGGGCTGCCTCTAATTTAATATACTGGTTTTTGGGTAGGAGGGATCAGCTCCTTGTGAAGGATGCAAGGCACACACCACATTCACCATGTAATCCTGAATAAAACATGTAACTAGGATGCACCCATACGCCCCACATGATAAATATAAATAAATGGCCAAAAGCTGAAGGGACGCCACGAGCAATCACTCCGCTGTGGTGAAGTCATAACATCAGTGCCTCTAATATTATGGTTATGGTACCTCCATAACTAGGTGAAACTGGTCATGCATGTATATGGCTATAGGTAACCTTAATTAAACATAAGAAATCAAACACGTAACTTATACTACGGGAAAACAGTTGGCTGCATACGGGGTGTGAGACCCCCAAAATCTGACATGGAACAACTCGGCAACGAGGGGGTAACACGTCATAGTACATGAAACAATGAATTACAGTTGACACAAAGCTGACGTAATAAAAGCATATATATCACATAAAAAATGATCAGAGTTTTAAACATAGGTCCCATAGTTTTATATGCGGAAAGATATATTATTTCATCATGATTTATAACATAAAGTTGCCCAAAAGATATAATAAATTTCTGACAGTTTATACTAAAACCAGTCTTTAAAAAGTATCACAGAAATCTCCAAGCTGCGATAATATCCTGCGGGCTCCCATCCAAGCAAAGCTAAGTAATAATACCCGAGATTAAACATGCAAAATCGTCAACACAAAGTTGAGTGAAATTCATAGGTTTAGCAATAAAGGTGTGGAACACAAGCATTCATTTGTAAAACAAGTAAATAGAGAAAATGGTTATGATCATTAACCATAGTCTAAAACCAATATTATTGCTGTTTAGTTCATGAACCGAAGCTTAACTCAAAGTAAGTTCCTCTAGGCAGTATTCAGCCTAAATACTCAAGTATAAACAAATGTAAGTGCGTCAAGGTAATCGGGACGGGGATTGTCAATCCCGATGGATCCACCCACAACATTCGCGCTTAGCGCAAAGCATACGGGACAATTAACGGTTCATGATCAAGAGAGGAAACTTAAGGCTATTAACTATAAGCAATAATATCAATGAAAACTATTGGAAAGCATACAAGTCTGAATAGCATACAAGTTCTGGATAGTATACAGTTTTAAATGGATGTGTTCCACAATGTAAAATCTCACCCCGCATTTAGAAACAATGTACAAGTAGTAAAAGGGGCTATGAACTCACCTTTAGTAAGTAATCACAAGGTAAAAGGGGCTGAGCAAAAAGAAGTCTTCACGGACCTATGCAATGGTGACGCGTAATAAGAATGCGTTCAATGAAGCAATAACGTTTTAGAAGTGGTGGGACATAGTATGACTAGGTAACTTGCGTGCGATGGCGAGACCTAAGCTTAAGTTAAAATTTTGACCCAACACCTTGAACCTACTGTAATAACCTAATATCAACCTTGTATGATGGTCCAAGCATTTATGTGTGAGTTTCGAACACGTTTAAGACTCGGTTTGAAAAACCAAAACAAGGGACTGCATTCAGTTTTCTGAAAAAGGCTGTGAAGATTTGGTCATATCTAAAAATCTATAATAGTACAGGAAGTGAAATTTCTTGACATGTATAGGTATTTCTCTTACCTTTAAAAGTTGGTAAAGAACAGCCCTAGAACTATTTTTAATCAACGGGAAATGCACTTTTAGTGACAGACTATCAAAACAGAAAGTTGTAAACGTCTTTCGTACCTTACGGTAGATTAAGCATAAATCCCAATCGGTAAAAGATTTTGACACGAAACCAAAAAGAGAAGTTTTATTATATTTGTAGCTACTGTAAGAAGTCATAAAATCATAAATTAATCCTTTTTACCCAAGTCAATTTACCCATGTTTTAAGCATAACATACCTAGTTTAGTAAAACGACCGTTTCGGGCTCATCCGGACACTTCCCATTTCCATCCAACTCAACACATACTAATCACATCAGTGGGTATCCATTTTTCATATAAAAACAAGGTCATATGTTTAAGAAAATTTTGCCATGACCTGTTTGTTTCTGTGGTGATTTCCATACTACAAAAACGACTCCATTTAGCTACCTAACCTCAATCAAGCAACACTTGGCTATACCAAATCGCCACGCAAGTGTCCTAAGTCCTAATATGCCCTAAGTATCTATAATCTCAGTGGGTTTCACCCAAGGAATTCAAAATTCATGAATAAAAAGAATCAAAGTACTAGTAACATCAAAACTAAAATGCTAGGAGTGACTATACCTTCATAACAAGTAGGAATTAATCCAAACACGCAAATTAAACAATTCCTCCTCCTTGATCCTTAGAAATTTCGTGGCCCTTAGCCACGTGTTAAGTCAATCACGGTACTCAGCAATTGAGTAGAAATAATGTAGTGAGATGATCACCGACGATATGGATGCCCGAGGAAAACACGAAAACCGCAACCTATCACAATAAGGCGCGTGTTAAGACTCGAACTCAATATCGATATATATACCAAATATAACATGACTCAAATGTTTTCAAAGTATACACGTTTCAAACCCATTGACACGAATCAAAAGAATCCATTTATCCAACGTTACTCGTTATAACACTTGAACACTTGAAAATGACTCGTCATACGACGCCAAGTCAACGCAAGTCAAACTATCCTTTACTCTTATTTGGACTAGTAGCTAAGTCATTTATATAATGACTAAGCAATTGAGTAAGTCACCATGTCCGATGGTGAACACTCAAACTCACGCAACACAAGCATTTGAACTACGTGTCCAAAATAAAAATCAGCAAGTACACCCGAATGTACACACCGATCTACCCTATCTAGACATGTCCGTTTTACATGAAAATTGGTTTCAAGGTCACTTATAACCTGTATAAGACCTCACCAAAATTTGAGCTAAAGTTCACACTTTAAAATCCATCAGCTCGACGCTTTACTCGACTCCAAATTTTAGGACAGATTTGTACACTTGTTTTGTAAAACCGTTTGGACCACTTTAAAAGTACTAACCCGACAATCCGTCTTTTGAAACCACTACTAGACTCATCAAACTCAGTTTGTAAACTTTGAAAATAAGTAGTATCAACTATCTAACCAAGCCTAAAGTCCCCGAGAGTCGACCCAAAATCAGCCACAATTTCGGATTGTGCCGACTTGCGTCTCCCGGTACACGAAAACTAAAACTAGCATAACTTTTGACTCGTAATGAGTTATAAGCTCTATCTTATACCAAAACGACCGTCTCGGAAAACTCTACAACAATTTCAAATAATCTCAGTCTTTCACAGACCTTAAACCCACGAAACATACTGTTTAAGGCTGCTGTCCTAAATTAGCTTTTTAGAAAACATGACAAATCTATTTTTCACTCAAAACCAATCATTCCCATACCCCTAGGATCACTATACTATCATACCCATTAACCAAACACTCCTAAAAACACTTGTATGAAAAATCTAACAAAAATCAAAGAGTAAAAACAAGACTTTTAAGGATCAAAACATGATAATCTTACCAAATATAACATATGCAAGATGATTAAATCATCATACAATCATGAAATCAAAAGTTCTTGAAAACCTTGATGCATGTACAAGATTTTGGTATCAATGGAATCACAAGAAGATTTTAGGGTGTGGTCTTTGATTAGATTTTGTTAAAACAAGATGGATGGTGGTGGTTTATGGTGGTGAAGTGGCGGCAACAATGGAGGGTGGGGAGGAGATTGTGTTTTTTTTAGCTAGTGTATGTGTTAAAAGTGGAAGTGAAATGGCTTTTATATGGTGTTTTAAGTGGAGGGCTAGTTTTGCCAATTTGCAAACTTGTGGACTTAAAAACAATTAATAGTTTTAAAGGGTAGAAAATGGTTATTGGTAAATATTAAAAATATTTACGGGGCTCGGGTTTCGTAAAAATACTTTTCAAAAGTTACAATGCATCGTAAAAATGATTATACGATTTCTCGACACGACTTAATACGTAATTAAAACGACATCATCGAAAATATTAATTATCGAAACAATCGATAAGTAACCGTAAAATTTTGGGCATCCGTCGGTGTCACGATCACTAGGAA
Source organism: Glebionis coronaria (assembly GCA_025667525.1). Classification (NCBI taxonomy): domain Eukaryota; kingdom Viridiplantae; phylum Streptophyta; class Magnoliopsida; order Asterales; family Asteraceae; genus Glebionis; species Glebionis coronaria. The sequence continues at coordinate 685,610,699 of CM046874.1, forward strand.
TTCTCGTTGTACATTGATTTGAATAAACTCGTTGTAAAACGCACATGGGTGATTTTAAATCAAAAACATTGATTTAAAATAAATATGGAAAATAAAATGAAAAATTATAATTCCATACAAAGTATTTATCGATGATCAGAAAAATACTTAAAAAAAGTATAATTTAAAAATCTCAGGATTTACATATAGCAATACAAGAAAACGTAATACGTTGGAAAAATTCAAGAAGCACGAATAAAAAGAATAAAATAATGTTGGGAAAGTACGGGTTCTCACAGTCTTCCTCCCTATAGGAACTCTGGTCCCCAGAGTTCTCCTGAAAACAATAGAAGATGCAAACAAGAGGAGGTACAAAATGTAAAACAAATTCATTGCTTCCCAGGTAAACTTCCGTACCATGACGAATCTTAACGGTTAGAATTCACTACGCTTCAGTTTCTTAACTCCTTTTCGTATAACTTTTCAGTCTTGGATTAGGATAACGATCTTTCAATACGGAGATACATTGAGAGATAGAGTTGTTGGAAATACGTCCGATAAACTAACAAGAATGAACACAAGAATCGCTTAAACAGGCAAAGTGCGATAAAATGAACCAAGATTGTAAATCAACAAGGGGTCGCAAATCGTGCAACTGTAAAACGTGAAAATCTTCAAACGTAAGAATCTATTTACAAGAGAAATAGAAGGGAAAAATGAATAACATATGATCGTTTAAAATACAAGTTGTCACAATCAGTTGTCTAGGATTTTGGTATTACTTTAAAACTCAGTTTATGTATTTCCTTGATTAAAAGAAAATTTCACAAGGTGTAGTGATTTAAAATCAAACTATCTATATTTAGGGAGTAAGTTGTTGCTATATCTTTTTCTTGATGATTTTCAAAGAAAAAGTAGAACAGTTCAAGATAGTTATCCTTATCGGCTTAAGAACTTTTGGATGACTGTATTAAATTATCGTTAAAACTCGGGTTTACCGTCACCATTAGAGAAAATTCAGATTTTTTTTTCCAAGTTATTTTGAATCATTGTTAGAAATTATAAATTAATTTAAATAATTTCATTAGGTTGACAATAAAGTATGATATAATCAAATACTTTAAAAGATACAGCTTGATATCTTTTGAAACATTAGGTAAATTTACCAAAGAGGATATATAGATCCGATACATAACTTGAAACAGTTATTTTGGTAATTTAAACATTTGATAAAATGTATAAAATGTTCTTAAAAATTAATAATAATTTTTTTAGAAATTTAAGAAAGTGTTTAAGATATCAAACGATAAACACGTAATAGTTTCTGGTTTTCAAAAGGTGACAAGACAGCAACGAATGTGAATCATATAAAGGTCAACAATCTGTATGCGAGCAATATACAAAGGAATAAGACGGAAGTCGTATCAATTCTTAACAAACGTGGTAGAATAGTCACGTCAATAATAAAAATAATAAGAAACAAGGATTATAGCAAGATTAATTCACGAGTGCGGTTGGCGTCACCAATAACGGCTTATTAAGTTCTCGGTGGTCGAAATACGATCGAAAGGGAAAAGCCACACAACGAATTTTCGAATCAAAGAAAATTCTTAAGAAGTCAATTGAGAGAAGTTCCAGTAAGATGAACAACATTAACAATGAAAGGCGAAATCAACACATGATTCACACGAATGAAATTTCAAGACGATAGTATCTTAACACATATCATGGCAATTACACGTAATCATCGTTCACGTCCAGTCATAAATCACTAATCGCGTCCAGAGACGTTTCGAAGGTCTACCAAGATAGATAGAGATGGTCAATCGATGTAGGAGCATAGCAACGTTGAAACTTTCAAGTCGGGTATCAATGGTAAGAATTTAGGCAAATGGTAACGAAAATTGTATCATGAGGATGATCAGGTAACAAGTAAAGCAAGGATCATTGAGTAAAGAAATCTGTGCTTGAGCCATGTATTTTGTTCAAGAAAGGATAAGGGTTCATAGGTGTATGTCGCAAACTGTTGTTACTCGCACAAGAAGTAAAAGTTTTCAAAACTTATATTTATCTAACTTTTTAAGAAGCATAATTAAAAAGTTGATTCTTGGTTAAATATTTAAGGTGACTACTATTTGGCCTTGCATGGCTCCTTCTAAATTAGGCATAGGTGATCAGGCCATGCATAATTTAGGACTAGCAATGCGATGCTCAGCTTCGTCAACCAATATTACATATCATATGATTTAAAATATGCATATAATGCCATTTGTAAAAACAGAAATCAAAATAGTTTATGAAACTATTTGCTAATAAGTTATTGGCTAACTGTTTTAAATCGACAATTCGTATAGTTACAAGGATTCTTTATAAGACCGTATTAGAACAATTTGTGAAAATACATTGTAAAATTAATATAAGTTAATTTTATAAGATAGCATTCAATTATTTAAGAAAGCCCAAATGAAACCTTTTTTAAAATGATTCGTAAACCAGACCAGTTTGAGTTGTATGGTAACATGACAATAGTTTATAAAGTAGCGAGTGGGTTACAAGAGGGAAGTAAGGAGTAGTTCAAGACAACCAATAAAATGGTTACAAGGTGATTAGGTTTCAAGAGGTTTAGCCGAGATCGTCAGGAAACACGTGTCAAGATGATAACAAACGATATGAAAGCAAGATCTTCAAATCTCGATCCAATTCAGTGGTACGATCGAAGCAATGAAAGAAAATAGAATGACAAATAAGTCATAAATAAAAGAAGGAATAAGGAATCCGTATGTGCACATCGTAATTTATTTGACAAAAATATATTTTTAAGAAAGTAGGGTATCAGTTAACAAATAGTACAATCACTTCGAAAAGCTTCTATATTAGGAAGTTACCGAATTTCAAAAGTTCAAGATCTAGGTACAGGTATGACCGAACTCAAAGTTACTATTCTATTCTTTTCAAACGCAATCATTGTTTTTAGTTTGCAAAATATCATTAGTTAAAGTTTTACGAGCTCAAACGAACTCAAAACGCTTCAATCCATGTTTTTAACTTTTATTAGTTTTGACCTTTGGGTTTGACTAGACCAATTAACTTACTAAACGATATTCTAAGACTCAAAGCCTAATGCATTTCGATGTAAAACAATGTTTTGAACAACTTTCTAGTTTTACCCGAGACTTGAAACGGAATAAAAATGGACGAAAATGCCCTTGCATTAAATCTGTTAACAAAATGATATTTTAGCATTATTCAGAAAATAACTTCTTAGATTTTACAATCTCAAATGAGCGTAACTTGCTCGATTTTAAAGTTTACTGGTCAAATTTTATGTCCTAAACGGACGTCTCAACATGTAGAAATATATATATTTTTATGTCTAAAGTTATAAAAATATTTTCTCGACACTGTTAAACTTCCTGTAAAGTTTTTGTACAAAGTATTTTTTCGACACAGCTTGAAATTAAATCCAAATTTCATGATAACTCAAAATTAATGTACACATAGGACTTGTGAATTCCGTAAAGACGAAAGAAGGTAAACTGTATAATTAGTCATGTAAAGAAAACACAGTATAGAAATGGTTCAAGAATGCCAACGATAATCGGAGACATAAAAAAAATGACGCATATCATCCGTGTCTTCGGCTGCAAGATGCAATGCAGAAAGGTCTCTTGGTGGCATGATTTCCAAAATCACAAGATATATCGAGAAAGAAACGGGACAATAACAAGTGGCATTCCTGGAGCGAGGAGGTTCAATGAAAAGGGAGGATACAAGTAGGATCGTATTCCAAACAATCATCACATAAAAATGACGATTATGTGTTCAAGGTACAACGGAGGTTCTAAGTTGTAATCGAAACGTAGAATGGTCAATGAAGTAAGATGTAATCCATGTACAAGTGTCGCGTAAAACGGTGGCGTAAAGGTAAATCAAGATTATGAAAAACCAACAATATTATTCAGCACTGATTCAACGAATTCTTCGAGATGTGAGACTCACACAATGTCCTTTAGTCTTTCTGGGAGACACATTGAGCTACACAATGGTCTATAGACTGGACATTCAATTATGAATGGTCAGAAAGAAAATCTGCGTATCTATGTAGATATTTTAAGGGAAATAAACAATGAAAGCAACACACACGGTAGTAGAATGAAAATCAGAAGTTCATCGAAAACAACACTTATTCAATCCCGAACAATGTTATCGCGAGAGTATGCACAACACGTATCAGCGAGTCAAGAAAAACAGACGGTTCAAACCGAACGAGCATATAAAGTCAGTTGTATCACGCATAAATGAAATAGCAATAGTACTCAGAAAAATGAGTATGAAAAGTTGGCAGCATACGCGCTCTGAATACAAGTATGTAACGTCATAACGATATAATATCATTGCAATAAGATCAATTCACAAGAACAAGATTTCAAGAAATACAGTATAGGCAGGTGTAATCACAGTAACATTCAATGATAATTCATGAAGCACATAGGCTTTGAAAAGACATAGTAATTATCGTCATTAGCGTAAAGTAATATTTCAAAATGAAATCAAGAGATGAAATACTACAACGATAATTAAAAGTAAATAATAAGGATTAGAGAGTTACCCGCGAAGATATCGAGCAGCAATGGCAAATTCTGTGTTTGACACTTAGAAACAATAAAATATTTGAACTTTCGGTTATAGACTAAGTTTTGAAAAACGACTCAGTTCCCTATAACCATCGCTCTGATACCAATCTGTGAGACCCCCAAAATCTGACATGGAACAACTAGGCAACGAGGGGGTAACACGTCATAGTACATGAAACAATGAATTACAGTTGACACAAAGCTGGCGTAATAAAAGCATATATATCACATAAAAAATGATCAGAGTTTTAAACATAGGTTCCATAGTTTTATATGCGGAAAGATATATTATTTCATCATGATTTATAACATAAAGTTGCCCAAAAGATATAATAAATTTCTGACAGTTTATACTAAAACCAGTCTTTAAAAAGTATCACAGAAATCTCCAAGCTGCGATAATATCCTGCGGGCTCCCATCCAAGCAAATCTAAGTAATAATACCCGAGATTAAACATGTAAAATCGTCAACACAAAGTTGGGTGAAATTCATAGGTTTAGCAATAAAGGTGTGGAACACAAGCATTCATTTGTAAAACAAGTAAACAGAGAAAATGGTTATGATCATTAACCATAGTCTAAAACCAATATTATTGCTGTTTAGTTCATGAACCGAAGCTTAACTCAAAGTAAGTTCCTCTAGGGAGTATTCAGCCTAAATACTCAAGTATAAACAAATGTAAGTGCGTCAAGGTAATCGGGACGGGGATTGTCAATCCCGATGGATCCACCCACAACATTCGCGCTTAGCGCAAAGCATACGGGACAATTAACGGTTCATGATCAAGAGAGGAAACTTAAGGCTATTAACTATAAGCAATAATATCAATGAAAACTGTTGGAAAGCATACAAGTCTGAATAGCATACAAGTTCTGGATAGTATACAGTTTTAAATGGATGTGTTCCACCATGTAAAATCTCACCCCGCATTTAGAAACAATGTACAAGTAGTAAAAGGGGCTATGAACTCACCTTTAGTAAGTAATCACAAGGTAAAAGGGGCTGAGCAAAAAGAAGTCTTCACGGACCTATGCAATGGTGACGCGTAATAAGAATGCGTTCAATGAAGCAATAACGTTTTAGAAGTGGTGGGACATAGTATGACTAGGTAACTTGCGTGCGATGGCGAGACCTAAGCTTAAGTTAAAATTTTGACCCAACACCTTGAACCTACTGTAATAACCTAATATCAACCTTGTATGATGGTCCAAGCATTTATGTGTGAGTTCCGAACACGTTTAAGACTCGGTTTGAAAAACCAAAACAAGGGACTGCATTCAGTTTTCTGAAAAAGGCTGTGAAGATTTGGTCATATCTAAAAATATATAATAGTACAGGAGGTGAAATTTCTTGACATGTATAGGTATTTCTCTTACCTTTAAAAGTTGGGAAAGAACAGCCCTAGAACTATTTTCAATCAACGGGAAATGCACTTTTAGTGACAGACTATCAAAACAGAAAGTTGTAAACGTCTTTCGTACCTTACGGTAGATTAAGCATAAATCCCAATCGGTAAAAGATTTTGACACGAAACCAAAAAGAGAAGTTTTATTATATTTGTAGCTACTGTAAGAAGTCATAAAATCATAAATTAATCCTTTTTACCCAAGTCAATTTACCCATGTTTTAAGCATAACATACCTAGTTTAGTAAAACGACCGTTTCGGGCTCATCCGGACACTTCCCATTTCCATCCAACTCAACACATACTAATCACATCAGTGGGTATCCATTTTTCATATAAAAACAAGGTCATATGTTTAAGAAAATTTTGCCATGACCTGTTTGTTTCTGTGGTGATTTCCATACTACAAAAACGACTCCATTTAGCTACCTAACCTCAATCAAGCAACACTTGGCTATACCAAATCGCCACGCAAGTGTCCTAAGTCCTAATATGCCCTAAGTATCTATAATCTCAGTGGGTTTCACCCAAGGAATTCAAAATTCATGAATAAAAAGAATCAAAGTACTAGTAACATCAAAACTAAAATGCTAGGAGTGACTATACCTTCATAACAAGTAGGAATTAATCCAAACACGCAAATTAAACAATTCCTCCTCCTTGATCCTTAGAAATTTCGTGGCCCTTAGCCACGTGTTAAGTCAATCACGGTACTCAGCAATTGAGTAGAAATAATGTAGTGAGATGATCACCGACGATATGGATGCCCGAGGAAAACACGAAAACCGCAACCTATCACAATAAGGCGCGTGTTAAGACTCGAACTCAGTATCGATATATATACCAAATATAACATGACTCAAATGTTTTCAAAGTATACACGTTTCAAACCCATTGACACGAATCAAAAGAATCCATTTATCCAACGTTACTCGTTATAACACTTGAACACTTGAAAATGACTCGTCATACGACGCCAAGTCAACGCAAGTCAAACTATCCTTTACCCTTATTTGGACTAGTAGCTAAGTCATTTATATAATGACTAAGCAATTGAGTAAGTCACCATGTCCGATGGTGAACACTCAAACTCACGCAACACAAGCATTTGAACTACGTGTCCAAAATAAAAATCAGCAAGTACACCCGAATGTACACACCGATCTACCCTATCTAGACATGTCCGTTTTTTACATGAAAATTGGTTTCAAGGTCACTTATAACCTGTATAAGACCTCACCAAAATTTGAGCTAAAGTTCACACTTTAAAATCCATCAGCTCGACGCTTTACTCGACTCCAAATTTTAGGACAGATTTGTACACTTGTTTTGTAAAACCGTTTGGACCACTTTAAAAGTACTAACCCGACAATCCGTCTTTTGAAACCACTACTAGACTCATCAAACTCAGTTTGTAAACTTTGAAAATCAGTAGTATCAACTATCTAACCAAGCCTAAAGTCCTCGAGAGTCGACCCAAAATCAGCCACAATTTCGGATTGTGCCGACTTGCGTCTCCCGGTACACGAAAACTAAAACTAGCATAACTTTTGACTCGTAATGAGTTATAAGCTCTATCTTATACCAAAACGACCGTCTCGGAAAACTCTACAACAATTTCAAATAATCTCAGTCTTTCACAGACCTTAAACCCACGAAACATACTGTTTAAGGCTGCTGTCCCAAATTAGCTTTTTAGAAAACATGACAAATCTATTTTTCACTCAAAACCAATCATTCCCATACCCCTAGGATCACTATACTATCATAACCATTAACCAAACACTCCTAAAAACACTTGTATGAAAAATCTAACAAAAATCAAAGAGTAAAAACAAGACTTTTAAGGATCAAAACATGATAATCTTACCAAATATAACATATGCCAGATGATTAAATCATCATACAATCATGAAATCAAAAGTTCTTGAAAACCTTGATGCATGTACAAGTTTTTGGTATCAATGGAATCACAAGAAGATTTTAGGGTGTGGTCTTTGATTAGATTTTGTTAAAACAAGATGGATGGTGGTGGTTTATGGTGGTGAAGTGGCGGCAACAATGGAGGGTGGGGAGGAGATTGTGTTTTTTTTAGCTAGTGTATGTGTTAAAAGTGGAAGTGAAATGGCTTTTATATGGTGTTTTAAGTGGAGGGCTAGTTTTGCCAATTTGCAAACTTGTGGACTTAAAAACAATTAATAGTTTTAAAGGGTAGAAAATGGTTATTGGTAAATATTAAAAATATTTACGGGGCTCGGGTTTCGTAAAAATACTTTTCAAAAGTTACAATGCATCGTAAAAATGATTATACGATTTCTCGACACGACTTAATACGTAATTAAAACGACATCATCGAAAATATTAATTATCGAAACAATCGATAAGTAACCGTAAAATTTTGGGCATCCGTCGGTGTCACGATCACTAGGAATTCTCGTTGTAGATTGATTTGAATAAACTCGTTGTAAAACGCACACGGGTGATTTTAAATCAAAAACATTGATTTAAAATAAATATGGAAAAATGAAAAATTATAATTCCATACAAAGTATTTATCGATGATCAGAAAAATACTTAAAAAAAGTATAATTTAAAAATCTCAGGATTTACATATAGCAATACAAGAAAACGTAATACGTTGGAAAAATTCAAGAAGCACGAATAAAAAGAATAAAATAATGTTGGGAAAGTACGGGTTCTCACACGGGGAATCCTAATAAGGAAAGAATGTCCATACTGAAAGGACGGGAATCCGTACCTTATGTCCAGTGAACGAGAAAGACGAACTGCGAGAATCCTACTTCCGAATCACTAGTGCTACATAAATATGTACATGAATAAGTATCTGCTTACTAAATACATAGCTGGTTTTATGTCATGTCTTAGCTTACTTTATGTGTTCTTACCATGTTTTACTGTTTCTAAGCCTTAACTGTGTTTTATCTTATATTCTGTTTAATCTGATTAAGTATTTCTGGTATTTCATGTGTTATTATACTTACTGTGTAATAATAAGTAACTTTCCAAAAATAGCAGGTTTCCTAAAATAGAAAGTTTCCAAAAATAGAAAGTTTCCAAAAATAGAAAGTTTCCAAAAATAGAAAGTTTCCAAAAATAGAAAGTTACCAAAAATAGAAAGTTACCAAAAATAGAAAGTTTCCAAAAATAGAAAGTTTCCAAAAATAGATTTATCGCTTCAAATAGATAAGTTATTAAAAATAGAAAGTTTCCATAAATAGATTAGCTGCCTTAATTAAATAAGTTTCCATAAATAGATTAGCTGCCTGAAATAAATAAGTTTCTAAAAATAGCTGGTTTCCATAAATAGATTAGCTGCCTTATTTAATTAAGTTTCTAAAAACAGAAAGTTTCCATAATTATAAATAAGCTGGTTAAATAAGCTAAGTATACAAGTCTAAGTGTTTTCATGATTATTTTCTAAGTCATATGATATAATGTATAGTTTAATAATTATTTCATGTAATTAAATTAAAATATAGGTTATAATATTTAATTAAAGTATAACATGTTTTTAATTAAATAAGTTAAATACTTAGGTTAAAATATGTATTATTAAATATTAATAATATAACCTAAGTCATGTTAATTAATTAATTATATCCATGGTTTTAAAATAATTAATTAATTATAAGTCTTAAATATATAAATACTTAGGTTAAAATAATTTCATGATCATTTATAATTAAATAAACTAAGTCATGTTATTAAATTAATCACATCATTTTATTAATTTAATTTTTAACCTAAGATCATAAACATAAAAAAACTAACATACACCATGAACCGGATCTAGGCTAAAAACATGAACCGGACATGAAATCGACACCGTACCCCGAACCAACTCGGGGTACCCCGTGTTTACCTTGCTGCCGTGGGACCCACACGCACCAACCAAGACCATATGGTCTTGGTGGTTGTCGGCTTGGCAAACCAAAACCCATTCAGGTTCGGTTGCAGCCTGTGGCCAAAAAAACACCCCTTAAAAACAACCTTTTGATTTTATTTAACACCAAAACATGTTAGATCTATGCTTAATTATTATGTTTTTGTAAAAACATTACATGTTCATAATTTATAAAAAGATTAAATCAAAAGAAAAGGTTTAAAAAGGTTTTACCGAATTCGTGGATCAAGAGGACGAAGAACAAACACGATAAATCACTAGAATTCCGAGATCCAAGATCAAAAACCACTCCTTATGGTGGTTGTAGGGTGGCGGCACAAAGGAGAAGGAGGAAGGAGGGTTTTTAGGTTTTCTTAAAAATCTTCTGTAAGTTTATTTGAGTAGTGAAAACCTCCTAATTCCCTTTTAGTAAATTTGACAAATGGGCTTGGCCCATTTGTCCTTGTTGGCCGCGGGTAGGGACCCCACTTGGGGTACCCGTACCTTTTTCCGTGTCTCGTTATTTCGTTACTCGTTTGTGATTATTTATGTTCGTGTTTTAAATGTTCTCGTTACGTAAATACCGTGATCTAATATATTTAATTACGCTCGTAATAAATATATATACGTAATTAATAATAGTTCGTGTTTTACTTACATTCATGATTTCATGATCGCATGTTCATGATTAATTATCGTTAAATAATTATTACGTGATCGTACATAGTAAATACTTATCGTGTTCTAACACGTACGTAATACGTAAACATGCTATATTAGGAAAGTTTTAATCTAGTACGTACGATCCTAAGGGTACTATGCATGGTAAAAACATGCGGATTTTACAGGTATTTTCCACTTGTGCTTGTCTTTAAAAAAAGCCAAGCACGCCAGTGCGTAAACTCACCTCCAACGACCGTTTCGTACAACTTGTACACCCTCTCCATCCAATCATTATCGTTCTCCCCACTATGAACCGTGTTTTCATTCACCAAATCATTAAAATTTGTAACCGCGATATTCATTGGAGTACACTTGCCCGTCAACATGTTCTTGGTACTCACACCATAACCTTCTTTCACGGATTTTTCATTGTAGGAATTTTGAATTTTGTACCAAAAAGTATTCTTTATTTGATCGACTCTGGTTTTCGGATCCTCAGACACTTGAATAAAACATTTCGCCAAAAGCTCCTCCTCTTCTTGGATCCACACACTACGAAGTCTTTTTTCTTGTGTAATGTCTTCTTTGTCTTTCTTTTTCTGCAACGCCGACCTCTTACGTCTAGGCTTCGATGTCGGAGTCGGAACCGGCGCTTCTTCATCTTCAGAATCTTGAACTTCATCAACATGGTGCGATTCATGCTTGAAGTGGGGTTGGGAAATAGATATGGTTGTTGTTGTTGAAATTGTTGCATTTGTTTCATTATTAATTATTGAAACATCAACAATTCCTCTTGGCTTTAAAATTTGGGTGGGGGGGGGGGGGGGGGGGCGAAACTAGGATAGTAATGTTGGGGTTTACTTCGTTCCAACAGGGTGAAGATAATCAATAGCCTAACTACGTACCAATGAATGGTTACCGGATATCTCTTGAAGTCGTGTAATCACTTTCCAAAGAAGATTATTTGAACCTATGCCTGGGTTAACACAAATACCTCCTTGGGATAAAACCAAGAGTTAGTTCTTGTTTTAGGCACAAATCAAGAACTCTGTGCGTGTAAGTGTTTCTTGTTTCTGTATATTTCATCATGCAAATATGATCACTATTTATAGTGATCCTAGTCCTAGAAGGATGTAACTCATAGTCAATGGTAATTAAGAGCATTAATCGGCCAATTAAGCTCATAATTACCTACATGAAACCATAGTGGTTACATGACCATAAATCTGGTCATCAAGTCAATATTCAACCCTCATTGATTAGTCAAAGAGGTTACAAAGACTTTGTGCATCACCAGGAGCAGCGTCCTAACCAGGAGCAACTTCCTGACCAGGAGCAACTTCATCACCAGGAGCAACTTCCTAACCAGGAGCAGCTTCCTACTGATGAACTTTCAACCACTATATTGAGTCCAGGAAGGTCAGGGACTTAATGGGTGTACACTCCGTACCTCCGAACCCATTTACAAGTATGACTCGATCCCACAATTGCAATAAATTTCCAACAATCCTCCCCAATTTAGTACAATTCCTTTTGCATGAAAATCAACTTTAACAAAACCATTGCATAAATGAAAATGTCATGAGGATTGAATTTCCATATTAGTACATCACTTCAAATATTCGAGAATCAGGGTGTTCTAAGAATTGAACCCTTCAACTACATTGAATACCTGAAGATAAAATACACACAAGTTTTCAAACACTTAAAACGCTCCTGACACCATACAAGCCATGTGTCCATATCCAATTCATAAATTTTGTAAGAGCCAAAGTCCATGCTCCTTGAGGCGGCGAAACCTCAACATTTACATAGGTGGTTCCTCTTTAGTTCATGCTCCTGCTTAAGCACTTTTTCAAAGAAATTAACCATTAAGAAGTTTATAACTTCATACTCCTTTCAGCAGGTACAAGCACATCCTTGGGATGATATACATGTGCTTCAGTCCCCTGAATGTTCAGCTTTCCACATTGAACTCAGCTCCCAAGTTTCCTCAGGAGGGAGTTGGGTGTCCTAGCATTCAGTGACTAGTTTGGACTTTAAACCCATCCCTTTAGCAGACTTTATAACCAAGTCTCTAGCCAATCCCTTCGTCAAGTGATCAACTAAGTTTTGTTGAGACCTCACAAACTCTATTGATATCACCCCATTCATGATTAGCTCACGAATCATGCTATGTCTAACACCTAAGTGTCTAGACTTACCATTGTACATTTGGCTATAAGCCTTAGCCAATGTAGCTGCACTATCACAAAGGATAGATATGGGTGCCATAGGTTTGACCCACAATGGAATCTCAAGAAGCAAGTTTCTCAACCATTCAGCCTCTTTACCAGCAGCTGCTAGAGCCACAAATTCAGATTCCATTGTTGAACCAGTAATGCAAGTTTGCTTCTTGGATGCCCAGGAAATTGCACCACCACCAAGAAGGAATACCCAGCCAGTTGTGGATGAATTATCCTCAGTATTGCTGATCCAACTTGCATCAGTGTAACCTTACAACACTGAAGGATATCCAGTATATGACAAACAATAATCCATTGTTCCTTTCAAATACTTTAGTACCCTCTGAATTGCTTGCCAATGCTGAGTACTAGGATTAGTAGTGTACCTACTCAGTTTACCCACTGCAAAAGCAATATCAGGCCTAGTACTAGTCATGGCATACATCAAGCAACCAATCACCCTAGAATACTCAAGCTGGGAGATAGCCTGACCATTGTTAGGCATTAGTTTCTCACTTGTATCCATAGGTGTACTCACTAGAGTACAATCAAAGTGATTGAATTTCTTCAGGACCTTCTCAATATAATGAGACTGTGAAATTACAATACCATCACTTTCATGTTTAATCCCTATGCCAAGGATAACATCAGCCTTCCCCATGTCTTTCATAGAGAACCTTGATGACAAAAACTCTTTGGTTAAATCAACCTGAACTTGGTCAGTACCAAAGATTAACATGTCATCAACATATAGGCAAATGATGACTCCTTTACGAGATTCATCAAATTTGCTATATACACATTTGTCAGCTTGGTTAAGTAAATAACCATTAGACAAAACCACTTCATCAAACTTTTGATGCCATTGCTTAGGTGCCTGTTTGAGTCCATATAAGGACTTAATTAGTTTACACAGCTTACCTTCATGACCGGGCATGATGAAACCTTGAGGTTGGTTCATATAAACCTCCTCATCTAAACCACCATTCGAGAATGCTTTCTTCACATTCATATGATGAATAATCAGATTGTGAATGCTTGCCAAGGCAATCAACATTCTTATGGTACTTATGCGTGCTACAGGAGCATAAGTATCAAAGTAGTCTATTCCTGACTTTTGTCTAAAGCCTTGAATGACTAACCTTGCCTTGAACTTTTCAATAGTTCCATCTACCTTCATCTTTCTTTTGAAGATCCATTTGCATCCAAGTGGATTGCAACTTAGAGGTAGATTAACCAACACCCAAGTGTTGTTGCCCATGATGGAATCTATCTCATCATTGATTGCTTCTTTCCAGAAAGCAACATCCTGGGACTTCATTGCTTCATCAAATGTTTTGGGATCATCCTCAACATTAAAGCAATAGTAGTACTGGTCAGAGACCTCATCCCTTGTTCCTTCAACTAGGTATAGTTGAAATTCAGGCCCAAATTTCTTTGGAGTCCTTTGCCTTGTGCTTCTTCTAAGCTCAGGCTCAGGTTGCTGAACCACAACCTCATTAGTGACCCTTTCAGGTTCCACTGAAGCACCAATGTCCTCAGCTCTAGTAGGAGTCCTAAGGCTTGGTCTAGGGACTGATGAGAACCTAGTCTCATCAAAGTTAGCATCCCTTGATTCAATGATTGAGTTTATTGAAACTGAATCATTAGGTTCAATGACATAGAACCTATAAGCCTTAGAATGCTCAGCATATCCAATAAATATGCATTCAATGCCTCTTTCACCCAAGGTTTTCAACTTTGGATCAGGGAGTCTTACAACAGCCCTACAACCCCAAACTTTGAGGTAGTTCAAGTTTGGTTTCCTTTTAGTCCAGAGTTCATAAGGGGTAATCATGTTCCTTTTATTAGGAACCCTATTTAATAAATAGCAAGCTGTTAACATAGCTTCTCCCCAAAACCCTTGACTCAGTCCTGAGTAGGACAACATGGAGTTAACCATCTCTTTTAGTACTCTATTTTTTCTTTCAGATATACCATTTTGTTGTGGAGTATAGGGAGCTGTTGTCTCATGGATGATTCCAACAGACTCAAAGTACAAAGTATCCATGTACTCACCTCCCCTATCAGTCCTAAATCTTTTGATTTGGACTCCTTGTTGTAATTCAACTTCAGTTTTAAATACTTTAAATTTATCTAATGCTTCATCCTTAGTATGTAACAAATAAACATAGCAAAACCTAGAAGCATCATCAATAAATGTTACCAAGTATTTCTTATTCCCTAATGAGGGAGTAGCATGCAAATCACATAGGTCACTATGGATTAGCTCCAAAACTGTAGTTTCACGTTTTACATCCTGAAATGGTTTCTTAGTAATTTTGTTCAGCATACAAGTCTGACACTTATCAGTGTCCATGTCAAAAGCTGGAATTAACCCATCCTTGGACATATCTTGCGTCCTCTTATAGTGGACATGGCCTAGTCTAGCATGCCATAGTGATGAATCATTCAGTTTAGTGGTAGTCATCAGGACAGAATCAACATTTATACTAGAATCAATATTAAGCCTGAACATTTGATTACTCAAATAGCCAAAACCAATAAACACACCATGTTTAGATAAAAAAAATTTATTAGATTCAATCACTTGTTTATAACCACAATTATTCAAAACACTACTAGAAACCAAGTTCTTCCTAATATTAGGAACATGCAAAACATTAAACAAAGAAACAATCTTTCCAGAACTAAATTTAAGATCTACACAACCACGTCCATGCACTAGGGCTGTTGACTCATTTCCCATGTGAAGAATAGATCCATCATTCATTGACTCATAAGTCTTGAACCAGAATCTATCTTTACACACATGTACTGTTGCTCCAGAGTCAACCCACCACGCAACATCATCATCCTGCACAAAATAAGCTTCAGATACATATGTAACATAATAAATATGGAGAGATTCATTAAACATATTCTGACTTTTTGTGCATGATCCATTAGCTTGGTTGCCAATGCTAACACCTTTGCAATCCCTTTTGAAGTGTCCAGGTTTCCCACACTTCCAACAAGCCACTGATGACTTCTTGTTAGGATTAGCTTTGGTGTTATCATGATGCTTACGTTTGCCCTTGTTGTCATTGTACCTGGTGGAGTTGTTATGCTCCACCATATTGACAACAGATGAACTAGCAACATTGTTGCTCTTTGGCTTATCACTTTCATGCACCCTGAGGGATTCCTCAATGCGCAAATGACTGCCCAACTCAACAAGAGTTAATTCCTCATTCTTATGTTTCAAGGTGTGCTTGAAATCTTTCCAAGAAGGAGGTAGTTTGTCAATGACACACGAGACCTGAATGGTCTCATCCATGTTCATTTTATGTTGTGTAAATATGCCAAGTATTCCAAGAAGTTCATTGTAATGTTCCATGACTGGTCTTGAATCAGTCATTTTATAATTTGTGAAATCACTCACAAGGAACTTCTTACTTGATGCATCCTCAGCCATATATTTGGCTTCCAAGGAATCCCATAGTTCTTTAGCAGATTCAACATTTTGGTAAATATCAAATAAAGAATTAGACATACCATTGAGAATTATGCCACGACACACATAATCATCATTCTCCCATTTGCTCCTTTTCCTCAGTTCCTTCAAAGTAGCATCATCACCACCATCAGGAATGGGAGTGGTCAGCACGTACACCACGTTCATGGTAGAAAGAAGAAAGTGCATCTTCTTCTGCCATCTCCTAAAATCAACCCCTTTAAACTTGTCCAGTTTGGAGAAGTTAGCCACCATATGCTTCATTGCCGCCGCCATTGATTATCACAAAATAATCTTCTTTGATTGTGGGGT
The DNA here is from genome assembly GCA_025667525.1 of Glebionis coronaria. NCBI lineage: Eukaryota > Viridiplantae > Streptophyta > Magnoliopsida > Asterales > Asteraceae > Glebionis > Glebionis coronaria. Next base: position 685,627,318 of record CM046874.1, read on the forward strand.
TTACTTCGTTCCAACAGGGTGAAGATAATCAATAGCCTAACTACGTACCAATGAATGGTTACCGGATATCTCTTGAAGTCGTGTAATCACTTTCTAAAGAAGATTATTCGAGCCTATGCCTGGGTTAACACGAATACCTCCTTGGGATAAAACCAAGAGTTAGTTCTTGTTTTAGGCACAAATCAAGAACTCTGTGCGTGTAAGTGTTTCTTGTTTCTGTATATTTCATCATGCAAATATGATCACTATTTATAGTGATCCTAGTCATAGAACGATGTAACTCATAGTCAATGGTAATTAAGAGCATTAATCGGCCAATTAAGCTCATAATTACCTACATGAAACCATAGTGGTTACATGATCATAAAACTGGTCATCAAGTCAATATTCAACCCTTATTGATTAGTCAAAGAGGTTACAAAGACTTTGTGCATCACCAGGAGCAGCGTCCTAACCAGGAGCAACTTCCTGACCAGGAGCAACTTCCTCACCAGGAGCAACTTCTTAACCAGGAGCAGCTTCCTACTGATGAACTTTCAACCACTATATTGAGTCCAGGGAGGTCAGGGATTTAATGGGTGTACACTCCGTACCTCCAAACCCATTTACAAGTATGACTCGATCCCACAATTGCACTAAATTTCCAACAAGTAAGTCATTTGGGGATTCAGATTTGAAGACAACCCTGACATTTGGTTGGTTGGGTCGGAAAGCATACCGGATATCTAATTTGAGTTGCGGTTGGGATTCATTTTTTTGTAGGAAGAATTGGAGACGATGAAGTATATAGAAAGTGTGTGAGAAGTATAAAATATTTAGGAGGTATTTATAGGATTTTTAGAAGTGTAAAAATAGGTTTTGGGGATATTTTTTGGAAATCCGCTCCCCCCAAACGGTCATATAGCCGTTATATTGAAACTAAAAAAACATTTTAGAATGACGTGGGCTGGTGCCGACGAGGCGAGGCCCTTGGCGCCAACCCACGGAGTCCTGCGCCGTGAAGGTTTTTTGCGCCATAGCTCGGCGTCAAGAAACCACACGACGACTCCAACTCCTCTTAGAAGAAGAACAAATGCATATCTAGATAACCTTTAATGAAAGGTAAAAGGGTGGGGAGATAATGAGGGATAATAAAGTAGGAGATGATGTTTATGTAAAAGAGAAAAAAGGGATAGATTATATATATGAGAGAGAAAAGTGGGGAGGATTGCCAAGATTTGCAAAACACCAAACTAAGGATGTGACTCCCAATTTTAAAACCTGGCCCTCTCAAACCAATGCAATTTGGCGTAGCCCCACGTCTATGGATCTACACCTGTGAAACAAACAGGCGCTAAAACTAATAAGCACCAAAGTAATAAATAGTTTTTTTTTCAATTTGCATCTATCCACATAATTTAGAGAATATCTAAAACTAATATTGTGGCATTGCTAGATTAACATATCATTTTTTAAGGGCAATTTATATGATACTTAGTAAGGAGATAGGAAAAAATAGGAAGAATAAGCTAGCAATGGATTTGTGAGGGTCTGAGAACCGGTAGATCCAATTACAAAAATTCTTTGTCTATTGAAATGTAAAACCCGCTTTAAAATCCACAAACATTAATTACACGCAGTCACAGATGTAATGAAAACGTTACGTAAATTATTTATTCAGAATAATAAATAATATTATATATCCAAGTATTCAGTATGTATTATTTACTCATTAAAATAAATAAAACATGTCAGAATAATTACAAAAGTTAAAACATGAAATCACGAGACCAATACATGAACCTACACGATATTTACTTAAAACACGGAAAACAAATAAGTATAAAGGGGTGTTTGTGGGACGGTTTGAACAAGTAAACAAAGGGGCATTATAGCCCGACCCATTTAGCAAATAAATCAACCAGGGAACCACACTTTCATTTCATTCCTTTTGTTTCAATAAAATTTAACAAAACCTAGCCCTTATTTTCCCTAGCTGCCGACAGTAAAACAAAATCAAGGGAGACGATTTGATTTTTTTGGTGTTGATTCGATTCGTGTTGATTGTGTGCTATCCTTAGATCACCACTAAACAAGTAAGCAATACTAATCTTTCTCTTTTTGTTTTTAAATCACGAATCTAACCAAGATCACATGATTTTCGAATTATAAAACATGTTTTAATCATTACAGCGATGGGGGTCACGTTAGTTTCACAAAAATCGAGACCCTTTAGGTATCAGTGTGATTTAATTTAAACCAGTCGCGACCCACTAGGGGTGCAGGGTGGTTTTGGTGATGTCGGCAGCAACACAAACCAACCATGGGTGTTTGGTTCCTAAATAGTGGGTAAGAAAGGCAGTCGGGGGTGTTTGGTTTGGTTCGCAGGGGGTGTTTGGTGTAAGCAGTGGGATACCGAGACCCTTAAGGTCTCGGTGGGAACCATGTACACAGCAGGGGAAAACCGGCCACTACCGGTGGGAAACCTAGCCAAGACAGTGACACGGCAACAACTTTGGGGCTGCTGGCCGCCGGATTAAACCAACAGCCATCGGCTGTTGATGGGAGGTTACTTGTTTTATGGATTTGTTTAGTGCGACCGAGATAGATATCTCGATAGGCTTGGGTTCGGGTTACACGGATTTAATAACATGAGGCTTTTGATTTAGCATTTTTACAATCAATTTTTAATTTAATTACTTATGATAAATTAATCAAAGTATAAATCATTCTAATATAATTAACATTTATTAAATTAATAATGTTTTATTAGTTTGTTTATTTGATACTTTGATAATAATTAAATGATTAATTATTCATGAAACCATTTATTAAATCATTTTGGGAACTTTTTATTTTAGGAAACTTTCTTTTTTTTGCTGGTTACTTACAACTGTATAATAGTACAAGAATACATGTTATACACTAATTAGAGTACAAGAAATACACTAATCAGAAATACATAAGAATAGTCAGAGTTCCCCGATTATACACAAATCAGTAAAACAATACCAGAACATGTAAAGCAAGTTAAGAATAGTAAGAATCAGTAAAAGTATACAGTTCTCAGACAACTCATTCGTGTCCTTTATTCATGTAGCTATTTGTGAAGTCAGAGTAGGAGTTTCATCTGTTTTCTTTGTAGTCATTTACTGGACAAAAGGTACAGATTTCCCGTCCTTCAGTATGAACTTTCTTTTCTATGCATGATTAGGATTCACCGTCTGCAGCCATCTGTTTTCCCCAGTTATATGTATAAAAAATTACATGATCCATGATAGTTATATTAATTTCCTGAGCTTTATATACATGCATTACCAGTTTCATCTAGTTACGGAGGTACCGTAACCATGACATTTGAGGCACCGGTGTCATGAATCCTCTGCGAGGGAGTGATTTCTTGTAGTGTCCCTTATATTTCAGTTGGCCATTTATCAGTATTATCAGCGGGGCGTATGGGTGCATGCTAGTTTATCAGTTTACAGTTTATCAGGTGAATGTGGTGTGTGCTCTACATCCTTCACATTGGAGTTGATCCTTCCACCCAGATATCAGTTAGAGGTCACCCCTCTATAGCTTGACAAGGTCACCCCTCTATGTATTCATGCAGACGTTGTTATATTACATGACTTATATAAGCTCTTGGCACTTAAAATACAGTATATACATGTTTTCAGCTTTATCAGTTATTAGTTCAGTTTTACAAATTATAAACCAGGTTTTCTAGGACATACACAGTTCCGCTGCATTTTACTTATCAGTCTTTCAACTTCAGTATTTTTGTCTGTTCAACTTAGTATTCCAGATCTTTCTTTTATATTCCAGATATTCTTATCATGTCATTATATCTGTTCACTGAGCGTATTGCTCAACCGTATTTTCTTTCCATGACTCATACGACAGGTACCCAAGGACGGACTTGAGCATTTAGCGGACGTAAATATGATGGGAGCTACCTTATACTTCTATTCCTTTTGCATTTCATTTACTTTATGCAGATTTTTGAGTTTATGTTTGGGAGCCGATGTTAGATTCCGGTTTTCCTTTATGGTCATGTATGTTTTAATACATATTACCTTGCATGTGAAGATACGCCATAAATACACGTAACGGTCCACTTATCAAAGTGGGGTGTTACATGAAAATTCAAGTAAAAAAGTTAAGTTTACATCCTTAAGGATACAATCCTTATTGGATTTTTTAGACTAAAAAATAAACTCGTTTCTATAGCGCTAAAGATCATATTGTTGATTGAACAACCTCGTGTAGTATAGGGTACAAATCCGGAGAAACATATGCTTGGTCCGCTAAGGTGATGAATCATAATTTGCCCTATTATTTGCAGAACATTAATATTTGTATTCCACGTTCCTATATCATGTTCGTGAATTCTTCGATTCAACAAATATATATTTTTAACGAGAGTTATAAGAGAGAGGAGAGTGGTGGTGCTATAGGCTGGTGGTAAGCTATGACACGAGATTTGAGTTTGGTGTATCATTTTGTGTGTTAGCGTCATTGCTCTGGCGTCGTGGCTACCAGCTCATGTCAAAAAAAAAATTATTTTTTTGAATCTAAATGGATATATCATCTATGGAACCAAAAAAACCCCTATGACAACAGAAATCATCAATGCCACTGAAAAGTGGTGTTATACCATTTTTGCTACCATAACTTATTTTGCTGATGTGACATTATTTTTTGGCTATAGCACCAAGTTTATCTTTCCATGTGCTCTAAGTTGCCTAGATAGAAATGATCATGAATATCTTATCTACAATTAATCATTATATCTAGTTATGTTTAACAAGATAATCGTTATTAACTTGAATATGATTCTATCTGTATGTCAAGAAAAGCAACTTACAAAATGCTTATCAATTTATCGACCAATGAAATATCATCTATATGATATTTTGTTAAATTTTTGGACTAATTTAATGGTCAACCATTTCTAGGTGTGAGATACTCAATGTTCTAAAAGGCGCGCCTTTGCAGCGCTAAGGCAGGGCAAAGGCGTGAGGCGTGGCCTCCACGTTAAGAAATAAACCTTGGCGTCGGCGCTAGGCATGGCCTGGGATAAAGCGGAAAAAGGCGAGCAAAAGCGGACAAAGGCGCAAGTTTTTTTGAAAAGATTTGAGAATTTTTATATATTTAGGATTTTTACTTACGTTTACAAATATTTTTAATTTTAGTTAAGATTTATAAATGTTTATAACTCGTATAATTATAAATATGATATAAAACTAAAAATTTATAATTATATATTGCCGCCTTAAGTTACGCCTTAATAACGCCGCGCCGCTACGCATTACGCAAAAGCTCAAGGCTTAGACTCGCCGCCACGCCGCGTCTCACGCTATCTGGAACCTTGGAGATACTATATGATCATCTTGTTTATTTTTCAAATCGGTTCAATCTTTTCTAAAGCAATAAATAATTATACTTATAAAATTATAATCTTAGAGCATCTAATATGATGATTTTTTCTAAAAGTTTATAAAATTAATTTACACAAATTGTTGTTTTATAAACCTACTTTCATTATGTATAAACTTCTTCTAAATTTATAAATCTTTCACATAATTCAAATGCATTAAATTATAAAGAGGTTTAAAAAATCTTTGACCTCTTTATGCGACATAAGCTTAAAATGTATGTCCACTATGGTTTACAAATTTTTAGATCTCTTCAAAACTTTATAAACTTATATATAAATCACCATATTGGATGCCCTTAGTTCAACTTTTTATGCAAAATATGTGTTTTTTAAAATACAAAGCATGTGATTTTAAAATTTTAATGTAGTGTGTGCAAGGTTCTAGATAGCGTGAGGCGCGGCGTGGAGGCGAGTCCAAACCTTGAGCTTTTAGGTAAGGCGTAGCGGCGCGACGTTTTTAAGGCGGCAATATATAATTATAAATTTTTAGTTTTATATCATATTTATAATTATACGAGTTATAAACATTTATAAATCTTAACTAAAATTAAAAATATTAGTAAACGCAAGTAAAAATCCTAAATATATGAAAAATTTTAAAGCCTTTCAAAAAAACTTGCGCCTTTGCCCACTTTTGCTCGCCTTTTCCCGCCTTATCCCAGGTCACGTCTAGCGTCGACGCCAATGTCTATTTCTTAACGTGATGGCCACACTTCACGCCTTTGCTCTGCCTTGGCGCCACAAAGGCGCGCCTTTTAGAACCTTGAGTGTGTGTTTTTAAAAGTTGTCAAATTTAAATTGATTGTCTAAGTTGTAATAAAAAGTATTTAAAGATAATTTAAACAAACTTAAATTATTCATTAATATAAGTTTAAAAATTTTAAGTAAAAGAAAAAGAATTATAAAAACATTTGGTAGATATAATTTCATGGCAAATTGTGTTACTTTTTACAGGTTTCATTTATTAAACAGGCCATATATATCAGCCTCATAAACAGAAAGCCTTTTCAATTTTAACATCTCAAATAATCAAAACTAAGAAACCATTTACACCTAATAGACATGTCATTGCATATCATTATTAATTATTATTATATTGTAAATGTATCATATATTTATAAAATTGAATAGTATCATTTTTCTATCTATAAATACAATGTCCACTTACGTAGGATTTGCATGTTTTATAACAACAAATAACAATGTCTCTTTTCACACTCATATTTGTCTTGCTCTTTAGCTCTTCATTTGCAACTTCAAATAATTCCCATGAAGACTTCATTCGATGCTTGATCAATTCACCACAACTAACTACTCCGATAGCCGGAGCAATCTTCACTCCGGACAACTCTACGTTCCCAACCGTGTTACAAATGTACATTCAGAACCAAAGGTTTAACGAATCCACCACCCCAAAACCGTACCTAATTGTCACAGCATTAGATATTTCCCATGTTCAAGCCTCCGTCTTATGTGCTAAACAACACAAGCTATTAATGAAAACCCGAAGCGGAGGTCATGACTATGAGGGCCTCTCTTATGTTGCAAACGATCCCTTCTTTATCCTTGATATGTTCAATTTACGATCAATCAACGTCTCAATTGAAAATGAGACTGCGTGGGTTCAAGCTGGTGCAACCCTTGGTGAGCTTTACTATAGGATCGCCGAAAAAAGTGCCACACATGGTTTTCCAGCCGGTGTTTGCCCTACTGTTGGTGTTGGTGGACATATTAGTGGTGGAGGATACGGTAACATGATGAGAAAATACGGTCTTACTGTTGATAATGTCCTCGATGCTGAAATTGTTGACGTTAATGGGAGACTTTTGAACCGTGCATCAATGGGGGAAGATTTGTTTTGGGCTATTACAGGTGGTGGAGGTGAGAGTTTCGGTGTGGTTATATCGTATAAAGTAAATTTAGTTCGGGTACCAAATAACGTTACTGTTTTCCAGGTGAGAAGGACTTCAGAACAAAATGTTACTGACGTCGCTCACAAGTGGCTACAAGTAGCCGATAAGTTAGATAATAATCTATTCATTCGTATGGTTTTTAACGTTGTTAACAACACAAACGGCGAGAGAAACATACGTGCTTCTTTTCCAAGCTTGTTTCTCGGAAACACCACAACCCTAATCAATATTATGGATCAAACCTTCCCCGAGCTAGGGTTACAAGTGTCTGATTGTCAAGAAATGAATTGGACTCAATCGGTTCTATGGTACTACAGCTTTCCCCCTAATTCCCCAGACTCGACTCTACTTAGTCGAATCCCACGATCACTCCCTCATTTCAAAAGAAAATCCGACTATGTAAAAAACCCTATTTCAAAGCAAGGTTTACGGTCAATCTTCAAGAAAATGATCGAGTTACAACTTCCGGTCCTAACTTTTAATCCTTATGGTGGACGAATGGCCGAGATTTCTGAGTTCGCAAAACCTTTCCCTCATCAGCTGGCAACATAGCGAAAATCCAATATGGAGCTGACTGGAACCAAGACGGTGTTGATATCGCGAACCAGAATGTAAACCTAACAAGGGTAATGCGTGAATTCATGACACCATTTGTGTCAAAGAACCCTAGAGAAGCTTTCTTGAACTATAGGGATTTGGATATTGGCGTAAACAATAATGGGAAAAACAGTTATCTTGAAGGGACTGTTTATGGGATCAAGTATTTCAAGGAGACTAACTTTAACAGGTTGGTGAAGGTGAAAACAATGGTGGATCCTGATAACTTTTTCAGAAATGAGCAAAGTATTCCAACTTTGCCAACTTCTAGGAAGTAAATAAACTATATATTTGCTTGTAACAATAGCATGTAGTAATCATCTTTGTAATATTAATCAAGAATAAGACTTGTGAAGTTGTTTAGTTTTTCATGTGTTTAGAATCAAAGAAATATACCATGCCCATTATTTATGTTTGACAAGAATAGTAAAATACCAACTTTATACTAGTATCAACGACTACCAGTTACGGGTATAAGTTAAGATGTTTTTAACGGCCTTTTAACGTTCATTATAGCAAGATTTATAAGTTTGGTGGTCATCAAGTCTATGGAAATTTGAAAATATTCACGTGTTTTCGGGATTGCATATTTTTGGGAAAATTTTACTGGTAGTAAGCAAATATGGAACTTAATCTGATTCTGTTTCATTGATTAGTGAAGGCAATGGCTAAAAAATAGAGCACATGGAACTTGATAACGAATAATTAGAAACACTACTTTTCTCACCTTTGTTTTCAACGCGCTGACACTGTTGTTTTGTTTCTTTGAACAGAAAATGATAAGACTTGATGGATATGATGTTTTCTTATATCATGACATTTACCTAAAAGTACATTGACGTCAGGTTTCATGCATTTACATCGTGTTAGAAATTTAGTGTAATTGTGGGATCGAGTCATACTTGTAAATGAGTTTGGAGGTACGGAGTGTACACCCATTATGTCCCTGACCTCCCTGGACTCAATATAGTGGTTGAAAGTTCATCAGGAGGAAGCTGCTCCTGTTTAGCAAGTTGCTCCTGGTTAGGACGTTGCTTCTGGTGATGCACAAAGTCTTTGTAACCCCTTTGACCAATCATTGAGGGTTGAATATTGAATTGATGACCAGGTTTATGGTCATGTAACCACTATGCTTTCATGTAGGTAATTATGAGCTTAATTGGCCGATTAATGCTCTTAAATACCATTGACTATGAGTTACATCCTTATAGGACTGGGATCACTATAAATAGTGATCATATTTGTATGATGAAAAATACAAAAACAAGAAACACTTACACGCACAGAGTTCTTGATTTGTGCCTAAAATAAGAACTAACTCTTGGTTTTATCCCAAGGAGGTATTCGTGTTAACCCAGGCATAGGGTCGAATAATCTTCTTTGGAAAGTGATTACACGACTTCAAGAGATATCCGGTAAACATTCATTGGTACGTAGTTCGGCTATTGATTATCTTCACCATGTTGGAAAGAAGTAAAGCCCAACAATCAAAGAAGATTATTTTGTGATAATCAATGGCGGCGACAATGAAGCATATGGTGGCTAACTTCTCCAAACTGGACAAGTTTGAAGGGGTTGATTTTAGGAGATGGCAGAAGAAGATGAACTTTCTTCTTTCTACCATGAACGTGGTGTACGTGCTGACCACTCCCATTCCTGATGGTGGTGATGATGCTACTTTGGAGGAACTGAGGAAAAGGAGCAAATGGGAGAATGATGATTATGTGTGTCGCGGCATAATTCTCAATGGTATGTCTGATTCTTTATTTGATATTTACCAAAATGTTGAATCTGCTAAAGAACTATGGGATTCCTTGGAAGCCAAATATATGGCTGAGGATGCATCAAGTAAGAAGTTCCTTGTGAGTGATTTCACAAATTACAAAATGACTGATTCAAGACCAGTCATGGAACAATACAATGAACTTTTTGGAATACTTGGCAGATTTACACAACATAAAATGAACATGGATGAGACCATTCAGGTCTCGTGTGTCATTGACAAACTACCTCCTTCTTGGAAAGATTTCAAGCACACCTTCAAACATAAGAAGGAGGAGTTAACTCTTGTTGAGTTGGGCAGTCATTTGCGCATTGAGGAATCCCTCAGGGTGCATGAAAGTGATAAGCCAAAGAGCAACAATGTTGCTGGTTCATCTGTTGTCAATATGGTGGAGCATAACAACTCCACCAGGTACAATGACAACAAGGGCAAACGTAAGCATCAGGATAACACCAAAGCTAATCCTAACAAGAAGTCATCAGTGGCTTGTTGGAAGTGTGGGAAACCTGGACACTTCAAAAGGGATTGCAAAGGTGTTAGCATTGGCAACTAAGCTAATGGATCAGGCACAAAAGGTCAGAATATGTTTAATGAATCTCTCCAGATTTATTATGTTACATATGTATCTGAAGCTTACTTTGTGCAGGATGATGATGTTGCGTGGTGGGTTGACTCTGGAGCAACAGTACATGTGTGTAAAGATAGATGCTGGTTCAAGACTTATGAGTCAATGAATGATGGATCTATTCTTCACATGGGAAATGAGCCAACAACCCTAGTGCATGGACGTGGTTGTGTAGATCTTAAATTTAGTTCTGGAAAGATTGTTTCTTTGTTTAATGTTTTGCATGTTCCTAATATTAGGAAGAACTTGGTTTCTAGTAGTGTTTTGAATAATTATGGTTATAAACAAGTGATTGAATCTAATAAATTTGTTTGATCGAAACATGGTGTGTTTATTGGTTTTGGCTATTTGAGTAATCAAATGTTCAGGCTTAATATTGATTCTAGTATAAATGTTGATTCTGTCCTGATGACTACCACTAAACTGAATGATTCATTACTATGGCATTCTAGACTAGGCCATGTCCACTATAAGAGGATGCTAGATATGTGTAAGGATGGGTTAATTCCAGCTTTTGACATGGACACTGATAAGTGTCAGACTTGTATGCTGAACAAAATTACTAAGAAACCATTTCAGGATGTAAAACGTGAAACTACAGTTTTGGAGCTAATCCATAGTGACCTATGTGATTTGCATGCTACTCCCTCATTAGGGAATAAGAAATACTTGGTAACATTTATTGATGATGCTTCTAGGTTTTGCTATGTTTATTTGTTACATACTAAGGATGAAGCATTAGATAAATTTAAAGTATTTAAAACTGAAGTTGAATTACAACAAGGAGTCCAAATCAAAAGATTTAGGACTGATAGGGGAGGTGAGTACATGGATACTTTGTACTTTCAGTCTGTTGGAATAATCCATGAGACAACTGCCCCTATACTCTACAACAAAATGGTATATCTGAAAGAAAAAATAGATTACTAAAAGAGATGGTTAACTCCATGTTGTCCTACTCAGGACTGAGTCAAGGGTTTTGGGGAGAAGCTATGTTAACAACTTGCTATTTATTAAATAGGGTTCCTAATAAAAGGAACATGATTACCCCTTATGAGCTTTGGACTAAAAGGAAACCAAACTTGAACTACCTCAAAGTTTGGGGTTGTAGGTCTGTTGTAAGACTCCCCGATCCAAAGGTGAAAACCTTGGGTGAAAGAGTCATTGAATGCATCTTTGTTGGATATGCTGAGCATTCCAAGGCTTATAGGTTCTATATTATTGAACCTAATGATTCAGTTTCAATAAACTCAATCATTGAATCAAGGGATGCTAACTTTGATGAGACTAGGTTCTCATCAGTCCCTAGATCAAGTCTTAGGACTCCTACTAGAGCTGAGGACATTGGTGCTTCAGTGGAACCTGAAAGGGTCACTAATGAGGTTGTGGTTCAGCAACCTGAGCCTAAGCTTAGAAGAAGCACAAGGCAAAGGACTCCAAAGAATTTTGGGCCTGAATTTCAACTATACCTAGTTGAAGGAACAAGGGATGAGGTCTCTGACCAGTACTACTATTGCTTTAATGTTGAGGATGATCCCAAAACATTTGATGAAGCAATGAAGTCCCAGGATGTTGCTTTCTGGAAAGGAGCAATCAATGAGATAGATTCCATCATGGGCAACAACACCTGGGTGTTGGTTGATCTACCTCCAGGTTGCAATCCAATTGGATGCAAATGGATCTTCAAAAGAAAGATGAAGATAGATGGAACTATTGAAAAGTTCAAGGCAAGGTTAGTCATTTAAGGCTTTAGAAAAAAGTCAGGAATAGACTACTTTGATACTTATGCTCCAGTAGCACGCATAAGTACCATAAGAATGTTGATTGCCTTGGCAAGCATTCACAATCTGATTATTCATCAGATGGTGTGAAGACAGCATTCTTGAATGGTGATTTAGATGAGGAGGTTTATATGAACCAACCTCAAGGTTTCATCATGCCTGGTCATGAAGGTAAGGTGTGTAAACTGATTAAGTCCTTATATGGACTCAAATAAGCACCTAAGAAATGGCATCAAAAGTTTGATGAAGTGGTTTTGTCTAATGGTTATTTACTTAACCAAGCTGACAAATGTGTATATAGCAAATTTGATGAATCTGGTAAAGGAGTCATCATTTGCCTATATGTTGATGACATGTTAATCTTTGGTACTGACCAAGTTCAGGTTGATTTAACCAAAGAGTTTTTGTCATCAAGGTTCTCTATGAAAGACATGGGGGAGGCTGCTGTTATCCTTGGCATAAGGATTAAACATGAAAGTGATGGTATTGTAATTTCTCAGTCTCATTATATTGAGAAGGTCCTGAAGAAATTCAATCACTTTGATTGTACTCTAGTGAGTACACCTATGGATACAAGTGAGAAACTAATGCCTAACTATGGTCAGGCTGTCTCCCAGCTTGAGTATTATAGGGTGATTGGTTGCTTGATGTATGACATGACTAGTACTAGGCCTGATATTGCTTTTGCAGTGGGTAAACTGAGTAGGTACACTAGTAATCCTAGTACTCAGCATTGGCAAGCAATTCAGAGGGTACTAAAGTATTTGAAAGGAACAATGGATTATTCTTTGTCATATACTGGATATCCTTTAGTGGTGGAAGGTTACACTGATGCAAGTTGGATCAGCAATACTGAGGATAATTCATCCACAAGTGGCTGGGTATTCCTTCTTGGTGGTGGTGCAATTTCTTGGGCATCCAAGAAGCAAACTTGCATTAGTGGTTCAACAATGGAATCTAAATTTGTGGCTCTAGCAGCTACTGGTAAAGAGGCTGAATGGTTGAGAAACTTGCTTCTAAAGATTCCATTGTGGGTCAAACCTATGGCACCCATATCTATCCGTGGTGATAGTGCAGCTACATTGGCTAAGGCTTATAGCCAAATGTACAATGGTAAGTCTAGACACTTAGGTGTTAGACATAGCATGATTCGTGAGCTAATCATGAATGGGGTGATATCAATAGAGTTTGTGAGGTCTCAACAAAACTTAGCTGATCACTTGACGAAGGGATTGGCTAGAGACTTGGTTATAAAGTCTCCTAAAGGGATGGGTTTAAAGTCCAAACTAGTCACTGAATGCTAGGACACCCAACTCCCTCCTGAGGAAACTTGGGAGCTGAGTTCAATGTGGAAAGCTGAACATTTAGGGGACTGAAGCACATGTATATCATCCCAAGGATGTGCTTGTACCTGCTGAAAGGATGATGAAGTTATAAACTTCTTAATGGTTAATTTCTTTGAAAAAATGCTTAAGTGGGAGCATGAACTAAAAAGGAACCACCTATGTAAATGTTGAGGTTTCGCCGCCTCAAGGAGCATGGACTTTGGCTCTTACAACATTTATGAATTGGATATGGACACATGGCTTGTATGGTGTCAGGAGCGTTTTAAATGTTTGAAAACTTGTGTGTATTTTATCTTCAGGTATTCAAAGTAGTTGAAGGGTTCAATTCTTAGAACACCCTGATTCTCAAATATTTGAAGTGATGTACTAATATAAAAATTCAATCCTCAGGAAATTTTCATTTATGCACTGGTTTTGTTAAAGTTGATTTTCATGCAAAATGAATTGTACTAAATTGGGGAGGATTGTTGGAAATTTAGTGCAATTGTGGGATCGAGTCATACTTGTAAATGGGTTTGGAGGTACAGAGTGTACACCCATTATGTCCCTGACCTCCCTGGACTCAATATAGTGGTTGAAAGTTCATCAGGAGGAAGCTGCTCCTGGTTAGCAAGTTGCTCCTGGTTAGGAAGTTGCTCCTGGTTAGGACGTTGCTCCTGGTGATGCACCAAGTCTTTGTAACCTCTTTGACCAATCAATGAGGGTTGAATATTGACTTGATGACTAGGTTTATGGTCATGTAACCACTATGCTTTCATGTAGGTAATTATGAGCTTAATTGGCCGATTAATGCTCTTAAATACCATTGACTATGAGTTACATCCTTATAGGACTAGGATCACTATAAAAAGTGATCATATTTGCATGATGAAAGATACAGAATCAAGAAACACTTACACGCACAGAGTTCTTGATCTGTGCCTAAAATAAGAACTAACTCTTGGTTTTATCCCATGGAGGTATTCGTGTTAACCCAGGCATAGGGTCGAATAATCTTCTTTGGAAAGTGATTACACGACTTCAAGAGATATCCGGTAACCATTCATTGGTACGTAGTTAGGCTATTGATTATCTTCACCCTGTTGGAACGAAGTAAACCCCAACACATCGTGTTTAATTATATGTGTTTTGGTTTCAGATAAAACTGAACATTCGTTGTTTAATCTCACTACAACAAAACAAGGGTTTAGGTCGGGTTTTTTTTATCAACAAAGTCGACCCTAAATTAAATGCGGGCCCACTATTTTTCAACGAAAGTAGAAAGTCATAAAAAAAATTAGGGTCAATTTTTAGGGTCGAAAAAGTCGACCCTAAATGAATAAAGTTATTTTGCCGGTGCTTTTAAATTTTTATTATTACATTTTATTATTTATAATATTAAAAATAATTTTCTATACACAAGTTTTAGACTTGAGGGAAAAAATATATGTAAAAAAGCTAGGGTCGACCTTTATCGACTCTAAATTACAAATACAAGTCGTCCTTAAATTTTCGCCCTATTTTTCAAATTTTTTCACCAAAAATTCAAACAACGCGCCACGAAATTTAAATATTTACAAAATATATAAAAAAATTAGGGTCGACAAAGTCGACCCTAAATTTTTAACTTTATTTTTTTTAATATAATAAATATTTAAAATTATATAAAAATAATATATAAATATATATATATATATATATATATATATATATATATATATA
This sequence comes from Glebionis coronaria, assembly GCA_025667525.1. Classification (NCBI taxonomy): domain Eukaryota; kingdom Viridiplantae; phylum Streptophyta; class Magnoliopsida; order Asterales; family Asteraceae; genus Glebionis; species Glebionis coronaria. Next base: position 685,642,483 of record CM046874.1, read on the forward strand.
TATATATATATATATATATATATATATATATATATATATATATATATATATATATATATATATATATATATATATATATATATATATATATATATATATATATATATATCTATATATAATATATATATATATATATATAAATAATAAAATAAAATAAGAAAATAAAATATATATATATAATACATATTTCTTTTAGTATTATAAATCTTTTTAAAAAATCTTTTTTTAATATAAAATTATATATTTAAAAAACTTTATATTTATAAAAGACCAATTGTTTATTTTTTCTTTTTTATAATTTAATTATTATTTAAAAAACAATTGTCCTACTTGTAGTGATTACAATTGAATACTACAATTCTTGAAAAGCATTCTCAATATTACACATACTCCTTGTGAAAACACATGTGAGACTTACAGACAGACACGCCTAAACATATTTTTATTCGACACGGACACTTAAACACGCGTTTAATTAAACAATTACAACGATAATAGACTAAGACGAAAAAACACATCACAAACTAGTTCAAACAAATGTTCCCCATGTCATCGTAAAGGTCGTGAAGTAGTATATTGTTTGTACTTTCAATTTGCATCTATCCAGATAATTTAGAGAATATCTAAAACTAGTATATTGTGATTGTTAGATCAACATATATTTTTTTAACGGCAATTTATATGACACTTAGCAAGGAGCTACGAAAAAATACGAATAGCAAGCAATGGATTTGTGAGGGTCCGAGAACCGGTAGATCCAATTATAAAGATTATTTCCTATAGCACTAAAAGTTTAGTTTACATCGGTAAGGACAATATTATTATTAGGTTTTTAAGACTAAAAAATAAACTCGTTTCTATAGCACTAAAAGATTATATTGTTGATTGAATAACCATGGCTAAGATAGGGTACAAAGCCAGAGAAACATATGCTTGGTCAGCAAGGGCGATGAATCATAATTTACAGGGCCCTCTCATGAATTTCAGAGGCCTTGTGTTGTATCACTTCAGACGCCCTTGAACTACATACTGTAAAAACTTATTTAACGTATAATGGTTTTGCATTTATGCGATTGGATTCTATATTAAATTAATAATAATTAGTGTAATACTTGTTGTCATTTTGATCAAATTTAGATATACTTTTGGTTGTTCCAAATACATTAAATTTTTTAAAAAGGACTTTTAAAGAACGTAAAAAAAGTAGCACAAGTTAAATATGGTTGTTTTTTAGTTATACTACAATAACACTACACAAATTACTTTAAAATTGAAACTCAAGACTTACTTGTCAAATTATAAAATAGGAGGGTGAAACATGAATTTTCGGGATAAAAACAAGACTTCTGGTTTTGAGTTTTGTCAACTATGGCTTCTCCACAAGAAAACATCATCTGGATATGAGTATTTCATAAAAACAAACTTTTAACCCGCATCTGTATGTACACTCCTGTGACTCATGTTATAAGTTTCTAATATTTTTAAACCAACTTCTCCATAAAAACATCGCTTACTCGAATAAAAACATTCATAAGTAAGTTTATATTAATATTAAGATCTGTAAAATTTGAGGCCCTTTGGAAATAGAGGCCATGTGCAATTGCACAGGTTGCACATGTCTAAGGCCGTCCCTGATAATTTACACTATTATTTGCGAAACATTAATATTTGTATTCCACGTTCGTATATCATGTTCGTGAATTCTTCAATTCTACATATCTTTTTTAACTATAGTTATAAGAGGGAGAGGAATGGTGGTACTATAGGCTGGTGTCAAGCTATGGCACGAGTTTGGGTTTGATACACTATTTCGTGGGTTGGCATCATGGCTCGGTTATCGTGAATATCAACTCACGCCAAACAATATTTAAATACTTTTTCTTTTTTTTTATGAATTTAAAGGTATATATCCTTTATGGCACAAAAAACCACTTATGACACTAGAAATCGTCAATGCCACTGAAAAGTGGTGTCATAGCATTTCTGGTACCATAACTTATTTTGCTGACGTAACACTATTTTTTAACTATGGCACTAAGTTACGACATCTTCGTTCTCTGTGCTCTAAGTTGCATAGATAGAAATGATCATAATACCTTATCTACAATCAATCATTATATCTAGTTATATTTAATTCAACTATTCCATACCAACATTGAAAGCTTTGAGTTTAGAAAGTCAAGATAATCGTTATTAACTTGAATACGATTATATTTATATGTCTAAAAAGGTAACTTTCGAAATGCTTATCAGTTTGTCGACCAATGAAATGTCAACTATATCATATTTTGTTAAATTTTTGGACAAATTCAATGATCAAACATTTCTAGGTGTGAGATACTAGTAAGATCATTTTACTTATTTTTCAAATGGATTCAGTCTTTTCTAAAGCAATAAATAATTATATTTATAAAAATATAATTTTAGTTCAACTTTTAATGCAAAATATGTGTTTTTTGAAATATAAAGCATGTGGTTTTAAAAATTTAATTTAGTGTGTGTTTTTAAAAGCTGTCAAATTTAAATTGATTAAGTCTAAGTTGTTGTAAAAAGTATTTAAAGATAACTTAAATAAAATTAAATTATTCATTAATTTAAGTTTAAAGATTTACAGAAAAAGAATAAGAATTTTCGGAAAAAAGAATAAATAAGCAAAACGTGGCAGACTCAAGGTATATCTATTTGTTAATGATGACAGACTCAGCCTATATCTATCGGCCGAAACGTAGCGGACTCAAGGTATATATATCTACGAAACACCGCAGATTCAACCTATATCTATCGGTCGAAACGAGGCGGACTAAAGGTATATCTATCTGCGAAACACGAAGACTCAACCTATATCTATCGGCTGAAACATGGTGTACTCAAGGTATATCTATCTCTGAAACACGGCAAACTCAACCAATATGTATCGACCAAATATTAAAAGTCGTCTCGGGTCTGGATACCTTATATTCGACTAACATACAAACAATTAAAAATATTTTTTTAATATAAAAAACAAAGAAAAATAAACGTGATAATCATGAACAAAATAAGATCTCAAAATACAAACATTAGTAAATTTTGCTAATTAAAAACCAAATCCTATGTCGGCACCATTCACTGCTTTGGATCTGCTTTTCTTTTCTGACCCACAAGCATGAGCAAATTTCTTTCTTCAATTCGAAGGAAAACTCGGATAAGAGGATAACAACAATCTTACTAGAATAATGGGCCAATGAAATAAACATTAAGCAAACATGGAAAAGAAGAAAAGAAAATTTTGCAACAAAAGGTGTTTTTTGGGTTAATTCAATATATCTCTATTTTAAACCCTCAATTGTCATATTTATCCAACCAAAACGTTATATATACCCAAATTAAATATGAAATTTGTCATGTATATCCATTTTGTTAATAAAATAAGTTAAAACCAAAATTTACAATGTTAAATACTAATGATACCCTTTACACGTCTTCAAATCTTTCAATCACCCATAGCCAAACAACATACAAAAATACTAGAAAACACATCAATCAAATCAAATTGTCATTCATTCGCTATAAATTATACAATCCATCAATCAAATTTTCATATGTAGATAGCTTACATTATAGTACATATCTAAGAGCATTATTATCCATTGAGTTATACAATTTCTGCACGAGACAATACTGTTTTTAAAAGATTAAAATTTATGTGGGTTTGGTGTTTTTGCGTTTGTTGTTATCACATATATGCACAGATAATAGTGTTTGTATGAGGGGTACGATTGGTATTAATGTAAACTGAGTTTTACATTATTTTATCAACAAAATGGATAGATATGACAACTTTGATGTTTAAATTGGGTATATATATGGCATTATAAGTTTTTGTTGGGTAAATATGGTATTTGTGGGTTTAAACTTGTATATATGGAAATAACCTTTTTGTTGGCTGTTTTTTGGTGTTAGGGTTTGAGGATCGGAGGCATGGCCTGATACCATGTTATAACAATAATACAATACGGGTTAACAATGTTTAGTTAAAATAAATTAATGTTTTACTGGAGTAGAATGAAAAACGACTGCATGCATGGAAACATATGTATATTTTACGAAGGTCGATTGTCAAAAACGGAAAAATATTATATATATCTCACTCTTGTCAAAAAGTAACAATAAAGTACTCGATTTCATACATATATACAAATGTGAAATCGTAAAAAATTAAAAGTAATAAGCACCAAAGTATTAAATTGTTTGTTCTTTCATGCATCTATCCAAATAATTTAGAGAATATCCAAAACTAGTATATTGTGGCATTGTTAGTTCAACGTATCATTTTTTTAACGGCAATTTATATGACACTTAGCAAGAAGCTACGAAAAAATACGTAGAGCAAGCAATGGATTTGTGAGGGTCGGAGAACCGGTGGATCCAATTACAATAATTCTTTCATATAGCACTAAAAGTTGAGTTTACATCGGTAAAGATAATATTCTTATTAGGTTTTAAGACTAAAAAATAAACTTATTCCTATAACACTAAAAGATCATACTGTGTTGGGAAACTAAGTCTGTTAGAATTCCCTTAGTCATAGATTTAAACTTAAATTAAGCTATTTGATATTAACTTGCCTGTGCCTAGGAGACAGGCAAGTAACCCAAGACTCACAGAGTTCTATGTCTCTGTGAGCAACCATAGAGGAGTCCATGTCAGAGACATTGTCAAGGAAGTCGAAGATTACTTGAATACATACTTATTGGCTGTGTTGGATAACAGCCAAGATGTATAAGGGACTCTGAGTGGTTGAGTGTTAACAGGGGTGGCAATACCCTGTTAACACTCAGTACACTTTGGACATATCTAACTGTTTAGGTGGGAAGTTTTACAGCCTAAATTACAAGGAATGAAGAAAAGGGAAACTATTTCAGCTCTGTTTCCCTAAATCGTTGTGGCAAACTACCAAGAATAGAAGAGCATCTTTTAACAGATGTATCACATTGTCTGTTTTATGTAGTCACCATCAACCAATACTAATAGTCAACCTCGTACCACTATAAATAGGATATGTAGGCTAGAGTTAATGTTGTTCACTTTGTTAGATTTCACACATTAACTCTTTACAACTCAAAGAAAGAAGAACTGTGCCTGTGTTCTTGAGATTGCTTTATTTTGTCCAAAGTGTACACAAAACATTATCCTCAAACTGTGTTGTCCATAACACATGTAATACTTGTTATACAATAATAAAGTACTACGTTTGAAAAGTATTTACTTGTGTTAATTATCCTTCTTAATTGTTTCAAGCTAGTTTTAGGGACTTTCAATTGGTATCAGAGCGGTGTTTGATATTAAAACCTTCATAAACATCGCTCTAAGTTTTATAATCAAGATCCACCATGCCTGAAACGAGCAACACCCCACCACCATCACCAAACTTGGTTTCTGGGAACAACACACCACCACCTCCAAACTCACCAAGAGTAACCCCTACTCAAAATAAAGATGATCTTCCTCAACTTCTTGATTCAAGAGGTGGTTCCCATGTTACCAACGTACCAGTGTTTGATGAAGATGACTTTGGAAGTTGGAAAAGTCAATTTCTTATGTATCTAGATGCACTTGAACCATTTCTTCTAGAAATTCTATAAAATGGACCATATGTTCCCATGACGCTTACCTCTACTGATGAGAATCCTCCTCACAAACCTCTCAAGCAATGGACTCTAGCTTATAGGAAATTGGCAAACCAAGATAAACGTCTCAAAAGCATTATCATCTCATGTCTCCCAAAACACATCATGAAATCAGTAATCTTATGTCCAACAGCCAAACAAATATGGACAGATCTCATCCTAGGCCACGAAGGACCCTCTGAAACCAGAGAAACTAAGATTCAGGCACCCAGGATTCAGTTTAATGCTTTCAAGGCACTTGAAGGTGAAAAGGTACAACAGACGTACACAAGGCTGAAGATTATTCTCGACGATCTTGCCATGAATGAAGTCACTATTGGACACGCTGAAGTAAACACCACCTTTGTCAACAGCCTTCCCAGAAAATGGCTGAGCATGAATCAGACCCAGAGAGCCAATAACTTCATCAAGAATGATACGTTGGCTCAGCTGTATGGAAAATACAACTAATGAGAAGGGCTGATAGATACCATTTACAAATCTGAGTCTGAAAGATTTGTAGTTAAGGGAGAAACATCCAAAGCATTGATTTCCACCTCATACACTCATGACAGCGATTCAGATATTGAAGAAGACACTCGTAGCAGCCAAGAATTCATGATAGACCTTAATGCCGAGTTTCATGAAAGAGATTTACTAGCTAATCAAAGAAGATTCTACAAAAGGTCAGGAAGAGTAGGATCAGCTAGTAAACAGACTGACAAATCCAAAGAGACTTGCTTTGCGTGTGGAAAACTTGGACATTTTCAAAAAGACTATCCATCCACAAAAACATCATCACCATCCTATCCTTCATCATTCAAACCTTACAAGTTCAAATCACAAAAAAACAACTCATCTCACCAATCCAATTCCTCTGATAATGAGAAAAAGGATTACAAAAACAAATACAAGGCCCTAAAGGCTGAGTTGGAACAGATGAATTTGAAGTTAGAATCTCTGTCAAAGAAGAAAGGGGTGATAAAAGGACAAAGAAAGGGTTGGTAGTTGAAGCCTATGATTGGAATGATGAGCCGCTGACATCTGATGAAGAAGATACCACCAGGGTCAGGGGATTTATGGCTATAGCTGAGGATGAACCTCTTGTGGGGAAATGAGATGCTAGATCAGGACAATGGGTTGACATCACTATGAAAAAGGTACACAGGCTTATCTCTATGTCTGAAAGTGATGAACGTAAACATGTCCTTGATTATACCATAGTTGACTTACACTTTGTTGAGGAACAAAGAAAGAACCTGCTTGATAAATTTCACTCTGTTAAACATGAATTGTTGACTGTTAAGGCTGAATGTGAAACTTTAAAACAGGTTAACTCTGAAATGACATCTCTTCAAAATGAAGTTAATAAGTTAACTTTAAGAAACAGTGCCTTAAATGATCAAGTAACTGAACTAAACAAGGTTATAGAAAAATGGTTATGAAGTAGGTTTACTATAAATGAATTACTTGATGATGAAGTTCTAGCTGACATATATAGGGCTGTAACTGCTAAGAGAAACAAAATGAAGGCCGTTAAGAAACCCAAAGAGATTGTTTTCAAGTCTATAGAGACTATACATGTGTCTGACCCTCTTATGACTGATGTACATGTCTCTGAAGTGGTTATAGATAACAATGAACCTTTACCATCTCTACCTAAACTATCTGGTGTTGAACCCAGCGGCTCTTCTAGAGGAGCTAAGACTGAACTCAAACCAGATATTGAGACACCTCCAGCTAAGGTTTTTGTTGTTCCAGCAAAACTATCTGTTAAGCAAAATGTTTATAAGCCTGTCTCAACAAACCCCCGTGAACAAAGTTGAACCCTCAACTAAAGAATGCATGTTGTCTTTGATGAAAGAAGTAGAACTATTAAAAGAACATATTAAGCCTTCCACTGAATGCTCTGCTTCCTCTGAACCTAAGTCAATACTAGGAGAACCCAAAGGTGAAAAGGTTATCAAACCTTATTGTAATGTGTGTAAGAATTCTCATCATATGACCATAGATCATGATAGACATATGGTTGTTAAGAGAGCCCAGACACCTTTTAGAGACAGACAACAGGCTACTAGGAGACCATCAGGTAACTATAGACCTTACCCTCCCTGTAAATATTATGGTCTCACAAACCACCACTCAGATGAGTGCAGGGACTTTCCTGGATGTGACATCTGTGGAAGGTACACCCATGACACAGCCAATTGTCCTTCACATCGTCATAAGTTCTACAGGAACTCAAGAGTTGCTAATCAGCAATTTAGGGAACCCGCTGGAAAGTGGGTTCACTAAAGGAACTAATTTGTTTATATATATCTGTGCAGAAACATCTCAGGGAATCTATCTGGTATCTAGATAGTGGCTGCTCTAGACACATGACAGGAATCAAACAATATCTACACAGATATTCAAAAGAGCCTGGTCCTAAAGTGGTGTTTGGGGATAACTCTTCAGGCGACACAGAGGGATATGGCTCAGTTAACTGTAATGGAATAACGTTTACAAGGGTTACATATGTGAATGGTCTTAAGCACAGTCTCATCAGCATCAGCCAGTTGTGTGATGCTGATTACAAGGTTTTGTTTACAAAGACTAAAGGAACCATATTCAACAAGAACAATGATGTGGTGTTAATTGCACCAAGAAGAAGAAATGTGTACGTCATCAACATGGCTTCTTGCTCAGAGGACAGCTCAAATTGTTTTCTAGCAAAAGCCTCTGAAAGTGTCAATTGGTTGTGGCACAAACGACTCTCTCATCTCAACTTCAAGAACATCAACAAGCTAGCCACACAAAACTTGGTTGCTGGTCTACCACCTGTGACTTTCACTAAGGATAAGACATGTTCAACGTGTGTTAAGGGAAAGCATCACAGGTCATCAATTAAGACAAGGCAATCATTTTCTATTGACAAGTGCTTACATCTCCTTTACATGGATTTGTTTGGACCTGCCAAACCATAGACCATTAATCACAACAAATACATCTTGGTCATATTTTATGAATTTTCAAGGCAGACATGGGTTTTCTTCCTCAAAAGGAAAAGTGATGCAGCTGATGCCATCACGTCCTTCATCAGGCAGGTTGAAAACATGAATGAAGTTAGAGTAAAAGCTCTAAGAAGTGATAATGGTACTGAATTCAAGAATCAACAGCTTGAAGCTTTTTGTGATAAAAAGGGAATATCACAAAACTTCTCTTTAGCTGGTACTCCTAAACAAAATGGAGTAGCTGAAAGAAGAAACAAAACATTGATTGAAGCAGCCAGAACCATGCTAAATGGTACAGCCTTACCAAAGCAATTTTGGGGAGAAGTTGTCCACACTGCCTGCTATACCCGGAATAGATCAATCATTGTTAAAAGACATGGAAAAACCTCTTATGAAGTTTTTCGGAAAAGAGCACCAGACGTCAGCTATTTCCATGTCTTTGGATGCCCTGTGTTTATTTATAACTATAGGGATCAACTTAGAAAGTTTGACGAAAAAGCTGATGATGGTTTCTTCTTAGGATACTCTCCAACAGCCAAAGCCTTTAGAGTATTCAACACAAGAAGACAGAAATTAGAAGAAACCTTTCATGTCACATTCAATGAAGATGATGACCTGATACAAAGAACAAGAACAGAAGGTGATGAAATTGATTTCAACGAAAATAGGTCTTTCCCATCAGATGAGTTCTCTGAACCAAGGCCTGTCTTTCATCATCATCCACACACAGATACTCTTGTCCCATATGTTCCTACACATGATCCGCTGTCAACACACAACATTGAAATTCCTTCTACTCAAGTGACAACTGAAAGTAAAAGTCAGTCTTCCACAAGCGCATGTTCTACCTCGGCTGAAGATGACTCACCAGTTGATTGTAATCAAGAAGACTCTCATGTGGGCTGTGAATCATCACTTCTTGAAATAGCTTACGTAGACATAGACACATAGATTGTTTTTAAGAGAGTCCTCCTACTCAGCAAAATGAAACTCAAGTTGTAATTTCATCCTCCATACCTGCACCTGTCTATGACTCCCCAGCTCCTCAGACCAAATGGTCAAGAGATCAACACATTCTTCTTGTCAACATCATTGGTGAACCAAATGCTAGGGTTTCTACTAGACAGAGAATTCATGACTCAGAATCAGCCTTAGCCAATGAATGTCTGTTTGCTGAATTTCTTTCCCAAATTGAACCCAAGCATGTAGCTGAAGCCCCTCTTGAAGAAGGATGGGTCGCTGCTATGCAGGAAGAAATTAATCAATTTAAAAGAAACAAGGTATGGACTCTAGTGCCATCTCCACCAGGTAAGAACATCACAGGAACTAGATGGATATATAGAAACAAGATGGATGCAATTGGAAATATCATAAGGAACAAGGCAAGGTTGGTTGCACAGGGGTATACACAGACTGAAGGGATTGATTATGATGAAACATTTGCACCTGTAGCAAGACTTGAAGCCATCATAATCTTCCTTGCTTACGCTGCCTATATGAACTTCAATGTGTATCAAATGGATGTTAAAAGTGCCTTCCTCAATGGAGATTTGGCTGAAGAAGTGTATTTTGAACAGCCAAAAGGATTCGAGAACAGTGAGTTTCCCAACCATGTGTACAGGCTTCACAAAGCAATGTATGGACTGAAACAGGCTCCAAGGGCATGGTATGAAACGTTGTCTACTTTTTTAACTGAAAGTAAATTTGTCAAGGGTTCCATTGATAAAACACTTTTTACCTTCAAGTATAAAAGTGATTTCATCATTGTACAATTTATGCGGATGATATCATCTTTGGGTCTACAAATGTTAATCTTAGTAAAAATTTTGCTAAATTAATAACCAAGAAATATGAGATGAGTATGATGGGTGAATTAACTCACATTTTAGGTTTTCAAATTAAACAGTGTCCTAAAGTAATTTCAATTTGTCAAGAAAAGTATGTTAAAGATTTGCTGAAAAATATGACTTGGCTGATTGTGCATCAGTGAAATGCCCCATGCTTCCACCCAACAATTTGGGCCCTGATGAATAATGGGTCTCTATTAATGAGACTATATATAGAGGCATGATTGGGTCACTAATGTATCTCACAGCCAGTCGCCTTGATATCCAGTTCTACACATGTCTCTGTGCAAGGTACCAAGCTAACCCAAAGGAATCCCATCTAGTGGCTGTTAAGAAAATTTTTAGGTACCTCAAAGGAACAACCTCTCTAGGTCTGTGGTATCCCAAAGAATCAGGTTTTGATCTCAAGGCTTACTCAGATTCAGACTACACTAGGTGCTGAATTGACATGAAAAGTACCTCAGGGGGCTGTCAAATCCTAGGAGGCAAGCTGGTTGGATGGAGTGCAAAGAAGCAAAACTCTGTGGCTATGTCATCAGCTGAAGCTGAATATGTTGCAGCTGCTAGTTGTTGTGCTCAAGTACTTTGGATGAAGAGTAAACTAGCTGACTATGAGATTCCATATGACAAAGTACCCATTTTCTGTGAGAATACAAGTGCCATTGCTATCTCAAACAACCCTGTGCTTCACTCCAGAACCAAACACATAGATATCAGGTATCACTTTATCAGGGATCATATTATTAAAGGAGATATTGCTTTGCATTTTGTTCCCACTGAGCTGCAACTAGCTGACATATTTACCAAGCCTTTGGCTGAACCTTTGTTCAACAGGCTAGTTGCTGAGCTGGGTATGCTTAATATCTTAAAGCCTGTGGCTGATATTTAATGTGTGTCATTAATGTCTGAATAAATATTAAATGTTTTCACATAAAACTAGGTAGTTACTTTCCAAGTAAATGCTAAAAACATTCCCAATATTTTATTCACATTTTTTCGATAAAAGATGAGACAAACAGTTTTGAAAGCTCAAGGGACCCACTTGTGTGTAGTCGTTTTCCCACTACGCATTAAATACGGTTGAATAACTGTTTCAAATTTTGAATATATATATATATATATATATATTGTCCCAATCTTTTTCACCAAACACTTTTATCATTATTCACCATTTACATCTCTCTCACTAAAATCCATCTCTAAACCCTCTCACGATCTTCGTATTCTTCATTCTCGATTCAATGGCGTTTCCAGTACCAAAAGCCTCTAACGTTAACTTCGAGATGAATGATTGTATCCTCGCCGCTAGCAACTCTATTGGATGGCTCAAATCTCCAAATAACTCGTACTCACATCTGGTAAACTTCATGAAGAATTGTGATGTTGGAGAAGCTTTCACTAGATCCCCATCTGTTTATTACCAAGAATACCTTAGGGAATTCTAGTATTCTGCTGAGATCCTTGATGACAACACCATCTCCTTCAACCTTTCATGTAATGAACACCCTTTTGCTTTTTTGTTGCTGATTTTTCCTCTGTGGTTGGGCTAAGACATGGCGATGAATGCCTAAAATCTGTTGATAAAAAGGTTGTAAAGGACGCCCTTGCCACACTTTTCCCTATATCTGATGTGAATCCAGCTCTTACACCTGTTGAAGTGGTCCTGAATTCTCCCCTGAAGATCAAGTTTTCCCCCCCTATGTGGAGATTCCTCTTTACTCACATAGTCAAATCCCTGGGTGGTATGCATGGATCTTATCAATTAGCCTTCAACCATCAAACCGTTGCCTATGGACTAGTATGGGGAACAAACATCGATATTGGAAGCATTGTATTCTCTAACCTTGTCTAACAGCTGAAGGGCATCAACCAAGTCATAGGGAAAAACATCTTCTATGTTCCTTTTCTCTCTCTTATCTTTGAAAGTGTGCTGGGTGATTACTACCACAACTCTGCACTGACAGCCATGAAGCCTTATCACATAACTGGAGCTATCTACAAGGTGATGGGACCCAATGACGTGCCAGCGACAGCTCATATGAAGAATGTTGCTAATAAACAACCATCTGTTGTGAAGCCCTTGCTCCCTTCCTCTGAGAAGGTGATTGCAGTTGGTGTGTCTGGTAAGTCAGCGTCTTTGACCTCTGGGAAACACACCACGTTGTCCAAGGCAACAACTGGCCAACAGCTAAAGAAGAAGAAAAATCCCTCTTCTTCCAAAACCCAAACTGTTGCTATGGCTAGGGTTAAGAAGATTGCCACTCCTTCCTCTGGTCCAGAGACTTCTGTGGACACAGAGACAACAACTGATAAATAACAGGAGTCTAGCGTCTCTATATCAGCAGACACAACAAGGAACCAGCCTAATTCCGCTGATATCTCATAGGTAATCAGTTTATAATTTTTAGAGGTTCACAAACAGCCACTCTCAAATGTATGTAGGTGATAGTGGTGAAGTTAGGGTTATCCTCGACCCATAGAAGTCTATGTATGCACTTAGAAATCTTTTAAGAATTATGTACACCCTATCTTTGCACCAGGGAGTGATTCATTTGTGTTTATAAAGCACCTCAATGACCCTGCACCCTCTAGACAGTATTCATGCAAACAACAACCTGACTACACATATGTCTCGGCCTAGAGTAGTTGTACTTCACACAGCCTCTAGGTTCCCTCAGAAAAAGAATCCCAAAAGTTTAACTTTTAGGGGGAGCTGAATCATCAGCCTTAGCTTTCCTAGGGACAACGTAATATGACGATCTTTAACTACATCTTTTTCACAACTAAAAGAATACCAAAGGATTTATACTCTCAGGGGGAGCTGAATCATCACCCTCAGCTTTCCTAGGGGCAGCGTAACAGGCGATCTTAACCCACATATAATTCACAGATAAAAGAGTCCCAAAGGATTTATCCTTTTGGGGGGCTGAATAATCACACTCAGCTTTCCTAGGGGCAGCGAATGGCGACCATTAACCTCATTACTTTCACACTTAAAAGAATCCCAAGGATTTATCCTTTGGAGTGGCTGAATAATCATCCTCAGCCTCTCTGGGACAGCGAACTGGTGACCATTCCCTTCATCTATTTCCCTATTACTAACTTATACAAATTGCAGGCTGATGTTGTACAGCCAAATGTAGACTCTCTGGCTACACCTGAAGGAGCTGATAAATTGATTCAGGATCAGCCAAAAGAAGATGAGCCCATGCCTGATGCTGAAGAGGATATGCTTGCCTTCATTAAAAGCCTATCTGAACTTGAATTGATGCCAGATGATGAAATTCTCCCTGAGGGGATGATTGAGGTGGAGGATGATGAAGAAGATGAACAGCCTTACATGTCACCACTCAAAGCCACAACTTTGTCTACACCAGCTAAAGAACCAACTCCTCCTCTAAAAGAAGCTGTTGTGACTCCTACGTCAGCTGCATCTGTCACAAAGGAGCTTCCAAGCGCTGTGTATGATCCTATAACAGAATTTTTATTGTTTGATCATCCACAACAAAGAAATTTTGATCTTTTCCCAGGGAAGATGACTATGAGCAGCAAAGCCTGAACATTCATGGTTTAAGGCCCTATCATCATGCTTCAGATATTGAACGCCTGTCAAGAAAGTTAGGCAAAATTGGGTCTAAAATGCATTCCTTCACTTTCAATTTTCCCAAGATCATTTCCCAAGCTGTTAAGGATGCCATCACTGAACCCATCCAAGATGGCACAAGAAAAGGAGTTTCTCAGGGACTTAGTCACTTATCCACTCGCATCAAAGATTCCATCATTAAAGAAGTCCCTGACATGTTTTCAGCCCACGAGTTGGTGATGCACAAAGAATTTAAGGTTGTGTGCAGCAGGCAGAAACGTCACACTAACTATTTGGCTGGACATGTTGATCGCTCTGTGAATCGCAACTGCAACAGGCTTCTCAGAATAGCCAGAGGATCAAGGAATAGGCAAAATAAAATGGCCACATCTGTTGAACAGGTTGTTAGATACCTTCAGTCACGCTCAGCCAAGCGTCTCAAGAGATAGGCTCAACGTGAGGGGGAGAAAGCTGACCGACTAAAACTAGAACCTGTCACCACCACCACAGGTACAGCTGAAACCCCCATTCCTCTCCAAGTCATCACACCAATCACTGTACCTGATGATGATGATGAAAGTAAGGGGGAGCAACAAGAGAACAAAGCAGCTGATTCATCAAATTCCCTGTCTTTGGATAACACCAATAAGGTTGTGGATGATGGTGAAACAAAAGCTAAGAAACTTAAATTCACAGTTGGCTCCCTACCAAAAGCTGTCCAAGAACAAGCTCAGATAGCGTTTTTGAAACATGCTGGTGAAATGAAGAGAGCAAGTGAAGAATCCTCTGTCTCGAATAAAGGGTAAGAAATAGTTGTGGTAGACATAGACGCCAAACTAAAGAAAATAGTTGCGATGCTAGAGACAATAGGATCGACTACCAAAATCTCTCAATTCTCAACCTTAAAAGTAGCTGATGAAAAACCCTTAACAGTTGAAGAAATTGAGAAACAGGCACTTGAGTTTAAACGATTGAATGAAATCAAGAAAGCCAAAGAGCTGGATGAAGCCAAGTTGAAAGCCATGTATCCTCAACTCAGAGAGGAGCAAAGATAAAGGCTAAGAGAAATGGAGATTAAACGCACAGAGGCTCTAAAAAAGGTAAAGGCTGACTATGATGCCTGGGTTAACAAAATATATGCTCCAGACACTATCACCAAGTTCAAGTACACCGTTAAGAAATCAACTCATACCCTCACAAATGGTTATTTGAAGAGATAACCGACATGGCAACATGGATGTATTTGAGGATTTCAAACTTAAGACACTTGGTATGTCTGAATGGTTAGAAATTAAAGCTTTAGCTGCAAAGAGGACTGGACAGGCAAATTTCTTACTCCTAAAGACCCTGAGAGCTAAGTTCAACTGGCTGAAAGAAACAACAGCCAAACTCAAAATTGATCCACCCCATAGCTATTTGAACCAGAACCAACAAAGGCTGAGAAGAAAAGAAAAAGGATGTCTCAATTCCTTCAAGAAACCTTTGTGACTAATGATATCTAGATAGATGGGATGCACAGGAACTTGATTCTTCCAAATGGGATTGTAGGTCCTGTTGATGGTCAAACTTACACTGAGCCTGAAAAAGGTATGACCTACATGAACAAGGGATGCCAGTATGTGTTCCAAAGGGAAGATGAGCTGAGGCTTGCATCAACTATTCAGCTTATTTTGTTTCAAAAGGTGCTTAAACTGAACACAGAGTACTCCAAGGAATTTTCCCAAGCATTGAAGGCTGAATTAGATACTAGGACAGACATAGCTGAGGCTGAAGAGAAGATCAAGAATGATGATTATTAAAGTTTTCACAGTTGAACGTTTACTATCATATTTTGTTTTACTCATGTATTATACTTGTAATTTTTTAAGTATTAATGAAGTATGAAGTTGTTTGTTAGATCTGTTATGTGTAAGAAGAAGCTGTTATCTCACTTAATATAACTCATTTAGATCTAGTTGTATTTATGTTTAAATAGGGGGAGATTATTGGGAATCTAAGTCTGTTAGAATTCCCTTAGTCATAGATTTAAACTTAAATTAAGCTATTTGATATTAACTTGCATGTGCCTAGGATACAAGCAAGTAACCCAAGACTCACAGAGTTCTAAGTCTCTATGAGCAACCACATAGGATTCCATGTCAGAGACATTGTCAAGGAAGTCGAAGATTACTTGAAGACATACTCATTGGCTGTGTTGGATAACAGGCAAGATGTATCAGGGACTCTGAGTGGTTAAGTGTTAACAGGGGTAGCTATATCCTGTTAACACTCAGTACACTTTGGACATACCTAAGTGTTTAGGCGGGAAGTTTTACAGCCTAAAGTACAAGGAATGAAGAAAAGGGAAACTATGTAAACTCTGTTCCCTAAAGCGTTGTGGCAGACTACCAAGAATAGAAGAGCATCTTTTAATAGATGTCTAACATTGTCTGTTTTGCGAAGTCACCATCTACCAGTACTAATAGTCAAACTCGTACCACTATAAATAGGATATGTAGGCTAGAGTTAATGTTGTTCACTTTGTTAGATTTCACACATTAACTCTTTATAACTCAGAGAAAGAACAGTTGTGCCTGTGTTCTTGAGTTTGCTTTATTTTGTCCAAAGTGTACATAACACATTGTGCTCAAACTGTGTTGTCCATAACACATGTAATACTTGTTATACAATAATAAAGTACTACGTTTGAAAAGTATTTACTTGTGTTAATTATCCTTCTTAATCGTTTCAAGCTAGTTTTAGGTATTTTCATATTGTTGGTTGAACAACCACGAATAATATAGGGTACAAAGCCAGAGAAACAAATGCTTGGTCTACAAGGATGATGAATCATAATTTACAGGGCCGTCTCGTGGATTTCAAAGGCCCTATGTTGTATCACTTCAGAGGCCCTTGAACAACATACGGTAAAAAGTTATTTAACGTATTATGGTTTTGCATTTATGCGATTGTATATTATATTAATAATAATTTGTGTAATACCTGTTGTCATTTTGATCAAATTTAGATATACCTTTGGTTTTTCTAAATATATTAAATTTTTTATAAAGAACTTTTAATGAACATAAAAAAGTACCATAAGTTAATTATGGCTATTTTTTAGTTATAGTACAATAACACTTCACAAATTAATTTAAAATTTAAACTCAAAACTTACTTGTCAAATTATAAAATAGGAGGATCAAACATGAATTTTCAAGATAAAAAAAGACTATTAGTTTTGGGTTTTGTCAACTGTGTCTTCTCCACTAGAAAGCATCATCTAGATATGAGTAATTCATAAAAACAAACTTGTAATCCGCATCTATACACTCCTGTGACTCATGTTATAATTTTCTAATATTTTTAAACGCACATCTTCATAAAAACATCGCTTACTCGAATAAAAACATTCATAAGTAAGTTTATATTAATATTAAGATCTTGAAAATTGGAGTCCCTTCGAAATTGGAGGCCATGTGTCATTGCACAGGTTACACATGCCTAGGGTCGTCCCTAATAATTTGCACTATTATTTGTTAAACATTAATATTTGTATTCCACGTTCGTATATCATGCTCGTGAATTCTTCATATCTACATATACTTTTTTTAACTAGAGTTATAAGAGGGAGAGGAGTGGTGGTGCTATAGGCTGGTGCCAAGCTATGGCACGAGATCTGGGTTTGGTGCACTATTTCGTGGATTGGCGTCATGGCTTGGTTGGCGTGGCTATCAGCTCACGCCAAACAATTTTCAAAAACTTTTTTTTTGAATTTAAAGGGATATATCCTTTATGACACAAGAAAATATTTATGACACCAAAAATCGTCAATGCCACTGAAAAGTGGTGTCACAACATTTCTGGTACCATAACTTATTTTGCTTACGTAACACTATTTCTTTAACTATGGCACTAAGTTTACGACATCTTCGTTCTCTGTGCTCTAAGTTGCATAGATGTGTTGCGTTCTTTCTGCTCTAAGTTGCATAGATAGAAATGATCATAATACCTTACCTACAATTAATCATTATATCTAGTTATATTTAATTCAACTATTTCATATCAACATTGAAAGCTTTGAGTTTAGAAAGTCAACATAATCGTTATTAACTTGAATACGATTATATTTGTATGTCTAAAAAAGCAACTTACGAAATGCTTATCAATTTGTCGACCAATGAAATGTCAACTATATCATATTTTGTTAATTTTTTGGACAAATTCAATGATCAAACATTTCTAAGTGTGAGATACTAGTAAGATCATCTTATTTATTTTTCAAATCGATTCAATCTTTTCTAAAGCAATAAATAATATATTTATAAAATTATAATTTTAGTTCAACTTTTAATGCAAAATATGTGTTATTTGAAATACAAAGCATGTGGTTTTAAAAATTTAATGTAGTGTGTTTTTAAAGCTGTCAAATTTAAATGGATTTAAGTCTAAGTTGTATAAAAAGTATTTAAAGATAACTTAAATAAAATTAAATTATTCATTAATTTAAGTTTAAAGATTTAAAGTAAAAGAATAAGAATTTTCGGAAAAACTAATAAATAAGCAAAACGCGGCAGACTCAAGGTATATCTATCTGACAATGATGACATACTTAACATATATCTATCGGCCTAAACGCGGCGGACTAAAGGTATATATATCTACGAAACACCGCGTATTCAACCTATATCTATCGGTCGAAACAAGGCGGACTCAAGGTATATCTATCCGCGAAACACGACAGACTCAACCTATATCTATCGGTTGAAACATGGTGGACTCAAGGTATATCTATCTGCGAAACACGGCAAACTCAACCTATATCTATCGATCGAAAATCAAATGTCGTCTCGAGGCTGGATACCTTAGATTCGACTAACATACAATCAATTAAAAACATTTTTAATATAAAAATCAAAGAAAAATAAACGTGATAATCATGACCAAAATAAGATCTCAAAAGACAAACATTTAATAAATACTTCTAATCTGAAACCAAATCCTATGTCGGCACCATTCACTGCTTTGGATTGTGCTTTTCTTTTCTGACCCACAAGCATGAGCAAATTTCCATCTTCAATTCGAAGGAAAACTTGGATAAGAGGATAACAACAATCTTACTAGAATAATGGGCCAATGAAAATATACATTAAGAAAACACGTAAAAGAAGAAAATAAAATTTTGCAACGGAAGGTTTTTTTTGGATTAATTCCATATATCTCTATTTAAAACCCTCAAATGTCATATTTATCCAACCAAAACGTCATATATACCCAACTTAAATATGAAATTTGTCATATATATCCATTTTGTTAATAAAATCAGCTAAAACAAAATTTACATTATTAAATACCAGTGATACCCTTTTCACGTGTTCAAATCATTCAATCACGCATAGCCAAACAACATAGGAAAACACTACTAAAACACATCAATCAAATCAAATTTTCATTCATTCGCTATAATTTATACAATCCATCAATCAAATTTTCATATGTAGATAGCTTACGTTATAGTACTTATCTAAGAGCATCATTATATCCATTGGGTTATACAATTTCCGCATGAGACAATATTGTTTTTATAAGATTAAAATTTATGTGGTTTTGGTGTTTTTGCGTTTGTAGTTATCACATATGCAGAGACAATGAGGGTCTCTCTTATCCCTTCTTTATCCTTGATATGTTCAATTTACGATCAATCAACGTCTCAATTGAAGATGAGACTGCGTAGGTTCAAGCTGGTGGCAACCCCTGGTGAGCTTTACTATAGGATCGCCGAAAAAAGTGCCACACATGGTTTTCCAGCCGGTGTTTGCCCTACGGTCGGTGTTGGTGGACATATTAGTGGTGGAGGATATGGTAACATGATGAGAAAATACGGTCTTACTATTGATAATGTCATCGATGCTGAAATTCTTGATGTTAATGGCAAACTTTTGAACCGTGCATCGATGGGTGAAGATTTGTTTTGGGCAATTATAGGTGGTGGAGGTGAGAGTTTTGGTGTTGTTATTTCGTATAAAGTAACTTTTGTTACGGTACCGAACAAGGTTACAGTTTTCCAGGTGAGGAGGACGTTAGAACAAAATGTTACTGATGTCGCTCACAAGTGGCTACAAGTAGCCGATAAGTTAGATAATAATCTATTTATTCGTATGGTTTTTGACGTCGTAAACAACACAAACGGCGAGAGAACCATACGTGCTTCTTTTCCAAGCTTGTTTCTCGGAAACACCACAACCCTAATCAATATTATGGATCAAACCTTCCCAGATCTAGGGTTACAAGTGTCTGATTGTCAAGAAATGAATTGGACTCAGTCGGTTCTATGGTACTACAGCTTTCCCCCTAATTCCCCAGACTCAACTCTACTTAGTCGAATCCACAATCACTCATTCATTTCAAAAGAAAGTCCGACTACGTAAAAAAACCCTATTTCAAAGCAAGGGTTACGGTCAATCTTCAAGAAAATGATTGAGTTACAACTTCCGGTCCTAACTTTTAATCCTTATGGTGGACGAATGGCCGAGATTTCTGAGTTTGCAAAACCTTTCCCTCATCGAGCTGGCAACATAGCGAAAATCCAATATGGATCTGACTGAACCAAGACGGGTGTTGATATCGCGAACCAGAATGTAAACCTAACAAGGGTATTGCGTGAATTCATGACACCATTTGTGTCAAAGAACCCTAGAGAAGCTTTCTTGAACTATAGGGATTTGGATATTGGTGTAAATAATAATGGGAAAAATAGTTATCTTGAAGGGACTGTTTATGGAATCAAGTATTTCAAGAAGACTAAGGGGGTGTTTGGATGTGCGGTTAGCAGGAGATTATCTTCAAATCTTAGTTTAAAAATGGAGATAAGTTAAAAAAAAGTGTTTGGGTAATAAATGGAGATAAGTGATTATTTGCGTTTAGAACCTCCAAAATGGAGTTTTGAAAAAGTTAGTGGGGAGCTACTTATTTCATTTTTATAAAATGGAGTTTTGGAAAAGTAAGCTTTCAAAATAGAGTTTATTATCAAATAATCAAATTTGTCAAACACTCAAAAAAGTGATTATTTGATTATTGCGATTTCAAAACTGGAATATCAAATCCAAACACTATTTTTTAAAATGGACTTTTTAAAATGATTATTTTTCAAAATGAAGTTTTCAAAATGAATAATTTGTTTTCAATAAGCACATCCAAACACCCACTAACATTAACAGGTTGGTGAAGGTGAAAACAATGGTGGATCCTAATAACTTTTTCAGAAATGAGCAAAGTATTCCAACTTTGCCAACTTCTAGGAAGTAAATAAACTTTATATTATGTATATGTGTCATTCTTTGACTCATATTTGCTTGTAAAATAGCTTGTAATCATCTTTTTAATACTACGTAATAATTAGAATAAGACTTGTGAAGTTGTTTAATATAAAGAATTTGATCAAAGCTTTTGTGTATATTATCACACACTTGATGCTGGTTACAGGAAGTTTACAAGCCTAAATAGGCAAAACAGAATGCTCAAAATAAGAAACTAATAAATGGGAACTCTAATAAGCTGTCAATGGGCTGGAGATAAAAATGAATCCTTTGATTGAGAGAAAAACAAGGAAATTAACATATTTCCAATACTCCCCCTCAAGGTGGAGCGTGCAGATTTGGCATGCCCATCTTGACCAATAGAGGCTCGAGTTGTTTGGTTCCCAAAGCCTTTGTCAGAAGATCGGCTGTTTGTGCCTTCGTATGAACATAAAAAGGTTTGATTTCGTGCGATTCTACTCGTTCCTTGACAAAATAGCAGCCCATTTCTACATGCTTCGTACGCTCGTGGAAGACCGGGTTATTTGTGATGTGTCGGGCTGCATCATTGTCATAGTAAAGTGGTGTGGTATCATGCTGTTTTGTTTCCAGCCCGTCAAGTAACCAACGCATCCACAAAATTTCACTAGTAGCGTTAGCCATAGCACGATATTCAGCTTCAGCCGAAGAGCGAGAAACGAGAGATTGCTTCTTTGATTTCCATGAAATGGGAGCTCCCCCTAACAGTAGAACGTACCCCGTTCTTGATCGTAGTGTAAGTGAACACCCCATCCAATCCGCATCACAGTAAGTAACTAAATCTGTACCACCTTCCTTTGGAAAAAAATGCCTTGCCCTGGTGTTTCCTTTAGGTAGCGTAGGACTCTCATGGCATCATCCATGTGCATCTGTCGAGGGTCTGAAACAAACTGGCTTAGAACATTTACCGAGTAGGCAAGGTCTGGCCTAGTGGCTTGGAGATAGAGTAATCGCCCAACCAATCGACGGTACTTGCTAGCATCAACACGAACATCGTCTTCTCCCTTATCAAGCTTTATGTTCGGTTCCATCGGGAAGGTGCATGGTCTACATCCAAGCATTTCACTGTCCTCTAGGATGTCAAGAGTGTATTTTCGTTGACTTAGCACTATCCCATCTTTGGTTCTTGCAGCTTCGATTCCAAGAAAGTATTTCAGCGGCCCGAGGTCTTTGATGCTAAACTTGTCATTTAAAAATTTCTTTGTTTCTTTGATATGGTCTTCATCTTTTCCTGCCATGATGACATCATCTACATATATGAGGGCGGTGACAAAAACGTTTCCTTTATTATAGATGAAAAGTGAGTGATCCGCAGCAGATTGTTTATAATTGAGTTGTAAGAGGGCTGATGTGAATTTTTGATACCAATTTCTTGACGCCTGCTTCAAACCATACAATGATTTCCGTAACCTGCATACCTTCGTTCCTCCCCCCTTTTCGTACCCTTGGGGTATTCGCATGTATACCTCTTCATGCAAGTCACCGTGTAGGAATGCGTTATTCACGTCGAGTTGATGAACACTCCAATTCCTTTTTATGGCGATGGCAATGAGGGTTCTTACGGTTACCAATTTTGCAACTGGTGCAAACGTGTCGTGATAATCGACACCTTCCATTTGTGTGTGCCCCTTTGCGACGAGTCTTGCCTTGTACCTTTCGACTTCACCATTAGGTTTGAACTTTGTTTTGTATATCCACTTGGAGTCTATGACTCGTTTCCCATTTGGAAGTTCTTCTATAGTCTAGGTTCCGTTATCTTCAAGAGCCTCTATCTCTTTTTGCATGGCATCCCTCCAATGTTTATCCTGTACAGCTTGTTTGAAGGTTTTTGGCTCATCATTTTTAGTGATGGCGGCAAGGAAGGCTTTGTGAGATTTTGAAAATCTTTCATAAGAAACAAAATTAGCTATGGGACATACCGTTGAGGATCCTTGATCGGAGGCGGTGGGCGCGTGGTCTATAGGTGGGGTGAGCTTAGCGTCATAATCTTTGAGGTGTGTTGGTCTCGTTCTAGTTCGTTTTTCCCTGCTTTGTGCAACGCTTTCATTGTTTTGATTTTGGGTTTCACAAACAGGAGGTTTACTGGTTGTTTGTGATTGAGGGTGAACATCCAACCCATCAAGAATTAGACATGGGCTAAATTATTTTAACTCGTGCAACTCCTCTTCATTTTGATGGGATTCTTGACTACTTGTGCCCAAAACCTCTACCACTGCCATGTTGGGTTCAATGGGCCCATTTTCTTCATCCATGAAAGTTGCAAACACGTCTCCCATTTCATGCTTGTCTTGTTCGAATTTTGTGGCAAAAGGAAAAACTTTCTCAGCAAACCTCACATCTCTTGACGTGATAATTTTGCCATTGCTAGGATCGTAGATCTTGTATCCTTTCGTTCCACAAGGATAACCCATGAATACACCCGGTCTACCCCTTATCTCAAACTTGTCCCCATATGTTTCAGTTCTTCGATAATATGCCAAGCAGCCCAAGACCCTCATGTGATCATAGCTTGGTTTCTCACTATGAAGTAATTCGTATGGGGTTTTGTTTTCTATGATTTTCGAGGGTAACTTGTTTATGATGTATGTCGCGGTTAAAACACATTCTCCCCAAAATCTTTTCCGGAGACTTGCTTGATACATGAGAGAACGCACCGTATCAAGCAAGTGTCTATGTTTTCTTTCTACGACCCCATTTTGTTGTGGAGTGTGTGGACACGTTGTTTTTAATAGAATTCCCTGCTCCTCATAAAAATTTACCATTTGATTAGAAATAAATTCACCTCCGTTATCACACCTTATCCTTTTTACATTCTTTTCAAATTGTGTTTGAACCATCTTGTGAAAATGCTTTAGGCACATACTTGCCTCAAATTTTTGTTTGAGGAGATAGACCCAAACAGACCGACTATAGTCGTCAACTATTCTCAAAAAATAGTTGGCTTTTGTCGATGATGGTGTGCGATACTTGCCCCATATATCACAATGAATGAGATCAAAACATGCTTTGGTTTTGGTTGTGCTAGTGGGGAAAGGCAATTTTGTAAATTTAGACTTCATGCAAGAATCACAAACATTGTTACTGTCTTTAAATGAAAAATCACCAAGAGAATTTATTTGAGATAACTTTTCGTCACCCGCGTATCCGAGCCGTTTATGCCACAAATCATTAGTAACCGTCATAGCTCTTCTTCTAGTTCCAAGCATCCCCATTTGATATAGACCATCTTTGCACCTACCCGCTCCAATCAATTTCCTCGAACGCAAGCCCTGCATAACAAAGAAATTTGGGAAAAATGTTACGACACAACTTAAGTCTTTTGTGAGTTTGCTTACTAATAAAAGATTGAAAGTAAATTTTGGGACATGCAACACATCTTGCACTGTTGCTCCATTTGTCAAGGTGTGGATCCCCCGTCCTTCAACAGGTACATTTTCTCCATTGGGGATGGTTACGGGTGGCTCGTATTTGGATTTGGTTTTGTTCTCTAGTTTATCAGACCTATAAGTAATATGTTCTGTACATCCCGAGTCCATTATCCATTAATCATTATGTTTAAACTTACCCGCCATGTTTGCGGTGCGTGGAGGTTCACTTTGTACAGCCTTGTCTTCTGCAGCAAAGAACTTCCGGAATTGCTCATATTGCTCCTTTGTCAAGCTGGGAATTTTGTTTGGTTCTGCCTCCGCACATGCTGCTTTTGGTCTCGCCTTTTCTCGCTTATTTTTCACGTTCCACCATTCCGGGTAACCTATTATCTTAAAACACCCATCTCTCGTGTGTCCATCTCTTCCAAATTCTCCACACTTTTCTTCTTTATGGTTGACCCTGTTCGAAGGTCCACCTCGTTTCATGAAGGCTTGAAAAGCCATTGTTTCGTTCATCGGTTTCCTTCCTCCGACTATGGCTCTTTGTTTTTCATCCTCGGCAACAAGATGATAAGCATTTCCCAAAGATGGAATCAGTTTGGTTGCAAGAATATGAGTTCTAATGATGGAGAACTCCCCATCTAGGCCCATAAGGAACTCATAGAGTTGTTCTTTTTCTTTAAGTTCCCTGAGAGATTTTCCAATGTCACAATTACAACCTTCACACTTGCAAATTAGAATAGGCAGGAAAGACTTCATCTCGTCCCATAATCCACGTAGTTTTGTGTAGTAAGCGGACACGGTCATTCCTTCTTGTTTGGTGTTTTGAGATCGCCTGCTTCAATTCATATGCACGCGGTGCACTTTCCTTTCCAAACCGTTCCTTAAGATCCCTCCAGATTTCTAATGCCTAAGTGGCGTACTTCACACTTCCTCGGATCTTTTTCTCCATGGTTGTTGTGAGCCATCCTTTGATCATTGCGTCACATCGCATCCATGCCATTCGATTTGCATCGCTGACTTCTGGCCTTTTGATGGTTCCATCGATGAAACCCATCTTGTTTTTGGCGAACAAGAAGTTTTCCATCTCTTGGACCCAATCAAGATAATTGTTGTCGGTTAATGCATCGTTGACATGCATCTGCCTTGGATAATCAGACGGGTGAAGATAGTATGGTGAGTTATGATCTGGTTGTGTAGAATCGGTTTTGGTGTTTTCTTTCTTTCCATCGTCCCCCATATTATCAAGATGATGAAAAGAATGTTTAGGGTTTTAATTTTGAATAGAGCGTGATATCACTGCTCTGATACCATAAAGAATTTGATCAAAGCTTTTGTGTATATTATCACACACTTGATGCTGGTTACAGGAAGTTTACAAGCCTAAATAGGCAATACAGAATGCTCAAAATAAAAAACTAATAAATGGGTTATAACTCTAATAAGCTGTCAATGGGTTGGAGATAAGAATGAATCCTTTGATTGAGAGAAAAACAAGGAAATTAACATATTTCCAATATAATAAAGTTTCATGTATTTAGGAATCAAAGAAATATACCATGTTCATTATATATGTTTAATTAATATCTAGAATATTTTGATAAGATAATACTAGAAGTTATTGACCAAAACCCCAATCTCACCCATATCAAGCCATAAAGGTAGAATAATTCATGGATATAAAATTGTGATATTAATCAGATTAAGGGTGAACTAGCCCTACACGAATTCTTGTTGGGTCAGCTCTAAAACTGCTACTGGTTACATTTGCTTGTCTATGCTTCTCTTCGAGATCAAACAACCGAATGTTGAGTTTTATCTAAAACCGAAACACATGATTATACACGAATTAAAGAGAACATCATACCTCAGTCCTCAGTCATATCAAGTGTCGATCTCATTTAAAGTTGCAGTTATTGGCCACTGAGAATTATGATGTTCTTGAAGCTCCATCGATTCCTGTTAAAAGAAACAAAACAACAATATCAGCGCGTTGAATACACAGGCGAGAAAATAGTAGCGTCATGTGTATTTCCCCTAGATTCGTTATCAAGTTCCATGCGCTCTAGTTTTTCAGCGATTGCCTTCACTAATCAACGAAACAGAATCACATTAAGTTCAATATGTGCTTACTATCGATAAAATTTCCAAATACATGCAATTCCAAGTACACTTGAATATTTTCAAAATTCCAAAGTCCTGGTGACCATTTCAACCACCAAACTTATATATCTTGCATGATCTATACAGTTGTAAGCAAATTATTATAGTTTAGACAGCTTGTAACTAATCAACTTAATCTAGCACCTTTTCATCATAACTTAATCTAGCATTTGGATGTTTATATGATTTTATCTTCAATCATGTCAAATAAAAAGGATTAGCTAAAAGGGGACACGAATGTGTTGTATTACTTTCTCGGTTTCCATGGGGTCACCCTGTGTTGGGTAAGAACGCTCGTTGTCCTAACTTTTTAACTTAAGCCCTTTTAACACGTGGATGTTGTTGGAATTTAAGTAAACCTTTAAACATATTAATCACATTAATATACACGAGTACATAACAGAATATAGGATCACGTATAAACAAGCAATTAACATGAATGACAAAGAAAAACGTACTTTTTAGCAATATATTAAATCACCTTTATCAAAACACCAATATAAACGAAAACCGAATATAAAATCAAACTATAATCTCTCTAAGAACACGCACACAATACGTTATAGCAAACAATTAAATATGCTAGTACTAATAGTGATAAGATTTATTAAAATCTTGATTTCCGAAATCAAGTAAACACAAAAACAAACAAACCGTTGTATTGCTTTATCATACAAAAACCAATATATTAAATCGGTTTTCTTTTTCAACCGTTTGGAATAATATCTATTATACCTAAACTTTAGGTCCTTAATTTTGAAATGCACGAGTACATTTAATATGAGTACAATTAAGTTAAGCTATTTTAATTATGGTACAAGTGAATAATGCCCTTCTTCTTCGAATATGTCAACTTGAGTCCTGTTTAGAATGCTAAACATCATAGTGTTACTATCTTAAAATCTCTTTATATGACAGTCTTTTCAAATTCATAAGTTACAATAATTTTTTAACTATAAAAAGCTACACTTCCTCCACGTTCCATATTGTGCTTTACTGAACCCCTCACGGTCAACATCAAAAAATTTATAAATTGAAACAAATTTCTTCATATCTATAAGACGGTGGTCTTCTTTTTCAATCTCAACCCCATTTCAGCAAGCAAGACTTGGTAATTACCGAGTTGACACAAAGTCAAACGAGAAGAAGATAAAAGAAAAATAAAAAATATAAGCAAACAAGAACTACAATCAACATCATCACATCTAACCTCTATTCTAATTCCATCCTCCTAAACCAACTAGGACAAATCCCATCTCCTAATTCAAAGTTTCGAAAGAAAAAGAATTACATAAACATATCTCATATTTTTTCTTTATTTCATGATGTATAACAACATCTTGATCTTATAAGATCGTACACGAAAAAGAAATTTATCATAGATTTATTAGAAGCACGCCCTATTTTTTATATACAAATATAAAGATCGAGATATAACAAATCTTTTATACTCCATCTTTGCTTCGGATCGAAAAACGAAAAACAAAAGCATCAAACTACCCGAGACCCTTTTAGGGAAAGATCTTGAATTCGTTGTCATGGGTGCATGTCAAGATCTTTATAGATCTAAACCCACGAAATATAGTATTATCATAGATCTGTGTAGGGTTTATACCCATTGTTTATTTTCGAATTTATGAAGATTATTAACTATTAGAGTCCGGTTATTAAAAAATCTTGTATTTTGGTGGAAACCAAGGGCTTAATCTGAGCCATCCATTTGGGAGGGACCAGATAAAACGATTAAAAACACGGAGGGACCAAAACTATTAACTTTGCAAACTTATGTCGGGGACTGAAACTATAAACTTTAACAAACTTTAACATCCCAGTCTTTTTTACGTTCAGATCAAAAGTTCTCTCTCTAAACCATCAAAAACTCCCATTTCTCCATTTGAAACAAACCAAACCGCAACAAATGCATAAAATCAACAATAAAAAAACCGATCAAAACCTTCAAAAACACATAACAAACACAGAAATGGAAAATCCATGAACGACCGATCTCATACCGCAAAAAAGATGGTGAAAATCGAACATACAAAAACAATGGAAGATCGTACAATTGTTATAATCTTTTATTTAGATGTTATATAAGTATATCTAGTGATTTTGTGCTTATAAACGGATCATTTTGTGTTTATGATGATGTTAAGAAACTTATTTTGTTTTTCATTGATTGTATCTGCTTATCTATTGATTTATATGATATTTTGATGATTATATGCTTATTTCCGAGTTTGATTTGTGTGTTTGATGATTATATGCTTATTTCCCAGTTTGATTTGTGTGTTTGATGATTATATGCTTATTTCCCAGTTTGATTTGTGTATCTAATGATTATATGCTTATTTCCGAGTTTGATTTGTGTATTTCATGATTTTCGTTAAGATATGTGGTGTCTTGTCAATCTTAGCTTATAATGATTGCTTATTTTCATATTATTGTAATTTTTGGCTTATTTTTTAAACTTATTTGTTATTTAGAAGCTATTTAGGAAGATTTTTGTGAACTTTTTAATGGTACTTGTTTATGATTCTGGTGATAATGTGTGGCTTATCACCAGTTATCACTGTGATAACTTGCTTAACACCAGTTTACTACCAGTGATAAATGGCTTATCACCGGTGATAAATAGCTTATCACCGGTGATAAATAAATAGTTTATCACCGGTGATAAATAAATGGCTTATCACCGGTGATAAATAAATGGCTTATCACCGGTGATAAATAAATGGCTTATCACCGATGATAAATAAATGGCTTATCACCGGTGATAAATGGCTTATCATCGGTGATAAAGTATATATTAAACATGTTCAGAAAATGTCGTAGAAAAGGCGTTAAATACGTTAAGATTCTATTTTTAGAAAAAAACAAGCATAAATAAAACTATTAGAGAATGTAAAATACACCATGAAAAAGTTTATATTGTCTTATTTTTGTTTTGCGTTTTTGACGATTAGATAGTTATACATTTTTCCCTTTTTACCGTTATAAAGTGACAATGATGGATTATGATTCTCTTGACAATGACCACACCTTTCATTATGATTATGAGTATCGTATACCAAACGTGCCTTTGAAATCTGATATAGTCTTCATTTATTCAATTTCATGGGGTTATTTGCCTTTTTTTATATTCATGAGTGAGTTCCTTTAGAATCTCTGTGTAAGTTTTTCTAAGCTGCTGTCGATACATTGAGGAAACTTCTGTAATGATTTTTAGAAGTTATGGTCTTTGATAATGTGGTTATCTTTTATACTTGCTGTAGATGCTAATAATTTTGTTTCATAAATTGCTGATGTGATTGATGTGTTATCACTGTATCTAGGATAGCTATAGTTTTGTCTGTGACGCGTTTATCATTAGTTGCTGAAGTGATTTAATAGGCTGCTGTAGCATTATTCGTTGATTGTGGTTGCTGATTAGTTAAGTGGATGCTTGATAACTCATGTTCAATAAATGGATCAATTGAAGAATCAATTAAATTTTGTCCCATTTACCAGATCCCCTCTGCTCTTTGTTTAGTTTTAATCAATACATTTCTCGTTTGAATCAGTATCTCCGATCGATATGATGCATTTGGAAGGACTTGATGGTGTGAAGCAACTATTAAAGACAAGGAAGGACCTTAAACTCAAAGGTTATGGCATTGCTACTCTTCTTGGAATCAAGTGTTTCGCTTTGTATTGTGCTGGAGAGATCATAGGATGGGGGTCTCTTATTGGTTACCATGTTTAACTGCTGCATCAACCTTCGCTTCTTGGCTAAGTACTTCAAGGTAATAAGATAGTCTACTTAGAAATGTAGCTTCTCTTAGTGAAAAGCTGAATACAGAACCATGTTGTGTGGGAATGAATATGTCACAACTAGTGCCAAATAATTTTTAATCTACTGACTTTACAACCACAACCACTACTTTTTTGAACAGAGATAATTAAACTTGAATTTATATAGAATTTTTGCGCTTTATCAACAACTTGTTCTTGAATTATGGGTATCGTATCCGTATATCAACTGAAGTTGATAGAAGGAGATATGCTTGCTGGACTAACTTAGGTTTTACACGTCCAAGTGATTACAACCGGTGTTTAGAGGTCAGGTCTTGTTTGGCCGACAGAAATAGTGGTGGTGGACAGGAACCGTATGGGGTTGCGTTATTATTGTTGATCATGGATCATGTAGAAAAGAATCTAATCTTATGCTAAGTAAGCCAAAATAGTTTATGCTACTAAAAATTAACGAATTTGGGTGCTCTTTTTATATTATTAATACACTGTTTACCAAATGACTGGCAGATGAGTTTGTGGCAATGTTTATGCAGAAAACTGGGTATATAATTGCAGAAGCTACTCATATGGTACTTCTTCTGACCGAATAATTTATTGCAGCCTAAGCAAGTGACCAAAATTTATGATCTTTGTGGATCTGCCGACGAGAGAAACTATGGACTAAAAAGAAATTTTGGCTAACATTGATGAGAAAGTGAGGGATAAGTTGTTTTCTATAATTTTTTCTAATGTAATTAATGATCAGACGATCAACGGTTTCTTTATTATTTTTCAGTTTTTTAAAATTTGTTTGTGTATATTTTAGATGGCACAAAGTTGAGGGAGGATGATCCAACTAAAGATGAAGAATCGTTTGCAACAACACTTAATTTACCATCCAAACTAAAACAACCCGCCTACTAGACACAACCTCAAATTTTAGACTTAGAAGCAAAAGAAAAGTTGAGCCAGGTTATTGCAGACATGTGAAGGACTTTTAGTTTAGATGTCATGGTGATGGTATTATACTATTATCAAGTTTTTTTGGAGAAACAAATGCGAGAAACCTTGAAGTTTATTGTTACTCCAGAATCCGTAATTTTCATTTTCTGATGTAGCATAACAATAATTGGTAACTACATAATGATGTAATGTATTATAACATGAACCTTCAAATACTTTATTAATCATAAAGTAATTTGTGTAAGTGCATGATGATATGTTAATTATTTTCTTTATTTGTCTATTTCAAAGCCTTTTTCCATGACTTTCATAAAAAATTATTTTCTAACACTTGAATTTACATTAATTCGCATCAATTATCATTGTAGTATTTTCTCCTCGATACATCATACTGTCTCGGCTTTTTACTCTTATCGCATCGAAACGCACCACACTTTCTTAAAACGAGGGGTTAGTCGGGTTCCGAACTTGAATACGGGTACTCGGGTTGACCCTGTTTAGTATTCGGGATACTCGGGTTGACCGATGAATCCGAAATTTTTTAGAAATCTTCACTATGCAAATGCTTTTACCCTCGTTGTATAACATGTCTATTATCACTTTTGATATTTTATAAACACAACTAATGTCTAATAAACACTATTAATATCTAATATCACTTGTGATATTTGTTATACGACATGTCTAATATCATTTATGATTTATTTAAACATAATTACTGTCCAATATCACAAGTGATATTTGTTATATTACATGTATAGTATCATTTGTGATATTTTTAAAACATAATTAATGTCCAATATCACAAGTGATATATGTTATATTACATGTTTAATATCGATGTGATATTTCATAAACATATTTAATGTCTAATATCATTTGTGTGACATTTGTTATATATGTCTAATATCACTTGTGATATTTCATAAACATAGTCTAATATCACTTGTGATATTTTATAAGCATAGTTAATGTTTACTATCACTTGTGATATTTGTTATATAACGTGTATATCACTTGTGATATTTCATAAACAAGTGTTTTTCTAAATTTATACTTTTGAGGTACAAGCTGATTTTTGTGCCATCACAAGCAATGGACATGCATAAAATATTTTTTTTGTTGGTTTAAAGTTGATTAAGATAATTTTTGCCTTCGAAAGTGTAATATCTTCAATGATAAACAAATAAATGAGTATTCATTTTTAACATTCAGTATCAGGTATGTATATTTTTATATGTTATTACTAGTGATATTAGAATCTCGGATAATCAGTGTTAAAGTATATGTGAATCTTAGTTGATAAAGATTATATTTATCATCGCTGATATTATAATTTAGGGGTAATTAGTGTTAATCTACATGATAATCTTAGTTAGTAAAGGTTGTGAATGCGGATTTGGCAAGTAACTCATATGGAGAATACTAGAATTAGTGTCACATTATATTGCTTCATCATAAGAGGCTTTATAACAAGAGACTAAAAAAATCACAAGTGATAAATAACATTGATTGCATTAATTTAACAAATGTTGCGTCGTTCTTAGTCACTTAATAGTAATATCTCATGTGATAAATCAATATAATATGACACTAGTTCTTGTATTTTATATATGAGTAATATTACATGTGATAAAACAACATAATGTAGTATTTTATATATGAGTATTATCACCGGCGATAAAACACCAAAATGAGCTTTCATGTTTGGTTGTATCACTAGAGATATTACTCTAAAGTGACTAATTACAAATTTTATTGCTTTATCACAAGTGATAAACAAGTGACAAAAAAGTGTCACTTACAAATACAAAATGAATTAATGAAAACAAACTATGAAAATAAAAACCCAGTGTTATAGTAATTTATATGACATGTCTAATATCACTAATTGTATTTCGTATACATAATAAAATGCTTAATATCACTTGTGATATTTTGAAAACAAATAATTATACCTATTAACCTTTTAATATCACTTGTGATATTTCAATAGTTTTCTTATATTTCTTTACATATTATCACTTATGTGTTTTAAAAGTATTAGAAAGCAATAAAATATCATAAGTGATACTATAAAAGGTAAAAAAAAACTTACGTTTATGAAATATCATATTAGACGAAATATCACAAGTGATATCGGATATTAATTATGTTTGTGAAATATCACTGGTGATATTAAAAAGAAATAAGCCATCGATGAATTCTGGTATGTATAAACAATCAAACTTTTTTACAAGAAACAAGTATCAATGAACACTAATGGTCACACTATAACATTAAGCATTTGCTCAACTATTAACATTGTAGACAGCCGAGTATTGAGACTAGTTATTGGCTACCCAAGCATCAAGTATGTAAAAATTTGAGAAAGCTTAATGAAGAACAAAAGAAAGTACACAAATCAAAGAATTTTCTCTCTATTATCTTGCTTTAAGTTATTATTACAACTCCGCCACAAGCATATCATCTTCTGGTTTATCAGTATTGAGTTTTGCATGTTGGTAGGAAAGTTATTGTTACTTCTGCTGCAACAAGCTCTTTTTCATATGAATCTTTATTCAAAGTTTTTGGTTGCACGTCATAAGCCCGTCCGTTTCTTCAGCACTATGCATCTTCTCTTTCTTTAGAGTTTCTATCTCAGCAGCCTGAATTTTGCAGCATAAATATAAGCTCCATCTATGCATACACTAAATAAATGTTACCTACAAAGGTAAACTACCAAGAAATGGTTCAACTTTCTTCCTTTCGACCAAATGACTATCTAAAACTACATCTGAACAATTAAGATTCGAACACCTAACAGACCTTATGACCAGATCAGATATGTGTAACAATGAATAGCCAGTGCACGAACATACAAAGGCATTTTTCTATTCTAGAGATGATTGATGCTCGTTGCAACTCCACTAGCCATCCTGTGATTCAAAAAATGGCAACTAAATTTAATATATCGTCATTCGAACACTTTTTTGCAAGACAACAGTAATCTGACTGGCTTAAGAACATGTTTAAAAAAGCATATAAATACCCTATTAAAACGCTGAATGGCAAGGAACAATCGAGATTTGATGGGTAAGACAGTGATGGTTGTGAAGACAAAGCGACCTGGTAGAGTTAAAGCTTCAGGTGTTGTGAGTAGTGGAGATCATGGTTTGGGTTCGAGTGATAAAGAAAGGGGGGATACAAGTGATTTGTAGGTAGTAACAAATGAGAATAAGGGATCTTTGTTGCAGGTAGTAACAAATGAGCAGGTAAGAATTTGTAGACTAAATTGTTCTTAACCTAGCAATTTTTTTTCATTCAATCACAGTCACTAGTACAACCCATTTATGTTCTACAGATCATAAGATCGATGTTACTTGTTATTAGTTTTTCTAGACATTTTATCGAAAAATTCATATACAATGTACATTTTTGTCTTATTTCTCCTAGGCATTTTATCGAACGCTTGATATGCAGATGCAAAATTCTATTATACATTCTATCAAAGTCAACATATTGATTATCACATGTATCAGTTTGTTAGAAAATTGAATTGAATGCATTTTATAACAAAGATCAGAACCATTTAACACTAACCGTAACAAACACTTAAAATATCTATGCTGAGAATGGAGCCTATGAAATCAATGGTGATACATCAAATGCATCTTATCATCATATCCCATACATTACTAAATGCACTTTATCATCTACCAGACAAACAATAATGATAAAGAAAAGAAGAAAACTACCATCATTTGAAGTAGATGAATCGACGACCCAACCAATTACAAAACCTCCATATTCATCATAATCATCATCATCATCATCATCCGCATCTACCGACATATCCTCACAGTCTTCATCGTGGGAGTAACGAAATTTTTGATGAATTTGACCAAATTATAGATTATAATTGAAGAAGATGATGATTGTTGGTGTTTAATTTAGAGTTTGATCTGTTGGAGAGAATCGGGGAAAACACACCTAACTGTGTGTGAAAAAGTACGGTTGTAAAAAAAATAATGCGTTATATAGTTGGACAAGAAAATAGGATTAACCAATTAAATCTTAGATTAATCCCCACCCTTAGATCAAAGCTAAATGAATGGTGGGGATTTGTCCCTTGGTTTCTACCAAAAAACAAGGCTCCAAAATAACTTTCTTCTAACTATTAAGTTATAATCTTTCAGTCATTTGATTGGTTTTAAATCTATATGAAATTAAATCAAACCTCAAATCGATAATAATCCTACCCGAGATCCTATTTAGTAGGATCTTGAAGATTCATCTTCTTGGTTCCATAGTGATGTGTGGTTAAAAAACAATAGGGGATTTTGTGTATTGTATCAAGATGGATTCGATTTGGTTTTGGTTTTATAAGGATGAGATTAATCTTTAAGATTGATGAGATCAAATGGGGGAGTTTGGTTGTGTCAGCGGAAGAGAAAGAATGAGATTAGGTTAAAATGTTTGAGTTTTATTAGGTTATGAGTAATAGAATCCCATTTTGCAACCGGGTATATATCAAAAGTTATATGGGCTGACTAAATAATTAATGGGGCTCGGATGAAGTGTATATCTTGGGTTACCAAATGTTTAGGCTGGGGGGAGTGGTGATAATAACCCACTCGTGAGTCCAACATGGCAAAACTCACCTTAAGAACCTCACCAAAGCCACGCGTGGCTTTTACAAAAAAACCCACTACTTGTCACTTACTCACCCCTGTGAGTTTTACAAGTGGTGGGCCCCATTGTTTTCTTTTTAATTTTTTAATATATTATGAGTGGGGTTTTATTAGTGGGGGTATTTAATGGGGTATATTTTATATAAAATGAAGTTGAGGTGGAGGTGAGTTTTTTTCCTTAGTAACCTTGAAAGGTGAGTTGTGGGTGAGTTGAGGTGGCGCTGATGTGTTGATGTGGCGGTGGGTTTTTGTTTTACCACTCCCCCTAGCCTTAATTTGCATATTCGCATAGTAAATAACGATGAAAGTTTATTAATAAAAGCTTTAAAGTCAAACATTTATGTTTACTATGTAAAATGTGGGGTATGATGGCATTAAGAACCAATCCCGGCAATGAGTTCTAAGGAACAGAGAGTGATGGAATAAAACTTATCTTCCATTAAACAAAGACAAAATGTGAGCCGATAAGTTTTGCAATCGAATTTACGCAGTGACCAATTAGATACAGTTTGTGTACATCAAACGGGTTTGAACGAACTTAATTCAACTTGTAACTCAAAACAATAAAATTCACTCTAATATCAGAACTTTACACACATTACGACTAAATAAGTGCCTAACATGATTGAAAAACCTTTGGTGTGGAACATTAGACATTAAAACCATGCCCACAACTCGCGGGCAGCGCGCTGGTTACACACTAACAATTAGACATAACCGAGAAAAAGTTCATTTTTAAATTTTAATAAATAATACTAAAACGTTATATGGTCAGGAACATTTTTCACATAATTACAACTGCTCGATGAGTGGAACATTCAGTAATAAAACCATGTCACCAACCCGCGAAATATTTGCTATTATCACAATACAACTATGTATTGAATAAACTGCAAACGATTAGTCA
The DNA here is from genome assembly GCA_025667525.1 of Glebionis coronaria. NCBI lineage: Eukaryota > Viridiplantae > Streptophyta > Magnoliopsida > Asterales > Asteraceae > Glebionis > Glebionis coronaria. The sequence continues at coordinate 685,679,715 of CM046874.1, forward strand.
AAAACGATACACTTATTATAAAATAATGAATTATAACTTAAATTAAATATTGAAAAAACCGCACATGATTGGAGCAAAACGATTCAATATGTACTAAGTTACAACATATTTAGTATCTATCACGCTACAACTAAATATTGAAAAAAATCGCACACAATTGTAGCAAAATGATTCAACTCTCATAAAGTAATATAGTGTAAACTTATATAACGCTAACCATAACAAAAAGTTTCATTTTAATAAATAAAACTAAAACGTAACATGATGGGGAACATCTTAAACATAACAACAACTACTCGGTGAGTGGAACATGAAGCAATAAAACCATGTCACGAACCCGCGTGCATCGCACAGGTCTGCTTGCCTCGTGTATCTAATGACCAAAGACCATTCTCTATATATACATGTTAAAAGTCGGTGGTTTGTCCTATACCAAATAGGAAACCACCAAACCCAACATCAAAAGTAATAAAACATTATTTCCAACTTTGTTTTTATTTGTTTTATATATAAAACCTTATAGTTAATTTTTAACTATCATTTATAAAATCATGTTAAGTAACTAATTAATTAACGTTCGTAATAGCTTATCACTAATTAATATATTACGCACAATATATTAAAGCATAATTGTTTTACGTATTAACGTGTGCGTCTCCTTAGGCTCGAGACGACTTCCGGGCATATATTATTTACGTGTACATATTCCTACAGCTCCCAATAGGACATGTAAAATTGTGAAAATCTCTAAACATATATAATGATTGTTATTATGTATGTTTCTACATAGGAACACACAACAAAATGGGAGTATTGTTGTTGTGCATCCTATAAGATGTGCGAGTCCAACAAAACACCTTATTGAAAACAATTTTCTTTAATAAAGTATTTTTTATTCTTTTAATATGTATTGCAACATCATTCTCAATTGAACATAACTAGTTCACATGGTCATTATCAAAGATAAAATTGTACCATGACTAGTATTGAATTTTATCTCAATCAAACTTTCATCCATGTCTAGAAATATCACTATGATATATTATAATCCATAAACTATAAACTATTACTATGATAATGTTTGGTGTCTTTCTAAACTCTAAGTTTGTTTACAATGATAATTATATCTTATTATCATATAGAATATTCATTACTTGAAATAATTCAAGTTTGTAATAATTTTTCTATTCCAAACAAATCTTACCATAATATTTGTACTAATCATCAAATGATTTTCTATTTTAGCAATCATGGCTGTCAAATTTTCTTGTACTTATACAAGTTTTACAATTACCCATATACACAATATGCTTTACATGATGAATCCCTTAAGTTTTCATCTCATGTCAACTCTCATCAAATGAGATATATTCATTGAGACTTTATAAATGACGTTACACGTCGTGTTGGATTTTATTGACCACAAATTTTATTACAATAAACATGCATATCAAGGTCACACGTTTAATTTCTAAACCCTTTCATATGAAACCTTATTCCAAGCTAAGGTTTAACATCTAGCTTACATGGAATATTACTTTCCATATGTTATACATCATATATGATTTAAGAAATAAACATAATACTCCCACTAGCTTTTATATGTACTCACAAGTTATCTTAGATCTAATTAAAAATCAAAACATAGATTTAATAATTAGACTTGAGATACATTCCTTAGATGCATACATTAATCCATACATGTATTCTTACATTATATACACTACATAAAGATTATTGTAATTTATAAACACTTTGATCACAACCGTCCTCGCTAATGTAATCATACAAAAGTGTTTAAATATGACATTGTCATGTTTATCATTATAAAAACTATCATGACAATAAATTATCTTTATTAAATTAATGCATGTAGAACTTTCCTATCATATATATTGTGCATTAATCATGTGTACAATATTATCCATGTGAATCTTTCACTAAAGAAACTTATATCCACCTCACGATTTAACCAATTGGTTAAAGATTAATCAAGTTTACAAAAATTGATTATCTTCTATGGTCTTGCATCTACTCATTCATAGTCTTATTTAATCATGACATTCAAGATTCAATAATACATCTATATGGTTAGAAGGTTCACCATGATCCTCTAACTTACATTCCTTAGTATTGACATATTAATATATCATTCAAGTATTAGGGATATCCTTGCAGATCTAAGAATGTGAGTTCTATCATCACGAGGTTCACCATTTTAATGTTCACCCTCATTATGAAATTTGCTAGTATATTTAAAAGGTTGCGTATTTTGTTATTTATCTCTTATAGATGTACGAGTCCTCCCACTTACTTTTAGTAATCATATACTATTCTTCAAATACATAGCATGTAGAGCAACAACAAATTGTTATCTTTTGGGACACGTTCACAAAATATCTTGATATTTCTTGACAAATTTAGAATTTCAATTTTAAAGACTTAACATGATTCATCACATTCCATAGCCCTCTATCATCTAACTTGATCTATAAACTCTATTTTGCTCCATCGCAACACTCGGGTTTGGCTTACCGTATTTCGAGACTTCTTATTCTGTTTTTCTAAGCATAGTTTCTTGACGCCCATTTCTACCTTAGTGACAAGACTAGTTAACCCCGACACCAAGTATCTTCATGCAATACTTGAACTTCGGACCTGGAACCACCTTTGTAAATGCGTCAGCTGCATTATCCTACGTTCCTATCTATCCACTTCAATCTCTTTAGATTCTACGATATGCCTGATGAAGTGATACCTCACGTTGATATGCTTCGTCCTCTCATGAAACATTGCATTTCTTGAGAGATGAATTGCACCTTGATTATCATAATTCACAACCACTGACCTTAGGTTTATTCCCAGCTCGATTAATAGACCTTTAAGCCAAATGCTTTCCTTAACAGCTTCCGTAAGCGCCGTATACTCCGCCTTTGTAGTAGACAATGCAACAACATGCTGTAGGGCTGCTTTCCAACTCACAACACAGCCATGACCATAAACACGTACCCGGTTATCAACCTACTCTTGTCAGGGTCTTTAGCATAATCGTTATCCACGAAACCTTAAACATCTACGTGCTTCCCTTGATCTCTACCATACACTAGCCCTACATCAGCAGTGCCGTTCGAGTACTTCAAAATCCACTTCACTACTTCCCAATGATTTTTACCAGGATTTGCCAAATACCTGCTCACAATGCTAACAGTATACGTAATATCCGGTCTAGTGCAAACCATCAAGTACATTAAACTACCTACAGCATTCGCATATGGTACCTTACTCATTCTTTCCACATCCAAGTCACTTGACAGACAATCCTTCAAAGATACATTGAAGTGTGCTCCTAATGTCACAGAGACCGACTTGCCATTATCCACTCTATAGTTATTCAGAATTTTTCGCACATATCCTGACTGAGACACCTTCAGGGTTCGGTTACCCCTATCACTGACAATCTCCATACCAAGTATCTTCCTAGCTGGACCAAGTTCCTTCATATCATACTCTTTCCGCAGCAGTCCTTTGGTATATTCGATCTCAGACTTGCTTTTACAAGCAATCAACATATCATCTACATATAGCAGTAGATATATGTACATACCTGGTGCAAACTCCTTGAAGTAAACACATCTATCATAGTTGCTACGTCTAAACCCATTGCTGACATATATACATCAAATCGTTTGAACCACTGCCTTAGAGACTACTTAAGACCATAAAGAGATTTCTTCAACAAACATACCTTGTTGCCCGTTCCTTCTTCAAAACCAAGTGGCTACCTCATATAAATGGTTTCTTCAAGATTACCATGAAAAAACGCCGTCTTCACATCAAGTTGTTCCAACTCGTAATCTTCACAAGCATTTAATGAGAGAATCACCCTAATAGATGTATGTCGAACCACGGGTGAGAATACCTCATTATAGTCAATCCCTGCTCGTTGTGTGAACCCCGAGCTACCAGCCTTGCTTAATATTTTGGTTTCTGAACGCCTTCAATCCCTTTTTTAATCTTGTACAACCACTTGTAGCTTACCAGCTTCTGACCACGTGATTGATCGACCAGCTCCCAAGTATGATTCTTCTTTAAAGAACTCGTCTCTTCCTCCATAGCACGAACCCACTCATCCTTTTCTGATGAATTAATCCGCCTCCTGGAATGTGATTGGTTCATGTGTATCTTATTCCTCAGCAATAGCAAACGTATAAGCCGTAATATTATCTTCTTCCCTAGACCATGATGATCTAGATAATGATACATTACCTTCATTCATATACCTTGCAGGTACAGTAATTGTTCTCTTAGCTCTATCACGCACCAGAACATAGTTGTCCAGATTTTTTTGTTGAGGCATTGCATCTACTGCATCTTCAACTTGATCCTCATATTCATTCCTTAGATTTACCCCAGTATGAGGTTCCACAGTTGGTTCGACCCGACTGCCTTGAAGTTCCACCTCAAACTCAATTTCCTTCCCAGAATCTACAGCACCAGCACCCTTGAGAGTATCCTTATACATAAGGCTCTCATTAAAGACCACATCCCTGCAAGTGATTATCTTCGGTTTAATGTCATCCAACCTCCATAATCTGTATCCCTTCACACCCTCAGGATACCCCAGGAATATGCATTTAATAGCTTTAGGCTTGAGCTTCCCCTGATTCACGTGAATAAGAAACGCAACCAAATATCTTCAACATCTCGTAATTCGCCGGATGTCCTGACCATAAATCCACAGGTGTCTTCTTCTCTAATGTTGTAGATGGAGACCTATTGATCAGATATGCTGCCGTCACCGTTGCTTCAGCCCATAATGATTCTGGCAAACCAGACTGAATCAGTAAACACTTAACCTTGTCCAAGAGCGTCTTGTTCATTCGTTCAGCTAGACCATTCTGTTGCGGAGTTCCAGCAACTGTCAAATGTCTTGTTGTCCCGCTCTCCTTACACAAGTTATTAAACTCCTGATTAAAAAACTCTAACCCATTATCCGTTCGAAGTTTCTTCAGTCTTCTACCTGTCTGGTTTTCTACCAACTGCTTCCACTCCTTGAACTTGCTGAACGGCTCATTCTTGTGTCTAAGAAAATAAACCCAAACCCTCCTCGAATAATCATCAACAATCGATAAGAAGTACCGGCAACCACTCATCGATTCCACCCGAGAAGGGCCCCAGAGATCCGCATGGACATAGTCTATAACTCCCTCTGTTGTGTGCTGACCTCGACCAAAACTTATCCTGGTTGATTTTCCAAGAAAAAATTTTCACATAAATCGAGCTTACCTAGACCTTTCTTCCCCAATACCTCTCTTCTTTTAAGTTCATTCAAGCCTGCTTCACTAATGTGACCCAGGCGTTTATGCCACACCTGTGTAAGACTTTCCTTTTCTTCTATACCAACACTAGCTTCACTTGATTCAGCCCAGCCATCCAAGGAGTACACACAATTTTCCTTCAAAGTTCCCGACAAATACATCAAAGAACCCTTGATCACCTTTACTCTTCCATTCTGCAACTTCACGGTATAGCCCTCTCGATCCAGAGTGCCCAAAGATAACAAATTTCTTTTCAACTCGGGAATTCTCAAGCACAAAACTTGAACCATCTTTCATTTGTACTCTCACCTTCCCTGTCCCCTTGATGGCACATGCTCTATTATCACCAAGAAAAACCAAACCACCATCAAGCTCCTTAAAATCAAACAAGAAGTCCCTCCCAGACGTCATGTGATAGGAACCACCAGAGTCCATGATCCACTCTAAGAACCTTTGCTCACTCACCACCATCAACAAATCACCATTGTCATAACCCTTAGAATACGAATTAGAGTCTTGTTTTGCATTCTTGTTGGCAGAGCCAGTTGATTTCTTCTTGTTCTATTTTGGAGAGTCTTTCTTAAGGTGATCCTTAGAATAGCATTTGTAACACTTTTGTTTATAAGTTTCTTTACCCTTTGACTTTGATCGCGAACTACCATGTCCTTGATTACCCTGATGCTCTGGCCTCCCCCTTACAAATAACCCATCACCATCATCCTTTGCATATGTCCTCTTCTTCACCTCCCATGAATTGAGGGTAGAGAAGACATCTTCTAAAGTGAGTGACTCCCTTCCATAAAGCAATGTCTCCATAAAGTTATCATACGATGATGGTAATGATGTAAGTAACATGAGTGCCTAATCTTCGTCATCAATTTTCAACTTCTATTGTAAGATAATGTAAATCTGTGTATATTCTAGAGAGAGAAAGAGATAGAAAGATGGTAGATTTCACACACTTTTAGAGAGAGAAATAAAAGATTACAACTTGATTACTATGTAAAAAGTATGAGAAACCACACCCTCTCCATCTAAGGAGAGGGTTTATATACCAAGCCCATAAGATGGGCTTGGGCTTACAATGTTGGGCCGTCCATACATAACATGGACTAGACCTTTCCTTGTTAATTAGTATAAAGATATCTAGACTACGAGCTACAACTTAATATATTGTCGGAGTGACCGAATCTGCCTAAATACGTAAAAACGTATTTCCAACAATCTCCCCCTAAGGGAGGTCACTCCAAACAAGGGCGTTACCCAAGTTACAATAATAAAATAAACCTAGCATACTATGCTTGTCTTGAGCTCATAGTCTTCGTCTTTCTTTTCTTTTTCTTTTCAGGTGAACATGCTAATGTGATCTTTGATATCAATCATTAGCATTAATCTCTTGCCTTGATCTTGTGCATCCTTCACTTGTGATCTTCGCCTCTTCGTGAATTCACGTCCCACATACTTATACCTTTGTAATTCTTGAAAGCTTCAGAGTTTGATACAGCGGAAGACTTGACTTTTAGGCTTTGTAGAATTAAATGAAGTATTAGGTGCATAAAGTATAAGCATGCGGGGACGACTTCTTCTCGGATTCCGCAACGCCGCCGTATTCAAATGCCGCAACATAAGTAGACACGAACGAAATGGCTTTGAACATTTCATTCTAATTCGGTAGCATTTTACCTCAGGTCGGTGAAGACCGTTGGACGATATAAAATATCGTACTTGTGGCAGGTAGATTTAATTAAAAATCTCCTTGACAAGATTTCGTGGGTAAACCCGTTCTCTTTACTCGACCGTCCAAAGCTGACTGCAAATTTAAAGAGTGAATCATTTGGATAAAATTATCCACATGATTGAAGCCATCAAATCCGATTCCTAGAACAAGTTTGATTCATTAAAGAATCGCACCGTCGTTGCTTTCCAGTTGTCATGAGCTTGATTCATATTGAATCTTGCAAGTTACCTACCAAGTGCTGTTTGATGTTAACACTAGAAGGATTTCCACTCATCACTTTGAACACTATAGAGTGTCACTCTGAGTGTTCTGGCAAGATCACTAAAATATTGCGTGGAGGCCTGGAACGTGTTTAAGTTCAGTTAAGAATTAAACCACTGTTGCTTTCCAGTTATCACAAGTTTGATTCATAAAGAATCGCACAAGTCACCTACCATGAGCTTTTTGATATTCGCTCAAGAAGGATTTCCATCTTCATTGTGAATACTTTCGTATTACTCGGATGTTCAGGCAAGATCATGAAGATTTTGCGTAGGACTCTTAAAATCTTTCTTACTTTTCACAATGTGTGAAGAAGCAAGTAAATATGGAAGTGTATCCTAATGAGATATTTGATGATCTCAAATGGCTCTAGACTCGATCATGCATTTTGGATTTTAGTGATCAGAGGCTGGAGAGGAGTGCCACCATTTCAATACCCATTTATTCGGAGTGAATAAATCGATAGTTAACGTGTTGTCTCCGTGTGATTAAAACAAATACCTTTTGAGAGATATCTGAGTTAGATGGGATGGGTTGTGCATTGCATCACTGGGTCCATGATGTCTATCTTCAATATTGAGCATCATTAAAAATGATCTCAATAGTATATGTATTGACCCGGTTTCTACCTAAGTTTGTAAGGAGGGCTTCTTTCTTTACACCCTTTATCATTACAATTCTTTTTCATTCTTCAACCCCTTCAATGCTTACCAATACGTCATAACTAGCACCTTGTTGTGATTGTTCCAGTGCTAACTTAAGTACTTGGTCGGTATTCAGCTAGGTTCACATCCTTTCTTCATCTTTCCTAAGGACTACTATTTCTAGCTATGGAATGCCCTTGCGAATATTCCTCCGGTTTTGGAAGAATCATTAGACTTAACCTATCCTACCATCCTTATGACACCACAATCTTCATCGTCGTGAAGTAAGTGGGTTTAGGGTAAGTATATGCCACCATGAAATCCATTTTGATATAGCAAATCCATTTTTCTCCCCCTTAACATATGCCACGATATTCGAAAACATTTCGCATATATTGGAATGAGCCATCACGTTAAGTCAAACCATTTGTGATTATTTCCGATATTAAATCACATTTTCTCCCCCATATTAAAAATATTAACCCAATTGATGTTTTTAATATCAATTGATTTAATGACGTTTTAACAAAGTTTTGGGAAGAAACATGCAAGTACGTTGAATCTTCATGAGACCAATTTGTGAGAAATGATACCAATTTGTAACATGATCACATATTCACCATATTAGAATAAATTGACAAGGTTGGACCTGATTGATGAGAACATCATATGATAAGATCAAATGGTTCTTGTCGGAAAATGTTGGTCGCCTCGTCACGTCTGAAGTCATCTCTTGACACCACATGTACGATTGGTATTGTTGTCTTGACACCAATTAGTGAACTTGACACTTTCGACATCAAAGATTCTGAATGCTTGACATTTGCTCCCCCTCAATTGTTGACCCGTGTTCTATTGAAAGAGCTGTAGTCGTCGTTTGAGTAGTCGCATCGTCGAGTATGTAGATACCAATTGTAGATTGTTATAGTTGTAGAGATGATAGCTTCATAAAAACAAGACTTCTCTTGTTTTAACAAATAAATGCACTGAAGCGTACATATATCCGTGTTAGATTGTGTTATAACGTAAACACAATCCTTTACATGGTTATAAAGTAAACCATGCCCGAGAAAATTAATTCCCGTTGTGAGCCAAAGCTTTCATAAGAAATACTTGACTTTAATATGAAAAACGGGTTGCATTCTGAAATAATTACAAGCCATTTACGCATGTTTTATGAAATATTTACAACTTTTGTACGAACTCTATTTATGGCGTCGTGTCAATATTAATCGACATTTCTAAGGCCGTAAATATTATCGTACCAAAAGACATGCCTTTGAAAAATAAAGTAAATATATTTTTGGATTTTTCTGAATTTTTCAATTTTTATGGTTTTTATATGGTTTTATATTTTTGTATTTTTCTTTTATGGAAAAAAATATAAACAATATATACAAATGATCACCAAGGATACGGAGAATAGTTTACCACCACTATTCTTTCTCTTCATCTGCCAGTTCCTTTAGAGTCTCAGGCGAGAAAGTTCTCAATCCTAGATTGTCGGCCAAAAAGTCCATTCGAGCGTGATCTAAAGCTTTTGTGAAAATATCCGCCAATTGATACTCAGATCGAACAAAGTAAAGCTCTATTACTCCATTTTCCACTTGCTCCTTGATAAAGTGGTAGCGAATTTCAATGTGCTTCGACCGGGAGAATTGAACATTGTTGCAGCATAAGGCAATTGCACTTTTGTTGTCGCCGTACATCGGAATCTTGTTGAAACCTATACCATAGTCGGTTAATTGCGATCTCATCCAAAGAATTTGAGCACAGCAACCGGACATAGCTATGAATTCTGCTTCCGTATTGTAGCGCTTTTCTACCTTTTCGATGCCCAACTGATTAGTCGATCTCCTAGTAGTTGCAAAGTTCCACTCGTGCTACGTCTTGTATCTTGACAACCCGCGTGATCTGCATCTGCATATGCCATTAGTGCAATTGAAGAGTCCTTCGAATACCAAAGTCCCCGATTAATGGTTCCTTTAAGATATCGAAAGATCCGTTTACCAGTAGCTAAGTGTAACTCAATAGGCCGAGTTTGATACTGAGCACACATACACATAGCAAAATGAAGATCAGGTTGACTGGCTGTGATATACAGAAGGGTATCGATCATTCCACGATAAAGTGTCGGATCAACGGTAACTTCATGTGGATCTGCATCAAGCTTAGTTCGTTCCACCATTGGGGTATCCACGGGGTCGCAAGATTCCATCTTATATTTCTTAAGAGATTCAAGGGCATACTTGGATTGATTGATAAAGATGCCTCTGGGACTCTGAGATATCTGAAGTCCTAAGAAGAATGATACCTTTCCCATCATTGACATCTTAAACTTAGAAGACATGAGTGTCCCAAACTCATCGGATAAGGTTTTGGTCGAGGCTGCAAATATAATATCATCAACATATATTTGTACCATAATCATATCTTTACCTCGTTTCTGAATGAACATCGTGGGATCCACCTTGCCTTTAGCGAAGCCTTGCGTAATGAGGAATTGTGACAATAGATCATACCATCCGCGTGGAGCTTGCTTCAACCCATAAAGAGCCTTCTTAAGCTTGTACACGTGATTAGGATATTTAGGATTCACAAAACCATCCGGCTGTTGAACATAGACCTCTTCCTTGATTTCACCATTAAGAAATGTCATCTTCACATCCATCAGATAGACGATCATATTCATGTGGGCTGCATAAGCTAGGAATAATTTCTTGTATCCACGAGCTACTAGTCGAGCTTTGTTCTTCAATATTCCGCCTAACTCGTCGAGTTTAACCTTGTAAACCCATTTCAAAGTGAGTAACTGCACTTGATCCGGGCATGGGACAAGTTCCCATACTTCAAGACGTATAAATTCATTATGTTCTTCTTGCATAGCTTCTATCCAATAGGATTGGGTAAAAGCTTCTTGCCATGTCTTAGGTTCAACTTCAGTGAGAAAAGCATCAAAATGACAAAACATTGCATTTTCTTGTAACTGACTTCGTGTGGATACCGGACGATTGGGGTCACCAATAATAGAGTCAATAGGATGATCCTTTGTCCACTTGTGGTCATGTTCACGAATCCGTGGATTGGAGTAGACCGTAGTAGGAGCTTCCTCTGAGGTGGACAACCTGGCTTAATTAGAGTCGGGAATTGGTACACCAAAGAATGGAAGTTCACGCATTTGAGCGAATTCCAAGTCGCGATCATCATCATCCTTTTCATCATCAATAGGCATGACATAGGTAGTTGTTACATGTGTTGGTTGAGAATTACTTGTTGAAGGTATATCTTAACCAATTCTAGGTGCAGACGTATCTGATTGTGCTTCGGTTGCTGGAGTTACAACTTTGGTAACCGGAGCTATTACTTCAGGTTCTGGAGCAACATTATTTGGAGGAGTAAATAATTCATCAAAGAATGGTTGAAACAACGTATCCCATTCATTCCTAGAAGGTGGTGTGAATGATGATGAAGTAGGGTTGTTTGGGACAAGACCAGAGCTAATGTTACTGGGTCTCATTTCATGAAGTGCGGGTTCAGAGCTGCTTTGCTCAGAATCCATTGCTGTCAGCTCATCAAAATCAACATTTATAGTTTCGAGGATTTTACGAGAGTTACGATTGTAGATTCTGTATGCTTTCTTTGCGGGTGCATAACCAATAAAAATACCAATATCAACCTTTGGTTGAAGTTTTCCCAAATTGTTAGCATCATTATTTGGATAGCAAAGAGAACCAAATACCTGAAGTTATGATAAATCTGGTGCTTTTCCATGGAGAAGCTCATGAGGTGTTTTACCATGGCGTTTACGAATTAGTGACCGGTTTTGGGTGTACACTGTTGTAGTTACTGCTTCTGCCCATAAGAATAATGGTGCCTTTGCGTAAATTAACATCGTTCGAGCTGCTTCCATAATTGTGCGATTTCGACTTTCAACGACACCGTTTTGTTGTGGAGTGCGAGCAACGGATGTTTCATGAGATATGCCAACTTCTTCATAATACTTACGCAAAGTTTGATTCACAAATTCGGTTCCATTATCTGTACGAATGCCTCGGACAATAGTGTTGAGACGCACTTGAATCATCTTGAGAAAGTCGATAATGATTTTAGGTGACACGTCTTTTGTTGCAAGAAATTTCACCCAAGTAAACCAAGAGTAATCATCCACTATGACGAGGATGTACTTTTTACCACCAAGACATTCAACACGCATTGGCCCACAAAGATCCATATGCAACAAATAAAGTTTCTCTTGGTTGGTGTCTTCAGTCTTGGGTTTATATGATTTCTTAGTGCTTTTCCCCATTGTACACGCGGAACACAAATGATCCTTGTGAAATGTAAGTTTAGGAAGACCACGAACAAGTTCATTTTTCGCCAAATGATTAATAGCCTCAAAGTTAAGATGAGATAACCGTCGATGCCATAACCATGACTTAGTCATCGATGCTTTGGAGAGAAGGCATACGGGAGAAGCGGCCATCATATCTTGTAGAGACAAAGTGTACAGATTATTCCCTCGAGTACCTTTCAATAAATCAACCCCTTCCAAAGTACGAATGAAGCAGGTATGCTCTCGAAAAGCAAATTCTAGGTTTGCATCACAAAATTGTCCCACAGAAAATAAGTTATGACCGAGACCTTCCACATAATACACTCATGAAATTATAACATTCCCAATATGATATTCACCGTAACCCATTATCTTTTCAATATGATCATTTCCAAATCGAACTGTACCAAGAAACTTGCTGACAAAATTTATGAGCTGAGAGCGATCTCCGGTCATATGTTTAGAGCAACCAGAGTCCAAATAACAGAGAACAATTTTGACCACTTGTTTTCAACAACAACGGTAGACAATGCATTGGAAACTATTGGTTCCAGAGTGTTAGCAGATACAGATATAATATTATCAGAATTGCTAACATTTGTGTGACTCTTAGATTTCCTGCGTTTTCTAATGTGAGTTTTACCACTAACAGGCTTAACAGTTCCAACTTTCTTAGGTTTTGGAGTATTAGCGGGCACTACAGTGGGAGTAGACCTATTTAAAGGGCACTTGTTTCCTACATTAGTGTTGGTGTTCCTAGTTAAAGGACACGCTTGTCTTTTGGTAGCCTTGGTACTCCTAATTAAAGGGCACGCTTTCTTCGCTTTAGTGGGAGTGATCCTAGTTAATGGGCACGCATTTCCTACTATAGTGAAAGTTCTACCAGTGGGGCGCCACAACCAACCAACTTGGGTTCCACTTTCCCAGTCGGTTTCCATTCTAAACCATTTTTCCGGGCATTCATCTCATTTACATGGTCAATAAGGCAAGAATCATGACGACTAGAAAATATACATTCATTACAATTCCAACATTTCAAATTAGAATTCACAATAGGATTAGAACACTACACAACCGCAGAGCCTTTAAGTTTAGCTACATGATTCTTTTTATTCAAAACAGAAATAACATTTCTAGGGTGGGCTTCTACTTTCTTCTTCACTTGAATACTATAGGAGGGCAAGATCCTATCATTCTTCATATTTCTTGTAAGCTTATATCTTTGAGCCTTAGTAGTGGTGTTTACTCCTGTAGAAGGCAACACGGGAATATTAGAAGCTGGTTTTGATTTTTCCTTATCTTTAGTGACCAATGTTTGAGATGGTTTAGTCCTAGGGCTCTTTTTAAATGGTGTGACGGTGATGAGGTTCGTTTTGATTGCACTAGAGGATGATGCTGAGACAGTGGTTTCGTTATCCACAACATTCTTACCTTTTAGGGTACGAAGGGTTTCCTTTAACTCAGTCAAAGCCAGATTTTTATCACAAATTTGTTCCCTCAAATCAGATATTTCTGATAACTAGGTTTTGCCTAGTAAGAAAATTATCGTTCTAGTGGTCTAATCGAATTGATCTAGATTAACTTTGTGACTCTGCTGTTCTTTGGTGAAACAAAAGTGGTGTCGTTGTAGTATATTAAAACGTGCAAAACAATTAAAGTAAAATGACTTAAAAGTAAATCTAAATCTAATTTAAAGAAAATGGTGCAAGTATTTAAAAGCGTGACGAGAAATTAAAGGGCACTAAAAGTAAATAACGCAAACTTAAATCTAACTAAGGCAAACTTAAAACGCAACTAAAACTTAAAACTAAGGCAAGGCTAAAATAAATCTAAGGCAATTAAACTTAAAGTGCGAGTAAGGAAAAAGGCGGGAAAAATAAAGCTCGAAATTAAAAAGCAGAAAATTAAAAACTGAAATTAAAGAACCTGAAAATCAGCTTATCCGGAATAATACCCTTATCCGGGATAAATGGCTTACTCGGAATATGTCACCTATCCGGAATAATCCTCTCTATTCGGAATATTGGTCTTGATTCGGAATGTTTCTTGATCCGGAATATTATTCCGAATAGAACACCTTACTCGGAATATGTCACTTATTCCAAATAGAAGCTCTTTATCCGGAATATTCTTGCCTATCCGGAATGTTCTGCCTATCCGGAATACCTTCTCTATCCGGAATATCCTTTCTATTCGGAATGTTTGCCTATCTGGAATACTCTGCCTATTCGGAATAATTCCCTTATCCGGAATATTCGATACTCTGGATGGACCACCTTGGTTAAGACCTTAATTCGGAACTTTCCTGGGAAGATACAGTAACAGCAAACAAACTCCCCGAAGAACAGGGAACAAGAAAAAGATACGATCTAGGTAAAAATTAAGCAAAATCAACCACAAGATTAAATCAAACTATTCAATAAACATATACTAATGATAATCAAACAATCCAAAACAACAAAACTAACAATAAAGATCAAGATAATCAAAACCCACTTAATAAATTTAACAAAAACTCAAGAACATGAACATGAATAATAAACATATAAATCAAAGATTAAAGAAAGGTAGAATGAGATCAAACAATAAAGATAAAGATTAACAAGAATTAAAAGAACACTTACTTGAATATAAATGGTAATTAAGATGCAAGACAAGTATTTAAATTTGACAAGTAATTAAATGACAAGGTAATTAAAAGTGGAAGAACTAATTGTCACTATTAGCCAACAAAAAAATGAAAAGATTAATCCTAATGACTATTTATAGGGGAGGATTAAGGGGTGCTTAGGAAGCTTCCTCCCCTCTTTCATTTCTTCTTAATTGCATGATTAAGTCCCTCAAGCCTTTAATCTTCATTTAATTGTACCATTAGTCCTTAAGCCTTTTAATCTTCTTTAATCTTGGACTTTAATGACTTTTGGTTCGGGATTTCTTTGAACTCATCTTTTAATTCTTCAATAAAATAGACTTGAGTTCTTCGACTTTAAGTAAACTTCCGTATTTTGACTTTTTCTTCGATAAATCTTCAGAATTGGTCTTGGACTTCCGTTCTTTTTGCACTATTGACTTCGTCTTTCATCTTTTTCTTCAATAAAAGCCCGTGAATGTCGTGTTTTCTCCACTTTTCACCTTTTCGTCCTAAATCACAACAAAAACACAAACCACGCATAATTCCGACATAAAAGACATAAAATACACGTTTTGGCTCGGTTATTATTGTAATTAAGTGGTAAAAAGGATGGGTGTTTACACACCTATCAAATCTCCTACACTTGACCATTGCAATGTCCTCATGCAATGCATTAGTTACAAAGCACGTTTACACTTTTCATCATAATCAATCCACCTTGGCCTTTATTAAAGAGATAGAAAACTATAAACATTCAAAGTAAAGAAAATAAAGAAATCAAGAACATACCTTGGGTTTTGGAAATGTCATGAATAATCATCATCCTCAAGTTTTTACTTTCTCCAAACCAAGCTTAAAAACAAGATCATTGTTATTATAAGTTAGCAAACTAACACGAACTCATGTGGGCTAATTATTCACTTAGACTCCCTTATTCCTAGGGGTATCTCTTATATTTTATTGTTGTCTTGAATGATCACGAGGATGCATTTTTGACTTATTTCGATAGTTATTTAGTCCGAAAATAAAGTGAACGATTTAATCAATAGTTAGCTAAAAGACAAAATCGTTTAAAACTGCTTCTCGGGACCTCAAAAAGTTCATATCTTGGCATAACTCGCTTCGCGATTTAAGACCTTTCTCGGACCGATATTTGGCAGCGACTTCATACTTCAAACCTTGAGAGACGTTCATGAAATAATGGCCTTCTCTTCATATAGGATTTCTTCACTTGAAGTTTTGAGAGATTAATACTTGGACCACGACTTCTTCATTTTTCTCCAATCTTTATTTTGGACTTTGATATACAACGATCCGCCTCCTTTTTGGACTTGGCTTTATTTATCCTCATACCTTGTTAGGGCCTTTTCGGATAGACTTCTCCATGACTTTTGGGGAGTTTTTGCTTTTCGTCGTGTGTCTCGGTCCTTCATATTGATTTTCGATAAATGATTCTTCACATCACTTTGGATCTTTAGCAACAAAATATAGCCCTCATGTCTTGTTAGGACCTTTTTGAACTCGCCAATATTCGCATCCCGCTTCAATAAGTTATGCCTTGGCTATGAACTCTAATCCATACCGAGCAACTTTTAAACGATCTTGGGCTAGAAGCTAAGTAACTTTGCAAATCGTACAACCTTATTTATTGCAGATAAATTTATTAACAGGCGATGGGAGAATAGGCGAAATAATTAACTCACATAAATTCACGAAAGAATACCAAACTTATAATTGACTCTATCATCTCTCGTTCTTCACAGTTTAAAATCTCAAGGAATGAGACTCGTGGATGCTTAGCCTATTAAATCAAAGTTTTGGGTTTTCGAGTCGCCTATAGGATCTTGCAAATTCTTAGACTTTTTCAAGTTTAGAAATCGCATTTTAAAGTTCCCTTGATAAACGACTCTCTAGGATCAATTATAGGAACTTGCGAAAAGTTCTTGTTCTTAACCCGTGAGAGTTAAGACTTTCGCGTTTTATAGCTCCCTATATAAAAGCCTAGCAAAACTTGACTTAAACATGTTAAGGATACTAGCTAGAGTAACTTAGATAAGTAAACTCGGGTTGAGTCAAAAGATTCACAACGTTGGAAAATTAAAAACCACTTTATTAAAAATTTATTCTAGCAAGGAAAAATAACTATAAAAAGGTAAAAACTAATAGGCCAAAATAGATCAAAAATTTTGAAAAATGTCGAAAAATTGATTTTCCGGTTAAAATGAGGACAAATACAAGAAAAAGGCCACTTAACTTCGATAGAAGTCCCCCCTACACTTAATATAAACATTGTCCTCAATGTTTAAGCATGTGGGAGTAAACTCCCCTACACTTAGGACATTGTGCACTTTGTTTAAATCTCGCTAAGGAAGAGACAACTAAAGAGATTCGTATTTTAATATTGAGAAAATATAAAATAGTGAATCGAAAAGAGTTGAGGATAGAACCGGGAAGATGGGAACACGGAATCACGGGTCGTCAAGAATCATCAAGAGTGGATCATTGAGCGCTCAAATCCCTGATTAGTAGAAGAGAGGAAATAGCAAACCAAAGGGTCTCCCTTACACTTAGAATAAGGAAAGCTAAAAGATAGATACATGGGTTGCCTCCCAAGAAGCGCTTGATTTTTGTTTACCGAGTCGTGAGCCTGACTCGACCTTGATCATCATAGGAAGAAGCATGAAACATATCCACCAGGATCAAAGACATAGTTTTCGTCCATCAAATAGCACAAGCTTAAGGCGAACAAGGCAAGCCAAAGAAGAGTAGGCAAGGTTCCCTTAAGCAGCGATGGAGCACGGTGGAAGCAAGGGTGAAGTGGTGCAAGCATGTCTTCAATAGTTCCAAAGATATTTCCTTTTATTTCATCAGGTGGATACTGAGATGGCTGCAGAATATCGATACCGGGGTCGAACAACTTTTCCTTTAGGGGAAAATAGCACTCAGGCTCAGCAGAATGGGAAGAAGATCCGCGAAGAAGATGCACAACCTCGTCCTCAGAAGGTGGACAAAGAGGTGTTAAATCATATGTGTTGCGGATATTGGTGTCGGCCGGTTTCTTCTCCTTTGAAAGAATGTTCTTCAAATCCAAAGTAGGATCAAGACGATAATCTTCAAAGTCCAAAGGAGGTGCATCACTCTCATGAGGGAAGTATGTATTGAGAAATGCAGAGAAGTCTTCCTCAAATGAGTAATCGTCCAAAGTAGGATCGAGTGATGGCGGAGGATCTTCATCATGTGAAGAATTGCTCGAAAGAGTATCAGCCTCATCGAAATCATCATACGTGGGCAGGTCGGGATACTCGGAGGTAAGGTCATCATAATCATCCTAATCTGAGCTAGAATCATCATCATAAGCATCAAAGATCGGTGGAGAATCATAAATGGGAGAAGGTTCCATATTGGAGAGAGAATCATCCACATCATCTTGAAAAAGTGGATTATCAATGGAAGAATCGAATAGAGGATTGTTGTAGATGACAAAATCATCAAGCACATTAATCATATTCACTGATTCTCGGCCTCCAAAGGATTTACTTGTAAGCTTTCCCATTTTAAAAACTTGTGAATCATTCCCAACTCGTAAGATTAACTCACCTTCGGCAACATCAACTAAAGCTCGTCCGGTTCTTAAGAATGGCCGACCAAGTATTAACGGAATACGAGGGTCCATTTCATAATCAACAACCACAAAGTCGACCGGGAAAGTAAATGTGCCAACTTTAATGAACACGTCTTCGGCTATACCAACGGGGTAAGCGAGAGTGCGATTTGCAAGTTCAAGAGTCATATTTGTTGGAGTAAGGTCGGGTAATGATAGTGTTTTCCAAACACTCAAAGGCATAAGATTAATACTGGCCCCGAGATCAGCTAGGGCAGTAAATTCTTCGGTTTTGTTAAAGATGCAAGGCAACACAAAACGACCGGGATCTCCAAGCTTTTCCGGAAGTTCTTTAAGAATAACTGCAGAGCAGTTTTCATTTAATCGTGTGTTGGCGAGCTCAATCAACTTCTCCTTCTTGCTAAGCAATTCCTTGAATGCTTTCACAAATTTTGGCTTGTGGACAAGTGCTTCAACAAGGCTAATGTTGATGTTCACTTGAGAGAGCATCTTCACATAGCTCGTCACTTGAGAGTCATCCTTGGTTAGCATTTTGGTCTTGCCTAAACGAGAAGGATAAGGGATATTGGGTTTGGGTGGTGAAGGTGTAACAAGTAAAGGTTGAGATGTTGAAGGGTCCTTCCTAGATACATCGTCATGACGAGGCGGAGACGGTAATGGTGCACTAATACTAGGTGTAGGAGGAGTAGGGATAAATGGTGGTGGAGGAGGTGTAGATGATGGGGGCGGGATCGGTGGTCCTACTATGGTAACTCCACTACGGGTAGTAATAGCACTCACATTTGCTCGCGGATTGGTGACGGTGTTTGAAGGTAGAGAACTCGAAGTAGAAGGTTGAGCGACGGGCAAGAAACTAGCAAGCATATTCTTTAAATCATTGGTTTGATTGCTGAAGGAGGATTGGATATTATCTCGAAGCTCGGATCTTATCTCATTCCCTTGCTTGGTAATATCTCCTTTTAGATTGATGATTTGGCTCTGCAGATTCTTGATTTGCTCACCTTGGGTTCTCATGATGGCTTCAACATCGGGGTTAATGGGTGGGGCTTGTTGAGCGGGTGGGTGATAAGGATTAGAAGCTCTTGGTGGGATTTGGTTGCTTCTATTGTAGTTGTTGGCGGGGTTTTGGTTTTGAGGAGAAAAACCGGGTGAAAGGTAGTTCTTGGACCGGTAACTCAGCAAATTTCTATCCCCTTGAGGTCGAGCTTGGTAATTTTCCGGTGAATAATTACCATAAGCTGCATACACATTTTCCGGATTTCCTTGAGTAGAAGGACAATCGGTGTATGAGTGTGGACCGCCGCATGTTTCACAAGGATTAGTGTAGAAAAGCTAAATCGGATCCGGTGGTCTAATGTGGTGGTAAGTGGTGGTGGAAGCCATTGTTGGCTTAGAGAGAGAGAAAGAGAGGTTGAATGTGAAATGTGTGTGTTCCTCAAAATGAACAAATACAATCAACACCCCTCCTTGGAAGCTAAGGAGGGGTTTATATAGTCACGCACTTTACAAAGAGCCTAGTCTAGTTTAAATATGCGTGACTATGATAACTAACGGGAATTCTTAAATGTCGTCACATAAAGTGAGTTTCCAACAATCTTCCCCCATGGGACGACGTGTAGAATTCCTTACAATATTCTACCTATCAAGTATAAAATAATTAAGAACAAGAGCTTCCATGAAGCATCCAATGCTGATGAAGTCTTCTAAGGCCTTCGTCTTCATCTTTAACTTGTAGTAGAAATACTGTAACGGCACGAGCTAAGTAACCCATACACTTCTGGTTAAGGAGAAGCTTCTGAATTAGCTTCCCCCTAATTCATGCCACGTAAACTTGATGTAGAAGCATTTTAAATAGCTTCCCCCAAGTAGATCAACAACTTTTCATCTCACGCTTGAATAATTCTTCTGAATTTTTCTTCCCCCTGAGAGTTCAAGTTATGCATACCAGAAAGAATCAAGACACTTCTTCCCCCACATAGTTGAAGAAGGTAAATCAATCCCAATTGTGAAGCTCAAATACTGAAGTGGACACTTTATCCCATTCATGAAGTTGACATCGTAACACCAGAGTCAATCAAGTCCCGGAAATGCACACGTCTTCTTCCTGAGATGCACCAGAGTCAATTAAGTCCCGGGAATGCATATAGGATAATGATGATGTTTAATTGCAACAATCAAACAATTAAACCTCGAATCAGTAGTGTACCGTTTGGAGATTGATAACGACACGAGTTAAAACACTGATTTTCTCTGCGGCTATGACAAATGTCATCCCGGAATATCTTCAAATCAAAAGAAGGTATGAAGTTCATCACGTGTACTCGTTGTGCGTTCAATGTGTCTGCTTCTTCCCCCTTGATGGTTTCGAAACTCGGAACCATCAAAAAAATGTACGCACATGTACCTGAAATCTCGTGAGAATAATAAATAAGTTGAATTATATATTTTGTGAGAATCAGCTGTTGATCGAAAATCTCTTCTCATATACTCTCCATGGCCACCTTTACCATACCACATGAAAGCAATTTGAAGTGACCACTGAAAGAATGAACCAGATACATCAAACGTGAAGCTGAATAAAAATCCTTCGATCTTGTGACTTAAGCTTGAACTATTGTTGAATGAAGAACGGTGGAGAAATCTCTAAGTACTCAATGCATCACTGAAGAAGTCTATAAGCACAACACCTCTTGAAATTATCCACGTCGACTAAGCGCGTGACACTGAGTACAACAATGTAACCCCTTTAAGTGATAGTTATCCGAGTCATCAACCATCCACCCCGAACCCGGAAACCAGATAACCAAGTCTTCATTCTAGGATTTAGCACGAGCAAGTTATCTAGTGAAAGATAAAATAAATACACGCCTTCGAAAAATCCGTCTGCAACGTCACGTAATTAATACCCGATCAAATAAATCCGTAGCCACTAAAAAATCGCCCATTTTTTCTTGGTCTCGTCAAAATAAATCCGTGTCACGATTGTCACGTCATTTTTGTCACATCAAAGTCCTTATATATCTAATATAACAAAATTTGTTTGAATTTAATCATTTAACACAAAGTTTATAATAAACTTGTGTAAAATGATGTAAATTGATCATAAAAAAATTTGTTATATCAAATTTTGTTATATGTTAATGTCACGTTCACATTACGCTTGCAATGTATGATTTGTAGACAAAAACCAACATGGCCCAAGCCACAAACCCGTCACATTGGCCCATAATCGGTCCATATGATTAACTCCAGAAAATGGTCCATGAGAAACCCGGTCCAACAAAGTAAAAACTTGCCCCAACCCGGTTCGTCTAATGGGTATAAAATACCCACTCAACCCTAACCCTACTCACAATTAACCCTAATCACAAAAAACTTATCATTTCCTCCGCCCCCTTTTTCCATCTCTCACTACTCCACCTTGTTTAACCCGCCTCTCTCTTCATCTCAGTTATCATCTCAAATCCAATCTCAGCTCTTAACATCCGTCTCCCTCATCTCAACACTCACTAATCACAATCAAACAAAAAAATCAACTCAAAAATATTAGGCAGCCCATCCATCAAACCATTGAACTAACCTAACCCAAAACCCATTGAATATATCTGTTTATCAGCCGATCCACACGAGACTACTAGAACGAAGACCCTTGCATCTTCAAGATTCGTTAAATGGGTCACAGGTAGGTTTGATTATGTGAAATACGAATCGAATGAATGAGTTGTTTATAACATAATTTGTTATAAAGACCTCATAAATTTCGAATAGTAAAGATGCTCCACATGATGTATGTCGGTTTTGTTGATTTAATCGAAAAAAATAAAGATTATAACAAGCTTGTTATAAATCTTATTTTAATTTCGTATATGAACATTGGTTAAAAACCAAACAAGGATCTGTGATGATGACTTATTTTCGTGATAAGATCTTTAATAGATCAATACATGCAACAACACGAAACTTTTAAAATCTGAGATCAGTTTTTCTGTTTTTAAAGCGAGTCTAGATGATGGGATTAAGTGTCGATGGGATAGGTTTAGTTTTGGAGTTGAGGTGATAAAAGGTTGGAGGTGATGTTGAGTCTAACTCAGTGAGTTGCCTGAGTCAACTCGGTAATGACCGAGTTGACTCGGTTGAGATGGGTCGGTTTTGGTCACAAATTTCATCTTAGTCTTGGTCATTCTATCGCAAAACAGTTGCAATGTTTTTTCAATAGGAGTCCATCGGAATCAAAAACCATCGCAAAGTCAACCGTCTCATTGCGATGGTACCCATTGCGATGGTACCCATCGCAATGGTACCCATCGCAATATAAAACATCCATCGCAATGTTGTGAGTAATCGGGCAGCATGACGTCTTGGCTGAGCCATTGCGACAGGTTAGCCACCCATCGCAATGTGACTCATCGGAATGAGTCCCATCGCAATGGGTATGGCCAACCCATCGGAATGTGTGAAAAACACCCTCCATCGCAATACATGCGATTGTACCATGAAGATAAGTCCAAAAGTGTACTTCTTGTTCCGTTTTTTCAGGAAGCTTGTTTCTGGGCAGATTTTCTGGCAAATCTGAGTTTATCACCTTCATCTTCAAAAAGAAAAAATTACCAGAAAAAAAAAAACCAGACACATGCTGTTAAAAAACAGATAAATACTCATTTCCACCAACTTTGACCAGTGAAAATATAAGAAATGGACCAGACAAAACAGATATGAAACCGAGACTCATAATGATGATAATATCCAAAAACATGTGACTTGGACGATTGGACAAAAAAAATTTGAGACGTGACAAAAAATTTGTGATATTAGACAGAATTAATATAAACCGAGACACAAAAAATAGATTAGACCACCAAAATCAAAAATATAATCACGATCCAAGGATGGAACCGTGGCTCTGATGCCAAATGTAGAAAAGCTAAATCGGATCCGGTGGTCTAATGTGGTGGTAAGTGGTGGTGGAAGCCATTGTTGGCTTAGAGAGAGAGAAAGAGAGGTTGAATGTGAAATGTGTGTGTTCCTCAAAATGAACAAATACAATCAACACCCCTCCTTGGAAGCTAAGGAGGGGTTTATATAGTCACGCACTTTACAAAGAGCCTAGTCTAGTTTAAATATGCGTGACTATGATAACTAACGGGAATTCTTAAATGTCGTCACATAAAGTGAGTTTCCAACAACAAGGTCTTAGGGAATTGGGTTATCCTATTCCTGCTGGTAAATCTTTAAATAAATATCATAAGCAGGAATTTCCCTCTGACTGGAAATATTTGATACATGTCCTTTTACAATGCTTAAGTCCAAAATGTACTGCTTTTAATGAAATAAACAGGTCCATTGCAAGTGCTTTGGTTTGTATGTCACGTGGGCTTAAGTATAATTTTTCAAAAATGATTTTTGAAGGGATGTGTAAAAATAAGGGAAGTAAAATGACTTTGGCTTACCCAAGATTTTTGCAAATGGTATTTGATTTACAAGAATATTGTACTAGGGATCATGACACTTTTTATGAGATCCCTAAGCAAAAGAAAACCATTTTTGACAAGATGAGCTCCACAATCAGATCTATCCCTCTTACCCAAGCCATGCTTGAAGTAATTCAGGCTGCTCAACCACAACCAGACCCTGCACCTCAACTTGAGCCTATCCTTGAACCATTCCCTTCACCTGACCACATGGACGTTGACCAACCCAATGTCAACGCTGACACTCAAAATGTTGGCGCTGACACAGCCTATCCCAACGCTGATGACATCCTTGAACAATCCCAAACACCCCTTAACCAACCAACACCCACACAATCTACCTCATCTTCCACCCCATTACAATCTAGGTTGAATAAACGCCAAAGGACTACTGGAGTGTTCTCCTCTAGTGGTCCTAGCCTTGTAGCAGAGAGAACCACCTCCACAAGTGTGGCTGGTGACATGGATGAGGTTGGGGCTATTGACACAGGCTTAGAAGCTGGTCAAGACAGTCCCAACATCATTAAGACCTCATCCATGCCCTATGATTCTATTTTGGGAGGTCAAATCCCCATTCTAGCTGAGGGCAGATTGGAACCTATGACATTGAATGAATTGACGGCTGCTGTCATTAGCTTGCAAAAGCAAAATGTCAGCCTTGTACAAATTGTCAATAATCAGGGCCGTGAACTCCAAGTATTGAGGGAGCGGGTAACTGTTTTGGAGAATCCTAGTAGCAGGAGTAGAATGGAGGAATCTTCCAAAGGGGAGGATGAAGAGATGAGTTGATTCATACAACCAGTGAGAAGAGTTCACAATTTAGTGAATCTTTAAATGTTGCTGAAGTACTCACTAACTTGAAGAAGCACCCAATTATTGATACATCCAAGGTAACTCCATTGAACTTGGAAGGATCTTTCACAGCAACAATGGGCGCTGATACAGGTTTGGACGCTGACACATCCAGCGCTGACAAAGGTAATCGGGGCGCTGATAGAGGTAACTTGAACGCTGACAAAGTTGCAGGTGGTGTTGATGTATTCCAGTCATCAACAATCATCAAAGATGTGTCCACACAGGTTTCTTCTTCTACCTTACCTATTATTGATTCAAAAGACAAAGGTAAGGGCATTATGGTTGAAGAATATGTTCCAAAGAAAGATGCAGCACAAATTGCATTTGATGAACAGTTGGCTGCACAACTTTTGGAAAGAGATTTGAAGAGGAGTGGTAGATCACCATTTGTTGCCACTTCTGAGAGTGAGGAAGAGAGTGGTGATGAAAAAGAAGGAGATAGCTCAGATTCAAGTGTTTAAATTATTGAAGATCCAGAAAGACTTGAATATGGGGATGAGTTAGCAAAGGAAAGATTGAGTGATTTGAAGAATCAGATTGATTGGGACCTTCCAGAAATCACCAGAATGTACCATGCTTGGGAAGACAAGGTAATGGACAACCCAGGAATGAGCTTATCAGATCAAATTTGGGGGTTGGAAATTCTTCTCAGGGTACAAGATGATATAAAGGTGATTTTGAGGTTTAATGCACAAGAGGTTAAGACCTGGCTTAAAAGAGATAGAAGGCAGTTGTATTACAAGTTGCTTAGATGCCATCAACCTAGATGGACATACAAGAAGTTGCTGGCTTTATCTTTTGAGGAGCTAGAGTACAGGGCACATCCTATTTGGAGGAATGTGCAAGAACAAAATGTCTTACAGTTTCTTTCAGAAGAAAGGAAACAAGAGCTTGCTGAGGAAATGCAGATTCAAAAGGAGATGAGGATTGCTCAAAGACTAGTGAAGAAAGGAGATCCTCTCCAATTTCCCAAAGATATGGATGTGTATTTTCCAACTGAAACTGTTATAAGGAAGCATCTCAAGCTTTCTCCATTGGAAGCTTCAGATTTGGTTAATGTAGTACCTCTAGATGACAGAAATCCATTCATTAGTTTTGATGAAGATGAGTGTGGATTTTGGAAGATTGGCAGGTTTGGAAAGGAGGTACATACTTTCACTTCAATTATTTCTATCTTTGCAAGCATAGACAGAGAAGACTTGGTGCATCTATGGAGATTGATAGAGGCCAAGTATACAGCTGAAGCACCTACTTCAGCAAATGGAATAAGACTATGGCACACATTTTTGACTTTGTGTGGTCCAAGGGAAGCAGATCCTGCCATATGGAAGGATCTTGAAGATGATCTCAGTAATCTTCATTGGAGGCTTTATTCTACTTGTGGTGTATTTCATTTGAGCTCTACAAAGTTTTCAGAGTATCTACTTGTGGATGCTAACTATTTCTTGTCCAAAGAAGTATTGGAGAAGATGAAGGAGACACCCTTGGAGATTGATTATACTAGTGACGTGGCCAAAGACTTGATTAGATATGTTTATCACCAACATAAGAAGTTTTTGTAAGATTCCTCCTAAGCCTTAAGTTTTTATTCAGAAACTTGATCATTGGAATAGATATCAAGTTTAGGGGAGGATTGTTGGGAATAAATTATGGGTCAGTTCACTAGACGCTGTTAGGAAGAATTCAAGCGCTGATAGGATGACATTGGACGCTGACAGCCAAGCGTTGACATTGAAGAAGTCAACGCTGACAGCCTTGAAGATTAGCACTGATGGAATATATCTTCATACGAATAACTTTGTTTATTTGTTTCTTTATTTGTGTATGGTAAAGATAAGCTCGACATTGTATTTTCTATTATTATCTTTACCTAGAATAGTTGATTCGTAGCTTATTGTACAAGACTTCTTATTCTATAAAAGAAGATCTTTTAGGTTAATGTTAATTATCAGTTATCATAAGTTTTCACAAGTTAAACCTCTTTCATTGTAATCAAGTTCGATCATTCTAATACAAGTGAAAGTTTGTTTAACATCTTTGTGTTTTAGATTAAGTGTTAATTCCGCATAACACTTAGTTACTTTATTCATAAGCAAAGGTTTCTCTACGTGTATTACTTGATCTAATCTCGTGTACACAAAGCTTAATCGATCTAAGTTTGGGATCAACATACTTAGCTTGGTTAATGAAGATACCACGTGGGGATTGATGAATCTGGAGGCCTAAAAAGAATTTTAGCTCCCCTATCATTGACATTTCAAATCTGCTGTGCATTATGTTTTCAAAACGTTTTGAAAGTTTTGGGTTCGTCGAACCAAAAATAATGTCATCAACATAAACTTGCACTAGCATTATGTCATCCCCATATTTATTAGTAAAGAGAGTAGGATCAATAGAACCTTTGGAGAATCCTTTGGACACCAAGAAGTTTGAAAGTTCTTCGTACCATGCCCTTGGAGCTTGTTTAAGTCCATATACAGCCTTTTTGAGATGATAGACTTTGTCAGGATGATGAGGATCGATGAATCCTTCTGGCTGATTCACATATACTTCTTCCTTCAAATGACCGTTGAGAAAAGCAGTTTTAACGTCCATCTGAAAAACCGTGAAGCCCTTATGTGCAGCATAAGCAAGGAATATCCTGACTGCTTCCAAACGAGCGACTGGAGCGAATGATTCATCGTAGTCTATGCCTTTTTGTTGACGGTATCCCTTAACCACAAGATGAGATTTGTTTTTGATGATGGTTTGTTCTTCATCCAGTTTGTTTTTCCAGATCCATTTGAAATCTAAAATTGACATTCCATAGGGTCGGTCAACAAGTTCCTAAACATTTAGGCGTTCAAACTGATGAATTTCGTCTTGCATTGATTCAATCCACGCATGATCAGTCATGGCTTGTTTGATGTTTGTAGGTACAGTTGAACTCACGGTGAGTGCATACATACACACATCACCATCGGTTTCGAGTTGTCTGCGTGTTCGAACCGGTTGTGAAGGATTTTCAATGACTTGCTCCAATGGATGATCACGTGTCCAATGGTGAGTGGATGGATATGGTTGGTAGAATGTATGCATGTTGGACGGATCAACATGTTGAGTAGAAGACTCTCCGACTTCGTGTACCGGTGTACCGAACGGATTGATAAATTCTTCATTGTCAGGTTGTGCATCAACTGCTTGATTGTGGTTTCCTCCTTCAGCATTGACGGTTGGTGATTTGGTTGTTTGATAGTTTCTTGAGTTTGTTGAGTATCCACTGGAATTGTCTCTTGAGCAACGGTTGTTGTAGTAGAGGCAGTTGTGTCTTGTTGATTTTGTTCAGGTGCATCAGCAGTATTGACAGCGGAAGGCTTTGACACAACTTGATTGTTTCCATAGTAATATTCATCAAACATAGGATCATATAAGTCATCCAACTCATTCATATGTGTCGTATTCGTCGAGTCTGCTGTAGGAGTACTTTGTTGACATTCTTGCACGGGACGTACACTGTTTTGTGTAGGTGCCAATGCTGGACATTGAGGAGCGGGACTTGAGCTGTTGTGATCAAGTACCATTTGTGGAAATTCGTCAAAGTTCACATGAATTGTTTCGACAATAATCTTTGTTCTCTTGTTATAGACCCGATATCCTTTCGACAATGTCGCATACCCCACAAAAATACATGTATCACCTTTTTCTTTCATCTGGTCGAGATTCTCACCGTCTTTAAGAATGTAGCATAAAGATCCAAATACGTGAAAGAATTTGACAGTAGGTTTCCTGACATTGATGATGTGGTAAGGTGTCTTTTCATGTCTAGGGATAACGAGAGAACGATTCTGAGTATAACAAGCAGTTGCAATTGCCTCAGCCCAGAAGAATAGCGGTAATTTTGAAGCAGAAAGCATTGTTCGAGCAGCCTCAACCAAAGTACGGTTCCGCCTTTCGACAACGCCGTTTTGTTCAGGAGTTCGAGCAATAGACGTTTGATGTTCGATGCCTTCTTCTTGAAAGTAACATTGCAAGTTCTTGTTCAAAAATTCAGTACCCTTATCCGTTCTTACGGTTAAGATTTGAGCTTGAAGATTGCGTTGTATCATCTTGAGAAAGTTTTTGAGAACCTCTGGTGTTTCATCTTTGGACCTTAAGAAGAAAGTCCATGTGTATCTAGAGTAATCATCAACAATCACTAGAATATACTTTTTCCCGTTAATGCTCTCCACACGCATGGGACCACATAAATCCATGTGTAGAAGTTCCAATCGTCCTTTTGAGCTAGGGGTAGTCTTTGATTTGAAAGACTTCCGTTTTGCTTTCCCCAACTCACAAGAAGAACAAAGATGGTCTTTGACGAATTTTAACTTTGGAAGACCGGTCACAATATCATTCTTCGAAAGCAAGTTGATGGTGTCAAAGTTGAGATGTGACAATCGTTGATGCCATAACCATGCTTGAAATGATGAAGCTTTAGCCATTAAGCAAATTGGATTTGTTGAAGATGTGTCTTGAAGAGTTACTGTGTAGAGATCAGAACCACGAGAACCTGTAAGAAGGTCATTCCCATCGTAGTCTCTAACATAGCAAGTAGATTTCCGAAAAGCCACTTCCAAATCCGCATCACAAAATTGACCAACCGAGAATAAATTGTGATTCAGTCCCTCGATGTAATAAACCCGTTTTATAGTGATATTCCCTTGAACCTAGTCTCCATATCCGAGTATCGGTGCAAGTTGATCATTTCCAAACCGTACCGTACCCAGAAACTTCTCCGCGAGTTAATGAGAAGCTTGAGATTGCCCGTCATGTGCTTTGTGCACCCGAAGTCCATTATGAATAGGATGATTTCGACGAGCTGCAGAAGAATTAGAAGACAATGTAGCATTTGACAAATGGGAGCCCTTGATAGAAACGGGTTCCAAAATAGTAGTGGGCCTAGATGCAAAGTCTACAGGCAAGCTGATATTCCTAGACCCAATCACTAAAGTGGTTAACTTAGGTACCCATTTGTATCCGAGTGGTGTAAATCTCAAATATCCTCGTGTACATGTCCTAATCATGTTCTCATATAGCTTCTTTAATCTGTTTTGTTTACGCAGAGTAGTGGAGTCTAACGCACTTAGTTTCTTAAGTGGTTGATCAGTGGATTGGTTCAAAGTTCTTGTGGGTTTTCTAGTACTAGTGGGCACAGGAATAGGCTTCCTAGTTCTAGTATTCACGCCATTATGATTAAGAGCACAAGCATCATGATTGAAAGTACGAACACATTTTCCACATTCAACACAAACAACTTCAACATTCGAGGTCTTAGCATTTAAACTGTCATTACAAGCAGTTACAAACGTTTTATTCTTAGAAAACTTAAAATTCCTACGGTGATCTTCTACTTCCTTCTTCTTCCCTTGACTATTGTTAGGCATGACTCTATCTTCAATTCTAGTGCTCTTAAGCTGTGGTCCGCTAACACTAGTAGTGGGATTTACTCCTGTAGAAGAAGACACACGTTGATTAGTTTTTCTAGTATTCTGAGGTAACTGTGTTGTTCCAGTTTGAGTGGACCTAGTGTTCATCTTATACATTCCAGGTGCTATCACATTAGTGCTCTTATCATTTCCTATCTTAGGCAAAGTCTGTGGGGATTGTCCCAAAATAGATGATTTAGGGCATTTAACCGCATTCGGTTGACGAACAGCGGATGGTTTACCCAAAACAGACTTTCCTTTCATTTTCTCAATGAGTTTCTGTAACTCATTTATGGCAATGTCCCTTTCTTTTAGCTGAGCTTTCAAATCATTTATTTCGAAATCTTTTTCATTTAGTAGACGAAACGAAGAAGCTGACATTTCTTGACACTTTTTATGATTATGAGATTTTTCACCTTTTTGTAAAGCAAGTTCAAGAGAAATGGAGTGTTTCTCAAGTTGAGAAAAGCTTTTCGAAAGTTTGTTGTATGACTGAATTTGTTTTGAAAGCTCTACTTCAAGATTGCGACATGTCTCGTCCGATTCTGACACTAGACATGCTACATGACAATATTGATCAAGATCGGTATACACACCAAGTATAGCATTCATATGGTCAGCATAAAAATATTCCTTAGAAAGTCGATCAATTTCGTTAGAAAGTTGGTGTTCTTGTGTCTTTAATTTAGTTTGAAGAAAGTCAACTTCATCTTCAAGAGATTTGACATAGCTTAAATCAGTTAACATTTCCTCAGTGAGAGGATTATAAAACATTTCCACATTTTTTGAAAGATCATCAATTGTTGGAACAATGCATTGTTGAATGACGACTTCTACTTGTGGGTTAGGTTTAATATTCCAAATGGTATCCCTAGAAACTTTTTCATAGTCGACGACACCTTTGTACAAATTTAAAACCCCTTGTTTTATAAACTCAAATTGCTGAACACTTTTGCTTTTCTCATCCCATTTACGTTTTTCATCTGAAATTTGTTTTTCTAACAAAATTGATTGCTTTTTGAAACTCCTTTTTAAAGAAACTTTCTTTTGGGGTTCATCACTTGGTGGTGGAACACTATTGTACATCTTTTGTTCTTTGGAAAGTTCTTTTTGAGGAACAAACTTAATATAATTATCAGAATCAGAAAGGTTTATTAAATCACTTAAGTTTGATCGACTTTCTTCTTGTTGACGAATGATTTCGTCGCAGTCAGGGGAAAGCATAAGAGCAAGATTATCAACATAGCAACCGATATCATAAAGAGCAGGCTTGGTACTTTGAGCTTTCTTGAGATATTCAGGCTTGACAAAACTCGTTTTCATATTTCTATTGAGCATATTCATAGTTTGAATAGACTGACCCGTTTTGTAAACAATGTTGTTTAACGTGTCGACTCTCTTTTCCAAAGCAAGAATTTTTTCAATATCCTTTTCTTCACGAGTTTTATAAAGCTTAGTTTGTTCTTTGTTAACCGACTCTAATTCAGTAATTTGGAGTTTATGTAACAGCAGTTGTTCTTCAAGTTCCGATATCTTCTGTTTTGACATATGAATTTCGTGTGTTACTTCAGAACAATATTGTTCGTTGAGCACCTTACGTTCATATACCAAACCATTAGCTATTTCAACCCGTCGATTAGCTTCTTTTACATAATCACACTCTTTAAGCCTGTCTATCTCCTCGGCTAAGGATGTGTTTGCTTGCTTCAAACGTTTATTAGCCTCTTTGTTTTCCTCAATTTCATGTTTTAAAGAATCAATTATAGACGCAAGCAAATCACGGTCCTCATCCGAGTCAGTATCCTGAACAGCTTTTCCGTCATCATTACACATATGTTGTGAATCCGTAGAGATATCGCTATCCTCCGTGTCCATTACATATGTGTCACTGATGCTTTCGGGTTGCTTAGGATGTCGTCGTTCATTAGCAAACACATTATAGTTATCATGTGATGGTACCTTTTCAAGTGGCTCAGAATCATAGATGGGTCCAGAAGTATCATCAGTCTCTGGGATCACTTCTTGAATCTTTGCCATGTACACATAATGTGCCTCTAACTCTTGATCATCGGCTTCATCATCAATGTCATCACGCCAATCAACTTCATCTGCTATGAGTGGAATTCCTGCTTCTTCTTTCTTACACAGCAGCATATTTTCCTTGTGATACCCTGAGTCCTTAACCCGTTTTGGCTTCTTGCATTCCCTAGCCATGTGCCCAAAACCCTTGCAGTTGAAGCATTGAATCCCAGTCTTCTACACAACCGGAGTGCCTACAGTATCTCTAGCCCCGACTTGATTCAAAATCCTCTGATTATCATACCTAGCATCACGATCATACCTAGGTGCATGATCAACTTCCTTATATCTAGCATTGGATGATGATCTGAGGTTGTTGTTGGTAGGTTTGTAGATCTTCTTATAAGTTGTGGTGAGTAAAGACATGAGTTCTTCAATCTTCTTGTCCCTTGAAGTTTGTTCATCATCACTATCTCCATCTGACTCGGTGTCATACTTTGGAGGTGGAGTGGGGACAATTGCTTTTGCTTTGTGTTTAGCAGCAGCTAGAGGTTTGGTGGATGAGCTTGATGACTTTGAGGAATGAGTAGGTGGTTGTTGACGGGGAACGGGTTTTGTTGAAGTAGCAGCCACAAAAGCAATAGAATTAGCAGACCGTTCTGCCTTTTCAGTCCTTAGTTCATTCACTTCATTCTGATGTTGTTTCAAGATATCATAAAGTTTGTGATAGGAGATGGTCTTGATATCTTCCCTTTGTTTAACCAAAGTCACAAACCTTTGCCATTCCGGTTTGAGTTGAAGTAGAAACTGAACATTGGCATGATGGTTGGAGATGGTGCACTAATTTCTGACAAGATCATTCATCATTTTGTAGAATCTCGAGTAATATGAGTCAATGGATTCACCATCTTCAGATGTGAATTTTCCAAACTCCCAAAGTAGATTAGTCTCGAGATCTTGAACATTGATCGACTCACCTTGCTTCAATCGATGAATTGCATTCCACATTTCCATAGCATTAGGACATGCATCAACTGTGGAATAGATATCGTTATCAATTCCAGTGAGTATAAAGTTTACAGCATCAGCTTCAGCTTGGAGGAGTTTCTTTTTCTCAGCAGAACATGTGTCAAAATCCTCCATAGCTCGTATAGTTGATGAAGTACCATCCTCTGCATGTGTTGTAATTGGTCTGAATTCAAAAACTGGAGGTGGATTCTCAAGGCAGTGACGAAGAGCAGTTCGGTTTTCTTTTCCATCGAGAAATCTGAGAAAACGAGATCTCCATTGAATGTAGCAACCGGCAGTGAGCACAAGTGGGTTACCGTTTCCACCTTGTTCCAAACGAATTTGATTAGCAGTTGCAATGTTGATGTTGTTGTTAGACATGGTGAATACTTGTGGATGAATTGCAGATCTTAGTGGATTTGTTGTGATGATGTGTGGTTAAAATTGAAATTCCGAAAATTCAAAACTTTTTTCTCAGTCCGACAATAAATTCCTCAGTCTAACAAAACGGTAAGCCGAAAAATTTTGTATCGCCAAATTTTGAATTTGAGTTAGAAATAGCCAAAAACTAGTAGGGAAAAAATTTGATTTTACCTGATAGTGGCTAAGTCTAAAAATTACTCAAACAAAATATCCATCGAAATGTCCATCGGAATGTTCAGATCGGAATGTTCTATCGCAATGTTCAGATCGGAATGTTCTATCGCAATGTTCAGATCAGAATGTCCTATCACAATGTTCAGATCGGAATGTTCTATCGGAATGAACTGTCGCAATGTTCAGATCGGAATATGGCTGAAACAAATTTGGCAGAGTAACGACTCAAAGTTCCCTTAAACCCGTCGGAATCCCAGATCGCAATGTACGATCGGAATAAGGTATCGAAATTAGGGTGATCGCAAAGTGGAATCCTTGGATTATTGCGATCGAGCCTCACACTTTATACTTTCCGATGGTAACACTTGCTTGAATTTTGGAATGAAGAAAAACAAGAAATTTCGCAACTTTTGATCCAAAAGATTTGTGTTTTAGCCAAAACCAAGATACCCAAATCACTTCTACTAGTATGTAGATGATTTGTATCAAGAAAAGACCATAAAAACACAAAAAGAAATTTTGGAACGAGAGATTTAGATCAAACAAGCCACGAAAAATCAAGAACACAACTCACTAATCTTCAATCACCTATCCACTATAGGCTCTT
The DNA here is from genome assembly GCA_025667525.1 of Glebionis coronaria. Classification (NCBI taxonomy): domain Eukaryota; kingdom Viridiplantae; phylum Streptophyta; class Magnoliopsida; order Asterales; family Asteraceae; genus Glebionis; species Glebionis coronaria. Next base: position 685,714,261 of record CM046874.1, read on the forward strand.
GATACCAAATGTTGTTCCCATTCAATCCATAACACAAGATTTAGAGAGAGAAATAGTAGAAAAGTAGAGAGAGAAGTGGAAGGTTTACACTAAAACTAGGTGTTTTATGAAACGAACCAACACCCTCTTCCACATGTGGAAGAGGGTTATATATGACACGGCTCTAAGGCCTTTGTGGGCTTCATCTTGGGCCGGGCTTGGCTTTCACTTGGGCATATAGCCCTTAACTAAGACAATATTAGCTTAATGTCTAAGCCCGCTTTTTCCGACTAACCTATTACTATACAAGACCAATAACGACTAAGATGACCTATTACATTCTTGTTTGACTATATCAAATATACGGCTAACACTCGTTTTACCCTTTCCATGCTCGAGATTAAGCATTCGACTACGTCTCTAGTATGGGGGTGTTTTCACCCCTAGACTCGAAACATTGAGGACAATGTTTAGTTTTAGTATGGGGGTGAGTAGATACTTCACCTTGCTTACGTCAACACGCAATCCAATTTTCATCCTTTTGTTATCATTTTGTTGCAAAATAAGGCTAAAAATGGCCAAATTTTAAAATTTTTCGGATTTTCATAAGTGTTTAAGACACGAATGTAGGTTTTCCGATGGTGAGAACGAGAGTAATTTTTAACTCGACCGTGCGTGTTGAGCACTTAGCTTCGATTCCTTAACTTTTTAGGCTAAGTCTCTTAAATGAGGACGAGAAATGATAGAGTTATTTATAAGTCTCGTAATCGTCACGATCTCATGTGTAGTAATTATTAGCTTATTCTCCCCACGCTTTTGTATAATAAATTGTTAATAAATATTGATTTAGCGGTTTAGTCACTATTGTTGGTTTCTAATTCGTTTTAGTAGCTTCCATGTAATTAAACTGGGAAAACATTAAGGTATCGCTAGCGTCACGGTTTTGAAGTATTAGCACCCGAATAATCAAAAGCTTCACCTAATAATAAGATTTCAAGTGCTCACCTAAATTAAGCAAAAATTTGAAGCTCACCAGGCCGAAAAATCTATGCCCAAATTAAAAGTGAATCAAGCCTTAATCTTTGAAGCTTTAAAGATCCAAAATTCGCCTTAGCGTGAGGATATACGTCTTTGGCTAATAAAACCACCGATGAGGCGGATAATAAAAGGCAAGGCAAGACCGAAGTCATAATATAAGCTCCATGGCGGAGTTGAATAAAAGATGGAGGTAAACCAAAGATAATAAGGCCCTTCCGTTAGGGGACGTATAAAAGTCTTGGTAATAAGTCTCATGTTCAAAATCGTTATAAAACCGTGTTTATCGATCCTTCTTGTTGACTTAATTTATTGACATCGTTGTCTATTAGGATGAATTATTAATTTAATGATTTTGGTTACACCGTTAAGTCTCTATTTTTAGACCTAATCTCTATTCACGCATAAGTCAATGATGCATCCTCGTGATCATTAAGACAAAATAAAATATAAGAGATACCAAGTAGGAATAAGGGAGTTTAGGTTCGTAATTAACACTCATGAGATATGATCGTGTTGCTAACTTATAATAACAATGATCTCGTTACACGCTTAGCATGGAATTGGGTGAAAATCGAGGACGGCGAAATTATTTCTAACGAAGCATTCACGTGTTCTTGTTCTATGATCCCAAAAGTCACTTAATCGTGATGAACATAATACATTATGTCTAAAACACATGTAGTAGTTTATTTAAATTTATGTCTTCAATAAATGTCATCATAAAATGAATTTTAGAAGTGCTATGATACTTAATTCTAGCATTGCGTGGGGACACGGCAATGGTTTATTATGGGAGAGTGATGAGACTGTAATTATACATAGTCTCATCGTCCAAATCGGGCTTAAAACGCTTAAAATATCATCAAAATACCCAAATATACGCTTGTTCATTGTGTATTTTAGGTGCGGATATCGTGAATTCACCAAAAGATCAAAGGAATCAAGCAAAAACGAACACGGGAAACAAAGCCGCATAAAGAACCGGGCCCGAATCATGAATTTCCAAAATAGTCCTTGAAGTTTTGAAGATTGTCAACATTGGTCCCTCATTTTTGAAGATTTGGCAAAGAAAGACCTTGAAGAAATCATCATTGGCAAGAAAGGTCCTCCATGTTTGAAGATGTTACATGAATAGCCCTTGGATAATGCATTTATTACAATATTAGTCCTTATTAAAAGTTTGAGACTAAGGTGGGCCAAATTCAGCAACTTGGGCAAACTTATTTACAAAGGAATTAAGTTTTTGGCTGGCTGTTACAAAGTGAATGATCTAAAAGAGTTGGGGGGCCATAACTGACCAGACAAGAAACTACCCCCCTCCAATACCCACACGCCACGTCACACCTTCCACCAATCAAACCCTACCACCTCACCTACACCACCACGTCACTCTCCACTACATTTTTTATATAATAGATTATAACTAATCTGTTTTATATATTAAATTAGGGAGGGAAACATTTTTTAAATCCTAAACTTAATCAAACCATTCCTGCTAATCCCCTCCTACTTAGGAACCCTAAAACGCGAATTACCCCCAAATCAAAGGGGTAATCACTCATCAGCTCCAGATCAGCAATTATTAACACCCTCATCACAACCCACCAACAAACACACCACCACCTTCACCCAAATAGTCCCCACAGACTTCCCTGCTTCACCATATTTAGCAAAATTGGAATCTCTTCAGTCATCCAACGATTCTCAGCCATACCTTGGCCCCAAAGGACCCATCCAACATCCAAGATGCCTCCTTACAGCTGTAACTCCATCAGAATCACATGAGGACACCTTGACCACGAATTTTGACCAAGGGCATATTTGGATTTTCATGTTTATTAGGGTTTTAGTAGTTTAGCATTCTAGATACTTCTATCCTTTGCTATTTAAGCACCTCTCAATCTGTGAGAAGAGCTTGTTCCAGCTTTTGTAATTTTTTCCCAAGTTTTATAAAATAGTTAAAGTTGAAATTTGTTAACTTATTGCATTGGCTGTGTTCCTTTTATTCATTGTTCTAGTGTAATCAACTTTAAATATTCTTGCAAGATTAATCTAGGATATATCAAAGTTTTTGGAAAATTCAATTTTTTTTCAAACCTTTTGAGAACCAAAAGCTATAAGCTGCTGATAAGCTAAGCTGACAACTTAGCTTATCAAGGGTTTTTAGTTTTTGTTACTTTTCCTGTTTTGGGTTAGCATAATTTAGTTACTAAAATATTGGTTTCAAAAATTAGAATTTTAAAGTATTATTGAATTTGCATTTTCCCTCATTCACTATTTCACAAAGCTCACCATAAGCTGATTGACACCAGCTTATGGTAAGTTTTTGAAGCTTGGAGTTCTGTTGTTTGTGTTTGTGCAGGAAACCAAGAAACAAAGTGCATCATCCATTTCATTTCATTCCATCACATTGACTTTTGAAGACATTTTACCCTTGGCTCCACTTGGATTCCACCAACAAGGGATCTTTACACGTCTTGTATAAGCTCTCACTAGCTCAGAAACTAGTTTGGAAATGGCCTCAGCCCAAGGTTTGGCTTGAACCTTCCATAATCTTGTTTTAATGAATTTTGTGTGATTTTGTGCAATTTGTGAAAAACTTGTTTACTTGTTCATTTTTCAGTTAGTTTATGTTGATTATGCATGTTAGAAGTGATTTAGATCTGTTTAGTTAAGTTATATAAGCTGTTAGTTTGTTAATTTTAGTTTTCAGTAATTAAGGGTATGTTTGGATTAGGTATTTAAGGTGAGTTAGTGACAAACTTTGGCCTTCAATCTAGCTAAACATACCTGTCTTGTTAGAAAAAGGTAACATCAGTATCATGTTTTAAGTCTCATAGGTTAAATTTCATAAATGTATGCTCAAATTTGGTAAAATCTGCTAGAAAACAGTAAACACCTTTACTGCCTTGTTTTAGCAAAATTTTGACCATCAAATTGTGCTACTTGTTAGAACTTGGAGCTATCTAGGGTCTAAAACTGGTTTGAGTAAGATTGTGAGTGATAGGAGTGAGTTTTGGCCTAACCAAATTCACCCAATTGCCATTTGTATCAGCTACTGTTCACAGACCCCAGTATAGCCTTAACAGTGACTGTAATTGTGATTTTGTGTGTTGTTTTTGGCTTGGAGTTGTGTGTTTTTGTGATTAAACAGACACTGAGTATAGGGGTGCCTTATTGTCCAAGAAAAAGCAACCCAAAGAGCTTTCATAAGCTCAAAACCTCCCAGACCTTGTTTTTGTACTAGCAGCGGGAACTCAATTACCCCTGCTAGTGCATTTCTAGGTACTGCCAAGCTAGCAGACAACTCAAGTCAACATGTCACTTTCAGCTTTCTTCTTTTTTTGTCTTTAGTGGGTCAAAATAGGAATTAGATCTTCAAACCAATTTTGTAATTTTTCTTATTTTATTTTTGATTTTTTTGTTCAATTTATTTTCTGGTTACTGTTCATTTAGTATTTTTTAGATTTAATTGCTATTTTAATTACTTTTTAATTTTCTGTTTTTGTCTTTTAGTGATAAAACTTTATATTTTTCAGTTTTAAAAATTTTCATAGACTTAGAAAAACATTTTAAGATTTTTACTTTAAAAGCGTTTTACTGTTCACTTTTTACTTTAATTTTTAGAATTAATTTTAGTTTAATTAGGGTTTTATTATAATCAGTTTTGTCTTTTAGTGCAGAATTTTACTTTTTCAAACTTTTTCATTTTTTTACTGTTCATTAGTATAATTTAGGATTTTTAAAATTGTCAAATCATTTTTAGCATTATTTTATTATTTTTTATGATTATTTTAGTTTAAAAATAGTTTTTAGTGATTTAAAAATAGAAAAATAGTTTTTAGAATTTAGGAAAATACTTTTTTGTCTTTGAATAATATAAGTGAGTTATTAGTTCAATAAAATAATATTGGGCATTTTCTTAATTATATTTGATTTTAGGGCTTTAATTAGCATTTAAAATTGAATATTTAATTGATAAAAGGTTTTAAAAATTATTTATTGGATTTTTATCCTTATTTATATTATTTTAGACTTAGTTTTAACTTTTAATTAATTTTTAATTTCGTCACGTTTTACGTTCGCGTTTTACGTCGATACGTCGTAGTGTAATCGTAGTCATAGCTCGTCTTTAATTTTTCTCTCTCAAACCAAAAACGACACTAATCCAAACATTTGTATTTATTTTTGGCACCTAATAGACACACCTCCTCCGAGAACAAATTTGGAATTTATTCGTCTTCACGGTTTTCCTAAATCGTGTCGATTAATGCTTACCACATTTATATGCTCTTTTTCCTAAAAGATGTGTTTTTACAACTATCAGGTACATCTCATCCAACAGACTTAAACAATTTAACTCCGATTATTACTTGTCAACTTATATGTTATGTCTTATCCAATTATAATCTTGCAGACACAAAGGAGGAGACCGATCCCAATCGGATACTCCACATCAGAACTACAGAAACCACGCTCAGTCTTATGACCGTAATCGATCAGATAAGAGGAGCGGTGGTGATAACTACCGCGGCAGCTCAAACTCGTCTGGCAACTACATGTGATTCTTTAAGCTCCAGAAATACTAGATTATCGTGTGAAAGAGACCTTAAATTTTCTTGTATATTCCAACAGAGATGTTGGACCGGGGCGTGACCAAAACAACAGAGGTCAGCAGTTTGCCCGACCGACAAATTCTGGTAATTTTGAAATTTCAGCCAAACAACCTTATTACAGTTATGTTATCAGAATCGTGACACGTGTTCATATTCGTAAATCAGGTTCTCAGCAAACCAGAGCTGCTTCTACCGGGTATTCTTATCCCACTTGCATCACATGTGGGAAGAAATACCCGGGACCTTGCCGTCGTGGTACGGGTAGTTGTTACAAGTGTGGTCAGCCGGGCCATTTGAAGAGGGATTGCAAGAGCGGGGATGCTACCGGTACCTCAGGCCAGATTCCTAAGATTTTACCTCCACCACCACCAATACCACCAACCACTGGTCGTGTCTACACTACTACCCATGAGCAAGCAAATAAGACCACATGTACCATTACTGGCATTTTGTTTATACACGGACAGTCTGCCTGCGTGCTTTTCGATACAGGCGCCACACACTCAGTTATATCTACTTCATATGCTGTTAGAATAAACATGACCCCTACGCCACTAGACAGTGTACTTAGTATATCTACCCCCATGCGAGACTCTGTACTCATTACCCAGGTGTATAAGGATCTCCCTCTTGAGTTTGATGATAAAATCCGTCCAGTCAGTGCCCTTCCTCTAGATATGTGCGAATTCGATATTATTCTGGGTATAGATTGGTTGTCAGTTCATCGTGCCACCATAGATTGTCATGCTCACCGGGTCATCTTTGGTGATGTCCAGACACAAGAGTATATTCACCGGGGCTTCCTACCAGGAAAACATGTTCATATCATTTTAGCTTTACAGGCTCGTACTTTACTATACCATGGTTGTGAGGGTTTCCTAACTACAGTTCATGACACGACTTCTGAGGCACCTTCAATTCATGATCAGCCAGTTGTGTCGGATTTTCTAGATGTCTTTCCAGAGGAACTCCCAGGCTTACCTCCCATGCGAGAGGTAGAATTTGGTATCGATCTCATTCCAGGTGCAGAACTAGTATCTAAAGCTCCTTACCGTATGGCTCCTGTAGAGCTTAAGGAACTGAAAGATCAGCTTCAGGAACTTCTAGAAAGGGGTTTCATTCGTCCAAGCGTGTCACCTTGGGGCGCGCCAGTTTTGTTTGTCAAAAAGAAGGATGGTAGTATGCGATTGTGAATTGACTACCGTGAGTTGAATAAGCTCACTATTCGTAACCGTTATCCACTTCCTCGTATTGACGATTTATTCGATCAGCTTCAGGGTGCCAAGCACTTCTCAAAAATCGATCTACGATCAGGCTACCATCAGTTGCGTGTAAAAGAGCAGGATATATCCAAAACTGCTTTTCGCACGAGGTACGGTCATTACGAGTTTGTCGTTATGCCATTCGGTCTCGCGAATGCGCCTGCAGTATTTATGGAATTGATGAACAGAGTCTTCCACGAATTCTTAGACAAGTTTGTGATCGTATTCATCGATGATATCCTTATTTTCTCCAAATCCAAAGAGGAACATGAGAATCATCTCCATACAGTTTTGTAGATTCTCAAACGAGAAAAGCTATATGCTAAATTTTCGAAGTGTGAGTTTTGGCTGAATACAGTGGCGTTTCTGGGTTATATTGTTTCTGCAGAAGGAATCACTATGGATCTTGCAAAGGTAGAGGCTATCACCAAATGGCCGAGACCGAAATCTGTCACAGAGATACGTAGTTTTCTTGGGTTGGCGGGTTATTACCGCAGGTTTGTGGAAAACTTCTCATGTTTGGCGTTACCTTTGACCCAACTTATGCGAAAAGGTGATAATTTTATATGGACTGAGGAGAGAGAAAAGAGTTTTGAGGAACTCAAGCATCGATTGATCTCAGCACCGATACTTACTCTTCCATTCGGTACAGGTGGTTATCAGGTTTACAGTGACGCTTCAGGAAAGGGCTTAGGCTGTGTTCTTATGCAGCTTGGGAAAGTCATTGCTTATGCTTCGTGTCAACTGAAACCGTATGAAAAAAATTATCCTACTCACGATCTAGAGCTCGCAGCAGTCGTTTTCGCCCTTAAAATCTGGAGGCATTATTTATACGGTGAGTCGTGTGATATCTTCACCGATTACAAAAGTCTTAAGTACATATTTACCCAACGAGAACTGAACATGAGACAGAGACGATGGTTAGAACTGCTGAAAGACTATGACACTAATATTCAGTATCACCCAGGTGAAACGCCCCTTTCCCATCTTGATAAAAGAAACATAATAATTTTGACCTTTTTCGCGGAAAACACTTTACCAAAACACGCATCTTGTCACTCTTTAACCAACTAACAAAAATCTACAAACAATCAGACCTTGAAAGTATTTGTAACTAAAAATAGACTTGAATACCTTTCCAATGATATACGACACAACCTCTAACTCCTTATGGTTCATTATATACAAAATAAACAAAATGACTAAAATATGGAAAACCCTTTTTGCACACTAAAACACCCCTCTTATGCACTATTTTATGCAAAACCCCATTAGTACACTAAAGGGACCTTTAAGTGCACTATTTTCTAGGAAACTCCTCTAGTGCACTAAAGTTCCCCTCATGTGCACTAGTTTCTACAAAACCCTTTTAGTGCACTAAAGGACCCTTTAAGTGCACTATTTTCTGGAAACCCCTCTAGTGCACTAAAGTGCCCCTCATGTGCACTAGCTCTTCCTGCATACTCCAAGTGCACTAAAAATACCCTTCAAAGCACTATTTTTCTTTAAAACATCTCTTGTGCACTTTTGACCAATTTTTCCAGAAATGACCTCTATAACTCACGACGACATGAGACTTTCTAGAATTCGTTACCATAACATAATTCATAAATTTCATAAATATTTGTATTCTACTATGAACCATATACACATACTTCACGGGGTTTGCCAAATACCCATTTTAACCCATTTTACATAAAACTTTTAGAAGACTTACATGATCATCATTTCCAACAAATACTTGGACTTATACACTTCAACAAGACATTAATAATCATTTAACAACAATTGGGGGTTCAACTTTGATTCGAGCTCGGTATATAGTACTAAGCTCTTATGAAAGTTTCCATCTAGCATATACCTCATTTATAACATATTCCACGCATCGCCATCACCACAAGGTACCTACACATGTTAGCATCTATAACATGTAAGCGTTACACGCTTAGTAAGTAAAACGAACATAACATATAGTTATAAATCATACAACATGTCAAGACATATAATCTTCAATCATCATTATAACCACAACACATCACAAAAGCATTGATTAAGCATATAACATCAACTAAACCACAACATAACATCACAACATCACTAGCTCATCATTCCACTTTACTTTAAACAACATTGATATTACCACAATAAACTTTCATACAACATATACATGTTAAAGTAAATATAACACATGTTAATGTCATTTTACTTACCTCCTCTCCAAGCTATATTTACCATGAGCATCAACGTCATCATCACCACCACTTGGGTCCTAACCAAATCATTATCAAGACATATTTACACACAAAATAATATAATTAACAAGGGTTTATACAACCCATTAATATACTCATTTTTCATCATTACTTAACATCATATGATCATACTTTGATCATATGATGATACCTTCAATTACCAATTTCTCTTGAATCATTAATTAAACTAAACCCCATTATTAATAACATCTTAATTCTTGCTTTAGAAATATAATTACCCAAAACCCCCAATTTACTCAAGAACCCTAAATTGTAAATCACTAATAAAATTATGATATGATATTACTTACTTGATAGAAACATAGTTAGGAAATAAATTAATGAATTGGAACCCTTAAACACCATTAAATGATTATCAAAACTTCTTGTTCTTCCTCCTCCTTTGGCTTCCCACGTCACCACACACACATAAACAAGACAAATGAATTGTCTGGAATGTATGGGATAATTTAGCTAGGTGGAGGTTTGAGATATAACAACTATGGCCCCTTAAGTACCAATCTTTATGTTTTGGCCACACTAACTTATCTAACCATATTAAAACTTAACAACTTTAACCCTTTAACTCTTCATTTCACACTTATGACTCATTAATATTTTAAAGTCATTTAACATATACTTGACTATTAATTTGACTAACCGGTTTGACTAGCCAATCATGTATCACATTCAAACCTGTGAAATCATAGTCAAACTCACTTAATGGCATTTTCTTAAATAAATCGTTTAGACCCGGTTTTGGGGTGTTACAAATCTATCCCCCTTATTTGGATTTCGTCCTCGAAATCTCTTATTTATACTTCTTGAATCTTGATTACATTACTCACACATTCTTACTACCTCCCATATCATTCATTTAGTTGCGATGATCTACTTGATCTCGCAATTTCTAGGAATACTATTAACTTTAATCTAAGTTTTTATCTATTTTTTTTATCCGCATACCTCTATAACTATACAATTTTGTTATACTAGTCACTGTGTCCTCCGAGATATACATAACTAACATCAAGATATAATTTACTCAACTCTTTTACTCTTTTAGAATCTCTTCTATTATACTTTACTTTCATTTTTCCTATATAAGGGTTTTACGTCAAGTATAAATCACTTGAAACCTTTTTTTTTTGTACTTTTACTTTCCCATGTCACATGTTAATTAGCATTTTCGTATTACAAAGAGTTTTATACATTTCAGTTATCACAATGATCACCATTCACATTTAATTCACTTCGTAAGACATACTAGAACTTTAATTTAAATCTTCAAATTTATCCTTCCATAATTTAGACATCTTAAGTATTCACTCCACATAAAATCTCGCTTATCGTAGTTTTTATATCGTCCATTTGAATTTGATACTTTTATCTTCCACACTTTTACAAATCATGCCACGCCCGGAACATATAAGCCCACTCATTTATACTCCTTTATCTACATCGAGAAGCGTCCCAATCGATGTAGATAAATAAATATAAACTTATGGTTCGGTGATTCTCAATTTCTTTATTTAAATAAAGAGGCGTCCCAATCCATTTAAATAAAGAGACTATGAATCAGTCTACTTATATATCTCGGTCATAACATTACATTACTATTACACATTCTAACTTTCAACCTTTTTATAACTTATACGTTCCTCCGTCATACATCATTATCAACGCTTCACTTTTCACATTACTCTTTTTATTTCTCATCTTTAATCTCCATTCTTTATGCTTGGATCCACTTCTTACTATAACATTTCCCGAAAAGGGTTTCTAATATCAATTGGCCATTTCTCATGGGAATCCGCCACTGTAACATCAATTGGTCATTCCTTAAAAGGATTCCCCCTATAACACATTCCTCCGGAGGATACTATAACTATTACTTTAACACATATCATAATTTTGGATCCAAGCTATTAACATCTATTATATTTTATATTGATATTAATCTCATCATTCTTGTACTATTAATCAAGTACTGTTCTAGTCTAATTTCTTATTGTATTGGGCAATTCTCTCTCCTCCTCATTTACTCAATATTTTAAACAAGATTCATATTATGCTTGTCGATTTTGGCTATAACCAATTTTCATATGCATCTTCATCATGCATTTATCATCTTCTCGTCAACCCCAGGTTGATCATTTATTTCGTTATTTAATATACATCTTACTTTAACCAACTCTTTCGCATATGTAAACCTCTCATGGGTTTATCCTATAACACACTCATTAATCACACATTACACATTTCATAATATTAACATGATTCAAATCATATTTTAACATTTCATTCTAGCACATTATACATTTCTTATAATTTTCAGCAAGATCATTTACACGTATGAACTTTATTCATCACACAAATCATTATGATTATTTATCATATTTTTTTAAAAAAACAACACTAACCATTCCATTTTTTTACAAACTTTCATACTTTAATCCACTCTACAATTTTATCAATTCATTAGCCTTTAAACTTTCATATACTATATTATCCGACACATTATAAGTAATGTGTCAATTTTATATATATCCTCTTTCATCACGTCTTGTTATAGCATACCTTTTTACCTTTACATGTACATACTTTTACATCAATACTTTAACTCGTTCTCAATCTATATCTAATAACTTATTAAGGGTGAATCACTAAATCTAACGTACTAATGAGACTATGCATTGGCCATTAGTCATTATATAACTTTTACTCATTTAATTCAAGATATACTCTTCATATTTCATAATTTATTCAACGCACTTACATATTCTCATTTGTTTATACTTTTAACTGATTAAGCCATAAATTGGTATTTACACAATTTAAAAATCATACATACAACCTACTATCAAGTGTCGTAACATACCATTCACAAGTAATTCACTTCTTGCATATCTCTTATAACATATCATACAACATTTATGTCTAAACACAATCATTATCACAAAATCATAAGCACTCAACTACCTTAGAACTAAGGCATCTACTTTCCATATTCCATTATACTTACGGCAAACGCATCTACAAGTGGACTAAGTTTAGGCAACCTATCATGGGAACCTATTTCACTTAGACCGAAGCTCTGATACCAAGTTGAAACGCCCCTTTCCTATCTTGATAAAAGAAACATAAAAATTTTGACCTTTTTCGCGGAAAACACTTTACCAAAACACGCATCTTGTCACTCTTTAACCAACTAACAAAAATCTACAAACAATCAGACCTTGAAAGTATTTGTAACTAAAAATAGACTTGAATACCTTTCCAATGATATACGACACAACCTCTAACTCCTTATGGTTCATTATATACAAAATAAACAAAATGACTAAAATATGGAAAACCCTTTTTGCACACTAAAACACCCCTCTTATGCACTATTTTATGCAAAACCCCATTAGTACACTAAAGGGACCTTTAAGTGCACTATTTTCTAGGAAACTCCTCTAGTGCACTAAAATACCCCTCATGTGCACTAGTTTCTACAAAACCCTTTTAGTGCACTAAAGGACCCTTTAAGTGCACTATTTTCTGGAAACCCCTCTAGTGCACTAAAGTGCCCCTCATGTGCACTAGCTCTTCCTGCATACTCCAAGTGCACTAAAAATACCCTTCAAAGCACTATTTTTCTTTAAAACATCTCTTGTGCACTTTTGACCAATTTTTCCAGAAATGACCTCTATAACTCACGACGACATGAGACTTTCTAGAATTCGTTACCATAACATAATTCATAAATTTCATAAATATTTGTATTCTACTATGAACCATATACACATACTTCACGGGGTTTGCCAAATACCCATTTTAACCCATTTTACATAAAACTTTTAGAAGACTTACATGATCATCATTTCCAACAAATACTTGGACTTATACACTTCAACAAGACATTAATAATCATTTAACAACAATTGGGGGTTCAACTTTGATTCGAGCTCGGTATATAGTACTAAGCTCTTATGAAAGTTTCCATCTAGCATATACCTCATTTATAACATATTCCACGCATCGCCATCACCACAATGTACCTACACATGTTAGCATCTATAACATGTAAGCGTTACACGCTTAGTAAGTAAAACGAACATAACATATAGTTATAAATCATACAACATGTCAAGACATATAATCTTCAATCATCATTATAACCACAACACATCACACAAGCATTGATTAAGCATATAACATCAACTAAATCACAACATAACATCACAACATCACTAGCTCATCATTCCACTTTACTTTAAACAACATTGCTATTACCACAATAAACTTTCATACAACATATACATGTTAAAGTAAATATAACACATGTTAATGTCATTTTACTTACCTCCTCTCCAAGCTATATTTACCATGAGCATCAACGTCATCATCACCACCACTTGGGTCCTAACCAAATCATTATCAAGACATATTTACACATAAAATAATATAATTAACAAGGGTTTATACAACCCATTAATATACTCATTTTTCATCATTACTTAACATCATATGATCATACTTTGATCATATGATGATACCTTCAATTACCAATTTCTCTTGAATCATTAATTAAACTAAACCCCATTATTAATAACATCTTAATTCTTACTTTAGAAATATAATTACCCAAAACCCCCAATTTACTCAAGAACCCTAAATTGTAAATCACTAATAAAATTATGATATGATATTACTTATTTGATAGAAACATAGTTAGGAAATAAGTTAATGAATTGGAACCCTTAAACACCATCAAATGATTATCAAAACTTCTTGTTCTTCCTCCTCCTTTGGCTTCCCACGTCACCACACACACATAAACAAGACAAATGAATTGTCTGGAATGTATGGGATAATTTAGCTAGGTGGAGGTTTGAGATATAACAACTATGGCCCCTTAAGTACCAATCTTTATGTTTTGGCCACACTAACTTATCTAACCATATTAAAACTTAGCAACTTTAACCCTTTAACTCTTCATTTCACACTTATGACTCATTAATATTTTAAAGTCATTTAACATATACTTGACTATTAATTTGACTAACCGGTTTGACTAGCCAATCATGTATCACATTCAAACCTGTGAAATCATAGTCAAACTCACTTAATGGCATTTTCTTAAATAAATCGTTTAGACCCGGTTTTGGGGTGTTACACCAGGTAAAGCAAATGTGGTAGCAGATGCCCTTAGCAGAAAGTCAGGAATGATAAATGGCATCAAAGTTCAGGAAGAAATTATTCGGGACTTAGAGCGGTGTGATATTGAGCTCTTAGTACGCGGACAGAGGGGATAATGGGCTAGTCTGAGGGTAGAACCAGATTTACTCTCTAGGATCAAAAGCCGCACAAAAGGATGATGGTGAAATCTGGGCGATTGTCCAGAACATTGACCAGCAGACCGAATTTCGCATCGATGACGATGGTAACGTATGGCAGGGTACCAAACTCTGCGTTCCAGAAGACCCTGATATCAGAGAAGCCTTAATGACTGAGGCTCACAGCTCTCCGTTCTCTATCCATCCAGATTTCACTAAAATGTACCACGATCTTAAGCAGCATTTCTGGTGGAGCAGCATGAAACAGGATGTCGCAACTTTTGTGTCTAAATGCTTAACCTGCCAGCAGGTTAAAATAGAGCATCAGCGTACCAGTGGTCTTCTTCAGCCATTAGATATTCCAATGTGTAAATGGGACAAGATCTCTATGGATTTTGTCACTGGACTACCACAAACTCAGCGGAGACATGATGCAATCTAGGTTGTTGTCGATCGTTTGACCAAGTCGGCACATTTTATTCCTATCCGTAAAGATTTCGAAGTCAGTAAATTAGCATAATTATTCACCAAGGAAATTGTACGGTTACACGGTACACCTTCAGAAATTATATCAGATAGGGACCCACGTTTCACTTCTCATTTCTGGGAAGGTTAGCATAAAGCTTTGGGAACTAGGCTCAAGCTCAACACAACTTTCCATCCGCAGATGGACTGTCAGTCAGAGCGTACCATCCAAACCTTGGAGGACATGCTACGCGCCTGTGCATTAGAATGGACGGGGCACTGGGATGACTATATTTGCTTGGTTGAGTTTGCCTACAACAACAGTTGGCATGCTAGTATTAAGCGTGCTCCATTCGAGATGTTATATGGCAGGAAATGTCATGCTCCTATTTGTTGGGATCAAGTAGGAGAACAGTTGATTGAAGGACCAGAATTAATAGAACTGACCAATGAAAAGGTCACCATTGCTAGGGCAAAGCTGTAAGAAGCGCGTACTCGTCAGAAGAGTTACGTCGACAAGCATCGCAGAGATCTATCATTTCAGACTGGGGATCGTGTGTTCCTCAAAGTATCACCCGCACGCGGCGTCAGACGTTTTGGCCTCAAAGGCAAACTCAACCCTCATTACATTGGACCGTTCGAAATCCTTGAACGTGTCGGTGAAGTATCATATCGGTTGGCGTTACCACCTTAGCTTTCACACGTCCACAACGTGTTTCATGTATCACTACTCAGAGGGTACAACTATCATGAGCTTCATAAAGTAAATTACCCACTCGATCAGATTCGGGAGGACCTATCTTATATTGAAGAACCCGAAGCAGTTTTAGATCGCCAGGATCGGGTTATGAGAAGGAAGAACATTCCTTTCGTAAAAATGTTGTGGAGGAACCATACCGAGCAGGAGGCCACTTTAGAAACAGAGGAGTCTATACGGACTTCTTATCCTCACTTTCAGTTTTGGTTCGGGTATGTCTTTCCAGTTTTTATATCCTCAGCTTAATAGGATTTTCAACTTTTACCCCAGTCAACTTAAATACCTTATAATTCGGGGACGAATTCTTTTTAGAGGGGAAGAATTGTAAAACCAGTACGGCCGTATCCTTAATTCGGGGACGAATTATTCTTTTTAGAGGGGAAGAATTGTAAAACCCGTTTTAAAATCAGAAAATGTAAATACGCGGTTTAATTATTTAAACTATTAACGTATAAATTATTAACGAAAATAAACGCGAGAAATTATATATACAAGTATTTAAAAAAAAGAGTAAGAAAGTTAAAGGGCCAAAGGGCCGGTTTGTTTTAAATAAGAATAGAAATTGGGCCGTTTGTTTTAAATAAGAATAGAAATTGGGCCAAGCCCATTTGAGAGAATAAAAAAACGGGACTTTAACCCTTCTCCCACACATCAGTCGAACAAAAAAACAAAATTAGGGTTTTGGAAAGCTTTTGTGCCGCCACCCATAGAGAAGAAAGAAGAGATTTTCGGGTCTAATTCTTCAAGAAGCTTGTGTATGTTCCTGTTTTATTAGTAATCAAACAAAGGTAAATTAATCTTTCTCTTTTGATTTTCCTTAACACACGAATTATGGGGTTTAATTTAAAAGAAAGGAGGTTTCAGGTTATACACGAATTAAAAAAAGGGTTCGGTTTGGGGCTGCACATAACCGAGACATCACAGTCTCGGTGGTGGTGTTGTTGTGGGTCGACTGAGGGTCAGAAAACCCAAAAGGGGTGTTTGTTTAGGCTGTATTAACGGGGATGTGTTTGGTTTAATGAAACCGAGACCCTAAGGTCTCGGTGGTCCTTCCCTTTTTGTCCAGCCGTGACCCACACAGGGGCGGCTAGGGCTGCGTTTGACCCAAAAATGGCTGCCAAAACCAACCGGACTGTTTTGAACATAAGGGTGCGTTTGGGTTTAGAGAAAACAGTAGGAAACCTTAATAAACAGTGGAAAAAAAAGATAAGAGCAGTGGGAACTTTGTAATCTGTAAATAAAAGGGTTTAATTCAGAAATTAGCGACAGTTTGGTGACAGCAGATTCTGTCGCAGAATTGTTATATATACGCAGTTTTAAAAGCACAGCTTTTTTGCGACAGTTTTAGTGACTCAGATTCTGTCACAAATTCATATAGGCAGATTTAATTATAGTTTGTTGATTTGTTTAGTGCGACCGAGATGGAGGTATCTCGGTAGGCTCGGGATATAGTTTAAACATATAAAACGAGGATTTATATATTATACCTTTTTATTAATTTTTTTATAAATGTCTTAAATTGTATTTTAAATGAATTAAATTAAAATAGTTTAATATTTAAAAAGGGTATAATTTTATGAATTAAAATATTTTAAAAACTTCTAATTTAGAAATCTTATGTTTTAACGAGTTAATTTATTTTAGTCTTAACATAACGTCAGAACACGTTGTATCATAATTATTAGTGAGTCGTTATATATATTAAGAGGATTAATATAAATTCAGAGTCATCAGCTAATATACGTACAGACTTCTAAAAATAAATAAATAAATGAAAAGCCAATAAGAACATGAAATTAAATAGACGGATATCAGTTAGCTTATTCGCGCCTTTTATTTATGTAGCTCGCGTGAAGTCTGAGTAGGATTTCTACTTGTATTCTTGCAGTCAGTTACTGGACACGAGGTACCGATTTTCCATCCTTTCCGTAAGGGCTACCTTTCTATGCATGATTCGGGTTTCCCGTCTGCAGCCAAATGCTTTTCCCCGTATGTGTTTAAGATTATCAGAAATCATGTTAAAAACGGAATAAGTTACCTCAGCATTATATACAAGCACGACCAGTTTACGTACTAGTTACGGAGGTACCGTAACCACGGCACTAGAGGCACCGGTGTCGTGACTCACATGCATGAGAGTGATATCCTGCATCGTCCAACTCATGTTCAGTTTGGCCATTTTTTATATGTATGTTTAGTGGGGCGTATGGATGCATCCTAGGCTTATCAGTTTACAAGTTATCACGGTGAATGTGGTGTGTGCTCTACATCCTTCACTTTGGAGCTGATCCCTCCACCAAGCACAGTAATTAGAGGTCACCCCTTTACAGTTATTTAGAGGTCACCCCTCTAAAGCATGACGAGGTCACCCCTCCAGTTATTCATGCACGGTTGTTACAGCACGTGACCTATATAAACGCATGTTTCAGATTTAATAGTTAATAATTCAGTTTCAGTATTTTAAAATAGGTTTCTCAGATTGTATACAGGGTACTACTACATGTTACATACCAGTCTCATAACTTCATTTTTTGTCATTTATTTCATTTCTTTATGTACATACTTATCATGCTTTATATCCGTCCACTGAGCGTTATGCTCAGCCGTAGTTTCCTTTCATGTTTCCAAACGGCAGGTACACAGGGACGATCTTAGGACTTCTAAGAGAGTACATGCATTGGATGGGAGCTATCCAGACTCCTTTATTTTATGCACACATTTTATTACTTTGGTTGTTTGGACACTGTTTCGTCCTTTTTCTTTCAGTATTTAAATCTTTATATTTTGAGCTTATGTTTAGACTACCGATGTTTGATTCTGGTATTTCCGCATGGTCAGTTAATGTTTAATACATTGCCTTGCATGCTTTGATGACACGCCATAAATACATGTAACGGTCCATTTATCCAAGTGGGGTGTTACAGTGAATTCCTTGTAGCTCTCGAGGTAATTTAAGTTTTCATGCCACCGACCTACTCTCGATGTCATCTCAAATGGTCCAGACTAACGGGGACTTAACTTCCCACGTTTTCCAAAATATATAGCAACCTTTTCATGGTGATAGCTTTGGCAAAAAATTTCCACCTACCTCGATTTCCAAAGGTTTTCGCTTCACATCGTCATAACTTCTATGTCTACTACGACCAGTTAACAAACGATTCTTAGTTCGCACGATCATTTATTTTTCGGAATGAAATGAGCATAGTCAATCAGTCAACATTGACACAAATTGAATCACATTCAGACTGAGTTTTCAAGAGCTTAACAATGAATCCATTGTAAGTTGCTCCTACCTCACGAATGATAACGAATAACATAATCGTAATCACTTAAAGGCTAATTCATTTCTTTTTAATCCATAATACACTGTAGGCTCTCGCTATCGGTAGATACCGTACATTTGGTGCCATACAATTAATGTCTCTATAGACAAAGAGTAAAAATCACCGCACCTAATTACAAGTCATGGGTTGTGCAATTTCCTCATTCTTCCTAGGTTTTCTACAAGCATACACAATCAAAACAGCTCCAAATCATATAGGAGATGTATCACGATCAACAACAAAACCTTTAGTTCTTTCAGATAACGATAAGATCGGCGTGCTGCAGAGTTTTCTTTTCATGGTCTAAAAAGCTTTCTCTCTATTATCATCCTACACATACGGTTCATTCTTTTTAGTTAGCCTAGTTAATGGTTTTGATATCAAAGAGAATCCTTTAATAAACCTTCGGTATTAACCAGCCAAACCTAGAAATTGGCGTGCTTCAGTTGGAGCACTCAAATTTTCGATGGTTTCGATTTTTGCAGGATCAACATGTACCCCACTTTTCTCAATCACATGTCAGAGATTTTGTACAGAACTAAGCCAAATATCACACTTTGAGAGTTTCGCGTACAATTTTCGTTCTTTAACAAGTTCAAGATGATCCTTAAGTGTTCAACATGTTCTTCCTCGCTCTTCGAGCAGATTATAATATCATCAATGAAAACGATTACGAATTTATTAAGACACGGCTTACACATACAATTCATTAAGTCAATGAATACAGCAGGTGTACTGGTCAAACTAGAAGGCATAACACTAAACTCATAATGATCATCACGAGTTCTAAACGCCGTAATAGGAATATCTCCCTCGCGTATGCGAAGTTGATGGTAACTAGAACGAAGATCAATCTTGGAGAAAACACCAGAATTTTGAAGAAAACACGAGAGTTTTGAAGTTGATCAAATAGATCAAAATTTCTTGGAAGCGGGTAACGATTCTTGATCGTTAGCCTATGTAGCTCCCGGTAATCGATGCACATACGAAACGAACCATCTTTCTTCTTAGTGAACAGAATAGGAGTTCTACAAACTGACGAGCTCAGTCGAATAAAGCCTCTATCGGATAGTTCGTAAAACTGCACAAATAATTACTTCAACTCGGATGGTGTTAATAAACATGGCTCATGTGCCACAGTTGCAACACCAAGAATTAGATCAATTAGGAATTCTATTTGTCTTGGAGGCGGAAGCCTTGGCAAATCTTTCAGAAACATTTTGGGATAGTCACGAATGACTAGAGTAATTCTACTTACTTCTCTTACGATTCCTACTACGATACTTAAGCTAAGAATAATTCACAACCTTTTTCGATATACTTACGATCTCTAATGCATAAAAAGAATTTTCATTTTGGAATTATTTTTCCCTTCAGTAACCTCATCTGCCTTGCCTTGGATTATGTGTCCCACGAGCTAATAAGCCATGCAGACAACTTCACAAATAGTAAATGGCTTAGAAGAAGTCACATCACCGCGTATATTCTTGGTCAGCCGTGAATATACTGATTGACCTTGACGGTTCGGGTTCCACAATTCTTGGACATAAAGGAGTCAACTTGTGGAAACACTTGATATATCTACCAATGTTAGTTCCCATCAGTTTCAGGTTGCACAACACTTGCTCCATACTTTTTAGATGCTTCAAGGACAAGCTCCTCAGTTAACCGTTTCCTCACCTTAGTCCATGGTGTCCCATAAGTAACGATACATATGGAAGCAAGTCTGCCATCCCACCTAGTTAATGCACGAACTTGGAGAGTAGCGATTTCAAACTGCACCTTATCCTCTTGATTAGGGTCACTGATTCGAAAGACTGACGTGAGCTTTTTAACAACTGACACAATCCTCCATCATCTTTAGTCCCCTTAAGAGTCTACGGTTTGCACTTAATGAATGAAGTGTAGTTATAGCCTCTAACTTCGGGCACATTTGTTCCATCCGTACCACGAACATTATCGGCTCCAGCTTCAGCTCCACCGGTTCCAGTTCCACCAGTTTTTAGCTTCAGCTCCAGTTCCAGATCCATCATTCATGTTGGCCATGAATTCAACTAAATATACAGCAACTTATTTACTAATAACTTGGCACGTTCGTGCTTCAGTCTTAGCTTTCATTGACTGCCTGATTCATGTGCAACTCAAATCAATCTTAATGAGTATTCATTCAGTAATTGCGTTATACCACATGAATTTAGATGAGAAAAGCAAAGAAAGATAATAATAGAACGATGTAGAATTAGAAATCAAAAGATAGTCATTCCATTGATCACAAACTAGTACAAGTTGTATTATTAAGCATTATAGATAATCATCGTCTAATGCCATCCAACTTAAAAGACTAGTCCTACTAACTGATGTCACAGTTTAGTTAGGGATTTATTTAAAGATACTACAATTGATAAACTAATCCACTAAGATTTACTAGGTAATTCACATGGCTAAGAAGGCTCCTCGGTCCCACAAGAAGAAGATTTTTTCAGTGTTTTTCAGAGACGCTTGATATCCTCCTCAATTGGCGATTTTGGAACAGCCCCAATACAATCATTTCACGATCAAAGAATTAGAGAAACAAAATCAAAGAATGAATCCAACAAACAAATTATGAGTCAATAAGAGTTTAATCACGCAGATGCTGTATGCTTAAGCCCACACGTTTATGAATCATGATTTCCATGGATTGATCAAGTCTTTCCAAATAAGATTCAGAAATTTGTGGTCCAACAATTTATAATTTCCTTTTTCAAATAAATGGCCAATTTATTTCAACGATTATAAATCACTTTATTTAAGCATCGCCAGCTCAACGCAAAAGATCAAGATCGAATCAAATGAGAAACTAACTTAGGAGAAAATGATCAGTGATATGATATGGAATCCTGGTTGGCATGTGAACACCATAACAATCAATCTCAATTCCTAATAATCAATAGTACCATCTTAGACAAACTTGTTTTTATCAAAACAGTATAATGTCAAAGATTAATGAAAATGCAGATTAAATTTGCTAAACGAAATGAACGAATTGATAAATCAAGAATAAGAACCTAGGAATCAAAATCCTTGTAACCAAGAGAATATCATCAAGAATATTAACCATTTCGTTGGGATCATGTATATCCACAACTTAGTTAGTCTCGATAATAACAGGATTCATTTCAGGAATAGCTTCGGCGCTAGCATTAAAATGACTAGGGTGGCTTCGTGACAATCTACGTCGTATAAACATCTCATATAAGCATAAAATTATCATTTATAATTAAATAAATGAGAACATACCTTGTAATTCACAAGTACAAATAATCAATAAAGATTATAACAACATATATATAATGCCATATATATATAAATACTATCATTCTCGTCCCCAATCTGTAACACCCCCAATTTCGGTCATAGCAGCGGAAGGGTCCTTGGGTTTTACTATCATGGTTCAATCTCATAATCATAGAAAACGGCTTAAAACGAGTCGTTTTAATAAACATCCATTCATTCTCATTCAATAAAAGTACAATTTCATACACGGTCCGAGATAACTTCAAGTTTACAAAACCTAGTAAATGGTAAAAATTATTCGAATGGATATAATTTATAAAAGCGGGCCAAAACATTTCAAATAAGCAAGCTTCACGAAACCGCCTTCCTCGAGTGCCTTCCCAATGGACCTGAGATAAAACATGCTAAAAAGTCAGCAAAATTTGCCGAGTGAATCTATAGAGTTTTAATTTAAATAAAGAGAAAACAAGTATTCAAAATAACCTTCCAGGGTTAATAAATCATCGAAAGACAATTATGTTGTACGGACATAATTATCGGTGTCATTACATAAGCCTCGTGACATTGAACGTTAACATATATTATTTTAGCCCAACACACCTAGCCAAGTGCGTATATTTCTCTTATACAATGCATCCGATGTTTCATTACTAACGCATCACAACACCACGCGATAGCTAGTCGCGATCGGACTGGGCGTCACCCCGATAGATTTATCCATAGTATTAGCGTTACTTCGATTAACAATTCACGATTCATGGGTCTTTTAAGGCTAAACTAAACTTATGTAATAACTTTCATCTAAGCATACAATCGGGTCCCTTGTGTTCAATTTTTAAAAGAAAGAGAGATTACCACAACTTCTCGTTGCACCCTTCATTTATAATAAATGATTTTCCAATAAGTAGAGTTTCCACAACTTCTCGTTGCACCCATACTTTTTTAATAATTAGGGTTTCCACAAGTTCTCGTTGTACCCTTTATTTTAATAAAACAAGCATGTTATCCCCCTCGCGGGTTTTATAAAACAAGTAAACATGTTAAAAGTGAGGCTATAGACTCACCTTAGCCAATAGTGGTAATGATACGATCTCCGACGATTAGTGATGCCCGTTTAAACACGAAAACCGCAACCTACCAAATAAGGCGCGTTCATTAATAATCGACTTAAGTATAAATCATACTTAAATAATATAAAAATCAAAATTACAAAATCATGACAATCCCGAAAAAATATACAATACAAGTGTTATTCTATACCCTTTTATCCAACACTATTCTTTTAAACATTGACACTCTTGACATTGACCCGTCATAAGACGCCAAGTCAACGCAAGTCAACTTATCATTTTACTTCCCTCGGACCAGTAACTAAGTCATTTATATAATGACTTAACACTTGAGTAAATCACCATGTCCAATAGTGAATACTCAACTCACGCCACATAAGCATTGGACTATGTGTCCAAAATACCAATCAGCATGTACACTCCAAATGTACACACCAATCTACCCTATCTAAACTTGTCCGTTTTCGACGAAACTTGGTGACAAACTCCCTTATA
Organism: Glebionis coronaria; assembly: GCA_025667525.1. Lineage (NCBI taxonomy): Eukaryota > Viridiplantae > Streptophyta > Magnoliopsida > Asterales > Asteraceae > Glebionis > Glebionis coronaria. The sequence continues at coordinate 685,738,118 of CM046874.1, forward strand.
ATCTGTATAAGACACAGTTAAAATTTCATCCAATGGTTCACATTTTAAAACCACCTGCTCGACACATCTCTAGATTATAAAAACCGGACAATTTTACGCCTTCGACTTATAAATTTTTTTTTGACTTCTCTAAACAACTCCGTTTACAAAACCGACACTCGAGTTTGAAAATAGACTCATGACCTGAGGTTTAGAAACTTACAACAGCCCTTGACTATTTTCAAAACTCATTCTGTAGTCCCCGAGATTCGATCCAAATATTGACAACAATTTTCGGATTGTGTCAACACTCGTTTTCCGGTACACGATAATCAAATCATCATAACTTCTCGCTCGTTTGGAGCTAGAAGCTCTACTTTATTTCAAATCAAAGCTAGAGAAATTCTCTACTACACTATCCCATTAGTTAATCAATAACTCAAAATTAAAACATCCAAAAATAGCCTACAACTCACTGCCCAAAATCAACTCTTTAAAAAGCATACTAAAATAATTTTTCAAGCTAATCTAATCATTTTTCTATCAATCATAGCACACTAATACCATTCCCCATCAATATTAACACTTGCATGTTGATCAAAACAAAAATCAAAGATTAAAAATCAAACTTTTTATATCAAAATAATATGATCTTAACTAGATCATTACATGCATGATTATAAAAATACCTTCAAGAATTTCTTATTTTTATCAAAATTCAAAACTTGTTGCATGTAGGTAAATTTGGTATCAATATGATCACCATCAAATTTGGGGAATGGGACTTTGATTAGATTTAAGAGATTCAAGATGGATCATAAGAGCGGACGGTATGGCTGGCTGGTGGCTGGCTGGCCACGACGGCGCGAGGCCACGGCGGCGCCAACCACACCGTGGCTCGCGTCGTCGGGTTTTTTCAAATTTTTTTTTTATTTTTTTTGAAAATTTAAAAAAGTTACCGTTTTTTACCGTTGGGCAACGGCTATTTTTTTCCATGTTTTTGACCGTTTTCGGGTGTTAAATACCCCTTTTTCATATAATTTCACTATATATCACACAAACACGTATTATTTTCTCAAATTCACACACTATTTTATCAATATGAATCCCGGAAGTTCCGATTTGTCCTCTATTTACGAAAACTACGATCAAGAAGATATGGAAGATTATGCCCGATATCTTGAATATTGGGAACAAATTGAGATGTTAGATGAGGAAGATCAAGAAACTAGGAGTAATGCTGGTCCTCGCGTTAGTACATACATCCCACGTGAACGAGAAGATGCGGAAAGAAGACTTATGGCCGATTATTTTGGTGACCTTGAAACTCCGCCAAAGTATCCGGAGGATCGATTCCGACGAAGGTATCGTATGAGTTCTACCCTTTTTAGAAAAATATTTCATGATATAAGTAGTTACAACGTTCATCCACTACCACCCTACTTCTATTTCTTTAAACAACGTAAGGATGCAACAGGTCGTTTAGGTTTTAGCCCCACTATGAAATGCACATCGGCAATACACCAATTGGCATATGGTACAACGCCCGATTTACTAGATGAATATTTGCAAGTAGCCGAGCGTTGTTCACGTGAATGCTTATGGAACTTTACCAAATGCATTTATGTATTGTATATTGAAAAGTATCTTAGAACACCTTCGCCTGAGGATGTACAACATATTTATGATTTGCACAATAGGAAACATAATCTCCCGGGTATGCTTGGTAGCATAGATTGTATGCATTGGGAATGGAAAATTGTCCTAAAGCGTTACATGGTCAATTTAAAAGGCGTGATAAAAAATACCCAACACTTATGCTCGAGGCTGTTGGTGATCAACAGTTATGGATATGGCATTCTTATTTTGGGGTGTCGGGGGCAAATAACGACCTTAATGTTTTATATGGTTCACCGTTATTTGATAACCTTCTTTTAGACGAGGCTCCAGATACTGAATTTGTTGTTAACGGTAAAACATACAAGCAAGGGTATTATTTAGCAGATGGAATTTACCCTCAATGGGCTTCTTTTGTTAAGTCGTATACAATTGCAACGGACGAAAAGAAAATGAAATTTAAAAGGGTTCAAGAAAGCGCTAGAAAAGATATTGAGAGAGCGTTCGGGGTATTACAAGGTCGATGGGGGATTATTCAGCAACCCGCACGAAGTTTCCAAGTCAGCACGCTTAAAAGAATCATGTATTGTTGCATTATACTACATAACATGATATTGGAAGACAAAAAGTTTGACATTAGTGAATATGACCATATGTATGCTCCGCCTGAAGCATTTCTCCAACGAACTTGGGTGGAACGGTGTGAGACATTTAGAAGGAAAAATAAGGAACTTCGGGATAGGAAAGTTCACGATTCTCTTCGACGTGATCTCGTTGAGCATTTATGGAACCTTAATCATTGATGTTTTTTTTATTATTGTTATTTTTTTTAAATGTAACTTTTTTTTCGTGTATTATTTTTTTAAAAATTTGTATTTGTATTTTTATTATGAATGAAATGTGTTTTTAGTTTAAAATTAATTGTTGAAAAAAAAAGTTGAGTGACGACGACACGAGAATTCTCGTGTTAACCAGGGAGGGGGTTGAGCCATCGTGGGGAGTTTTGGTGTCGTGGGAGTAAAAAGTGTTGTGGCATCACTTTTTGCCTACGACACGAGCACGACGGCTCAACCACACCGTGTGCTCTAAGAAGTTTATGGTGTTTGTTTGATGTAGGGGGCGGCAAAAGAGAGGAAGAAAGAAAGAGTGTGTGTTTATTTTTTATAAAAATGGTGTGTAGTGGAAGTTAGGTGTAAATTTTTGTTTATATAGTATTGGTAGTGGAGGGACTAGTTTTGCCAATAATGTATAGTTTTGGACCAAAAAGTAATTAAATAATTTAAAGGGTAGAAAATGACTATTTGTCAAATTTGAAAATATTTACGGGACTCAGGTTTCGTAAAAATACTTTTTAAGAGTTAAAACGCTTCATAAATATAATAATATAACTTCGACACGACTTAAAACGTAATTAAATCAAAAATGTAGAAAATATTAAATATCGAGACAATCGATAATAAAACGTAAATTTTTGGGCATCCATCGGTATCGCGATCATTAGTAGTTCTCGTCATTCGTTAAAACGTAAAACACGAGAAATAAAAATAAATATCATTCATATGATAATTTGAGAATATAATATCGATACTTAATGTATTTCTTGTCGGTTTTCATCTAAACGACATTCTTACGTTAAGTTTCAAACTATAACCTTCTCGGTTAGCCGAAAATTTAAAATTCTCATTAAAGTAAACTTATAATATTTAATAGTCGAGATTAAAATATCGACCTGAAATTGACGGATTGTCACAAGTTCACATGACCGGTTGTTTACATTACTCTCTATATTAAAACTTGGGATAGTAGGTCAAAATCCTACGTGGCAAAGTTAAATGACAAAATTACCCTCATCTTCAACATTATTCATCTTTAATCTATTTGATCCTTCACTTGTTTTTCTATATCTTTTATTTGATGCATTAAGCTTAAAATCATCTCGTCTTTTTGATCCTCGGGTATATATTCCATATCTCCTTCAAGATTCATATCACGAGACTTACTCAACATCATATTAAAGATGTCATAACCGGGATATCTATTCACTATCGAGGATGGAAATCCGTATATTACAATCCTAAACGAGAGGCCTTTTTAGGCGTTGCAACAACCATATTGGACTAGACTCTTGTGAAACATAAAATGTGGTCCGAAAGGGATCTACTAATTTTTCTCTCAAAGTATAGCCCAACTTAATACATGCCTGGAAAGATTCACCCTGATCAATTGATGGACTATACAATCAACTGTTTATGGTCCCCTTCATCCGTGCCAACTCTTTATTACTCCATTGTTCCGTCACTTTGTCTCCTTACAAGGGTATCTCTTTTTCCTTCAATAAGTTATCACTCAATTATTGTTTGTGCACCTTACAAACAGGGTTAAGAAATAAGCGAATAATTATCACCTATTTCTTACAACTTTGTTGATATATAAGTATCAAGCGGAATGTTTCTCCCGTTCGCATACATCATAGTCTTCATCCCAACATTCGAATTCCTTGAATTCCTGCAATCGGGTGAGACTACAAGAGGTGGTGGAATGATCGCAGAATCTGGCTATAAAGAGAAGGTCAACACCAACAAAAACATTCAGATAATATAAAAATAAAATATATATATATAAAGAGAAAAAAACATGACAGTGGATTGGTGAGCTGAAAAACACATCAAGCCCATGTGACAGGGAAAACCGACTATCAATCGGTCACCTCTCTTTAATAATTTCATTGTAACTTGTATAAACGTTAAGTATCACTAGCATGGACCCGCGCAATGCGGCGTCGAGTACTCATAATCATTTTTTAGGCTAACAAATATTTATACTTATCCATTAAGTTTGTATTGTTAAAATCATAAAAAATCGGAAAAAAAACCTCTAAATTAAAAAAAAAAAAAATAGTTAATAAAAATATAGCAAAATGGATATCGAATTAAAGAGCATAAAATTTTAGATAATATGGTGAAATTAGATTATAAAAATAACAAATTAATAAAAAAAAAAAAATTTTTAAATGTTATTTAAGTAGGTTGTTACAAAAGTTTGTTACAAAAAGTTGTTAGAAAATGTTATACTATATAATGTTTATAAAGATATCAACAACTTGCTTTATTTAGTAAGAAAAAAAGTCTGAATTTTCAGCCTTTCTATTTTAAGAAGGTCCCAAATGCTTTATATAGTAGTATAAATATTTAACCAACCCGTAAACTTGAGTAACTTAGAAACACAAAATGAAAGTTTAATGACTTAGAACAATTTTTTTGTAAACTTTAGTAAAATCTTTGCATATTAACCCAACCACCCAAACTTTAAGCGGACGAATAACGTTGAATACCAAAAAATGATGACCGGAGAATAATATTGATAAGTTTGAGACTGGTATGATGGTGGCGACGATGAATCATGATTTGTGGACGATACAATTAAGATTGTTGTTGGTGCATTGGTTGATTAATAGGGAGTTGAAATAACTTTTTTTTATAAAAGGTTGTTGATGTTTGTATATATACAAAACTTGCGGGTTGAAAATTATCGAGTGGTGTGTGACCAAAATGATAAATGGAATCACGTGTTAGAACGTTTTGTTGGCGTGCGGTTTTCGATGATTTGGTATTGAGAGTTTTTGGAAGATATTTTTTGAGTTGAGAAGATTAGGTTAAGTGAATAAAGGTTGATTTATACTTAAAAAAAATGAAGATTGATTTTGAAGGTTTGTATAAAAATGGAAGAGTATTCATGTATCGGTAATGTAAATTAATTTAAAATTTTAATGACAATTTTTTTCTCCTATAAGATATGAAATAGTCGAATTACTAATTGTTGGGGTTTTGATGCTTGTGCCAAGCCAAGCCCACGACTTTAGTTAGTCGAATAAGTGATTGGGTCTTGCGGTTTTTGGTTGATGCACTATCTTACTTGGTTATCGTTATGATGCGTCTTCGATTTCCATGACCTAATACACCAACCTCATCAATTGTGGGTGATCTAACTTAAGATGGCAATTTTTGACTTGCCATGAAACTCAACATGAAACTGATACGAAAATTAATAGGTTTAGACCAAGTATAATAAATCTTGGGTTAGATTTAGATCGGTTCACTTGACCCATTTATTAAACAGGTTAAATTCGAGTTAAAAAAAAATAAATACGTCGACTCGCCAACTCGTTTAAGATTTTTTTCTTATATTAAAAATTATTACTATTTAATTATACTTGTTAACTAAGTTAACAGATAGAACCGTAAACTATTTAACATGTTTAGCACATGTAATGTTCAAACTTTTGTGTATAAACCTCTTATAAAAAAGCCAAAATACAAAAAAAAAATCAAATGAAAAATAGTTAATAAAAAAAAAAAAAACAATATTGAATATGTAAGGCTCAGATCTATAATACGGATCAGAAAAACGGGTCAGTCACGCCATGGCTGCAAATCCAACCGGATTGCCCCGCCAAGATACGGGCCGAGTTCACCGTTTCCAATCCAACACTCAGACCAAATACTTTTATAAAAATCATCACAGCCTCTTTATTATATAAATACCATCCATAACCAAAAATCCCACAGGCCACAAGTGATGAAATGAAATGAAATAGAATGAAGAAAGGTCGCTTTGTGTTCGATCCGCATGCATGCTTGGTTTTTTTGTGAAAAAAAATGGGGTGATGAAGTCATTGGCTCGATATGTCCCGACGTGAACGAGACAGATCGGGTCATGTTGTGGCGAGTGAGAGGCAAAAAAACCACTTCTAAAAAAAAACCATGATCTCACTTGCTGCCGGAGCCTTTTTTTTTTGTTGGTCTGAGTGTTTGAAACCCCATTTTTTGAGATGGGGTTATTGTGAGAGTTTGGTGGATATATGGCGAGTAGGTGAGTGGTGATTTGAAGTTTGTATTGTGGTCCTTGTTGTTGGGACTTTTACATTTTGTACACTAATATTTTGTCAAAATTTACATGTTTATAGAAATCAGTAATAACTATGGGAGGTGATTTGCACACTTTATAAATTGACTAGACGAGTACCCGCGCATAGCGGCGGAAATTGTCTAGCAACAGATAATTAACACGATGTGATATTGTGGTAAGTGTTTCGGTGACGTTCAAAATATAACGTCAAAAGATTAAACTTTTATTGCAAAGCGTTGTAACATGTTATAATTCAAAATATCTTATAAGTATGTTACAATTGGATGAAAGGGTGCCATTTGTTTAATTAACCAAAGTTTATATCTTTTTTAATGAATAAGATTTGCATGTAGTAGTTTTTAGTGGGACCCACATTTTTCAAGCATTCAACATTTTCAACTTTCAACCAAAAGGATACACCCTTTATAATGTATTATAGATATAGATTAGTGGGACCCACATTTTTCAACCATTCAATATTTTCAACTTTCAACCAAAGGGATACACCCTTTATAATGTAGTATAGATATAGATTAGGACACTCTAAATATTTATATATGGACATTTATACCCTTATATTGATAGAGTAGGCAAATTTCGACACACATATTAAGGGTAAAAATGTCCACAAACAAACATTTAAAATGTCCCCATCAGTTTATGTAGTGTGCAAATCACCTCCCAATAACTATATATAGCGTGAGACGTGATGTAAGATGACACAAAATATAAAAAGATATATACGATATTACTTAAAAAAAAAGATTAGACGCTCACTTTTTATTTAATGCTAAAAATTAAGTAACAGAACAAATAAAACATGTTAATGTAGTAAAAAATCAGATTTAAGTAATACAATATTTAATGAATATGTACAACTTTATATCTATTTTATATAATAAAATAAAATATATTACAACTCTATATAGCACAAATATTAAATGTAAGAATTAAAAACATTTCCATATTTAGGTGTAATGTACAAATTTTTTAAGCTACAAAGAATTAAAAACATTGCTTTAAATACTACCATACAATGTTTGAATAATTTTACAAAAGAATTTTGAAATCATTTTCTGTTACTTATTTGATATGTATTTTTAAAAAGTTCTTTAATGAAATTTAATTACAAACTGTTGTGAATATAGATAAAGAATAAGTGGTATATGCAAAGAGTAAGAATAAACAAGAAGTAGAGAGGAGAATTATTCATTGATCATTGATAAAGGAGAATACAATATGTATTTATAAGATACTATTAGGGTAAAACCCTAATGGCTAATTGGGCCATGGGCCTTATAGGACATCCACATTAATATTATTCATAACACTCCCTCTTGGATGTCCACATTAATAATACGCTTTTGAAAATGCTACCTCGTTAAAAACCTTATCAGGAAAACCCAGTGGGACAAAACCATGACTAAGGACAAAAAGAGTGTAGCGTATATCTCCCTCTGATAACTAAATCACTTGAGATCTTTTAGTTGACTTGTTCCATTGTTGTACATTAACTCCATAGTGTTGACGTAGAAAGTATCTTGGTAAATAGATCTGCCAAATAACCGCTTGAACAAAATGTCTTGTCTTGTCGCCATTGATGGACATCAACTCCATATTTATCCATTTGAACAGTATGCCTTGTTAAAAACCTTACTAGATAAAACCCAGTGGGACAAAAACCTAGTGAAGGAAAAATACATCATTCCTTTATACGACCGAAGTTGTTTTCTTATTAAAAACCTTGCTGGAAAACCCTGTGGGGACAAAACCATGATCAAGGAAAAACTAAACATTACTCCTTTATACGCTCAAGGATGTTGCCTCATTAAAAACCTTGCCGGAAAACCCTGTAGGGACAAAACCTTGGTCAAGGGAAAAAGAGTGCAACACGTATCTTGTCTTCCCCTGATGATCACATCACTTAAGCTCATTGAAACAATGAAATGCACATGAAGTGTCTTAATGCCAAGTATTACCATTTTTAAAAAGTTAATTGTTCATACACTTTCTAGTATGACATATCTAAATCGATATTGTGATCATCATTATTATAAATCAAGGAGTTCATTCCAATCTCATGTGACCTCATAAACATGATAGTCATTTATCCATATAAGGATATAACTTTGTCTTTAGCTTTCATGATGTACACATATTTCATCCTTAAGATGTTTAATTTTAGAGCTAAGACAAACTTTGTCTTTTGTTTCAAATTCAATTTTCTATGCATCCAATCGCCTTAATAATCATAATTCTTTATTTGGCACAATTCTACACACTAAGGAGATTATAACATATATGCACAAAACATGATTAATTTAGTACAATCAAGTAGTATTCTGGAGAAATTTTCTTAAGCATTTAAACCACTAGCATGCTCCATGCATTTTATATGCAATAACCATCACATGAGCTCTAATCATATCATATATCTTTTAGACGCATATCACTTATTTATCGTATTGCCAGACTATTACAATATTTATTGGATCCACCACATGTGAACATGTATCTACATGATCATTTTCAAGTCTTTGAGAAAATATATATGTGCCATCATTTGTAACTTATGTATATTTCAATTTCGTTTCTCATAAAGACCGTTGCATATCCAATAGGGTGTATAAATGGACTATAAGCCTCAATCATATGTCTCATCACAAGAGACTTCAATTATTCATTGCTTTCTCGCGTCATTATATTTTGGCCATTCATGTATCCATGATCCTCACATTTACTTTAGCGCTATATAATTTATTATCATTATCATGCAGTTTATCATATATATATATATATATATATCCATCGACGTCGATTCATTTAGTTTCGATTCCACACTTCACTAGACAATGCATTCTATCACTTATTGAGATCTCATAATACTTTATGTACCCGGGGTTTTCTCAATTACCTTCATGTCTAGTGTCTCTTTAGGAGACTATCATGGGGTCTTTATTACCTCGATTCGACCATCTTAATTTTCTTGCTCCATATTATCTCTTCAATCGAGAATTTTCATTGGAATCGAATAGTCTGTCACGTTGTAGACGTGCCATAGACTTACTACCAATCATTGGTTTTATTGTTGGGACACTCATTTTAATTGGAGCACTAGCAGCGTTTGTGATCTAGTCACTTTATTTAGGTCACTAACCTTGTCTGGCAATTACTAGATCTGGAATGTAAATTGTCCCATGAACTTTATGTTCATATTCATTACTTGTGAGGATCAAATTTTCATTATTATAATTCATTCCAAATTTCTCGCTGCTCATTCTCCCCTGAATGAATTATCATTCTCAAAATCCCATTGTGTGCGTTGTGGTGGACTTATTATTATATATGTCACACATTTCAATATCTCATATGGGAACTATATGGTTTGTGACCAAAAACCATTATAACGGGGAAGATTCATTATTAAATGTTGGCAAGATGCGAATTAATAAGTTATAATTGCCCCATAACCAAAACTTTTGTTCTCATAATTATTTGCTTTGCAATTATCTGAACACGTTTTATAAACGTTTCAACAAAATCAATTCACATATGAATATGTGTTATCTTTAAGTTCACATATATACCAATAATCACCCAATACTTTATTCACCACCATTCTTAATATTTTGTTTGGAAAATCATGCTCACATCGAGCCACTAATTACGCCAACTTTAAGTTGCGTATTTGATGATCATTTTGACGATGCATCGATTTTATAACTCAAAATGATCCACATGAGACATGTATAGGCCCATACATGCTCTTTTTATCTTTTCCAATATTTTAAGGAATGAGTCCTTATTCATATTCAGTGGTGATAAGTAATGAACTTTAATTGAGAACAATAAAGATAATCAAAATCATCTTTGAAGAAACTCATAGTTCTTCTATAATTTTCGCATCATCATTGATCCGGAATGGTTCAACCGGTCATACTAGAATAATGTTAGGCACATAAACCTTTCATTTATTATCACAAGTGCTTCAATTGCACATTTTTATATAAAATTTGAATAATATGCAAAGCTCATATTTCTCCGACAGCTCTTTTATTCATTCAAACGATTTAGTATTCACATTAACGTTCGCACTATCAAAAAATTTAACACAATCCATACTAATAAAGCATTGCATTATCCAATTAAACAAGGCATTCGTTATGTAACTACATCAATTAATTGTAAGTAAAATTTTAACATTCACATAAATCGATCTCCATAGTTTAAATATAGTACCGTATATTTTGAATATAAAATCTGACTTATACACATTGATATTAATGATATATCACTAAAGATTTCTTCTTCATAAGCAAAATGTCCAAACCTTATGCACATTCATGACACATGAAAACGAGTCACACTACGCATACCCAATAATCTTCTTACTGTTTCATATATGACCCCTTAATGTATATCGTAATGCACTGATCTTATTAACACCAATCATTTTATTGGAAAAAACTACCATCAAGCATGCAAACGTTTTTATGATAATACACAATATTTGAGCAAATGTTGATGTATGCGTGGGCATAAAAGGAAGCATAAAGTAATCAAAGAAATAGCACATTAACTAGACATATGATATCGATAAAACTCATGGTCTTATAATCGTTTAGTTAAGAGTAAGTATATTATGTTATAGTTGTAAGACCTCACAGTAAATTCTTTTTCTAAATAGAAGCTAATTTGTTCATATTCAAAAACTAAAAATAGTTCACTATTTTACTCCACTTTAATTACAATTCATGAAAAAAAAAATTCAAAATAATTTCATAACCGAGTTGAAAGAGCACATCATACAAATGAAGAAAAATTGTCTTAGATCTTGTAAAGGAATAATCGAGAAAAATCTATGTCAAATGTATATAAAAAGTAACTACATGGCCTAGTAAATGTAGGCAATCTTTTTAGAACAAGTTGTATCAATTTTAAATCCTACACAAAAACTCATAACTATTCCTGTTTTAGTGTGACACATAAAGTTAATATCACCTACAGAGTATATATTACATAGATAAGAGTTGCAAAGTGACAATATACAATGGCCCCGATGCATGTTAACCCATTAAAAATGTCATGATTCAACTTGATTTTTATTGAAAATAACATACCACTAGTATCAAAACTACTAAAGAATCTCAAAATTGCTTATTTTGATAAGTACTAATCTTAAACGATGTTCAATACAATCGCAAAGTTAAATATCGAATGTGACCAACTCACGCGTTTATGCATACCTCATTGACACTTAAGCTTGAAGATGCTATTTCATGAGACCACTTGTTTACATGTTAAAATTATAGTAACAAGAATTGAAGATAGTAACAAGACTTTGAAAACGTGGTATTAAATCAGCTAAAAATTATAGATAACACGGCCAATTATTATCACTAAGTAATATTATTTATCATCTTTTCTTTCTGATAAAGTCCATCATTTAACAAAAAAAAAACAATAACAATGTTTATATAAGACATATTTAAAAGCAAATCTAGCGATTGTAAATCAAAGGATTTATATATGTGGTATCATAAAGCAAAAGCAACTTAACATGCCAAGTAAGTAATATTAGCTAGCTTATTAGGTGTCGCACTTAGCAATACATAAGATTCACATATTAATGCTATAAAACAGCTTTATCATATTTATTATCATGAATTGATGAATATAATATGTATAACTTTATATATCTAATTTATTTTATCATGCAAGTATAAAACTCCCATACAAATGCATATATGATCTTTATGTCTAGTAATAATTTTAATCTAAACGAAAATACTTGTCCTCATTAATTAGTATGAGAATGAATGTTCTTAAATAAAAATATAATACGCAATGTTTTGACTGTTTATTTTTCTTCGCTGTAAAATAGTAATAAATCGTATCCATCTATAAGAAAAACTAATTAACCATATTAATATTGCGTGTTCATCGTTATAGCAGATCAACAACGTAAGTAGCTAGTTATGATATATAAGACCTGATCTAATGTAATATTACTGACAAAATCAACAAATAGAATTATGAATATGAGATTCTCTTAAACGATGATCTGACACGTAAAGAAAAACTTAACCGATCAATAGCTAAGCATTAAAAGTTTTGTAACATACAACAATATCTTTTATGGACCACATAATATTGTTAATTTACTTAAATAAATAATAAAAATATTACCAGCCATCAATAGCCATTAAATCACTTCAAAGTTATTAGTCATATAATATTAATTGTATGCTCAGCTTTTTAGCTTAGAATATCTCAGCAAACGATGATATTATCCGTATTAACAAAGTCATGCATGTATAACTAGGGTTTATGAATTACCTATTTGTAATCAACATCGATATTCTTGTTATTAATGAGTATGTACATATTAAAGAATTCATGGCCATAATTTAAGAATAGATCGATCTATACATCGTGTCAACTTAAAAAAAACTTTTTTCATCTTTATATTTTAAAAGCAAATAAAAGCATGAACTATAAATTAACGAGATAATATAAATATCATATCAGTTTATTTAAATAACTTAGAACAATCAATCACGTGCCATATCATGTATGTGAAAGATGGAAGACGTACCAGTATGCCGTAACATGTATGTCAAAGATGGAAGACGTACCAATATCAAATTGTTAGAGCGTGCTGATAACGTGTTGTGAATATAGATAAAGAATAAGTGGTATATGCAAAGAGTAAGAACAAACAAGAAGTTGACAGGAGAATTATTCATTGATCATTGATAAAGGAGAATACAATATGTATTTATAAGATACTATTAGGGTAAAACTCTAATGGCTAATTGGGCCATGGGCCTTATAGGACATCCACATTACTAATATTATTCATAACACAAACCGTTTTTTTTTTGGAAAGTTTGTTTTTCAAAAACGCGTTTCTATATTACTTCACTTATCCGAATAAACTGAGAAGCGAATCGAAGGACACCCCTAGGCTATGTAATCACATTTGCCGATTTGTTGTTCTAAAGAAACAAACACCGGAATAATACAATCAAAACATTCTCGTCTCCTTGAAAAAAAAAGCCAAAAAAAAAAAAAAAAAATCAAATGGAAAATAGTTGATAAAAAATTGAAGAAAAAACAATAGTAAAATGCAAGGCTCAGATCTATAATACGGATCAGAAAAACGGGACAGTCACGCCATGGCTGCAGATCCATCCGGATCGCCCCGCCAAGATACGAGCCGAATTCACCGTTTCCAATCCAACACTCAGACCAAATATTTTTATAAAAATCATCACAGCCTCTTTATTTATATAAAACCCATAAACAACATTAATCCCACAGTCCACAAGTGTAATGAAATGAAATGAAACAGGGTAATCAAGGTCGCTTTGTGTTCGATCCCACATGCATGCTTGGTTTTTTTGAAAAAAAATGGGGTGATGAAGTCATTGGCTCGATATGTCCCGACGTGATCGGGTCATATTGTGGCGAAGTGAGAGGAAAAAAACCACTGATGTAAAAAAGCCATGATCTCACTTGCTGCCGGAGCCTTTTTTTTGTTGGTCTGAGTCTTTAGAACCCCATTTTTTAAAGATGGGTTATTGTGAGAGTTTGGTGGTATATGGTGAGTACTGAGTTGGTGATTTGAAGTTTGTATTGTGGTCCTTGTTTTTGGAACTTTTACATTTTGGTACACTAATGTTTTGACAAACTTTACATGGTTATCATATCATAAAACATTTTATGCATCATCTTTTCATTACATTTTTAAGTATTACAAATTATAAAATATGTTATATAAGTCAGTTAAGCATGATTCATAAATCATTTTATATACTTTTTCATAAATAAATTTTTAAGTAATAATTTTTTTAAAAGATGTTGTACAAGTCAATTAAGTATTACCATTATATTTTTAAAATTAATTTTAATTAATACATGATATAAATTATATGTTACAAGTATACATTAATTAATATATTAAACATCCTAATTTTTAAAATACCTCTAAAATGAATAATACATCTTATTATACATATTGTACAACTATTAAAACAAAAAAAAATCATACAAATTACAAGTCGGTGGTTTTAGAATCAGACAATGTCAACGGATTTAATCGAAAACTATAAAAAAAACCCGGCCGAAACCTATGAAAATAAGCAAACCAAACCAGACCGAGATAATTTTTTTATCTTCCGCTGATTAATCATAGGGTATCAGCCGTCGCATTACACGGGTAATCGTGCTAGTATAAAGTAAATACTCGTATAGAGAAAGGTTATACATAGCGTCAGACGTGGCATAAGGCAACACAAAATACAAATATTTATATATTTATATCATATATACTAGGGCCCCGGTTTGGTCAGCCAGTGTTGCCTAGGTAATTTATCGGGATATACCTTTCTTGTTGGGTGAAAGGCTCGGTACCAAAAAGGTAAACGGACTTAATACGGTTCCGCCAAATACCGCTTTTTTTATATTATACACACTAGCTTCAAAGCTCACCTAATAGGCGGCTAGCTTTAAAAGTAATGATTTAAAATCATAAAGGTAGAATATTATAAATAACATAAAATGATATAATAATTAAAACAAAGTTAAAGCATTGTGTCATTTGCTAAAAATCCACAAAAAGAAATCCATAAAAACTTATTGTTTCAACCAAAAAATGGCTAAAGAAATAAGGGCAAAACTTATTGTCGATTAAGAAGTTCTATATAAGAAACGTTTGTTGTAGAATTGCAACGGTTGTCATTTTTGTGGCAGCATAAAACTTTTGTGATGGATACCCTCAGATGACTCGTTTAAACTTTTAATTTTCCCACTTGGTTCTTGTCAACACTAAAATGTTATGCCTGCCCTTTTGAATCATAAACCTGAAAATTAAACAAAAAAATTATTTTTACTGTTTTAGTCCTTGACGATTTATGACATATATATCTTATCGTGCATGGGTTGAACCATGATGGACATACAATGGGGCAAAAGTCATTAACAATTATAAACCATTACATGTACGTAAGTTCAAAGAAAATAACACTATTCGATTCACAAAAAAATTTATCATTGTGGACTAAATATAGGTCAATAATGGCCAGGTTGGTTTGGCAAACCTTTTGGTATATGATATCAAATTCAATGAACAATAAACTTATCATTATTTTTTTACCAACAATCGTTCACCTATACATTGTAGATCACTTTTAGCATCTTTGCACAAAGTCTTGTATTGTTTAGCCATACTGTTTATCATCTATATTAACCCCTAACATCCCACTATTGATTACTAATAGAATGGTAACAAATTTTATAAGCTTTATGTTATTACTAAATCACTCTATAAGTATAGTAATTTAGTTTATAAAGATTTTTTCAAGTTATATGCCAAAGTCATAAGTTGAAAAAAGTCACAAGTAGAAAACAAAATCACACACATCAGACACCTCTATCTCAAAGGAGTGTTTGGTAAGGGTGTTCATTGTTTGAGTTTGTTCCACGAAATCTAAAAAACGAACAAAATCGAACCCGAATTTGAACCGATCCGAAAATTGAATTCGTGTTGTGGGTCATAACCGAACCGAACTACAAATTCGGTTTTTGGGTTGGATATGGATTTGATAGTGGGACTCGAAAATCAAACCGAAAATCGAAATTATACAAATATATAAATTTTTGTATATATATATATACATATATATATATATATATATATATATATATATATATATATATATATATATATATATATATATATATATATATATATATATATATATATATATATATATATATATATATATATATATATATATATATATATATATATATATATATATATATATATATATATATATATATATATATATATATATATATATATATATATATATATATATATATATATATATATATATATATATATATATATATATATATATATATATATATATATATATATATATATATATATATATATATATATATATATATATATATATATATATATATATTATATATATATATATATATATATATATATATATATATATATATATATATATATATATATATATATATATATATATATATATATATATATATATATATATATATATATATATATATATATATATATATATATATATATATATATATATATATATATATATATATACATATATATATATATATATATATATATATAGGGATGGGATCTAAAGAAAACCTTGTTTTTGTAGAAAACCTAGAAAACAAAGTAATAGGATCACTTTTGTAACATATTAAAGCGTAAGGTAGAAAATGAAATATAACAGGAAAAGGAGGGTAAGAATTGCCAAAGTCCCAAACACATACCACTTACATCGTAACCTTTGATAAAAAAACACACCAGACCTTATCCACCATCTCCATGGTTTCCACCACCTCCCCGCCACCATCTCCTTCGCTGCCACCACCTTCCCCGTCACCACTTTGATCGCTGAAACCACCTTCCGTGGCACCATCTCCATCGTCGTTGTCAACTTCCCCGCCACCACCTCCATCGCTGGCATCATCTCAATCGTCACAGTCATCTCAATCGACGTAATCATCTCAATCGACATAATCATCTCCCTCCCTCCCTCCATAATAGACACCTGTATGTTTTTAATTATCATTTTTTTTTAATTTTTTATGTTAATTAAGTGCATCATTTTGGTAAATATAAAATAGTTAGTGTTATTGTAAAATGGCATATAAAGTGCATCTTTTTTTAATTCGTTCAGGCATCTATTTGTTTAGTTAGCTAAGTTAAGGCATTTATTTTTGGTACCAGCTTTAACGCGGGATGAAGATTGTTGAACTTAAGCAATTTTTATGTCAAAAAACACTTTAAGAGCCTTAAAATTACCAAACTATATAGTATAGAAGTACTATCGACAATTTCGGTGGCACTTGAGTCCATTCATGCAGACTGCTGGCATCCATTCAGTGTATTTGTGCGCTGTCATGAATCGTGCTTTAATCATGCAGTTTTGAAATTAGGCATCCTATAGTTGACCCGTGGCATGTTAACTTAGAGCATTAGGAACATGCAATTGACAATTAGGCAACTATATCACACTATATCAGATGCTAAAATAGTTGGCAATCTTAAACACCCTCCCATTAGATGTGATGCTAGTTGTTAATCTGTATTGTGGTCTATGGATGATGAATGATTGGATATGAACTTATGAGAAGTGTTTGGATGTCTTTGCTATAGGGTATGCTAGTGAGCAAAGTTGTACTGGTTCATCAAGAAAGGATGCAACTTTGGATACATCGTTGATTCGGGTAACGTCTTATTCTTCAAGACTTTATATTATTTGCGATGTAACCCTGTGTAGTGTAAGACTTTCAATAAGAGTGTATATGGTCTGGTTTTGGCTAAAAATCTCAACCGCAACTATTTCTTTTAAAAATATCAAACTGAACTAGCCAACAAGGCCCAGGCGGCTGGACCGGTCAAATTTTCTATTACCGGTTTAGGTCGGCTGTTCTTTTACGTTTTTAGCTAACTTATCATGAACAATATATATACTGTTGATAAGTTAGCTAAAAATACAGCCTAAGTGGCGAGTTATAGGTATCGTCACCACCAGGCTTGAATGTGTAAATCTAGTGTAGATATTTTGGCTATGTGTGTAAAACATTGTATTTAATTTACGGAGGATGGGCATGGACTAGTTGGCGCCCTCATGCCAGATTATTCTCCTGTAGCAAATATTCTCATCATCCATCTAGTCAAGCAGGTAGTATTACCTTTATTTTATGTGAATAAAGGCTCGAGTCTCTTTTGTACATAAAGCAAATGGCTTTCACTTTAGATGGAAGGTACAATATTCAGTATTTTAGTCTTTTCTACGCTCTGTCCATTCAAAACATACCTTGCAGGGGTAAACCCATGTTTATATAATATATTCCTTGTTTTAAACTTTTGAATAGTTACAATAGTTAATTTTTTGCAGAATCTGGTTGCTCTTTTACTAATCAGAAGCATAATCACTTATTGCAAATTTAATTCTTAATAGTTAATATAGTTAATTTCTAGACTTCTAGTTTCGCTCTTATATTGGTGTTAGTTCAACATAATTTGACGTTCTAGTTTAGTTAGTCGGGTATAGGGTGTTTCGCTAAAGTGTGCCTGCTTTGGGGGGGTGGTCTTACTTGGGGTACTATAATTTCTCTGCTAGGTTCCGTTTAGTTATTTGACATGAGATAATGTAAGGTGATTGTTGGTTATGATCCAAATGTGACGGGTCCGAGATCTCTAATAAGCTTCATCTAGGAAATTGGTGCGGGACATGCTCTTTATCAGGCACACTTATACATTTCATAAATTTGATATAAAGCAAAGAAAGACCATGAGATTAAGATTTCCAAAAATATTTTTTTTGTGAAGTTATTTATTCTTGTTCTGCGGTTTGAATCTATTAGTTAATTTTAAGGTATCTGTTGGTTAAATTTAAGGTATCTGTTTGATAAAAATAATGCATCTGTTTGCTAAAATTAAAGCATTTGTTTGTTTAAAGTTTAGATACTGAACTACAATAAAACAGAAAATAAACAAAAAGACGCATATCCGGGTTTAGTATTGAAGTTGGTATTCCCTCTTGTTGAAATATAAGAATCCAATAATGCTTGAAGCATCTGTTGGATAAATTTAGGGCATCTGTTTTGAGATTGTATTACGACATCAATGTTATTTTTTGTTTAATGCATTCTTTTATATATTTTAGTGCATCCGTTGACCTAATTTATGGTGATTATGATGTAGGTGGTCCTGGAGAAGACGACTGGACTACAACTTTCAATATGTGCAACTATACACAATCACAATCAGCTGATCATAACCCAGTAAGTTACACAATGCGTTTATTACATATATCGTAGTAGCTATCACTCTTGTTACGAGTTAGTCTGTTTTATATTCCTCTACTTGAGTTCCGACATATTTCATGAAACAAACGCACTAAAGTAACTGATTGGTCTTGGTAGTATATGCTTGATCAGAATCCATATTAGCTCATCATATGGATGACAAACCTCCTAATTTTTAGTTTTTTGGTTCCTACATGAATATCGTGTGTGTGAGAGTCCAAATTTTTTATCTATGCTAATATTACGGTGATAAAATTGTGCAAGAGATATGGAGTTTAAGGTGTACAAGTTTTTGTCTGCTGAAAAGCAGATACTGATGTCAACACTATAAGTCTACAAGTCCCCTGCTTCATCATATACATGTTGAAGTTTCTGAGTGACGGTAATACCACATTGCTTTTTATATTCGTCTTTGTTTATTCGTGTGTTGTTTGATATGTGTTTTTCCCTTAGGTTGAGCTATGTGATGACGACGAGTTTATGGTGTTGACATGTGACAATATATATATTTTTTGGGTAAGAGGGCAGTGTGGTATTACAAGTTCAATAATTAGTGGATTTTCTATGATAACGCATTACAGGGGTGTTTGGATTTTTGTTTTTTATATGACTTGCTTTATTATTGAAACTTGAAGTGGTAGAAGTTACCTGATCCACTCTAAACCACCTTATTCATTCAGGTATAGAGTTCATTGAATAATGAGGTATACAGTTCATTGAATTTAGCAATTGTTTTTACTTTACAAAATATATCATCCACCAACAAAAGTTTTTTTTTGTGAATTTTTGTTTTATACGTAATTAGTAACAAATGATATATAGTCAAAGGATACTTAACTTTTTATTTTCACTCAAATAATTATTTAGGCACTATAAAAGGAATGCTTATGCTTTTATATATGTAACTTTTTTGGTATGTGTATTAATAACCAAATACTAAAAGTGGTAATTGGTTAAGAGGTCCAATGATTAATTAGGAGTTTTTTTGTGATAGTATGTACTTAAAACGTTTTAGACTTTTAGGTTAAAACTCGACACAACGGGCGGTAAAACCCTCGGTTTATGAATATGAGAAAACATTTTCTAACTACTCTTACTCTTTCATCTTGCAATCTATAATTATCAAGCAAAGAGTCATCTGTATTTGGATATACTTTAATGTAAAGTTTGCATCTTTATTTTACATTGGGTTGCAATTCCTGAAATATCTATTGGTTTTACATGTATCTTTTTTATGTGGCTGTCTTTTATGGTGGTATTTTTGTTATAGTCAGATATTGAAAGAGCAAAGGCGGAAGTTAAAAGATGACATTTTGCGTTCGAGAAGGAGTATTTCATTCCTCTAAGCCCATCAATTGGTTAGTATTTCTAAGCCACTGCAAAAGATCTTTCCTTTTATGCAGAACCTGAGTGGTTGTCAATTATATCAGAAACTTGAAATTGTATGAGGAGTTACCTCGAGCACATGCCTGATATAAAAAAGCTTGTGTATGCCTTTTTTGGTGGAAAGTGCATAATCTTATATTGATCCATGTATTACTAATTTCAGTTAGATAAATCAAAGAGAAAGGAAGTTGTCTGATAATGCTTGACTAACTTTAATATCTTGAAGTCTAATTGGTTGTATACTTAGTTGTATGTTAAATTAGGCATCTGTTTGTTTAAATTCGGGCATCTGCTTGTATAAGTTAGCGCATCAGTTTGCTTAAATTAAGGCATCTACATTTTTTGTTGTTAATCGTTTTAAACTGCTTTCAAATGATATATACTGTTAGGAAAACTTTGGTTACTAGTGGCTACCTTTAATACCCAAGTGGTATATAAACACGTGATTTGCTGTAAATGAAAAGTTTCTGAATAAACCAATCATTGTTTAACACTTAAAAGTGGTACAGTATAAAACTATTTTTAAATCAGTTTGGTGTCTCACGACCATTGGCTATAAAGAGGCTAATGGTATTTAATTTGCAAGTTTCCAAGTTTGCCATTCTCGGTATGCGGTTGACACGGTTCATCATCTTTACAATCGAAAGAAAACATCGTTATGAAAATAGTAGAGAGGAGGTTACGATTTAATGTTGATATTCAAGTTCTCTTATTGTTCTTTCCTTGTAGGATCTTATTGTAATGTCTCTTTTTTATGTTAACTATTGTTGTCGTATGGCTTATGTAAATATGTAGAAACAAGAGCACGTCGCACCGGTCTCCACCTCCTTGCCATTATAGATCACTCTCCCACATTCATGACTACTCTCCTCTTCCTCCCAAGAGAAGGCATGACAGGTATGTGTCTGATTCAAGTATATGTATGTAATACTTTAATATACGTGCACCTGGCGCGTTTTTTTTGTTGTATCAAGAATAGGTCTCCTATTTCACCTCAAAGAGGAAAAAGGTACAGTAAAACAAATCAACGACCAAAAAGGGTATCCCTCAGTTTAACATTCATACTTTAAATTCTATTACTGTATTATTATTGTTATTTGTTTATTCTATATAGCTGGGTAAAATTTATGATATAATTATATTGTCTCTGCCAAATACCTTTATACTGCAGATTCTTACGGATAGGAAAAGAGTGTAATGGCAATCACGGACGTGACTAAGATAGTAAGGGTGCTTAAAGGGATCTTTTAGGGTTGACGTTTTTGGGGTTGGATGATAATAGGTTGTGCATGTGGGATATGCGTGATCGACATGGTATAGTTCAACATTTAAATGCGCGACTCAGTGGCATTAGTTTTCTCTTGTGACGGATTTTCAGTGTTTTGCAATTACTGGTAATGGGTCTATTGTTGTTGGTTCTACTGATGGGAATATTAGGTTGCATTCAGTTATCTCTAAGAGGCAAGCAGAAATCGGTTTTCCGATTCAGTTGCTAGAAGAATGGGAAATAGGATTGCGGCCCCGAGGTTGTTGACGTTGAATCCACTCGATATTGAGATAATAAATTTGTTTATGCGTTTTGTATGAATTTCAACCATGTTTTTAATTTGTGTTGTGAGACGCGTGATAAATGAGTACACAAAAAAGTGCAAAAAGTTGCAGGTAGATTGAAAAAAAAGGAAAAACGTAATAGAGCAATAGTCAGACAATGATGGTTTAAATGGATGCTTTGTAAAGAAAGAAATACGCAAAACATAACCTCGTACGTATAACCTGAGAAAAAAAACAATTAAAGAGAAGAAATAGAACGTTAAATATAAATTAGGAAGAATAATGTGAAAAGTTACAGAAATGACCCTGAAGAAAGAAGGTATGACTAATAACCCCCTATACTTGTGAGGAAAAAAAAAGAGGGAGGGGGGAGCTTTGATCCAACGGTTGGGAGAAGGTTTTCTAAGTTTTCTTTTGAGATCAAGTTTTCTATTGATCCCATCTCTATATATATATATATATATATATATATATATATATATATATATATATATATATATATATATATATATATATATATATATATATATATATATATATATATATATATATATATATATATATATATATATATATATATATATATATATATATACTAGTGGCAAAACCCGTCCGATGGACGGGTATGACATCCGATTATCGTTTAACTTTTTTATTTGGTAATTATTTGTTTGTAAATTTATGTTTTAGTATAATTGTCTTTTATCAGGCGACACGACTTATATTTGTTGTTTATCTTTTTTATTTACGAAAACAATTGTTTGTAAGTTTTTTTATTTGAGTAAGTATTAATTAGTATTTATTAAGCATATCGCTACTTATGGTTTCTTTAGTATAGTTGTTTTTAATGTATGGTTAGTCGGCATGACTTCAAATATACTTTACCAAATGTGAAACACCCCTTTATACATAACATTGGTTGTTGATCACAAAAAACCAATCGTTCTTTCTTTTGACTCTTTATATATCAACATATAAGTGGCGATACTTTTAACCATATCTGGTCTGTTCTCTCAAGATCTTTATTCTTGTTACTTAACATGAAACTGAAGTTACCAACATCATTATAAATGAATAATTCTTTTAAACGGATAAAACATTGGAAAAGGATAACAACTTTAAAGGAGAAGTGAATTTCTTTTAATATTTTCTTTATTATAAAACTGTAAAACAAAATTTGCGAAAACATATAATGTTTGATACCAACAAACCTTTTTGCTTCTTTTTTTCTCTAACTGTTTTTAACGTAATATAGACACTCAGTTTCAACGTAAGATGTGAATAAACCTTGCATTAACGTTATTAACATGAGAGTATTACTTTCTAAGTTAAAGAAATGTTTTTTTATTATGTTTAGTTAAATGGATGAAAGAAATAAAAGAAAAACAACTAAATTTACTATATTAAAGAAAACGATATACCTTTAAAACATACATCCAGGCACATAGTATGGACACTCAATTTTTTAAGTTACGTTATATGCGCATAGGCCGCGAATATTGTCGTAATATGATCACAATGTACTGGTTCAAAACTGAAAATTATAAATTAAAGTGTGACAACTGTACGAACAACATGAAACGATAGATAATTTCAAAGACTAATACAATCCTCAATACAAATCTTGTATTTAAGTTTTAGTTCTAAGCAGGAACGAAGGCATGACGAAATATAACCGGGTGCATAAACTTTTTGAACCGTAATATAACATATGTAAAAAGAGAATAAAAACGAAAGATAGAAACATGTTCCAATTGACTGTGTGCATTTAAAATGAATTTAGAAAAAATCAATGTTTTATTCACAAATTAACACTACACAAACAAAAACCATAGGTGTCACGGTCAGCCGCGGGAACTCCCTAGCTCCGTCCATGGTCCTAAGTGCTAAGCAACTTGGTGCTTCTATGGTAACCACTTTCACTAACCTAGACTTTGGAAGATTTCATCAAATTTCTTATCGATATTCTCCTCACTAACACTCTTACCTCTTGAACGACATATGTGTCGCATAATGCTTCAGTTCATAAAGTTGTGAATTTGCTCATCGATCGATATTCTCCTTTGTAGCTCCACTTTTGTTTACTGAGAGTTAAATTGTAGGTAGCTTTTTTTAGCAAATTTTGTAGGTTGTTGGATGCCAATTATTGTTATGATAGAGATATATATTGCTAATATATCCATTTCTTAATAAAAAAATAATTTGATTAATGTGGTCTTGGATTGTATCAACAATATATATAAGTTATTACACTTGCTTACTATAGGTTCTCTCCAATACATTGAAACAACCATACACGTAAAAGTAAAGTGTAAATCAATAACAGGCGCTACAAACCATAAAAAAAGGACCCCAAGAAAATTTATTTGGGGTTCTTTGCTCTAAAATTTCACTATAAATTTTCTACGACTAAATCCCCAATGGAAACATTTGGTTTAGTATGCATGAATGTTCAAAATCTTCAAGTATATAAAAGTGGGGCCATTGGATAATGCTAAATGCTCAAATATCTGCCAATTAACATATAAATGATAAAAGGAAGGGTGCATAACAAATTAGACGATGTTCAAGAAACTTAATACCTATAACTCTATAAGTGCTAAACAAAAAGCCACAATGTTTAATTTTGTATGACTTTTTTTTGGCATAGTTGATGTAAAAAAAAAACAAACCCAACAACTAATCCAACGAGGCTCACTTCACTAAATTTGGATTTTTTTTATATACTTCGAGAGGTTTATAATCGCACAATTAAGCTTCGGAATTTTTCCGCATTATGATTAATTTGGCAACCTATGTTATTTGTTTAGCAACACAAATATCTACTGAGACAAAGATCAAGTATGTTTTTTCCTCGCTCACATGTAAATTCAGTAACTAAATATACTCGAGAAACATTATTGGGTTTAAATCGCACAATATCTGTAGTTTTGCAACTACTCAGTTCCAAACAACTACATGCGATTAAAGTAGTATCTTCATGTGCTTTCTTCTCATTAGTCTATTCAATTTATAATCACTGGATTTTTTAATATAATTGAATTTTAATGAGCCATGGTCTACTACTCATAGGCTTTCAAGTTCAATACTTTGGATGTGATCTAAATGATCAGTTATGCAAAGTTACATACATCATCGGCAAATAATCGAAAATCTCGATTTTTGGAATATAGAGGCCTGCTTTCAACTTGAAATACAATCAACTTTCATCTAATATAGAAAGAAAAAGGATCAAAATGAGTAGCGACAAAGAGATTAACATTCAAGGCACGATAAGGGTTTTGAGTTACTTTTAGAAACAGTAGAAACAGGTGGAGTGTTTACAGTAGGTTGGGCAACAACGGGTACGGTGGTGTTGGGGCTCTTCTCTGTCGAGGAAGTATCAGTTTTCTAACGCTTGTTTCTCCTCTTACGCTTCCTACTTTGACAACCCGCCTCTTGATTCATTGTGCATTGATCAGTACCAACGTGAGTTCTGTCTGTAATGTACTCTTGGGTGTGCTAGGGGATTTTAACCTTAAAAAAACCATAAGTGATTAGTTATAAATGTATAGCCGTGATATGCATTTATATCTGCTTAAGCACTTCCATCCGTAAGCCACAAACAAACACTAAAACGACTTATTTCCTTCCAAATTAAGAGAATAAGCCCTTAAATAGGCAACTCCAAACCAATTCAAATATGATTTTTAGATATACTAAAAGAGAAGCCAAGGAAAGCGTCTATTTGTGTCGACATGAAAATTAACGAACAATTAAATGATCACAATAGTGATCCATCATGTATTAATTAGCTTATTAACATTCAAATAAAACAGAATAAATGTAGGAATACTGATAGGTGTGAAAACACCCATCCTTTTTACCACTTAATTACAATAATAACCGAGCCAAAACGTGTATTTTATGTCATTTATGTCGGAATTATGCGTGGTTTGTGTTTTTGTTGTGATTTAGGATGAAAAGGTGAAAAGTGGAGAAAACACGGCATTCACGGGCTTTTATCGAAGAAAAAGACGAAAGATGAAGTCGAAAGATCAAGAGTGGAAAAAGAACGGAAGTCCAAGACCAATTCTGAAGATTTATCGAAGAAAAAGTCAAAAGACGGAAGTTTACTAAAAGCCGAAGAACTCAAGTCTTATTTATGAAGAAATCAAGACGAGTTCAAAGAAATCCCGAGACAAAGTCATTAAGTCCAAGATTAACAAACAATTAAGAAGAAAAGGACTTAAGTGTGCAAATAAGGAAAAGAGGAAAGAGGGAGGAAGCTTCCTAAGCTCCTCCCTAATCACCCCTATATATAGATTAGGCTTAGTTCATTTTCAAGTTGTTGGTGGCTTGACAAGCCACACTTCCACCATTTTCATTTCTTGTCATTTAATTTCTTGCAATTTAATTTCATGTTATGCACTTTTAATTCAAGTAAGTCTTTTAATTTTTGAATCTTTTCTTTTAATCAAGTTCTTATTTTTAATCATCTTCTTCTACCTTTCTTATCTTGCTTATCTTTGATTCATGTTCATCTTTGATCTTATTTTCATCTTAATGCATATTTGATTTAAAGGTTTCTTAAAAAGTTCATCTTTTTAAAAGTTTGATTTGAAAGTTTGCTTATTTTTAGTTTGATAAGTTGTTATTCATGCTTATTAAGTCAATTTCGATTTAGATTCGTGCAAGTTTTAGTTTGAGCTTATTAACCATAGCTTATTGCTTTTGCTTAATTTTCGGATCAAAAAGTTAGATCGGAAAGGGTAAACCCCTTTCCAATCACGTATTCCAATCACCTTGATTGGAAAAGGGTTTTACATTCCAATCAGCATTCCAATCAACATTCCAATCAGCATTCCAATCAACATTCCAATCAGCATTCCTTTCGCATTCCTTTTACATTCCTATTAGCATTCCAATCAGCATTCCAATCAGCATTCCAATCAACATTCCAATCAACATTCCAATCAACATTCCAATTAGCATTCCAATCAACATTCCAATTAGCATTCCTATTAGCATTCCAATCAACATTCCAATCAGCATTCCAATCAGCATTCCAATCAGCATTCCAATCAACATTCCAATCAGCATTCCAATCAACATTCCAATTAGCATTCCTATTAGCATTCCAATCAACATTCCTATCAGCATTCCTATTTAGATTCCTTTTAGCATTCCGATTTGGTTTTAGTTTAAACATTCCGATTGTAGTCTATTTTCAACATTCCGATCTGGACTCTTTTAACATTCCGATCATGCATCATTCCGATGGGTACATTCCGATCGGATTCCGTTGGGATTCCGATCGGGTGTATTCCGATTGGGTATTTTTGTTTTGTTTTGTTTTAGTTAAAGTGGCAATTTCTCTCGTTTTATTTTTAGTTCATTTTTAATTCGTTTTGCATTTTTATTTAATTGTCAATTTACTTTTCGTTAAGTTTTAATTTTACGTCATTTAACTTCACGTCATTTACTTTTAATGTTTTAAATATTGCACCGTTTACGTTTCAACTAGTTTTAGTTTTAATTTCCCGTCCTTTATTATTAAGTCTTGCACATTTATTTTACCAAATCCAAAAATATTTGTTTCACCAAGAACAACTAATCTCACACAATTAACCGGAAATCAATTCGAGGAGATTCCGAGAAACGAACTTCAACTAGCAAAATCTCGTATATTAAAATGGCGCCGCTGTCGGCTCTTTTCGTGAAGATTAACGGTTTTTTGTGAGAGACGCGTTGGCTTTTGGGATCCGTTCACTTGTGAACGTTATTTTTTCGAGTCAAAAATTTTCAAAAAAAAATAAAATAAAATAAAAAATCCAAAAACATTTGAAAAATCTTAAAAAGCATTTCTTTTTCAAAGTTTTGCACCAAAAATATTCTTCTTGCTTATCTATCTTTCTCCATGGATTTTTATGTCCATTGCGTCGGGTGTGGGAGACAACTGTACGGGAACGATTCTTGTCAATGGTGTACATGTGAGCGGTGCGGAAACGATATCGACAACACACAATTCGGATTTTGTCCTTTGTGCAACTCGACCAATTCATTCTTTTTGAACCCACATCCTGTTCCCCCGTGCATCTATTGTGGAAGCGATTCTCATTGGCATGTTTCGTGCCCGGTTCGATACCCGTATGGTCACGAGCAAGAACCGGGTTACAATTATGACAATGAAAATAGCTATCCACAAGACGCACCCAGTCTTTTTCCTCACCCGTTTTGCAACAACTGTGGGGGTCCTCACGAAAGTTTTCACTGTCCTACAGGGGATCACAATTACTATAATTATACCCCTTCCAGTTTTGACCAACCCCTGCAATACCCAATTGATCATCAGCCTCGTCTCGGGATGAGTTACCAAGAACCAATTGACGATCTTGCTACAGCCTTTCAAGAACAAAGAAACGATCTTGCTACAGCTTTTCAAGAACAAAGCAAAGAGCTTTTACACACGCTGCAAACTTATATGGAGTCATTTTTACAGCAGCGAGATCAGACGAGTACTCATATCCCTGAGCTTATTATTGGCCCTTTAAGTAATTAGGAGAGCGATGACGATATTGAGGTTATTTTCGACGAGGAGGAATTTCTAAAGCAAAGCAAAACTTCTCCCCTTCCTCCTTCGTCTATTGCTATCACACCCGAGGAGCCCGTTGGCTCTCTCATAATGGAGGATCAGCATCTTGACATTATCTCGGCTATGGAATCGGACAAATCCCTAAAGTCTAGTGTCGAGGAACTTGTCGTCATCCCAAGTGAGCCCGCGGGTGTTCCGGAAAATTTGTGTGATGTGCCGACTTTTGTGGAGCTTACGGACAAGTTTGCTTCGCTTGTCAATGATCACATACTCACAACTCCACATCCGATATTTGATCCTCCCAATGAGAGTTCAACATGTGGTGAGTATGATGATTTCGTCTTCGAGCCAGAGATTGAGGAAATTATCGACCGAGAGCTAGCTCTTTTGCCTCCGCTTCCACCTACAAGCGAGGTCGACTTTTCCAACATCAATGCCGAACTTGATGAGTTGGAACGTCTTATTTTTCATAATAATGACGAACCAACTCACATGCCCAAACATCCTATTCTCGAGGAGTTACCTAATCAACACTCCTCTTATGAGAATTACGTTTACCACATTCGTGAGGATTTAACTTATCAACAATCCCCACAAATGAATGATGGTTTCGTACTTGATCGTGGTCTATTCAAACGAGTTTCTACACTCCTTCTCTACGATCATGAGGATAAATGCTTTGACCCGGGAGGTGACATGGACCATTCTATGATTGATACTTCTTCGGCTTTGCCAATTGGTCTGCCTCCATTGTCTTTGGAGGATGACAATGTGATTCCCTTACCCACCCCACCTCCCGTCAATCTGGACTTCAATTGCTTTTCTGGTATTGAGAGGACCTTTTTACCATTCAAGACTTATCCTCCTGCCTCTCCTTTATTGATGTCCTCCGGGAACGAGGACAAGGTCTTTGATCCCGGTATTACATACGAGGCTTCCCCATGGACCATTTAATTCGGGGACGAGTCAGGCTCGTGACTCGGTTAATATAAACAAGCGCTTTTTGGGAGGCAACCCATTTATCTATCTATCTTTCCTGTTTTCACCATAAGTGTAGGGGGAGCCCCGTTGGTGTTTCTTGTTCTCTTTCTTATCATGTGCAGGGATTAGAGCTTCAAAGACACACTCTTGATGACTTTTGACGAACCGTGATTCCGTGTTCCCTTCTTCCCGGTTCTATCCTAAACTCTTTTTGATTCACTATTTTATATTTCTCAATATTAAAATAGGAATCTCTTTAGTTGTCTTTTCCTTAACGAGATTTAAACAAAGTGCACAATGTCCTAAGTGTAGGGGAGTTTACTCCCACATGCTTAAACATTGAGGACAATGTTTATATTAAGTATAGGGGGGACTTCTATCGAAGTTAAGTGGCATTTTCCTTGTATTTGTCCTCATTTTAACCGGAAAATCGATTTTTCGACATTTTTCAAAATTTTTAATCTATTTTGGCCTAGTTGTAGTTCCCTTTATTTTTGCTATTTTTCTCTTATTTTAATAAAATGGTTTTAACAAGTTTAGTTATCTTAGATATATTAGGCCCGTTGTGAATTTTTTGACTCAACCCGAGTTTACTTATCCAAGTTCACTCTAGCTAGTATCCTTAACCGTGTAGACCTTAATTGGTTTATTGGGCTAAGCATCCACGAGTCTCATTCCTTGAGATTTTAAATTATGGAGAACGAGAAATGATAGAGTTGGTTACAAGTTTGGTATTCTTTCATTAACTTATGTGAGTTAATTATGATCTTTTTCTCCCCTCGCTTGTAAATAAATAAATGCAATAAGTAAGGTCGTACGATTTGAAAAGTTACTTAGCTTCTAGCCCAAGATCGTTTAAAAGTTGCTCGGTAATGATAAGAGTTCATAGCCAAGGCATAACTTATGAAGCGGGGCGCGAAGATTGGCGAGTCCGAAAAGGCCCTAACAAGGCATGAGGATTCAATTTTATTGCTGAAGATCCAAAGTGATGTGAAAAGCATTATTCCCAAAATCAATATGAAGGATCAAGACTCACGACAAAAAGCAATCAACTCCCATAAAGATCATGGAGAAGTCTATCCGAAAAGACCCTAAAAAGGTATGAGGATAAATATATCCAAGTCCGAAAAGGAGGCGGATCGTTGTATCTCAAAATCCCAATTAGAGATTAAAGAAATAATCATGAAGTCGTGGTCAACAAAGCTGGAGTACCCCTCAAAAGTCTCCAAGTGAAGAAACTCTATAACGAAGAGAAGACCATTATCTCAAAAACGTCTCTCGAAGATATGAAGTATGAAGTACATGCCAAATATCGGCCCGAGAAAGGTCTCAAATCGTGAACCAAGTTATGCCAAGATATGAACTTTTTGATATCCCGAGAAGCAGTTTTAAGAGATTTTGTCCTTTAGCTAACTATTGATCAAATCGTCCTACTTTGCTTTCAGCCTAAATAAATTATCGAAATAAGTCAACAATGCATCCTCGTGATCATTCAATACATCAATAAAATATAAGAGATACTCGTAGGAATAAGGGAGTTTAAGTGATTAATTGAACCACATGAGTAAATGTTTGTTATGCTAACTTGTACTAACAATGATCTTGTTTTTAAGCTTGGCATGGGGAACGTGAAACTTGAGGGTGATGAACATTCATGACACACAAGCCCTAATGTAAGTCTTAGATTTCTTTACAAGTTTCTTCCTTGTTGCATCTTGTTATTTTCAATCTTTTTGATTTTCCTTAGTTGTTTAATAAAGGCCAAGGTAGGTTGATTATGATGGAAAGTGTAAAACGTGATTTGTAACTAATGCATTGCATGCGGACATTGAAATAGTTAAGTGTAGAGGATTTGATAGGTGTGAAAACACCCATCCTTTTTACCACTTAATTACAATAATAACCGAGCCAAAACGTGTATTTTATGTCATTTATGTCGAAATTATGCGTGGTTTGTGTTTTTGTTGTGATTTAGGATGAAAAGGTGAAAAGTGGAGAAAACACGGCATTCACAGGCTTTTATCGAAGAAAAAGACGAAAGATGAAGTCGAAAGATCAAGAGTGGAAAAAGAACGGAAGTCCAAGACCAATTCTGAAGATTTATCGAAGAAAAAGTCAAAAGACGGAAGTTTACTAAAAGCCGAAGAACTCGAGTCTTATTTATGAAGAAATCAAGACGAGTTCAAAGAAATCCCGAGACAAAGTCATTAAGTCCAAGATTAACAAACAATTAAGAAGAAAAGGACTTAAGTGTGCAAATAAGGAAAAGAGGAAAGAGGGAGGAAGCTTCCTAAGCTCCTCCCTAATCACCCCTATATATAGATTAGGCTTAGTTCATTTTCAAGTTGTTGGTGGTTTGACAAGCCACACTTCCACCATTTTCATTTCTTGTCATTTAATTTCTTGCAATTTAACTACATGTTATGCACTTTTAATTCAAGTAAGTCTTTTAATTTTTGAATCTTTTCTTTTAATCAAGTTCTTATTTTTAATCATCTTCTTCTACCTTTCTTATCTTGCTTATCTTTGATTCATGTTCATCTTTGATATTATTTTCATCTTAATGCTTATTTGATTTAAAGGTTTCTTAAAAAGTTCATCTTTTTAAAAGTTTGATTTGAAAGTTTGCTTATTTTTAGTTTGATAAGTTGTTATTCATGCTTATTAAGTCAATTTCGATTTAGATTCGTGCAAGTTTTAGTTTGAGCTTATTAACCATAGCTTATTGCTTTTGCTTAATTTTCGGATCAAAAAGTTAGATCGGAAAGGGTAAACCCCTTTCCAATCATGTATTCCAATCACCTTGATTGGAAAAGGGTTTTACATTCCAATCAGCATTCCAATCAACATTCCAATCAGCATTCCAATCAACATTCCAATCAGCATTCCAATCAACATTCCAATCAGCATTCCTTTCGCATTCCTTTTACATTCCTATTAGCATTCCAATCAGCATTCCAATCAGCATTCCAATCAGCATTCCAATCAACATTCCAATCAACATTCCAATTAGCATTCCTATTAGCATTCCAATCAACATTCCAATCAGCATTCCAATCAGCATTCCAATCAACATTCCAATCAGCATTCCAATCAACATTCCAATCAGCATTCCAATCAACATTCCAATTAGCATTCCTATTAGCATTCCAATCAGCATTCCTATCAACATTCCTATTTAGATTCCTTTTAGCATTCCGATTTGGTTTTAGTTTAAACATTCCGATTGTAGTCTATTTTCAACATTCCGATCTGGACTCTTTTAACACTCCGATCATGCATCATTCCGATGGGTACATTCCGATCGGATTCCGTTGGGATTCCGATCGGGTGTATTCCGATTGGGTATTTTTGTTTTGTTTTGTTTTAGTTAAAGTGGCAATTTCTCTCGTTTTATTTTCAGTTCATTTTTAATTCGTTTTGCATTTTTATTTAATTGTCAATTTACTTTTCGTTAAGTTTTAATTTTACGTCATTTAACTTCACGTCATTTACTTTTAACGTTTTAAATATTGCACCGTTTACGTTTCAACTAGTTTTAGTTTTAATTTCCCGTCCTTTATTATTAAGTCTTGCACATTTATTTTACCAAATCCAAAAATATTTGTTTCACCAAGAACAACTAATCTCACACAATTAACCGGAAATCAATTCGAGGAGATTCCGGGAAACGAACTTCAACTAGCAAAATCTCGTATATTAAATACCTTTTTAAAAAGATTTTTATGCTAACTGGGTATTTGGGGTTTGCTTATTTGTACATAAATACAATCTGGTGTAACCAAATTCAAATCTGATTAGCAGCTATTTGAGTGTAGTTCAAAATTAGTTACTATAGTTCTCTTTCACCTAAGCATTTTCAATTTGGCATAGATAAGATAAATAAATCCCTTGCTAATTTTATATAAACCCGTCGTTAAAAAAAAATTAAAAAAAAATCCCTTGTATATAAAGAGGAATGATTCACCTCGAGCAGGTAGAGATACCAAGCTAGACGACAAGAAATCCAAACTTATTTGATGAATAAGTTTGGTTTTTAAAAGGTTGTCGTTGTGCATTAAGTAAATCTTCATTAAAGAGTGGTTTGGGGCAATGTTGTTCACATGAAACTTCCCATCGCTATCCTTGGGCAAATCAACTTTGTATTTCTGTTCCTTGTCATTCCTTTTCAGCTTCAGCAGGACATCATATTTTGCAGACCCATCCCAAACATGCCAAAGGTTTTCTAGACCAGATACACGTATTTGTTTGTTAATGATTGAACATCTACAAACTCAGGATATTTTTTGTGAGTACATTGTTGCTGAATATGAGTCGGTTAATTTAACATATATGCCAATAAATTCTATAGGTTGAAGTCCATTATATCTTAGCTTGTGCAATTCATCATGCATAAGTGCATATCCTACATCAAATAATATCCAACTGTCAACACCAAAACAAACAACTTCTAAATAATAACACCTCAACACGACAATGACATAAACTACATCGTCAATACCTGAATCAACCCGCCACCGAGATTAGCACACTCACCTTCTCCACTCTCAACCCTATTCTTCTCAATTATCTTTCCACCTCCTCCCAACACGCACCCAATCTGCTGCAAATGTACATTCTTTACATTACTAAATTGAGTGCAAGACTTTTTATATAACCAATCACACACAGTGTAATATTGTAAAATTTATGATTGCGCATCCAATTCAGTAATGTAAAGAATGTACATTTGCAGCAAATTGAGTGCGTGTTGGGAGGAGGTGGAAAGATTATTGAGAATATTAGGGTTGAGAGTGGAGCGCAGTGGTGCCCAGGCATACTAATCTGGGTGACGGGTTGATTCAGGTATTGCCGATGTTGATTCAATAACTTTCTCCACTCTTAACCTTCCTCCTTTTTATGTATAGTAGAAATAGGCCTAAGTTTAAATGTAGTCTTCTATCGCTGACACTACTACAAAAAGAGACATAGCGCCTGTTGAAAAGGGTCATAGATCCTGGTTTTAGAGAAGGGTTTAAAGGGGTGGCGAGTCTATTCGAAAAGCAAATAGAGCTCGGTTTTCAATCAAAAAACATGGCTCTGTCAGCCATTCCATCAAATTTAATTACAAAAGTGAACATTGTATTAATTTGAACCAAGAAGATTCATCAAAATTACAACTTACATTCTATTCATACACTAATATTACTGCTCCTTGCAAATAACACATTTTAAAAGGCTACATGCTCAATTAATTGACTACTTGAACAAAATGAAAGTGAAAAATACACCATTACCGTTACTTTAAACTCTCTTTATTATACACTACCTTTATATAATCTGACAGAAGCTAACGAACTCGCAAACCCATCTTTAATATTGAGAATAATGCTACACCTTGACTTTCTTACAAGGTTCAGACATTCCAGATGTGGTTTTATGACAATCAAAAAGACATGTAAATATATAAGAATATCTTTCCTTTAGTTCCAGCGACAATAATCATTGTAACTTCAACAAATTGTTCATTTAAGCTTAACATTTCGCGGAGGATTCATCTTGCACACAGTCTCTATATATTTTTGTATCTATAGAAAAGACCTATAATTTCAAGTTAAAAAAAGGTTTTAAACTCTAACGCTCAAGCTCAGATCTCAATTTATCTTTCAGTGATAGTTGGGATTTTTTTTCCCTTGTCGTGCACAAACAAATTACAAATGAGAGGGGATGGGACGGTTGTGTATTAACAAAATTGCAGTAAATCATGTCCCAACGTCCTCATACTTACCTTAAAATCACTTTCATCAGCAAATTATTCCTCATCCTTTGCTTCGGCTTCATCGTCATTTTCAGCCTTATGATTTAATAGATCAGATAAGGAGATGTCGGCTTCTAAGTTCTAAGGCTCAAACGACTTGGCTCGTCTTGGGCTTGCAACGAACTGAGTGTCAGACATAATAGTACGATTACATCCCTTGGTAGCCCAATATGAACAAAAAAAGCGAAAAATGTTTTGAGAAATAGTTGTAGTCACGTCGTTACTAAAGTTAATTAGTTAACTGTGTTAGTAAAATGCAGTTTGCGTCATAATCTGATGTTCATGTGCAAAATAAAACAAATAACACTAACCATTATCATCTAATATAAATTGGCTTTATGTCTATATTTCGCTTATACATTCATTATTTCTATACAACATTCTTTTTAACATCTTGATGTAATAGCACAATTACGTTATATAAGCTAAACACAACAACGCATATAAATCCAACCATTTTAGTATTTTACA
This sequence comes from Glebionis coronaria, assembly GCA_025667525.1. Lineage (NCBI taxonomy): Eukaryota > Viridiplantae > Streptophyta > Magnoliopsida > Asterales > Asteraceae > Glebionis > Glebionis coronaria. Next base: position 685,774,270 of record CM046874.1, read on the forward strand.
AACTATTCCAAAAAACTTCAACTTACCTCAGTCCTGATGTCCACTGCTTCCGTCGGAGTAGTTTAAACTTGATACCAACTTCTCTAGATTACCATAAAAAGGTATCATTAGTAGAACAATGAGTATATCAAGAAGTAAACTGAAAAGTGAAAACTATATAGAATCAAGAGCCAAACTAACCATATCACGATAGAACTATGCTAGAAATGTAAGCCCCGCAAATCAAATTAAAACTTAATATGTAATCAAAGCTTACACACATATTCCACTCATGTTTATTTTTTTGCCATACTTTAGTCACACATACATCATACACCTACACAACTGGTAACTCGTAGGTGTTAATAAGTTTTAACACCTAATCATATGTTGAAACATGTTTTTCTCGCTTTAATGGATGGAGATGTCTACATTTAACTGTAAGATGCCTTAGTTTCCGCTTAAAAACAAAAAGGAAATGCAAAAAAATCTAAAGCTTAGATCAAGATCATTCCATGTTTCTTTGTTTAATTTTCATATATGGTGACAAAAAGATATTTAACCTCGAGTAATATTCAGACCTTTGCATATGTTCACGGGTTAAATCAATGGCAGGCTTCGTTCTTATCGCGCCATAATCAATACCTTTTTTGATTGAGTAGCCTTTCCATATCCTGTAGAAAGCGTATAAACGGTTAAATTACTTGATAACAAAAATCATGAAAGTGTCGTTGTTGTCCCTATAGAAAGCATGTCATGCATTCTTTCCAGTACTTATCATCACACAGTGCACTGCTCACATTGCCAAGAGCTAACAAGTCTTTCTTAATATGAATTCCTAACAACAGATGAATGAATTATAAAACTCTACTTTAGATATATTATTATTCTACAATAAGAAACTTTCAAAGAGCGTGAAACATACCTGGGGCTTATTAAAGAACAAAAAAAAGGGTTTACAAGAGATGTGATGCTTCAAGAAACTCTTCAAAAAATACGGGATCTTTGAAAGATTCTTAAGGTGAGAAATTTAAGCACTGCATATAGATGTATTCATGTTGGAAATACGTTTTACGTATTAAGAAGGATCGGTCACTCCAACAATGGTCCATGTAATAGCTCGTAGTTTAGTTACTTATCTTTATTTAACAAACAAACAAAAGCCTAGCCTACAACATGTGTAGGCCGGCCCAAATGTAAGCCCAAGCCCATGTCAAGGGCTTGGATATATAAACCCTCTCCTTAGATGGAGGGGGTGGTGTGGTTATTCATTTTTTCACATACTTCTCTTTGTTTTCTCTTTCTAGAATTGTGTGTAATCCACCATCTTTATATCTTTTTCTCTCTCTAAAAACATAAACAAGATTTACATATCCTTCAATTGGCATCAGAGCCTCGGTTCCATCCTTGGATCGTGTTTATATTTTTCGATTTGGTGGTCTAATTTTTTTTCGTGTCTCGTTCTATCATTTTTTTGGTACGATTTGTCAATCTTTTTGTCACGATGGTAAAAAAGTTTTAGTCACTGTTTTTTATCCACTTCATTGTCACAAGATAGTCCACGTTTCATATTCATTCATGGTCAAAGTTTGCTCAGTTATGGTATTGTTTCTGGGTTTCTTTATTCTTTTTATGCAGATTGATAAGATCTAGATAACAGATCCATCTTTTTTTGGAAAAATAGGAAAATGGGTCAAAACCCTTTTCCGATGGGGATTCAGATGGGGATTCCGATGGGGATTCCGATGGGGACTCCAATTATGCTTATTCCGATGGTTATTCGGATGGTCATTCCGATGGCTATTCGGATAGCCATTCCGATGGGGTGTTTGTTTGATTCCGATGGATACTTAAAAATAACATTCCGATGGAGACGACAAATCATTCCGATGGTGCATTATTTTTTCTGAAAACATTGCTTTGACTCAAAAACAAAAATATTCCGATGCAAATGAAAGCTTTTGAGGACTCCACTTGTGAACCAAAAATTTGACCGAGACCAATCCATTCAGCCTTATCACTCAAAACCAAATCCAACCATGACCAGTTTTAACAAAACTCATGACCAAGACCATCTAAACCAACTCAACCGAGTTAACTCGGTAATGACCGAGTTGACTCAGTTAACTCACTGAGTCTGACTCAACTTCCACCCTTATACCTCCACAACACCATCCATCTAATCCTAATTCCCTTCGTCACTTAATCCCAATCTAGACTCAAACAAACAGAAAAGTAAATGATCTCAGATCAGATTCGTGTCACAACATGCATGGCAAGATCTATTCAGATCTATACTCACGAAATTTCATCATCACAGATCTATAAATGGTTATCACCATCTTTAATATTCGAATATAATTAAAGTTTCATAACAATTATGTTACAAACCTTAATTGTTTCGATTTATGAGAAACACATCAAAACTTACCCGAGACCCTTTACAGTTCTTGTAAAGCCCCATGCTCCTTTGATATTCGAAAGTATGAATGAATAATAACAATTTTCGTTATAATCATCTCATTGATTCGTTTATTTTAAGACACATGCAATCGCAATTAAACCTTACCCGAGACCAATTATAGGTCTTGAAGTCATTCATCTTCTTTGGTTCTTGTGTGTAAGATGCGGCTGGTGAAGATGATCTATGTTTTATTTTCAATGATGTGAATTTTGAAGACTTATGAGGTAAACTGAGATGGATGGTTTGAGAAAGAGTTTAGATTTGATTGAAGATTAGATATTATAACAGGAGGTGATGGGATTCGTTTTTTAAGTATTTGAGATGTGATATGGGTGGAGAGAAAAGGGCGGATGTTACGAGGTGAAGGTTTAACTGTTGAAGTTTGGTGGGAGTGAGATGAAGTTTGGTAAGAGTGAGAGGTGGGGGCGGAGATAATATGAGTGAATTTAGGGTTGTGGGTGTTATATACCAATGTGATGGGTCGGTTCACATATGGACCGGGTATTGTGGTTTGCGAGTTGGGCTGTAGGCATGGACGAAAAATAAGTATTTTTTTGGGCCAAAATTGATTGAATTTACAAAAGGTATAATACACGAATTTTTTTAAAATTATTCATTTTGAATAAAATTTGGTGTATTTTGATATACCTTGGATATTTTCGGGACGAAAGTGACGTGACAAATGTGACGAGAATTTATTTGAGACGAGACCAAGAAAAAATGGGCGATTATTTAGTGGCTACAATTTTTTGGATCGGGTATTAATTATTTGAAGATGAAGACGGATCTTTCGAAGGCGTGTATTTATTTTATCTTTCAAAGATAACTTGCTCGTGCTTCATATTAGAATGAAGACTTGTTTATCTGGTATCCGGGTTCGGGGTGGTTGGTTGATGACTCGGATAACTATCACTTAAAGAGGTTACATTGTTGTACTCAGTGTCACGCGCTTAGTCGACATGGATAATTTCAAGAGGTGTTGCTTGTGTCATTTTTCTCATTTCAATACATTTTCTATTTTCACACACTCAACCTTTCTCTCTCAACTCAACAATGGCTTCCACCACCATTTACCACCATATTAGACCACCGGATCATATATAGCAAATCCTCAATTTTGAATCGGAAATTAATGCTACCAAACTTCTTAAATTCAAAGAACAACAGCTTTTAAAACAATACGTTTCCATAGAAAAGGTTCATCTTTTAACTAAATCATTTAAAGAACTCGAACTTAAGCGTCTTCAAGATTTACCACCTAATCCCGGTTATGCAAAACAAGATCAGGAACATGTTCCCGGTCTTTATGATATGACCATAATTAGCAAATCGAAAGAAGCACCTTTTGTTCGTAGTTTTGAGGAGACACAGTCACTTGCGGATGAAACTCATTCTAAAATGCTTTCAAAATTCCATACAATTGATTATGATCAATATAACAAAGATCAATTTTCGAAAAAGACACGCATTCGCTTACAAAAGGAATTAGCTGAATTGACAGTTCTTGTGCCCCAAAGTTTGTCAAATGAAAACCCTCCTAGTACGTCTCCTACACTTGTCAAAACGGATTTAACGAAGTTAATTCCACCGGTAAGTAAGGCGTCCGTTAACTTAAATGCGGTACACCAACACTTAGCCGATTTTGACAAGGTCATTTTGGAACGTACGACGGCTTCGGCCATAACGGAAGGTGAATGGAACTTTGAGCACACTAGAGCTGCGTTTCGAGATGAAATTGTTCCTTTTGTAAAGAATGTTAAGGCTTGTCTTAGTAATCTTGATCAAGATTTGCTTTTGGAAATAGAAGAAGTTAGACGTGTTTTCAATGAAATGGATGATGCTTATGAAAACAGTTTACTTGAAATAGAACGGGTTTCACGCCAAAATGATCAGCTTCTGAAGCAAGTGATGTCTCATGATATAGTCTCTGTCTGTGTGAATAAAAGTGTTGATAATGATTCTATTGTGCATAATGTTGAATCTGTGGATAATGTGGTAGATAGTACTTGTCACGAATCTGACGCTGAATTTTTAAAGCTTCAAGATTCATATTCTTCGCTTTCAAAACGTTTTGATGAGATTCAAACACATTGTATTTCGCTTGAATGCAAGCAACAATTTATTCAAGAAATATTTGAAACGTCATTCGAAGGTGTTAATATCGATGATACAAACTTTGAAAAGAATTTTTGATTGAATTTACAATCAAAACAGCGTCAGCCAAGTGACAAAGTTGCTAAATCTTTGCTGATAGAAATAGAGAAATCTAAGGAGCTTAACTGTGTGAACGTACTTGAGGCCGCTGAGAATTTTAAACTTGATCTAGATAATCGAGTTTCCAAGATTTTGTCCAAAGTTGATAACTTAAAACAGAAAGATACACGACTTTTCGATTCAGTAAAGTCCGCATGTGCTAATACCACTGCACAGAATCAATCCTTGATTGAACAATTGAATGGAAAGTCGGTGGAAATATCTGATTTGAGGGAACAAATTTGTGATAAAAATCTGGTCCTGGCTGAGTTAAAGGAAACACTTCATACTCTAAAAGGTAAGAATGTTGTGGATAATGCAGCCACTATCTCAGCATCGTCCTCTAGTGCAATCAAAAGGAACCTTATAGCCGTCACACCATTTAATAAGGGCCCTAGGACTAAACCATCTCAAAATTTAGTCACTAAAGATAAGGCGGAATCAAAACAAGCTTCTAATATTCCCGTGTTGCCTTGTACAAGAGTAAGCACCACTACTAAGGCTCAAAGATCTAAGCTTAAAAGAAACAAGATGAATGATAGGATCTTGCCCCCATCTAGTAGTCAAGTGAAGAAGAAAGAAGAAGCCCATCCTAGGAATGTTATTTCTGTTTTGAATAAAAAGAATCATGTAGCTAAACCTAAAGGCTCTGCGGTTGTGCAGCGTTCTAAGCCTAGTGTGAATTCTAATTTGAAATGTTGGAATTGCAATGAATGTATGTTTTCTAGTCGTCATGATTCTTGCCTTATTGACCATGTGAATGAGATGTATGCCCGGAAAAATGGATTAGAATGGAAACCGACTGGGAAAGTGTTAACCCAAGTTGGTTGGATGTGGCGCCCCACTGGTAGAACTTTCACTATAGTAGGAAATACGTGCCCTTTAACTAGGATCACTCCCACTACAGCGAAGAAAGCGTGCCCTTTAACTAGGAGTACCAAGGCTACCAAAACACAAACGTGTCCTTTAACTAGGAACACCGACACTACTATAGGAAACAAGTGCCTTTTAAATAGGTCTACTCCCACTGTAGTGCTCGCGGATAATCCAAAACCTAAGAAAGTTGGAACTGTAAAACCTGTTAGTGCTAAAACTCACATTAGGAAACGCAGGAAATCTAAGGGTCACAAACATGTTAGCAATTCTGATAATCTTATATCTGTATCTACTAACACTCAAGAACCAATAGTTTCCAATGCATTGTCTACTGTTGTTATTGAAAACAGGTGGTCCAAATTTTTCTCTGGTATTTGGACTCTGGTTGCTCCAAGCATATGACCGGAGATCCCTCTCAGCTCAGAAATTTCGTCAGCAAGTTTCTTGGTACGGTTCGATTTGTAAATGATCATATTGCAAAGATAATGGGTTATGGTGAATATCATATTGGGAATGTTATAATTTCAAGAGTGTATTATGTGGAAGGTCTTGGTCACAACTTATTTTCTGTGGGACAATTTTGTGATGCAAACCTAGAAGTTGCTTTTCGAGAGCATACTTGCTTCATTCGTAATTTGGAAGGGGTTGATTTATTGAAAGGTACTCGAGGAAATAATTTGTATACTTTGTCTCTACAAGACATGATGGCCGCTTCTCCCGTATTTCTTCTCTCCAAAGCATCGAAGACTAAGTCATGGTTATGGCATCGACGGTTATCTCATCTTAACTTTGACGCTATTAATCATTTGGTGAAAAACGAACTTGTTCGTGGTCTTCTTAAACTTTCATTTCACAAGGATCATTTGTGTTCCGCGTGTACTATGGGGAAAAGCACTAAGAAATCTTACAAACCCAAGACGGAAGACACCAACCAAGAGAAACTTTATCTGTTGCATATGGATCTTTTTGGGCCAATGCGTGTTGAAAGTCTTAGTGGTAAAAAGTACATCCTCGTCATTGTCGATGATTACTCTCGGTTTACATGGGTGAAATTTCTTAAAACAAAAAATGAGGCACCTAAATTCATCATCGGATTTCTCAAGATGATTCAAGTGCGTCTCAACACTACTGTCCTACGCATTCGTACATATAATGGAACCGAGTTTGTGAATCAAATCTTGCGTGATTATTATGAAGAAGTTGGCATATCTCATGAAACATCCGTTGCACGCACTCCACAACAAAACGGTGTCGTTGAAAGGCGAAATCTCACACTTATAGAAGCTGCTCGAACAATGTTAATTTACGCAAAGGCTCCATTGTTTTTATGGGCAGAAGCATTATCTACAGCAGTGTACACCCAAAACCGGTCACTAATTCGTAAACGCCATGGTAAAACACCTTATGAGCTTCTCCATGGAAAAGTACCAGATTTATCATATCTTCATGTATTTGGTTCTCTTTGCTATCCAAATAATGATGGTGACAATTTGGGAAAACTTTAACCAAAGGCTGATATTGGTATTTTCATTGGTTACGCACCCGCAAAGAAGGCATACCGAATCTACAACCGTAACTCTCGCAAGATCCTCGAAACTATGAATGTTTATTTTGATGAGCTGACAGCAATGGCTTCTGAGCAAAGCAGCTCTGAACCCGCACTTCGTGAAATGGGACCCAATAACATTAGTTCTGGTCTTGTCCCAAACAACCCTACTTCATCATCATTTACACCACCTTCTAGGACTGAATGGGATACGTTGTTTCAACCGTTCTTTGATGAATTCTTTACTCCTCCCAGTATTGTCGCTCCAGAACCTGAGGTAATAGCTCCGGTAACCGAAGTTGTCGCTCCAGCAACCGAAGCACAATCAGACACATCTGCACCTACAATTGGTCAAGATATACCATCAACAAGTAATTCTCAACCAACACCCGAATCAACTACCCATGTCATGCCTATTGATGATGAAGAGGATGATGATGATCACAATTTTTAATTCGCTCAAATGCGTGAACTTCCATTCTTTGGTGTACCTATTCCCGACCCTAATCAAGCCGGGTCGTCCACCTCAGAGGAAGCTCCTTCTACAGTTTACTCCAATCCACGGATTTGTGAACATGACAACAAGTGGACAAAGGATCATCCTATATATTCTATAATTGGTGACCCTAATCGTCCGGTATCCACACAAAGTCAGCTACAAGAAAATGCAATGTTTTGTCATTTTGATGCTTTTCTCACTGAAGTTGAACCTAAGACATGGCAACAAGCATTTACTCAATCCTGTTGGATAGAAGCTATGCAAGAAGAACTTAACGAATTCATACGTCTTGAAGTTTGGGAACTTGTCCCATGCCCGGATCAAGTACAGTTACTCACTTTGAAATGGGTTTACAAGGTGAAACTCGATGAGTTAGGCGGAATATTGAAGAACAAAGCTCGTCTAGTAGCTCGTGGATACAAGCAATTATTGGGCATCGACTTTATGGAATCTTTTGCACCTGTTGCCCGTTTGGAAGCTATTAGACTATTCCTCGCTTATGCAGCCCACATGAATATGATCGTCTATCAGATGGATGTGAAGACGACATTTCTGAATGGTGAAATCAAGGAAGAGGTCTATGTTCAACAACCGGATGGTTTTGTGAATCCTAAATATCCTAATCATGTGTACAAGCTTAAGAAGGCTCTCTATAGGTTGAAGCAAGCTCCACGCGCATGGTATGATCTATTGTCACAATTCCTCATTACACAAGGCTTCGCTAAAGGGAAGGTGGATCCCACGCTGTTCATTCAGAAACGAGGTAAAGATATGATTATGGTACAAATATATGTTGATGATATTATATTTGCAGCCTCGACCCAAACTTTATCCGACGAATTTGGGACACTCATGTCTTCCAAGTTTAAGATGTCAATGATGGGCAAGGTATCATTCTTCTTAGGTCTTCAGATATCTCAGAGTCCCAGAGGCATCTTTATCAATCAATCCAAGTATGCCCTTGAATCGCTTAAGAAATATAAGATGGAATCTTGTGATCCCATGGATACTCCAATGGTGGAACGAACTAAGCTTGATGCAGATCCACATGGAGTTGCCATTGATCCGACATTGTATCGTGGAATGATCGATACTCTTCTGTATATCACAGCTAGTCGACCTGATCTTCAGTTTGCTATATGTATGTGTGCTCGGTATCAAACTCGACCTACTGAGTTACACTTGGCATCTGTGAAACGGATCTTTCGATATCTTAAAGGAACCATTAATCGGGGACTTTGGTATTTGAAGGACTCTTTGATTGCACTTATGGCGTATGCAGATGCGGATCACGCGGGTTGTCAAGATACAAGACATAGCACGAGTGGAACTTTGGAACTACTAGGAGATCGACTAATCAGTTGGGCATCGAAAAGGCAGAAAAGCGCTGCAATTTCAAGTATGGAAGCTGAATACATAGCTATGTCCAGTTGCTGTGCTCAAATTCTTTGGATGAGATCGCAATTAACCGACTATGGTGTAGGTTTCAACAAAATTCCGATGTACTGCGACAACAAAAGTGCAATTGCCTTATGCTGCAACAATGTTCAGTTCTCCCGGTCAAAGCATATTGACATTCGCTACCATTTCATCAAGGAGCAAGTGGAAAATGGAGTAATAGAGCTTTACTTTGTCCGATCTGAGTATCAATTGGCGGATATTTTCACGAAGGCTTTAGATCACGCTCGAATTGAATTCTTGGCCGACAAGCTAGGAATGAGAACTTTCTCGCCTGAGACTCTAAAGGAACTGGCAGATGAAGCGAAAGAATAGTGGTGGTAAAACTATTCTCCGTATCCTTGGTGATCATTTGTATATATTGTTTATATCTTTATCCACAAAAGCAAAATACAAAAATATAAAACCATATAAAAACCATAAAAATTGAAAAATCTAGAAAAATCCAAAAATATTTTTACTTTATTTTTCATAGGCATGTCTTTTGGTACGATAATATTTACGGCCTTAGAAATGTTGATTAATATTGACACGGCGCCATAAATAGAGTTCGTACAAAAGTTGTAAATATTTCATAAAACATGCCTAAATGGCTTGTAGTTATTTCTGACTGCAACCCGGTTTTCATATTAAAGTCAAGTATTTCTTATGAAAGCTTTGGCTCTCAACGGGAATTAATTTTCTCGGGCAAGGTTTACTTTAAAACCTTGTAAGGGATCAAGTTTACTTTATAACTTGGTCTCACACAAATATATGTACGTTTCAGTTCATTTATTTGTTAAAACAAGAGAAGTCTTGTTTTTATGAAGCTATCATCTCTACAATCATAGCAATTTACAATTGGTATCTACATACTCGACGATGCGACTACTCAACCGATGACTACAGATCTTTCAATAGAACACGGGGTCAACAATTGAGGGGGAGCAATTGTCAAGCATACGGAATCTTCGATGCCGAACATGCCAAGTTCACAAGTTGGTGTCAAGAAAACAATACCAATCGTACACGTGGTGTCAAGAGATGACTTCAGACGAGACGAGGCGACCAACATATGCCGACAAGAACCATCTGATCTTATCATATGATGTTCTCATCAATCAGGTCCAACCTTGTCAATTCTTTTTAAATATGGTGAATATGTGATCATTTTACCAATCGGTATCATATTTCATACATTTGGAATCATGAAGATTAAACGGACTTGCATTTTTCTTCCCAAAACCTTTGTTAAGACTTCATTAAATCAACTGATATTAAAAACATTGATTGGGTTAATATTTTTAATATGGGGGAGAAAATGTGATTTAATATTGGATATTATCACAAATGGTTTGACTCAATGTGCTGGCTCATCCCGACATGTGCGAAATGTTTTCGAATATCGTGGCATATGTTAAGGGGGAGCAAAATGGATTTGCATATCAAAAATGGATTTCATGGTGATTTATACTTACCCAAAACCTATTTATTTCACGACGATGAAGATTGTGGTGACATAAGGATGGTAGGATAGGTAAAGTCCTATGATTCTTCCAGAACCGGAGGAATCTTCCCAAGGACATTCCATAGCTAGAAATAGTAGTCCTTAGGAAAGATGGAGAAAGATTGTGAACGTAGCTAAATGCCGACCAAGTACTTAAGTTAGCACTGGAACAATCACAACAAGGTGCTAGTTATGACGTATTGGTAAGCATTGAAGGGGTTGCAGAATGAAAAAGAATTGTAAAGATAAAGGGTGTAAAGAAAGAAGCCCTCCTTACAACTTTAGGCAGAAACCAGGTCAACACATATGCTATTGAGATCATTCTAATGATTCTCAATATTGAAGACAGGTATCATGGACCTAGTGATGCAATGCAAAAACCACCCCAGCTAACTCAGATATCTCTCAAAAGGTATTTGTTTTAATCACACGGAGACAACGCATTATCTATTGATTTATTCAATCCTAATAAATTGGTATTGAAAAGGTGGCACTCCTCTCCAGCCTCCGATCACTAAATCCAAAATGCACGATCGAGTCTAGAGCCATTTGAGATCATCAAATATCTCATTAGGACACACTTCCATATTTTCTTGCTTCTTCACACACTGTGAAAAGTAAGAAAGATCTTAAGATTCCTACGCAAAATCTTTATGATCTTGCCTGAACATCCGAGTAATAAGAAAGTATTTATGATGAAGATGGAAATCCTTCTTGAGCGAATATCAAAAAGCTCATGGTAGGTGACTTGTGAGATTCTTTATAAATCAAACTTGTGATAATTGGAAAGCAACAGTGGTTTAATTCTTAAATGAATTTAAACACGTTCCAGGCCTCTACGCAATATCTTAGTGATCTTGCCAGAACACTCAGAGTTATACCTTAGTGTTCACAGTGATGAGTGGAAATCCTTCTAGTGTTAACCTCAAACAGCACTTGGTAGGTAACTTGCAAGATTTTATACGAATCAAGCTCGTGACAACTGGAAAGCAACGATGGTGCGGTTCTTAATTGAATTTCACTTGTTCCAGGAACATGAATTGACGGCTTCAAATCATGCAGATATGATTATCCAAATGATTCACTCTTTATGTTCACAGTCAGCTTTGGACGGTCGAATAAAGAGAATGGGTTTACCCGCGAAATCCCGTCAGGAAGTTACTTAATTGAAATTATCCGTCACGGGTACGATATTTTATATCGTCCAACGGTCTTCACCGACCGGAGGTAAAATGCTACCGAATTAGAATGAAATGTTCAAAGCCATTTCGTTCGTGTCTACTTATGTTGCGGAATTTGAAGACGGTGGCGTTGCGGAATCCAAGAAGAAGTTGTCCCCGCATGCTTATACTTTATGCTCTTAATATCTCATCTAATTCAAGAAAGCTTAAAAGTTAACTCTTCCGCTGTATCGAACTCTGAAGCTTTCAAGAATTACGAAGGTATAAGTATGGTGTCACGAAGAGGCGAAGATCACAAGTGATGGATGCACGAGATCAAGGCAAGAGATTAATTCTCAAGATTGATATCAAATATCACATCAGCATGTTCACCAGAAAAGAAAAAGGAAAAGAAAGAAGAAGACTACGAATTCAAGACAAGCATAGTATGCTAGGTTTATCTCATTATTGTAACTTGGGTAATGCCCTTGTTTGGAGTGACCTCCCTTAGGTGGAGATTGTTGGAAATACGTTTTACGTATTAAGAAGGATCGGTCACTCCAACAATGGTCCATGTAATAGCTCGTAGTTTAGTTACTTATCTTTATTTAACAAACAAACCAAAGCCTAGCCTACAACATGTGTAGACCGGCCCAAATGTAAGCCCAAGCCCATGTCAAGGGCTTGGGTATATAAACCCTCTCCTTAGATGGAGGGGGTGGTGTGGTTATTCATTTTTTCACATACTTCTCTTTGTTTTCTCTCTCTAGAATTGTATGTAATCCACCATATTTCTATCCCTTTCGCTCTCTAAAAATATAAACAAGATTTATATATCCTACAATTCACATGTAAATACGCTGCACAAGGAATGAAATATTGGTTAAAAATGGACTAAATTTAGTTAAATAACTTAAAACAGCCGGTTGTAAAGTAGAGAATATATCTTGAAAGTACCTAATAATCTCAACGAAACCTTCAAGCTCAATGGTGAGACATGTTTTAATATCTTCAAGATGGAACCATACCAGCCACCATTAGTTTTTGCAGCTTCACTTTCATGGCAGATTTTATAATATATATATATATATATATATATATATATATATATATATATATATATATATATATATATATATATATATATATAGTGTAACTTTATTTACAGAACTCATCTTAGTGACAGAACTTGTAGAACCCTTGTTTTTTAAGGCAAACATGTATGTCTGAAGGAGTACATGTATGCTTTTAGAGAATATTTGTATTCACGAAGCATATTTAAAGTTCTTTTTGTCAAAATTAACTAAAATTAAAAAAACATATCAAAAAACATACATGTTTGAGGTCGTGCATGCATGTATGTGCACGCATTCAAAAACATACATTTTTGAAAGTGCGCATTCATGTATGTGCACCAATCCAAAAAACATACATGTACACTTTCAAAAACATACATGTACTCCTTCAAACATACATGTTTGCCTTCAAAAACTAGAGTTCTGCAAGTTCTGTCATTAAGATGGGTTTTGTAAATAAAGTCCCCCTATATATATATATATATATATATATATATATATATATATATATATATATATATATATATATATATATATATATATATATATATATATATATATATATATATATATATATATATATATATATATATATATATATATAGGGAAGCGTTATTGTGTTACACATTCTTAAAATAGGTTATAATAGGTACACTTGTATACCGTTAGATTATTCATAATTCATGAGATCAAATTTTAATTAAATATTAACAGTTAGTGGCACTTATGTAAATAACTTAAAGACTTTGGCATTTTTTATACTTTATTTATTTAATGCACATCATCTGTAATCAAAGATTTACATACAACATTTAGTTTTAGTTTTAAAAACTTCTGGATATTCTTTCTGAAAAACAAGATACGGAGTACTATGTATTGAAAAACTAATAATACTCCGTAATCACCTCGAAAAACTAGATGTGATTATATATAGTTAGCCAGTCAATCCAAATAAATATACGCATATTACAAGAGCTATGCTATGGATTCTTTTATTAAACTTGTCATGCGTAATACTCGTATAATTTATTGTATATATATGGCATTGTGACACATTCTTTTCTGTAACTAGGTATTCTCTCTCTATATATAAAAAATAGTGACACATTATTAGCGTGGATATTTTTTATAACAATGACATTTTTTATTTTTTATTTTTATATATATCAGCGAAATATTATTCATGACACTTTTTTATTTTTTTACATATCAATGATACAGTATTAATGACACATTTTTTATTTGTTTTTTTTAATATATAATTGATACATTATTAGTGATACACTTTTTTTGTTTTTTTATATATCAGCGACACATTAATAAAATTATTAGTAAAACTTTTTATAGTAGAAAAAAATGAATTATTTATGACACATTAACAGTTTTTATATATACTCATGACACATTTTTTTCTTTCTATATATTAAATGACACTTTCTTTTTTAACTTGTAGTTTCACATAATTGTACATCAAAATCACAGAATATATCAATTGCAAAACAATAAAATAACAGATCTACTCATGGGTTAGTTGTTTTTTAACATTATCATCTTGAAATAAAATATTTAAAAAAATAGTCAAACTCAGATCTAAAAATTATTACAACCTCAAATCATTCTCTAAATAAAATTCCTATAAAAAATCAAGCAAACCAAGATTCTTCAATGCGTAAGTGGCAACTTTTTTTTTACATATCAATCATCTACCATATCAAAACCCAAACTGCTACATATCAAATAAATAACTAAATTTTCATTTCATAAACTACAACCATCCATCCAAACTGCTACAAATTGTAAGCCAGAACATGGTGACAAAAAACAATGATACATTACCAATTGATACAAAAAGTATTACCAACCCAAGTGATAAAAAGTCAGAAATCAAAATCAGACCTTGGGAGCCAGAACCAGCAGATACTTTTTGCCGTAAAGAATTTGAATTATTAAAAAATTAACATGTATCATTTTGCTTCTCGTCACAAAGCGGTCGTGGGTCCTAAAAACCGAACGCGGAAAGAAGGAGAACACTGGCTAAGGCTGATGGAAATCAAACGTCGGTCGAGAGTCTTTATTTGCGCCAGATTTGATGGAAATCAAACGTCGGCCGAGAGTCTTTATTTCGATGGGTTTAACAGTAGTAGTAGCCGCGGGTTATAACGAGATCGGGCAGAGAAGTTTGATTATCCGGTGTAAAAGAACATGGTCAGCGGCGGTAGAAGAGGGATTACGAGCGGGGAGGAGAGCGAGATCCGGTTTGCAAGAAGAGGGATTACGATTTGGGGATTTGTGATTATGAATGTGAGACTCTAGTATGTTTTATTATAGTTTATTAGTATGATTAATGGACAACGGATGACTAAAATGCCCTTTAGGTGTTATTATTTTTATTATAAACATTTAATCCAAATAATCCACATGTCATTATATTACTGGTGCTTATTATAACCCATTTTAAGATGTAACGCATTTGAACGTAAATCTATATATATATATATATATATATATATATATATATATATATATATATATATATATATATATATATATATATATATATATACATACACTAGCCTTTAGACACGTCCGATGGATGGGTTAGCTTTAAGTATATGTTTTTTTTTAATGAAAATTGAAGTTATGTGTGTTTGTATTAGAATTTTAGTATATATAGTGTTAGTTATGACATTACTATTTTAATAATGTAGCATATAATGGACAACAATAACGTAGTTTAAGATATTTTATTTATTTAAGAATTTTATGAGTTAATTGAATTTGCATACGTTAACGTTATGAATAAGTTTGTTACATTAAAATCTTTTAGAATTTAATAATATTGTATAAAATATTTTATGTATTTTTGAATTTTTTGAGGTAATAAATTTTGTATATGTTAACGTTATGAATAATTTTTTTACATTATTTTTTTAAAATTAATATAATTGTTAAGTTTATGGAATTTTGTATTTAAGGAATTATTTTACCATCATTTTATGGAAACTCTTTGTATTTAAGACATTGTTTCACCATCATTTTATGGAAACCCTTTAATAAATTTCAAATGGAAACCCTTTGCATTTAAGGCATTATTTCATCATCATTTTATGAAACCCTTTAATTAATTTCAAATAGAAACCCTTTGTATTAAAGACATTGTTTCACCATCATTTTATAGAAACCCATTAATGAATTTTAAATGGAAACCCTTTGTATTTAAGGCATTGTTTCACCATCATTTTTTAAATGGAAACACGTTGTATTTAAGGCATTGTTTCACTATCATTTTATGGAAATCTTTTAATTAATTTCAAATGGAAATCTTTTGTATTTAAGGCATTGTTTCACCATCATTTTATGGAAACCCTTTAATGGAAACTCTTTGTATTTAAGGCATTGTTTCACCATCATTTTTCAAATGGAAACCCTTTGTATTTAAAGTACTATTTCACCATCATTTTATGGAAACTCTTTAATGAATTTCATTAAAAACCCTTTGTATTTAAGGCATTGTTTACCATCATTTTATGGAAACCTTTTAATGAATTACATGTGTCATTTTTATAGAATTTTGTATTTAAGGCATTGTTTCACCATCCTTCCTATATAAGGGTTTTTGATTTGATTTTGATTTGATTTGATTTGATTTAATTTGATTTGATTTGATTATATATATATATATATATATATATATATATATATATATATATATATATATATATATATATATATATATATATATATATATATAGAGTAGGGATCCAGTGAGAATATTAGTTATAATAAGAAGAATAAAAAGTAATTCCATCCGTCAGATCTTGCATCAATGGTTGTGATTAATTATGGCAAAATGGTAATTAAAAACTAAATATTCTTTACCTTTTCAAATGTATAAAGGGTAAATCTGTAAATTAGAAAATCCCTCTTAAATTGTATCAAACCATACGGGATTTTTCAAATCTTTTTCCTATTTACAGAAACTTTAAACCGAATATACGATCGGTGATCATTTATGCATCTAATTAACTCTTTAAAAAAGTTGATTTATTTAATTTCAAAAATGCATGATAACCTTTTAGTCATTTTTATCGTATGTTAATGTGTTTTTTTCCCACCGTGCATATTGTTTATCGTGCATATGCCAATCTTATTAATAAACCGAAACCTCGCCATGAAACTAATCGATGCATCATGCATCAATGTGTTTAACTGAATCATGAATGCATCTAGCATGTTCATCATTCGGAAGATAAGCGATGCAAACATAAGAAGTGGAAACTTCTTTAGCCGATATGCATCTACTTCATTGTGTCGACGAATCTGACCTTATAAAAAATTCAGTGGAAAGTTTCATCGATGCTTGTTCTTGTTTTTCTATTACACGAGGTGTGATCAATCTTAGGGCAGCATATGAATGATTCATCGTATGCATCTTTATTCAATGGATGCATCTACATTTGCATCTTGACATTGATTGTATTTTCATCATCATTTTAATGTCTCATCTTTTCAATGTGTTTAACTGAATCATGAATGCATCTAGCATGTTCATCATTCGGAAGATAAGCGATGCAAACATAAGTGATAACTTTTTTGGATGAAGAATTAAATGGGGCTAACTGTTGATAAAGAGTTATTAAAATCATTTAAACATGAAGAAAAATAAGATGCTTCTTGCAAGTTTAGCCCATATCTATTTGTTTTTCACACGTAGAGATAATGAAATAGCTTAGATGCATGTAACAAGTTTAACTAGTTAACTACTACGTATCATGCATCCAATTTGATTTTGGACAAATTTAACAACTTGCTTATATTACATATAAACACGTCATCTAATCGATGCATTATTCAAATTGGCTCATCTAGATTACAAATCCAAATCAGTTATGTATATTGTTCATTGATTGCATCTTAGTCGCGACACATCGTCAGTTAATCATTAAAAGTTTTAAAGATGCATTCCAAAAACCAATAGAACATGACATGTCATCTTATAATGCATCTGAATTGAAACAATTATGCATCTAAAAATGTCCATATAAGTATCATGATATTATTATTAAACTAGCACAAGTTGATTTCAGTTCCCATGTTATCATGGGACGTTGGTTTTTTTTAATTTATTAAAACTATAAATAACAAAAAGATATAGAACTTTTTTTGAAAAAATATGGAACTGGCTAAAAATATACACACGCAATTTCGTCGCATGTCGTTTGACATTGTATGGAGGTTGAAGAAACTGGTTGAAAAGTCTATCATAATTTTAGGAACTTATTTAGAAACTAGTAACTATTTTTTGATGGACAAAACTACCCTTTTATGACATTTTAAAATGATTGGTCCATACTACTTCTTATTCTTCTTATTATAAATGTTCTTCTTATTTGATCCTAACTATATATATATATATATATATATATATATATATATATATATATATATATATATATATATATATATATATATATATATATATATATATATATATATATATATATATATATATATATATATATATATATATATATATATATATATATATATATATATATATATATATATATACACTACTAGAAAATAGAGCAACAGCGACGGCTGTTTCC
Source organism: Glebionis coronaria (assembly GCA_025667525.1). Classification (NCBI taxonomy): domain Eukaryota; kingdom Viridiplantae; phylum Streptophyta; class Magnoliopsida; order Asterales; family Asteraceae; genus Glebionis; species Glebionis coronaria. Next base: position 685,792,676 of record CM046874.1, read on the forward strand.
GTCGGAAATCCGTCAGTGTAGGTCTTTTCCGACGGATTTGCGACGAAAATGGTATGTCGGTAAATGCTTCCTAGCTAATTCCTATCAGCCGGAACTCTGTCGGAAATACCGACGAAAAACAAGCGTCGGTATTCTGTTGGTATTAGTTTCTCTCGGAAATCTGTCGGTAAAAAAAGTATATATATCTGTCGGAAACTCGTCGGTAAAATGTTCCTCGGAAATCTGTCAGAAAATTTCGGTCGGTAAGTAGTCACAAATCTGTCGCAGAGATAAACTTAAATTTGCAGCTTAATACTAATTATGTATCCCGTATCTAAAATGGCTAGAAAGAAATAGATAATTCACACCAAAATAGTTCAATTACCAAATTTGAATCTACAAATAATGAAGATTACACATTAACTAGAAATCGATTATTCAAGATTGAACACTAGTTTAGCATTCAAATAACAAGTTATAGTCGAATTGAACGAGTCAAATTATACATTCAAGATGAAACTAGTAATCCAATAATTCAAATACTATGATGTTATGATGAAACTGTTGGCATTCCAATTCTGCCCCCTTCTCCTTCCCCCGCCTCTGCTACCATCATCGTTACCTCTTCCCTCGCTTCTACTACCATCATCATAATCTTCATCTTGATTACCGAATTCAGCCTACAATTAGAATTCGGGCAACCTACATTTAGAATTCAGCCTACAATTACAACACTTCTAAATTTTAACAGTGCAATCCCAAATATTTTACTCTCAAATCAGCAGCTAACCACAAAATGTTTAAGAAAAAATGTTATCTAGATATATTGTACTGTTAAGAACCCTTTCCCCTATTACAGAATACGAATCAAGATAAACCTAGTTTAACTTATATTCTTAGAGAGTATTCCATTATATACCTTTACTAAGAGCAGTCATATCCATGCTATATATCAAATTACAATACTAGCTCAATAACATTTATAGCTTAATTAGGGCCATTAATAGCAGTCAATTGTAATTCTCTTTTTGGAAATAGCGCACAGAAGCACATATATCCATATATACAACAATAACTAATAGCTATTAAATCATTTATCTACCCAAATAATACAACCACCAACAATCATCAATAGGACAGATCCTAGAGAAGAGATACAAGTAATAACTTAAATGTCTTGCTAGTTTGGTAGCTATAAGATCCCAAGTCCCACAAGAGCACAACTGTTGTTCCTCTTGGTAATTAAACAACTGTGACCTCACATCTAGCTAGTCAATCTAGAGTCAGCCCACACAAAAAAGCAACTACAGCTTACTGACTTCATATAATCTACCAACAATGCCTAACACATCAGTTACGTAACTTGTGTAAAGATATTTAACAATCATAAGTTCCCTAAAAGCAAACAGACAACAATTTATAAACACTCAGCTTTTACACTAACAGGATGCATTCGTGATCCGTATCTCTAAAGCAAAGGCTACTTTTATAACTTAGTAGATTTATCATAGTAATTTTAGGTTTTCAATAGAAGCAAGCATTTTGTTGTGCAAATGACTATTGTTACGTGTGAAAGGTACAGGGACAACTAAAGATGTCAAGTAAAAAACAGCGCGGAAAAACAATTATATAGACATATAGTAAAGATAATACTTGGCATACCTTTAAAATGGGTGACCATCTTCACAATTAAGCAAGATATATGTGTGTGCTTTATGCTTCTCTGCATTTGTCAAATTTCTTTTAGTTCCCGTATCAAATAATCTGCGAGATGGAACTTTGAATATGTTTAATCGAGAAGAGCAATGAATCTGGAGCAAAGTTCCGTGGCTCACAACACTTCTAATAGCATGTTACAACTTAAGCTGTGTAAAACAAACTCATGTCAGGCTTACTTTATCCATACAGATAGCTAATAAACAAATCTGTCATACATACGAAATGCCTTATTATCCAAACTGTATAAACACATCTAAACACTAAAATTGGGAACTCTTTAATATAACAGTCCAACTATCATATCAGATCATTCATATTAAAACACAACACCAAAAAATCCTCAAGTTCTTTACCACATGGAATACTAATAAACACAATTTCACGATACCTCTTTTTAGGATTGGTAATCGCTTATGCTATAATCACCTGTTTAGCAAGAAGAAATGTCTTCGGGCCAACTGCACAAAAGAAATTTACTAATGACTCGGCAAATAAAGGGCGTGAATGAAATGGATGAGTTAACTAGTATATGAGGCATTTTAAGTACCGGCAAAACTGGTATTACTGAAACGGGTCAACATGGGTAACTTTGGGATGTTTTCTTCATAACATGTTCGCTACCAAATGACTAAGTGAATGCGGGCTGCTATCTCTTGCGCATCATAATAAGAATTGGTCGCACAAAGAGATTGTTGAGCCTTCTATAAGAAGACTATATAAACAAAACAAATAGTATAAAAAGACAATGACCAAGGGTAATCGAAGGTGTTGACAAAGGTAGTCAAGCGTCTAGCTACTTTCCTTTTATAGGTACACATAAAAAGACATGTCTATATATTCAGAAATACAAACATACATACATGTACTTTTGGTAGTGCATTTAGTGTACACAATAACAGATACATGGTGAGGAAAAAGAATTTAGCTACTGTAACTAATCAAGATACTAATGTGAGGGGGATTTATATATTGATAAATACGATCTTTCTGGTAGAAATCTAGGATTCACAAATCTTATGCTAACTTAACACCTTAATACAGTGTATAATACATTCAGCCTGGTAAGTTAAGATATCATCATCCCTACGTAAATTCTTTCTAAACCGTAATGGTTAAGTTATTATCATACAAAAAACTGTATGATATAAGTGTGAGGACACATAAGTGTTTTTAACAAAGATGTAGATTACCTTTTGATGATCAACAATACATAAGTGTGGTGCATAAAGAAGTACAACATCATCGTATGCGCATAAGTATGAGGACACTGTTTAAAAATAAGTGTGAGGACATTGTTTAAAAAAAGGCAATAGAAACAAGATTGAAGATAAAACTGGATTAGTAATCATGGTTAACAAAAGTAAATCTACCTTCCCACCGGATGAACTTTGAAGAAGCCATTTCTTAATACATGACAATCCATGCATATGCCCGAAAGGAAGAGAGCTGCAGCATATGCCAGAAAGATAAAACGTTAAGGTAATATACTACTGACCCATGCAAACTGTGAAATGCTTACAATGTACCCCTAGAAAAACTTTGGGTGTGTTTGTGGCAATGTTTAAAAAAGTGTGAGATCAAGGATCAGTATTAGGCTTACTTATTATTTTTTTTTAAAGATATAAAAGAGTAATAGCTACTCTGAGATACAATAAAGCTTAGCGAATCACCACCTTAAACTAACTAAACCTTTAAAAATCAATACTGAAACAATCAAAGAAAGACAAGTGCAATAGATCATCTTATGTCTCTGGGAGTGTTTCTAATGGTGGCCCTGTGATGTGAAAGTGGATGTGACCGGAAAAAAAGTTGTTTTGCAAATGTTCCTTAAGCTTATTGATCAAAATAACTGTTATCGTAATCTCGGGCAAAAAGTATGCACTACATTGACAACGCATAAATCTCATTTTATGTCTTACCTCAAACAAATATTTAACTGCTATCGTAATCTCGGTCAAAAAGTATGCACTACATGAAATTTCTATCATTGCTACTTAAAAATTAATATTAGCTTCTAATAAAATTAACATTTAGATAGATACACTTGAAACCAAAATTGTCACCAGATGTCGTTACTATAATGTGAACGTAATGACTTCATTTTAAGATACATTTGTTTTGTCACATATACTCAAAGTTGGCAATAACCTGTGACGTTTAAGGTTGATACCAAAAAGACCAACTATATGTACCTCGTTGTATAAGCATGATGACTCGTGACTAGGTGGATTCGTACGTACTAATGTTTCATTATAAATTTAGTATATATGTATTTAAACAACAAGCCCACAAGACATCCATACATTTGATTATGGTTTTCCATTCCAGAAACGACATATATCCGACCTCAAAATCCACAATGAGCCGTATGTTAAGACGGCAAAAACGAGCATATGAAAAGAAAAAAAAGTACCTTCCTACCAGGTGTTACAAAATATTCGACCAGATACTTGTAAACGCATCTACCAAATAACGAGACCCACGATGAACAGAGTCAAAGTTAACATAAATGTTTCAAATAATTTGATTAGTGTTTGGAATAATAGTGATTGTATACCTGCTGAATTAGATGATGCGAATTATCGACCTGAATTTAAGCCTATCTCCTACCATATGCTATACCGTTTTCCGCGTATTTTGACTGAGATTACGATTGAGTCGGCTGATGTGAAACATAATAAGCGATATAAGCTGGTATATATTCACTACATTGAAAACGCGGTCAATAACGCTAGAAAGAATGGGTCAAAACGCAGAACCAAAAAGAAGTAGATATTAGTTAGGTAAGCCATGGAAAAAGTAGATTTTCAGTTTGTTAATATTTCGATGATAGTTTACATAATACAACTAACTATCAAAACGTAAAACGCCGTTAATTACAGTTTCCAAATGTTTAGTTACTTGTTTTCATTTCTTAATTACTAACACAAATCGATAACAGATAAGCTTAACAAATCAATAACAGATAAGCTTAACAAATCGATAACAGATAAGCTTAACAAATCACCAACACAAATCCATAACACATAAGTTAACAAATCTCTAACAAAAATCAATAATTTCTACCTATACAATAAGTAACAAATCACTAACACAAATCAAATCAAACCTTGGAGACAGTGGCGACGGCGGAACAGTGATGAAAGTGATGACGGTAGAACAGTGTCGACGGCGGCGGTGAAAGTGATGAAGGCGGAACAGTGATGACGGTGGAACAGTGGCGACGACGGCGGTGAAAGTGATGATGGAGGAACAGTGGCGACGGTTAAGAGAGGAAGTGATGAGGACGAAAGGAATGAGAGAAATGAATGCGTTTTTTTTCTATTTTATGCGTATTTTTTTTAAAGGATTTGTATTTTATGTAAATTTTATACTACAGTATGGAAGTGTTATTTATTTTTTATTTTTCTGACAAAATAGCGTGATTTTGATATGTTTTCGCAAAAAATTTCGTAATTTTTGATGAGCAGAAATGACGACTATTGAAATTTGAACCCGACTAATCCGAACCGAATATGTTCAGGTCGAGTTCGAGTCGGATAGGGTCGAAAATATTGACACCCCTACACTCTACAATCACAAAACCAATAAAACTTATAATGACTTATAAGTCCAACGAATAAATTAACTCAAAATCAGATTAAAAAAACTGTATTCAGAAAAATTGCCATCATTATACACCAAATTAGTAGATTAAGAAAGACTTGAATCATATATTTATACATATATACAGTATAAGCCGTATATTTCAATGTTATCTATTCTAAAAGACACAAAAGACACTTTGGAAGAAGTCATATATTTTAACTAACTTAAAACGTCGTTGACTTTAGTTCTGAAATCAGCTCATAATTACACATAACTACAACTCGCACACAAAACATTCATAACCTGAAGTTATAACTTCTGAAATCAGTTCATAATTTCACACAACGCGCGAAAACGCCTAACATACGTTTCATTTAATCAGCTCGTAAGTCATAACTGTAACTAACAAACACATACACACCTATTTCAAAAAGCTAAATTAACTAATACAACTAATAAAACTAATTTAACGTATTTAACCTGAACTTATAACTCCTCAAATAAGCTTATAACTGCACACAATATAGCGCGCGAAATGAAACGTTCAGCAACGCTTAAGATCACATAACTTATAAGTTCTCAAATCAACTCACAATTAAATGAAACTTATAAGTTGTGTGTAATAATTAGCTGATTTCGAAACTTGTAAGTTCGCCTGACTCCATTGAGTTTAGTTAGAAACTTAAAAACGTTACTAGCTGCAACCGAGCACTTAACTAAGTTATTTCAAACATGTAATTTAATACGGAGTATCACACAAGTATCACAATTCACTGTAAACCTAACAACTCCTAAAATCAGTTTGTAACTAAAATCAACTACATCAGGCGAACTTATAAGCTCTCAAATCAGCTCATTAACTAATAAATTGACTAATACACAAAACATTTCAAAATCAGTTTGTTACACCTATTTCAAAACATTTCAAAAACATTCATAACCTGGACTTATACACAAAACATTTCAAACAGAGATAAGCAAACAGAATTGATTAGCAATAAGCAAATAAGCTCTCAAATCAGTTTTAATTAGCAATAAGCAATAAGCAAACAAAATTAATTAGCAAACCGAATTAATTAGCAATAAGCAATAAGCAAACAAAATTAATTAGCAATAAGCAAACAGAATTAATTAGCAATAAACAATAAGCAAACAGAATTAATTAGCAATAAACATTCATAACCTGGACTTATACACAAAATCAGTTTGCTATATGTACTGATTATATGAGCTTATAAGCTTTCAAATCAGCTCATTAACTAATAAATTTAACAATAAGCAAACAAAAAGGCAAATTATCCTAACAGAATAAGCAAACAGAATTATAAGCTCGTATAATAAAATAATTTAGTACATATAGCAATAAGCTCATAAGCAATAAGCTCATATAAGTTCTCAAATCAGCTCATATAATCAGTACATATAGCAATAAGCTCATATAAGCTCGTATAATAAAATAATTTAGCAATAAGCTCATATAATCAAAACCTAACAGAATTAATCACCTTATCTCATATAATCAAATCACTTTAATCGATGACGGGCGATGATGGCGGCAGCGATGGTTGGAGTCGATGGCGGGCGATGATGGCGGCAGCGATGGAGTCGATGGTTGGAGATGATGGTTGGAGATGATGGTTGGAGCGATGGTTGATTTGAGAGATAAATGAGAGAGTGACGATGGTTGATTTGATTTAAGTGAAATGATTAAATATTTTGATTTAAGCTTTTTTTTTATTTAAGTTGTAAGATTTTTTTATTCAAAGGGAGTATTGGATAGCCTAAATAATCAGATCTGATTATATACAAAGTTTTGAATAAGTTTTTTTTATTTAAGTTTTTTTTTTAAAAAATTAAGTGTTAAATCTATCTTTTTTTTAAACTGATTTATATACAAAGTCTATCTTAAGGCCGAGCAAATGAACTCGAAAATAAAATCGAACTGAATCGAGCAAGTTCGATTTGATTTTCGGTTTTGGTTATATACAGCTCGGTTCGGTTTGATTTTGGTTCGGCTCAAAATCAACACTAAATTGGTTATACATAGCTCGGTTTGGTTCGGTTTTGATTATATATAGCTCGGTTCGGTATTGGTTCGATTCGATTTGATTTTCTAAAAAATTTAAATAACGTAACAATTTACGCTTAATTTACATATAAAAACCTTACAAATTAACAAAACTTAAACATGCAAATAAATTAAGCTTTCAAAATACTAAAAATAATTTTAAAGAGAAACATTTTATTAAATTTTACTAAAATAATTTCAAAATACTAAATAAGCACCAAGACTTCATTTTACCACATTATTAAATTTTTGTCGGAAATTCGTCGCTAAAGGGATTCATTTTCCGACAGATTACTGACTCACAACTTGTATATAGCTAATATTTAATACTTTCCGACAGAATAGCGACGAATAACCAAAAATGTCGGTAGACCCTCGGAAATTCGATGCAATATAAATTACTTACCGATGGATTTTCGTCGATAATTTTATCCCTCGGAAATCTGTCGAGAATCAGTCGGAAAATCCTTGCAAAAAATGATCACAAAATCGGTTACTAATCTGTCGGAATTTCATCAGTAATTACCGACGGAAATATGTCTGTCGGAAAATCCGTCACTGTTGCTATGTTTTCTAGTAGTGATATATATATAGGGATGGGTCCTAGAGAAAACCTTATATTCGTAGAAAACTTAGAAAACAAATATAGAAGGTACTTTTAGAAACATATCAAACTTGAAGGGTAAATAATGAAAATTACAAAAATGCGGAGGGGGCAGAATTGCCAAAGTCCAAAACACATTCTATTGACACACGAACTCATTCACACAGTAGATCCACAACCGATCAAAACAAACACCAAACCCTCCTCATTCACTCATCGCCGCCGCCACCACCACCACCACCACCACCACCACCATCACCGCCACCACCATCGCTGTCACCATCTCCATCTCCATCGCCACAATCATCTCTGTCACTCTATTATTCAATCCCTAACTGTAACTTTTTAAACTACCCAAACCACTCCATCATCGCTATCATCTCCACAGTCACCGGAGAAACTTAAACCGCCCAAAATGCACATCGGACCATCCGTCATACATCTTTGCGCCATAGATATAGGTAAGTGTATTTTTAATTAAATATTTTTTGTTTTTATGTTATTTAATTGCATCATTTTGAAAATTATAAAATAATTAATGTTACTATGGAATGCAATGACATATAATGAATTTGTAGGCATAAAGTTTGAAAACCTTGACTTGTTTCAGCTCTACTTTTCAAAAGTTTCCAAAATTTTGTTTGTGTTAAAGTACTAATATGACCATACTATCTGCACAGATACTGATATGTGTATTTTCTGTAACTCGTCGCCAAATTCGAGTCTCTAATCAAGAAAACAATACATTTAGTCTAGAAAGTCCTTAGTACGCCCAATCCATCATCACCCCGCTAATCACTACGAACTCTATCCTTCATAATCCTCTCAACCAGTAAACCTCTCGTCCAAATAATTATTGTTGTCACCAAATCCACACCCGTATTTAGCAAAGCCTAACGCTCCTTTAAAAAGGTTTCATCACCTCCCAAGCACTCCTCCAAAACGTTATCTTTAATTACTAATCCAGCTGATTTGGTTGACCAATCAATGGACAAAACTAATTCAATGATGGGGGGTTAACTCAGCAGCCTAAAAATATTGTAAAGGAAGCTCAATCCATGGTTACAAAATCAGCGTCACAATTAGCTTACATGACATTAAAGCATTTGGGAATACCAGTAATAGCTCAATCTTGGTATGGAGCTAATAAGACTTGTACAGTTATTAGTAAATCATCTAAATTCATTTTACCTGTGACTAAGTATTTTACTCATGAAAAGAGCATATGTTCGTGTTTTTTATTAGTGCATCAAAGTTTTATAAAAATAGCATTTGTTTGTTAAATAACATCTTACTACAACATCCAGCTTGTTACGGAATTTGCAGATTATGTTTCAAATATTTGATAGTAATGTATTTGCTTATTACTATGCAGGGGTTTGGCACGATGGCAAAATCATGGTTTTATGCAACAAAACAAAGAATTTGGCATTCAAAATGAAGATTTTTCCTGCTATACATGGATTAAAAGGTACATTGCTCATCTTCTTTGATCTTTATATCTCGAGTCTGTGCAAGAATCTCAAGGTTTATGTATTATAATGAGAATTGGTGCTTTCTTTGATCTTCTTTCCGGTAGGCTGATGTGGATTATGTTTGAACTATGGAACATACCTATTTAATTGCATCTGTTTGACGTACTTTAGTGCATCCGTTGGATTTAGATCTAAGGCTTTCGTTTGTTTAAATTAGAACACATGTTTGTACTCGTAAAATCAAGTCATGATGAATATTATGCTTATGGCATTTGTTTTGTGAAAATCAAGTCATCAGTTTGGTGTATGCATACTATAAGATGTAATACATCAGTTTGTTAAAGATACAGCATCATGTCGGTGTAAAATTAATATTAAACTTAAGGCACGTATTTTTAAAAACTAAGGCATCAGTTTTAGTGTATGAGTACCATTAGATTTAAGGCATTTATATGATAGAAATAAGGCATTCTTGTTAAGATAAAAAGCACCTGATTTAGTAGATCATATGTATGAAAACATCTAAAACGCGTACTAAACGAACAAGAAGAACATAAAATCATAATAAGGTGGTTAAAAGTTCAATAATGTATAAATCAGATAAGTTGTAATCGTATCTAAAAAGAGTAGTTAAAAGGGGGATTTTAGTCCAGCTAAGTCACAACGTAAACACAGAAACGTAGCGGCTGTTAAATGCTTCAAACCATCTTTTGTCCATATAACCAGAAACTGAGCTGGTGTGTGTTTACAAACAGTTGGGTGTGCCGTGTTTTTAGAACAAGCATGGCGTGTCTTGCCTGATGTGTGTGTTTGTACTATTAGGTATATAGGTGTGTATGTTTAACACAAGTGGGTGTGTTCAGGAGTGAATTTCAACATCAGCCAATAAAACCAAAAACGTATCTCCTAAATGAGTAGGACCTGTTTAAAATAAGAAACCTTCATCTTCTATAAGTGTGATGTTGTGTATGTGTGCATGAGAAACCAGAAAGGGAGTAATACACTTTAAAAACCAAGGCATCGATACCGACTTTTAAACTAGTAAGTATGCTCATGAGTGAAAAGAATAGTAGAATACCAGCAGTAAACAGAAATGTGTTCCTGAACAAAAAGTTTGTGCGTATTTTCTAACATATGTGATGCGTGGGTGAGCATGACTGAAAGAATGGGTAAGCATGACTGAGCGAATGTGTGTTTGTGCGTGTGTCCATGGTGGTGTGTGCTTGTACGTGCGTGTGTAAGCAAACTAGGAAAGAGTAGTATTTCTTTTTGGTGTCTTGCAAATGCGTGGTGCGTGTGGTCCTGACTGTGTGTGCGTTTGCTATGGCAGAAAACAAGACTCACTTTCCTTCTTTTATTGCGTGTATACTATACCAGAAACTTAAAACATGGTATCTAAAATGTGGCGATGGCAGCTCGCAACTTGAAAGCACCATCTTCTTTAAAAAAGTAAATGAATCTCTGTACATTTGTTATGCGTATGTTGTGAAACCCAAAAATCTTTATTTGGTTTATCCATGGAGTATTTCGTATGTGTGTGTATGGGAAGAAAGAGTATCCGTCAGTGTTTAATACAACCCCTTTTATATTCTTTCAAACAGTAACAGGCCGTCATATACATTATATATTAGATAGCGTGTGTGTGTGTACAAAGGTTATAGAGGGAAGTAAATTCACTTTTATCAAAGGTATGGCGTGCGTGTGTTGGACATAAGTGTGGGTGAAGTGTAACGGGTGGAAAATGAAAGGGGAAAGAGGAAACAAATGAAAAGACAGTTCTGCCCCTCCACTAACGAGATAAATGGTTAACAATTAACGATAGGGACTATATGCGTTACTAGTTTCATTTTTAGGGAGGGACGGTGTATTTAATTTGAGTTAGGGACGATCTGTGATTTTGGAGTATACCATAGGGACGATATGTGAAATTTTTTCAAGAATATTTTTTACTCAAACTAAGGTGAGCTTAAGGCGGTCTGTGTGCGCAATTTCTTATGTACTTAAGAGCTCCAAGTTTAAGTTAAGTAATATAACCTGTAAAATCTCTTACGTTTGATTACAATGAAGCAAATATAGAGTTGCTATTATTAGGGCATCAATGAGTTTATTAGGGCATCTACTAGTATTACTAGGGCATCAATGGGGTATTATTAGGGTATCAATGGGTATTATTAGGGCATCAATGAGCATTATCGCCTGTATCGACTCTTGTTGTGCATTATATTGCAGAAAACTCTTGTGTTATCTATGAATTCGATTGTTGATCTTTAGAAAGTGACACAATGATATACTTGATTAACTATTGTTTTTAGTGAGCATCATGCTTAGCTCTCTTTTAGCTTTAGGACATCATCATTAAATCTGATGATCGCTTTTCTGTAAAGATTAGGTAGTTTCTAATTGTGTATAGTCTATGAAGTTACTCAGTACGAATGATATTGGATGTAGTCGGATGCTAAGAGCATAAAAATTATACTTTGTTCCCTTCCTTTTAATAATTAAAAAAAGACAACCATATGCTATCTTGAGATCAAAGCTTAGTGATATTTGTACTCGGATAAAACAAAAAACAAACTATGTTACTAGATGATCATATTCTTCTGAGAATCACTATTGATTGTTATGAAATACCATAGTGTTGTGTTGGTTTGGCATTCACCCGATGGTTTATTTACTCATTGAGGTTGTAGCTTGAACACTTTGTTTTCTGCACAGGAAGTCTTTGGTGAAGCAGGAATCTTGGGATTATGAAAAGGTGTCTTCTCGACATTGGTTATGGTACTTGTTCTTTATCTTTGGCCCATGCTGTATCTATCAATTCTTGCCTTCTTGTCCTTATTGTTTCTAACAGGTCAACGATCTATGCTGTAGTAATATGACTAATGCCATATATATTTTTTTTTTCTATAACCAAATCTAGGTATATGAAGAGTTCATGATTTGTGTAAATGGCCTCATTACTAAAGATTAAAAGTTCCAAAATATGGATAGATCATGCAAGATGGTACACCAGGCCTGGAAATAGTACCATGGATATCCAGGAATGATCTAGGTAAATTCTGCTCATTTATTATTATTGATATTTATCAATTGTTGTATGATTCGGAAGCTCTGATTATACCTAATACTATAACTTTTACAGGCAATGAATTGCCACGGTTAGTCTACGTCGCCCATGAAAATCTGCCTATCTTTGAACATCACAAGAAAGTTGGTGCCATGAATGCATCAGTAAGTTTTGTTGACTGTTTTTGTAAAAGCGCATCTAAACCTTTATAATTATAACGTGTTTTGTATATAATGTCTAGCTCATATCCTGCCATCAACGTGTTGCTATTACAAGAACATAAAGTCAACAATGGAGAAAGGGTTACGAGGTCCAAAGCTCTAGAACATGTGGTACTCACTTTTCCAGTCCTCGAACTAATTACGAGTGATTGTGATCTCCACATCTGGTGGTGATAATGATTAGCAGGTGATTTAATTTTCTAATTATTGTAGGTATCAACAGGACTGTATTTCATTGAAAACCCCTTATATTTTTTCACCATATGTTTTTCATTCCTTGGGTTCCTATAAAACAAACTCAACTGTATAATTTCGCTCATGCGATTCTATAATTACTATTGAATGAGAAACCGGGCAGCATGGTTGCAAGGCGGACATTTACCATCGGTGAGTTCTAGAATTCCTTATGCTTCAAACTTTTAAGCACAAAATTGCCAGTTAAAGGACTAATTCTTTTTAGTTCGTTCACATGAAATATGTTGGTTTTTTTGTGTAGAACAATTCGTTACACCTGGAACGACGGAGTGTGTAAAATCAGAAGATTATTGGACCACCTTAACGAAGGATGGAAGCCTTGCTGCTCAGTTTGAACACACCATTTTGATCACCAAAATCTGGGAAGAAATCTTGATCGAGTATTGAACCTTCAACCATGGCTCAGTTTTGGAGTATGATAGTTTCCCAAATTAAATTTTTTATGGTCCTTTAGATTAAGTACTATATATTTATGTGGTATAGAATCTCCAATGAAATACCTCTCTAACTAGTTAGAAATATGTTCGATATGGTTTCAATGAAGTTTTGCATATTCATTTCTACATCACTGTTGAGAGTGTAAAATCTAGGTTTGTATATGACGCTTCTATAAAAATATGTTCATGTGACGAATGAAATTATTGAATAAAAGTAAGCAGTCCTAAGGAAAAACGGTTATAAAGTTACAAAACGAAATTCGTACAAAATAATGACGGTTTGCAAAATTACGACGAATGTAGTTAATGAAAAAAATGACGCATTACAAAGTTAAAAGGTCCATAATTCAAAAAAACACAAAACAGCCCTTGGAGTATATATAAAGTTACAAAGAGGCCCATGTACTTAGAAGAAAAAAAAGAGGGGAGGATAGTTAATCCAATGGTTGAAATGAGGTTTTCTAGGTTTTCTATTGAGATGAAATTTTCTATTGATCCAATCTCTCTCTCTCTCTCTCTCTCTCTCTCTATATATATATATATATATATATATATATATATATATATATATATATATATATATATATATATATATATATATATATATATATATATATATAATTGAGATCAAATAAGATCCTTTTTAAAGTTATAAAAATGATAACCAACCAAAATCTCACAAATGACACTCTACTTGAAACAATTTTAAAATGTGATTAACTAAAACTATTTTTTTATAAGATTTGATGGGCTTTCTTTTGAAAATTGACAAATTCTAAGTGATACATCTTGATTTAAGGTGTGATCTGTATCATGTCTTAGTATTGTGTATCATGTTATTTAGTGATGGTTGTGTATCAAATGTACCATTTTATGTATAAGATATTTTTTTTTTGAGATTTTGATGTTTGTGTATCATCTTTTTAATTGTGTATCAGTAATATGATACACACTAAGTCGTTGTTTATTAGTCGATAGAATGTTAAGTTGTATAAATAATGTATATTTTGGTGTATTATTAGTAAAATGATTATGTATCAATGTTTTAGTGGTGTTTTAGATTAGTTCTCATTTTTTAAACTTTAAAAAAGCTCTCACATTAACCTTCCTATATATATATAATGATTATTATAATTTAATTCTAATATAAAAACAATTTTCATACCTAAAATAATATATTTTTTGCTAAATATTTAAATATTGAAATCTATTTCGATTCGGTTTTTGGGCTGACCCAAAAAATATTTACCCGAATAACTCGAATCAAATAACTATACAACCCGAGAACCGAACCGAATGACACCCCTAGTGTTTGGGATAGCTTACATTCTGATACTTATGAACTTATTGCTTGTATTAAGAAATTTACTTGAATATTGGAATGTAAACATCTAGTAAACATACCTCATAGGTGTATCAAGCATGTTTAACTTGTTTTTCTCTTTGACATGGATGTCATCTGCAAATGATGGGTAGATAGAACATTAGGCTTGGATGTATATTACTAACTTGATGTACATATCACTATATTACATATCTCAAACGCCCAGACAATTGCACCCAACCCAACAATATGTACCTTGCTCCTCAACTTAAACACCGATATTTCCAACAATATTTAAAATCAAAACTATGAATTGACAGGTCAAATAATAAGATTTTAAAAGTTGAGACATCATCTGGCCACATAATGGTTTAAGGGGTTGTTTGGATAAGAAGAATATTTGGGTTTTGGTATGTTTAAAAATAGGCTAGTTTTATATATGCATACAAATTTTAGCCATAAAAGTTTACAAACTGGCCAATAGTTGGCAAAAAAAGTTTAAAAAAAATTGTTTACTTAAGGTACCCGGTAATACCACTCATTTGCAAATCATGAATTAGCCTTCGAGTTGTGGCTTCCTTGAAACGTTGTTAAATTTTGTGAATAGTTCAAAAAGGCTACTATACTATTTAAACTACCAAATAAAGTTAACAACAACATAAAAATGCAACATACCTGAAATGACATATAAGAATCATAGTCGATGCAGAACTTCTTTAAAAAGGACATTGGTTGTGTAGTTTCAATAAATGTCATCTTTATCGCAACATAATACCTTTAGTCCTTTCTTACTTTTTACTCTGGATTCAACCACATAAAGGTGCGTGTGCGGAACAACTGATCGTTCCAAATACAGGTTAGCCTTAGACTATGTTTGTCATTGGCTTTTGTTAATTGTCATGGCAAAATAAAATGCTACAGGGAATTATCTATTGTTGTGCTGATAATGCATTTTCTTATGTGATGCTCTAACATACATTCGAAGCATAGCCACGACTGTACTTACTTTTTCCCCACATATAATTTTAGCCTCTATGTTGATTTTGCTGATTCTTAAAACCTGTAACCTCGTACCATTACAAAGTCCTCTTCTTTAGTTGAAAATCTCCGCAAAAAATAGGTAATATTTGTAAAAAATCACCACTAAAAACAACTTTACCACCAAAAACCAAATCTGAATTCGTTGTGAATGTACATATCTCTTAATATTTAATCAAAAGCTTCGAAGGCAAGTGTATTAATCATCAGCTTCATCCCATATTATTAACTTTGCGTCGCGTATCAACCCTGCAAGGTGACAATTAGCAGGAATAGTACCCAAAGAATCTTCAACAATAGAAACGGGAATGGGTTGTTCTTCCACTATCAAGCAATAGTGAAGGTATGCCACTCGATGCAACATTTAAAACAATATCTCCCCTAGACCGTATAACAACAGTTAGTGTATTGTATAAAAAGGTCCATGAATGAAAAAATATAATTAACTTCTATACATGCTAAAAACTTAGAGGTATTAGCTGATACCTTATCTAATATTCTCATCATATCATCTCTATTTATAATCCATCATTCCATCAGTTCCATAAATCTATGAATGTAAAATATAATGAACAAAATCATTTTTTCAAACAATTTAAAATAACATAACCTATCATATATTATCATAACAAAAATCATTAAAAAAACATAACCGAAAAAAACAAACCTCAAAAATAGCCGGAAGGAGATCATATTAATTGAAGATGGACAAAAACCTTTTAAGGGATTTCAATTGTAATTAAGGAACCAATCTATGAACTCTAATTGTAATTAACGAAGAAGAATGATATGATGAATTGAAATAATAGAAATACTTGACATGATTCAATTGAAATAATAAAAGGTTGTGTAGGTCAGTTGTTTTTCTTATTATTTTGACATGATTGAATAAAGAGTGTTGATTGATCCATTGGGGTTGAATTGAAAGTGTTTGTGGAGACGGTGGGTAAAGTTACTAAATGTGTTAGTAATTTTTAGGTAAGGAAGCAATGTGAAGCGTTGATTATTTTTTATTATACAAGTGTCAATTTTTTGGAATTTTAGGTTTAGATTAGGTTTTTGAAAATTTTCTTGTATATAAGTAGTTGATTGAGTTCATAAAAAGTATTCTACATAATAAATTAAGATTAAAAAACTACCTTTAGAGCGCAAGCTACTATAATGCGATAACACTAGAAAATATAAGCACATCAACTTTAACATTCAAACGTCGTCACACTAAAAAGCACCCCAATCATAACACCATATAACAATATCATTTTAGGACACACTTTTTATTTATTTATTATATCAAACTATTTTAATTATTAAATTAAAATACAAAATAACATTAAAAATTTACAAAACTAAAATATTTATATATGAAACTTCTGCAAACCCATTAGAAAAAAACAAAAAAAAAACACAAACATTAAAAATGAAAAGCTCTAAAAAAACAAGGACACAAATTAAGTTTATTCCAACTTTTCTCTACGCTTTTTTGTTCCCACAAAAAGGTGTACAAACACACACTAAAAACACATAAAAAACTATTTAAAACAAAAAAAACAAAAGAAAAATAAATTAATTAGTGGTACGTTTGTGGGTTAACGCGAGGGCAAACAACGTTCGAATTTTGGGTGTTTGGTACAATAAAGTCGGTCAACGCCAGTACACCTTAGCATAACGTCAAGTAGAGCATTCTGGTACCGTGTGCTTTTAGATGTAACATTCGTTATTTTAAATAAATTTTTTATGGAATTGAATAAAAGTATCTCGTTACTCCTTATGCCCTAGCATGCCTTTCACGTTTCATCTGACGTAACACATAGAGTCGATGTCGACGTTCATTAACGCGAAGATCACGCATCGCGCTTTGGTGACGCCATGATGTGTCTTTTAGTAGCATGGTTTGGAGTAAACAATCAAGAAACGTAATTTATTTTTCAAAATGTTTCAGATCGTATAACGTACCATAAAGTCCAGCGCCATTGTTATACATTCAAAATATAAACATTAACAGTATCTTTACAAGTGATTCAATGAAAATATTTGAATGTTCTTCATCTTCATCCCGTATGACGCTCATCATATCTGGCTACCTCGATGACCATATTTGACATTTTCGTAAAGATTGTGGCTGTAGTTTGGGCTTGAAGATAAGAGAATGAAAATGAAAAACAATTGGATCAAATCATTGCGATAGAATCCTGGTCACTAAATGTTGCTGACAGACATACTTTTGTCTTAGACAATAGTTAGCGACAGTTTAAAACTGTTCCAAAACTATTGATGAGAGTTTAAAAGGTACTATACGTATATGACTTTTCATCAAATGTGTAAAAATGTATGAATCAAAGATCAATATCACCAAGAACAATAACTAATAGTGAACCCAGCCAACCACCCCTTGGCTCACTATATAAATAATGAATTACAATATCTGTTTACAAAACAATAATGGAAAAACTCTCAAAAACTCACAATGACCAAACTGTAATGATCAAGAACACACGATTACACACAGTGCAAAATGACAATAGAATGAAAGTAAACGCTAATTCGTTAGGTGTGGTGTATATATTCCATATTTTGTCTTCAGTCCTCAAAGATACGTACTTGTCAACTTGAACCCTTCAGCTTATAGACGTTGACACTCTAGCTTTATAACAGCACCTCCAACTTTAGCTTATGACACAAATACCCCTTCAGGTTATGACTTATACCATCTAACACTCCCTCATAAATCTTAACCTGCAAAACCATTAAACAAACCAAGCATTCTACAAAACATTTTATGATCAGAAATTAATAGCCTTTTAGTAAATATATCTGCAGTATTATTCTCAGATTTCACTTTTAAAGGTTTAATAAAACCTGTAGATATTTTTTCTCTCAGAAAAGAAAGGTAAATTTCAAAATGTTTACTCCTTTCATGAAGTACAGGATTCAAAGAAATTTGGATGGCAGAATTATTGTCACAATTCATCTCAACAGGCAACAACACATCCACTTTAAGATCACAAAGAATTTTATGAATCTACGTAACTTCACAACATACATTGCACATAGCCCTGTATTCAGCCTCAGTAGAAGACCTAGAAATAACACTTTGTTTCTTACTCTTCCATGAAACCAAATTACCACCCAGATAAACACAGTAACCAGTTAAAGATCTCCTGGATATTTTATATTTAGCCCAATCTGAGTCTACAAACACATTCAATGTGTTACAAACCCCTTTCTTAAAAGTGATACCTAGACCAGGTTCATTTTTCAAGTATCTTAAGATTCTAAAAGCAAGTCTCATATGAGACTTCATAGGACTATGCATGACTTGACTAAGACAATGCACAACATATGCAATGTCAGGTCTAGTCATAGTAAGGTAAATCAACTTTCCAACAAGTTTTTGACATGGAGTAATTTCATCAAATTTTTCATCACCAAACTTATCTTTAAGTTTTTTACTATTTGGATTGACTTCAATAGGTGCACCACAAGATTTACAACCTAACATCGCAAACTCATATAGTAATTCAATACAATATTTCCTTTGGGTTAAACAAATCCCATTATCAATGTCAATAACCTAAATACCTAGAAAGTAATTAAGTTTTCCAAGATCTTTGATAAGAAATTTAGAACTTAAGAATTGTTTAAACTTATTCACTTCATCAAGGTTACCAGTAATTATAATATCATCAACATATACAAGCAAAACCAAGAAAATGCCATTTTTGTTCTTGATAAACAATAAAAAATCATTTGGACTTTAAACAAATCCATTTTCAAGAAGAACAGATACAAGTTTTTCATTCCATTTTCTTGGTGCTTGTTTTAACCCATATAATGATTTAACCAGTTTGCACACTTTGTTTATTATTGTTATCACCATAACCCTCAGGTATTTTCATGTAAACTTTTTCATCAAGTTCACCATATAGAAAAGCATTATTCACATCTAATTGAAATAATGGCCCCAGCTAGACGAAGAACACATATAACAGTAACAATTTTCACCACAGGAGAAAATGTTTCATCATAATCAATCCTTTCTCTTTGATTAAATCCTTTAGCAACAATCCTAGCTTTAAACCTTTCTATATCACCACTAGACTTATATTTGAATTTCTAAATCTATTTACATGGAATAGCCTTTCTTCCTTAAGGAAGATCAGTAATAATCCATGTATTATTTTTGTTAAAGGCTTCCATTTCTTGATTCACAGCCTCTATCCATCTACTATCTTTGATAGCTTCAGCATAAGTAGAAGGCTCATGAATTTTATTCAAACTGGTAGTAAAAACAAAATTATCAATAATAAGATTAGCATAACTCACAACTTTGTTGATACTATATTTAACATCTTTGTTAATCACAAAATCTTTATATTTAGAAGGAAAATTACTTTTTCTACTAGTTTTCCTAACAGTATTCTCTGCTGCTGGTTCTAGTGACCAATTAAACATTTGACCAAAAGACTCCATACCTTCATCCTCAGAGGAATTATCATCATCACTGACAGAGTCTGGTATACCCTCAGAAATATTTTTTGTTGCATACTCACTACTAGTGTCCCTCCTACTAGACTTAGTGTCAGTATTAGGTGATCTATCTACCTTAGAAAGAACATATGTATCAGTAGTATGAACACCTTTTTTACTTTCACTAGTATCTATAGTGTTGTCACTAGTATTAACAATATCTACAGGTATAGGTTTATGCTTACTACCTGTACTATCTCCATTCTCATCATAGGATTCACTAAGTATATGACTGTTTATATTTAAAAAGTTTAAGTCATTAACATCATTTTCACGAAAGACAAAGTCTTTACCAAACACATCATTTTTAAATGGAAAAATAGTCTCATAAAACTTGACATCTCTTGAAAACATAACTTTTTTTATTTTCCAAACTAAACAATTTATATCCCTTTATATCAACAACATATCTAACCAATTCACATTTTTAAGACCTAGACTCAAACTTATCAGAAACATTTAAGACAGTAGAAAAACATAAACAGCCAAATACTTTTAACTGAAGAATACTAGGTTTAGACCTATAAACCATTTCATAAGGACTTTTACCAGATAACACAGCATTAGGTAACATGTTAATCAAATAAGTAACAGTTAGCACACATTCATGCCACATGTTTAATGGTATGCCCCCCCTGAAACATGAGGGCTCTAGAAGTATTAAGTAAATGCCTATGTTTTCTTTCTGCTACACCATTCTGTTGAGGTGTATAAGCACATGTAGTTTGATGAATAATACCATGATCTTTAACAAATTCAACAAACTTATGATTAACAAATTCTGTTCCATTATCACTTCTGAAAACTTTAACCTTTTTATTAAACTGATTATCAAGAAGTTTAAAGAAATTCTCAATACAATCAAAAACTTCACTTTTACTTTTTAACAAAAACGGCCAAACAGATCTGGTATAATCATCAACCACAGTAAGAAAAATCTATATCCTTCCCTACTGGTCACTTTATAAGGACCCCAAACATCAAGATGAACAATTTCACCAAGTTGTTTAGTCTTATGATCACTTAAAGAAAAAGATTCCCTAGTCTATTTAGCCTTATGACACACATCACAAGGTTCTAAACCATTAAGTTTTATATCATTATTGTCTTTTCTAAGAACATCCAAAACTTGATTAGTAGGATGGCCTAACCTATTATGCCAAATAGAACTAGACATATGACAACATCTAACATTTTTATTTAACATAGGCCTACCTTCATTAAGAAACTATAACCCATCTTTTTCACTACTAGTGCCCATCAGGACCTTTTGAGTTAAACACTGAATAACACATTTAGTTTCATCAAAAATCACATTAACTTTATTATCCTTGGACATTTTTTGAACAGATAATAGACTAACTTTATACCCAGGAACAACCAACACATCTTTGATAATCAAATTATTAATTTTAAAACATCCATTTTTTCACATATTCCAATGTTCCATTAGGATGAGCCACACTAATATTCAAGTATGACACATCAATGACATCACAAAAGTTTTTCAGAATAGGTTATGTGCTGGCTAGCCCCTAAATCTATAATCCACCCAACATAAGTACTGTAAGTACTTATGTTAGTATTATAGTTAAAGAATCTACAAGCCAAAAAAACTAACAACACAATTATTAACTTTAAAGGTGCCTGCAACACTTACAAAACCCATAATATTATCTCCTAAAACACTAAGTAACTTCATTAGCCTTTGATATTGATCAGAAGTAAGAGTGTGAGAAGCACTCTTACTCTGATAATTTTTGTTATCATTAACACTCACATTATGAACATTACTTTGAGTATTGTAACACCCCCATTTTACCTTTACGCAACGGAACATTGATCTAGGGTATTACTTCATAGAACACAAAAAGAGTGATTAAATTAATTTTCTTCATATATCATTAAAAATTAGAGTTTTACAATATAAGGTTCCCAAAATCTATATTAATAATTTCAAGCTTGTGCCTCTTCATGCCATCCTTATGCTGCTCCATGCTACCAATCATAATTTCCTAAAATATATGCTTAAAAGTCAACATAAAGGTTGAGTGAATTCACAGGCTTTAAATAATTTGGATATAAGATCCTTTTTCCTAAGCTATGTTATTATTCGCTCGTAAGTTAAATAATAAATGAATCAATGCAATAAGCTTATGATTCCGCGGCTAGACATATCAGACCAACAATTGCCCTTATGAGGAAGTCTGCCAAACTATCATGTATAGCAAAATAAAGTATGCTTGTTTGACCACTGAGGTGCTAGCAAGTGCGACTTGCCCAAACAGGGGATGTCGGTCCCCAAATAGTACTATTTACAATATTAACGCTCATTTTCAAGAAATGATTAGCGTTTCATAATTAAAAAGGGATTTTCAAGAAAGTAGTAAACATAGTGTCAATAATCATATCTGAGAAGCATACCAAAAATACTTGTATTCTAGTTTTAGCATATATCCCCCTCACAGGTATTAAAATCATTTATAAAGCATTTAAAAGTGAGGCTATGAACTTACCTTATGTCCATAGAATTTGAGCTATAATCAGATACATTTAATTCACAGAGAACAACTTGGTCTTACAAATAACAACTTGGTCTCACACAAACCTGCATTAACACATTGTGTATAGTATCAAGTCTTTAATCTTTTGTTCAATATCTCTAAGTATTGGTTATATATTATTTATTTAATATTTGGTTGTAAATCTAGCATCATTGTTCGGGCCATCATACTCGGAAGCCATTCTATAAACATTTGAGGAGCGAGGGCACTTTAAATCGTAAACCCAACCACTCAGTCAGAACGTAATATCGAGATGAAACATCTTTGTACAAAGCTCCCTACTAACATGATACTTTTATTACTTCCTCATATTTATAATTAATCTTCTTTACTTTCAAAATTGGCAAAAATAACCCTTTTTGTTATACTTTGGTATAATTACACTTTTAACCCTTAAAGTATATAGTTTCATTATTTACAATTTAAACCCTCAATATTTAACCTTAGGGCCTCAAAATTTTCAATATTTATTATTATAGCTTTAAATTTGACAAAATGAAACTTTTGGCCCAAAATGTTAAATAGTTTCAAAAACGACAGTTTTAGTCCCTATATTTGTAAAAATTACATAACAACCTCAAAAATGGACCAAATGATATAGGATTTAAAAAAAAAGTTTCAAAACATGTTTATAATTGTAATAAAAACATTTTTCCAGAATTATAGATTTTGAAATTGGTTTTTGCTTATTATTTCATGTAAATTATAAAACTAGGGTTTTAAGACATCGTTAGCTTATAAATTTCATTTAATATGATCAAAAGCTCTAATTTCTTTTAGCTTATCCTTCTAACATCTTATTAACAGTATAACGACTCTAAGAAATTATTATAACAAGATCAAAGCATAGCTAACAAAGTGATTACCTATGATGCTCCAAAATAGCTCCTAATGGGTATATGGACTATATCTTCCTCATAACTCTTCAATAACTCCTAGTACTTCTTCCAAATATTGCTACTGATCTTTGGGATTATTTAGAGCTTAAATGGTGGTATAGGAACAGAGTGTATAGGTGTTTAGAAGCGAAAGTGAAGGATGATTCTAAAATGAAGCTAAAGACTCCTATTTGTACTATTTCTAACCTTTAGGCTCCAAGTTTTGCCCCTAAACATGTAAGAACCAGGGATTAGTGACTAAGGAAGCCTAGGGAAGACCTATGAAAGTATAAGAATGAGTCATGAGGTCTAGGATAAAAAATATCTAAGTATGTGGTTTATATTACTCATGACAAGATATAGATGAGATCAATGATGTGTAGCCTTCAAGGAGGTGCATCACTTACTTAGAAATATTTCAAAATATCTATTAGTACTGATCCTAAGTTTAAAAATTGTAGATAAAGGTTTAATATGGGGCTTTGGAGGGAAATTGTAAAACCGGGTCTAAATTAGGGCTTGTAACTTTATACTTTGTGATTTTGGTGATCAAGGGTTTAGGAATGTGATTAGTGATGGATTAGGGTATAATTAGGGTTTAGACATTGTAATTAAGAATTTTAGGTCTTTGGTTTGAAGTTTAACAAAGGTTTAAAGTGAAATTGGGAAGAAAACCTAGGTGGGTTAGGGTTTCTAAGGATCTAGGACTAATCCTTGTTAAATCCATTATCCTTGCTTTTGCTACTGATGTAAACTCATTTTATACTTACTACATTGTCCTCAATATTTTCATGAATTCCCTACATTGGTTTTACTAAGTTATTCTAAGTAAACAAGTCTAAAGGGTGAAAATACCCATTTTGACCTAATTTATAAGCCATGCATTGAAATGTTGTACCTTGTTCTTTAGGGTACTTATACATTATCTTAATATAATCTTATAACCTTATTTAAAGGCTACAAGTGTTTGTAGACTTGTTCTAAAAGACTAGGTAGTGATTCTATGTAGATTTTTTAATATAAAGGTTTCTAGGTCATTAAGCCTAATGACTTTCTATCTTGGGTAATTAGGGTTTATATCATAATTTAATCTTACTCTAAAAAAATGGTATTTAGCGGAACCATATTAAGTCCGTGTACCTTTTTGGTACCGAGCCCCCTCTAGGTCTTATATAGTATGTTTATGACTTCTAGGGTTTCTACATTCTTAGTTTAAGGGTTTACATTGGGTAATCATAATCTAGGTATAATTATAGGAGCTTAAGATCCCATGCTTTGATAACTTGTACCTTATGCTTTATTGACTTGTAAGTTGTATTGAAATAAATGTATAATCTTAATATGATACATAGTTGACTTTTATAATTAGTTGCAAAATATTAGACTCTAATTCAATGTGAAATGGATTTTATATGCTAATCTTGGTTACTAGGTCTTAACTTGTATTTAGCTTTAGATTTGTGAAAATTAGTATTTTGTGATCAATTACCTTTCCTTTATATGATAGATTATAATTTGTGCATTGTATTTGACACTTGTACATAAATATTAGGTATATATTGCTTGAAACATTGCCTACCAAGGATTTCTAGATGGTGATCTAGACTATTATGTATATTTATTTGTACTTAGCTTTGTATAGTTTGTTCATACCATTCTTAGGTATTATTATGTCTTCAAAGTCTAGTTTATAACTTGTTTATAATCTATAATGACTTATCCATATGTATTCTCCATTCATAGTTTACCATTCTTGAGTTTACAACTCATTTATAGGAATTCTAGGGTTTCTAAGGGATTTTAGGACATCATAGTTATATTTGAGATGTTCTTATCAATATTGAACTTATCAGATCACTTTTAGATCTTAGACTTGATATATATACATTGTATTTCCAACATATAGGAATATGTTGAAGTGGTAGTTCAGGTTGTGAGAAACAATTCATCTTACCAAGTAAGGCATAAAAGCAAAAATTTCCAACAAATTTTCATATTCATGTAAACATAGCATATAGCATAGATGTGAAATTTATGGGCTGTCACAAGTATTATTATTATTATTATTCCTTTTGAAATTAGGTGGATACCCTATAAGCTCAAAACATCTGTCAATAGTGTGACCATTCATATTACAATATTTACAAACAAGATTACCATTTCTATAGCCACTAGACCCAGTCTTGTTAGAATTCCAATTGTTATTAATATTTCTGTTAAATCCTTTATTCCAATTATTAGAATTCCCACCAGACTTAACAACAAAAGCTGATGGCCTATATTTTCCATTTTTAGAATTTCCAAGACCATTTTTATGTCACTCATCTCTAGACAATGTAGCAAAAGCAGTTCTCACATCTGGAATGGGATTAGATGTAAGAATATGACTTCTCACAACACTATAACAATCATCAAGACCCATAAGAAACTACATCAGACTAAGAAGCTGATCATGTTCCTTAAGTGCTTCAGAACCTTACGAAGTACAATCAGGTAAATCAACAAGAGCATCAAATTGTCTCCACAAAGAATTACACTCATGATAATATTCAGACAATGACATTCCAGATTGAGTTAAAGTATAGATTTTATGATGGAGATTATATATAACATAACCATCCGGTTTATTATATGTTTCTTCAAGTTCATCCCAAACATCTTGGGCATACTTAGAAAACATTTGTCCCTTATATAAGTCTGGTGAAACACAACCAAGTAACCAAGAAATAATAACAGCATTACACCTATCCCATTGATCCCTAGCAGGCCCATCATTAGTGTCCTGAACACATGTACCAGTCACAAAACCCAACTTATTTCTAGTTTGTAAAGCCAATTTTATAGCAGCAGACCAAACCTTATAGTTCTTAGTCCCTTCAAGTTTGAAGTAAATTAACCGAGATCCTATATCTTGAGGGTGAAGATATAATGGATCATAAACATCAAATTTAACAACACTAGTTTCACCTTTAGGAGATTTAGGTGAATCAGGACCAACCATTATAACAAAAACAGGTACACAATTAAAAACCAACCACAAAGAAAACAAAGAACACAAGATCAAGCCAAAAATAGTTCTCATGCTTCCAAAACCACTCAATAGGTGACAGGTCAAGAGCAGAGACTTGAAAATGGTCTAAAAACATAAAGAAACAATAAAGAAAGCAAAAACACACAAGAATCCCCTTGTAACTCCTCTACAAACAACTACACACAAAACATCTGAATCAACAACTCCACAAGACTACCTAATCCCTTCGTCTCCTAAAACCCCACTAATCCTAGAAAACAAAAAACCCTACAAGAAGGTGTGAGAGGTTTTACTTAGCAAGCGCAACAAACAAGCAAGAACAATGGATCAAGACAATCCCAAGAACCCCCAAACAAGATCAAGAAGATCTTATAACCAACCAATAGCAACGGAAA
Source organism: Glebionis coronaria (assembly GCA_025667525.1). NCBI lineage: Eukaryota > Viridiplantae > Streptophyta > Magnoliopsida > Asterales > Asteraceae > Glebionis > Glebionis coronaria. The sequence goes on from CM046874.1 coordinate 685,819,846, forward strand.
CAAAACACCTGCACGTTAAATAGACACACAATAACAATCTATTCACAACTTACCAAAGAAGAAACCATAACTTCTGATTTTAGGGTTTCTTTAAGATTTCTTATGATTAATAACCAATTAATCACAAGAACCGAAAGAAATAGATAAAAAATACCCAAGAATAAAAACCCCCCTAAAATATCAAACCCTAATCTTTAGAAATCGATTTAAAAAACTTTTAATCGATGATACATAGCAACCTGGCTCTGATACCATGTAAAAACGTATGAATCAAAGCTCAATATCACCAAGAACAACAATTAACAGTGAACCCAGCCAACCACCCATTGGTTCACTCTATCAATAATGAATTATAATATCTGTTTATAAAAGAATAACGAAACAACTCTCAAAACTCACAATGATCAAACTGTAATGATCAAGAACACACAGTGAAAAATGATAACAGAATGAAAAGTAAACGCTAAGTCGTTAGGTGTGGTGTATATATACTCTATATTTTGTCTTCAATCCTCAAAGATACGCACTTGTCAACTTGAACCCTTCAGCTTATAGACTTTGACACTCCAGCTTTATAACAACACCTCCAACTTTAGCTTATGACACAAAGACCCCTTCAGGTTATGACTTATACCATATAACAAAAGGTTATGACTTTTCAATAAAAATACAATTTGGTCTTTCAATATGAATATCTTCATATCAAAAGCAAATTCAACAAATTATCCAACGTTTACTTTTTTATCCCCTAGAATTAGAGTGTCGTTTTTATTTTAGCCCAATATGAATTTCGTATAACCCAAAGCATCAAATGTGATAAAATTATACTACGAAAGTGGATTATACATGATTTAAAAATTTATTCGATTAATCTTTAGTTATTAAAACCCTGATACGAACACTTTTAAATCAATATATTAAAAACTCATATGTGACGATGACATTGAAACTGAAGATCATGTTTTCTTTTACATTGCGAGATAACAAGAGACACTTGAAAAGATATTTTAAAATGGTGGCACATTCCTAACACGTCTTTTCAAACCACGTGTAATTTATTTGGCGGACCACTCTCCCCTTGATCAAAATCTTCAAGATTCTTCGGTGTTGTGGTCCAAACAACAATCCAATCCTTACAGCGGTTTAGAAACAATACTATTATTTTTCCAAAGAAGCAATCAAGAGTTCTCCAATTCAACGATATCAAGATCTTGATTCTCTTATCATTGGATGACAAGTAGATGTGGAACTCACATTTTAATTAGATTGACTGGTTTAATAATCCTCGTAGGATTTATATCAAATTTTTGTAACTTTATTTATGTTCTGGTTAACTAGTATTTTTTAATTAATAATTCCATTTGTGGTTATTTTTTTTTTTGCCCAGATAGGGGTTATACATGATGGAAATTTAGGGGCCAAACTGCTTATATGTACATGGTAAAACATGATGAAAATTAAATGGAGAAAACACACGTAACAATGGAGAAACAATGAAGGGAAAAGGACAATAGGAGATTAGTTTTTTTTTTTTTGTCGGACTACAATCACGGATTAGGTGGCAAATAATCATTTATCGACTAAATGTCATTAACACATAGACTATTGCTTTAAACACACACATGGCCGAGAACGATGGCTTGGTTTGTCTAACTTTTAAAATTCTATCGTGGTTGAGACTTCGTAATCATCTTTTCGTTAAGTTCTTATTTTATTGTTTATAATAACTGAATTTAATAAGTCCTTCATACTAAATAATTAATTAATAAGCCTTGACTTTGAACTCCTTAAAAAATATGTCACGTTGATCATGATTTTTTTTGGAATTCTTATACTAATATCTTTGTAATGTCGTCCATTATCAGAATTGATACGGGTAGTTGTGATATCAGCTCTATATTTTTCTTCAATTATAGAATAAATACTTTAAACAGTATATACAGAACTAACGATTAGTCGTGAAGCATATGTGATCATACATTAACTTAACTTTGGTTAAATTTTAGTTGTTCAAAATATATATGTTCACAAACATTTTTGTTCTGATAAATTTGCTTCTATCATAACCCTTAAGGTGTGCAATGTATACGATCGCACATGGCTTTAAAAGTTTTAGGACCCTCAAAATTTGTTCCATTAACAATTATATACATACTATGTTATAAACGGTAACACTTTTCATATGATATCGCTTCTCGAAACAGACCTATATACGCTTCTTGAAACGACCCTGAAAGCATGCATGTATGGGTATATTTCCTTGAAATGTTAAAAGCAACACGAAGTATATTATTATTCTTAACTAGTATTACAGAAACGAATTTACAAAAGAGACAAAATTTTACAAACCAGTGTTGATAAAAGAATGACATATTTGAGTTTACTTTCTAGACGATCGCAAACTTGGAATACTTTGTTCGTTTCTAAAAAAGTTATCAGGATCCACCATTGTCTTGACTCTCACCAATCTCTTAAAATTTGCCTTCTTGAAATACTTGATCCCATAAACAGTCCCTTCACGAAAACTATTTTTTCCATTATTAGTAGCACCAATATCCAAATCCCTATAATTCAGAAAAGCTTCCCTAGGATACTTTGACACAAATGGTGTCATGTGTTTATGCAAAACCCTAGTTAGGTTTACGTAATGCTTTGCAATATCAACACCATTCTCGGTCCAGTCTGTTGCGTATTGGATTTTTGCGATGTTCCCAGCTCGATGAGGGAACGGTTTTGCAAACTCGGAAATCTCGGCCATTCGTCCACCGTAAGGATTGAAAGTTAAAGTCGGACGTTCTAACATTATCATTTTCTTGAAAATAGACCTTAACCCTTTTTTGGAAATAGGTTTTTTTACGTAGTCGGATTTTCTTTTGATATGATTGAGTACCCGAGGGATTCGACTAAGGAGAGTTGAGTCTGGTGAATTAGGGGGGAAACTGTAGTACCATAGAATTGATTGAGTCCAATTCATTTCTTGACAATCTGAAACTTGTAACCCTAGCTCCGGGAAAGTTCGATCCATTATGTTGATCAGGGTAGTTGTGTTCCCGAGAAACAAGCTTGGAAATGAAGCACGTATCGTTTTCTCACCGTTTGTATTGTTCACAATATCAAATGACATACGAACAAATAGATTGTTGTCCAACTTATTGGCTACTTGTAGCCACCTGTGAGCGACATCAGTAACATTTTGTTCTGACGTTCTTCTCACTTGAAAAACAGTAACCTTGGAAGGTATAGTAACCAATGTTATTTTGTAGGAAATAACCACACCAAAACTCACACCTCCACCACCCGTAATAGCCCAAAACAAATCTTCACCCATTGATGCACGGTTTAGAAGTTTACCATTAACATCAATGATTTCAGCGTCGATGATGTTATCTACGGAAAGACCGTATTTTCTCATCATGTTACCGTATCCTCCACCGCTAAAATGACCACCAACGCCAACCGTAGGACAAACTCCAGCAGGGAAACCATGAGTGACGCTTTTTTCGGCTATTCTATAGTAAAGTTCACCAATTGTTGCACCGGTTTGAACCCATGCAGTTTCATCTTCAATTGAAACATTAACAGCCCGCAAATTAAATAGATCAAGGATAAAGAAAGGTTTATCAGATACATACGATAAACCTTCGTAATCATGACCTCCACTACGTGTTTTCATCAATAATTTGTGATGTTTGGCACATAAAATGGAGGCTTGAACATGAGAAAGGTCTAATGCCGTGACAATTAGGTATGGTTTTGGGGTGGTGGATTCGTTGAAAACGAGGTTACGAACGTAGGCTTGTAAGACGGTGGAGAACAAAGAGTTGTTCGGAGTGAAGATTGCTTCGGTGATCGAAGTTGTGAGTTGTGGCGAATTCATTAGGCATTTGATGAAGTTTTCATGGGGATTATTTGAAGTTGCTAATGAAGAGCTAAAAAGCAAGACAAAGATGAATGCAAAAAGAGACATTGCTATACGTTGTTTATTGAACATGCAAATTATACCTTGTATACGATTATATTTATAGACATAGAAAAAGTAAACGATAGTTCCAATATATTTCATGAGAAGCTAGACGCCTAGACAGTCATTCATATATGACTAAGTCTTGTTGATCAAATAATAAAGTGATTAAATATTAGAATTAATGTTTGAGTGAACAACTGAACATGAACATTAGAATGTGTGTGATAATAACACGTTAATTCCTGTCGATTACTTACAATAAAACAACAAGAAACTTGTTAAAGCACTTTATGTTGCTAAGCAATAGTCAAGTCTTTTGGTTATGTTTTACATAATAAGAACGTATTTTACTTTTGCTTTTTGACGGATTTAAAAATAAATAATGCAACCTTTTGATTACTTTGCATCATTAAGTCATTGTTAACATATCCCTTTTTGTTAAATTTCTTATAAAAAGACAGTATCTTAAGAAAGTTTTCTAACCTTCTTTTTGTTATGAAAAAGTTTAGAATAAGAATTTAAGTCTAATGATTTCAACATCTAGAACTCGAGATTATTTAAAGCTATTTATGTTAACTTTAAGGAGACAATGTGAAAGCATGTTGTGAGGAAATCATGGTTATAAATAACGCGAGGCGTGACGTGACGGTATGTCCAAGCTACACGATTTAGCGGCTAAAGCGAAGCTTTAGCGTTTTTAAAGCGTGACTAATAGCGGCACAACATATAAAAATATATATTTGTTTATCATATTTCAATATTAATATTTATCTTAAGTTCATAATAAATGTTATACGTAATAATTAAAGCTATAAAACTCTCCCTACATGTAAAAATATTTATTTTTTAGAGTTAAATACAAAAAATTACCGTACATCATGTCGTAGCGCGCCTTGACCTATTACGTAGCGTGGAGGTCACGCCTCAAGCTTTAGTGCGCCTTAAGGCGGGATATAGCGAGCTATTTAGAACTATGGTGGAAATACAGTAAATTGTCAAGAGCTTGCACCTGGCTTGTAGGTATTCTTCATCAAACTGCCTTCACATTACAATAGAATCTAACACGTTTCTGATTATAGGCTTTGGAATCCATTTTAGACCAGGAACGTCTTACTCGAGGACTTGCCAAGTGTTGAATATAGTTTCTTACAATAGTTAGCATCTTGGTTAGGTGTCTTTCCTTATTTTATGGTAAGTGTGTCGAGTGGGCTTGGCCCGAGTTTGTAACCGACCCCCTCACCCTATAAAAGGAGGTGAGTGGGTGATGCACAAAATACACGCATGCTTCTTCTTCTTTCTTATAACCGATCGAGGTTTTGTAGCTAATACAATAGAGTCGTTTGGTAACCTTTGTGTGTCGTTCTCTGGGTTTCGTTTGTTGCAGCTGTGCGACCTTCTTTACAGCGATCTAGGTTTCCGCTAATCGATCTTCGGGGTTGTTGGTGTCAATTCCAACAAGTGTATCAGAGCCAGGTTCGTTGGGCTTTGAAGATCGGTGCTAGATCAAGAAGGTGTCATAGAAGAAAAAGGGTTTCGAGTTTCATCGAAGCGTTTTTGTTTTCGAGTTACAGGTTGTTACCGATGGAGAAGACGAAGTATTTAATATTGGGACGTGTGGGTTTGTTTTTATATAACAAATCGTATTGTGTACAATACATCACGTGATTGTGTACTACAACAAGTTGACAAAGTGGTTTTTTACACCTTATAAAAAGACAGATTTTGTAATTGGTTTAAAAAAACAATTTCAAATTTGGTTTGTGTTTTTTTTATTAAATTGGTCAACTTGGAGGTTATTGTTGCGGGTTTCTTGTGGTTCAAGTTTGATCATGGTTTTGCTTGGGTTTTTCAAGTTTACGATCGGGTTTGCTTGTATTTGATCGAGGTTTATGGTTATTCTAATTAAATCGGTTTGTAAGAAGGGATTTTTAGCAACAAGGGAGAAAGAATATGTCGTTGATAGCGAAATTTGACGTTGAAAAATTCGACGGGTCTAATGACTTCGGGTTGTGGCGTGTGAAGATGCGGTGTGTATTAATTCAACATGGTTGGGAGGCAGCGTTAGATCCATTCTCAGATACCATGACGGACGCTCAGAAGACTGCGGCGTTGAAGACGGAAGTCTATAAAAATGCACACAGTGCCTTACTCTTGTGCTTGGATAACAAGGTGTTGAGGGAAGTCAACACAGAAAATTCTGCTGCGGGTGTTTGGTTAAAGTTAGAAACTTTGTATATGACAAAGTCTTTAGCCAACAAGTTGTACTTGAAGAAGAAGCTGTTCACTTTCTACATACATTCAGGTAAGGAATTATCTGAACATATAGATGAGTTTAATAAGTTGATCGGTGACTTGGCGAACATAGATGTTGGAAATATGTGGTTTCTCATACTTTTCATATAGTAATCAAGGTGTAATCTTTTATTTTCTCTCTCTAAAAGTGTGTGAAATCTACCGTCTTTCTATCTCTTTCTCTCTCTAGAATATACATAAATTTATAATATCTTACAAATGGTATCAAGAGCCATGGGATGATTGTATTGTTTATGTGTTTGTGTTCTTGATTTGTGTCTATTTTGATCCAAAATCAATTGATCCAAAAATTTTTGTGTGTTTTTTATGGTTTATCTTCATACAAATCATCTACATAGTTGTGGCAGAGATTTGGTATTGTTATTTTGGTTAAAAACACAAAATTTTTGGGTGTTTGGATCATCTTTTGGCTTGAAATCACGTATTTGGTGTGTTAGATCCGAGATATCAGGAAGTCTGTTGAAATACACATTATCTTCGGAATTCTTGTGATTATTGCGAAGTTACCACGAGGATTTCTGTATTCCAAAGTGCTCTTCACAGTTATTCCAAAGTGGTTCTTCAAAAATATTTAGAAGTTCCTCATTTTCATTATTCCGAAGTGAGTTTTGGCTTAATTCCGAAGTGGGTTTGTGATTATTCCGAAGTGAGTTTTGGCTTAATTCTGAAGTGGGTTTGTGATTATTCCGAAGTGAGTCTTTGCGAAGTGCATTATTGAGAAGTGGTTCTTCAAAGATATTCCGAAGTTATTCACTTTCATATTCCGAAGTGAAGATTTGTGTCAATTACGAAGTTCTCAAGATCCACTATTCTGAAGTTCTCAAGATCCACTATTCTGAAGTTCTCAAGATCCACTATTCTGAAGTTCTCAAGATCCACTGTTCCGAAGTGGTCTATTGCGAAGTGCATCATTGCGAAGTGGTATTTTGGCTATATTCCAAAGTACTCAACATTTCAACTTTATTCCGAAGTTCTCAATCAGGTATTCCGAAGTTCTTTGTTTGCATTGTTCCGAAGTACTGTTTTGTGAATTATTGCGAAGTGGAATTTTGGCTACATTGCGAAGTGGAATTTTGGCTATATTGCGAAGTGTAATTTTGGCTATATTGCGAAGTGGAGTGTTTTGACTTCGAAGATAACCTTCAAAATCTAGATATTCCGAAGTTCATTTTTTACACTTAAAAATTTTGTTTTTTGTTTACTTTGGAATTTTTTGGTTTATCCAGACACAGTTTTAGGGATTTCAACATTGTTTCTTGTCATCTACACACAAAAACAAACACATTTACTTTCTCTCATTGTTCGATCCAAAGTTATAAATCTTAACTTATAAAAATGGAGTACACATCTCTTACTGATAAGTCCATCCTCTCGGGTACGGATAATCGTCCACCAATGTTGGAGAAGACTATGTACGAGGATTGGACTTCCCGAATGGAACTTTACATGTTGAACAAAGAGAATGGACATCTCATTTGGGCATCGGTGCTCAATGAGTCAATGGACCATTAGATTATGGTACAGTAACGGAAGGTACAGTTACTCGTCCTCGCACAACAGGTTAATTGACCGGAGATATGAAGATTCAAGACAAATGTGATAAGTATGCTACAAACATCATTCTCCAAGCCCTTCCTCCAGATGTCTACAAACTCGTCAGCAAACATAAAGTTGCCAAAGAGTTATGGGATAGAATTCGTGTTCTAATGCAAGGCACCTCGTTAACTAAACAAGAACGAGAGTGTAAGCTTTATGATACATTTGATAAGTTTGCCTATGTTCCCGGGGAGACTCTCAATGATTACTATTTGAGATTTACTCTCTTGTTGAATGAGCTCAATATCTATGGCATGGAAATCCCTATGTTTCAATTAAACACCAAGTATTTGAACACACTTCCTTCAGAATGGCGTAAGTACGTGACGGCTGTTAAATTGGCTAAGGATTTACGTAACACCAATGTGGATCAACTTCAAGCTTTTCTTCAGCAACACGAATGCCATGTGATCGAGGCTCGGTTGTCTACACCACAAGTTCGTAATCCACTTGCCATGTATGCTTCTCAACAAATGACCCCCCAACAAAACATGCCTTACACTTATCAACAAAAATCATACTTGCAGCAGCAACCACAACACACATATCAGCAACCACAACATCCATCTTATCAACCACTGATGATGCCACAACAAGCATATCAATAAAGTGTTCTTCCACAGCCTTATCCACAACTACCAGCACATCAGGCATTACCCTCATAAGCTAACACTCACATGGGCTATACTCCTCAGCAAGGATATTTTCCAATTGAAGCACCACAAGCACAAGCCTTTTACTCCAATAAACTTCCACCAGTTCAACCACCGGTCTTTACTCCAAATGATATGCCTACTGATGTCTTAAATCATCTCACTGCCTACTTGTCAAAACTTGTTGCTACTAGAGGTTTTCCACCAATGAACAATCAGCTCCACACCTCTTCAAATCCTCGACAACAAGCCACTGTTCAAGATGGTCAAGTGACGGTGCAACCTATTCAGGGAAGGCAAAATTCATATGGAACTCCTACAAGGACCGTGAATGCTCAAACTGTGAATTCTCAAGCTAATGGAAATGGAAGCACTGTTGGTCCACAAAAGGTTGTGACTTGCTACAATTGTAGAGGACAAGGTCATATGGCTAGGGAATGCACTCAGCCAAAAAGGAGAAGGGATGCAACGTGGTTTCGTGAGAAGATGTATTTGGTCGATGCTCAGTCTAAGGGAAATATTTTGGATTCAGAAGAGTTAGCATTTCTTGCAGACCCAGGGGCAGCAGACAATGAAGGCATTGCAGTCGTTTCCACTTCTAATGCAGCTTATCAAGCAGATGATCTTGATGCATATGATTCTGATTGTGATGACATTCACTCAGCCCAAGCTGCACTCGTTGCTAATCTCTCTCACTATGGTTCTGATGTCGTTAGTGAGGTACCAACCACATCTAATAATATTCATGATAATCCACATCATGTTGAGCATGAAAATGACAACCTCGAACAGCATTCGGGAACTAGTAACTCAAATGCTGCGGTATCCAATCCAACACATTTGAGTAAACCTCAACCAAATGCTACGACGGGTATGGAATCTTATGATCAACGTGATTTGGTAATGGTGCCTAAACATATTATTGATAACATGAATGTGGCTGTTCGACAAACCATAGATATGAATGCCAACCTAACCACTGAGCTTGCGTTGTATAAGGAAAAGGTCAAAACTTTTGAAATGGTCCCTCAAGCAGAGAAAATAACGTGTTCTGAATTTGACCAATTTCGTTTTGAAAAGATTGAACACTTAAAAGAAATAGAATCATTAAAAGCTAATCTTTCTAATGAATTAAAATCAAAAGAGTCGGTTGTCAATGATTTTCAGAAACTTAAAATGGATTTCGAAACTCTCAAGTCTAAAAAGTTTGAATCGGAAATTAATGTTACCCAAAATTCTTAAATTCAAAGAACAACAGCTTTTAAAACAATATGCTTCCACATAAAAGGTTCATCTTTTAACTTAGCCGTTTAAAGAACTCGAACTTAAGCGTCTTCAAGATTTACCACCTAATCCACGTTATGCAAAACAAGCTCAGGAATATATTCCTTGTCTTTATGATGTGACCCTAATTGGCAAATCGAAAGAAGCACCTTATGTTCGTAGTACTAAGGAGACACAGTCACTTGCGGAAGAAACTCAATCTAAAATGATTTCAAAATTCTATAAGCTTGATTATGATAAGCATAATAAAGATCAATTTTCTAAAAAGACCCGCATTCGCTTACAAAAGGAATTAGCTCAATTATCAGCTTTTGTGCCCAAAAGTTTGTCAACGGAAAACCTTCCTAGTACGTCTCCTACACTTGTCAAAACGGATTTAACTAAGTTATTCCACCGGTAAGTAAGGTGTCCGTTAGCTTAAATGCGGTTTACCAACACTTAGCCGATTTTGACAAGGTCATTTTGGAACGTACGAGGGCTTCGGCCATAACGGAAGGTGAATGGAATTTTGATCACACTAGAACTGCGTTTCGAGACGAAATTGTTCCGTTTGTAAAGAATCTTAAAGCTTGTCTTAGTAATATTGATCAAGACTTACTTTTGGAAATAGAAGAAGTTAGACGTGTTTTCAATGAAATGGATGATGCTTATGAAAACAGTTTACTTGAAATAGAACGAGTTTCACGCCAAAATGATCAGCTTCTCAAGCAAGTGTGTCTCATGATATAGTTTCCGTCTGTGTGAATAAAAGTGTTGACAATGATTCTATTGTGCATAATGTTGTATCTGTGGATAATGTGGTAGATAGTACTTGTCACGAATCTGACCCTGAAGTTTTAAAGCTTCAAGATTCTTATTCTTCGCTTTCAAAATGTTTTGATGAAATTTAAACACATTGTATTTCGCTTGAATGGAAGCAACAATTTATTCACGAAATATTTGAAACATCCTTCGACGGTGTTAATATCGATGATGCAAATTTTCAAAAGAATTTTCAATTGAATTTACAATCAAAACAATGTCAGCCAAGTGACAAGGTTGCTAAATCATTGCCGATAGACATAGAGAAATCTAAGGAGATTCATTGTGTGAACGTACTTGAGGCCGCTGAGAATTTTAAACTTGATCTTGATAATTGAGTTTCCAAGATTTTGTCCAAAGTTGATAACTTAAAACAGGAAAATACACAACCCTTCGATTCAGTAAAGCCCACATGTGCTTATAACACTGCACATAATCAATCATTGATTGAACGATTGAATCGAAAGTCGATGGAAATTGATAGGTGTGTAAACACCCATCCTTTTTACCACTTAATTACAATAATAACCGAGCCAAAACGTGTATTTTATGTCTTTTATGTAGGAATTATGCGTGGTTTGTGTTTTGTTGTGATTTAGGACGAAAAGGTGAAAAGTGGAGAAAACACGGCATTCACAGGCTTTTATTGAAGAAAAAGATGAAAGACGAAGTCAAGAGTGCAAAAAGAACGGAAGTCCAAGACCAATTTTGAAGATTTATCGAAGAAAAAGTCAAAAGGCGGAAGTTTACTTAAAGCCGAAGAACTCAAGTCTATTTTATTGAAGAATTAAAAGACGAGTTCAAAGAAATCCCGAGCCAAAAGTCATTAAAGTCCAAGATTAAAGAAGATTAAAAGGGTTAAGGACTAATGGTGCAATTAAATGAAGATTAAAGGCTTGAGGGACTTAATCATGCAATTAAGAAGAAATGAAGGAGGGGAGGAAGCTTCCTAAGCACCCCTTAATCCTCCCCTATAAATAGTCATTAGGATTAATCTTTTCATTTTTTTGTTGGCTAATAGTGACAATTAGTTCTTCCACTTTTAATTACCTTGTCATTTAATTACTTGTCAAATTTAAATACTTGTCTTGCACCTTAATTACCATTTAATTTCAAGTAAGTGTTCTTTTAATTCTTGTTAATCTTTATCTTTATTGTTTGATCTCATTCTACCTTTCTTTAATCTTTGATTTATATGTTTATTATTCATGTTCATGTTCTTGAGTTTTTGTTAAATTTATTAAGTGGGTTTTGATTATCTTGATCTTTATTGTTAGTTTTGTTGTTTTGGATTGTTTGATTATCATTAGTATATGTTTATTGAATAGTTTGATTTAATCTTGTGGTTGATTTTGCTTAATTTTTATCTAGATCGTATCTTTTTCTTGTTCCCTGTTCTTCGGGGAGTTTGTTTGCTGTTACTGTATCTTCCCAGGAAAGTTCCGAATCAAGGTCTTAACCAAGGTGGTCCATCCGGAATATCGAATATTCCGGATAAGGGAATTATTCCGGATAGGCAAAGTATTCCGGATAGGCAAACATTCCGAATAGCAAGGATATTCCAGATAGAGAAGGTATTCCGGACAGGCAGAACATTCTGGATAGGCAAGAATATTCCGGATAAAGAGCTTCTATTTGGAATAAGTGACATATTCCGAGTAAGGTGTTCTATTCGGAATAATATTCCGGATCAAGAAACATTCCGAATCAAGACCAATATTCCGAATAGAGAGGATTATTCCGGATAGGTGACATATTCCGAGTAAGCCATTTATCCCGGATAAGGGTATTATTCCGGATAAGCTGATTTTCAGGTTCTTTAATTTCAGTTTTTAATTTTCTGCTTTTTAATTTCGAGCTTTATTTTTCCCGCCTTTTTCCTTACTCGCACTTTAAGTTTAATTGCCTTATATTTATTTTAGCCTTGCCTTAGTTTTAAGTTTTAGTTGCGTTTTAAGTTTGCCTTAGTTAGATTTAAGTTTGCGTTATTTACTTTTAGTGCCCTTTAATTTCTCGTCACGCTTTTAAATACTTGCACCATTTACTTTAAATTAGATTTAGATTTACTTTTAAGTCATTTTACTTTAATTGTTTTGCACATTTTAATATACAACAAGGACACCACTTTTGTTTCACGAAAGAACAGCAGAGTCACATAGTTAATCTAGATCAATTCGATTAGACCACTAGAACGATAATTTTCTTACTAGGCAAAACCTAGTTATCAAATGGCGCCGTTGCCGGCTCTTTTCGTAAAGATTAACGATTTTCTGTGAGAGACGCGTTGCTTTTTGGGATCCGTTCACTTGTGAGCGTTATTTTCTTGCACAAAAAATTCAAAAAATCATAAAAATTAAAATTGCTAAAAATCCATAAAAATTAAAAATTTAAAAAAATCCATAAAGATTTTATCTTTATTGTGTATATATATTGTCTTTGCGTTTGGTATTGTTTTCTTTTGCCTTTGTAGGTGTATGCGTACTAGATCTTCTAATTATCAAGAGCCCGAGACTCAAGAAGATTTAAGTATGGCAGGTGTTAACAACAACAATAATCCACCGCACCTCAACAATAATAACAACAATGTTCTTCCACAGCCCGATCTTCGGACAATGGAGGAGCTTTGTCAACCTACCATGTTTGGACGAGGAGGACCGATTGCGCCGATGCAAATCACGGCTCCGGAATTTTCGTTGAAGCACCACATGATTCAGCAAGTGCAAACAAATCCTTTTAGAGGAATGCCTGATGATGATGCCAACAAACACCTCGACAAGTTCATTACAATCACCCAAAGCATGAAGTTGCCTGGTGCCACAATGGATGTTCTTCGCCTACAACTCTTCCCACATACTTTATCACATCACGCCGAGAAATGGTTTGATCGTCTTCCAAAGAATTCTATTCATACTTGGGATGACATGACTCAACGCTTTTTGTCGCGCTACTTTCCACCATCCATGGTCACGAGCCTTCGCAATCAAATCAGCGGTTTCATGCAAGAACCCGATGAATCTCTTTTTGATGCTTGGGAAAGATATAATGTCTTGATTGATCGTTGTCCAAACCACAACATGCTCCCTGTGACCTTAATTGATACTTTCTACAACGGTTTGACTTTTCGTGATCGTGATACGATTAATGCAGCCGCCGGTGGCACATTTATGAAAAGGAGACCCGAGGAGTGTAGAGAGCTTATTGAGAACATGACTACTCATCATAAAAACTGGGATTCCTCCGCTTCTTCAAGGAACAACCCGAGAGTCAATGTTTCTTCCACTTCAGCAAGCCCTGATATGACCGAATTCACACGCATGATGACTGAAATTAACAAAAGTATCTTGCTTCTCGCTTCAAACCAACAACAACAAGTTAAAGCGGTTGCTAATTGTTGGAAATACGTTTTTACGTATTTAGAAAGGATCGGTCACTCCAATGATATTGGGCTCGTGATCCAATATAGCCCATATAGCCCACATGTAGGGTGGGCTATATAAACCCCCCTCATAGCATGTTAGGAGGGGTTGTTGGTTCACTTACACTTTCATAATCACATTTTCCATTTTCCTTTCAACTCTCTCCTTTCTCTCTCTTCTTTCTCTCTCTAAAGTTCTTCCATTTATCATCATTCAATAGATAATCCACATATTGCATAATCCTTAGATAAATACGATCTTACAATTGGTATCAAGAGCATGGTTGATTCTTCGGATTAACATGTTTTATCTATTGATTTGGTGGTAAAGTTTCTTTCTTTCACAATTTTTTTCTTTCTTTCGTCTATTTATTCTTTAAGGTTTCGGTTTGATAAAATTTTATCAAATCTTTCTACAAAAATCTTTCTATTAAATTTTTTACTCTCGTCTCTTATCAAATTTTGTTAAACAGTTCACTTTTATCAATTTTTTTTTGGTCAAATTTAGTCTATTTGATATTATTTATTTTTCTACTGTTTTTAATTAATTTACTTATCTACTGTTTTTTTTATTTGATAAAAAGTTTTCTGTTTTGTCTTTCTTTCTATCCAAGTTTTTCATCTTTTTCTATTTTGTCTTTTTTATCAACGTCTTCATCTTTTTCTATTTTGTCTTTTTTATCAACGTCTTGTATCTGAAAAGGGGTATATCATTCCGATGCTTTAATTTTTTGTCCCATTCCGATAAGTAAGCTGCTGCCTTTATTCCGATACTTCGACATTTAGATCGCAATAACCCTCGGGTTCTTCTTTGCGATCACTGTTTCAGTTTATCTTATTCTGACGTGGGTTGCGATTGCCTTTTGCGATCGTGTTTGCGACGGATTTAAGGTCTATTGAAACGAAACTCTGCCAAAATTTTCTTAGACACATTCCGATGGGGAGTATTTGATATTGCGATGAAACACTAGACATTGCGATAGAATGATAAACATTGCGATGGTGAGTTCTTTAAATATTGTGATGGTGGGTGTGGTTGATATTGCTATGAAGATGAAACATATTGCGATGGAACTATAACTTACCTAGACTCATTTTTGACCAAAACAATTAGGACCTAAACCTGACTCGACCAAATCCTGACTCGACCAAAACCTTTCGACTCAGATCCAAGAACACTCGCGACACCCTCACCTCGCGTCCAACAAAGACCCTCACCTCTCGTCTGAACAAACCCACAGGACTCACTCAACACTTGACTGAAATCATTTTTTTGACTAAAAACAGGACTGTGACCCTCGAACACAAACACTCCACCCACGCATACACTCTCGACTCCCACTTTGACCCTTATCCACACACGACTCGACTCTCCCCTCACAACCCCAAATATTCCTTCGCAACACAACCCCAAATATTCCCTCGTCTAGACCCTCACCCTCAAAATCTAAAAACATTTCGACTCAAACCAAAACCATCAACATACCCTCGACTCAACCCAACAACACAACAAAATCAAAAAACTCAACCCTCGACTTACCATCAGACTACACCATCAGACTTGACCCGACACACCTAGATTCAAACCAAATACAAACGAACCAGACTCCAATAGACTCGACGGTTTGACTCGACTCCACACCTAGACTCACACAAAACTCGACCCACACTCAGCAAACCACATCGACTCGACCTCAAACAAAAACTCATCAAACCCACCGACTTATTGACAAGCCTTCTCAAACAGTCTCAACTAAAATTAAAACCATCTTAACTCGACAAAAAAAAAAAGTAATCGGGAGACCATAACACCAATTATTTAACCTACCCGAGACCTCATTCAGAGATCTTGAAGCCATAAAATTCTTGTGTTCTTCATGGTTGTTGATAAGTGAGATTGAGAGAATTGCTTAGATTGGAATTATTTGAGTTTTGGGAAAGAAGCTGTTTGTTACTGAAAGAGATGTGTTAGAAGAGAGAGTTATTAGACGGATTGTGTGAGAAAATTAAGGGTTGACTGCATTAGTGAGATAGTAAGAGGCGGACTAAACTATGTGAATGTTTAGGTATAGTGGGACTTTATTATCCTCATCTTATTTTTAGTTTGACTGGCCTTAAATCTAGGCATTCTTTGACTAAGCCACGTGTGGACTAAGCCACGTGTGGGAGTCACTTATTCAGGCCACGTTTCCATTTATAAGTTACGAATATCAATTGGGTGTTAAAAATATTTCAATTACAGTGTTTTTAGTTGATATTTTAATGTGATTGGGCAATGTACCCGTATATCTAATGGCCACGTTTGGTGTTTGTAGTTACTTCTTTTGAAAAAGGCCACGTTTTTGTTTGTCAGAGTTAAAAGTTAAGTTATTTTTTAAAGTCACTCATCAGTCCATTTTTTTTTTCTAATTATATATTTTTAGAGTAAATATTTTGGATTTTATTTTGGGGCAAAAAGTTTTATATTTTTATATCTTAAAGTTAATTTTTTTAATTAAGTTAATTTTGTTTATTAATTTTTGGTACATCGTATTGAGGCGGGTATTCCGAAAGAACTAAAGTGGTAAAATATTTGAAGGGCCGATCATTATATTTACCGTAGCTTGGATTTATTCGTTGTCGGGCTTTATTTTTAGAGTGAGCCGAGTTTGAATTGGATTCCGGTTTATATTATCAACATTTGAGCCGATAAATTTTTTTTTAGCCGAGCAAAAGATATTTTTTTTCCAATCAAAGATCCAAGAATTTGTCGTCGAACATTCAATGGAGTCGTCAAATTCGACAGTTCAAGAGGAAGAAC
Source organism: Glebionis coronaria (assembly GCA_025667525.1). Taxonomy (NCBI): domain Eukaryota; kingdom Viridiplantae; phylum Streptophyta; class Magnoliopsida; order Asterales; family Asteraceae; genus Glebionis; species Glebionis coronaria. Next base: position 685,836,672 of record CM046874.1, read on the forward strand.
TGCAACACATGGAACTCAAAGCGATCAATTTGCGTCAAAAAACATTGGAAATCTTTCACGAGCTCAAGACACATCTTGCACTTCTTTATCCGCACAACACGCCTGAACTTCCAGCCACAGTTCAAATATTCTTTGGCAACGTGGATAATTTTAAAGAGAAGATTTTCAATAATTTGGATGAGTTACGGTTGCAACTTGAAAGAGAAAATCTTCATGAGGTTAAAACAAAGATATGTCTAGAAATCCTTCGCACTCAGTTTAAGGATTTCTTTGCCTCAACAATGGTACCTCCTTTTGATTATTCGACTTCAATTCTTCACCAGCTTTTCAACACGTATACGGGTTGCCAGACTGAAACCTTTAAAAGTGGTTTACTCAATCACATCAATATACTTGAGAAGTGTATTGAGATACGGTTAAAAGAGGGTCAGATTCAAAAAATCGAGGAGTCGTCTAAATCATTGCATGAACATGAGAGAGAGACACGCTTCAAGTTGTCGTCCACAGATGATCAGCTCTGCCCGATGAAAGAAATGGGGGCCAATTTGGTCGTCCCGGTAAGCAATGACATGGAATCAGGAGGAACACATGAAACAAACAGCAAGTCACAAGCACCAACTGTTCAGGTGCCAAGTTTCAACAATATACAGCATGTTGGGCTTTCTGAACCTAATTATGCCAAACATGGGATGGAAAAGAGTGATAGCGATACCACTTCTGATTCATCCGATGTGAGTCATAATGGGGGAGAAAGTGTTCAAAATGCTAAACATCATGATAAGTGCTTTATGACTGCTACGTTAACCAATTCTGCTTCCAAGATTAGAGAGCTTGAAATGATTTTAGCTCAGCAATCAAAAGAGCTTGAGGATGCCAAAATTGAATTTTCAAAGAAAACGGAGAAATTTGAAACATATTTTGAAAAACTTGAAAAGTCAAACGTTGTTCTTGAACGAAAATTGGATCAAACAGTTCTAGATTCTAAAGCTGAAAAGGATAATCTTTTGAAACAAATTAAGTTGCTTGAATCTAAGTTGGCATCCCAAGATGAATTGTTCAAAGAAAATGAGACCTTAAAGGCTCAATTACAGGAAAAGGTCTTTGCTATAGCTGCGTTGAAAAATGATTTGCGGAAAACTAAAGGGCCCAGTGTGGACACTAAGCTTGAAAAACCATCAATCTTGGGGAAGCCGCCTACAAATCCGTTCATCAGACAACCGACTGTCAGACAACCTACTGCATTTAGATCCGAGCGATCACAATCCTCGAGACCGCGGTTTGCCTCCCAAGTTGATATGGTTCATCTTTCTAGAACAGTCACTCCACCATCTAGGCCGAATGTGACTAAAACAGCTTTTGCAAGACCTAATCACATGATTGCCCCTAATTTCCCTAGACATAGTCCAAAGAATACGTCTGGAACTAGTTCAAATGACGTTCGCCATACTTTTGGTCTAAGGGAAGCTAAGCAAAAGACACAAGTAAGAGATAGGAATTTCAAACCTAGTCAGATGCCTTCTAGTTTACCTAACACTGCTAACCGTAGCATGTCACATCCTAGGAGCATCAATCAATCATCTAGGAATTCTAGATCTTACTCGGACATTAAATATGCTACTTGTAAAACATGTAGAAAATGTGTCTTTACGGCAAATCATGATTCTTGTATCAAGAAACTACTTAATGAGGTGAACTCCCGTGCTAGACTTAAATCCCAATGGGTTGCCAAAATCAAACCCATTGGTAAAATGTGGCGCCCCACTGGTAGAACTTTCACCCTTGTAGAAAACGAGTGCCCTTTAACTAGGATAGTCTCCGATTCTATTAAGACTACTAGGGAGGAAATTGAAAAGGAGGATGCATCACCTAAGCCTGAACTTAAGGTTTTCTATAAAAGGAAACGTTTACCAGCTAAGACAAGTGAATCATCTCCTCAGAACACCTCTGGCACAAGTAAGGCCAACTGTGAACCCCCACTTGCTTCTAAGATAGATATAGCTAACCCTTATCCAAGCATGCAAATTCCTAATGAAAATGCAGGTACCAAAGCGGATGTTCCAAAAGAACGAAGCGGTCCGATCATTGTATACCATTCAATTAAGGACACTCTCAGAGTTTGGTTGCTAAAGAAGCTGATATCTAAGAAACAAGTGTCTCAGGGGATTTCCAGTTAAGCTTACAGTGTATAGGACTTACAGTCACATAACAGACTGTAACTCGATCTCAAAAGACAGGAAAGTTCATCCTGATGATGACTTATCCTAAAAACGAGAAATTTATTTTTCTCGGGCATGAGCTTATGTTAAAAACATTCCACGTTTTTAAGCTCATGCACAAGGACTTACAGTCACATAACAGACTGTAACTCGATCTCAAAAGACAGGAAAGTTCATCCTGATGATGACTTATCCTAAAAACGAGAAATTTATTTTTCTCGGGCATGAGCTTATGTTAAAAACATTCCACGTTTTTAAGCTCATGCACAAGGACTTACGTTTTTAAGTTTATCCACGCAACGATAACTTACCCTCAAAACGAGAAATTAAGTTTTCTCGGACACGAGCTTATCCTAAAACCATTCAAAGGTTTTAAGCTCGTGTATAAGGCTCATCATTAAATGTCAGATGATGACCCGATCTTCAAATTAAGGAAAGTTTATCGCCGATGATAAACTTATCCTCACAACGAGAAATTAATTTTTCTCGGGCATGAGCTTATATTAAAAACATTCGAAGTTTTTAAGCTCATGCACAATGACTTACAGTTAAATGTCAGACTGTAACTCGAACTTAAAATAAAGGAAAGATTATCTTTTATGATAACTTATCCTCTTAACGAGAAATTCATCTTTCTCGGTCATGAGCTTGTATTAAAACATTCCAGGTTTTAAGCTCAGAAGGGAAAGTGAATCTTTTAAATAAGAGAACTTTTCCTCATAACGAGAAATTCACCTTTCTCGGTCATGAGCTTTTCGTTAAAACATTCAAAGTTTTTCAAGCTCATGAAAACGACTTCTAAGTAAATGTCAATTTAGGACTCGTTTTTCAGTTAAAAGGAAAGTTTATCGCCGATGATAAACTTATCCTTAACAACGGGAAGTTTACAACTTCTCGGACTTGAGCTCGTTTTGTAAGATATTCAACATCTTAAGCTCAAGTAATTGGTTTTCAAAACATTGAACACAATTTTTCGAGAATTTCTCAAAAAGGTTTTTTTCTAAATCTTTCAAAATTGTGTGTTCAAAAAATGTTTTGATAAAAAGAGCATGTCTTCTGGAATCGATAATATTTACGATACTAGAAATGTCATTCAATAATGACACGGGGTTGTAAATAAAGTTCGAGTAGAAGTTCAAATATTTTAAAACATGCTCAAAATGGTTTGCTATTATTTCAGATAGTAACCCGCTTTTCATACTCAAGTCAAGCATTTCACCGGAAAGCTTTGACTCAACAACGGGAATTAATTTTCTCGGGCATGGTTTACTTTATAACCATGTAAGGGATTGTGTTTACGTAATAACACAATCTAGCACGAATATATGTACGTGTCAGTGCATTTATTTGTTAAAACAAGAGAAATCTTGTTTTTATGAAGTTATCATCTCCACCAACCGTAGCAATTTACAATTGATATCTACATACTCGACGAGGCGACTACTCAAACGGTGACTACAGCTCTTTCAATAGAACACGGGTCAACAATTGAGGGGGAGCAATTGTCCAGCATTCAGAATCTTTGACGCCGAAAGTGCCAAGTTCACATGATTGGTGTCAAGACAACGATATCAATCAAATGGAGTCAAGAGATAACTTCAGACGTGATGAGGCGACCAACATTCGTGAACAAGAACCATGTGCTCCTTTCATATGATGTTCTTCATCATTCAGGTCCAACCTCATAAATTGCTAATCTTGTGAATTCATTATCATATATGATCTTTGCACGTGATAAATACCTTACACTTGTGTTTAAAAGGTAGTTAATTTACGTTTCAAGTACACCCTCATTAATTTGAGGGGGAGCTTGTGTAACTCATGAAAGATAATTGGATTTGCATTTTTCTTCCCAAAATTTTCTTAAAATGCTATTAAATCAATTGATATTAAAAACATCGATTGGGTTAATATTTTTAATATGGGGGAGAAAATGTGATTTAATATGGGATATGATCAATCATAAATGGTTTGACTTAACGTGATAGCTCATCCCGACATGTGCGAAATGTTTTCGGATATCGTGGCATATGTTAAGGGGGAGAAAAATGGATTTGCACTTCAAAATGGATTTCATGGTGACATATACTTACCCAAAACATCTCTATTCACGACGGTGAAGATTGTGGTGACATAAGGATGGTAGGATAGGTTAAAGTCCAATGATTCCTCTAGAACCGGAGGAATCTTCCCAAGGACATTCCATAGCTAGAAATAGTAGTCCTTAGGAAAGATGGAGAAAGATTGTGAACGTAGCTGAATGCCGACCAAGTACTTAAGTTAGCACTGGAACAATCACAACAAGGTGCTAGTGATGACGTATTGGTAAGCATTGAAGGGGTTGAAGAATAAAAAAAGAATTGTAAAGATAAAGGGTGTAAAGAAAGAAGCCCTCCTTACAACTTAGGCAGAAACCGGGTCAATACATATGCTATTAAGATCATTGTTTAATGATTCTTGATATTGAAGATAGACATCATGGACCCAGTGATGCAAAGCACAACCCATCCCAGCTAACTCAGATATCTCTTAAAAGATATTTGTTTTAATCACACGGAGACAACACGTTATCTATTGATTTATTCACTCCGAATAAATTGGTATTGAAAAGGTGGCACTCCTCTCCAGCCTCCGATCACTAAAATCCAAAGTGCACGATCGAGTCTAGAGCCATTTGAGATCATTAAATATCTCATTAGGACACACTTTCATAATTCCTTGCTTCTTCATACACTGTGAAAAGTAAGAAAGATCTTAAGAGTCCTACGCAAAATCTTCATGATCTTGCCTGAACATCCGAGTAATACGAAAGTATTTACAATGAAGATGGAAATCCTTCTTGAGCGAATATCAAAAAGCTCATGGTAGGTGACTTGTGCGATTCTTTATGAATCAAACTTGTGATAACTGGAAAGCAACGGCTGTTTAATTCTTAACTGAATTTAAATACGTTCCAGGCCTCTACGCAATATCTCAGTGATCTTGCCAGAACACTCAGAGTGATACCTTTGTGTTCACGGTGATGAGTAGAAATCCTTCTAGTGTTAACCTCAAACAGCACTTGGTAGGTAACTTGCAAGATTCTATACGAATCAAGCTCGTGACAACTGGAAAGCAACGATGGTGCGGTTCTTATTTGAATTTCACTTGTTCCAGGAACATGAATTAACGGCTTCAAATCATGCGGATATTATTATCCAAATGATTCACTCTTTATGTTCGCAGTCAGCTTTGGACGGTCGAATAAAGAGAACGGGTTTACCCGCGAAATCCTGTCAGGAAGTTACTTAATTGAAACTATCCGTCACGGGTACGATATCTAATATCGTCCAACGGTCTTCACCGACCGGAGGTAAAATGCTACCGATTTAGAATGAAATGTTCAAAGCCATTTCTTTCGTGTCTACTTATGTTGCGGCATTTGAAGACGGTGGCGTTGCGGAATCCAAGAAGAAGTTGTCCCCACATTCTTATACTGCATACACTCAGTACTTCAACGAATTCAAGAAAGTCTGAAGGTCAAGTCTTCCGCTGTATCAAACTCTGAAGCTTTCAAGAATTATAAAGGTATAAGTGTGTGGAACATGAAGTCACGAAGAGGCGAATATCACAAGTGATGAGTGCACAAGGTCAAGGCAAGAGAACATGCTCAAGACTAAAGTCAAAGATCTCATCAGCATATTCACAAGAACAAGATCGAAGACTAAAGCATAGTATGCTAGGTTTAAGATTTTGTAAAATGGTGTGACCTCCCTTTGGGGGAGATTGTTGGAAATACGTTTTTCCAAGGAAAGTCTCGGTCACATCATTATTAGCATAGATCACGAGCTTTAGACTATTTAGGACATTGTAACTTGGAGTGACCTCCCTTTGGGGGAGATTGTTGGAAATACGTTTTTACGTATTTAGAAAGGATCGGTCACTCCAATGATATTGGGCTCGTGATCCAATATAGCCCATATAGCCCACATGTAGGGTGGGCTATATAAACCCCCCTCCTAGCATGTTAGGAGGGGTTGTTGGTTCACTTACACTTTCATAATCACATTTTCCATTTTCCTTTCAACTCTCTCCTTTCTCTCTCTTCTTTCTCTCTCTAAAGTTCTTCCATTTATCATCATTCAATAGATAATCCACATATTGCATAATCCTTAGATAAATACGATCCTACACTTGTTCTATTGTTGCAATGGCAAGGGTAGTCACACCATCAGCGTCATCAAGATGCAAAGCTTGGCGAACCAAGGCTTCAGTGACCACCCATGTTCTTCCATGAACAGTAGATGTTAATGTGGTCACTCCATTAGCTGTTGTGGAACTAACATTATTCCAAAACTGTCTAATGTGTGCGATAGGGACTAATGGTACATGAGAAAGTGCATACCTTAATGAGGATGCATTTAAAAATGCCACCATTTGTGAATACTGAGGAAACAAATCATTATCAGCAGCCAAGTAAGCGACCATATTATGTTGGCTCTTGAACTCCAATGTCAGATTGGTTGAGTTGAATTTTGGTGCCATGTTTAAAGCTGTTTAGGTTATGTGATATGGGAAAAATCTAGGAGAAAACTGTTAGACAAGAAAATATGAATACCCAGAATAAAAAGATTAGCCAAATTTATAGGAGAGATGCATGATTTGGATTGGTAAAAAATGAGGCAGTTATATTCAAAGAGCAATGATGAAAATATTGAAGCAAATATAACTTATCTCATGCATTAATTAAAAGTAACAACTCCCCAATATTACGGCCAAAGATTAGTCAAAAATAACAACTGGGTAGGGCCCACTAGGTGTCAACGGTCAAAAATAGCCCATCAACGCCCAACGGCTATATTTTCTTGTCAGCGTTTGCCTAATGCCTTGTCAGCGTCACGATTGGACGTAACAGCGTTTGGAGAAAAACTTGTCAGCGTCTAAAAAAATAAAAAATATTTAAAAAGAAAAAGACCTTAACAAAGTAATTTATCCTAAGGGAAATATCTTACAAGTTGATAATAATTACTGGGCGGCAAGCACTGTCCATTTATGCACACTTGCTTAAGCAAGATAGACACAAATGTCCTCTAGTGTCCCTTGCTAACCAAAATACTTACCAACAAAGTTATTTCATAAAATTCTTTGTAACTCCCAGGTAAACCCATAACAAAACTATTCCCAAGTCTCCCATCAGACCATAACCAATTCTAGGCCAAAAATGTCTTGGCAGCATGCATAGTTTGGCAACTTTGCATGCTACAGTGCCTCATGGTTTAGTAAAACTAACCCATACTCACCTGTGGACACAATCTAGAATTGTGATGAAAGTATTATAAGAATACCCAAAAGTCCTAAAGGTTCCTTAAACCTCCCCTTAAACTATGATACATGAGTTTCTCAAAATATATATGAACATTAAAAATTTATGTCAAGATAGGAATATAAATATTCCAACCATCATCCATAAACAAAAACATGTCCAAATAGCTCTTCAAAGATCCATAAGCAACTCTGTATCCAATGGCATAAAGCTACCACCACCTACACATTTAGATTAAAAACCACAAAACTAACATTTGTTGCTGACAGCGCCCCGACAACACTTATCAGCGTTGAAGGAACTCTTGTCAGCGTTAGACAATAATATCTCTAACAACGGCAAAATAACACTTATCAGCGTTACATTTACCTTTGTCAGTGTTAGAAAAATAAAGTGGAAAAATCTAAATCATCACAAAGACCAATAACAATGCATTATCCTGTACATACTTTTACAAAAAGGTTCCAAAACACATATTAAGTGAGATTAACCATTCCAATATTTGTTACCAAATATTGAAATCTTCCAGTATCAAAAGGTTTAGTTAATAAATCAGCCACATTATCTTCTGTGGCTACCCTATCTGGTTGTATTAAACCTTTCTCAAAGCAATCTCTTATAAAATGATGCCTAATTTCTATGTGTTTGGTTTTAGAATGATGTACAGGATTTTTAATAATGCATAAAGTACTGTTATTGTCTACAAAAATCTTGGTATGCATGAAATTATACCCATAATCCAACAGCTGGTTCTGAATCCATAAGACTTGTCCACAACAAGCAGCTGCTGCAACATATTCTGCTTCAGTTGTAGAGTTTGCCACCACTGTTTGTTTCTTGCATTGCCAAGATATTAATCTACTCCCAAGAAATTGACATCCACCAGTTGTGGATTTCCTATCAAACTTGTCACCACCATAGTCACTGTCTGAATATGCAATAAGCTCCAATGGAGAATCTTTTGGGTACCATAAGCCAAGATCTGGAAAACATCTTAGGTACCTAAAAATTCTTTTCACAGCAAAAAGGTGACACTCTTTGGGAGTCACTTGATGGCGTGCACAAGCACACACAGCAAACATGATGTCAGGTCTTGAGGCTGTAAGATACATCAATGAACCAATCATTGATCTATAGTGCCTAACATCCACATCCTTTCCAGCTCCAATTTTTCCCCAAGGGTGTTCCCTATCCATAGGAGTGGAAGCATCCTTTTCATGTGGAGAAAAACCATATTTCTTCAAGATTTCAGCTACATATTTGTCTTGGGAGATGAAGATACCATCTTCTTTCTGCTGAACTTGTAACCCTAGAAAGAAGTTCATCTCACCCATTGCACTCATCTTGAACTTATCTGTCATAAGCTTGGAAAAGTCTTCACTCATCTTTGGATTAGTAGATCCAAAAATGATATCATCAACATAGACCTGAACAAGTAAGACATCCTTACCTTTCTTCTTTGTGAACAATGTCTGATCTATGGTGCCCCTTTTAAAACCATTTTCCACCAAGTAGGTGGACAATGTACCATACCATGCTCTTGGGGCCTGATGAAGTCCATACATAGCTTTCTTCACTCTATAAACCTTGTCTGGATTCTCAGGATCTTCAAAACCAGGAGGTTGCATAACGTATACCTCCTCAACAATTGTTCCATAGAGGAAAGCACTCTTTACATCCATCTGATAAACAGTGAAGTTCATACAAGAGGCATAAGCTAGGAAAATTCTTATAGCTTCAATTCTTGCAACTGGAGAAAAAACTTCTTCATAATCTATACCTTCCTCTTGTGTATATCCTTGAGCTACCAAACGTGCCTTGTTTCTGACCACAATACCTCTTTCATCTTTCTTGTTCCTTAGAACCCATCTTGTCCCAATTGGTCTCACATATCTAGGACAATCAACCAGCTCCCAAACATCCTGTATAGCAAATTGGTGAAGCTCATCCTGCATTGCTTCCACCCAACTAGGTTCTTTGAGAGCATCAAAAATCTTCTTGGGTTCTTCTTGTGACAGAAAACATGCAAACAAACATGCTTGTACAAGAGGGGTATCAACCTTCTTGTGTATATTGGCAATAAATCCACCAAGACTTTGATGGGATCTTCTTGTCTGAACTGGAGCCATAACATCACCAATGATCTGAGATGAGGGGTGATCCTTTGCTGTGGAAGTGAGAACTCCTCCTTCAAAAAGTCTGGTGTCCTCAACTTCACGCTCCATGTTGCCAATATCTTCTTCATCAGACTCTCTTTGATCAAAAGGAATCTCTTCATGGACATTGGAAGGTCCACCTTGTTCAAAATGTGAAGAGAAAAGATGTGCAAAGGTGTCATCAAAGTCTGAATCTTGTTTGTCAGCGCTTGGGCTAACAACGCTTGAACTGTTGTTGTCAGCGTCTGAGCCATCAGCGTCTGAATTAGTCTTGTCAGCGCTTGATTTCCCTTTGTCAGCGCCTGAAGAACCATGCATGTTTGTATTTGGTGGTATTTGGAAACCACCAGTATCTTTTCTAGCAGCAGCAGCAGCAGCATAATACTCATATGTCCATATAGGAAGTGTAACATATTCTTGTGTGGGAGATGACTCAACTGCTGGTGGTCCATCCTTCTTAGCAACCTGTATACATGAAACATTACCAATTCTCTTTTCCAAAACACTTGAAGTTACCTTCACAATGTCTGGATCAGTAACAGGCATATAATTTAAAGCTCTAGATAAAGGTTCCAAGTCAAATAACCAATTTGGACCACTTTCAGGATCACTAGGTTTACTCTCTAAAAACCTAACATGTACTTTTTCAAGTATACGTTTTTCCTTTTTAATGTAAACCCTATATCCTTTGCTCTGCACTGAATAACCCATGAAGTAGCCTTCATCACCTTTTGAATCAAATTTACCTAGGGCTTCACTAGTTTCTAAAACAACTACATGACAACCAAAAGGCTTGAGAAAGCCAATATTTGGCTTCCTTCCCCAAAGTAACTCATAAGGTGTCTTATTATGTATTTTGTTGACCAATGCCCTATTTTGAACATAACAAGCTGTGTTAACAGCTTCAGCCCAAAAGGCTATAGGAAAGTGGGCATCAGCCAACATGGTTCTGGCTGCTTCAATTAGGGTTCTATTCTTCCTTTCAGCAACCCCATTTTGCTGTGGGGTTCTAGCTATGCTAAACTGCCTAGTAATCCCTTTCTTGGCACAAAAATCATCTAACAACTGATTTCTAAACACACCCCCATTGTCACTTCTAATAATTTTGACCTCATTACCATTCTTCTTTTCAATCTGGGTAATGAAATTAATCAGACTTTGGGCAGTTTCACTTTTCTTGGCTAAAAAGAAAGTCCATGTAAACCTGGAAAAATCATCAGTGATGACAAAATAATATGATTTACCCTTCAAACTTTCTATATTAGTTGGACCAAAGAGGTCCATATGCAATAAGTGAAGTGGTTTAGAACTAGAGTGCACCTGTTTAGATTTGAATGAGACCTTGTGCTGCTTGCCCTTAAGACATGCAACACAAGAGTGGTCATTGTGGAAAGCCTTTTCAGGCAAACCATCAACTAAACCAAGCCTCACAAGTCTATTGATATTTTTAAAGTTTATGTGCCCTAATCTCCTGTGCCAAAGATTACTTTCATCTACTGAGGCTTTAGCATAAAGACATGACATCATTTTATTATTCATCTTAATTCCATTAAGATTCACATTATAAATGTCTTTATGCCTTGGTGTTCTAAATTCTATGTATTTTTCCTCAGGGAGCTTGTAATCTTTGCTTAACACCAAGCACTCAGTATCTGTGAAAAGAACCTTATTTTTGTTATCACACACTTGTGATACACTAAACAAATTATAATCCAGTTCTTTTACCAGGAAGACATTCTCAAACCGTAGATTATTAGTAATAAGGGTTCCTTTTCCTGTGATGGTGCCATAGCCCCCTCCAAAGTATACCTTATCACCATCTTGAATAGGAGTGAAGTTTGTCAGATAGTCTTCCTTCCCTGTCATGTGCCTTGAGCATCCACTATCCCAATATCCATAATCATTGATCTTCTTCTGAATGCCCTGCACATAAAGAAAACACATTAGTTTTCTTTGGGAACCCAAGCCTTGGAAGACTTAGATTCATCTGGTTGTTCAACAAGAACAGACTTGGTTCTCATAACAACCCCATTTTCATCCCTTTTTGAATGAAATTCCCAGTTAACCCCAACTGGTGTTGACATGGCCTTTGAAATATAATTAAACCTGTTGCATGTCATAGAAAGACCAGTAAAATTAGGGTTTTGGTCTTGTTTTGGTCTCCATGTTAAGCTAGTAGAAGCTTTAGACCTATTTCCCTGTGGTTGCAAATACCTAGGTTTGGCAGTGTGTCTGTCAGCGCTGAATTTGTTCTTGTCAGCACCCCGATTGCCTTTATCAGCGTTGAACCTAGGGTTTGCTACAGGAACCCATTGCCTATTGGACCAAGTGTTTGACTTTTGGAAAGGTCTTAGGCCTTGTGTGTTAGACCCTCTAGAAAAGAATGGGGCTGGTCTAACAACTTGTGAACTTTTGTTCACAAAAGTATTGGGTCTGACAGTGTTTGACCTATGTTGACTTTTGTCAGCGCTGAAATGGTTCCTATCAGCGTTGACATTGGAAGCGTTGACACATTTGTATGCCAAATGTGAAAAGCTACCACATGAGTAACAAGCTTTTCTAGACATAGTCTTAGGTCTAGAAGCAAAGAAGCATGTTCCATGGTTACTAACTTGGCTTTTTGGTGACCTAGTATTCCTATACATCTCTGCATACTTAACACTAGGTTTTCTAATAGTTTGTGGGCCAAGGTCAACAGCTTTGCCAGTGGTTGGGTGTGTGATTTTAATAGGTGTAGGATCATGGCTCTTGATTGGTGTGGGCTCATTTGGACTTTCACACAACAACCCTCCCTTAACAAACAAAGTGTGGTTAGCTTTCTTCCACTCATCTAGGTCAGTCAGTTTTTGTTTGTATTCTTCAACTGGGGAAGTCACTCTAGGTGGAGGAATGAATTCCTTCTCTTGGAGTTCTGGCAAGCCAGTCCAAGATAAGTCCTTTGATTGGACACCATAGAAATCCCCAGCTGGTGGTGGAACACCAGTATAATCTTTCATCCCAATCCCACTCATGTCCTTAGAGTCTCTTTGTTTACTAACACACTCTCCTAGGGATTGTGTGGCCTTATCAAACCTCTGGATTTTAAGACTCACATTATCTTTATTTTTGTTAGCCTCATCTAACTGAGCTATCAAATCAAGATTAACCCTGTTTGTGATATCTTGAATATCTTTACTTTGATGTAGCTCATGTTTTAAGATATTTATTTGATCCTTTAAATCAAACTCCATTTTCTTATACTCAGCTACTGTCTTTTCTGTTTGGGTAAGAGCAATTTGATAATTAGATACTTTGCATCTTTCAGTACTTGCCTCATCTAATAATTTTACTATCTCTTGATTTAGTTTTTCAGTATTTAAACGACAACCCTTAGAACAGAAAGCATCATCATATACCTCATTATCTGATGAAGAGGAGGAGTGTGCCATGAGAGCATATTCAACATGCTCTTCTTTAACTTCAGCAACCAAAGCTCTGTCCTCTTCCTCATCCTTGGCCAAAAAGTTCCAGCTCCAGTCCCATCCTCCAACGCCATCAATTTGTTGAACAACAACCATGGCCTTGGGATCTTGGCTCTTAACCATTTGGCTTGAAGGCTTACCAGCATCAGATCTTCTTGGAGATCTACATTCCCTCATAAAGTGCCCCATCCTATGACAATTGTAGCACTCAACTTTGGATTTGTCAAATCCAGCAACATCCTTAGCATTAAAGGTCATCTTCTTCTTGAACCTTTTATTAAACATGTTTGCTCTTAAACTTACAAGAGCCATAGTCCACTTGATGTCCATCTCTTCCAATTGCTCATCACTTATCTGCTCAAGATCTTCATATGTAATCCTTGAATCACTGGGCAAAGAAGCAATGAATGCACACACAGTATCTAGATCTAAACCAGCAGGTTTAATTCTATCAGCGCCAAAGTTGTGAGTGTCAGCGCTTGAGTATAAAGCGTTGACAGGATATGATCCAGCGCTGACAGGCTGTGATCCAGCGTTGACACATTGAGATCCAGTGACTGGATGTCCATAGGAGTTCATGGAATCAAATTGGCTTTCACTTTATGAGAAGAAGGCCATGTTGCTACTGGAAGATTTATTATCACTCTCCAAAAGCCATTCATTCTCCAACAGTCTTAGTTTGTTGAAGATGTCATCAAACCTGGAGGTCTTGTGGGTGTTATTGACAAGAATGGATCTTGTCTCAATCTTCCATACATCACCAAGGCTTTTGAGAAAAGTAGCATTCAAGTCAGGGTCATCAATCTGTGTTCCCATGAAGGAAAGTTGACTTGTGATGTCAAGCAGTCTACTTCTCACACTGCTGAGATTCTCATTGGGTTGAGACTTAAAGACAACATACTCATGCATGAGTTGCTTCTTCTTTTCTTCTTTTGTGTCAGCATTGCCACCATGTGCTACTTCAAGAGCTTCCCAAAGCTCTTTTGCAGACTCAAAGCGTTTGTACTTGTGTTGATTCTCATGACCTAGGGCGTGTTTCATGATGTTCAAGATTTTCATGTCCACCCTTTTCTTGGCTACATCTTCAGCAGATACAGCTCTTCCATCTTCAGGCTTTTCCTTCTTATCAGCTTCAGGACAATTAGGAAGAGCTATCCTTGTGGCAATAGCATTAGCAATCTTTTGAGCTTTGTTGAATGTGTTCCCATATTCAACAATCTCCCAAAGAGTGTAGTCATGGATGGCTATATATTGCTCAAAATTAGACTTCCAAAGTTCGAAGTTCCTGGCATCAAACATGGGAATTTTGATACTAGGGTTTGTGGAGTTGTTTTGTAGCAAAGCAGAAGGCTGATTTGTGCCAGACATGATGTTTTTAGGGTTTTGAGAAATTTAGGGTTTTTAGGGTTTTTGGTGTTTTAGGGTTCTTGCGTTACTTAAAGATCAAAAGTTTCTCAACAAGCTCTGATACCACTTGTTGATCCCAAACTTAGATCGATTAAGCTTTGTGTACACGAGATTAGATCAAGTAATACACGTAGAGAAACCTTTGCTTATGAATAAAGTAACTAAGTGTTATGCGGAATTAACACTTAATCTAAAACACAAAGATGTTAAACAAACTTTCACTTGTATTAGAATGATCGAACTTGATTACAATGAAAGAGGTTTAACTTGTGAAAACTTATGATAACTGATAATTAACATTAACCTAAAAGATCTTCTTTTATAGAATAAGAAGTCTTGTACAATAAGCTACGAATCAACTATTCTAGGTAAAGATAATAATAGAAAATACAATGTCGAGCTTATCTTTACCATACACAAATAAAGAAACAAATAAACAAAGTGATTCGTATGAAGATATATTCCATCAGTGCTAATCTTCAAGGCTGTCAGCGTTGACTTCTTCAATGTCAACGCTTGGCTGTCAGCGTCCAATGTCATCCTATCAGCGCTTGAATTCTTCCTAACAGCGTCTAGTGAACTGACCCATAATTTATTCCCAACAAAGTATGCTCAAGAGATACTTAAAAAGCATGGTATGACCTCATGTGCTCGCGTTGGTACACCATTGTCGACCACATCCCTAGACACTGACTTGTACTCATATCCCGTAGATCAAACGCGATATCGCAGTATGATCGGGTCACTTATGTACCTTACAGCCAGCAGGCCTGATATTCATCATGCCACATGCTATTGTGCACGATATCAAGCCAGACCTACTCAAAAGCACCTCAAAGAGGTTAAACGGATCTTTCGGTACCTTAAGAATACCATTCACATGGGACTCTGGTATCCGAGGGAAACCGGTTTTCATCTAACGGCTTTTTCAGATTCTGATCACGCAGGTTGTCTTGATAGTCGAAAAAGCACTTCTGGTAGCATACAATTTCTAGGGGAAGACAAGCTTGTCAGCTGGTCGTCAAAGAAGCAGGATTGCACTTCGCTATCATCAGCTGAAGCAGAATATGTGGCTCTATCCGCTTGTTGTGCTCAAGTCCTCTGGATGAGAACTCAACTCACGGATTATGGCTTCCACTTTGATAAAATACCTATGTATTGTGACTCAAAGTTGGCCATAGCCATATCTTGCAATCCGGTTCAGCACTCCCGCACCAAGCACATCGATGTCAGATATCACTTCATCAAGGAACAAGTGGAACGCGGCATCGTGGAATTATACTTTGTCAGAACTGAGTACCAGCTGGCAGACTTGTTTACAAAAGCTCTATCGAAAGATAGGTTTGCGTATCTTGTTGGCCGTCTTGGTATGAAGTATATGACTCCCGAAGACTTGGAGGTTTTGGCAAATGAAGCTACTTGATTTTTCTCTCATAATGACTTCTAAGCGCATCACAGCTTAGGACTCGGACCTCAACTAAGGAAAGTTTATCTCGGACGATAACTTATCCTTCTTAACGAGAAAATCATATTTCTCGGTCATGAGCTTCTCATAAAAACATTCAAAGTTTTTAAGTTCATGAAAAACGACTTCTAAGTAAATGTCAGCTTAGAACTCGTACTTCCACTTAAGGAAAGTTTATCACGGATGATAACTTATCCTTCACAACTGGAAATTAATTTTTCTCGGTCATGAGCTAGTCACAAAACATTCAAAGTTTTGAGCTCATGTAAATCGGAATTTACTTTAAAACCGTTGAACACAATTTTTCAAGAATTTCTCAAAAGATTTTTCTAAATCTTTCAAAATTTTGTGTTCAACACTCCCTTTCTCATATGTGGTTTTCATTTCTCAAAATGTCATATGTTATTTTGATCAATTTTTGATGGGGAGCGATTTAAAATCAAGCCTTTAATGTTGTTGGGTACATCTCTAAAATTGTCATATTTTATGTATCCAACACATTCCGAAAATGATATTAAATCTGTCATATATTATCGGTAAAGGCATCTCAACTCCGTACCTCAACATATTTTGTGGTGTCGTTTTTCTAAAATTTTGTCAAATTTTGTCTCAAGACACACATATATTGTTGAGGGGGAGCGACCCGACTGAAAATGTTCCATGATTCATGCATGCACACATGTTTCTCACCCGTCGATTTTTCAGAAAATGTCATATTTTAATCAATTGGTATCTCTAATATTATATTTTTATATTAGAGATAGGGGGAGAAAATGTGATTAAAATGTAATATATCGCAACATGTGATCTTAAAGACTCAAGTGCTACTCTTTCCTTCACATGCCAAACTATTTCGTATATCGATGCATGTGTGTAGGGGGAGCTTTTTGAAAATATTAAACTTTCAAGTGTTAAAAGTTTTGATTTTTATCAAACACTTTGAATGGTTTTCAATGGTTTATGGTTACGATCTTTACCCAAAACAACCTACTGTCCACGACGGAACGATGGAGTCAAAAGGTGGTTTAGGATAGGAAACTATGTCCTATGATCCAACCAGAACCGGAGGGATCTACCCAAGGACATTCCATAGCTAGAAATAGTTGTCCTTAGGAAAGATGGAGTGGAATGAAGCTGAATGCGGACCAATTACTTAAGTTAGCACTAGAACAATCACAACAAGGTGCTAATGATGACGTATTGGTAAGCATTGAAGGAGTTGAATATTCTATGCAACTTAGGTAGAAACCGGGTTAACACATCTTTTGAAGACAAGTGTCATGGACCCAATGATGCGATGCACAACCCTTCCCCAGCCATTCGAGTTTATCTCAAAAGAAACTTGTCTCATTGTCACGGAGATCAACATGTATCTATTGACTTTCTCACTCCGAGTCAGTTAATATTGAAAAGGTGGCAGTCTGCTCCAGTCTCCGATTACCAAAATGCACTTATTGAGTCTAGAGCCAATCGAGATCTATCTATCATCTCATTAGGACACAATCGAGTCCTACGTATTATCCTTGTGATATTTCCAGAACATCTGAGTGATACGATTCACAATGAAGATGGAAATCCAGCTTGAGCCAGCATTAAACAAGCTCATGGTAGGTAACTTGTGCGATTCTACACGAATCAAAGTTGTGAGAACTGGAAAGCAACTAAGTTTCGATTCTTAATTGATTCAAACTTGATTCCAGGTTTCTTCGCAAAATCCATGTGATCTTGCCAGAACATTCAGAGTGACACTCATTAGTGTTCACAATGACGAATGGAAATCCTTCCAGTGTCAACATCAAACAGCACTGCGGTAGGTAACTCGCAAGATTCTCTATGAATCAAGCTTGTGACAAACTGGAAAGCAACAATGGTGCGATTCTTTTAGAATCAAACTTGTTCCAGGAAATCTGAATTGACGACTCTAATCAGACGGATAATTTATCCTTATGATTCACTCTTTACGTTCGCAGTCTGCTTTGAGACGGTCGAGTAAAGAGAACTGGCTACTACCGCCGGGAAACCCTGTCAAGGAGGTTCTTAATCGAATCTACCTGATCACAGGTACGGTATTTAATACCGTTTAACGGTCTTCACCGACCGGAGGTAAAACGCTACCGAGTTAGGGTGAAATGTTCAAAGCCATTTCATCCGTGTCTATATATGTTGCTGCATATCAAGAAGGTGGTGTAGCTGTGTAACCAATGTCGATTCAGAAGTCACAAGAGTACAAGATGGCGATAATCAAGATATTTAAGAATGTAAGAATGTAATAGGTCATCTTAGTCACAAGGAGCACAGATGAAGATCTCAAGCACTCAAAGTCAAATGACAAAGGCTCAAGATAAAGATCACGAAAGCATGAAGGAACAAAGATGTTACAAACAAGATCAAGACCAAGATACAAGACCAAAGCAGGAAGATCTCCTCTACAAGAATGTATTCACTCAATCATCTTATGCTTTTTAAGCTTTTTAAGATGACCGATACATTGGGGGAGATTGTTAGCCGTATATTTTATATAGTCAAACAAGAATGTAATAGGTCATCTTAGTCGTTATTGGTCTTGTATAGTAATAGGTTAGTCGGGAAAAGCGGGCTTGGACATTAAGCTAATATTGTCTTAGTTAGGGGCTATATGCCCAAGTGAAAGCCAAGCCCGGCCCAAGATGAAGCCCACAAAGGCCTTAGAGTCGTGGCATATATAACCCTCTTCCACATGTGGAAGAGGGTGTTGGTTCATTTCATAAAACACCTAGTTTTAGTGTAAACCTTCCACTTCTCTCTCTACTCTATCTCTCTACTTTTCTACTATTTCTCTCTCTAAATCTTGTGTTATGGATTGAATGAGAACAACAACGAGTAACCTAAAAGTCGTTTATGAATTATGCTAATAAGATAAACGTTAGAACATAAAAGGATATCATCGGATATCAGAATCTCCAAAGGCAACGATATAAGCTCGAGTGATCCGTAAAATGAACACGAGAGCCTTCAATGACGACGATAAACCTAATGAATCACAATCACAAACAACCACGGAACAAAGGTTGGAAGAGCACAAGTCCCCTCGTTACGTTAACTAAGAAAGCGATAATATGTACAAGGATAAGCATGAGAATCCCCCACGAGGCACCTTGTTTTTTATAACCGAGTCAAAAGCTCGACTCAAATCCCCATAAATGTGATCATTTAGGGATAATCTTGGTATGGTCATTTTTGGTGGGGCTTACATGATAAACAATGCCCAAAAGTACGTGGAGTACTTTTAACCGATATACGTATACCGGGGTCAAAGATAACGTCCTCGTTTTCGGATGAAAGACGAAACAGCACTACTTCAACCGAAGGCGAAACCCCAAAGGGGTAGAAGAAAAGAGACGAGAAGTAGAAAGGTGGGGCAATGGGTAAGTCACTAAAATGAGCTACTCGGGGTAGACTCACACCAAGCAAATGAATATGATTTCCATTTATTGCATCGGTGGAAGACCGAGATTTCTCTTTACAAGCAATTTCGGGATCGTAAATCTCGTACTTGGTGGAGAAATGGGAGGGAACATTTGGGGCTTCCCCCACACTAGATCCACACCAACCGTCGTCAAAAGGAGTAGACGAGGTGGCAGCACTCATAAAACGATGTAATGACGGAGTTAGACATGTAGAAAAAACATTTTTAAAATCTTTTCCTTTTTCATCGTTTAAAAACTCTTTATGAAAACCCGATCTGATAATGTCGAAAACATTTGGCGTGTCAAATTCAAAATTAGTCGCGCTAAAAATCCTCACATTTAAGTCTTTGGTAGGAGGGGGTGGCGGATTATATAAGTTCTCAAAACATCGATCAATAAAGAACACCGCCCCCTCGGGGTCTACATACTCGTCATCCTCATGAACGTCGATCTCATCGATTTCTTCATCAAAGATAGGCTTGTCAAACCAAGGTTTGTCATTCCCCTCCTTGAGTATTTTAGAAACTCTCTCAAAAAGATCACGATCAAGCACGAAACCATCATTCTTTTGTGGGGATTGTTGATAAGTTAAATCCTCACGAATGTGGTAAACGTAATTCTCATTTGAGGAGTGTTGATTAGGTAACTCCTCGAGAATTGGATTTTTGGTGGTCACATGAGTTGGTTTGTCGTCGAAAATAAGACGTTCCAACTCATTTAGTTCATCCTCGATTTTGGAAGGATCAACCTCACTCGTAGGTGGGAGTGAAGGCATAAGAGCTAGATCTCGTTCAATGATTTCCTCAATCTCGGGATCAAACTCATAATCATCGTACTTCACAAGTTTCTTTTTAGGAGAATCAAAAATTGCATGTGGATTTTGAAGTACGTGATCAATCTCGGCAAAATCGCCATCGTCATCGTCAAGGAAGAGTCGATGTGAGCATTCACAACCATGGTCTTACAAGTCGAATGACTATGCTTAGGTGACTTTTCTAAGACGAGAGGATCGATGTCGATAAAACCTTTAGCCTCAACGGGTGTTGGGCTAGGCAAAGGAGGCACTTCGATGGAGTTAGAAGTTGAAGCCTCAAAGACGTGCTCCTTCGAAGGTGGTGAAGACGAGCCCATTTTGGTCATTGTCGTGATTGCACTAACGTCACCCTTCGGAATTGGTGTTTCACTTGTTTCGCTAAATACATCCCAAAGTGAGTTTTCATCCATAAATTTACACATACCCTTTTGAATTAGGTACACATACTCTTTATCATTAAAATCATCAGCTTTAAAACCGTTTTTCTTAATTCTTTTAAAACATGCATTAAGCCTCATTCTATCCGCTAAAGTGAACATTTTGAAATCATTAGGATTTAAATCATTAGGTTTTGAAACCTCGGTTTTTTCATTCTCATTAAACACTTGGGAATTTCTAGCGAAAAAGTCCATTTTGTCATCCCCATATCTCATAGTAAGTCTCCCCTCGTGAACGTCGATTACGGTTCGAGCCGTCGATAAGAATGGTCGGCCTAACATTATGGGACATTTAGGGTCACACTCGTAATCGGATATAACGAAATCCGCGGGAAAACAAACTTTCCAACTTTGACATAGACA
The DNA here is from genome assembly GCA_025667525.1 of Glebionis coronaria. Lineage (NCBI taxonomy): Eukaryota > Viridiplantae > Streptophyta > Magnoliopsida > Asterales > Asteraceae > Glebionis > Glebionis coronaria. The sequence goes on from CM046874.1 coordinate 685,857,739, forward strand.
TCCTCGGCTATTCCAATTGGTATAACTGGGGTACAATTTGCAAGCTCGATTGTCATGTTCGTGGGGGTAAGTGAAGGCAATCTCATCAATTTCCGTATAGAATGAGGCATAAGATTGATGCTAGCACCTAAATCGGCAAGGGCTAAACATCCCTCAATCTCGGAAAAGTCACAAGGTAATAGAAATTGGCCCGGATACTTTTCCTTTCTCGGCATACGCCTTTTGGGTTTTTTAAGAAGGATTGAAGCACAAGTTTCTTCAAGGGTTACTTTGGTAAGGTCGATAGAACTCTCTTTTTGAACCGTGGATGGAATTTGAGGTACACGAAAGTGTGCACTCTTTTCCTTGGTCGCCACGTTCACCCCATCGACTTTAGAACAATAAGACGTCTTAGAAGTCGAGGGTTGAGAATAAGGAACAACTCGAAATCCTTCAAGGTTAGGGGTAATCACACGAACTTTCTCACGAGACGAGGCAGCTTTACATTGTTCCTTCGGATTAGCAACGGTGTCACTAGGTAACGAACTCGATGAAGCACCTGAGGCTTTGTTCATAATAGCCGAAAACATCTTTTTTGCTCAATCTTCGTGTTTTGTAATTTCAATGTATTAGAAAATTCGTTTTTCAAAGTACCAATTTCTCCCTCTAATCGTCTCATATTAGCCTCATTCGTTTTCATGTAATTTTGAAAATCGTTTGACGAACTATTTTGATTAGAATTAAAGTTCCCTTGGTTTTGGTTGTTTCTTTGAAAATTGTTTTGATTCCCACTTGTTATCTCGGTTTTTCCAATTCAAATTCCGACCTTGATTATAACCTTGATTTTGATTCGAAAAATTTCCTTGTTGATTGTTTCCTTGAAAATTGTTACGATTTTAAAAATTGTTGCCTTGGTTATAATTTCCATGTTGTGATGGACCTGCGTTATTTTGATTAGAAAAATTGTTGTTTCTATTTAACGCACTCACATTTGACGTTTTGCCATCCGTAGCCGCACACTCGTAATAATTATGAGGTCCACCACAAAACGTACACGAAACCTCAACCGCTTTCACCGTAGCGGGAGCGTCTTTCTTTTGCATTTCAACTAGAAAAGACGTGAACACATTCGTCAACTTGTCTACTTTCGCATCAACTCTCTCAATGCCGCGATTAGAACTACTAACATCGGCGACATTGGCAACACTCGGTGCGTTGCGGAGTTGGTAAACCTTGGATCGGTTCTCGATAATTATCAATGCATCTTTCGGAGTTTTACACAAAAAGTTTCCACCGGCGGCGGAATTCAACGAATCTTGTTCTTGGAAATTAAGACCGTTGTAAAACGTATCGATTTGGTGCAACTCAGAAAAACCATGGTGAGGATATTGCCTAAGCAATTCCTTAAAACAATCTCACGCATCTCTAAAAGATTCATTCGGTTTTTGCTCAAATTTCGTAATTTCATTTTTGAAAAACGTCGTCTTAGACGGTGGGAAAAAATAATTAACGAACTTGGAGACGAGATCCTTCCACGTAGTTATCGAATTAGGTGGCTCTTTCTCGTACCAATCCTTGGCGGCACCATCGAGCGAGTACGGAAAAAGCATAAGCTTGACGTCCTTTAGGTCGTGAAATACAACCGCCTTATACCCACCTTATAGTTTGTGTTAATCGAAATTAAGCCTCACGAAAGTATTTATCTATTTTGCCTTTAAACTTTTCCTTTAGATTCGAATACAATGATCGAGTGATGAAATCCCGAATCAAGGTTGCGTTTTCACGCTTTTGGAGTACTTGTATATTTATTGTTCTACGTAAGTACAATATAGTAATAATATTCACAAAATAAAAACGAAAACGATAATGGATATCTACAATATAATAAAATGATTGTTTTGTGTTTAATTTAGGAAAATTAAACACGTTTTATTTGGATACTATAATATATTAAGAAAAAATAAAAAAAATGAGTATGTACGTTATATACGCTTTCCAAAAATTGAAAAGCAAAAACGTACTACTCACACAAACACGATAATAATAATGGCAACACTAAAACACCTCCCCGGCAGTGGCGCCAAAATGATAGTTGTAAAAACACGTCATTTAGGAAAAAGAGCGTATAAATGTGGTAAGCATTAATCGACACGATTTAGGAAAACCGTGAAGACGAATAAATTCCAAGTTCGTTCTCAGAGGAGGTGTGTGTAGTAGGTGCCAAAAATAAATACAAATGTTTGGATTAGTGTCGTTTTTGGTTTGAGAGAGAAAAATTAAAGACGAGCTACGACTACGATTACACTACGACGTATCGACGTAAAACGCGAACGTAAAACGTGACGAAATTAAAAATTAAACCTAAAAATTAATTAAAAGTTAAAAATAAGTCTAAAATAATATAAATAAGGATAAAAATCCAATAAATAATTTTTAAAACCTTTTATTAATTAAATATTTAATTTTAAATGCTAATTAAAGCCCTAAAATCAAATATAATTAAGAAAAGCCCAAAATATTATTTTATTGAACTAATAACTCACTTATATTATTCAAAGACTAAAAAGTATTTTTCCTAAATTTTAAAAATTATTTTTCTATTTTTAAATCACTAAAAACTATTTTTAACCTAAAATAATCATAAAAATAATAAAATAATGCTAAAAATGATTTGACAATTTTAAAAATCCTAAATTATACTAATGAACAGTAAAAAAATGAAAAAGTTTGAAAAAATTAAAATTTTGCACTAAAAGACAAAACTGATTATAATAAAACCCTAATTAAACTAAAATTAATTCTAAAGAATAATTAAAAAGTGAACAGTAAAATGTTTCTAAACTAAAAATCTTAAAATGTTTTTCTAAGTCTATGAAAATGTTTAAAACTGAAAAATATAAAGTTTTGTCACTAAAAGACAAAAACAAAAAATTAAAAAGTAATTAAAATAGCAATTAAATCTAAAAATACTAAATGAACAGTAACCAGAAAATAAATTGGACAGAAAAATCAAAAATAAAATAAGAAAAATTACAAAATTGGTTTGAAGATCTAATTCCTATTTTTACCCACTAAAGACAAAAAAAGAAGAAAGCTGAAAGTGACATGTTGACTTGATTTGTCTGCTAGCTTGGCAGTACCTAGAAATGCACTAGCCGGGGTAACTGAGTTCCCACTGCTAATACAAAAACAATGTTTGGGAGGTTTTAAACTTAGGAAAGCTCTTTGGGTTGCTTTTTCTTGGACAATAAGGCACCCCTACACTCAGTGGAGTGTAGGGAGTCTGTTTAATCACAAAAACACACAACTTCAAGCCAAAAACAACACACAAAATCACAATTACAGTCACTATTAAGGCTATATTGGGGTCTGTGAACAGTAGCTGATACAAATGGCAATTGGGTGAATTTGGTTAGGCCAAAACTCACTCCTATCACTCACAATCTTACTCAAACCAGTTTTAGACCCTAGATAGCTCCAAGTTCTAACAAGTAGCACAATTTGATGGTCAAAATTTTGCTAAAACAAGGCAGTAATGGTGCTTACTGCTTTCTAGCAGATTTTACCAAGTTTGAGCATACATTTCTGAAATTTAACCTATGAGACTTAAAACATGATACTGATGTTACCTTTTTCTAACAAGACAGGTATGTTTAGCTAGATTGAAGGCCAAAGTTTGTCACTAACTCACCTTAAATACCTAATCCAAACACACCCTTAATAACTAAAAACTAAAATTAACAAACTAACAGCTTATAAAACTTAACTAAACAGATCTAAATCACTTCTAACATGCATAATTAACCTTTTTAAGCATAAACTAACTGAAAAATGAATAAGTAAGCAGGTTTTTCACAAATTGCACAAAATCACACAAAATTCATTAAAACAAGATTGTGGAAGGTTCAAGCCAAACCTTGGGCTGAGGCCATTTCCAAACTAGTTTCTGAGCTAGTGAGAGCTTATACAAGACGTGTAAAGAGCCCTTGTTGGTGGAATCCAAGTGGACCCAAGGGTAAAATGTCTTTAAAAGTTAATTTGATGAAATGAAATGAAATGGATGATGCACTTTGTTTCTTGGTTTCCTACACAAATACAAACAACAGAACTCCAAGCTTCAAAAACTTACCATAAGCCGGTGTCAATCAACTTATGGTGAGCTTTATGAAACAGTGAATGAGGGAAAATGCAAATTCAGTAATACTTTAAAATTCTAATTTTTGAAACCAATATGTTAGTAACCAAATTATGCTAACCCAAAACAGGAAAAGTAACAAAAACTAAAAACCCTTGATAAGCTAAGTTGTCAGCTTAGCTTATCAGCAGCTTATAGCTTTTGGTTCTCAAAAGGTTTGAAAAAAAATTAAATTTTCCAAAAACTTTGGTATATCCTAGATTAATCTTGCAAGAATATTTAAAGTTGATTACACTAGAACAATAAATAAAAGGAACACAGCCAATGCAATAAGTTAACAAATTTCAACTTTAACTATTTTATAAAACTTGGGAAAAAATTACAAAAGCTGGAACAAGCCCTTCTCACAGATTGAGAGGTGCTTAAATAGCAAAGGATAGAAGTATCTAGAATGCTAAACTACTAAAACCCTAATAAACATGAAAATCCAAATATGCCCTTGGTCAAAATTCGTGGTCAAGGTGTCCTCATGAGATTCTGATGGAGTTACAGCTGTAAGGAGGCATCTTGGCTGTTAAATGGGTCCTTTGGGGCCAAGCTATGGCTGAGAATCGTTGGATGACTAAAGAGATTCCAATTTTGCTAAATATGGTGAAGCAGGGAAGTCTGTGGGGATCATTTGGGTGAAGGTGGGGGTGTGTTTGTTGGTGGGTTGTGATGAGGGTGTTAATAATTGCTGATCTGGAGCTGATGAGTGATTACCCCTTTGATTTGGGGGTAATTCGTGTTTTAGGGTTCTTGAGTAGGAGGGGATTAGCAGGAATGGTTTGATTAAGTTTAGGATTTAAAAAATGTTTCCCTCCCTAATTTAATATATAAAACAGATTAGTTATAATCTGTTATATAAAAAATGTAGTGGAGAGTGACGTGGTGGTGTAGGTGAGGTGGTAGGGTTTGATTGGTGGAAGGTGTGACGTGGCGTGTGGGTATTGAAGGGGGGTAGTTTCTTGTCTGGTCAGTTATGGCCCCCCAACTCTTTTAGATCATTCACTTTGTAACAGCTAGCCAAAAACGTAATTCCTTTGTAAATAAGTTTGCCCAAGTTGCTGAATTTGGCCCACCTTAGTCTCAAACTTTTAATAAGGACTAATATTGTAATAAATGCATTATCCAAGGGCTATTCATGTAACATATTCAAACATGGAGGACCTTTCTTGCCAATGATGATTTCTTCAAGGTCTTTCTTTGCCAAATCTTCAAAAATGAGGGACCAATGTTGACAATCTTCAAAACTTCAAAGACTATTTTGGAAATTCATGATTCGGGCCCAGTTCTGTGTGCGGCTTCGTTTCCCGTGTTTGTTTTTGCTTGATTCCTTTGATCTTTTGGTGAATTCATGATATCCGCACCTAAAATACACAATGAACAAACACAAGCGTATATTTGGGTATTTTGATTATATTTTAAGCGTTTTAAGCCCGATTTGGACGATGAGACTATGTATAATTACAGTCTCATCAGTACCTCTTCTCAAGACGCTCTACATTCTCGAGCTCATCCCTTTCGAAAAGCATCTCAATATCACGAGCTGCATTAGCTACTTGTGACACATTAGTGAATGTGGCACTCACCAGCCTATCTACAGTCCTAGAGTGAAGAGCCCAGCGAAATTGCTTCGCTTGCTCCTCTACGGTACCCGCAGCCTCCCCTAAGAATCCAGCCATCCTGAGGTATCGGTGCATGAACTCTATACTGTTCTCGCCATGATTCTGACGAATGACGTGAAAGTCCCTCTTTAGTTTAGCTTGCTCAGCATGCGGGAAAAACTGGTCATAGAACATCATCTTGAAACGTGCCCAGGTCAATGCAAGCTCCCAAGCATCTCCCCCATTGGACAGTTTCTGAGACCTCCACCAATGCAGAGCAAGACCCTCCAGTTTGTAAACTGCAAGCCTAACCTTGAAAGCATTACCACAACCCATAGCTCCAAAAATTTTCTCTACATGATAGATCCAGTCTTCCGCGTCAGTTGGAGCTACAGTCTGCTCAAAAAGTCGAGAATCTGTTTGTTAAACAAATCTAGCCAAGCGGCTAAAGTGGCAAGCGGTGTAGCAAGAGGGTTGTTATTCTGTTGAGGTCCATTTTGATATTCAGCTCGGATCTCATCACGAATTTGGGGTAACATGGCTTGTATAGCAGCCTGAACAACAGCAACAATGGCAGCTGCGTTAGGATCATTCTCGGTTTCGCGTATGGGTGGCATCTGAAATAACATAGGATAAGTTGATAAAACTGTCAGAACCTGGAGTAATAAATCTGAATATGCATAGTGTAATTCATGAAGGCATAGTCAACAAAATATGACATGAATACTGGTGAACGCCTAGGGTCAGTTCACAAAATGACAATTTACTGAAACATAAATCTGACATGAGTAAGGATGAACGCCTATGGTCAGTTCATCTATACAAAATTTTAAACGGGCAATGGTGAACGCCTATGGTCAGTTCACCAAAACGAAAAGTTCGCTGAAAGGCACATGCGATTAAGTATAGTCAGTCCTGTACCAACCGTTTACTTAATCAAAACTTTGAAAATCCGACTGATAAAATACATGAGTAGCATGGAAGATAACGACTCCAAAATACAGGAAGTTCTTGGTGACTACCCACTAGTCACAGGTCAAGTTTTAGAGCCTACAGGTCGAACCGTGCGCTCTGATACCATAATGTAACACCCCACTTGGATAAATGGACCGTTACATGTATTTATGGCGTGTCATCAAAGCATGCAAGGCAATGTATTAAACATTAACTGACCATACAGAAATACCGGAATCAAACATCGGTAGTCCAAACATAAGCTCAAAATATAAAGATTTAAATACTAAAAGAGAAGGGACGAAACAGTGTCCAAACAACCAAAGTAATGAAATGTGTGCATAAAATAAAGGAGTCTGGATAGCTCCCATCCAATGCACGTACTCTCTTAGAAGTCCTAAGATCATCCCAGTGTACATGCCGTTTGGAAACATGAAAGGAAACTACGGCTGAGCATAACGCTCAGTAGACGGATATAAAGCATGATAAGTATGTACAGAAAGAAATGGAATAAATGACAAACAATGAAGTTATGAGACTGGTATGTAACATGTAGTAGTACCCTATATACAATCTGAGAAACCTGGTTTAAAATACTGAAACCGAATTATTAACTATTAAACCTGAAAACATGCGTTTTACTGTATTTTAATTGCCAGAGCTTATATAGGTCACGTGCTGTAACAACCGTGCATGAATAACTGGAGGGGTGACCTCGTCATACTATAGAGGGGTGACCTCTAAATAAATGTAGAGGGGTGACCTCTAATTACTGTGCTGGGTGGAGGGATCAGCTCCAATGTGAAGGATGTAGAGCACACACCACATTCACCCTAATAACTTGTAAACTGATAAGCCTAGGATGCATCCATACGCCCCACTAAACATACATATAAAAAAGGCCAAACTGAACATGAGTGGGACGATGCAGGATATCACTCTCCTGCATGTGAGTCACGACACCGACGCCTCTAGTGTCGTGGTTACGGTACCTCCGTAACTAGTACATAAACTGGTCGTGCTTGTATATAATGCTCAGGCAACTTATTCTGTTTTTAACATGATTTTTGATAAGCTTAAACACATACGGGGAAAAACATTTGGCCGCAGACGGGAAATCCTAATCATGCATAGAAAGGTAGCCCTTACGGAAAGGACGGAAAATTCGTACCTCGTGTCCAGTAACTGACTGCAAGAATACAAGTAGAAATCCTACTCAGACTTCACGCGAGCTACATAAATAAAAGGCGCGAATAAGCTAACTGATATCCGTCTATTTAATTTCATGTTCTTATTGGCTTTTCATTTATTTATTTTATTTTTAGAAGTCTGTACGTATATTAGCTGATGACTCTGAATTTATATTAATCCTCTTAATATATATAACGACTCACTAATAATTATGATACAACGTGTTCTGACGTTATGTTAAGACTAAAATAAATTAACTCGCTAAAACATAAGATTTCTAAATTAGAAGTTTTTAAAATATTGTAATTCATAAAATTATACCCTTTTTAAATATTAAACTATTTTAATTTAATTCATTTAAAATACAATTTAAGACATTTATAAAACAATTAATAAAAAGGTATAATATATAAATCCTCGTTTTATATGTTTAAACTATATCCCGAGCCTACCGAGATACCCCCATCTCGGTCGCACTAAACAAATCAACAAACTATAATTAAATCTGCCTATATGAATTTGCGACAGAATCTGAGTCACTAAAACTGTGGCAAAAAAGCTGGCCTTTTAAAACTGCATATATATAACAATTCTGCGACAGAATCTGCTGTCACAAAACTGTCGCTATTTCTGAATTAAACCCTTTTATTTACAGATTACAAAGTTCCCACTGCTCTTATCTTTTTTTTTCCACTGTTTATTAAGGTTTCCTACTGTTTTCTTTAAACCCAAACGCACCCTTATGTTCAAAACAGTTCGGTTGGTTTTGGCAGCCATTTTTGGGTCAAACGCAGCCCTAGCCGCCCCTGTGTGGGTCACGGCTGGGCAAAAAGGGAAGGACCACCGAGACCTTAGGGTCTCGGTTTCATTAAACCAAACACATCCTCGTTAATACAGCCTAAACAAACACCCCCTTTTGGGTTTTCTGACCCTCGGTCGACCCACATCAACACCACCACCAAGACTGTGATGTCTAAGTTATGTGCAGCCCCAAACCGAACCCTTTTTTTTTAATTCGTGTATAACCTGAAACCCCCTTTCTTTTAAATTAAACTCCATAATTCGTGTGTTAAGGAAAATAAAAAGAGAAAGATTAATTTACCTTTGTTTGATTACTAATAAAAGATGAACATAACACAAGCTTCTTGAAGAATTAGACCCGAAAATCCCTTCTTTCTTCTCTATGGGTGGCGGCACAAAAGGTTTCCAAAAACCCTAATTTTGTTTTTTTTTGTTCGACTAATGTGTGGGAGAAGGGTTAAAGTCCCGTTTTTTTTATTATTCTCTCAAATGGGCTTGGCCCAATTTCTATTCTTATTTAAAACAAACGGCCCAATTTATATTCTTATTTAAAACAAACCGGCCCTTTGCCCTTTAACTTTCTTACTCTTTTTTTTAAATACTTGTATATATAATTTCTCGCGTTTAATTTCGTTAATAATTTATACGTAAATAGTTTAAATAATTAAACCGCGTATTTACATTTTCTGATTTAAAAACGGGTTTTACATTCACATTACTTTTCATATGTCGAACCTAAGGAAATTTCTTCCCAACGAAGATCTTACTAACCCTCTTGATGAAGTATGAATCGACGGTAAGTTGAATTTCATCAATGAACCTGATGATATTATCGATAAGGAATTTAGACAACCGAAGCAAAGTCGTATTCCTATTGTCAAATCTGATGGAACTTAAGACGAAGACCAAAAATACGTTTAACCCTTTGATTTCAACAAGCGATTGAGGAAGAAAGCAAGTTGATCTTAAAGACGAAGATCCCAGTTTGCTGGGGATGATGTGACAATCCGTCAATTTCAGGTCGATATACTATTAAATATTATATGTTTACTTTAATGAGAATTTTAAATTATCGGCTAACCAAGAAGGTTATAGTTTGAAACTTAACGTAAGAATGTCGTTTAGATGAAATCCGACAAGAAATACATTAAGTATCAATATTATATTCTCAAATTAACATATGAATGATTTTATTGTATTTATTTTTATTTCTCGTGTTTTACGTTTTAACGAATGACGAGAACTACTAATGATCACGATACCGACGGATGCCCAAAAATTTACGTTTTATTATCGATTATCTCGATATTTAATATTTTCGACGTTTTCGATTTAATTACATTTTAAGTCGCGTCGAAGTTTTATTATTATATTTATGAAGCGTTTTAACTTTTAAAAAGTATTTTTACGAAACCCGAGTCCCGTAAATATTTTCAAATTTGACACATAGTCATTTTCTACCCTTTAAATTATTTAATTACTTTTTGGTCCAAAACTATACCTTATTGGCAAAACTAGTCCCTCCACTACCAATACTATATAAACAAAAATTTACACCTAACTTCCACTACACACCATTTTTATAAAAAATAAACACACACTCTTTCTTTCTTCCTCTCTTTTGCCGCCCCCTACATCAAACAAACACCACAAAATTCTTATGATCCATTTTGAATCTCTTAAATCTAATCAAAGTCCCATTCCCCAAATTTGATGGTGATCATATTGATACCAAATTTACCTACATGCAACAAGTTTTGAATTTTGATAAAAATAGAAAATTGTTGAAGGTATGTTTATAATCATGCATGTAATGATCTAGTTAAGATCATGTTATTTTGATATAAAAAGTTTGATTTTTAATCTTTGATTTTTGTTTTGATCAACATGCAAGTGTTAAAATTGATTGGGAATGGTATTAGGGTGCTATGATTGATAGAAAAATGATTAGATTAGCTTGAAAAATTGTTTTAGTATGCTTTTTAAAGAGTTGATTTTGGGCAGTGAGTTGTAGGCCATTTTTGGGAGTTTTAATTTTGTGTTATTAATTAACTAATTAGATAGTGTTGTAGAGAATTTCTCTAGCTTTGATTTGATATAAAGTAGAGCTTCTAACTCCAAACGAGCGAGAAGTTATGATGATTTGATTATCGTATACCGGGAAACGAGTGTTGACACATTCCGAAAATTGTTGTCAATATTTGGATCTAATCTCGGGGACTATAGAATCAGATTTGAAAATAGTCAAGGGATGTTGTAAGTTTCTAAACCTCATGTCATGAGTCTATTTTCAAACCCGAGTGTCGGTTTTGTAAACGGAGTTGTTTAGAGAAGTCAAAAAACATTTATAAGTCGAAGGCGTAAAACTGTCCGGTTTTTATAATCTAGATATGTGTCGAGCAGGTGGTTTTGAAATATGATCATTGGATGATATTTTAACTGAGTCTTATACAGATTATAAGGGAGTTTGTCACCAAGTTTCGTCGAAAACGGACAAGTCTAGATAGGATATATTGGTGTGTACATGCTGATTGGTATTTTGGACACATAGTCCAATGCTTATGTGGCGGGAGTTGAGTATTCACTATTGGATATGGTGATTTACTCAAGTGTTAACTCATTATATAAATGACTTAGTTACTGGTCTGAGGTATGTTTTCATTTATTTACTCAAGTGTTAAGTCATTATATAAATGACTTAGTTACTCAAGTGTTAAGTCATTACAAGGTATGTTTTCATTTATTTAATTATAAATGATAATTTTATGCTTATACGAGATGTTTATACGACGTAGATTGTCACGAAGCCACCCTAGTCATTTTAATGCTAGCGCCGAAGCTATTCCTGAATGAATCCTGTTATTATCGAGACTAACTAAGTTATGGATATACATGATCCCAACGAAATGGTTAATATTCTTGATGATATTCTCTTGGTTACAAGGATTTTGATTCCTAGGTTCTTATTCTTGATTTATCAATTCGTTCATTTCGTTTAGCAAATTTAATCTACATTTTCATTAATCTTCGACATTATACTGTTTTGATAAAAACAAGTTTGTCTAAGATGGTACTATTAATTGTTAGGAATTGAGATTAATTGTTACGGTGTTCACATGCCAACCAGGATTCCATATCATATCACTGATCATTTTTTGCTAATTTAGTTTCTCATTTGATTCGATCTTGATCTTTTGCGTTGAGCTGGCGATGCTTAAATAAAGTGATTTATAATCGTTGAAATAAATTGGCCATTTATTTGAAAAAGGAAATTATAAATTGTTGAACTACAAATTTCTGAATCTTATTTGGAAGGACTTGATCAATCCATGGAAACAATGATTCATAAACGTGTGGGCTTAAGCATATAGCATCTGCGTGATTAAACTCTTATTGACTCATAATTTGTTTGCTGGATTCATTCTTTGATTTTGTTTCTCTAATTCTTTGATCATGAAATGGTTGTATTGGGGCTGTTCCAAAATCGCCAGTTGAGGAGGATATCAAGCGTCTCTGAAAAACACTGAAGAAATCTTCTTCTTGTGGGACCGAGGAGCCTTCTTAGCCATGTGAATTACCTAGTAAATCTTAGTGGATTAGTTTATCAATTGTAGTATCTTTTCATGAATCCCTAACTAAACTGTGACATCAGTTAGTAGGACTAGTCTTTTAAGTTGGATGGCATTAACGATGATTATCTATAATGCTTAACAATACAACTTGTACTAGTTTGTGATCAATGGAATGACTATCTTTTGATTCCTAATTCAACATCGTTCTATTATTATCTTTCTTTGCTTTTCTCATCTAAATTCATGTGGTATAACGTAATTACTGAATGAATACTCATTATGATTTGATTTGAGTTGCACATGAATCAGGCAGTCAATGAAAGCTAAGACTGAAGCACGAACGTGCCAAGTTATTAGTAAATAAGTTGCTGTATTTTTATTTGAATTCATGGCCAACATAAATGATGGATCTGGAACTAGAGTTGAAGCTAAAAACTGGTGGAACTGGAACCGGTGGAGCTGAAGCTGGAGCCGATAATGTTCGTGGTACGGATGGAACAAATGTGCCCGAAGTTAGAGGCTATAACGACACTTCATTCATTAAGTGCAAACCGTAGACTCTTAAGGGGACTAAAGATGATAGAGGATTGTGTCAGTTGTTGAAAAGCTGGCGTCAGTCTTTCGAATCAGTGACCCTAATCAGGAGGATAAGGTGTAGTTTGAAATCGCTACTCTCCAAGGTCGTGCATTAACTTGGTGGGATGGTTGACTTGCTTCCATATGTATTGTTACTTATGGGACACCATGGACTAAGCTGAGGAAACGGTTAACTGGGGAGTTTGTCCTCGAAGCATTTACAAAGTATGGAGCAAGTGTTATACAACCTGAAACTGATGGGAACTAACATTGGTAGATATATCAAGTGTTTCCACAAGTTGACTCCTTTATGTCCAAGAATTGTGGAACCCGAACCGTCAAGGTCAAGCAGTATATTCACGGCTGACCAAGAATATATGCGGTGATGTGACTTCTTCTAAGCCATTTACTATTTGTGAAGCTGTCTGCATGGCTTATTAGCTCGTGGGACACATAATCCAAGGCAAGGCATATGAGGTTACTAAAGGGAAAAACAATTCCAAAATGAAAATTCTTTTCGCCGCTAGGAGACCTTTCGGCATTGCATCTTGCAGCCGAAGACACGGATGACATGCGTCGTTTTTATCTCTCATATTATTGTTGGCATTCTTGAACCATTTCCATACTGTGTTTTCTTTACATGATTAATTATGCAGTTTTTTTTCTTCTCTTCCGTCTTTATGGAATCCCCAAGTCCTATGTGTACATTAATTCTGAGTTATTATGAAATTTAGATTTAATTTCAAGCTGTGTCGAGAAAATATATTTATAACCTTAGACATAAAAATATATTTTTTCTTGTTGAGACGTCCGTTTAGGAAATAAAAATTTGAGCAGTAAACTTTAAAATCGAGAAAGTTACGCTCATTTGAGATGGTAAAATCTAAGAAGTTATTTTCTGAATAATGCTAAAATATCATTTTTGTTGACAGATTTAATGCAAGGGTATTTTCGTCCATTTTTATTCCGTTACAAGTTTCGAGTAAAACTAGAAAGTTGTTCAAAACATTGTTTTACATCGAAATGCATTAGACTTTGAGTCTTAGAATATCGTTTAGTGAGTTAATTGGTATAGTCAAACCCAAAAGTCAAACTGATAGACTTTAAAAATATGATTTCAAGCGTTTTTAAGTTCGTTGAGCTCGTAAAACTTTAACTAATGATATTTTGCAAACTAAAAAAAACATTGATTGCATTTGAAAACGTTTACAAATAGTAACTTGAGCTTGGTCGTACATAAATCTTGAACTTTTAGGCACCAAGTGATTTAACAAACTGATGTTCTACTTTCTTAAAAGTTTATTTTTGTCAATTAAATTACGATGTGCACACCTACGGGTTCCTTTATTTTTTTTATATATATGACTTATTTGTCATTCTACATTGTCTTTCTTTGCTTCTATCGTACCACTGAATTGGACCGAGGTTGAAGTTCTTGCTTTCGTATCGTTCGTTACCATCTTGACACGTGTCTCATGACGACACCAACTAAACCTCTTGAAACCTTATCACCTTGTAACCATTTCGTTGACTGTCTTGAACTACTCCTTATTTCTCTCTTGTAACCCACTCGCTACTTTATAAACTATTGTCATGTTACCATATAAACTCAAACTGGTCTTGTTTGCGAATCATTTTACAAAAGGTTTCATTTGGGCTTTCTTAAATATGCTATCTTATAAAATTAATTTATATTAATTTTACAATGTATACTCACAAAGTGTTCTACCTTGGGTCTTGCAAAGAATCTTGTAACATTACTATTGTTGAATTAAATATCTAACCAGTAACTTATTGGCGAATAGTTTCATAAACTATTTTGATTTCTGTTTTTACAAATGGCATTATATACATATTTAAATAATATGACCTATAATACTGGTTTGACGAAGCTGAGCATCGCATTGCTAGTCCTAAATTATGCATGGCCTGATCACCTATGCTTAATTTAGAAGGAGCCATGCAAGGCCGAATAGTAGTCGCCTAAAATATTTGACCAACAATCAACTTTTTAATTATGTTCCTTAAAAAGTTTGATAAAATAAGTTTAGAAAACTTTTACATCCTAGGCGAGTAACAACAGTTCGCGACATACACTTTTGAACCCTTATCTTATCTTGAACAAAGTACATGCCTCAAACACATATTTCCATACTCGACGATCATTGCCTTACTTGTTACCTCATCATCCTCATGATACAATTTTCGTTACCATTTGCCTAAATTCTTACCATTGATACCAAGTTTCAACGTTATTATGCCTCTTCATCGATCGATCTTCTTTATCTATTTTGGTAAACCTTCGAAACATCTCTGGATGCGAATAGTGATTTATGACTGGAAGTGACCAATGATTTCGTGTATCCGTCATGATGTGTGTTAGATACTATCATCTTGAAATTCGTTCGTGTGAACCATGTGTTGATTTCGCCTCTCATTGCGAATGTTGTTCATCTTACTAGAATTACTATCAAGTAACTTCTTAATAATTTTCTTTGATTCTAAAATTCGTTGTGTGGCTTTTCTCTTTCGTTCGTGTATCAACCATCGAGAACTTAATAAGTCGTTATTGGTGTCACTAACTGCACTCAAGAAGCGATGACTTGCTATAATCCTTTGTTTCTTATTATTTTTATCATCGACGCGTCTATTATATCACGTTTGTTAAGAAATAATACGACTTTCGTTTTATTCCATTGTGTTATTGCTCGCATACAAATTGCTGACCTTTAGATGATTCATATTCCTTGATGTCTTGTCACCTTTTGAAAACTAGAAAAAGTTACGTGTTTATCATTTGATACCTTAATCGCCTTCTTGGATTTCTAAAAATTATTATTAATTTTTAAGAACGTTTTATACATTTTATCAAATGTTTAAATTACCAAAATAATTGTTTCAAGTTAAGTACCGGATCTATACATCCTTTTTGGTAAATTTATAACTAGTATTTAAAAAAGGATATCAAGCTGTATCTTTTAAAGTATTTGATTATATCGTACTTTACTTTCGATATAATGAAATTATTAAATTAATTTATAATTTCTAACAATGATTCTAAATAACTTGGAAAAAACCTGAATTTTTCTAATGGTAACGATAAACCTGAGGTTTTAACGATAATTTCATGCGGACATCCAAAAGTTCTTAAGCCGATCAGGATTACTGTTTTGAATTGTTCTACTTCTGCTTTGAAAATCCTGATCAAGAAAAAGATATAGCAAAAACATACTCACTAAATAAAGATAGTTTGATTTTAAATCACTACACCTTGTAAATTTTCTTTTAATCAAGAAAATATTTAACTGAGTTTTAAAGTAATCCCAAAATCCTAGACAACTGACTATGACAGCTTGTATCTTAAATGATCATATGTAATTCATTTTTTTCCCTTCTAAATCTTTTGTAACTGGATTATTACGTTTTAAGATTGTCACGTTTTATAGTTGCACGATTTGCAACCCCTTGTTGATTTACCAATCCTGATTCATTTTAACACACTTTGTCCATTTAAGCGATTCTTGTGTTCATTCTTGTAAGTTTATCGTACAAATTTCCAACAATTCTATCTCTTGATGTATCCACGTATTGAAAGATCGTTATTCTAATCCAAGACTGAAAAGCTATACGTAAAGGAGTTAAGAAACTGAAGCATAGTGAATTCTAACCGTTAAGATTCGTCGTTGTACGGAAATTACCTGGGAAGCAATGAATTTTGTTCTACACCTTGTACCTCCTCTTGTTTGCATCTTCTACTGTTTTCAGGAGAACTCTAGGGACCAGAGTTCCTTTAGGGGGGGAGACTGTAAGAACCCGTACTTTCTCAGTATTATTTTATTCTTTTTATTCGTATTTCTTGAATTTTCCAACGTATTACATTTTCTTGTATTGCTATATGTAAATCCTGAGATTTTTAAATTATACTTTTTAAGTATTTTTTTTTCTGATCGTTGATAATACTTTATCTGGAATTATAAAAATTTTATTTTATTTTTCCATATTTAATTTAAATCAAAGTTTTTTATTTAAAATCACCCGCGTGCGTTTTACAACGAGTTTATTCAAAACCAATGTACAACGAGAATTCCTAGTGATCGCGATACCGACGGATGCCCAAAATTTTACATTTTATTATTGATTGTTTCGATAATTAATATTTTCGACGATTTCGTTTTAATTACGTATTAAGTCGTGTCGGGAAATCATAATCATTTTTATGATGCATTGTAACTTTTGAAAAGTATTTTTCGAAACCCGAGCCCCGTACATATTTTCAATATTTACCAATAACCATTTCCTACCCTTTAAAACTATTAATTGTTTTTAAGTTCACAAGTTTCAAAGTTGGCAAAACTAACCCTCCACTTAACTAGCACTATATAAATCATTTCTTTTTTACTTCCACTACAACATACACATAACCATTAAAAAAACACACAAACACCCTCCCCTCCCTTTGTTGTCGTGAACTCCACCACAAAACACCCCTTGAATCATCAACTTATACATTGATTTAGCTAAAACAAATTTTAGACCACCTCTTAGATTTTAAAGGTGATTCTAAACATACAAAAATCTTCCACATGCATCAAGATTTTATGTTCCTATGATTTTTATGGTGGGGATGAGTTTTGATCATCATGCATGTGATGATCATGGCTAGATCATCTTGTTTTCATTCTAAAAAGGTTATTTTGATCTTTGATTTTTGTTAAAATTTTGCATGCAAGTGTTTTTAGGAGTACTTGGTTGATGGGAATGATAGTATGATGATTCTATAGGTATAGGAATGAGTGGTTTTGGTGGGAAAATTGATTTGACATGTTTTTTAAAAGTATAATTTGGGAAAGCAGCTTTAAACAGACTGTTCGTGGGTTTAAGGTCTGTGAAAGACTGAGTTTATTTGATATTGTTGTAGAGTTTTCCAAGATGCTCGTTTTGGTATAAGATAGAGCTTCTAAGTCATTACGAGTCAAAAGTTATGCTAGTTTTAGTATTCATGTACCGGGAGACGCAAGTCGGCACAATCCGAAATTGTGGCTGATTTTGGGTCGACTCTTGGGAACTTTAGGCTTGGTTAGATAGTTGATACTACTGATTTTCAAAGTTTACAAACTGAGTTTGATGAGTCTAGTAGTGATTTCAAAAGACGGATCGTCGTGTTAGTATTTTTAAAGTGGTCCAAACGCTTTTACAAAACAAGTGCACAAATCTGTCCCAACTTTGGATTCGAGTAAAGTGTCGAGCTGATTGGTTTCAAAGTGTGAACATTGGCTCAAATTTTGGTGAGGTCTTATAGAGGTTATAAGTGACCGTGACACCAATTTTCATCTAAAACGGACAAGTCTAGATAGGTTAGATCGGTGTGTACATTCGGGGTGTACTTGTTGATTTTATTTTGGACACGTAGTTCAATGTTTGTGTTGCGTGAGTTTGAGTATTCATCATCGGACATGATGACTTACTCAAGTGCTTAGTCATTATATAAATGACTTAGCTACTGGTCCGAATAAGGTTAAGGGATAGTTTGACTTGCGTTGACTTGGTGTCTTATGACGGGTCAATTTCAAGTGTACAAGTGTTTTAACGTGTAGTGTTGGAGTAAATGGTTAGTATGAATTCATTTGGTTCATGCCAATGGTTTTGAAACATGAATACTTTAAAAACATTTGAGTCACGTTATATTTGGTATATATATCGATATTGAGTTCGAGTCTTAACGCGCGCCTTATTTTGATAGGTTGCGGTTTTCGTGTTTCCCGGGCATCCATATCGTCGGTGATCGTCTACCACTACCGTTTCTACTCAGTTGCTGAGTACCGTGATTAACTTACCTCGTGGCTAAGGTGAGTTCATAGACCCTTTTTATTTGTACATGGTTTCTAAACACGGGGTGAGATTTTACATGGTGGAACACAACCATTTAAAAATTGTATGCTATCCAGAACTTGTATGCTATCCAGAACTTGTATGCTATCCAGAACATGTATGATTTCAGGTTTTCAATATTATTATTGATTTTAGTCTAGCCTTAAGTTTCCTCTCCTGATCATGAACCGTTAATTTCGAGTACTAAGCGCGAATATTGTGGGTGGATCCATCGGGATTGACTATCCCCGTCTCAAGTACCTTGACGCACTGATATTTGTTTATTACTTGAGTATTTAGGCTGAATACTCCCTAGAGGAACTTACACTGAGTAAAGCTTCGGTTCATGAACTGAACATCAATAATAATGATTTCGGACTATGGTTGACGAACCAAACTCCATACTACTTGTTTTACAAAAGAATGCTTGTGTTCCACACCTTTACTGCTAAACCTATGAATTTCACTCAACTTTGTGTTGACGATTTTACATGTTTAATCTCAGGTATTATTACTTAGATTTTCTTGGATGGGAGCCCGCAGGATATTATCGCAGCTTGGAGATTTCTGTGATGTTTTTATAAGACTGTTTTTCGTAAAAACTGTCAGGAGTTTATTCTATCTTTTGGGCAACTTTATGTTATAAATCGAGACAAAATAATATAATTTTCCGATTATAAAACTCTAGGACCTATGTTTAAAAACTCTGACCTTTTATGATGTAATGTACAAGTATTTATTTCGTCAGCTTTGTATGAACTGTAATTCATTGTTTCTTCTATTATGACGTGTTACCCCCTCGTTGCCTAGTTGTTCCATGTCAGATTTTGGGGGTCTCACAAGGCTAACGATCAAGAATCGTTACCCGCTTCCAAGAAATAATGACCTATTTGATCAACTTCAAAACTCTCGTGTTTTCTTCAAAATTCTTGTGTTTTCTCCAAGATTGATCTTCGTTCTAGTTACCATCAACTTCGCATACGCGAGGGAGATATTCCTATTACGGCGTTTAGAACTCGTGATGATCATTATGAGTTTAGTGTTATGCCTTTTGGTTTGACTAGTACACCTGCTGTATTCATTGACTTAATGAATTGTATGTGTAAGCCGTGTCTTGATAAATTCGTAATCGTTTTCATTTATGATATTCCAATCTGCTCGAAGAGCGAGGAAGAACATGCTGAACACTTAAGGATTATCTTGAACTTGTTAAAGAAAGAAAATTGTACGCGAAACTCTCAAAGTGTGATCTTTGGCTTAGTTCTGTACAATTTCTCTGACATGTGATTGATATAAGTGGGGTACATTTTCATCCTGCAAAAATCGAAACGATCGAAAATTTGAGTGCTCCAACTACTCCAACTGAAGCACGACAATTTCTAGGTTTGGCTGGTTAATACCGAAGGTTTATTAAAGGATTCTCTTTGATATCAAAACCATTAACTAAGCTAACTAAAAAGAATGAACCGTATGTGTGGGATGATAATGGAGAGAAAGCTTTTTAGACCATGAAAAGAAAACTCTGCAGCACGCCGATCTTATCGTTACCTGAAAGAACTAAAGGTTTTGTTGTTGATCGTGATACATCTCCTATATGATTTGGAGCTGTTTTGATTGTGTATGCTTGTAGAAAACCTAGGAAGAATGAGGAAACTGCACAACCCATGACTTGTAATTGGGTGCGGTGATTTTTACTCTTTGTCTATGGAGACATTAATTTTATGGCACTAAATGTACGGTATCTACCGATAGCGAGAGCCTACAATGTATTATGGATTAAAAAGAAATGAATTAGCCTTTAAGTGATTACGATTATGTTATTCGTTATCATTCGTGAGGTAGGAGCAACTTACAATGGATTCATTGTTAAGCTCTTGAAAACTCAATCTGAATGTGATTCAATTTGTGTCAATGTTGACTGATTGACTCTGCTCATTTCATTCCGACAAATAAATGATCGTGCGAACTAAGAATCGTTTGTTAACTGCTCGTAGTAGACATAGAAGTTATGACGATGTGAAGCGAAAACCTTTGGAAATCGAGGTAGGTGGAAAAGTTATGCCAAAGCTATCACCATGAAAAGGTTGCTATATATTTTGGAAAACGTGGGAAGTTAAGTCCCCGTTAGTCTGGACCATTCGAGATGATATCGAGAGTAGGTCGGTGGCATGAAAACTTAAATTACCTCGATAGCTACAAGGAATTCACAATGCTTTTCATATGTCGAACCTAAAGAAATTTCTTCCCAACAAAGATCTTACTAACCCTCTTGATGAAGTATGAATCGACGGTAAGTTGAATTTCATCAATGAACCTGTTGATATTATCGATAAGGAATTTAGACAATCGAAGCAAAGTCGTATTCCTATTGTCAAATCTGATGGAACTCAAGACGAGGACCAAAAATACGTTTAACCCTTTGATTTCAACAAGCGATCGAGGAAGAAAGCAAGTTGATCTTCGGGACGAAGATCCCAATTTGGTGGGGATGATGTGACAATCCGTCAATATCAAGTCGATATTTTAATCTCGACTATCAAATATTATATGTTTACTTTAATGAGAATTTTAAATTATCGGCTAACCGAGAAGGTTATAGTTTAAAACTTAACGTAAGAATGTCGTTTAGATGAAAACCGACAAGAAATACATTAAGTATCGATATTATATTCTCAAATTATCATATGAATGATTTTATTGTATTTATTTTTATTTCTCGTGTTTTAGGTTTTAACGAATGACGAGAACTACTAATGATCGCGATACCGACGGATGCCCAAAAATTTACATTTTATTATCGATTGTCTCGATATTTAATATTTTCGACGTTTTCGATTTAATTACGTTTTAAGTCGTGTCGAGGTTATATTATTATATTTATGAAACGTTTTAACTGTTAAAAAGTATTTTTACGAAACCCGAGTCCCGTAAATATTTTCGAATTTGACAAATAGTCATTTTCTACCCTTTAAATTATTTAATTACTTTTTGGTCCAAAACTATACCTTATTGGCAAAACTAGACCCTCAACTACCAATACTATATAAACAAAAATTTACACCTATCTTCCACTACACACCATTTTTATAAAAAATAAACACACACTCTTTCTTTCTTCCTCTCTTTTGCCGCCCCCTACATCAAACAAACACCACAAAATTCTTATGATCCATCTTGAATCTCTTAAATCTAATCAAAGTCCCATTCCTCAAATTTGATGGTGATCATATTGATACCAAATTTACCTACATGCAACAAATTTTGAATTTTGATAAAAAAAAAAAGAAATTGTTGAAGGTATTTTTATAATCATGCATGTAATGATCTAGTTAAGATCATGTTATTTTGGTATAAAAAGTTTGATTTTTAATCTTTGATTTTTGTTTTGATCAATATGCAAGATTGATGGGGAATGGTATTAGGGTGCTATGATTGATAGACAAATGATTAGATTAGCTTGAAAAATTATTTTAGTATGCTTTTTAAAGAGTTGATTTTGGGCAGTGAGTTGTAGGCCATTTTTGGATGTTTTAATTTTGAGTTATTGATTAACTAATAGGATAATGTTGTAGAGAATTTCTTTAGCTTTGATTTGATATAAAGTAGAGCTTCTAGCTCTAAACGAGCGAGAAGTTATGATGATTTGATTATCGTGTACCGGGAAATGAGTGTTGACACAATCCGAAAATTATTGTCAATATTTGGATCGAATCTCGGGGACTATAGAATGAGTTTTGAATATAGTCAAGGGCTGTTGTAAGTTTCTAAACCTCAGGTCATGAGTCTATTTTCAAACCCGAGTTTCAGTTTTGTAAACGGAGTTGTTTAGAGAAGTCAAAATATTTTTTATAAGTCGAAGGCGTAAAATTGTCTGGTTTTTATAATCTAGAGATGTTTCGAGCAGGTGGTTTTAAAATGTGAATCATTGGATGGAATTTTAACTGAGTCTTATACAGATTATAAGGTCGTTTGTCACCAAGTTTCGTCGAAAACGGACAAGTCTAGATAGGGTAGATTGGTGTGTACATTTGGAGTGTACATGATGATTGGTATTTTGGACACATAGTCCAATGCTTATGTGGCGTGAGTTGATTATTCACTATTGGACATGGTGATTTATTCAAGTGTTAAGTCATTATATAAATGACTTAGTTACTGGTCCTAGGGAAGTAAAATGATAAGTTGACTTGCGTTGACTTGGCGTCTTATGACGGGTCAATGTCAAGAGTGTCAATGTTTAAAAGAATAGTGTTGGATGAAAGGGTATAGAATAACACTTGTATTGTATATTTTTCGGGATTGTCATGGTTTTGTAATTTTGATTTTTATATTATTTAAGTATGATTTATACTTAAGTCGATTATTAACGAGCGCGCCTTATTTGGTAGGTTGCGGTTTTCGTGTTTAAACGGGCATCACTAATCGTCGGCGATCGTCTCATTACCACTATTGGCTAAGGTGAGTCTATAGCCTCGCTTTTAGCATGTTTACTTGTTTTATAAAACCCGCGAGGGGGATAACATGCTTGTTTTATTAAAATAAAGGGTACAACGAGAAGTTGTGGAAACCCTAATTATTAGAAAAGTATGGGTGCAACGAGAAGTTGTGGAAACCCTACTTATTGGAAAAGCATTTATTATAAATGAAGGGTGCAACGAGAAGTTGTGGTAAACTCTCTTTTAAAAATTGAACACAAGGGACCCGATTATATGCTTAGATGAAAGTTATTACATAAGTTTAGTTTAGCCTTAAAAGACCCATGAATCGTGATTTTTTAATCGAAGTAACGCTAATACTATGGATAGATCTATCGGGGTGACGCCCAGTCCGGTCGCGACTAGCTATCGCGTGGTGTTGTGATGCACTAGTAATGAAACATCGGATTCATTGTATAAGAGAAATATACACACTTGGCTAGGTGTGTTGGGCTGAAAGAATATATGTTAACGTTCAATGTCACGAGGCTTATGTAATGACACCGATAATTATGTCCGTATAACATAATTGTCTTTCGATGATTTATTAACCCTGGAAGGTTATTTTGAATACTTTTGTTCTCTTTATTTAGCATGTTTTATCTCAGGTCCATTGGGAAGGCACTCGAGGAAGGCGGTTTCGTGAAGCTTGCTTATTTGAAATGTTTTGTCCCGCTTTTATAAATTATATCCATTCAAATAATTTTTACCATTTACTAGGTTTTGTAAACTTGAAGTTATCTCGGACCGTGTATGAGATTGTACTTTTATTGAATGAGAATGAATAGATGTTTATTAAAACGACTCGTTTTGGGCCGTATTCTATGATTATGAGATTGAACCATGATAGTAACACCCAAGGACCCTTCCGCTGCTATGACCGAAATTGGGGGTGTTACAGAACTTGAGTAACCTAGAAACATAACATGAAAGTTTAGTGACTTACGATAACTTTTTTGTATAGTTTAGTAACATCTTTGTATATTAAACTGTGGGTGGTTCATCCGTACCCGCTCAAGACGACTCTCCGTCCTAGGAGGTGACGGTCGTCACAAAGAAAGTATCAAGAATACGTCAAAAAACTACGGCTACAAAAAAAGAAGCTAGACTTCCATGGACTGCAAAGTAAAAGTTAACATTGTGTAAAACATGGATAAACACGTCGGAAAATAGTGTCCATCAAATGGAATGCGCAAAAGAGTGTGGGGTTTGAAGGATTGTATAAGATTCCTTTGAGATGGAAATCAAAAGTTTGAAAAGAGGCTACGATGCCTGTTCGCGTATGTATTTGATACATGGCTGAAGGCATGACACTTTCACCGAAGAAATTGCCACGTAGGAAAGAGAAAAGAGACAAGATCCCCCATATCTCAGGAGACCTTGTTTTACCCAAAGGACAAGGTTTTATTCAATGGATCCAACCATTAACCACCGTCTACTTTATACTAAGCATGGGGTACTGTGCATGATACATGTCTCGATGACATGACTACTCAACCAGGTATACCTTTATTTTCAATATAAATACCCAAGGGCATTTACTACATACAACAACACACAGTACACTACATTCAATTCTACTTAATAGTAATCGTCCGGTATTCCACGCCAGATACCACTCTAGTGATAGTTACTTACTCTCACGCCGGAGTTTGGTCTCGGGTTCACACACCTGGGATGAGTTAACGTATGTTCCTTTATTGCAGGATAAACCCAACCTACAAGTAAACCATAAGACCGAAGCTTAATCAATACAGGCCATCTGCAAATGAAAATTGCATCAGTATAAATCTTGAAGAATGTCTAAAGTTTTACATTCGATTAATAATTTAGTAATATGAAACATCGTATCTCCTTTAAAGTAAAATTAAAGATGCTCCAAACCAAAAATCAAACTTAAAAGATCAGTTTTTGTTGATGAATCTAAACCGTGTCACGAAACAGATAATCCTTTGATTAAGTATTTATAGGCCCTAGTTATATTAAAGAAACCTAATTAAAGTAAGCTCTAATGTAGTATAGAGAGGTATCTTGCTGATGAGACTGTATTTATACATAGTCTCATCGTCCAAAATGGGCTTAAAACGCTTAAAATATCGTCAAAATACCCATATATGTGCCTATGTTTGTTCATTGTGTATTTTAGGTATGGATATCGTGAATTCACCAAAAGATCAAAGGAATCAAGCAAAAACGAACACGGGAAACGAAGCCGCACAAAGAACCGGACCCGAATCATGATTTTCCTATCAAGTCCTTGAAGTTTGAAGATTTGGCAAGAATGGTCCCTCAACTTTTGAAGACTTGTCACTTTTGACCCTTGTAAATCTCCATTATTACAAGATTGGTCCTTAAGTTTCAAGAAAATACCATTTATGCCCTTGAAGAATGCATTAAATGCATAAAATGCCCTTGTGAAAGTGTTTTATAAACTTTGGTGCCAAAAGTGTCAATCATGCAAAGATATTACAAAGAGGAATTGAGTTTATTGCTGTTTAATGTAAAATGAAAGGAGTATGAAACATGGGGGACCAAAACTATCAAACAGCCAAACCCCACTAGCCACTAATACTTTGCCACCTCACCCACTGACCCATTTACCCTACACTGACCCGTTTTTACCCACCCATATCCACCATTTTACCCGACCAGCCCAAACCCAAGCCCAAGTCAACACTTCAGTCAAACTTAACTTAAAAAGTTTAAACACATTTTAAACTTGGTAAAATACGTGGGAAACAAGAACTGTTCATAATCTTCCCCATTTATCCCCTAATTACCCTGTATAAACCCTAATCTAATCCCCCACTTTATCAAAGGGGTTTTTATTCACTCTTTCCAGAAACACAATTACCCACTCCCTCATCTTATCCCACTAACAAACAAACCCTCACCTTCACCAAATGGGACCCCCCGTCCTCCCCTGTCTACCCTAATATGGCAAAGTTAGCATCTTTACAGCAATCAAGCGGCTCAAAGCAATTCCTTGCTCCCTACTCTCATTTTAACGTCCAGGATTGAAGACACCAGCTGGCACATCACATGGGGCATCATTGACCAGTTTGAAAAATTCAAAATCAAGGGCAAAGACGGGAAGTCAGCAATTAGGGTTTAGCTCATTTTATTATTTTATTATAATTCTAGAATCCTCCTTGTGACCCTATATAAAGGGCAGTAGGTTTAGCATTTACATTGTTCCAAAATTTTTGTAAAAGTTTTAAATTGATTAATGAAAATGAAATATTTAAGCTATTTACAAGATCTGAGTTCCATTTCTTTACTTGTTTAGTTTAATGTTTATCTTATGCAAAAATAGTTCAAAGTTTTCAAATAGTTCTCTTTCACAAATTATTTTCAGAAATTCGTTTTTAGAAAAGGTTTGGAAAAGTTTTTCTTCAAGCTTGAAATCATTCAAAAGAGACTGAAGTGAAAGTGGAGGTTTTTATTGAGTGATTTCATCAGTTTGTTAAGGTTTTAGTAAGTTTTCAAGTTTAACCTTTTAAAAAGGTTTCAATCAAAATCCAAGTTTCAAGTTTTTTTTAAGCTATAAGCTGTGAGCAGCTTAATCAATAAGCTTGCTCACAACCTATAAGCTTGCATACCAGGTCACTATTCTTTGTTTCTTTTTCTCTTGGCAGGTTCAAGGTTCAATTTCTGAAAAGGAGGTGTTTGAAGTTGCTGTTGTCCCACCTTGCTCAGTTCTACACCCAAAGAGATCAGCTCAAGCCCGTGCTTGAATGGAGATGGCATTGCAGCCATAGTGGGGCCCGGATGTGGGTCCCACAAGGTAATCCTTAGGCTTGAACCCTCCATACTTGATTGGCTTGAGTGATATTTTTGTGTTTGTATGTGATTTTGCATGATTTGTGAGAGAAGTGTTCATATGTTGTTTTTCTGGTTTAAACATGCTTAATATGGTTCCATATGCTTGTTTAGTTAATTTTAAATCAGTTTGGTAAGGTGTTGTAGGTAATAGCTTTGTTAATTTTAATTTTCAGAAATTAAGGGGGTGTTTGGGTCTGCTCATTAGGTTAGGTTCTTTACTGATATTTAGCTTAAAGACAGCTTGGCCACACTTCAATAGGTTAGTTTTTGTTGTTAGTTTGTATGGTTTGAGATTTGGTAGGTTTAAAAAAGGATTGCATGCTCACTTGTTAAACATAGCTTAGAAATCAGATAATGCATTTTTCTGCCTAATTTCAGCTTAATTTGCCATTCATTCTTTGTAATCTGCTAGTATAAGTCCATCTTAGGGCTAGGAGTTTGATTGTGTGTTGTTTGGTAGTGTTGTGTGCAAGTTCTTGGCTTTTGAAACTCACCCTTTTGACCAAGTGCACCAGCAAAAGCCTCCACAGCCCCTAGTGCATTTACAGTAACTTGATTTGCCCATTTGAGTGTTTTTCTTGTACTGGACTTGTGTTATTTTTGCTATAACTTGACTCCCCACACTTCCATGAGTGTGGGGGTGCCTTTGTTTCCATAAATCTCCAAGAAACAAGCAAGATACAAGCTTAATTACCACCAGATCAGTTTTTTAACACAAGCAGTGGGAACTCCTTTCCCACTGCTAGCATTTGTGTTACCACTGCTTAGCTACAAGACAGAAAGTGATCACATGTCACTTTCACATTCTTAAAATTTTGTCTTTTGTGGGTTTAAATAGGATTTAGACTTTAATTCTTTTTCCATTATTTTTTATTTTTAATTTCTGATTTTTCAGTTTGGTTCATTTTATTGTCACTGTTCATTTTCTATTTTTCTTATTTAATAGCATTTTTAATTACTTTTTAATTAAACTGTTTTTGGCATTTAGTGTAGAAAATATATATTTTTCAGATTTAAAATTTTTCTTAGGTTTAGAAAATTAGTTTAAGATTTATAGTATAAAAATCAGTCACTGTTCACTTTTTAATTATTTTTTATAATTAAATTAGTTTAATTAGGGTTTAATTAATAAACTGTTTTGTCTTTTAGTGAAAAATTTTATATTTTTCAAACTTTTTCTATTTTCTACTGTTCATTAGGGTAATTTAAGATTTTTAAAATTGTTAGATTAATTTTGTCATTATTTTATTATTTTCTAGGATTATTTTAATTTAAAAATAGTTTTAAGTCATTAAAAAATAGAAAAATAGTTTTTAAAATTTAAGAAAAATAGTTTTTAGTCTTTAAATAATATAAGTTAGTTATTAGTCTAATAAATTAATATTTTGGGCATTTTGTTAATTATATTTAATTTTTGGGCTTTAATTAGCATTAAAAATTGAATATTTAATTAATAAAAGGTTTTAAAATATATTTGTTGGATTTTTATTCTTATTTATATTATTTAAGACTTAGTTTAATCATTTAAATAATTTTTAGGTTTAATTTTTAATTTTGTCGCGTTTTACGTATTTACGTTCGCGTTTTACGTTAATTCGTCGTAGTTTAAACGTAGTCGTAACTCGTCTTTTATTTTTCTCTCTCAAAACCAAAAACGTCACTAATCCAAACATTGTTATTTTATTAATTGGCATACACAATATACACCTCCTTCGAGAACGAACCCGCATTTATTCGGTTTTACGTTTTTCCTAAAGCGTAGAACTTAATACTTGCCGCACTTATACGTTGTTTTCCTAAACACGTATACCATTTTCTACATCAATTTTTGGCGCCGCTGCCGGGGAGGTGTGTTGCCATTATTATTAGTATCGTGTTTGTGTGAGTAGTGCGTTTTTGCTTTTTATTTTTTGGAAAGCGTGAATATCGTACATACTCATTTTTGTTATTTTTCTCTATTATAGTATAATATCCAAATAAATCGTGTTTAATTTTCCTAAGTTAAACACAAAACAATCTTTACTATATTGTAGATATATTGGTTTTCGTTTTCTTTGTGAATATATTATTACTATATTGTACTACGTAAGAACAAATAAATATACAAGTACTCCAAATACGTGAGAAATCACAACCTTGATTCGGGATTTCATCACTCGATCATTGTATTCGAATCCAAAGCAAAAGTTTAAAGGCAAAATAGATAAATACTTTCGTGAGGCTTAATTTCAATTAACACAAACTATAAGGTGGGTATAAGGCGGTTGTATTTCACGACCTAAAGGAAAAAGGCTCTTAAGTGCTTCGCGCCGCCTCGTTTCCTCCGCTTGCTTGTGCGTGTTTTGAGAAAGAAGGCTAATCGAGGGTTTGCCGCCCAAGTATTATCTACGTATATTATATTTGCTTGTGTTTTCAAGATTAAACCCTCTTGAACGTTTTGGTGTTCCACCAACGTTCTAAAGTCATCGAGAACGTTCACTCCACGTGTTCGTTTTCATTCTTTGAGGCTCCTTTAATCGAGAAAATCGATTCGAGGAGAGATTTGTAGATTTGTGTCTACGTAATACAACAAAAAAATCCAAAAAAATTAAAAAACCAATCAAAAACCAAAAAAATTGAAAAAATCAAAAAGCCGCAAAAAGAATCTTCTTTGCTACCACCCATTCTACGCTTAGTGCATGCGCACTCGATCGAAGGATTATTCCAATTCTAGTGAAGCATCGAATCGACGCAATCGTAATCGAAGGAATCGACGACGTAGACGAGAATTAGAAACCGACGTTCCTAATATCGTTGTTGAAGAAACCGTAGAGGAGATGGCCGACAATCGTTCTATGATGGAATTGCTCCAAGCGCCCACCGAGGGTTATGGAGACGCGATCGTAATTCCCGCTATCGAGGCGGAGAATTTTGAGATCAAGAGCGGAATGCTTTCGTTGATCCAAGCTACGAAGTTTCGAGGTCGTGAAGCCGATAATCCTCACGACCATATTCGGAATTTTGATCGTCTTTTGGCCACGAGCAAGTTTAAGAACGTCGACACCGATGTCGTCAAGCTTATGCTTTTTCCGTACTCGCTCGATGGTGCCGCCAAGGATTGGTACGAGAAAGAGCCACCTAATTCCATTACTACGTGGAAGGATCTCGTTTCCAAGTTCGTTAATTATTTTTTTCCACCGTCTAAGACGACGTTTTTCAAGAATGAGATTACGAAATTTGAGCAAAAATCGAATGAATCTTTTAGAGACGCGTGGGATCGTTTTAAGGAATTGCTTAGGCAATGTCCTCACCATGGTTTTTCCGAGTTGCACCAAATCGATACGTTTTACAACGGTCTTAATTTTCACGAACAAGACTCGTTGAATTCCGCCGCCGGTGGCAACTTTTTGTGTAAAACTCCGAGAGAAGCTTTGATAATTATCGAGAACCGATCCAAGGTTTACCAACTCCGCAATGCACCGAGTGTTGCCAATGTCGCCAATGTTAGTAGTTCTAATCGCGACATTGAGAGAGTTGATGCAAAAGTCGATAAGTTGACGAATGTGTTTACGTCTTATCTCATTGAGATGCAAAAGAAAGACGCTCCCGCTACGGTGAAAGCGGTTGAGGTTTCGTGTACGTTTTGTGGTGGACCTCATAATTATTACGAGTGTGCGGCTACGGATGGCCAAACGTCAAATGTGAGTGCGTTAAACAACAATTTTTCAAGTCAAAATAACGCCGGTCCATCACAACAAGGAAATTATAACCAAGGCAACAATTTTCAAAATCGAAACAATTTTCAAGGAAATAATCAACAAGGAAATTTTTCGAATCAAAATCAAGGAGGTTATAATCAAGGTCGTAATATAACTTGGCAAAATCGAGATAACAATCAAGGAAACAATTTTTCAAGTGGAAATCAAAACAATTTTCAAAGAAGTAATCAAAACCAAGGGAACTTTAATTCTAATCAAAATAGTTCGTCAAACGATTTTCAAAACTACATGAAAACGAATGAGGCTAATATGAGACGATTAGAGGGAGAAATTGGTACTTTGAAAAACGACTTTACAAATACTTTGAAATTGCAAAACACGAAGATTGAGCAAGGGCAACTTGATATAAAAAAGATGTTTTCGGCTATAATGAACAAAGCCTCGGGTTCGTCATCAAGTTCGTTACCTAGTGACACCGTTGCTAATCCGAAAGAACAATGTAAAGCCGCCTCGTCTCGTGAGAAAGGTCGTGTGATTACCCCTAACCTTGAAGGATTCCGTGTTGTTTATCCCTCTCAACCCTCGACTTCTAAGACGTCTTCTTGTTCTAAAGTCGATGGGGTGAACGTGGCGACCAAGGAAAAGAGTGCACACCCTCGTGTACCTCAAATTCCATCCACGGTTCAAAAAGAGAGCTTTGTCGACCTTACCAAAGTAACCCTTGAAGAAACTTGTGCTTCAATCCTTCTTAAAAAACCCAAAAGGCGTATGCCGAGAAAGGAAAAGGATCCGGGCCAATTTCTACTACCTTGTGATTTTTCCGAGATTGAGGGATGTTTAGCCCTTGCCGATTTAGGTGCTAGCATCAATCTCATGCCTCATTCTCTTTGGAAATTAATGAGATTGCCTTCGCTTACCCCCACGAACATGACAATCGAGCTTGCAAATTGTACACCTTTAATACCAATTGGAATAGCCGAGGATGTCTATGTTAGGATTGGAAAGTTTGTTTTTCCCGCGGATTTCGTTATATCCGATTACGAGTGTGACCCTAAATGTCCCATTATTTTAGGCCGACCATTCTTATCGACGGCTAGAACCGTGATCGACGTTCACGAGGGGAGACTTACTATGAGATATGGGGATGAGAAAATTGACTTTTTCGCTAGAAAATCCCAAGGATTTTATGAGAATGAAAAAACCGAGGTTTCAAAACCTAATGATTCAAATTCTAATGATTTCAAAATGTTTACTTTAGCGGAAAGAATGAAGCTTGATGCATGTTTTGAAAGAATTAAGAAAAACGGTTTTAAAGATGATGATTTTAATGACAAAGAATACGTGTACCTAATTCAAAAGGGTATGTGTAAATTCATGGATGAAAACTCACTTTGGGATGTTTTTAGCGAAACAAGTGAAACACCAATTCCGAAGGGTGACGTTAATGCCATCACGACAATGACCAAAATGGCTTCGTCTTCACCACCTTCGAAGGACCACGTCTTTGAGGCTTCAACTTCTAACTCCATCGAAGTGCCTCCTTTGCCTAGCCCAACACCCGTTGAGGCTAAAGGGTTTATCGACATCGATCCTCTCGTCTTAGAAAAGTCACCTAAGCATAGCCCTAGTGCTTGTAAGTCCATGGTTGTGAGTGCTCACATCGACTCTTTCTTTGACGATGACGATGGCGATTTTGCCGAGCTTGATCACGTACTTCGAAATCCACATGCTATTTTTGATTCTCCTAAGAAGAAACATGTGAAGTACGATGATTATGAGTTTGATCCCGAGATTGAGGAAATCATTGAACGAGAGCTAGCTCTTATGCCTTCACTTCCACCTACGAGTGAGGTCGACCTTTCCAAGATCGAGGATGAACTTAATGAGTTGGAACGTCTTATTTTCGATGACGAACCAACTCATGTGACCACTAAAAATCCCATTCTCGAGGAGTTGCCTTATCAACACTCCTCATTTGAGAATGACGTTTACCACATTCGTGAGGATCTAACTTATCAACGATCCCCACAAAAGAATGATGGTTTCGTGCTTGATCGTGATCTTTTCGAGAGAGTTTCTAAGATACTCAAGGAGGGGAATGACAAACCTTGGTTTGACAAGCCTATCTTTGATGAAGAAATCGATGAGATCGACGTTCATGAGGATGACGAGTATGTTGACCCCGAGGGGGCGGTGTTCTTTATTGACAAACGTTTTGAGAACTTATATAATCCGCCACCCCCTCCCGCCAAAGACTTAAATGTGAGGATTTTTAGCGCGACTAATTTTGAATTTGACACGCCAAATATTTTCGACATTATTCAATCGGGTTTTCATAAAGAGTTTAAAAACGATGAAAAAGGAAAAGATTTTGAAAATGTTTTAAAAGATTTTTCTACATGTTTAACTCCGTCATCACATCGTTATATGAGTGCTACCACCTCGTCTACTCCTTTTGACGATGGTGTGTGTGGTTTTAGTGTGGGGGAAGCCCCAAATGTTCCCTCACGTTTCTCCACCGAGGACGAGATTTATGATCCTGGAATTGCTTGTAAAGGGAAATCTCGGTCTTCCACCGATGCAATAAATGGAAATCGTATCTATTTGCTTGGTGTGAGTCTACCTCGAGTAGCTCATAATTTTGACTTACCATTTGCCCCACCTTTCTACTTCTTATCTCTTTTCTTCTACCCCATTGGGGTTTGTGTTGGAGTGGCGTTGTTTCGTCTTTCATCCGAAAACGAAGACGCTATCTTTGACCCCGGTATATGTTTATCGGGTTTTTAAAGTACTCCATGTACTTTTGGGCCTTGTTTATCATGTAAGCCCCACCAAAAATGACCAAACCAAGATTATCCCTAAATGATCACATTTATGGGGATCCGAGTCGAGCTTTTGACTCGGTTAACAAAAACAAGGTGCCTCGTGGGGGATTCTCATGCTTATCCTTGTACATATTATCGCTTTCTTAGTTAATGTAACGAGGGGACTTGTGCTCTTCCTACCTTTGTTTCGTGGTTGTTTGTGATTGTGATTCATTAGGTTCATCGTCATCATTGAAGCCTCTCGTGTTCGTTTTACGGATCACTCGAGCTTCGATCGTTGCCTTTGGAGATTCCGATATCCGATGATATCCTTTTATGTTCTAACGTTTATCTTATTAGCATAATTCATAAACGGCTTTTAGGTTATTCGTTTTACCCTTTCCATGCTCGAGATTAAGCATTCGACTTCGTCTCTAGTATGGGGGTGTTTACACCCCTAGACTCGAAACATTGAGGACAATGTTTAGTTTTAGTATGGGGGGGTGAGTAGATACTTCACCTTGCTTACGTCAACACGCAATCCAATATTCATCTTTTTGTTATCATTTTGTTGCAAAATAAGGCTAAAAATGGCCAAATTTTAAAATTTTTCGTATTTTTCATAAGTGTTTAAGACACGAATGTAGGTTTTCCGGTGGTGAGAACGAGAGTAATTTTTGACTCGACCGTGCGTGTTGAGCACTTAGCTTCGATTCCTTAACTTTTTAGGCTAAGTCTCTTAAATGAGGACGAGAAATGATAGAGTTATTTATAAGTCTCGTAATCGTCACGATCTTATGTGTAGTAATTATTAGCTTATTCTCCCAACGCTTTTGCATAATAAATTGTTAATAAATATTGATTTGGCGGTTTAGTCACTATTGTTGGGTTTCTAATTTGTTTTGGTAGCTTCCATGTAATTAAATTGGGAAAACATTAAGGTATCGCCAGCGTCACGGTTTTGAAGTATTGGCACCCGAATAATCGAAAGCTTCACCTAATAATAAGATTTCAAGTGCTCACCTAAATTAAGCAAAAATTTGAAGCTCACAAGGCCGAAAAATCTATGCCCAAATTGAAAGTGAATCAAGCCTTAATCTTCGAAGCTTTAAAGATCCAAAATTCGCTTTAGCGTGAGGATATACGTCTTTGGCTAATAAAACCACCGATGAGGCGGATAATAAAAGGCAAGGCAAGACCGAAGTCATAATAAAAGCTTCATGGCGAAGTTGAATAAAAGATGGAGGTAAACCAAAGATAATAAGGCCCTTCCGTTAGGGGGCGTATAAAAGTCTTGGTAATAAGTCTCATGTTCAAAACCGTTATAAAACCGTGTTTATCGATCCTTCTTGTTGACTTAATTTTTTGACATCGTTGTCTATTGGGATGAATTATTGATTTGATGATTTTGGTTACACCGTTAAGTTTCTATTTTTAGACCTAATCTCTATTCACGCATAAGTCAATGATGTATCCTCGTGATCATTAAGACAAAAATAAAATATAAGAGATACCAAGTAGGAATAAGGGAGTTTAGGTTCGTAATTAACACTCATGAGATGTGATCGTCTCACTAACTTATAATAACAATGATCTCGTTACACGCTTAGCATGGAATTGGGTGAAAATCGGGGACGACGAAATTATTTCTAACGAAGCATTCACGTGTTCTTGTTCTATGATCCCAAAAGTCACTTTATCGTGATGAAAACAATACATTATGTCTAAAACGCATGTAGTAGTTTATTTAAGTTTATGTCTTCAATAAATGTCATCATAAAAAGAATTTTGGAAGTGCTATGATACTTAATTCTAGCATTGCGTGGGGACACGGCAATGGTTTAGTATGGGGGAGTGATGAGACTGTATTTATACATAGTCTCATCGTCCAAAATGGGCTTAAAACGCTTAAAATATCGTCAAAATACCCATATATGTGCCTATGTTTGTTCATTGTGTATTTTAGGTATGGATATCGTGAATTCACCAAAAGATCAAAGGAATCAAGCAAAAACGAACACGGGAAACGAAGCCGCACAAAGAACCGGACCCGAATCATGATTTTCCTATCAAGTCCTTGAAGTTTGAAGATTTGGCAAGAATGGTCCCTCAACTTTTGAAGACTTGTCACTTTTAACCCTTGTAAATCTCCATTATTACAAGATTGGTCCTTAAGTTTCAAGAAAATACCATTTATGCCCTTGAAGAATGCATTAAATGCATAAAATGCCCTTGTGAAAGTGTTTTATAAACTTTGGTGCCAAAAGTGTCAATCATGCAAAGATATTACAAAGAGGAATTGAGTTTATTGTTGTTTAATGTAAAATGAAAGGAGTATGAAACATGGGGGACCAAAACTATCAAACAGCCAAACCCCACTAGCCACTAATACTTTGCCACCTCACCCACTGACCCGTTTACCCTACACTGACCCGTTTTTACCCACCCATATCCACCATTTTACCCGACCAGCCCAAACCCAAGCCCAAGTCAACACTTCAGTCAAACTTAACTTAAAAAGTTTAAACACATTTTAAACTTGGTAAAATACGTGGGAAACAAGAACTGTTCATAATCTTCCCCATTTATCCCCTAATTACCCTGTATAAACCCTAATCTAATCCCCCACTTTATCAAAGGGGTTTTTATTCACTCTTTCCAGAAACACAATTACCCACTCCCTCATCTTATCCCACTAACAAACAAACCCTCACCTTCACCAAATGGGACCCCCAGTCCTCCCCTGTCTACCCTAATATGGCTAAGTTAGCATCTTTACAGCAATCAAGCGGCTCAAAGCAATTCCTTGCTCCCTACTCTCATTTTAACGTCCAGGATTGAAGACACCAGCTGGCACATCACATGGGGCATCATTGACCAGTTTGAAAAATTCAAAATCAAGGGCAAAGACGGGAAGTCAGCAATTAGGGTTTAGCTCATTTTATTATTTTATTATAATTCTAGAATCCTCCTTGTGACCCTATATAAAGGGCAGTAGGTTTAGCATTTACATTGTTCCAGAATTTTTGTAAAAGTTTTAAATTGATTAATGAAAATGAAATATTTAAGCTATTTACAAGATCTGAGTTCCATTTCTTTACTTGTTTAGTTTAATGTTTATCTTATGCAAAAATAGTTCAAAGTTTTCAAATAGTTCTCTTTCACAAATTATTTTCAGAAATTCGTTTTTAGAAAAGGTTTGGAAAAGTTTTTCTTCAAGCTTGAAATCATTCAAAAGAGACTGAAGTGAAAGTGGAGGTTTTTATTGAGTGATTTCATCAGTTTGTTAAGGTTTTAGTAAGTTTTCAAGTTTAACCTTTTAAAAAGGTTTCAATCAAAATCCAAGTTTCAAGTTTTTTTTAAGCTATAAGCTGTGAGCAGCTTAATCAATAAGCTTGCTCACAACCTATAAGCTTGCATACCAGGTCAATATTCTTTGTTTCTTTTTCTCTTGGCAGGTTCAAGGTTCAATTTCTGAAAAGGAGGTGTTTGAAGTTGCTGTTGTCCCACCTTGCTCAGTTCTACACCCAAAGAGATCAGCTCAAGCCCGTGCTTGAATGGAGATGGCATTGCAGCCATAGTGGGGCCCGGATGTGGGTCCCACAAGGTAATCCTTAGGCTTGAACCCTCCATACTTGATTGGCTTGAGTGATATTTTTGTGTTTGTATGTGATTTTGCATGATTTGTGAGAGAAGTGTTCATATGTTGTTTTTCTGGTTTAAACATGCTTAATATGGTTCCATATGCTTGTTTAGTTAATTTTAAATCAGTTTGGTAAGGTGTTGTAGGTAATAGCTTTGTTAATTTTAATTTTCAGAAATTAAGGGGGTGTTTGGGTCTGCTCATTAGGTTAGGTTCTTTACTGATATTTAGCTTAAAGACAGCTTGGCCACACTTCAATAGGTTAGTTTTTGTTGTTAGTTTGTATGGTTTGAGATTTGGTAGGTTTAAAAAAGGATTGCATGCTCACTTGTTAAACATAGCTTAGAAATCAGATAATGCATTTTTCTGCCTAATTTCAGCTTAATTTGCCATTCATTCTTTGTAATCTGCTAGTATAAGTCCATCTTAGGGCTAGGAGTTTGATTGTGTGTTGTTTGGTAGTGTTGTGTGCAAGTTCTTGGCTTTTGAAACTCACCCTTTTGACCAAGTGC
Organism: Glebionis coronaria; assembly: GCA_025667525.1. Lineage (NCBI taxonomy): Eukaryota > Viridiplantae > Streptophyta > Magnoliopsida > Asterales > Asteraceae > Glebionis > Glebionis coronaria. The sequence goes on from CM046874.1 coordinate 685,895,418, forward strand.
ACCAGCAAAAGCCTCCACAGCCCCTAGTGCATTTACAGTAACTTGATTTGCCCATTTGAGTGTTTTTCTTGTACTGGACTTGTGTTATTTTTGCTATAACTTGACTCCCCACACTTCCATGAGTGTGGGGGTGCCTTTGTTTCCATAAATCTCCAAGAAACAAGCAAGATACAAGCTTAATTACCACCAGATCAGTTTTTTAACACAAGCAGTGGGAACTCCTTTCCCACTGCTAGCATTTGTGTTACCACTGCTTAGCTACAAGACAAAAAGTGATCACATGTCACTTTCACATTCTTAAAATTTTGTCTTTTGTGGGTTTAAATAGGATTTAGACTTTAATTCTTTTTCCATTATTTTTTATTTTTAATTTCTGATTTTTCAGTTTGGTTCATTTTATTGTCACTGTTCATTTTCTATTTTTCTTATTTAATAGCATTTTTAATTACTTTTTAATTAAACTGTTTTTGGCATTTAGTGTAGAAAATATATATTTTTCAGATTTAAAATTTTTCTTAGGTTTAGAAAATTAGTTTAAGATTTATAGTATAAAAATCAGTCACTGTTCACTTTTTAATTATTTTTTATAATTAAATTAGTTTAATTAGGGTTTAATTAATAAACTGTTTTGTCTTTTAGTGAAAAATTTTATATTTTTCAAACTTTTTCTATTTTCTACTGTTCATTAGGGTAATTTAAGATTTTTAAAATTGTTAGATTAATTTTGTCATTATTTTATTATTTTCTAGGATTATTTTAATTTAAAAATAGTTTTAAGTCATTAAAAAATAGAAAAATAGTTTTTAAAATTTAAGAAAAATAGTTTTTAGTCTTTAAATAATATAAGTTAGTTATTAGTCCAATAAATTAATATTTTGGGCATTTTGTTAATTATATTTAATTTTTGGGCTTTAATTAGCATTAAAAATTGAATATTTAATTAATAAAAGGTTTTAAAATATATTTGTTGGATTTTTATTCTTATTTATATTATTTAAGACTTAGTTTAATCATTTAAATAATTTTTAGGTTTAATTTTTAATTTTGTCGCGTTTTACGTATTTACGTTCGCGTTTTACGTTAATTCGTCGTAGTTTAAACGTAGTCGTAACTCGTCTTTTATTTTTCTCTCTCAAAACCAAAAACGTCACTAATCCAAACATTGTTATTTTATTAATTGGCATACACAATATACACCTCCTTCGAGAACGAACCCGCATTTATTCGGTTTTACGTTTTTCCTAAAGCGTAGAACTTAATACTTGCCGCACTTATACGTTGTTTTCCTAAACACGTATACCATTTTCTACATCACTTGCTTTTCCTCATTTACATAATAGTCACCTTGAACTAGGATTTGAATTTGACACATATATTACGTAAATGAATTCGCTAAATTAGAACATTATATATCTAATAGACTTCAACCATGTGGTTAATTAGAATCTGCCTAAAACTAACATGGGAAGAGATAGTGATGAACAAAAGCCTTTTGTTCTAGTACATGGTTTATGCCATGGAGAGTGGTGTTGGTTCAAGCTCATACCACTTCTCGAGGCTATGGGCCATCGCGTCTCTGCCTTTGATCTCTTGGCTCCTGGCACGAATACAAAAGTAATCCAAGAAGTGCATACACTTTATGACTACACTATGCCTTTGCTAGACTTCATGGCAGCTCTTTTACCGGAGGAGAAGGTCGTGTTAGTCGGCCATAGCTTCGGTGGAATAAGCATATCTCTTGCAATGGAAAAGTTCTAGAGAAGATATCTCTTGCAGTCTTTCTCTCGGCCGCCATGCCAGATTACCCTTCCTAGCGAGTTTTCCGATCATTGCCCATTGATCCTTTCTACTTCTTCTTCGGATTTTGGGCCTTGCCCTTTTAAATTCTTTAACTCTTGGCTGAATCATGAAGAGTTACAAACCATTGTCTCTTCTACTTGGAGCAAGGGTGATTTGGATAATAGGCCGGATGTCAATTTGCTGAAGAAATTGAAAGCGGTGAAATTTGCAATAAAGGTGTGGAGGAAGGTTGAAAATGACATAAGTAAAAAGAGGCTTATTGACTTGCATAGAAAAGTTGATACTTATGATCTCAAAGCGGAAACTTGTACCCTTAGTCAAGCCGAGAGACTTGATAGATGCACTCTAAAATATCAACTTTTGCAATCTGACCAAGAAAGAATCCAAGAATTAAATCAAAAAGCTAAAGTGAGATGGGTTAAAGAAGGGGACGAAAATTCAAGTTTATTTCATGGCTACATTAATGGTAGAAAGAGGCGAAATCGTCTTCATGGTCTTCACATTGGCGGTTTATGGGTCACAAGTCCTTCACGAATTAAAGATGAGGTTTTTGATTTCTTCTCATCTAAGTTCTAGGAAGAGTCTTTTAATAGACCTGCTTTAGTGAGCAGTCTTTTTAAAAAACTTTCAGTCGCACAGAGTGCTTCTTTAGAGTTTCGTTGGAGGAAATAAAGATTGCGGTTTGGGAATGCGGCAATGACAAATCTCCGGGCCCTGATGGTTTTTCGTTTAATTTTATCAAGAAATTTTGGGATTTGCTACGTCCTGATATCACCAAGTTTGTGATGCACTTTCATGAAACTGGGACGATTCATAAAGGGTGTAATTCTTCATTCATCTCGTTACTTCCTAAGGTACGTGATACTTTATTACTTGCTGATTACAGGCCTATTAGCCTCATTGGGTGCCTTTATAAGATTATCACTAAAATCTTAGCAATGAGATTAAAAAGTGTGATCTCTTTGGTAGTTAGTGAGGTTCAGACTGCATATGTGGAAGGTAGGCATATTCTTGATGGTCCTTTGATTTTAAACGAAGTCATCTCATGTGTAAAAAAGAAAAAGAAAAAATGTCTTATCTTTAAAGTTGACTTCGAGAAGGCATTTGACTCTTTAAATTGGGATTTCCTTGATTCAATGATGCTACAGATGGGTTTTGGTGCTATTTGGCGTAAATGGATTCGAGGGTGTTTAAACTCGGCTTTCACGTCGGTTTTAGTAAATGGATCTCCGACTAAGGAATTCCAATTAAAAAGAGGGGTTAGACAAGGTGACCCTTTATCTCCATTTTTGTTTATTATCGCAGCTAAAGGATTGCATGTTGCGATGTTAGAAGCTATAAGTAAAGATAGATTTAATGGTATTCAGATTCCGAACTCGGGGCTTTCTCTTTCTCATTTTCAATTCGCCGATGATGTAATTTTTATGGGCGAATGGTCTCATGATAATGCCCAAAACCTGATCCGAATTCTTAGATGTTTTTATCTTTCATCGGGGCTGAAGATTAACTTGAATAAAAGTAAACTTTTTGGTGTCGGAGTTCCTCAGAATGAAGTTTCAGCCTTAGCTAGAAAACTTGTTTGCGAGCCATCATCATTTCCTTTCACTTATTTAGGTCTTCCTGTTGGAGCTTCCATGTCGAGATCTATTCATTGGCAACCCATTATTGATCGATTTAGTGAAAAGTTATCTTCTTGGAAAGCTAAAAATATTTCCTTTGGAGGCCGCCTAACTTTAGTCAAATCGGTGTTAGGAAGTCTTCCTTTATATTTTTTTTTCTCTTTTCAAAGCCCCTTTGAAAGTAATTAATGTCTTGGAAGGAATTAGAAGACGATTTTTTTGGGGTGGCGCTCGCGGAGATTCACGTAAAATCTCTTGGATTGCTTGGGATAAGGTTCTCTCGTCTTCTGAATTTGGCGGCCTGAATATTGGAAGTCTTAAAGCTCTCAATTGGTCTCTTTTGGCTAAATGGTGGTGGCGCTTCAAAAGAGAAAAGGATTCCCTGTGGAAGAAAGTTGTTTGTTCTTTTCATGGTTCTTGTGAAAATTTAAATGTTGTTAGTGATGTTGGCTCGTCTAGTGATTGGGCAAAGATAGTATCTATTGGGGAGGAATTTGAAAAACTTGATATACACTTTTCTTCTTCTTTTCATAAAAAGATTGGCTCGGGGAATGATACTAGATTTTGGACTGAAACTTGGAGTGGCAACACATCCTTTTGTGAAAAATACGAGCGCCTTTTTTCTTTGGAAACAAACCAAAATTGCCAAGTGAATCAAAAGCTAGTGGGTTTAGATTCTTGTTATTCGCGGGTTCTTTGGACGTGGCGTAGGCCACTCAGGTCTGGTAGGGAAGAATGTGCCTTTAAGGATCTACAACATGAAGTCTCAAGTATTATTCTTTCTTCAGATCCAGATTCTTGGCGTTGGTCAATCCATCCATCAGGTCAGTTCTCCGTTTCTGCTATTCGAGCAATTATTGATTCCAAGCTGTTGGGGCAATTAGGTACCAAGATTCGTTGGAATAATGTGGTTCCCAGCAAAATCAACATTTTGGCATGGAGAATTCGAAATAATAGGCTGCCTACAAGAATAAATATTGATAAAAGAGGAATTGATCTTCACTATATTCTATGTCCGTTATGTGAGGAAAAAATTGAAGATGAGGATCACCTTTTTGTCTTATGTTCTTTTTCTCAGAATATTTGGGATTTGATTCGCAAGTGGTGGGGCTTTGATGCGAACCCTTTGGATAATGCTTTGAATGTTCTTAAAATGGCAGATGACGACGATTTGAATTTGGGCGAGAAAACAAGTTGTTTTTTTGATGTTGTGGTTCTATGTGCTGTATGATGGATTTGGAGGGCTCGAAATCTTCTTGTTTTTCAGGCGGTTAAAGTTAATGCGGTGAATATAGTTGACGACATCATTGCGAATTCTTATCTTTAGATTGGAACTAGAGCTAAGTGTCGTAGTATTTCTTAGGTTGATTGGTGTTGCAATCCGAGTATGCTTTATATTCAAGTGTAATTGTAACTTGTAACTTGTTTCTGTTTTTTCCATGCTAGCTTCTTACTAGCATGTGAATTTTTTCTAATACATCTCCGCCGTTCAAAAAAAGAATGTACATAAGCCATCCTATGTATTGAACAAGGTTATTTATACACGTTCTGATTCTAATATGTCTTTTGGTACATTGTCTTACATAATTTAGTGACTTGCTTATAAGTTCTAATCTTTTTAGTTATTTGTTCAACCAATTTGAAGTATATCCAAAGCAGATCGGCAGAAGATATGTCGGACACACAGATTTTACCCTATAGTAGCGAAAAGGAGTCAGAAACATCAATTTTGTTTGGCCCAAAAATCCTAGCATCCAATTTTTACCAGCTTTGCTTCAATATACCCTTATTGTTATTATTTGATTCTAATTGACTTGCAAAGAGAAGGCTTGAAATCGAATCCATCTTAATACAAAATTTTGAAATAAAAAATCTTAATGTATTAATGATAATACATATGTTTTTATTAAAGTAGGATCTTGAACTAGGACAAATATTGGTCAGGCCAAGTTCGTTGTTTCTCAATGATCTAGACAAGGAAGAACCATTTTCTGAGAAAGGTTATGGGTCCATGACACGTCGTGAAAGACAAAGCTATACCGGAAGAATTTCAACAGTGGATGATTAGTAATAGCCCGGTTACGGAGGTGAAAGAGCTGAAAGAGGCAGACCACATGTTAATGTTGTCCGATCCAAACCAAGTCTGTGCGTATCTTGTTGATGTAGCCCTTCGATAACTGTTAGTGTTAGTTCCTAAGTCTAGTTTAGATTAGTATAAGCCATGTTTCCTATGTAAGCTTTATTTAAGGTAGGTTGTATTTGAGCCAGGTGGATCCAAGCCCAATCCCTAGTCGGTGAAGACTAGGGAACCGACCCCCTCACCCTATAAAAGGAGGTGAGGGGGTGATGCTCAAATCACACCGTAGCTTCTATTCTTTCTATTGTAATCGATCATTAATAAGAAAAGTTAATCGTTCGGTTACCTTTGTAGTGTGCGTCTTCTGGGTTTAGTTTGTCGTTGCAACTCTGCGATCTTCTTTAAGGGATCTAGGTTTCCGCATATCGATCTTCGGTTGTTGGGTTTACGATTCCAACAAGTGGTATCAGAGCTCAAGGTTCGTTGGGCTTCGAAGATCGGTGCTAGATCAAGAGTATCGTAGAAGAAAAAAGGGTTTCGAGGTTGATCGGAATTTTTTTTTGAGTTGCAGGTTTACAAACGGAGAAGACGAAGATTTGCAGGCGTGGGTTTGTTTTATTTAAAACAAAGAAAAGTACATTTGTACTTGGTCATCACGTGGGGAGAGATACAATTGGTTTTTATTGAAAGAAAGAAAAAAATAATAAAAAAAATTATCTTGTGTTTAATATTCTTTTTTTTAAAACGGTTAATGGAGGTTTTTTTTTTGTTTTCTTTACTAAGTTGTATTTGTGAAAAATTCTTGTTGCGGGTTCTTGTGGTTCAAGTTTGATCGTGGTTTGCTTGGTTTTTCAAGTTTACGATCGGGTTTGCTTGTTCATGATCGAGGTTTAGGGTTATTCTAATTAAATCGATTTGCAAGAAAGGATTTTTAGCAACAAGGGAGAAAGAATATGTCGTCGATAGCGAAGTTTGACATCGAAAAATTCGACGGGTCTAATGACTTCGGGTTGTGGCGTGTGAAGATACGGTGTCTATTCAACATGGTTTTGAGGCTGCGTTAGATCCATTCTCGGATACCATGACGGGCGCTGACAAGACTGCGGCGTTAAAGACGGATGTCTATAAAAAAGCACACAGTGCCTTACTCTTATGCTTGGATAACAAGGTGTTAAGGGAAGTCAACAAAGAAAATTCTGTTGCGGGTGTTTGGTTAAAGTTAGAAACTTTATATATGACAAAGTCTTTAGCCAACAAGTTGTACTTGAAGAAGAAGTTGTTCACTTTCTACATGCATTCAGGTAAGAAATTATCTGAACATATAGATGAGTTTAATAAGTTGATCGGTGACTTGGCGAACATAGACGTTGAAATTGATGACGAAGATCAGGACCTCATGTTACTTACATCATTACCGTCCTCGTATGATAACTTTGTGGAGACATTGCTTTATGGAAGGGAGTCGCTCTCTTTGGAAGATGTCTTGTCTACCCTCAATTCACGGGAGTTGAAGAAGAGGACAGATGCAAAGGATGATGGTGATGGGTTATTTGTAAGGGGAAGGCCGGAGCATCGGGGTAATCAAGGACGTGGTAGTTCGCGATCAAAGTCAAAAGGTAAAGGAACTTATAAACAGAAGTGTTACATATGCTATTCTGAGGATCACCTTAAGAAAGACTGTCCAAAATGGAACAAGAAGAAATCAACTGGCTTTGTCAACAAGAATGCAAAACATGACGCTGGGACGTATTCTAAGGGTTATGACAATGGTGATTTGTTGATGGCGGTGAGTGAGGAAAGGTTCTTAGAGTGGATCATGGACTCTGGTGGTTCCTATCACATGACGCCTAGGAGGGACTTCTTGTTTGATTTTAAGAAGCTTGATGGTGGTATGGTTTTGCTCGGTGATAATAGATCATGTGCCACCAAGGGGATGGGGAAGGTGAGAGTACAAATGAAAGATGGTTCAAGTTTTGTGCTTGAGAATGTGCATTACATTCCCGAGTTGAAAAGAAATTTGTTATCTTTGGGCACTCTTGATCGAGAGGGCTATACCGTGAAGTTGCAGAATGGAAGAGTAAAGGTGATCAAGGGTTCTTTGATGGTTTTGTCAGGAACTTTGAAGGAAAATTGTGTGTACTGATGGTTGGGCTGAATCAAGTGAAGCTAGTGTTGGTATAGATGAAAAGGAAAGTCTTGCGCAGGTGTGGCATAAATGCTTGGGTCACATTAGTGAAGCAGGCTTCAATGAACTCAAAAGAAGAGAGGTGTTGGGGAAGGAAGGTCTAGGTAAGCTCGAATTCTGTGAAAATTGTGTTCTTGGAAAATCGACCAGGGTGAGTTTTGGTCGAGGTCAGCACACAACAGAGGGAGTTATAGACTATGTCCATGCGGATCTCTAGGGTCCTTCTCGGGTGGAATCGATGAGTGGTTGTCGGTACTTCTTATCGATTGTTGATGATTATTCGAGGAGGGTTTGGGTTTATTTTCTTAGACACAAGAGTGAGGCGTTCAGCAAGTTCAAGGAGTGGAAGCAGTTGGTAGAAAACCAGACAGGTAGAAGACTGAAGAAACTTCGAACAAATAATGGTTTGGAGTTTTGTAATCAGGAGTTTAATAACTTGTGCAAGGAGAGCGGGGTAGCAAGACATTTGACGGTTGCTGGAACTCCGGAACAGAATGGTCTAGCTGAACGAATGAACAGGACGCTCTTGGACAAGGTTAGGTGTTTACTGATTCAGTCTGGTTTGCCAGAATCATTCTGGGCTGAAGCAACGGTGACGGCAGCATATCTGATCAATAGGTCTCCATCTAAAGCATTGGAGAAGAAGACACCTATGGATTTATGGTCAGGACATCCACCGAATTACGAGATGTTGAGGATATTTGGTTGCGTTGCTTATTCACACGTGAATCAGGGGAAGCTCAAGCCTAGAGCTATAAAATGCATATTCCTGGGGTATCCTGAGGGTGAAGGGATACAGATTATGGAGGTTGGATGATGTTAAACCGAAGATAATCATAAGCAGGGATGTGGTCTTTAATGAGAGCCTTATGTATAAGGATACTCTCAAGGGTGCTGGTGCTGCAGATTCTGGGAAGGAAATTAAGTTTAAGGTGGAACTTCAAGACAGTCGGGTCGAACCAACTGTGGATCCTCATACTAGGGTAAATCCAGGAAATGAATATGAGGATCAAGTTGAAGATGCAATAGATGCAATGCCTCAACAACAGAATCTGGACAACTATGTTCTGGTGCGTGATAGAGCTAAGAGAACAACTACTAAACCTGCAAGGTATAGGAATGAAGGTAATGTATCATTGTCTAGATCATCAGGGTTAATAAGTGTGAAAACACTTATCTTTTTGCCACTAAAATCAAGGAAAAACAAGACCTAATCATGTGTTTAATATCATAAATGTCGGAATTACGCGTGGTTTTGTGTTTTGTGTGATAAATAGGTACAAATGATCAAAAGAAGATAAAACACGGGATTTCACGGTCAAATGTCGAAGAAAAGTCAAGATAGAGACGAAGACAAAGATCAAAAGTCCAAAAGTGTGCAACAATCACAGAAACCGATGAAAACCAACACGAGATTGATAAAAGATCGAGGAAACCCAAATCAAGCTCGACATGAGTGGATTTAATATTTTATCGAGTTTACGAGACAAGTGGGACCCACAATTGGGAAATGGGCTCAAAAGCCCATTTATGATTCAAGTATTTAAAAAGAGGTTTTTGATAGTCCATTTTGAGGCCCAAAAATCGGATGAAGGAATTAACATGGGCCAACAGCCCAATATCGTTAATAATTAAAGAAAAGTGAAGAGAGGTACTGGGCCTGAAAGGGTTTAACACAAAACAATTAAAGTAAAAGGTTATTTACTCCACTCGTTCCACCTGTCACCCACTTACCCATTTTTACCCCACCAACGAATAAACAAGTAATGTTTTTAACGTTTTCTCTCACTTTCTTAAATTACCTTCGATGATTTCTATGAAAAACTCTCTCTTTCATTCATCTTCCCCAAACCTTTCACCTAAAACCAAAAAACCTGTAACTCTTTTCTACCCTAATCACTATTCACCAAAACCCTAATTAGGGTAAAAAGTTAATTCATTAGGGGGGTTTTTGATCCCACGTGTTCATCACGTGATTGGGAAATAAATCCCAAAAGATTTCGGAACCTGAAGATGGAAGAGAAAGGGACGTGGCATCAATTGATTGGGTCTAACACATCATACTCCCATATCCACCAATCAGAGATCTCCACATCAGCAAAGAAGAAACACAAAGAGCCACGAGGGCAATCCGAGGTTACATCCACTCCTCTCCACCGTTCGATTAAAGAAAGAGAAGAAAAGAAGAGATCAAAGGTCAGGATTTCACTCCGTAGCCTCCAAGAAAGCCTAGAAGGATCGAGGGATCCTTATAAAACCCCTCTCTCACATGTAATTTAGGGCATGCTTTTCTTTATTTTTAATTTTTAGAAAATAGTTGATTAGGGTTATAATTTTGTAATCTCCTTTTTCAGTATTGTAATTTGTTTTCAAATTAATGAAAGTTGAAGTTTCGATTTAAATATATTCTCGTTTTTAATTCCAGTTATTATTCTTATTTTTAATCAGTTTATAAAATATTGTCTACTGTTCTCGCATTAATATTATATAAAAAAAATATATAAAAAAAATAGAGGAAAGTAATTAAGTCTCCCTACTGGAGGTTTATATTTAAGAAATTCTGTTCATTCGAGGAGGCTTGTTCGCTAGTAGTTGGTTCTCGATTTAAGGTGGTTTGTGTTGATTCGTTAAAGATTTGTTTGGAGTTCGATTTGGTTTCGGAATTTATTGATGATTGTTGATGAATCGAAGGAGGTGTTAGTTTCGGTTTGAGCTCGCTCAGCGCGACGCTACGTCCCAAAGGTTTTCGCCAAAACGGTTCGATCTTCCTTTTGATTTTATTGTTATTAATTTTTATTATTTAGTTTGTTTTTGAATCTGTGGAGCTATTGTTTGAAACTGCTATTGTTATTGAATCATTGTGTTTGGATTTGAGGCTGTTAGGTTTTGCTTAAGTTTAATTAGTCTCGTTTAAGTTGTAGGATAGCTCGAATCTGTTTGTTTGGTTTTGAAACAGTTTGTAGGTTTGTTTAGTTCGATTATTTGGAATTCTGCTTATTTCTGCTTATTTGGTATCGTGCTTATTTGTGTTATACTGTTTGGATCTGCTTCTGCTTAGTAATAGCTTAATTTTACATGATTCTGCTTATAATTCATAGGGTGTTTGGATCCGCGTTTTATAGACAATAAACTTATTAGATAATCAGTTTTCGTAAGAGTAGCTTATTACCGGTTTGAATTAGCTTATTCGTTTCTGCTTATCTAGTCTAGCTATTTGGTTGTGGTTTGAGCTTATTTAGGATTCTGCTTATTTGGAATATTGCTTATTTGAATTCTGCTTACTTGTGATATTTTGATGCTATCACCTCAGACCCAATTGGTCTGAGGTTGCTACTTTGTCCAAAATTCAAGTTCCAAAAAGTTAATTAGAGAAAAAAAAAATAATAACAATTCGCAACATTTCGCCCCTCACAGGGACTCGAACCCCAGACCTCCTGCATACAAGTCGAACGTGTTAACCACCAGGCTAGCAACTCTTTTGTTTATTAGTTTGCAATAGGTTATTAATATAGTATACTTAATATTGGCAGATTTAACTAATTAATAATAGTTTAAGTTTAATTAGATATTAATTAATAGTAATTAAAAAGTTTACTTTAAATTTTCAGTTTTTTTAAAAAAAAAAAAAAAAGATAAAAAAAAAAAATATATTTTATTTAATTTGTTTTTAAAATTAGTTTTTTTTAAATTAATATAGATTTTAAAATAGTATAAAATAGTTTATTTTTAAAGTAGATTTTTAATTAAGTATTTAGTTTAAAAAGTTTTAAATAGATTATTTTTAAAGTAAAAGTTATTTTTATAGATTTATTTTTATAATTTTTAGATAGATTAATTTCAAATAGCTTTTAATAGATTTATTTTCAATTTAATAGTTTAAAAATAGATAATTAAATTTAGTTTTCATTTATTAAGTTTTAAATTAGTTTAAAAAAAATACCCAAAAAGAGATTGTACCAAAAACGAATTAAGTTGAAACGTAAAACCGGAAATCAAATTCGAGTCGAATCGAGGAAAACGAACTTTAATTTTAAAGGATTAAAAATCCTAGTTTCAAAATGGCGCCGTTGCCGCTTCGCTCGTACGATTGACGATTTTTCGTGAAGACGTTTGGATTTTGGGATCCGTTCTTTTTGAACGTTACGTTTCTTGAACAAAAAATCAAAAACACAAAAAAATCAAAAACTTAAAAATACAAAAACATTAAAAAATCGCAAAAGCAATTTCTTTCCTAAGAATTGCACCAAAAAAATTAAAAAATCCAAAAGTAATACGTTTTCCTAAACGTATTACACCAAAAATATTACGTATTATTGTTATTTTTCTTATTCGATTTTTTCGTTTTTCTTGTGTATATATTTTTCTAACAAAAAATACAAAAATATTCTTCTTTATCCTCTATTGTGTTTAATTCTTTTTCTCAACCCCTCTTATTTATAATTCTTCATGGATTTGTCTTGCGTTCGGTGTGGGAGACCATGGCTCGGTTTCCAATTTGTCCATGGTGTACTTGTGCGAAGTGTGGTTCCGATATCGACGATACACAATTTGGATTTTGTCATTTGTGCAATTCTAGAAATTCGTACTTCTCCTCTTACACAAATTTCTCCCCTCCTCCCGTCTATGACAATCCCTATCCACAACTTGCACCGGGTTTTTCTCAATACCCGTGTTGCAATCATTGTGGGGGTCCTCACGATACTTCTTATTGTCAACCAATGAATTATGAGCCACATCCGTGCTATAATTCCGGTTTTCAAAATTTTGAACCCCCACATCCCACCATCAATCATCAATCCTCTCAGAGAATTCAACAAATCAATGCATTGAATGACGAAAGAAAATCCCTTCTTTGGGAACTTCATGACGGCTTAATTCGACTGACTGAGACTTTGGAGGAGCAACAACGACAACAACAAGAGCAAGTATCTAATCTTAGTGATTATACTCCGCCTCTTGTGCGTTCTTTCTATTATGATGATGATGACGATGAGAATACTATTTCATGGAATGATCTTTGTGCTCAATGTCCTAGTGCAATTGTAATCCCTTCTCTCGACTTACCGGCTCTCGAGCCTAAGGATTCTACCACTCCTATTCTCGATTCTTCCACTACGGAGCCCGATGCCTCTCTAATCATGGGGGATGAGGGTCTTATCACTATTCCTTGTGATGAGACTCTTATTCCAATCCAAAGTGAGCCTACGGTTGCTTCCGATAGTGACGATGAGTGCGAATCTCATTATAGTGATGATTCATTACCTCCCACCGACATCTTGGGAGACGATTCTTTGGCTTTCTCTAATCCCATTTTTGATCTCGATGATGATTTTACTTCTAGTGATGACGAGTCACTATCCGATGAAGACGTTCCGAAGGAAAATTTCAAGATTTATTCGAACCCTTTATTTGATTTTGATGACGCCTACATCTCTAGTGAGGTGAATCCTCTCTTTGAAGAGGGGATTGAGGACATTGATAGCTCCGACTCTATTGCTATTGATGATCATTCTTTGTTAGCCATGCCACCTCCCATCATAGAGGAGGTGGAGAGATTTGACCCTAGTTTTCGTTTGATTCGGTCTGGTGAGGTGACGCGGGTGGTAGATATGTCCTCTGATATTTCTCATATTATGTTGCCACCCCGTCCTACCGCGTGCACACCCAAACAAGTGATGTATCGCTTTTACTCTCCTCATTTCATACCGGGAAATGAGGATGAGTGCTTTGACCCGGGAGGTGACATTGACCGTTCTTTGATTGATACCTTTACGGTTTTACCGAATAGTGACCATCCTATGTCTTTGGGGGATGACAATTTGTCTCCTTTACCCACCCCACCTCCCGTGGATCAAGACTTCACTTACTTTTCTTATGTCGAGAGGACTTTTCTACCTTTCATGACTTATCCTCCTGCCTCTCATTTATTATGTTCCTCCGGGACCGAGGATAAGATTTTTGATCCCGGTATTACATTCGAGGCTTCCCCATGGACCATTTAATTCGGGGTCGAGTCAGGCTCGTGACTCGGTTAACAAAAACAAGCGCTTCTCGGGAGGCAACCCGATTATCTATCTTTTATTTATTTTCTACAATAAGTGTAGGGGGAGCCGTGTAGGTTGTTTGTGTGTTGTGTTGTGATTGTGTAGGTACATGTGCTTTGATGATCCACTTTTGGTGCTCTTGACTTGACCCGTGTTCCCGTGTTACCCGTGTACCCGGTTCCTTCGATAAGTTTTTGCTATTGTGATTCTATCTTAAAACGAATAAATGTAATCACTTTAGTTGTCCTTTCCTTAGCTCGATTTAAACAACGCACTCAATGTCCTAAGTGTAGGGGAGTTTATTCTCCCATATGCTTAAACATTGAGGACAATGTTTATGTTAAGTGTAGGGGGCCTTCTATCGAATTTTAGTGGCCTTTTCCATGAATTTGACCCCATTTTACCGGAAAATTTTTAAAATTTTCAACGTTTTTTCAAATTTTTGATCTATTTTGGCCTAGTAGTATTTTTATTTATTTTCTTTCCTTTTATTATCGCATCAAATAATTTTCATTTCAAAAATAAAGTTAAAAAATAAAAATAAAAAAAATAAATAAATAAATAAATAAATAAAATGGTTTTAATAAGTTTAGATGTCTTTGATATATTAGGCCCGTCGTGAATATTTTGACTCAACCCGAGTTTACTTATCTAAGTTTACTCTAGCTAGTATCCTTAACCATATGGACCTTAATTGGTTTATTAGGCTAAGCATCCACGAGTCTCATTCCTTGAGATTTTAAATTGTGGAGAACGAGAGATGATAGAGTTAATTATAAGTTCGGTATTCTTTCATTGACTTATGTGAGTTAGTTATGAGCTTTTTCTCCCATCACTTGTTAATAAATATATTTGCAATAAATAAGGTTGTACGATTTAAAAGGTTACTTAGCTTCTAGCACAAGATCGTTTAAAAGTTGCTCGGTATTAATTAGAGTTCATAGCCAAGGCATAACTTATTGAAGCGGGACGCGAATATTGGCTTATCCAAAAAGGCCCTAACAAGGCATGAGGATACCCGAGTCCAAAAAGGCCCTAACAAGGCATGAGGATTCACTTTTTTTGCTAAAGATCCTAAGATGATGTGAAGATCATTAATCCAAATCAATATGAAGGATCAAGACACACGACGAGAAGCAATTACTCCCCTAAAGATCATGGAGAAGTCTATCCAAAAAGACCCTAACAAGGTATGAGGATAAATAGATCCAAGTCCGAAAAGGAGGCGGATCGTTGTATATCAAAATCCTAAATAAAGAAGAGGATAAATGAAGAAGTCGTGGTCAACGTTTGAAGCATCTTTCACTCCTTATGAAGATGTATACCAAAATGAAGAGAAGACCATAATTTCAAGATCGTCTCTCAAGATTTGAAGTTTGAAGTACAAGCCAAATATCGGTCCGAGAAAGGTCTCAAATCATGAAACGAGTTATGCCAAGATATGAACTTTATGAGGTTTCGAGAAGCCGTTTTAAAAGATTTTGTCCTTTAGCTAAATATTGATTAAATCGTCCCACTTTATTTTCGGCCTAAATAAATTATCGAAATAAGTCAAAAATGCATCCTCGTGATCATTCAAGACAAAAATAAAATAAAAGAGATACACCATAGGAATAAGGGGGTCTAAGTGAATAATTAAACCGCATGAGTAAGTGTTAGTTGTGCTAACTTATATTAACAATGATCTCGTTTTTAAGCTTAGTTTGGGGAACGTGAAACTTGAGGGTGATTAATATTCATGACACCAAAGCCCTAATCTAAGTCTTAGACTTCTTAACGAGTTTCTTCCTTCAATAATCTTCAAGTTCATAAGTATTTTAATTTTGTTTCCTTTTAAGTTTTTATCTTTCCATAGTAGTAGTAATTAATAAAGGCCGGGATGGATTGATTATGAGAAAAATGTAACTCTTTGCTTTTAAACTATGCATTGCATGGGGTCATTGCAATGGTCAAGTGTAGGGGATTTAATAAGTGTGAAAACACTTATCTTTTTGCCACTAAAATCAAGGAAAAACAAGACCTAATCATGTGTTTAATATCATAAATGTCGGAATTACGCGTGGTTTTGTGTTTTGTGTGATAAATAGGTACAAATGATCAAAAGAAGATAAAACACGGGATTTCACGGTCAAATGTCGAAGAAAAGTCAAGATAGAGACGAAGACAAAGATCAAAAGTCCAAAAGTGTGCAACAATCACGGAAACCGATGAAAACCAACACGAGATTGATAAAAGATCGAGGAAACCCAAATCAAGCTCGACATGAGTGGATTTAATATTTTGTCGAGTTTACGAGACAAGTGGGACCCACAATTGGGAAATGGGCTCAAAAGCCCATTTATGATTCAAGTATTTAAAAAGAGGTTTTTGATAGTCCATTTTGAGGCCAAAAAATCGGATGAAGGAATTAACATGGGCCAACAGCCCAATATCGTTAATAATTAAAGAAAAGTGAAGAGAGGTACAGGGCCTGAAAGGGTTTAACACAAAACAATTGAAGTAAAAGGTTATTTACTCCACTCGTTCCACCTGTCACCCACTTACCCATTTTTACCCCACCAACGAATAAACAAGTAATGTTTTTAACGTTTTCTCTCACTTTCTTAAATTACCTTCGATGATTTCTATGAAAAACTCTCTCTTTCATTCATCTTCCCCAAACCTTTCACCTAAAACCAAAAAACCTGTAACTCTTTTCTACCCTAATCACTATTCACCAAAACCCTAATTAGGGTAAAAGTTAATTCATTAGGGGGGTTTTTGATCCCACGTGTTCATCACGTGATTGGGAAATAAATCCCCAAAGATTTCGGAACCTGAAGATGGAAGAGAAAGGGACGTGGCATCAATTGATTGGGTCTAACACATCATACTCCCATATCCACCAATCAGAGATCTCCACATCAGCAAAGAAGAAACACAAAGAGCCACGAGGGCAATCCGAGGTTACATCCACTCCTCTCCACCGTTCGATTAAAGAAAGAGAAGAAAAGAAGAGATCAAAGGTCAGGATTTCACTCCGTAGCCTCCAAGAAAGCCTAGAAGGATCGAGGGATCCTTATAAAACCCCTCTCTCACATGTAATTTAGGGCATGCTTTTCTTTATTTTTAATTTTTAGAAAATAGTTGATTAGGGTTATAATTTTGTAATCTCCTTTTTCAGTATTGTAATTTGTTTTCAAATTAATGAAAGTTGAAGTTTCGATTTAAATATATTCTCGTTTTTAATTCCAGTTATTATTCTTATTTTTAATCAGTTTATAAAATATTGTCTACTGTTCTCGCATTAATATTATATAAAAAAAATATATATAAAAAAAAATAGAGGAAAGTAATTAAGTCTCCCTACTGGAGGTTTATATTTAAGAAATTCTGTTCATTCGAGGAGGCTTGTTCGCTAGTAGTTGGTTCTCGATTTAAGGTGGTTTGTGTTGATTCGTTAAAGATTTGTTTGGAGTTCGATTTGGTTTCGGAATTTATTGATGATTGTTGATGAATCGAAGGAGGTGTTAGTTTCGGTTTGAGCTCGCTCAGCGCGACGCTACGTCCCAAAGGTTTTCGCCAAAACGGTTCGATCTTCCTTTTGATTTTATTGTTATTAATTTTTATTATTTAGTTTGTTTTTGAATCTGTGGAGCTATTGTTTGAAACTGCTATTGTTATTGAATCATTGTGTTTGGATTTGAGGCTGTTAGGTTTTGCTTAAGTTTAATTAGTCTCGTTTAAGTTGTAGGATAGCTCGAATCTGTTTGTTTGGTTTTGAAACAGTTTGTAGGTTTGTTTAGTTCGATTATTTGGAATTCTGCTTATTTCTGCTTATTTGGTATCGTGCTTATTTGTGTTATACTGTTTGGATCTGCTTCTGCTTAGTAATAGCTTAATTTTACATGATTCTGCTTATAATTCATAGGGTGTTTGGATCCGCGTTTTATAGACAATAAACTTATTAGATAATCAGTTTTCGTAAGAGTAGCTTATTACCGGTTTGAATTAGCTTATTCGTTTCTGCTTATCTAGTCTAGCTATTTGGTTGTGGTTTAAGCTTATTTAGGATTCTGCTTATTTGGAATATTGCTTATTTGAATTCTGCTTACTTGTGATATTTTGATGCTATCACCTCAGACCCAATTGGTCTGAGGTTGCTACTTTGTCCAAAATTCAAGTTCCAAAAAGTTAATTAGAGAAAAAAAAAATAATAATTCGCAACATTTCGCCCCTCACAGGGACTCGAACCCCAGACCTCCTGCATACAAGTCGAACGTGTTAACCACCAGGCTAGCAACTCTTTTGTTTATTAGTTTGCAATAGGTTATTAATATAGTATACTTAATATTGGCAGATTTAACTAATTAATAATAGTTTAAGTTTAATTAGATATTAATTAATAGTAATTAAAAAGTTTACTTTAAATTTTCAGTTTTTTAAAAAAAAAATAAAAAGATAAAAAAAAAATATATATATTTTATTTAATTTGTTTTTAAAATTAGTTTTTTTTAAATTAATATAGATTTTAAAATAGTATAAAATAGTTTATTTTTAAAGTAGATTTTTAATTAAGTATTTAGTTTAAAAAGTTTTAAATAGATTATTTTTAAAGTAAAAGTTATTTTTATAGATTTATTTTTATAATTTTTAGATAGATTAATTTCAAATAGCTTTTAATAGATTTATTTTCAATTTAATAGTTTAAAAATAGATAATTAAATTTAGTTTTCATTTAATAAGTTTTAAATTAGTTTAAAAAAAATACCCAAAAAGAGATTGTACCAAAAACGAATTAAGTTGAAACGTAAAACCGGAAATCAAATTCGAGTCGAATCGAGGAAAACGAACTTTAATTTTAAAGGATTAAAAATCCTAGTTTCAAGGGTCTAGGGAAGAAGATGATATTATGGCTTATGCGTTTGCTATTTCTGAGGAAGAAGATACACATGAACCAATCACATTCCAGGAGGCGATTAATTCATCTGAAAAGGATGAGTGGGTTCGTGCTATGGAGGAAGAGATGAGTTCTTTAAAGAAGAATCATATTTGGGAGCTGGTCGATCAACCACGAGGTCAGAAGCTGGTAAGCTGCAAGTGGTTGTATAAGATTAAAGAAGGGATTGAAGGCGTTCAAAACGAAAGTATAAAGCAAGGCTGGTAGCTCGGGGTTTCACACAACGAGCAGGAATTGACTATAATAAGGGATTCTCACCCGTGGTTCGACATACATCTATAAGGGTGATTCTCTCATTAACTGCTTGTGAAGATTACGAGTTGGAACAACTTGATGTGAAGACGGCGTTTTTGCATGGTAATCTTGAAGAAACCATTTATATGAGGCAGCCGCTTGGTTTTGAAGAAGGAACGGGCAACAAGGTATGTTTGTTGAAGAAATCCCTTTATAGTCTTAAGCAGTCTCCAAGGCAGTAGTACAAACGGTTTGATGTGTATATGGTCAGCAATGGGTTTAGCCGTAGCAACTATGATAGTTGTGTTTACTTCAAGGAGTTTGCACCAGGTATGTACATATATCTATTGATGTATGTAGATGATATGTTGATTGCTTGTAAAAGCAAGTCTGAGATCGAATATACCAAGGGACTGCTTCGGAAAGAGTTTGATATGAAGGAACTTGGTCCAGCTAGGAAGATACTTGGTATGGAGATTGTCAGGGATATGGGTAACCGAACCCTGAAGGTGTCTCCGTCGGGATATGTGCGGAAAATTCTGAATAACTACAGAGTGGATAATGGCAAGTCGGTCTCTGTGCCATTGGGAGCACACTTCAAGGTATCTTTGAAGGATTGTCCGTCGAGTGACTGGGATGTGGAAAGAATGAGTAAGGTCCCATATGCGAATGTTGTAGGTAGTTTAATGTACTTGATGGTTTGCACTAGACCAGATATTGCGTATGCTGTTAGCATTGTGAGCAGGTATTTGGAGAATCCAGGTAAAAATCACTGGGAAGCGGTGAAGTGGATTTTGAAGTACTTGAAGGGCACTGCTGATGTAGGTCTAGTGTATGGTAGAGATCAAGGGAAGCACGTAGATGTTGACGGTTTCGTGGATAGCGATTATGCTAAAGACCCTGACAAGGGTAGGTCGATAACCGGGTACGTGTTTATGGTACATGGTTGTGTTGTGAGTTGGAAAGCAACTCTGCAGCATGTTGTTGCATTGTCTACTACAGAGGCGGAGTATATGGCGCTTACGGAAGCTGTTAAGGAAAGCATTTGGCTTAAAGGTCTACTAATCGAGCTGGGAATAAACCTAAGGTCAGTGGTTGTGAATTGTGATAATCAAGGGGCAATTCATCTCTCAAGAAATGCAATGTTTCATGAGAGGACGAGCATATCAACGTGAGGTATCACTTCATCAGGGAGATCGTGGAATCTAAAGAGATTGAAGTGGCAAAGATAGGCACGGAGGATAATGCAGCTGACGCGTTTACAAAGGTGGTTCCAAGTCCGAAGTTCAAGTATTGCATGAAGATACTTGATGTCGGGGCTAACTAGTCTTGTCACTAAGGTGGAAATTGTTAGTATTAGTTCCTAAGTCTAGTTAAGATTAGTATAAGCCATGTTTCCTATGTAAGCTTTATTTAAGGTAGGTTGTATTTGAGCCGGGTGGATCCAAGCCCAATCCCTAGTCGGTGAAGACTAGGGAACCGACCCCCTCACCCTATAAAAGGAGGTGAGGGGGTGATGCTCAAATCACACCGTAGCTTCTATTCTTTCTATTGTAATCGATCATTAATAAGAAAAGTTAATCGTTCGGTTACCTTTGTAGTGTGCGTCTTCTGGGTTTAGTTTGTCGTTGCAACTCTGCGATCTTCTTTAAGGGATCTAGGTTTCCGCATATCGATCTTCGGTTGTTGGGTTTACGATTCCAAAAATAACTTAATCAATATACATGCTACTATAAACTTATGATGTTTAATTCACGATTTAGCCGAACGGGGTTACTTACTACAACTAAAACTTACGACGCCAATTAACTTAATAAAAGATACTGGATGTTCTAAAACCTAGGGATGTTAGCGTGAATCTATTTTTGCATCTACTTGCCGAGAGTGGTGAGGGTATTCAGGATTGTTCACAGAAGATTTCATTCCTGAAATCCCGTTTATTGTTAGTGAAATTTTGATGGCCAGTAGGCTTGAGAGAGTCGAAGGAATAACATGAATGTATTTTCTGTTGTTACTCGTTTCGTTATTATTAGGTATATGGCTGTGTTTCATTGTTATGGTATGGGCAAGTTAGCACGAAAGCACCCATTCTATTCAATATACTGGTTTTCTTATCAAAGCCAAGTTGGGTACTCCCGACAGTCCATGAAGGGACCGATCATGAACTTGGCTGAGACTGACTTTTTGCATCGCTTTAAAGTCTTTAGGAACTATCACCAGAAATACTAGCTAGCTTACCAGTAAAGTTATGCAGTAGTTATATGGAAGTTCCACAACAAGGATCAAGTGTATTAGAAGTCCTCCTGTAGAGAGATATGTATGGTCTTTAAAGGAAAACGATCTTGAATTGTGTATGAAGAGGTTAATGTGATTTGACATTTACGAATTCAAGTATAACATGTGTGTGGTGAACAATATATTAAAAATGATAAATGCTGAAGACTTAAGTTTCACCTACTAGCATGTGATCTCTTTTGAGAGTGGAGTTTAAATAAGTAAACCGTCATATGTTGATGAACAAAGGCATTTTCTCTCTAAACTTTATTCCAATGGTTTTCCTTGAAGTCACAAGTATTATTGTCACTGTGATTCTCATTCTCATTTCGCTTGTAATATGTATAAACAGACTTCAAAAAAGAGCTTGTGTTCCTACTAATTGGCCTCTTCTTGGCATGATACCCGGTTTCCTTGTAAACGCACACCGACTCTATGATTACGCCACTGATGTTTCAATGCTCACCGGAGGTACATTCATGTGGAAAGGCCCCAGTTTTGCTCAAATGAGCATGCTCTTCACTACCAATCCTTTAGATGTCCATCACATTCTAAGCAAAAACTTTAGCAATTATCCCAAAGGTGACAAGTTTCATGAGATCTTTGAAATCCTTGGAGATGGAATCCTGAATACTGATGGAAAATTATGGGAGATCAACCGTAGAATCACCATGTCTGTACTCAACCATTCAGGATTTCGTAGTACGTGGGAAATGATTGTCTGGAACAAAGTGGAAAACGGCCTTTTACCAGTACTAGACACCATATGTGCGATTCGGAGATGGATTTGCAAGATATATTTCAGAGGTTTACATTTGACACCATATGTCAAGTGCTTTATGATAACGACCCTTGTTCTTTGTCTCATGATCTTCCTTACGTTCCGTGTCAGAAGGCGCTGTTAGACGTTGAAGAAGTTTTCCTGCTTAGGCACGTTATGCCCACATGCATGTGGAAATTGCAAAGATTTCTTAGAGTGGGAAAAGAGAGGAAGTTTATCGGCGCATGGAAAACACTTGATCAATTCATATACAAATGCATAGCTCAAAAACAAAACGAGTACAATAACATGAACCAGGAACAGCAGGAAAAGGATTTCACATTACTAGCAGCCCTCAAGAGAGAAATCAGTGATCAAGGTTGCCCTGTCGAAGATCAGACAAAATTTCTAAGAGATGCCTTATTAGGTCTAATGCTTGCAGGAAAAGATACTACGAGCAGTGGTCTCTCTTGGTTCTTCTATGTTCTTGCAAAGCACCCGAAAGTTGAAAATAATATACTTGAAGAGATTCAGATCGAAACATGTGGAGGTAGAAGGTGGAAAAAGATGGAATGCTCAAATGCTAGGCAAAATGGTTTACCTTCATGGAGCTTTATGTGAATCCTTAAGGCTTTTTCCTCCTGTACCATTTAATCATAAATCACCCTTGCTGCCAGAAAACCTTCCAGGTGGCAAAATAGTCGATCAAAATACAAGAATTATTTTACCTATATATTCCATGGGAAGGATGGAAGCAATATGGGGCAAGGATTGTAAGGAATTTAACCCTGTAAGGTGGGTTTCAAAGGGAGTAGGAATTAAACATGAGCCATCTTACAAGTTCGTGACATTTGGTTCTGGCCCAAGAGCTTGTGTGGGTAAAGACATGGCTTTGTCGCAGTTGAAGATTGTGTCAGCGGCGATAATATATCATTACCACATAGATCTTGTGGAAGGCCATCGTGTAATTCCAACTAATTCTATGATACTTAACATGGAGCACGGTCTCAAGGTGAGGTTAACTGAAAGAAGTGAATTCAGCTAAGATCCAAGTTAAATAAACATCGATTGTGTTTTTATCGTGTTCTTATAAACATAAACTTTCATAACATTGTCCTGATAAAAAATCTACATTTAATGGGTCTTCAATTCACAAGTCAATAATACACATAACAAGTTTATTACTACTAATGAACAGTACGACTTTCACAGACTACAGTAACTTTTAAGAGGTATTGCGCGATACATTTATTCGTAACCAACATGAACTATAAATCACAACATTTTCTACTTTATGTCAAATGCATATGGCGGGTCGACGTTAAACTTGAAGAGCAATATGAAATCAAATCACTTGAATATTAATAAGGGCGGGTAAAGTTGAAGTGGCTGCAGGAGGTTCCATGAGCTAACAAGGACGAGCTGAACCCTAGCCTTTGATTCTGGAGATCGAAGAACATGAAGTTATTCTCCATTTGAAACGTCCCAACAACAATCGGATCTTTAACATCTAAACCACCATCAAGAAATGCAAAACACGCAGTGCCATTCCCAGTGAACTTCATCGAGTTGCCTCCGTATATTGTCCATTTTTTTCCACTTTCTGTTTCAATATCAATCTTCGGAACACGAAATCCGGTACCAATAGATCTAATTGCACTAGATTTTAGACATAGGCTAAAGGGTTTAACTGTGTTTACTCGGGGAATTTTTTTTGTAGCTTCGGAAAAGCTTGTGATAAGAGCTTTATAGATATCACTTCTGAGTGTGGTGTAAGGCAAAATGGTACTAAGCTTGACTAAACCGATTTTTAACGGTAAAGCAACCGGTGTCCCTTCTATTGAAATTCGGTTGATCTTGAAATAGTATCCAAGGGATTTGGAGGACTTTCTTTTCATCGGAGTGTAAGAGAGTATGCTTCTGAGATCACGGTTCGGATAAAATTTAAAATAAAAAGGACCCTCACCTAAAAATGCAACTCCACGAGCTGACGAGTCGCTTGGTAGGCAAAGTGAAAATTTATCAGTCACGTTACGATTTTTGATTTGGCGCGGAAATGCCAAGGCGGACCACGAAAAGGCTGCAACTCCTCGCACACCTTTGGGAAATGATTTCAACAGGGAGGTGGGTGCACATGATATCACATGCTGGGTTGGGAGCCGAATGCTATATGTAGGAGGAAAAGCGTTACGACCGTCAGTTCCATACAAATACAGTAGATCATTCGTTAGTTGTGATATTTTGCAAGTGTTTGAGACAGGATTCAAGGGGGTGACTGGACATATTTTGCAACCATATTTGGCTGTGATATTAACTAGAGAAGGGCACATAGGATTGTCATTGACATACGAGTGTGCTTCTTTGCATAAAGTATGGTCGCAACGTAAAGGCCATGTACACGCAAACTCTAACCCGCAATCCATAGGAGGGGAAGTCACAACACAGTCTCTCCAAGTGAAAGGAGCATCGAGGTCAATGAGGTAATGAGGGTCATAAGTAGATGGTTGAATAGACCAGGAAACCTTGTGAAGAGATGTCTTGGCATCCTTGAATATGGGTATAACTGATGTGTTGAAGAAAAAACTATCTTGGGATATATAAGACATGATGAGAAAAAGATACTAGTATGATAAACAAAAGTATGGTTTTGAAATGCATGTTAAAAGGTTTTGAACTTGTTAACAAGTTAACTTTAATTTGTGTATATATGGTTTGGTTGATTAGCCCATATATATTTATAGATGTAAAATGTCCAGGATATTCTTAGATTTTACGTTACCTGGACTAATAAAATGGATTGCTCTAATGTTACGTCATAGCCAACATGTATATTGTGAATAATAAAAAGGCCATGTTGCATGATTTTATCAATTATTGGTCTTATAATAACACCATATGTGTAATGGCATGGTATCGAAATTGGTGCTTTTGTGCAAGTTTATGGTAACACTCGATATACTCGTGTGTTATGTTAGTGTATTGTGACAGTTGCCATGTTACTTTAAAAATGATGCACTTGACTAGTTCCTTTTTTGTAGTTGACATTGTAGAGTCAATAAGTGGCATTATGCATACACTTGACATTCATACGGTACTTTTAAGAAACAATCAGTGACTACTTAATACCTAAACTAGTAAGCATGTACGATTGTACTGCAAAAAGTGTGACCAGGTTAGAGATGCACTTAGAGTGTTTATTGGGTTGAGTCTTCAAGCTTTCTTTGAATTAGATCTATCGGTAAACTAAATAATTGAGACGATTACATGAACAAGTAAAGTAAACCGTTAACTTTATCATGTAAACGGGTTTTACGATTATACTTCGACGTGAGAGTAACCAAACATGTTTAGAGTATGTGTGTGTTTTGGGAACAATGAGAAAATCTTACCTTTTGTGTTATACGAGATGTCTCTTTTATTTATAGCCGATTTGGATGCTAGGGTTTCCTAATATTACGCTTATAAGTGTAGTGGGAGTAATGCTCGGAGTAGGACCCTTGTCGGGGAAGGGTCCGTAGATGTCGTAATCATGACGAGCGGTTGTACCACGCGGACGTTTGGTCAATCCGTGAGTAGCTTGTGGAAGGAGACCGTGATAGGTTTGTGTCCGTCCTGTATTATCCCTTCAATTCCCCGGATGGGAGCGAGATGGGCTTGATTCTAGCCACTTGTCTTTGTTACTTTCCTTAGTGGGTCGGGGCCAATATTTTGTTAGGGCTCGGGCCCAAAGGCCCGTTTTACTTGTTATACCTCATCAACAAGTCCCCCCATTCTAGTATGTTTCTTGCATGCGGCGTGTTTTTTGTAAGTGGAGTGCACATGTTCGCATCCTTTCGTTTGTGAGCCCATCGCCATAGGGTATAAATACCCTATTCATCTTTACTGTTTTTCTTTTCTCACTTTCGCCTTTTAAATTTAACCTTCCTTTTCATACCATCTTGAAGTTCCTTCGTTGTTTTTCATCTTCAGATAATTTTTGTGAGACATATTATATTCCAGATCTTGTTCATCCTCACCTATCTGTTCCTACAGATACCATCCGCCATAGTCCTTAGGGCAAGATTGGTGTCTATGCATGTGTTTTTTAGTATGTGAACTTTCGTATCTCTTATTCACGTTTCCTAGTTAGCATTTTGGATTATTATGAGATTAATCTTTCTTTGATCTCGTGTATTGTTGCTACGAAGATCTCTCATTTTGATATTTTATGTCGTATTTACGATTACAAGCATATTGTTAGGCAACATATTGTAACTTCTGTTGGTCGTGAGCTTGATCCTTATATTGGGGTTTCTGATCCCCCTGTCCATGCGAGTATCCATATTGATCCTTCTGATAAACCAAGAGGTATTAATTTTTAAAATATATTTAAAATAAATAATACATCTTATTATACATATTATATGATTATTAAAACACAAAAAAAAATTTTGAAAATGTGATGATAATGCTTAATTGACTTGTAAAACATGTTTTAAATTTTTTATTGAGAGAAGTGCAAAAATCATCCCTGTGGTATGTCGAAAAATCGAATTACATCCTTCGTTAACTTTTTGGACAACAGCCATCCCTCCGTTAGTGCGCGGGGCACAATACATCCCTCATGGACTAACGGTGCAAATGTTATCTCGTTAAAAATTAACAAAGTTTAAAAGAGATGGTATTCTTGTCTTTTTCCTTTCCCAGGGATGTATTGTGAACCTTATCATAAATAGTTTCAAAAAAAAAATTTATTTTTGAAAAAAAATTATTTTCAGAAATAAGTTTTATTTTCTCGAAAAAAAATTTATTTTTGAAAAAAAAATTATTTTCGGAAAAAAAAGTTTTATTTTCTAAAAAATAAGTTTTATTTTAGAAAAAAAAAGTTTTATTTTCGAAAAAATATGTTTTATTTTCGGAAAAAAAAGTTTTATTTTTCGAAAATAAAACTTACTTTTTAGAAAATAAAACTTTTTTCCGAAAATAAAACATATTTTTTCGAAAATAATTTTTTTTTTTCGAAAATAAAACTTTTTTTTCGAAAATAAAACTTATTTTTTAGAAAATAAAACTTTTTTTTCCGAAAATAAATTTTTTTTCGAGAAAATAAAACTTATTTTTTCTGAAAATAATTTTTTTTTTATAAAATAAATTTTTTTTTGAAACTATTTATGATAAGATTCACAATACATCCCTGGGAAAGGAAAAAGACAAGAATACCCTCTCTTTTAGATTTTGTTAATTTTTAACGAGAAAACATTTGCACTGTTAGTCCATGAGGGATGTATTGTGCCCCGCGCACTAACGGAAGGATGGTTGTTGTCCAAAAAGTTAACGAAGAATGTAATTCGATTTTTCGACATACCACAAGGATGATTTTTGCACTTCTCTCTTTTTTATTACTTAAAAATTTATTCATGAAAGAGTGCATAAGATGATTTGCAAACAATGCTTAATTGACTTATACAATATATTTTATAATTTGTACCACTTAGAAATATAATGAAAAAAAAATGAATAAAATGTTTTATAAGATTAATATGATATGATAAGCATGTAAAGTTTGACAAAATATTAGTGTACCAAAATGCAAAAGTTCCAAAAACAAGGACCACAATACAAACTTCAAATCACCACTCACCTACTCACCATATATCCACCAAACTCACAATAACCCCATCTCAAAAAATGGGGTTTCAAACACTCAGACCAACAAAAAAAAAAGGCTCCGGCAGCTAGTGAGATCATGTTTTTTTTACTGGTTTTTTTGCTTCTCACTCGCCACAACATGACCCGATCACGTCGGGACATATCGAGCCAATGATTTCACCCTTTTTTTTTCACAAAAAAACCAAGCATGCATGTGGATCGAACACAAAGCGACCTTTCTTCTTTCTATTTCATTTCATTTCATTTCATTACACTTGTGGACTGTGGGATTAATGTTGTTTATGGGTTTTAGATAAATAAAGAGGCTGTGATGATTTTTATAAAAGTATTTGGTCTGAGTGTTGGATTGGAAACGGTGAATTCGGCTCGTATCTTGGCGGGGCGATCCGGTTGGATCTGCAGCCATGGCGTGACTGACCCGTTTTCTGATCCGTATTATAGATCTGAGCCTTGGATGTTAATATTTGTTTTTTTTTATTAACTATTTTCCATTTGATTTTTTGTATTTTGGCTTTTCCTTTTCTAAGTAGACCAGAATGTTTTAAATATAGCCTTATTTACGGTAGAGACCCTTGAGTCTTTGTCCACCAGAGACCCCTTTAAAATAACTTTACGAAAATGACTCTCTTTTCCGCGCCACTTTTGAAGCGGACCGAAATACTAACACGTGTCAACTTCTTGTTGAACCAAAAAAAAAAAAAAAAAAAAAGTTCTCCGCTCTATTTACCAAGCGGAGCATGATTTTTTAATAATTGTCCGCTTTTTTCATAAATTTATTTCCATTATTAAAAGTTGTCCGCTCCATATTCTAAGCGGAGAACATTTTTTTGTGGGACCCATCCTTTTTTTCCGTTTTTTCCCTTTATTATTTCTTATCATTTTTTTAATAACTTCATTATATGGTCAATTATGCGACATTATATTTGTTGTTTAAAAATTTAACCACTAGGTATTAGGTAAGGTAATCTAGTACCTAACTAATTATGAATACAGTTTTTGAAAGTTAACATCATTTCGTTTGAAATGGTCAATCTGTCGCATTAAACACGTAACAAATATTGACATCTATTTGATACTGTAACAAATGAGGTGTGTAAAAAATATGTATAATAGCTTAGATACAATTGAAGATAGAAAGTATAATCTAAAAAAAAAAGCGCTAAAAAGCCGCAACCCAATAACAAAAATTTGTTGAACAAAAAAAGTATAATAGATACAGTTGCAGAAACCATCAAACAACAACATCGTTAAACAACTTTTACACATTCATAAAGAGTTCAAAAGTTGGTGCTACACCAATATATAAATGTTTCAAAAACTCTCAAACACACTTTAACACATCATATCTTGCAAATACTAGCTCTATTCATGTCCATTTTTTGTACGTTTCAAAGCCCTCGTCGTGAAGAGCGAAAACCATCAAATAACAACATTGTTAAACAACTTACAAATATGTAAAATCACTCCATAAGTGGACGATAAACTACCTGATAAACAAGGGAAAAGAAAAAAAAAACAAAAAAAAATGATAAGAAATAATAAAGGAAAAAGAAACGGACAAAAAAAAGATGGGTCCCACAAAAAAATGTTCTCCGCTTAGAATATGGAGCGGGCAACTTTTAATAATGGAAATAAATTTATGACTAAAGCTGACAATTATTAAAAAAATCATGCTCCACTTGGTAAATGGAGCGGGGAACTTTTTCCTCTTTTTTTTTGGTTCAACAAGAAGTTGACATCGTGTTAGTATTTTGTCCGCTTCAAAAGTGACGCGGAGAACAGGGTCATTTCTGTAAAGTTATTTTTAAGGGGTCTCTGGTGGACAAAGACCCTTGGAAAGGGTCTCTGCCGTAAATAACGCTTGAATGTATGTTTCTTATTTTCTTTTTATCTCTTGCGGAAGTAGAATAGACCATTTTGAAAAGATAAAAATGTTCTCTAACTTTTAAAATTCCGTGTTGTTCTTCAAATTTCTAGAAAAATAATAAAAGAGTTTGATTAGGGTGGTAATTCGGGTTCAGGTTATCGTGTTTTGGTTTTGAAGTTAGCGGGTCAGAAAATCCCAACCTAAATCTGACCTATTTAAATAATTGAGTCAAAAATGTTAATCCTAATCGGTTTACATATAACCTGAATCTAACCCATGTAACCCATATATATATATTTGGATTGACGCTAAATAGGTTATTGAATAGGTTAAAAGGGTTTTGGGTTAACCAATTTAACAAGTTTTATACACAAAACTTGGAACATTACATGTGTTAAACATGTTAAATGAGTTTACGGTTCGATCCGTTAACCTACTTAACAAGTATAATAAAATATTAATAATTTTTAATATAAGAAAATAATCTTAAGCGAATTGGTAGGTCGACACATTTAATTTTTTTATAACCCAAACTGTTAAAATGATTAGACCTAATATGCTAACCCAGTTAAACCTGGGGGACTTATTTTGTGTTGTTTGTTTCTTTCAGTTATGCACTGGACATCATGTGATACAAGCTTTGGATGCCAGGGACTTAGCTGTCATTGTTTGATACTTCTATTGGACTCAAGCCCATATAGAAGCCCACCAGCCAACGACTAGTATAGCCCACTCACTTTGCTTATCTAGGGGGAGCGTGTCTTTATTGTTATTATCGCTCATTCCATAAGTGTGTGAAAACACACATACTCTCTCTCTGTTCTTGATCTCTATAACCCTTGTTAATTTTCTTTTCTTTGTTGTTTGATTTGTAAGACTATTATCATGTAGATAATAAGGATGCACGTGATTAGCACTAGTAGCCTTTTATTGTTTTCTTAATCTGCTTCATTTGATCAAATCTTGTTTTAATCTATGAAAAGTATTTTCGGAACTCTTGAATCATGTTTTTCTACATGGTATCAGAGCCAGATTTATAAAAATCGTTGAAAAACTTTTTTAGGGTTTGATAAAATTAGGGGTTTTTCTTTATACATACTTTTTTTGGATAGATCTGCTATTGAGATAGCTGGATCTGTTACTATTACTTCTGGATCTTCAGTTTTGGTACCTTAATTGTTTTTTGAAAAAAATTAGTGTTTCGGAGATCTGATTCTTCTTGGCATTCTTGTTTCTAATTCATCATATTGGCTCTTCGTTCGTTCTATTTAAGTGATTTTCTCTAATTTTCCTTGAGAAAAAAATTAGGGTTTCACTTTATTGGAAGATTGATTAATTTGGTGGTGGTTACTGTGGTGTTTTGCTTGATTCGTTCGTTGATTTGTTCGATTGGGTCATTTTCCCTAATTTTTCCCGAGAAGAAAAATTAGGGTTTGTGGCTAGGAGGTTATGTTATTCCCTAGACTAAGTGAATCTAGGAACAACAGTTTGTTTGTGCTTGTTGGGCTCACTGTAACACCTCTTATACTCTCTCTTTTGATTGCTAAGTGCTTTTTTGTGTTTTTTGTCTATTCTTATTTTTTGGGTTGGTTGTCTTTACTTTCTCACTCTGTATATTGGATCCTCACTCATTGTCTTGCCCTTGACCTGCCACCCTTGAGTGGTTTGTGTAGAAAATAGAAGGGGGGAGGGGGGGGGGGGGGAGGGGGGGTTGAATAATTTCTTACAGTTACTTGTTAAAGATTGGTTTCTAAAAATCCTTTTCAAAAACTTAGGCTTGAGTATTTATGTGAAACCTTCTTATAAACAATATGAACAAGTTATAGTGCAACTAAACTAATAATCACAAGTATAAAGAATAATGAATGTAAAGAGATAAGGGAAGGAAAGATCAAACCAAACACCAAGGATTTATAGTGGTTCGGCAACGAAGCTCACTCCTCGTTCCTACTCCACTCCTCGAGTACTCCTTACTCTAGAGTTCACTAATCAGCAAGCTCCTTAAGGTGGAGAAACTGTACACAACGGCGCTTAACCAATTTCCGACTCTAAGCTAAAATTCGAGCCCTAATCTTAGCTAGGACCAATCTACACCAATATACTTGAAGGACCAAGTATTAACCTTAATACATACACAACTTCCAAATAGACACAACTACTTGGATCTTCACAACAATGACATAACAATGAATAAATAAGTTTGGTTCTTCAATGGATCTTTGAGGTAGACACAACACTTCAAGGATGATAGTGTTCTTCTCTTTGCACTTTGAGAGGAAAAGATGGGAGGGGAAAGATTCACTTCTAAACAAATAGTAACCAAACAAGTGATCAAGGATTTGAGTGATTTAAGAAGTATGAAAGAATCTGAAAATATATGTGCAAAAGAGGTGAATTGAAAGTCTGAGAATGGTCCACTATTTATAAGACAAACATCCAACGGCTATATCTACCCGCGGTTCCTTATTAGAGCTCGCGGTTCCTTATCGATAAGGAACCGCTATAGGTGCTAAGGAACCGCCTGCATAGACTCCGCTCCCTTTTGTCTTTTAGTGGATTGGTTCGAATCTGGGGATTAAAGTATCCTGAAAGGATATTCCAAACCAAGATAGAATATGCCATTTTCAAATTTCAAATTTTCAAATAATTAATTTATTAAAACATTTTCTTAAAAAGAAAGTTTAATAAAAAAACTTGTCACACTTAAAAAAAGTGAGTTTTAAGAAATGATTAAATCCTTAATCACTTAATTAGGATGAGTACTTGTTTGTTCATACTGTTAATGCAATAATTCCTAAAAACGTTACTTGCATGTTTCGGTCTCGCTTAGTTTTGATTACGACAATATGTAAAAACAAGCATTTACGAAAACAACGAAAAACGAATTCTTGAGTTCAAGTATTTTTCATTTTACCCATTTTCACTTAAGGTATGGATAAACAAGTACTAACCTTAATCAAGTGATCAAGTGATTTAATCTTTTCTTAAAAATCACTTTTTTATTAAGTGTGACAAGTTTTTATTAAACTTTATTTTTAAGAAAATGTTTTATTAAATTAATTATTTGAAAATTTGAAAATGGCATATTCTTATTTGGTTAGGAATATTCCATCAGGATATTTTTTTAAACCTGATATGACCTCCACCACTAAAGGACAAAAAGGGAGCGGAGTCTAGTCCAGCGGTACCTTAGCTCCTAGGCGGTTCCTTATCGATAAGGTACCGCGGGCTAAGATAAGGTACCGCGGGCAGATATAGCCGTTGGCCCTTTGTCCTATAAATAGTGGACCATTCTCAGCTTTTCAATTCACCTCTTTTGCACATCTATTTCCAGATTCAAACACTCTTCTTTAATCACTCAAATCTTTGATCATTTGTTTGATTACTACTTGTTTAAGAAGTGAATCTTGTTCTTCCATCCCTTTCTCTCCAAGTGAAAAGAGAAGAACACTATCCTTGTGAAGTGTTGAGTCCACCACCAAAGATCCATTGAAGATCTAATTTTATACATTTATAGTTGTGTCATAGTTATGAAGATCCAAGTAGTTGTGTCTATTTGGAAGTTGTGTATGTACTAAGTATAGTTGTGTAGATTGGTCCTAGCTACGATTATGGCTCGACTTTTAGCTTAGAGTCGGAAATTGGTTAAGCGACGTGTACGGTTTTCTCCACCATAAGGAGCTTTTTGTGTAGTGAACTCTCGAGTAAGGAGTACTCGAGGAGTGGAGTAGGAACGATGAGTGAGCTTCGTTGCCGAACCACTATAAATCCTTGGTGTTCGGTTTGATCTTTCTTTACCCTTAACTCTTTACATTCTTTATTCTTTGTGCATATATATTTGTTAGTATTAGCTTAGTTACACTATCATTTTTCATATTGTGCATAAGAAGATTTCACACATTTCCTCAAGTCTAAGTTTTTGAAAAAGGATTTTTGAAAACCACCTTTTAACAAGTAAATTATAAGAAACTATTCAACCCCCCCCCCCCCCTTTTCTAGTTTCTACAATTGGTATCAGAGAGTGGTTGCTCAAGAGTTTTTAAAGTATATTGTATTTTAAAACTTGAATCGATCTATGGATTCCAACAAATACCTAGAAGGGCAATCTATGCAAAGACCACCACTTTTTGAAAGTGATAGTTTTATTTATTGGAAAAATAGATTTGAAACTTATGTGAAATCAAAAGATTTAGATCTTTGGCATGTTATTACCAATGGTGATTTTTTACCCAATCAATTTAATGAAGTTTCTAAAACAAAAGAATTGGTCACTTTTGACAAAGCTAATGACGATACTAAAAAGAAACTTTCAAAAAATAATGAGGCTAAAATGGTGATTTATAATGCTTTGCCTAAGAAAGAGTATGAAAGAATTTTTATGTGTGAAACCGCTAAAGATATTTGGAACACTCTTTTAGTAACCCACCAAGGTAATAGCCAAGTCAAAGAAAGCAAAAATCGATCTTCTTGTCCAACAATATGAACAATTTATCATCTTAGAAGATGAAACTATTGATAGTGCATTTGCTAGGTTTAACATCATTATTACTAGTCTAAAAGCACTTGATGAAGGTTTTTCTAGCAAGAACAATGTTAGGAAGTTTCTAAGGGCTTTACATCCAAAGTGGAGAGCAAAAGTCATGGCGATTGAAGAATCGAAAGATCTCTCAACTTTATCACTCGATGAACTCATAGGCAACTTGAAGGTTCATGAGATGATAATTTTGAAGGACTCGGAATTAGTGAGAACCAAGAGTGAAAGGAAATCTCTTGCACTTAAAGCCAAGAAGGCACAAAGTGACCATGATAGTTCCTCGGAAAGCGAGACGAGGAGTATGCATTGGCGGTGAGAGATTTCAAGAAGTTCTTCAAGAGACGAGGTCAACACGTTAGGCAACCCAACAATGACAAGAAACCATTCTCAAAGAATCGGTTTGCCAAGAACGAAAAAGGTGATAGGAATTGCTTTAGATGTGGTGATCCAAATCACTTCATTGGTGATTGTCCAAAGCCTGCTCGCGATAAGAACCACACGGCGTTCGTTAGTGGCGCTTGGAGCGATAGCGGTGAAGATGATGATGACAACCCCAAAGAGGAGAAATGTCTTATGGCTCACACTTCTAAAGAGGTACATTCCGAAACCGAATATTATAGTTATGATAGCTCCACTTTTGATGATATTGAATTTGAAGGCAAATATGATAGTTTACACAAACTTAGTCTTAAATTCATAGAAAAGAATAAAACCTTAAAATCAACCAAAACTAAGCTTGAAAATGAGATCAATGAACTTAGGGAGAAAATGGCAATACTTGAGAAAAATAAAGAAGTGGATTTAGGTTGCTTAAGTTGTGAGAAACTTAGATTAGAGAATGAAGATCTCAAGAGCATCTCCATTAGATTGGAAAAGTTCATGAAAGGTACTAGTGCTCTTGATGATATGTTAAACAAACAAGTTCATTCTAAGGAAAGACTTGGTCTAGGTTTTAACTCAAATGAAGCCTCAACTAGTGAACCTAAACAAGTCAGATTTTCACAAAAATCACCCACTGTACGCGGTCTCACATTGTATGGGGCGGTTCCTTATCACTATGGAACCGCCGCCATAGTTAAGGAACCGCGGCCAGAGGATGATTTTGGTGAAAATTCTGAACTTTCTGAAAAGTCTAAGTTAGATGAAAAACCAAAGCATCTTATTGTTAATAAAGTAAAATTACCCATACTTGACAACAATACTATTGATAAGTTCTACAAGCCATTAAGTAAACCTCTCATGGGAAATAGAAGTTTATCAAGACCATCTTCTACTCCACCTAGAATACGGAATGAGTCTAAGCCTAGAAGTAGAACGACAACGCCTAGAAGAGATAATCAAAACAATTCACGATCTAGAAGTAAAACCCCAACACCTAGAAGAAATGATCATAACTCTAAACCTAGATCAAATACACCCAGGAGAAATAACGAACAACAAAATGGTTATATGAATTACTATCCTCCTCCATTTTGTTCTCCATGGGGAACCCCTCCTTCATTCATGCATCTCAACCAAATGCAAGGGATGTTTGGAACTAACAATTTTGGACCCATGAGATATTGGGGACCAAATGTTTGATCTTGTGTGTTGTTACCTAGATATGCTTGGGAATTGATTTGGAGCCCGACGAGTGGATTAAGGATAGTGGATGTTCTAAACACATGATGGGTAATCGAAGTTTGTTCTCGCATTACAAAGCATATGATGGAGGTAACGTCACATTCGCTAGTAGTCTACGTGGTAATATCATTGGCAAAGGTACGGTTTCTCTTGACTCCATGACCATTAAAAATGTTGAGCACGTATATAACTTAGGGTTTCACCTTTTAAGTATAGGTCAAATTTGTGATAATAAGTGTAAGGTCATCTTTTCGGAACATGACAGTGAAATCGTTAAAGATGGAAAGGTCATTGGAAAAGGTATTAGAAAGCATGGGCTTTATGTTATGAAGGTCAATAAGAAGTCAAAAGACAACATATTTCTTGCGACTATAGATGATAGTTCTACTCTTTGGCATAGGAAATTAGGTCACGCTAATATGCGTTTAATTCAATCTTTAGTCTCTAAAGAGTTGGTAAGACACCTCCCCAAGATTAAGTTTGATAGTCACTTTTGTGATGCTTGCAAAGTTGGAAATCAAGTTCACTCAAGTCACAAAGCCAAGAATTTGGTTTCGACCTCTCGGTGCTTAAAGCTCCTACATATGGATCTTTTTGGACCTTCCGCCATACGGAGTTATGGAGGTAACATTTATACCCTAGTTATAGTTGATGACTATTCTAGAATCAGTTGGACTAGATTTTTGGCATCTAAGAATGAAGCTTTCGATCACTTCGAAATCTTTAGTCAAAGAATTTAAAATCAACTAGGATGTTCAATTGTCTCTATTAGGACGGATCATGGTAGGGAATTTGATAATGAAGTACAATTTGGTGCCTTTTGTGAAGCTCATGGTATTACCCATAACTTCTCGGCTCCTCGCACTCCACAATCAAATGGGGTAGTTGAAAGGAAGAATAGGACTCTCCAAGAGATGAGTAGGACGATGTTAAACGAGCAATCTTTGCCTCAAAAGTTTTGGTGCAATGCCGTGGACACATCGACTTATATTCTGAACCGAATTCTTATTCGACCTTTCCTAGGAAAGACCCCCTATGAGATTCTTAAAGGTAAGAAACCCTCATTGGAATAATTTAGGGTGTTTGGAAGAAAGTGCTTTATCCTCAACACCAAAGACTACCTTACCAAGTTTGACCCAAAGTCTTGCGAAGGTATCCTTTTAGGTTATTTCCAAACTAGCAAAGCCTACATAGTCCTAAATAGAACCTCGGGGGTTATTGAAGAATCACTCAACATAACCTTTGATGAAACCCCTCCTTCACCCAAGACACCACCATTGGTTGATGATGACTTGGATGAATTAGAAGTAGTTAAAGCCAAAGAGGTTAGAAAAATAGATGTTGAAGACCTTAGTGTTGAAAAGGAAGTAAACATTAAGGAATCTAGGGATCATACTCTCAATAATGTCATTGGTGACTTAAATCAAAGGACCCTAAGATCTCAAGTCCAAAACCAAAGCAACTTCTTTTGTTTTGTCTCCTTGATTGAACCAAAGAATGTTAAAGAAGCTTTGACGGATGAGAGTTGGGTCATTGCGATGCAAGAAGAATTGAATCAATTCGTTGCCAATGATGTTTGGGAACTTGTTCCTCCAACTAGAAGTTCTACCATTATAGGAACCAAATGGGTATTTAGGAATAAGTTAGATGAGAATGGAGTTGTGTCTCGTAACAAGGCTAGACTTGTAGCTCAAGGCTATAATCAACAAGAAGGGATTGATTATGACAAGACATATGCACCGGTAGCTAGATTAGAATCCATTAGAATCCTTTTAGCCTACGCTTGTGCCTTAGATTTTAAGCTTCAACAAATGGATGTAAAGAGTGCATTTCTTAACGGTTTGATCAATGAGGAGGTATATGTGGCTCAACCTCCCGCTTCATTGATTTTGAGAAACCGGATCATGTTTACAAGCTTAAGAAGGCACTTTATGGTCTCAAACAAGCACCCAAAGCTTGGTATGATAGACTTAAAGAGTTTCTTGTTAAACATGAGTATATCATGGGAATGGTAGACAATACACTCTTTACAAAGAAGAAAGGTCCTCACCTCATAATCGTACAAATATATGTTGATGACATTATATTTGGCTCAACTTGTCAAGAATTGTGTGATGACTTTGCCAAAATCATGCATGATGAGTTTGAAATGAGTATGATGGGAGAACTTAACTTCTTTTTAGGACTCCAAATTAAACAAATGGACGATGGTATTTTCTTTAGTCAATCTAAGTACGCTAAAGAAATGCTAAAGAAATTTGGATTAGAAGAATCTAGACCAATGAAGACCCCAATGGCCTCGGATACTAAACTCACCGTAGATGATGATTGTGAGTCGGTGGACAACACCAAATATAGAGGTATGATTGGTAGTTTGTTGTACCTAACGGCAAGTCGACCGGATATCATGTTTAGTGTTTGCCTTTGTGCTCGCTTCCAAGAGGCTCCCAAAACCTCTCACCTTGAAGCGGTTAAGCGTATCTTCCGATACATTAAAGGCACTATACATTTAATATTATGGTATCCTAAAGGGACCGGCGTAGAAACCATTGTCTACGTGGACTAGGATCATGCGGGAGACTATGTGGACCGGAAAAGCACTAGTGGAGTTTGTACCTTCATGGGTTGTTGTTTAACTTCTTGGTTCTCCAAGAAACAAACCGCTCTTGCAATATCCACCACGGAAGCCGAGTATGTGAGTGCCGGAAAAGCATGCCAACAAGCTCTATGGATGAAGCAAGCGCTTGTTGATTACGGGATTTCTCTTGATGATGTTCCCATCATGTGCGATAATAAAGGCGGTATAGACCTAAGCAACAATCCCGTGCAACATTCGCGAACCAAACACATAGAAATTAGACACCATTTCCTTAGGGATAATGTTCAAAAGGGGATCATTTCAATTGAGAATGTACCCTCCGAGGACAACTTAGCCGACATCTTCACTAAGCCACTTAAGAGGGAACCTTTTAATTACTTGCGTCTAGGTCTAGGATTAATGGAACATCTTCCTTAATTTCTTTTCTTTTTGTGTGATTTCTTTTACCACTTTGAGTCATTGAGTCTTCCAAACTCTTTTTGAAAAACCCTCTCTTCTCCTTTTCAAAATTCTCAAAGTCTCTTTCGAAAATGGTTGAGAAATACGTTTGACATTGTTAATTCAATATAAAAATGATTTTTCATAGATTCTCGCTATTAATCTAGAGCTTACATAATTCATATGTATGATTCTCTCAAACATAGCAAGAACAAGATAGAATCATAGAGGATCATTGTGTCGTGACTTAAGGTCTTGTCTTACACACCTCCTACATCGATTTTTTTAATCCATGTATTTTGGTCATATCCCTATTTGGTAAGTTTGCATATGTCTTCTTTGTCTATCTTTGCTTTTAAGCATATCCCTATGATAAGTTAGACTAGAAAAATAAGATTTGCTGAAAAATCTTCCTCAAAACACCAAACACTGCCTCTGCAGGCGGTTCTATATGTGAACCGCGATACCTTATTGATAAGGTACCGCCAGCCTAGACAAGGAACCGCCTACAGTGCCTTCCTTTTTCGGGTTTTTGTCTGAAACTCCAGATTTGCTTCAACATTTTTGAGAATCTTTGTTTCAAACCCTTTGACCACCCCAAAAATACCCTAAGCCTTCCCTATTTAAACCATAAGCATTTTGCATTACTTCACATCCCAAAATGTCTTATTCTCCAAATGAAAGCCTTGAATCTCCTCCATTTTCTCCAATTGCTTTCAATCCCAACTCACCTAAAAACCATTACAATCCAAACCCACCCAAGACACTCTTAATCACATCTCTCCTACCAAGAATGTTGATTGTGGAACTTCTTTGCTTCCACCACCACCCTTTAGTGTTCTTCCTCCTTCTCATGATAATGTCATGCACCATGGAACATATTTTCATTGTTGTCAATATCAACATCTTGCTATGGCACACATCTATGAGGAGTTGAGCTACATCAAGAGTCTCTTAATCAAGCCTCCTGTTCACTATGATTATGAGATCTCCAACAAGCCACCACCACCACCCTCTGCCATTACCTTGTATTTCATATAAGCATTGGTTGCTTATCCACAAGACACCAAATTCAAGCAAATCTTAGAATTCTAGAATAACTAGGATTAGATTTATGCTTTTGGCTTGTTTCTTTTTCCATACATCTTTATATGATATTTTTTTAGTAATAACCTATCTTGGATCTTTGTCTTTTTGTTTACTTCTCTTTTATTTTGTGACCTATTGCTATATATTGTTGGTTGTTTCTTTTGTTCAACTAACCCTTCTATGTAGCTTGTCACCATATCTCGATTCCTCGGTGCCCCAAGCTAGGGGGAGTAAGCACCAAGGGGGAGTCTTTGCAAAGTCCGTCTCTTCAACACCGACTTGTGCAACCTTTTTTCTTCAAAAAAGGGGGAGAAATGAATAAACTCGTCTTCGAAAATCTTGTTTTTTATGTGATTGAGTTTATGTATTGTCGGGATCAAAAAGGGGGAGATTGTTAATGCAATAATGCCTAAAAACGTTACTTGCATGTTTCGGTCTCGCTTAGTTTTGATTACGACAATATGTAAAAACAAGCATTTACGAAAACAACGAAAAACGAATTCTTGAGTTCAAGTATTTTTCATTTTACCCATTTTCACTTAAGGTATGGATAAACAAGTACTAACCTTAATCAAGTGATCAAGTGATTTAATCTTTTCTTAAAACTCACTTTTTATTAAGTGTGAAAAGTTTTTATTAAACTTTCTTTTTAAGAAAATGTTTTATTAAATTAATTATTTGAAAATTTGAAAATGGCATATTCTTATTTGGTTAGGAATATTCCATAAGGATATTTTTTAAACCAGATATGACCTCCACCACTAAAGGACAAAAAGGGAGCGGAGTCTAGTCCAGCGGTACCTTAGCTCCTAGGCGGTTCCTTATCGATAAGGTACCACAGGCTAAGATAAGGTACCGCCGGCAGATATAGCCGTTGGCCCTTTGTCCTATAAATAGTGGACCATTCTTAGCTTTTCAATTCACCTCTTTTGCACATCTATTTCCAGATTCAAATACTCTTCTTTAATCACTCAAATCTTTGATCATTTGTTTGATTACTACTTGTTTAAGAAGTGAATCTTGTTCTTCCATCCCTTTCTCTCCAAGTGCAAAGAGAAGAACACTATCCTTGTGAAGTGTTGAGTCTACCACCAAAGATCCATTGAAGATCTAATTTTATACATTTATAGTTGTGTCATAGTTGTGAAGATCCAAGTAGTTGTGTCTATTTAGAAGTTGTGTATGTACTAAGTATAGTTGTGTAGATTGGTCCTAGCTACGATTAGGGCTCGACTTTTAGCTTAGAGTCGGAAATTGGTTAAGCGACGTGTACGGTTTTCTCCACCATAAGGATCTTGTTGTGTAGTGAACTCTCAAGTAAGGAGTACTCGAGGAGTGGAGTAGGCATCATTGCATTAACAATCACCCCCTTTTGATTCCGACAATACATAAACTGAATCACCTAATAAAACAAGATTTTCGAAAACGAGTTTATATCATTTCTCGCCCTTTGTCGAAGCAAAAAGGTTGCATAAGTCTTTGAGAAGAAAAGAACCAGACTTTGCAAATACTCCCCCTTGGTGCTTACTCCCCCTTGCTTGGGGCACCAAGGAATCGATATATGGTGACAAGCTACATAGAAGGGTTAGTAGTAGAGAAGAGACACCCAACAAGATATAGCAAAGGTCACAAAAAAAGAGAAGAAACAAAAGATCCAAGATAAGTCATGTTAAAAGGAAACATGATCAAAGATACAAGGAAATAAATCATACAAAGATGTATGAAAAGCAACCAATGCATAAAAGAAACAAGCCAAAAGAAAAGCATAAGTCTAATCCTAGTTAAGCTAGAACTCTAAGATTTGCTTGAACTAGATGTCTTGAAGATAAGCAAACAATGCTTAGATAAAAGACAAGGTAGTGGCGGAACGAGGTGGTGGTGGCTTGGTAGAGATCTCATAGTCATAGTGAAGAGGAGGTTTGACTAAGAGACTCTTGATGTAATTCAACTCTTCATAGATATGAGCCATAGCAAGATGTTGATATTGACAACAATGACAATATGTTCCATGATGCATGACATTATCATGTGAAGGTGGAAAAACACTAAAAGCTAGTGGTGGAAGATAAGAAATTCCACAATCAACATTCTTAAAAGAAGAAGAGATGTGATTTTGAGTGTTCTTGGGTGAATTGGGATTGAAAGCAATTGGAGAAAATGGAGGAGAATCAAAGCTTTCATTTGGGTAATAAGACATTTTGATTTGAGGAAGGATTTAAAATGCTTAAGGTTAAATAGAGAAAGCCCAAGATATTTTAGGGGTGGTCAAAGGTTTGAAACAAAGATTCCAAAAAGTGTTGGAACAAATTTGGAGTTTTAGGAATACCCGAAAATGAAAGTTACTGGGCGCGGTTCTTTATCTCCACAGGTGGTTCCTTATCATTAGGGAACCGCGGTTTCAATATAGAACCGCCCACAGTGGGTTAAATTTGGTGACGAGGGAGGATTTTCCAATTCAGCAAATCCTATTTTTCTAGTCTAGCTAATCATGGAGATATGCTTAGAATCAAAGATAGACAAAGAAAACACATTAGAACTCACCAAACAAGGTTTTGACCAAAATACATGGATTTTAAAGAAAATCGATGTAGGAGGTGTGTAGAACTAGACACAAAGTCATGACACAATGATCCTCCATAGTTCTCTTTTGTTCTTGCTATATTTGAGAGATCCATACATATGAATTATGTAAGCTCCTTATGAATAGCAAGAAGCTAAGAAAAACGTTTTTAGATTGAATTAACAATGCAAAAACATTTCTCGACCATTTTCGAAAGAACTTATAGAATTTTGAAAAATATAAGAGAATATTTTCATAAAGAGTTTGCGATACCCAAAAGCTCAAAGAAGAAAAGACACAAAAGAGAAAAAGACTCGATTAATTAAAATGCACAATTAAGGAATATGTTTCATTAAACCTAGACCTAGACGCAAGTAATTAAAAGGTTCCCTCTTAAGTGGCTTAGTGAAGATGTCGACTAAGTTTTCTACCGAGGGTACCTTCTTAATCGAAATGTTCCCCTTTTAAACATTATCCCTAAGAAAATGGTGGCGAATCTCTATGTGCTTAGTTCGCGAATGTTGCACGAGATTCTTTCTAAGGTCTATTGCACCCTTGTTGTCGCACATGATGGGAACATCATCAAGAGAAATCCCGTAATCAACAAGCGCTTACTTCATCCATAGAGCTTGTTGACAAGCTTTACCGGCACTCACATACTCGGATTTCGTGGTGGATATAACAAGAGCGGTTTGTTTCTTGGAGAACCAATAAGTTAAACACCATGAAGGTACAAACTCCACTAGTGATTTTCCGGTCCACATAGTCTCCCGCATGATCTGAGTCCGCATAGACAATGGTTTCTACGCCGGTCCTTTTAGGATACCATAATCCTAAATGTATAGTGCCCTTAATGTATCAGAAGATACGCTTAACCGCTTCAAGGGTGAGAGTTTTGGGAGCCTCTTGGAAGCGAGCACAAAGGCAAACACTAAACATGATATCCGGTCGACCTGTCGTTAGGTACAACAAACTACCAATCATACCTCTATATTTGGTGTTGTCTACCGACGCACAATCATCATCTACGGTGAGTTTAGTATCCGAGGCCATAGGGGTCTTCATTGGTCTAGAGTCTTTTAATCCAAATTTCTTTAGCATTTCTTTAACATACTTGGATTGATTAAAGAAAATACCATCGTCCATTTGTTTAATTTGGAGTCCTAAAAAGAAGTTAAGTTCTCCCATCATACTCATTTCAAACTCGTCATGCATGATTTTGGCAAAGTAATCACACAATGATTGACAAGTTGAACCAAATATAATGTCATCAACATATATTTGTACGATAATGAGGTGAGAACCTTTCTTCTTTGTAAAGAGTGTATTGTCTACCATCCCCATGGTATACTCATGTTTTACAAGAAACGCTTTAAGTGTATCATACCAAGCTTTGGGTGCTTGTTTGAGACCATAAAGAGCTTTCTTAAGCTTGTAAACATGATCTGGTTTCTCAAAATCAATAAAGCCGAGAGGATGATCCACATATACTTCCTCATTGATCAAATCGTTAAGAAATGCACTCTTTACAGCCATTTGTTGAAGCTTAAAGTCTAAGGCACAAGCGTAAGCTAGAAGGATTCTAATGGATTCTA
This sequence comes from Glebionis coronaria, assembly GCA_025667525.1. Taxonomy (NCBI): domain Eukaryota; kingdom Viridiplantae; phylum Streptophyta; class Magnoliopsida; order Asterales; family Asteraceae; genus Glebionis; species Glebionis coronaria. The sequence goes on from CM046874.1 coordinate 685,939,304, forward strand.
ATCTTGCTACGGGTGCGTATGTCTCGTCATAATCAATACCTTCTTGTTGATTATAGCCTTGAGCTACAAGTCTAGCCTTGTTACGAGACACAACACCATTCTCGTCTAACTTATTCCTATATACCCATTTGGTTCCTATGATGGTCAAACTTCTAGGTGGAGGAACAAGTTCCCAAACGTCATTAGCAATGAATTGATTCAATTCTTCTTGCATAGAGATGACCCAACTCTCATTCATCAAAGCTTCTTTAACATTCTTTAGTTCAATCAAGGAGACAACACAAAAGAAGTTACTTTGATTTTGGACTTGAGATCTTAGGGTCCTTTGATTTAATTCGCCTATGACGTTAGCGAGAGCATGATCCTTTGACTCCTTAATGTTTACTCCCTTTTCAACACTAAGGTCTTCAACTCCTATGTTTCTAACATCTTTGGCATTAACTATGTCTATTTCATCCAAGTCATCATCTACCAAAGGTGGTGTCTTAGATGAAGGAGGGGTTTCATCAAATGTCACGTTAAGTGATTCTTCAATTACATCCGAGGTTCTATTGAGGACTATGTAGGCTTTGCTTGTTTGAGAAAAACCTAAAAACATACCTTCGTAAGACTTTGGGTCAAACTTAGTAAGGTAATATTTGGTGTTGAGAATGAAGCACTTGATTCAAAACACCCTAAAGTATTCCAATGAGGGATTCTTACCTTTAATAATCTCATAGGGGGTCATTCCTAGAAAAGGTCGAATAAGAATTCAGTTGAGAATTTAGGTCGATGTGTCCACGGCATTGCACCAAAATTTTTAAGGCAAAGATTGCTCATTTAACATCATCCTATTCATCTCTTGGATGGTCCTATTCTTCCTTTCAACTACCCCATTTGATTGTAGAGTGCGAGGAGCCGAGAAGTTATGGGTAATACCATGAGCTTCAAAAAAGGCACCGAATTGCACTTCATTATCAAATTCCCTACCATGATCCGTCCTAATAGAGACAATTGAACATCCTAGTTGATTTTGAATTCTTCGACTAAAGGTTTTGAAGTGGTCGAAAGCTTCATTCTCATACGCCAAAAATCTAGTCCAAGTGAATCTAGGGTAGTCGTCAACTATAACAAGGGTATAAAGGTTACCTCTATAACTCCGTATGGCGGAAGGTCCAAAGAGATCCATATGTAGGAGCTCTAAGCACCGAGAGGTCGAAACCAAATTCTTGGCTTTGTGACTTGAGTGAACTTGCTTCCCAATTTTGCAAGCATCGCAAAAGTGACTATCAAACTTCATTTTGGGGAGATGTATTACCAACTCCTTAGAGACTAAAGATTGAATTAAACGCATATTAGCGTGACCTAATCTCCTATGCCAAAGAGTAGCACTATCATCTAAAGTCGCTAGACATAAGTAATCCTTTGACTTCCTATTGACCTTCATGACATAAAGCCCATGCTTTCTAACACCTTTTTCAATGACTTTTCCATCTTTTACGATTTCACTGTCATATTCCAAAAAGATGAACTTACACTTATTGTCACAAATTTGACCTATACTTAAAAGGTTAAAACCTAAGTTATCTACGTGCTCTACGTTTTCTATAGTCATAGAGTCAAGAGAGACCGTACCTTTACCAATGATATTACCTCGTCGATTACTTGCGAATGTAATGTTACCCCCATCATATGCTTTGTAGTGCAAGAATAAACTTCGATTACCCGTCATGTGTTTAGAACAACCACTATCCTTAATCCACTCTTCGGGCTCTTAATCGATTCCCAAGCATATCTAGGTAATAATACACAAGATCAAACATTTGGTCCCCAATATCTCATGGGTCCAAAGTTGTTAATTCCAAACATCCCTTGCATTTGGTTGGGATGCATGAATGAAGGAGACATTCCTCATGGGGAAAAGTATTGTTGTTGAAAATTATTCCAATTCATATGGCCATTTTGTTGTCCATAGTTTCTCCTAGGTGTCTTTGATCTTGATCTAGTATCATTGTTATTCCTCCTAGGTGTTGGAGTTTTACTTCTAGGTCGTGATTTAGCTTGATCATCTCTTTTTGGCGTAGGTGTTCTACTTCTAGGTTTAGATTCATTTCGTACTCTTGGAGGAGTAGATGTTTGTCTAGATAAGTTTCTAGTTCTCATTAGAGGTTTACTCAAGGGCTTGTAGAATTTATCTAGAGTAGGCTTTTCAATTATAGGTACTTTGACCTTGTTAATAAGAATATGTTTTGGTCCTTTACCTAAAATAGATTTTTTAGAAACTTCAGGATTTTAACACAAACCTTCTTCTGGCCGCGGTTCTTTAGCTCCACCTACGGTTCCATAGCAATAAGGAACCGCCCCATATTCTAGAGAACCACGTACAAGGGTGCGTTTTTCTGAAAACCTAACTTGTTTTGGTTCACTAGTTGATGCTTCATTAGTGTTATATCCTAGCCCAAGTCTTTCCTTAGAATGAATTTGTTTGCTTAACATATCATCAAGAGCATTAGTACCTCTCATGAACTTTTCAAGTCTAACAGAGGTGCTCTTGAGGTTTTTATTTTCTTGTCTAAGGTTTTCACATTTAAAGCATCCTAGATCAACTTATTTATTTTTCTCAAGCTTAGCTAATTTCTATTTTAGCTTACTAATCTCATTCTCAAGATTATTTCTAGTTGATTTTAGCACTTTGTTCTTTTCAATGAATTTAATATTAAGCTTATGCAAGTTATTGTATTGACCTTCTAATTCACTATCATCTTGAGAAGAACTATTATTGTTATAATAATCGGTTTCTAAATGTACCTCTTTAGAAGTGTGAGCCATGAGACATTTCTCATATTTGGGGTTGTCATCAACATCTTCACCGCTATCGCTCTATGAACCTCCAACAAACGCCGTGTGATTCTTGTTGCGTGAAGGTTTAGGACAATCACCGATGAAATGATTTGGATCACCACATCTAAAGAATTTCCTATCACCTTTATCATATTTGGCAAATCGGTTTTTGGAGAAGGGTTTCTTGTCGTTGTTTGGTTGCCTCACGTATTTACCTCGTCTTTTAAAGAACTTCTTAAAGTCTGTAACTACCATGGCATATTCCTCATCATCACTATCCGAGGAGCTTTCATGGTCACTTTGCGCCTTCTTGGACTTGAGTGAAAGAGACTTTCTTTCACTCTTAGTTTTCACCTTTTCCGAGTCCTTCAAAATTATCATCTCGTGAACCTTTAAGTTACCAATGAGTTCATCGAGTGATAATTTGGCGAGAACCTTTGATTCTTCAATCGTAGTGACTTTAGCTCTCCACTTTAGATGCAACGCCCTAAGCAACTTCTAACATTGTTCTTGCTAGAAAAACCTTCATCAAGTGCTTTTAGACTAGTAATAATAGTGTTAAATCTAGCAAATGCACTATCAATAGTTTCATCTTCTAAGATGACAAATTGTTCATATTGTTGAACATGAAGATCGATTTTACTTTCTTTGACTTGGCTATTACCTTGGCGGGTTACTAAAAGAGTGTTCCAAATATCTTTAGCGGTTCACACATAAATATCCTTTCGTACTCTTTCTTTGGTAAAGCATTATAAATCACCATTTTAGCTTCATTATTTTTAGCAAGTTTCCTTTTAGAATCATCATTAGCTTTGTCAAAAGTGATTATCTCTTTGCTTTTAGAAACTTCATTATAATGATAAGGCAAAACATCACCATTGGTAATAACATGCCAAAGATCTAAATCTTTTGATTTCACATAAGTCTCAAATCTATTTTTCCAATAAATAAAACTATCATTTTCAAAAAGAGGTGGTCTTTGCATGGATTGCCCTTATAGATACTTGTTGGAATCCATAGATCTATTCAAGTTTTAAATTACAATATATCTTAAAAAGGCTTGAGCAACCACGCTCTGATACCAATTGTAGAAACTAGAAGGGGGGGTTGAATAATTTCTTAAATTTACTTGTTAAAGATTGGTTTCTAAAAATCCCTTTCAAAAACTTATGCTTGAGTATTTATATGAAACCTTCTTATAAACAATATGAACAGGGTATACTGCAACTAAACTAATAATCTCAAGTATAAAGAATAATGAATGTAAAGAAATAAGGGAAGGAAAGATCAAACCAAACACCAAGGATTTATAGTGGTTCGGCAACGAAGCTCATTCCTCGTTCCTACTCTACTCCTCGAGTACTCCTTACTCGAGAATTCACTAATCAACAAGCTCCTTAAGGTGGAGAAACCGTACACAACGTCGCTTAACTAATTTCCGACTCTAAGCTAAAATTCGAGCCCTAATCTTAGCTAGGACCAATATACACCAATATACTTTAAGGACCAAGTATTAACCTTAATACATACACAACTTCTAAATAGACACAACTACTTGGATCTTCCCAACAATGACACAACAATGAATAAATAGGGTTGGATCTTCAATGGATCTTTGAGGTAGAAACAACACTTCATGGATGATAGTGTTCTTCTCTTTGAACTTTGAGAGGAAAAGATAATAGGGGAAAGATTCACTTCTAAACAAGTAGTAATCAAACAAATGATCAAGGATTTAAGTGATTTAAGAAGTATGAAAGAATCTGGAAATATATGTGCAAAAAAGGTGAACTGAAAGTCTGAGAATGGTCCGCTATTTATAAGACAAACATCCAACGGCTATATCTGCCCGCGGTTCCTTATTGGAGCACGCGGTTCCTTATCGATAAGGAACCGCTATAGGTTCTAAGGAACTGCCTTCATAGACTTCGCTCCCTTTTGTCTTTTAGTAGATTGGTTTGAATCTGGGGATTAAAATATCCTGAAAGGATATTCTAAACCAAGATAGAATATGCCATTTTCAAATTTCAAATTTTCAAATAATTAATTTAATAAAACATTTTCTTAAAAAGAAAGTTTAATAAAAAAACTTGTCACACTTAAAAAAAGTGAGTTTTAAGAAAATATTAAATCCTTGATCACTTAATTAAGATGAGTACTTGTTTGTTCATATCTTAAGTGATAATGGTTGAAATGAAAAATACTTGAACTCAAGAATTCGTTTTTCGTTGTTTTCGTAAATGCTTTTTTTACATATTGTCGTAATCAAAACAAAGCAATACCGAAAAATGCAAGTAACGTTTTTAGGTATCATTGCATTAACAATTTGGAAGCCTGGGAACTTATTGACAATGGTGTGAGTTCTTTTTTGACCCTTGTATTTCTTTCACCATGTCTGACCATGACCAGTCTGTACATGGTGATGATGAGACTTTGAGTGTGACTGATCCAGTCACACTTATTAGTAAACTTGACTTGAGTGACCCTTTGTATTTACACCCTAATGACACTGCGGTGTTAACTGTTGTCTCTGTTAAATTAAAAGGAACTGGAAATTATCAAGTGTGGGCTAATGCTATGTTACTTGCTTTAGAAGGAAAAAACAAAATTGATTTATTGATGGATCTTGTAAAAGATCCATAACTGATGAGATTTTGGGGAAACAGTGGGATAGGGTGAATGTTGTTGTTCTTGGTTGGATCTTGAATTCCATCTTTGAGGAATTATTCCTTGGTCAAATTTTTCAAAAAAGACTGAATATGTTTGGAATGAACTTAAAGAAACCTATCACAAAGTTGATGGGTCTGTGATATTCAATCTTCATCGTAAAATCAATACTCTTAAGAAGAATGGGTATAATCTGTCTGATTACTATCATAAATTGAATGCTTATTGGAAACAGTATGATGTTATGATTTAATTGCCTAATTTGTTTGTGTACCACTGCTGGTGATTTTATGAGACATAATCAACTGTTGAAACTTATACAATTTTTTATGGGTCCTGATGATTCTTATATGAGTATTAGGAGTTCTATTCTCTCTAGGGAGACTTTGCCAGATGTCAAGGGTGCTTATGCTATCATCTCTAGTGAGGAATCACATAGAGTTGCTTCTAGCACTCTTACTGGGTCCTCCCACAGGACTCAGACATCTGCTTTTCTTTCTAATGGGCCTGCTAGAAACAATGTTAAAAGAACCCAGAATACTAACAATAGTAACTTTAGACCTAATTATGGTAACAATGGCAACTTTAGACCTAGTTCTAGTACTACTGGATTTAGACCTAATACTCCAAACAGTAATGTGTTTAGACCTTATGGTAGTTCTAATGTTGAAGTTGTTTGTGAAAACTGTGGTTATAATGGTCTTGATGCTTTAAAATCATTGGGTACCCTAATGACTTTTGGAATAAAAAAAGGGGGCAGAACTTTAAAGAGAAAAGTGTGTCCAACAATTCTGTTGGCACATCTTCCTCTTCTGGTTTTACTGATGAACAATTGGCTACTCTGCTTTCTCTTATAAAGGATAACAATGGTACTTCTAGTGATTCTGGAAAAGGGGTTCATGCCAATATGGCAGGTATTTATTTTAACAATAACAAGACTTTTAATGATAATTTTGAGAAATTTTTTTGTTCCAACACCAACATCAAATCAAAACTTGGGTATAATGGGAAGGTTGTTGATTCTAGGTAAAATCAACATATGACCAATAATGACACTAAATTAGACAATGTGTTTGATATTTCTCACCTTAACATTAGAGTGGCTCATCCTAATGGGACTGAAGCCATCATATCTAAAATTGGCAACCTTAAACTTTCAAATGGTTTGGTTTTGTTTGATGTTATTGTAATACCTGATTATTGTGTTACCTTGATATTTGTTCACAAACTTGATAAAGATAATAAAATCTTGGTTGTTTTTTTATGAGAATAAATGTTTCTTTCTGAATCAGGATTTGAATACCAAAAATGTGTTAGGGACTGGTAGGAAGTGTGGTGGTCTTTCCTATTTAGATATAGAAGGTACTAAATATGTGAATCATTCTCATATGCTTACTTGCTCTTTGTCTAAACATGATTGGCATGTTAGATTAGGTCACCCAGCTGACCCTGCTCTGAATGCTCTTAAAACTCATTTAAATATTGCTAATTCTGATCAAACCGACTTTTGTGAAATATGTCAAAGAGATAAACAAACCAGAGAACCATTTCCTTTGAGTGAACATAAAACTAAATCTCTTGGTGACATTGTACATTTAGATTTGTGGGGTCCCTATAGGGTGACCAGTCACACTGGTCATAGGTATTTTCTAACTATTGTGGATGATTTCACAAGAGCTGTTTAGGTGTATTTGATTAATATAAAAAATGAAGTTGTTTCTTCTATTGAGATATTCTACAACCTTTTAAAAAATCAATTTAAAAGAAATGTTAAAATTTTCAGGTGTGACAATGAAACTGAGTTTGTAAATTATAACTTTCAAAATTTTTGTCATGAAAAAGGCATTGTACACCAGACCTCTTGTCATTATACTCCACAACAGAATGGGATTGTCGAAAGGAAACATAGGCACCTTCTTAATATCATTAGATGCCTTATGTTTCAAGGGAGAATACCTTTGGGATTTTAGACTGAATGCATTCTAACTGGTACTTATCTTATCAACAGATTGCCTTCTTATGTGCTAAATGGTAGATCTCCTTATGAGATGATTTATAATTCATCTCCTAATCTCTCTCATATTAGGACTTTGGGTGTCTTTGTTTTGCCACTATATTGAATAGTCATGATAAACTCACCAGTAGGTCTGAAAAATATGTTATGATGGGTTTTTCCAATTCTCAAAAAGGTTATAAGCTTTATAATCTTGACATGCATCATTTTTTTGTTTTTAGAGATGTTAAATTCTTTGAATCTATATTCCCTTTTAAGGATGTTGCCTTGAATAAGAAAAGTAACAACCAAAACAATGATGTTTTTCAAAGTGATAAAGTTTCGACCTTTTTTGACTTGGAAAACCCTGAGCTTCCTGATGATGATGAGAGAATAGTTAAAGATCATAATGATGACTTTGGGTTACCTAGTGCTAGCAGCCCACCATTGAGTCTAGGTGACAGTGGAAACATTACCCCAGGCAATGATACCACAGATGCCAGCTCAAATAGGATTGAGGCTGCCACACATGATGATAATCAACTTTCTAAGGGAACTCTAGAGTTCAATCCAAGTCTTCCCTTACATGGACAAAACATTGGAGAAAACTTGGGTGAAACCTCTAGTATTAATGCTTAGGGGGACCAAGTCTTGAGAAGATCTTCTAGACCTTCTATCTTTCCTAAAAACTATAATGATTTTGTGATTAACTTAAAAGTTAAATATGGGATTGAAAAATTTGTTGGGTATTCTAGACTCAAGGGGGATGTTTTGTGCTTTGTCACTGAATTGAATAGAAATTGTGAACCTAGGAATTTTTTTGAAGCATCTCAAAGCCCATATTGGGTGGATGCTATGAACTTGGAATTTGATGCCTTACTTGAGAATGATACATGGGACTTAGTTGAGTTATTTGCTGGTAGGACAGCTTTGAATTCTAAGTGGGTTTGGAAACTTAAGTTTAAGTCTAGTGGTGAAATAGACATGTATAAAGCTAGGCTTGTTGTTATGGGTTGTGGTCAAAAGGAAGGTATTGATTATGAAGAAACCTTTTCTCCTGTTGTTAAAATGGTTACTGTTAGATGCTTAGTTAATTTAGCTGTTAACCAATCTTGGAGTATTTACCAACTAGATATTAACAATGCCTTTTTGTATGGTGAGTTGGATGAAACTGTCTTCATAAAACCTCCTCAAGGTTTCTATACTGGAAATAAAAATCTAGTTTGTAGATTAAAGAAGTCCATTTATGGACTCAAACAATCTCCAAGATAGTGGAATTCTAAACTTACTTCTGTGCTTATAGAAAATGGATTTGTTCAAAGCAAATCTGACTACTCTCTTTACACTAAATCTGATGATAGATTGTTTATTGTTGTCCTTGTTTATGTTGATGATATAATTTTTACTGGTAATGACCAAAAGGAAATTGAGAATTTTAAAAGTTTTTTGAGAGGAAAATTTAAAATTAAAGATTTGAGAAACTTGCAATATTTTTTGGGAATTGAGGTTATTAAAACTAATTCTGGAATCTGTTTGAATCAAAGAAAGTATATGTTGGACCTCTTGTCTGAATATGGTATGCTTGCCTGCAAACCATCTAAGACTCCTCTTATGTCTAAGCTTTCCATTTCCAATGAGGCTTCAGAGATTGACCCTTTGCTTGATAACATTGTTGACTACCTGAAACTTATGGATAAACTTATTTACTTGACCAATACTAGGCCTAACATTTCATATGTTGTACATTGTTTAAGTCAGTTTATGCACTCTCCTTTGAAGTCTCATCTCAAAATTGCCTTTAGAATTTTTAGATACTTGAAGGGATCTCCAGGTCTTGGTATTCATGTTGCCAGAAACCCTGGTATCTCTGCTTATTCTGATGCAGATTGGGCTAAGTGTATTGTCAGAAGGAGGTCTGTGACTGGTTACTGTGTCTTTGTGAATGATAATTTAGTTTTTGGGAAAAGTAAGAAGCAACATACTCTCTCTAAATCCTATGCTGAAGCAGAGTATAGGGCTCTGGCTTCAGTAACTAGTGAGGTCATTTGGATCCCAAAATTTTTGGGTGATTTGAAATGCCACTATCTTTTACCTGTGGATCTACATTGTGATAGTAATGCTGCTATTAAGATAGCAGCTAACCCTATTTTTCTTGAAAGAACTAAACATCTTGAATTGGATCTTCACTTTGTTAGAGAAAAAAATTTTAAATGGTGTAGTTAAGATTGTTAAAGTGGACTCTGCAAATCAAATTGCAGATGTCCTAACTAAAGGGTTGGACATTGGTATGCACCAAAAGTTTGTAAAAAAACTTGGCATGATAAATCTATATGGGCTATCAGATTAAGGGGGGATGTTAAAATGATTGGACCAAATCCGCTAACCCAGTTAAACCTGAGGGACTTATTTTGTGTTGTTTGTTTCTTTCAGTTATGCATTCGACATCATGTGATACAAGCTTTAGATGCCAAGGAATATAACTGTCATTGTTTGATACTTCTATTGGACTCAAGCCGATATAGAAGCCCACCAGCCAACGGCTAGTATAGCCCACTCACTTTGCTTATCTAGGGGGAGCGTGTCTTCATTGTTATTATCGCTCATTCCATAAGTGTGTGAAAACACACATACTCTCTCTCGCTCTGTTCTTGATCTCTGTAACCCTAGTTAATTTTCTTTTCTTTGTTGTTTGATTTGTAAGACTATAATCATGTAGATAATAGGGTTGCACGTGATTAGCACTGGTAGCCTTTTATTGTTTTCTTTAATCTGCTTTATTTGATCAAATCTTGTTTTAATCTATGAAAAGTGTTTTGGGAACTCTTGAATCATGTTTTTCTACACAAACCTAACTTGTTCAATAAATGGGACAAAATTGACCGACCCAAACCTAACCCAAGATTTATTATACTTAATCTGAACCTGTTAATTTTCGTGTCAGTTTTAGGTCTTCATGTCAGTTCAAAAATTATCATCCTAAGTTAGACCACCCGCAATAAGTGTTGTTCTATCCGGTCATGGAGATCGAAGACGCATCGTCACGATGACCAAGCAAGACACTGTCGGCAACAAAAAACCGCAATACCCAATCACTTATTTGACTAACTAAAGTCGTGGGCTTGGCTTGGCACAAGCAACAAAACCCCAACGATTAGTAATTCGACTGTTTCATATCTTATAGAAGACAAAAAATGTCACCAAAATTTTAAATTAATTTACACTACACATACACAAATACTCTTTCATTTTTATAGACTTTCAAAATCAATCTTTGTTCACTTAGGGTAATCTTCTCAACTCAAAAAATATCTCAAACAAACTCCCTAACACCAAATCATCAAAAGCTGAACGCCAACAAAACGTTCTTACACGTGATTCCATTTATCATTTTGGTCACACACCACTCGATAGTTTTCAATCCGTAAGTTTTGTACATTTACGAACATCAACAACAACCCTTTTAATAAACCAATGCTGCAGCAACAACAACAACAATTTTAAATGTATCGTCCACAAAACTATGATTCATCGTCGCCACCATCATACCAGTCTCAAACTTATCAACATTATTCTCAGGGTTAACCAATGTAATATGATGAATGTTTGAATGCATTTTTTGGGTATTCAACATTATTCTCCAGCTCAAGGTTTAGATGTTTCATCCGTTAACACGTCGGAAAATAGCATCAAATGGAGTGCTCAAAAGAGTGTGGGGTTTTGGAGGATTGTACAAGATTCCTTTGAGATGGAAATCCGGGAATCGAAAAGAGGCTACGATGTCCTCATCTGCAAATGAAAATTGCATCAGTAAACATCTGCAAATGAAAATTGCATCAGTATAAAAGAAGAACGTCTAAAGTTTTACATTCGATTAATAATTTAGTAATATGAAAGATCGTATCTCCTTTAAAGTAATATTAAAGATATGCTCCAAACCAGAAATCAAACTGAAAAAGATCAATTTTTGTTGATGAATCTAAACCGTGTCACTAAACAGATAATCCCTTAGATTAAGTTTTCAGTTTGTTTGGAACTGTACCTAAATTTATAGACCCTAGTTATATTAAAGAACCTAATTAAAGTAAGCTCTAATGTAATATAGAGAGGTAGTATCTTGCTGTTCCTCGTTGACATAATAGTCACCTTGAGCTAGGATTTGAATTTGACACAGATATTACGTAAATGAATTCGCTAAATTAGAACATTATATATCTACTAGACTTCAACCATGTGGTTAGAATCTGCCTAAACCTAACATGGGAAGAGATAGTGATGAACAAAAGCATTTTGTTCTAGTTCATGGTTTATGCCATGGAACGTGGTGTTGGTTCAAGCTCATACCACTTCTCGAGGCCATCGCGTCTCTGCCTTTGATCTCTTGGCTTCCGGCACGAATACAAAAGTAATCCAACAAGTGCATACACTTTCTGACTGCGCTATGCCTTTGCTAGACTTCATGGCCGCTCTTTTACCGGAGGAGAAGGTCGTGTTAGTCGGCCATAGCTTCGGTGGAATGAGCATATCTCTTGCAATGGAAAAATTCCCAGAGAAGATATCTCTTGCAGTTTTTCTCTCGGCCGCCATGCCAGATTATGTACATAAGCCATCCTATGTTTTGAACAAGGTTATTTATACACATTCCTATCCTAATACATGTCTTTTTGTACATTCTCTTACATAATTTAGTGCCTTGCTTATACATTATTTTCTAAGTTCTAATCTTTTTAGTTATTTGTTCAACCAATTTAAAGTATATCGAAAGCAGATCGGCAGAAGATATGTCGGACACACAGATTTTACCCTATAGTAGCGAAAACGAGTCAGAAACATCAATTTTGTTTGGCCCAAAAATCCTAGCATCCAATTTTTACCAGCTTTGTTCCAAAGAGGTTTACACCCTTATTGTTATTATTTGATTCTAATTGACTTGCAAAGAGAAGGCTTGAAATCAAATCCATCTTAATACGAAATTTTGAAATAAAAAATCTTAATGTATTAAAGTAGGATCTTGAACTAGGACAAATATTGGTCAGGCCAAGTTCGTTCTTTCTCAATGATCTAGACAAGGAAGAACCATTTTCTGAGAAAGGTTATGGGTCCGTGACACGAGTTTGCGCCATTGGCGTGGAAGACAAAGCAATACCGGAAGATTTTCAACAGTGGATGATTAGTAATAGCCCGGTTACGGAGGTGAAAGAGCTGAAAGAGGTAGACCACATGTTAATGCTGTCCGATCCAAACCAAGTCTGTGCGTATCTTGTTGATGTAGCCCTCCGATACGCTTAATCAATATACAAACTATTAGGAATTTATGATGTTTAATTCACATAACAAGTTTACTACTACTAATGAACAGTACGATTTTCACAAACTACAGTAACCTTTAAGAGGTATTGCTATACATTTATTCGTAACCAACATGAACTAAAAACATCGCAACAGTTTCTTATTAACGTCAAATGCATACGGTGGGTCGACGTTAAACTTGAAGAGCAATATGAAATTAAATCACTTGTATGTTACCAAGGGCGGGTAAAGTTGAAGCGGCTGCAGGAGGTTCCATGAGCTAACAAGGACGAGCTGAACCCTAGCCTTTGATTCTGGAGATCGAAGAACATGAAGTTATTCTCCATTTGAAACGTCCCAACAACAATCGGATCTTTAACATCTAAACCACCATCAACAAATGCAAAACACGCAGTGCCATTCCCAGTGAACTTCATCGAGTTGCCTCCGTATATTGTCCAGTTTTTTCCACTTTCTGTTTCAAGATCAATCTTGGGAACACGAAATCCGGTACCAATAGATCTAATAGCACTAGATTTTAGACATAGGCTAAAGGGTTTAACTGTGTTTACTCGGGGAATTTTTTTTGTAGCTTCGGAAAAGCTTGTGATAAGAGCTTTATAGATATCACTTCTGAGTGTGGTGTAAGGCAAAATGGTACTAAGCTTCACTAAACCAAATTTTAACGGTAAAGCAACCGGTGTCCCTTCTATTGAAATTCGGTTGATCTTGAAATAGTATCCAAGGGATTTGGAGGACTTTCTTTTCATCGGAGTGTAAGAGAGTATGCTTCTGAGATCACGGTTCGGATAAAACTTAAAATAAAAAGGACCCTCACCTAAAAATGCAACTCCACGAGCTGACGAGTCGCTTGGTAGGCAAAGTGAAAATTTATCTGTCACGTTGCGATTTTTGATTTGACGCGGAAATGCCAAGGCGGACCACGAAAAGGCTGCAACTCCTCGCACACCTTTGGGAAATGATTTCAACAGGGAGGTGGGTGCACATGATATCACATGCTGGGTTGGGAGCCGAATGCTATACATAGGAGGAAAAGCGTTACGACCGTCAGTTCCATACAAATACAGTAGATCATTCGTTAGCTGCGATATTTTACAAGTGTTTGAGACGGGATTCAAGGGGGTGACTGGACATATTTTGCAACCATATTTGGATGTGATATTAACTAGAGAAGGGCACATAGGATTGTCATTGACATACGAGTGTGCTTCTTTGCATAAAGTATGGTCGCAACGTAAAGGCCATGTACACGCAAACTCTAACCCGCAATCCATAGGAGGGGGAGTCACAAAACAGTCTCTCCAAGTGAAAGGAGCATCGAGGTCAATGAGGTAATGAGGGTCATAATTATGGGTATAACTGACCAGGAAACCTTGTGAAGAGATGTCTTGGCATCCTTGAATATGGGTATAACTGATGTGTTGAAGAAAAAACTATCTTGGGATATATAAGACATGATGAGAAAAAGATACTAGTATGATAAACAAAAGTATGGTTTTGAAATGCATGTTAAAAGGTTTTGAACTTGTTAACAAGTTAACTTTAATTTGTGTATATATGGTTTGGTTGATTAGCCCATATATATTTATAGATGTAAAATGTCCAGGATATTCTTAGATTTACGTTACCTGGACTAATAAAATGGATTGCTCTAATGTTACGTTATAGCCAACATGTATATATATGGTGAATAATAAAAAGGCCATGTTGCATGATTTTATCAATTATTCACCATATGTGTAATGGCATGGTATGGAAATTAGTGCTTTTGTGTAAATTTATGTTAGAGATAAACCGTAGTTTATGGTAACACTCGATATACAGTGTGTTATGTTAGTGTATTATGATAGTTGCCAATACTTGCCATGTTACTTCAGAAATGATGCACTTTGACTAGTTCCTTTTTGTAGTTGACTTTGTAGAGTCAATATCGGTGGATTTATACATACAGTTGACATTGATACGTAGTAGTAACTTTTAAGAAAGAATCAGTGCTAATTAATACTCTCTCCGTCTTATAATAAGTGTTCATTTTATATAATAAATATCTTCAGTTGTGTTATATAATAACAGATGAAAAATATATTTAATGAAAATGCATTTAAATCTCAATCCGTACATATATTTTTCATCCATTATTATATAACACAAATAAAAATATGTATAGTCAAAGTTAAATAAGAAAGACCGAAAAAAATCAAATTGGACACTTATTATGAGAGGGATATAGTACTACCTAAACTAGTAAGCATATAAGATAGTATGATAACATTGTTTTTAAGCTGGGTAGTTTGTTTCTAATTCTAAGTGCACATGCATTATAAAATGTCTAATATAACGAGTTGAGTTATTTGGTACATTTTTACTTATAATTTAAGTAACTAAATTTATTTATTTATTACCTAACATTAATTCTCATAAAAAACACGAAAGATTTATTTTTGCCAAAATATAAAATAAGTGCAAAAAAACAACGAAATGATTAAAGTTGTAAATTTGACGAAAAATATTTATAAATTATGATATTTCATTATTGATAAAAATAATGAAATATCACTAGTGATAACACAACGAAATATCATTAGTGATATTTTAATAAACATATTTACAGTGTAATATCATCAGTTATATTTATTAATTATTACTAATTATATTTTATTGTTTTATTACTACTGAAATATAAATAGTGATAAAAATTAGTTCTAAGAAATTTATAACTTTAGTTTTTTTTCCGATTTTTGAAACTTTCGCACTTTTGGGCAAAAATAGTCCTTTCGCATTTTTTTAAAGAGTAAATTACATCGTTCGTCCATGTGGTATACGTTGACCGACAAGGTTCGTCCCTTAACCAAAAAAAGTGCATCGTTCGTCCTTAAGTGAGAAACGGTTATTTATCGTTCGTCCCTCCTTTTTTACAACCCCACTAACTAATGTTATGCTCAAATCGATAAAGAGTAGTGTCGTCTTTTCCTCACCCCCACTACCTCTCTCTACTTCATCTTTCCTACTTACCTCTACCCTTTCATCTTTAACACCATCACCAACCCATGACCACCACTCTCAAAATCTTAAATCTTGTCATAAAAATTATATCTTAAACATCTACAAATGCATATAAAAAATTAAACTAAATGAAATCAAAACACCCAATTCATAAACCATACCACCAAATCATAATCAACTTGATCCAAATGATACAACACATCTATAAACATCATTAATTGTCTATTGTATTTTCAGGAACCATATCTAATTCAATTCTATCAGGTACAACGGATCTTTAAATTTCCCATCGGTGAAAGATGTAGCAACACAAATATTCTAGATTTTCCCCCAAGCAAACAAGACATAAATACTTATTGTTTGCTTGAAATCATAACATCAAATAAAGACTGTTTGTGATGATGGCGATGGTAGTGCCGATAACAACAGCATAGGGTAGTTACGGTAATGGCGATGGCAGCAGCAAAGGGTTTGACCCGATCTGCTAAAACCCACCAAAACTATTTCAAGCTTTTTCTATTTTTTGAAAGTGCATCAATCGATCAATATGTTCGGCCTTTTAGGTGGGATTTTTCTTGTAGATGTAAACACCAACGAGGTGTGGTTCCTAGGAGGTGATGAATGAACTCGTCGTTGGAGATTGGTGGTGGTTGATCGTTGTGACCGCCGACCATCGTTATGTATGAGGTTTGGGTTTCAAGTGAAAATTTAAGGAACACATTATACGATGTGTGTGTTTATATTTTGTTAAAATGTAGAGATTTTTTTATTTGTACATATGAGGATGTTTTAGTGTAAAATTGAATTTAGATTTTGGTGCCTTTGATATAAGTTTAAGAATAAAAGTAAATTAATGTGAGTTGTTGAAGATGGGTGTTTGAGAATTGTCTTTTGGTGTTAATGGATTTTTCTGAGTTTATGTTTTTATACTTGTGTTGAATGAGAAAGAAGATTAAGTGGGATGGAAAAGACTGGAATACCCCTGGAAGATTGATGTATAATTATAGTTAGTGCGTTGTAAAGGGAAGGGACAAATGATAAATAACGTTTCTCACTTAGGGACGAATGATATAGTTTTTGGTCAAAGGACGAACTTTGTCGATCAATGCATACCACAAGAACGAACGGTGTAATTTACTCTTTTTTAAAATTTTAAGTGTATCTCCATTTTAAATCAAACTAAAATAGATTGTAAAAATTTGTCGTTTAAGTTGTGAGAAAAACAAAAGTACAAATAATTTTTTCTCTTAAAATAACTAATCCACTTTCTCTTCAACTTAAGTAACAATATTTGCAATTTGAGGAGGTCAAAATTAAGGAATTAGGATTTATTTTATTTTTAAAAAAGTTCATATATCCTCATTTTCTAATATTTAGAGTAGTGGGTCTTTAGTTTTGATTAGAGGTGTTCTCCTTTTGGATCTATTTTTAGCAAAAAAAAACGAAAACGAACTAAAGTATTTAGTTTTTATAAAATTAAAAATCGAAATCGTTCGATTTTAGGTGGTTTAATTTTTCAGTTATGTTTTTTGGTTTTTCTTGTTTTAAAAAAGTTTATATTATGGTGGGTTGCCAATTTACACTAACAAATTTGTTTTATGAAAACTTATTTTTTTTGTTGATATAAGCCTAATAATGTTTATCACAAACTTCTATAACTACACATATATAAATAACATATACACATTTGCAAATGAACATAAGCATACCCGGTAACTAATTGACCTAGCTCAGTTGGTCACCAAGGTTTCACTAAGTGGTTTTCTTATGGGAGATTGTTTCCCTTGGAGGTCTTGGGTTCAAGACCTGCCAAAGGCTTTTCCTCTCAAACGAAGTGGATAAGGAGTTTAACCATAACTATGCAAGAGTTCGAGAAAGGCACCGGTTGAATGTCACTTCACGACTCGACCCACTACCACTAGTCACTACCCACTAACCACTAACATGCCGTTCTAAAAAATCATAAGCATACCCGGTCAATGTCACATACGTAATGATATATCGACCCACTAACAAACACGCATATAAACATCAAGATAAATATATAATTCTATATTTCACCAACAAATGAATAGACTTTTAGACCTTTGATTTATCTTTTATTTTTTTAATATTAAATATATATCGCTATATAATAAAATGGTTCGGTTTGATTTTACAATTTAGTTCTTGAATGAAAACTGAAATCGAGTTGAATGTTTTCGATTTTCGGAAAAAGAAAACCGAACCATCAATTTCTCGATTGATTTTTTGATTTTTGGCTCAGTTTCGAATTTTTTTTTCTCACCCTTAGTTTTGACATTGAAAACTTGAGATGTATTTTTTATTTTATTTACTTATCGTGTATTATTTATTTTTTGGTTCTTTACATAGCGATTGTACGATTACCATAATTGCTCTTTTTTAAAAAAAAGTTGTATTAATATGAATACCATACATATAGTTGTCTTTAAAGTAAAATAACACTACACACATGCTACTAGATGAAATTTATTCAATTTTTTTCTTAACGTTTGAGTTTTTGACTCGATATTATGAGCCGACTAATCTTATAACGATTGCTTTTTGGATAACCCGTAGTCGTTGCAGGTGAACCTCTGTGGTCACTCTAAAATATACATACTTAGCGAGGTTTGAACTCTTGACCTCTTGTTTTAGAATCAAGAACCTTACCATTAGAGCACTTGGTGGTGGTTGGATGAAATTCATAACAATTTTTTATAATGGTTTTGATGAGTCGGTTAGAAGGATGAGTTAGGTTTTTGGGATAAAGTTTTGGTTTTGAATAAGAATGGGGAGATTGGTGTTTCTAGTTATTTCACATTAAACTCGACTTTCTTGTTCAAACGAGTGTAGTGGTCTATTTCTAATGATTATTCTTTGTGGTCGAGATCTATATATGCCTTTCACGGTATTCGAGGGTCGTTGGACTGCTTTATGAAAGTTTATGGACTTAAAATTAATAGTCGTGAGATAGGATCGAACTCGGGATCACGGGATTGCACACATAACGTAAAGGGTTAATTTATTTATTAAATATATTTTATATATATTTATTAAATCAAACTAAAGCTTAACTAACGATCGTTAATAAATAAGAGTTAAGTTATAACGACCGTTATGGAAACTAAATAGAAGCTAAAAGAATAAGAAGGAAAAATTGCACAAACACCCCTTGGGGGTGGTGTAACCGTCGGCCAAACAAGGAGGGGGGAAAGGGAAACTTTTGTTTCCTAATTCTTGTTTAATTACTTGGAGCCCAAGGATTGCCAAGGCTATATAAACAACCCCAAGGCCTTCATTATTTTTTGTCCCTCCCTTCTCTTTGCTTCTTGCGATCGCCACACCCCAACACCTTAGGGTTTCGGTTGGTTTTCGATTTAGCTAAATATCTAGTCCTAATCCCTCTCTAGGGTTATTGGGTAGATAATCCATAAGCGTTGAAACTCGGTTTGCTCGTGCTAGACTCACGGTTAACTCGCCGTATTACGTGTGTACAAGAGCGTGATATAATCTTCCTTTAGATTATATTCTTGGTATTGTTCGTGATCAACCCTAGTTGTCGTTAATTCCGTCGTCTTGTGGATCTTGCTAGGATAAAGGTATGTAACCCTAATCTTGATTAATATAATTGTGTTAAATTGATGATCTTGTTAATCGCTTCCGCTATGCGCTCTTTGATCCATATTAGGGTTTTAAATAATTGTTATGAACTCTATAAACCTTCAGTGGCATCGAGAGCCGTTTTAACATGATTATAATTATCAAGATCTAAAGTTTTTTAACTAATATTGATTTGTGTTAAAAATTACATGTTGTTTTTTAGGTTTTATAAAAATTAGGGTTTTGTTTTTTTATTATTACTAAAATCGACTATAGTCGAATTTTTTATAAAAAAAAAATAAAAAAAATTGTAAACCCTAATATTGCATGGTAATTAACTTTAGATGTTTTGCATGAATTAATTGTTATGTCATGCGTGGTTACGATCCGTAGTTTTTTAATTGTTAAGAGAATGTGGGAGATCCGTAATAAACATGCATGTTTCTTACGGATCATATAATTTTGATTGCTATTTGCTTTATTTGATTCAAAGTTTTAAAATTAGGAAAGACTTATTATGTTTATAAAAACCCTAGATTTGATGTTCTTTGAATAAATTGTTATGCATGTGGCTATTTGATTTAGTTTTTTTTGTACTACTTGTTTTCATACGTTTTTTTTATATTGTATGTTGTAAACAAGGGTAATTTTTTCCAAAAAAATAATATGGACTAAATCTTATCAAAATTAATGAATTGTTTTGAGATGTAAAATACATATGATTTGCGTTGATTAGAATTGCAATAGCAACTTAACGGCTACTCAATTTTGGCAAACTATAAAGTGGGTATAACGCACCGCTGGTCATGTACCCGGTTAAGGAATGAGGTGTTATGCTTCAGCGCTGACCAAATTCCCGGCTCGCCTGTGCGTCAAATTAGGTATTGCCTACGGTTGTTATTGGTACAATTCTTTAAGGTTGATTTAACTACATTAGTTCACATCCGAAACACAATGAATAAGGTTATTGCTTTGTGCTATAACTAACGTTCTAGAAAAAGTACGGTGTGAATTTAGTTGTGTGTAAAATCTTCAATTGGTTTAACCAATACCTCAACTTGCAAGTATATGATGAACTTTTAGTCTCACCAAAAAGTTTACTAAATGTTTTATTAAACTTATGTTATGGAGATGTATGCATGCTTCTCCATACATGATTTTGACACCAAAATCTATACCCTAAAATTTAAGTCATATGCCCTCTAATTGACGAACACCCTCTAATTGACGAACACTTGAAGTTACAATTGTCGTCATATAAGATATCGGACGATGTTGTAATGGAGAGAAAACTTCATGACTGAATAAGATTGCACATGAAGGTTTTATGTTATTTAGATTAGTCGACTTAATTGAGTTACTCAGTGAGAACTGGAAACTTAAGGCATAAAGAAGGGATAAAACATGTTTACAATGAAAATGATTTTGGCAATGTAAATCCCTGACATATCTAGAAATTGCAATTTGATTTGGTAATTATTGTTCGACAAGTTACTGTGTTGAATACATTTGTCACTAGCAGATCAACTGATGTGATAAATCACTGATGTGATAAATCTATGTCAATATGGATTCTAGTTTTTTCAAGAAAAATACTATGGTTTTATTATCGGGGTAATTTTATTTTCTTGAATTGTATTATCGAAAATACTAATGTTTGAACTTATTTCTGTAAAAATGGCTCAACCCCAAAACAATCTGACAATAAGCTCGGCGTTCAAAGCTTTCTTTGAACGGCCTGAACTTACTGGCCCTAATTTCAATGATTGGTACCACTCACTAAGAATTGTTCTGAGAGCAGCGGGTACTATCAATATCTTGGAAACTCCTTTTCCGGAGGATCTTGCTGAAGGAGCAACTGATGCGGAAAGGCTTCAACACGCTGCTAACGTTAAGAAGCACCATGAGGTGGCTGCTGTAATGTTAGGAAGAATGGCTCCATCACTTCAAAGGAAGTATGAGCTAGCTTCACCTCAGCAAATGCTTGATGAACTCAAGGCTGTGTATGAAACGCCGCAAGCTGTAGAGATCTATGATCTGGTTGATGCTCTACATAGTTGCAAGAAAGCTCCTGGAAAGTCCGTAAGTGCTCATTATATGGAGATGAGGGGTTATATGGAACAACTCATCGCACTAGGACAACCATTTGATCATAATATGGCTATTAACTTGATCAATAGGTCCCTTAATAAGGACTTCAATGATTTCGTTCGTAACTATAATATGCATTGCACGGGGAAGACAGTTAATAATTTGCATGCAATGCTCATTGACTTCGAAAAGAGTTTGAAAGATAAGGCATCCACTGCTACACCTTAAGTACTTCTTGTACAAAAGGGTAGAGTGTCGAAACCAAAACCGCAAGGGAATAAGAAGCAGAAAGGCAAAGGCAAGGTTGATAAGAGCAAGGAAGTTGCGACTACATCAAAACCGAAGCATAGCTTTGCTAAGAAATCTCTGAAAGATGAGACTTGTCACCACTGTAAGATGACTGGACACTGGAAGAGGAATTGCTCTCTCTATCTCCATGAAATGGCAGAACATAAGAAGAAGGCTGAGCAAGCTGCTGCAGCACCATCTTCTGGTAACTTATTTATGATAGAGTTATTTAATCTTTCATACAAATCAAACTCCTGGGTATATGATACGGGATGTGGTATTAACATTTGTAATACCCTGCAGGGATTTGAGTTGAAAAGGAGGCTTACCTATGGGGAACAATTTCTGCAAATGGGCAATGGCGCACAAGCAGCGGTTGAAGCTATAGGAATATTTAAAATAGTTTTACCTTCGGGTTTAGTACTGTTTTTAAATAATTGTCACTATGCACCTACAATTGTTAGGGGTGTTATTTCCTTTTCTTGTATGTTGGATCTTGGATTTATTCACACGATTGATAATAATAGAATTTCGGTTTTCAAAGATGGCTTATTCTATTTTGATGCAATTTATGTGAATGGTGTTTTTGAAATAAACATGCATGATAAAAATTCCAAGAGGAAAAATAATTATGTTTTTAGCATGAATAAGAAGAGTAAGTTAGACAAGAACTCTTCTTATCTTTGGCATTGTAGGCTTGCCCATATTGGGAAGACTCGCATACAAAAGCTACAACGTGATGGGCTTTTAAAAAGTATCAATGATGAATCATTCGATAAATGTGAATCTTGTATCTCTGGAAAGATGACCAAGAAACCTTTTAATAGCAATATTGAAAGGGCTATTGAACTACTTGGGTTGATACATACTGATGTGTGTGGACCACTTAGACATGTGTCAAGGAAAGGTGCTAGCTACTTCTTGACGTTTACAGATGATTATAGCCGTTATGGTTATGTTTATTTACTTAAGCATAAACATGAGGTATTTGAAACATTCAAAACGTTTAAAGCCGAAGTAGAGTTACAACTAGGAAAGAAGATTAAAGCTCTTCGTTCTAACCGTGGTGGTGAATATTTAAGTCAAGAGTTTAAAGATTATTTAAGTGAGAATGGAATTGTTCAGAAACTTACTTCTCCATATACTCCACAACAAAATGGTGTATCTGAAAGGAGAAATCGTACATTATTGGATATGGTACGATCTATGTTTAATCTTACAACTTTACCATTATCTTTTTGGGATTATGCTCTTGAATCTGTTGTTCGTATTCTAAATATGGTTCCCACTAAGAAGGTAGATAAGACACCATATGAACTATGGCATGGAAAGAAGCCATATTTGTCTTATTTAAAAGTCCGGGGTTGTGAGGCGTATGTGAAACGTGACTCTGGAGATAAGCTCCAACAACGCTCAGTAAAATGTATCTTTGTAGGTTACCCTAAGGAAACTATGGGTTACTACTTTTATTATCCGGCTGAGAAAAAAATAGTTGTGGCTCGGTATGGAGACTTCCTTGAAAATGATCTTGTAAATCAAGAATTCAGTTGGAGAAATTATGATCTTGAAGAAATTCAAGAAGATACATTGCCTTCTAAAAATACTAGCGATGAAATTCCTGTAGAACCAGAAAGTCTGAGTGTTCCGCCGGAATTAATTCCTCCACGTAGGTCACAAAGGACTATACGTGCGCCGGACAAACTATGTCTTTACATAGAGGATGATGAGAAGGAAGCAGGGGATCTTGGTGAACCTGCTAACTATCGATCCGCAATGTCTGATCCAGAAAAGTTAAAATGGATAGTTGCGATGAATGAGGAAATGAAATCCATGGAAATCAATGATGTTTGGATTCTTGTAGACGCACCTAAAAATGCTAAAGTAGTGAAAAATAGGTGGATCTATAAGAAGAAAACTGACATGGATGGTGATGTACAATCCTATAAAGCACGTTTAGTGGCTAAAGGTTTTACTCAAACTTTTGGCATAGACTACGAGGAGACATTTTCTCCTGTAGCAGACTTACGAGCTATTAGGATTCTCATAGCTATAGCAGCATACTATGACTATGGGATATGACAAATGGATGTTAAAACTGCCTTCTTGAACGGTCGCTTAGATGAAGACATCTATATGCAACAACCGGAAGGGTATGTTGATCCTAAATATCCAAGGCGCGTGTGCAAACTTCAAAGATCTATTTATGGTTTGAAGCAAGCATCGCGTCAATGGAATAAGCGATTTGATGAAGAAATCAAAAAGTTCGGATTTATTCAAAATCGTGATGAGCCATGTGTATACCGCAAAGCTAGTGGGAGTAATGTAGTGTTCCTAATTCTATATGTCGATGACATATTGATCATGGGAAGTAACATTTCAAGACTTAAGGAAGTTAAGGATTATCTTGGTAAATGTTTTTCTATGAAAGATTTGGGAGATGCTGCATATATTCTGGGAATTAAGATCTATCGAGATAGGAGTAGACGGTTAATTGGTCTTAGTCAAGATGCTTATATTGATAAGATATTAAAGAAATATAACATGCATAACTCTAAGAAAGGTTTCTTACCGATGGAGGTTAAGCATGAGTTAAGTCATGAGAAAGATGCAATTGTATTACTGTTTTAACAGATTATACATTTGAGTGTCTTAATAAAAAATTAAACTGTGTCAATCAAATTATTCAATTCCCATTTGTGAATGTTTAGAAAACTTTCTAGTTTCATATATTTAGGGGCTTTAAACCCATGAAAAATTATACCAAGCCCAGCTTTAAAGTATTATGGGCTAACAAAAATTAACCACAAAGCCCATAAAGCCCATTAGGTCAAACCAAAGGCGACACTTTGCTCATCATCTATAAACACTGACCGCAGTCACAAAATACAACACAAAACTCATTAGTTTAAGTATGAGGCACACAGAATCCATTAAAAACACACAAACACACAGTTAGATACTGAGATCATGGGTTGGTTTCTTGTGCCAATGAGTACAATCTCGTACTGTGTTTTGTTGTGTTTTTTAATGAAGGCTGTGATGATTGATTCAGTTTATGTATCAGATTTACAAGGTGGTGGTGATGGTGGTCGTTGGGTGGCTAGATCTTTTGGTTTTGCAGCCATGGCTGACGTCATCATCTGTTTATGTCTGAATAAAGGCGAATCTGAGCCTTTTTTTTGTTAAAAGTTTTTATGTTTTTGCTTTTGTGAAAGGTTAGTATGTGAGCTTATATGTGGGTTTGTGAGCTTATTTGATTTTGGCTTATATTTCCATAAGCTTACTTTGGTGGTGTTTTGGCTTATGGCTTATTTACTTTTAGGCTTATGTTTTATAAGCTCAATTTGGGGGCGTTTTTTAGGTGCGGTTTTGAGCTTATTTGGTTTTTGCTTATATCTGTTTCTTAAAATCCATTTTTTGGCTTATTTTGAGATTTGTGGGTTATATAAGCCCACCGGTTTCCAAATTAGCCGAAAATTGAGGCTTATAAATTAAAATAAAAAAATAATTAAGCTCATAAGCCCATATATAAGCTGTTAGAGTTTATTTTGAATTTTTTTTGCTAACTTATGAAAAGCCAAAAAGTTTGGAAATAAGGGATACCAATTGAGCTTGTTAGACATAAGCTTAAAACCAGATAAGCCATCTCATATCTTATCTGCCTAGTTTTCTGCATGATTAGTTTACAAGTTGTTTACTTTATAGAATGTGTTTGTTAGAATAATATATACCGTGCACAATAAGCCGATGCTCTGGATAATAAAATTGATGAAGGAAGCATGGTAATGTGCACGAAAACTAAGCAACTTTAGGTCGTCATGTCTGCTCCCACTGATGTTACTAATGATTTGGGGGCCTGGACTAGACCTACAATTTTTTCTATAAAATTTACAGTATATATTTTTAACCTGATGTATAAAAGCAGGGACTTGTTGCCAAAAAGAGTGAACTAGTCTCCCGTAAACATCAGGAACATAGAGCTGGGCATTGTTATTGGGTGAACCTCTTGATATAAGCATGATGGATAAGGTTCAGTAAACGAAGCTATATTTTTTCAGTTTAAGTTAATTCTAAGGGTTTGAATATTTTTTGTGGACTTCCGGTATTAGGGACTCACAGATAAGCCATAAGCTGAGTCTTTTTTTTTACCCAGATTAAGGGTGTTTGTTTTGGTTTTAACGGCCTTATGGCTTTGTTGGTTTCAGTCTTATGTATCATAAGCTCACTTTGGGTGGTTTATGTACAAACTTTTTGGTTTATATAACTCACAAAAAGCCGAAAAGTTTGGCAATAAGCAATACAAACTGAGCTTACGAAACATAAGCCTGAAACTAACTAAGCCATTTCATATTTCATATGTTAACTGCCTAGTTTCTATCTTTACTTCAACTTTTTTCAGTATATACTTGACTAGTAGTATACAAGTTGTTTACTTGATCTTATTGTGTTTGTTAGAATAAATAATACCGTGCACAATAAGCCGATGCTCTGGATAAAAAGTTTATGAAGGAAGCATGGTAATGTGCACAAAAATTAAGCAACTTTAGGTCGTCATGTCTGCTCCCACTGATATTACTAATGATTTGGGGGCCTGGACTAGACCTACATTTTTCTTTAAGATTTATATATGTTTTAACCTGGTGTATAAAAGCAGGGACTTGTTGCCAAAAAGAGTGAACTAGTCTCCCGTAAACATCAGGAACATATAGCTGGGCATCGTTATTGGGTGAACCTCCTGATAAATTATGACGGATAAGGTTCAGTAAACGAAGCTATATTTTTTCATTTATATTTATCTCTGAAAACGCTACTTCATCCCAATTACTCCAGGAAAACGTCATGTCATGGTGCGAGACCCACACCACAATTCACGTTTTCATGTTTTTTTCTCGCGTTATAGAGGTAGTGAGGGCTACTTGGCAGTAAATGTTATTGATGGAGGCGTGTTTTTGTTGTTGTGAGGTATATAGTGTTTTAGACAAAAAAATTGTGATTAGTGTTTGGTTCTGTGAAAATTGGTTATGCGATCTGAGGAGTTTTTTGTATGAAACATGATTTTGAGGTTGTCTGTTTCGGCTTATATAACCGGCATATGGCTTACTTGGTTTCTGGCTTATGCTTTTGACATTTTTTGAAAATAAGCCATCTCATATCTTAAACTACCTAGATTTTATCTCTCTTTTTCATTATCTGCTTGATTAGTTTACAAGTTTTTTACTTTATACAATGTGTTTGTTAGAATAAATTCGACCGTGCACAATAAGCCGATGCTCTGGATAATAAAAACGATGAAGGAAGCATGGTAATGTGCACGAAAACTAAGCAACTTTAGGTCGTCATGTCTGCTCCCACTGATATTACTAATGATTTGGGGGCCTGGACTAGACCTACATTGTTTTTTTTAGACTTGTATATTTTGTAACCTGATGTATAAAAGCAGAGACTTGTTGCCAAAAAAATGAACTAGTAAACATCAGGAATATAGAGCTGGGCATCGTTATTGGGTGAACCTCTTGATATATTTATGACGGATAAGGTTCAGTAAACGAAGCTATATTTTTGTGACCATATATGTTCATTCGGTCATTCCAAAGCTGTTTAATTTTGGCTTGCAATGTCAAGTCGAGATCCATTAACCTCATTAACCTAAAAATAACCAAATGTAAACCAAATTAACATCCCCTAAAATGGATTTGAATTTATTTGAAACATGCTATGATTTATGAGCTTGTTTTTGTTAAATTCTAGGAAAGATAGAAAACCCCTTTGGTATAAACACAATATATAAAGATTACACGTGACACAAAGCAAACCTTAATGGATTCTAAGCCCACAAACGAGCTTGGGTCGACTAACTTAATCTTGTCAAATATTCTCCGTAGTTGGAGTTGGAGCTGGAGCGGAAGGTCTAACATTGCAAATCGCAAGAAATCTTGAGAAGTGGAGTCTCAGAAATTTGATACGATAGTTATTGTATCAAATTTGATGGAATCGCTACCCGAGCCTTCTCACTCATTTCACTTACTCATCAAAAACTCATTTTTCAAAGGCACTAGGAAAAAAAACCACACCTTTCCACTATAATTTTAATATTTATTTATAATTTTTAAACTAAAAACCATTTTTAATTTTTTATTCACTCATGATCTGACCTAGTCGACACGATCATGATATTTCACTCATGATCTGGTATGGTCGACACGATCATGATATTGAAGGATGGGACCTTTTCTTGAAAAACAAAGGAGATTCTGTTTCTTCTTCCAAGCCCTTTTTACAAGATGCAGTCAGTAAACTCTCACTTATCTTCTTCATTTATGATCTGGTATTTCGTTGATCGATGTCAATGGACCAAGAAATAAGCCCTTTGCTGAAAGCTCAACTAAATATAAAACTGATTAAACATTTATAAATCTGATTAAAGTTTATTATTAGCCAAACAACCCATTAATAAAAAACCAACCATGTATACAGTTCTACCATAGCCGTCTTCCTCCCATAAACTTTTCGTTCATGAGCGAATATGTTATTTGTTTCTTTACTTTTCGTTCATAAGTTGGGCCCATACAAAATTATATTAACCGATAGGTGAGAAACTCAAATGTAGTGAGTTTTGGTTTGTCTGGGGAGCTTAACCCACACGTTGGGTTTAGATGAGGTTTTTGGTAAACTTGTGCGTGGATCCTATGAGTAGGTTTTTCTCCCCACTCTCCCAACTTAAAGGACTGCTATTTAGTAAATAATATGCCCTTATATGATAGTGAGGAACATATTAAAAAAAAATTTAAAATAAAATTAAAAAACGTTGCGATAAAAGAAAATGTGCATGTAGGGGTGAGCACAAATCGCACCGCAAACCGCAAAACCGCAAAAACCGCAAAAAAAACGCACCACAATAACCGCACCACAACAAAAACCGGTGGGTCGGTTTTAAGAAAAAAGAAAAACCGTAAATGCGGTGTGGTTGCGGTTTTACCCTTAAAACCGCACCACTAAATCCGCACCGCACCACGTAGTAATTATATAAAACCAAAAAATGGCTTATCGATTATTTAACGTGTGCTATAGGAGTTTTAATGCATAATATCATTAATATTTTAAACAATGTGTGTGTTTACATTAAATATATGTATTGTTATAATCGAAAATACGTACATCGCGAATCAAATACGGTAAAAATCCGCATTAAGTATATAAATCATAAGTGGTGGTGCGGTGCGGTTAATATCCGCAAAACCCACAAAACCCGCAAAACCGAAACCGCAAAAAACCGCGTGGTGAGGATTCTCACTTTTGAAAAAAACGCAATTACGGATGTGGTTTCATTTTTGCCAAAATCCGCACCGCACCGCACCATACTCACCCCTATGTGCATGCATCATTCATGACAGTGGAACCACATCCGTAATTGCGTTTTTTTCAAATATAATTAAATGGCCGTTGTAACGGTATATTTTTTTTTCGTTTAACGATTAACGGTTTAAAAGATATTAATGTTTGAAAAAAATGTGGAAAATGACTTTTTGGTTTAATCTTATCCATTGGATTAAGATTGAGATGGAGGATGAAGATTGGTCCCTTGGTATCCAAAATAAATTTTGGTATCCAAATGAACTTAAATCATCATATACATAAAATGAAAGATTGGGTGAGACGTGACTTTCTACCCTTTTACCAAACTTTTATTATTATTTAATTTTTCTCTTTTATCTTTTTTGTTTTTTCCTTTTAAGAAGTGATCCAATGCAATTAATACGGACTATAAATTATGATTTTAAAATAATTATCTATTATTTTTAAAAATTATTAAAAAAATATTTTTTATTCAAATAATTATATTTCTTATAATAATATCAAATCTAAACCCATTCATATTCTAGTAGCAGGATTCTCGCGCAATGCGACGGCGGGTAATCTGTAATAATATTTTTGGCGAGCGATATTGTTCGATTACGTATTTTTTATAATAACGAATTTACGTATGATGGAAATTTACAGGAGTAACTATCGTAAACCATTTTGTATTAAGTTTTATTATTTTTGAACATGTTTTTATCAAATTAATAATGGAGATGATCATAAAGACAATTCAATTCAAGTTTTGTAACTGAAGTGTTATATTAATTTGTTGTGCATATAAATATTTATTATTCAAATATGTATTACTTAAATATATAGTATAGATAGCTTGTACAATATGTATATAAATATGTACTACTTAAATAATTAATAAGAGAAATATATCAATCTATTTTATATGTAGTATTGATTAATCTATTAAACTCACAGTGATTCTCCTTCCGAACAATAAACCAAACGGCACCTAAGAGATAAGGGTACCACGACATTTTTCCCTCGCCGAGCCTCGCCGGCTCTCGTCGCCACACCCTCCCCCTCGTCGCCATGAGAACTTCGAAAAACCAAAATCTAAAAGACGAGCCACATCACCTAGAATATAGCTGTTGGACATATTTATCCGTTGGCTTACTTTTTTTATTTTAAAAATTATTCTTAATCTTTATATAAACTCTCCCAATTTAACATTTTTAACAATCATATTTATTCCCCAAAATCAAAATATTACTAGAGTGGCTTGTTCAGTTCCACACACTTTTTTATCAAATCAAAATATTGGTTGCTAACCTAATTAAATAAGACGACGTTCGGCAAGAAGCGGTTGCGGATTTAGCCCTCAAATTCAGCCACTTCAAAATTTGAACTGCAAGAAGCATGTGAAAAATGCAATGATATTCCAAAAAAGTGGCGTGATAAGATAATCAGATTTTTTGAAAAAAGAATCAAACAAAGACGATGCAATACATGATGCTTTGTTTGATGAAGCTGCTAAAATCGAAAGACAGATGGAATTTAAAAAAGAATGGATGAGAGAATTTTAATTTAAATAATGTTGTTATTTTATTTTCAGCAATGTAATTTTATTTTCAGTAATGTAATTTTATTTTCAGTAATGTAGTTTTCTATGTTGTAATTTTAATTTAATTAATGAATTTTCCAACGGCTATGTTTTAATTTGAAATTTCCAACGGCTATATTTTGTCTATAAATACTACTTCCATTTAATATTTTTTTTCTCACACAAAACCATACTCTCAAACATGTCTCAAGAAAACACTTATGCAAACAAGAAACAAAACAAATGAAAAGCTACTCGAAGCAACCCATCGACACCGGAAAAGGTACCAGAGACAATCCCTCTACAACCTTACCCTCCACAACCTTACCCAAACACGATGGGTGAATCATCAGTTCCTACTGTTGATCAACTAGAGAGCCCTGTTGAAAAATACGAGGTACCTGCTGAGTTTCGTCTTACTGAAGAACAAGAACATCAATTGCTTCTTGATGAAGAAGCATTACGTGAAGCATTAGCAGAAGAAGAAAGGGAGAAACAAGAGTTGGAGAAGCAAATCAAGTGGGAAAAGACTGTCGAATTTATCAAGAATTCTGGGGTATTTCATCGAAATCTGATTTGGATCCCGAAACTGATTAAGTTCCGTCGAACCGTACTGTATCGTATTTTATTTTGAAATTCTGTATTTGTAATTTTTATTTTTGTATTTGTAGTGTTTAATTTAAATAAAATGAATATTAATTTGTGTGAAAATGAAAAAAAGAAAAAGAAAAGATAGTAATGGGGCCAAGTGAAGAGTGGTTGGGTGTAGGGGTGTTCAGTGTTTGGTTTGACATCGAACAAACCAAAAAGTAAACCGGATCGAAACCGAATAAAACCAAACCAAAAATTTTAATTGGTGTATGGTTTGGTTTGAAACCAAACCGAAGTATTTAATTGGTATTTGGTTTGGTTATGGTTTGACAAAAACAAAACAAAACCAAACCGAAAAAACCGAATAACTCTATACACATGAAATTTATAACAATATATATATATATATATATATATATATATATATATATATATATATATATATATATATATATATATATATATATATATATATATATATATATATATATATATATATAGAGTGGGGTTATTCTAAAATAAAACTTATAATAAAATAAATGAGGTGAAATCTCAACCCTTGGATCAAAATGACCTAATTTGATAAAAAAAAATGGTGTCTTTTTTGTAAACTCTCAAACTTTAAGGGTAATTGTTGAAAATAATGAAAATTAAAACGAGCCCGATCAAAAAACACACACTTCACAGACTAAAAATCCGATCAAAACACACACAGTACACCAAATCCTCTTGAATCCACCAAATCAAACCTACTGAATCCTCTCGAATCAAACCTACTGAATCATCTCGCATCGAGATGGTTCGCGCACTTATAGGACTATCACCGCCTTCTCCTACTGGTAATTTTTTTAATTTTTCGATTAATTTTTTTAATGATTTGTGTTAAAATTTGTACTATAATGCTCTAGAATATAAATGACTTTAGTTTGTGAATGTTTAACATTATCTTGAATGTCTCCTCATTATCTTATTAGTAAGTTCAATTTTTTTTCTTTTGAATGTCTGATGCAATGTCTTTCAACAACTTGCATACAAAGTGTTTGACAAAAGGTCTCAACTAGAATTTAGAATTGTGACGTGGTTAAATCTAAAATGTAATGCAGTAGGTTGTAATGATTTATAAATGTGTTTTGGTAAAATTATAAATGTAATGTAGTATAATTGTGTGTGATGCACTAAAAAGTGGTCAGAGATGAAGTAGGATTGTGTGTGGTAGAGTGAAACATGTACTAAGATGTATTACAGTTATTTCTACTGTATTATAGTTCAAATTTTAATGCATTGTAATGCAGTAGGTCAGTTGCATTATTCTTTCTACTACATTACAGTTTAGTTTTAATGCATTGTAATGTAGTACGTTACTTGCATTATTCTTTCTACTACATTATAGTTTAAATTTTAATGCACTGTAATGCAGTAGGTTACTTGCATTGTTATTTCTACCGTACTACAGTTTAATTTTAATACATTGTAACGCAATAGGTTACTTCCATTGTTCATACGCATGATTTACTGCATTAAAACTTTATTTCTACTACATTAAGGTTTAAATTCTAATGCATTTAATGCATTTAATAGGTAAGTGTGTGGTTATGATTTATGCATACAATGTGTTTGATATAATGTCTCAATAAGACATCATAATTGTGATGCACTACATTAACATTCTAATGTACTAGGAATGAGACCGTAATGCAGTAAGTTACTTACGGGTTTGATGTGGTAGAAAATATAGTGTAATGAAGTTGGTTACTTTCGTTGTTCATAGGTAGAAAATGTGTTAAAAATGCACTATAATGCTCTAGAATGCGATAGAATCAAACATATCTAACGTTTTGTGCAAGTGTGTGTGTTTATGATTGATGTATACAATGTGTTTGATATAATGTCTCAATGAGAATTATAAAGTTCTCTTTGATATAGAAGTGATTTGGTAAAATCATAACTGTGATGGAGTAGGATTAACACTATGATTGAGTAGAATTAATAATATGATGCAGTAAAACTAATACTATGCATGTGATTTGGTAAATTAGAACTATAATGGAGTAGAATTATTTTTAATGTGAATATGCTTGAGTAGGATAAAGTTGTATTTTGTGGTTTTGTCGAAATTAAGTATTTGTATGTAATATATAAGTTATTTGGTAAAATTATAACTGTGATGGAGTAGGATTAACACTATGATTGAGTAGAATTGATATTATGATGGAGTAAAACTAATACTATGCATGTGATTTGATAAAATTTTAATAATAATAAGCAAATTTTATTCTACTGCATTACAGTTAAATTTTAATGCAATGTAATACAGTAGGTCACTTGCATTGTTCTTTCTACTACATTACTGTTTAATTTTAATGCACTGTAATGTAGTACGATACTTATTTTTCTTTCTACTGCATTACATATTAAATTTTAATTCACTGTAATGCAGTAGGTTACTTGCATTGTTCTTTCTACTGTATTACAACTTAATTTTAATACATTGTAATGCAGTGGGTTACCTCCATTGTTCATATGCATGATTTACTGCATTAAAACTTTATTTCTACTACATTAAGGTTTAAATTTTAATGCATCGTAATGCAATATGTTACATGGGTTGTTTATATGCATGATTTACTGTATTACAGTCTTATTTCTACTGCTTTGTAGTTTAAATTTTAATGCATTGTAATGCAATAGGTTGTTTGCAATATTCTTTCTATTGCATTACAGTTTAATTTTAATGCATTGTAATGGAGTAGGTTACTTACATTCTTCGTATGCATGATTTACTGCATTAAAACTTTATTTCTACTACATTAAGGTTTAAATTCTAATGCATTTAATGCAGTAGGTTACTCGTGTTGTTCATATGCATGATTTACTACATTGCAGCTTTATTTCTACTACATTACAACTTTATTTCAACTGCATACTAGTTTTAAATTCTAATGCATCACATAATATATATTGATACTTTCATATATAATTCTTGAACTATTCTACAGGTAAAAAGGCACAGGAAAAAACCCAGGGGACAAAGGAAGATGCATTTAACAAGCTGCAAACAGTATATAGCTTCCTCTAATACCAAATGATATACTCTAATTGAAGGACGAAATGGTACAAGGATGCATTGGGCGCGCAAGAGGATTCTTGGAAGATACTTGTGCATCATTTAAAATAATGTTTAAATTTTATTAGATGGAATACTTTGGAATATTGAATGTCTGATACGATGTAGTGTATATTTTAATGATGACATTGTTTGTTTGTAATCATATTTTATATTATACTACATTATTATCGTTTATTTTATTGCATTACCATATTTCATTCTACTACATTAAAGTTATATTCTAAAACATTACAATTATATTTTACCGCATTGTAGTCGTATAATTTACATATAACTGAGATGTAGTATAATATAAATTGAATGAGTAAAAATAAACACTAATGTAGTAGGATATAATCCTATAATGCAGTAAAATAAAATTTGCTTATTTAATGCATTATAGCTATATGCTACTGCATTGCTGTTATTTTATATTCTACTACATTACATATACTTGTTACTGTTATTTTATTATAAAAAAGGAATGATACACTAACAAAATAACTGTTGTAGGATATAAATAACAAAAATGCATTAGAACATAATTGTAATGAGACAAAATCCTGAAATGCAATAGATTTAACGTTCTGATGCACTAAAACACATTCAAATCAAAAACTATAACGTACTCATGTTTACATTGAAGCTGTTACATAAAATCATAATTTTACAAAAAAAAATTGAAAAACTATTCATTTTCGATGTATAGATTTTATTAAACTAGTCTTCTTCGACATATCTTGTGTCTTTGCTTTCTTCGATACAAACAATAATTTATACAACTCGTAGAACTGGAATTGTGGCCTCATTTATCTCCATACGTCGAACAACCCCTTCTCTTGGTTAGTCCTTCAACAGTTACTTCAGGTCTTCGCTTTATCATTTCGTACCCTAGATTATTGATTTTAACCTTCATCTGAAACTTATAAAAGATATAATTCAATAGAAGATAAACTGTGATTCAGTAGAAGATAAACTACAATTCGGTAGAACATAAACTATAATTCAGTAGAACATAAACTATTATTCAGTAGAAGATAAATTATTATTTGGTAGAACATAAACTATAATTCAGTAGAAACTATCATGTAGGAATTTTATCAAATCACATGTATATGAATAGTAGCAAAGATCCTACAACATCATAGTGCAAGTTCTACCAAATCACATGCATACTTTAATGCAGTAAATCATGCATATGAACAATGGAAGTAACCTACTACATTACAATGTATTAAAATTAAGGTGTAATGCAGTAGAAAGAACAATGCAAGTAACCTACTACATTACAGTGCATTAAAATTTAATATGTAATGGAGTAGAAAGAAAAATGCAAGTATCGCACTACATTACAGTGCATTAAGATTAAACAGTAATGTAGTAGAAAGAACAATGCAAGTGACCTACTGCATTACATTGCATTAAAATTTAACTGTAATGTAGTAGAATAAAATTTGCTTATTATTATTAAAATTTTACCAAATCACATGCATAGTATTAGTTTTACTCCATCATAATATTAATTTTACTCAATCATAGTGTTAATCCTACTCCATCACATTTATAACTTTACCAAATCACTTCTATATTACATACAAATACTTAATTTCGACAAAACCTCAAATACAACTTTATCCTACTCAAGCATATGCACCGGAGTATAAATATAATGTAGTAGAAATAAAGTTGTGATTTAGTAAAAACTATAAAAACACTACAAATAGCTTTTACTCCATTACTGTTACGTTCTACTACATTACTTTATATCCTACTGCGTCACATGTATGTTTCTACCGCATTGCAGTTACGATCTACTCCATTACTGTATATCTTACTGCATCACATTGTGAATTAAGTGTTTCACAGTTATAAAGTCTAGTTTAGACATTTTATCAAACACTTCGTATGCAACTTTCACATTTTCTATATTTTGTTACAAATCTAAGAACATGTATGTATTAAAAAAAGATATAATGTGAATCAAAATTTTAAAGTTTTATGTCAAATCTAACCACATACCAACTGGGGAACGCTTGTCAATAATGGCGCTGGTGGTGCGGTGGTGAAAGTACGGTGGTCAGAAGGTGGTCAGATTGTGTTGTGATGGTGAATGTGCGGTGTAGAGGATGGCGTGATGGAGAGTTGATAGAGAAAGTAGATATACATAAAGTAAAAGGTGAATAGTGGTGGTGAAGGTGGGGAAGACGATGGACCAGGCGGGAAAGGTGGTGGTTCACGATGGAGAAGATGGTGGAGAAAATGGTGGAGAAGACAGTGGTTGGTTACGGTGGATATGCAACAGTCGATCAAAAAACAAGGAATGATTTGTGTGTGAATAAAAACCAAATTATATAGGTTTAAGAATTTTTTTGAAAACGCCCCCTGAAGTTTCTAAAATTACAAACGTACACCATTTTTTTTTGGAAAAAGAGGGGGACACATGGCAGCTTGTGGTTCCACCTCATTTATTTTATTATAAGTTTTGTTTTATTTTACCCCAACTCTATATATATATATATATAGTTAGGATCAAATAAGAAGATTAAGTAAAATGAGAAGAATGAGAAGAAACCATAGTCACACATTTCAGATGCACCTACAAAGTCAGATGCATCTCCCCTTAAAATTCTCCTTCCTTTGTGGAATTTGTGGTCAGAATTTCTTCTTATTCTTCTCATTTTAATTTTTCTTCTTACTGGATCCCTACTCTCTCTCTCTCTCTCTATATATATATATATATATATATATATATATATATATATATATATATATATATAACTTATTATCCTAAGTAGTTGTCTTTCAAACAAATCATTCATCGGACTAAATATTGATATATATCTCGAGCAACTAAGCTATAATTTTCCTATGTCTCATATATGGAGTGAGTTTGAAATTGTACTTGTGTTTGGATGCGTGAATATGCACTATTCAAATTAATGAGAATTCTAAAACTTTCTTCAAAGAAACATGTACCTTATTTTGTTTATATTTATTTCTGCCAATATCTAAACCCTTTAGGTTTCTTTAAAAATGTATCAATTTACTTAAGAGTTTAGAACTTTTTATTTTTACTGGAAAAATTAAGTTTTTGATTGTGGCTTCTAGATTATATATTGGAATTTACTTGAATTTGGTTTTCTTGGTTTAAACCGAAACCAAAACGAATTCTAATTTGGTTTATGGTTTGGTTTTATCAGTAGTATAATTGGTTTGGTTTGGTTTTGGTTTTAATTTTATAAATTTTTAAACCGATTAACCCGAACCATACAACCCACAAACCCGAAAACCAAACCGATGAACACCCCTAGTTGGGTGTATTGTGAGTAAGAAATATTTTTGTTAGTTATATTGATATAATGTGACGTTGATGTGACAATGACAAAATTTTGAGGAGTTAATTTGTCACGGTACCTACACTCCAAATTTGATACTCCAGTTACTTTGAATAATACAACTATATTATTTAAGTGGTAAGAAACCTAACCTAACTTGCCAGTTGCCACTATAAAACACCCACCCACTCAAAAACCAATATTGAGGCTCCAGCAAGAGAATGACGGTAGGGTTTCATAAGGGTGGTTGCCACGTCATCATCATCAATGTATGTATGTTTGAGTCAATGATTTCATTACCCCTTTTAATCAATTAGCAGATAATTAAGCAGTTTCTCCAACTTATTAGAGTTTTATTACTGTATTCAAAGGTCTTTGTTTAAGGCTTTTAATCTTCTTTCATTTCGGCTTATTAGCTTATTTGATTTCGGCTTATATTTCATAACCCCCAATTTTCGAGCTTATCATTATTATCCGAGCATAAAAAGGTTGGATACTGGATGATGATACCCGACCCGTATCTTGGCGGGGCAAATTGCTATATTTGCAGCCATGGCGGGTTCGGATCATCCTCCTTATTTGTGTTTTAGTCAATGTTGCAAAAAAAGCCCGATTAATCGTGCCCTAAGCGCTACTTGGCCACCGACCTTGCCGATTTGTGTAAATCGGTCAATTATGTTCGACTGCGGTCTACAACGATCAATGGTGGTCAAACTTATCGGAAATATCCAAAACTCACTGTAAACTTGTTCTAATCACTTATAGTAGCTGTTGACATAAGTGAGATTCTGTTATGATCCAACATAGGGGTGTAAACGAGACAAGACAGCTCGTGAGTTACTCGAGATCGACTCGTAAGCTACTCGATCTAAATGAGTCGAGCTCGAGCTACTCGAGTATATTTTCGAGTCGAGTTCGAGCTTCATAATACTCAACTCGTGAAGCTCGCGAGCCTTAACAAGCCTTAAATTAAATTATACTTTTACCCTTTTATATACATAAATCGAGTCAAGTCCAGCTTCATATACCGACTATTTATCGAGTTCGAGCATGAAATGTGGAAATAATCGAGCTCGAGTGGAGTTTCGAGCTCGAGTATTTTATGACGAGTCGAGCTCGAGCTTGGCAGTACTCGGCTCGTTTACACCCCTAATATTCCCACACCGGCCTAAGTATGAGATTGGTTGATGGTTTATAATGTCTAGGTGTCACGTCCTCAAACAAGCTTGCTTTTTGAGTATACGAGCCTAGTATGGGATAGGTTCGTATCTTGGCGTCGCGAATTGGTAAATTTGCAGCCATGGCGGATATATCCTCTTTTTTCTGACTGTTTGATTTATCCGAGCCTACTTGTTCGCGTTGCAATTTCTACTTTGGAACGTTCCAGTGCTATTAATATCATACCACCTAATGCAACACATAAGTCTCAAGCGAGACTTGAACCCACGCCCTTTTGGTGCATAAGTTAGCCCGATACCGTGACTATGAATGTGTCTCGGCGGGGCAATAGTATATCTATCTGGATGGTAATGTGGAGATTACAGCACTTGATTATTCACATTGCAACCAATAGATATATTTGCAGCCATGTTTGAGTTATCCTCTTAACATGGTCAAACATCAACAATAACAACAATGATACCTAATCCCGCCAAAAGCAGGGTATGGGGGAGGTGCGATGGAGAAAGATCATACCCCTACCTTTGGGAAAAACCCGAGGGTAAAGAGACTGGTCCTCATGCTCATCCGTAAGTATCACACACATAAGCAATTCTAGTTGTTGATGGTGATGATTATTTTGTTATAACATTTGATGCTTGACAGATTATGTTTGTATGAGCCAATGGTTTATTCCCCTTTTTTCTAACAACATTCAACAACCCTTGTAAGTTCAGCCGGAGTCGCATGATTCCCTTTACTTTCATTTTTTTTTTTGAACGGCAGTTTGGTACAGCGGAGTATCTTGCGTGCCACCGAGGCACCAAGTCTCTCGACCCGAGTTCGAATCATCTCACGAAGAGAATATCAACCCCATGCTAGCCATCCAGTTTCCCATTAAGGGGCTTCAAGGCATTGCGATGGGATTCTTGTAACAGGCGATGAAAAATGTTATTGAAAGGTGGGGGAGACTCTTGTAACAGGCGATTAAGATATCTTTGTGCATGTGTATTTTCCGAGCACAAGTTACTGGATAATGGGTGAAAATCGACCCGTAACTTGGCGGGGCAAACTGACCTGAATCATGTTTGCAGCCATGGCGGGTTCTGATATCTTTTTTTATCCAGTTCGATATCTGCACATCTGAGCCAAACTGTTTCACACTCGGACTGAATGAGGCAATTATTATTATTATTTTCCGAGCATAAAAAGGTTACTGGATGATACCCGACCCATATATTGGCGGGGCAAATCGGTTTTTGCAGCCATGCGATGTTTTAAAGAAATCCGGTTTGGTGAAAGTTGTGGACAAAAGTGAGATTGTTCGTATCTTGGCGGGGTAAATTAGTATATTTGCAGCCATGGCGGATGTATCCTCTTTTGTCTGATTGTTTAATTTATGTGAGCCTACTTGCGTTCGCGTTGCAATTTCTAGAGAATGTGATGAGAGATGTAGACTTGCTTCATTTTATTAAGGTAAAGCTGAATACAGATTAGATCTTTTATAAGCTACTCGAGATCGACTAAATCTATAACTTGTATGGTCATGTTATCATATCAAAGGATGACGAAGACTTGCCAAAAGTTACACGAAATAGTTAACCTCAATATAATTCATATTGTTATAAAATATCGTCACTGTACATGTACTATTAATACAAGAAAGAATTAGCGCATGTGATATTGTTAATACAGTGAAAAAGGAGATAGGGACATATACGCTTATTGGATGTGTGTTGAAAGTGATGTGGTCCCAGAAAGTGGTACAGAGGGGTAATATTCTAGCCGCTGTTATTATTTATTTTTACCCACTGTCATGTTATTTGTAGCCACGGATGAATTCAGAGGGTAGCGCTAGCCACTTACACATATATTCTACCCACTGAATTATTAATAGTGTTGTCCCATATATATTCTACCAGCTGAAAAGTGTTGTCCGATATTGTACAATACATGCGGGGCAATCAGGACCGTATCTTGGCGGGGCAATCCAACCTGGATTGGTGTTTGCAGCCATGCGGAGTCTGATCCCCTTTTATCCGGCTCAATGTCTGCACATCTGAGCCAAACAATTTTACACAGCAGCCGAAACTAGGCGATTTTCAAGATGGTTGACTTTTATCTGGGCAAACTTCTTTCATGCCTATGATTAGTAGTTGTTGATATATATGAAACTCTTATATCTCTTAAGAGTAAATTGCAAAACTCGTATTTGTGGTTTGTTGAAAGTTGAAGAAAATGCTCACTGTACACGTGTGTCTAAGAGGCTGTGATGATAGAACTTGAAAGCGTCTGAATGGATTCAAGCAAAGGATTCAAGCAAAGTTGAGATTATCTGCATCTTGGCGGGGCAAACTGTTCAATTTGCAGCCATGGCAGATAATCCTAGTTTTCTCGACTATTTTACATATCTGAGCCTTTGTTTTGGATATACGGGATGATGATACACAACCCGTATCTTGGCGGGGTAAATCGTTTTTTTGCAGCCATGGCGGGTTCGGATCCCTTTCCATCATACTCTTAATCTGTCTTTTAGTTACGATGTTTTAAAGAAATCCGGTTTGGTGAAAGTTGTGGACAAAAGTGCCTTTCAAAAAAAAAAGTTGTGGACAAAAGTGAGATTGTTCGTATCTTGGCGGGGTAAATTGTTATATTTGCAGCCATGGCGGATGTATCCTCTTTTGCAGCCATGGTTGATTTATCCTCTTTGTTCGATTGTTTTACAGAGTATGGCTATGTTTGGCTAAATTAGCTGTGTTAACCGTAAGCTGTAAAATGTAAAATTGTTAACATGAGCTACCAGCTGTATTTTCCTTTCAACAAAAGTGTTTGGTAAATCAGCTTTAAGATGTAAAATGACTTAAAAGGACATATGTAAATAACTTTAACAGCTCTTAAAAATTTAAAGAGTTTCATGAATCAGCTTTTCATTTAAGAGCTACTTGTTTAAAATAAAAGCTAACAACTCCAACAAGTTGTTATGTCCCATCGGAGCTACTTATGCTAGAAGAGATTATTTTTTAAACAAAAAGCTAATAGCTCCAAAAAAGCTTCAAAAAAGCCTAAAAAAAGCTTCAAAAAAGCCTAAAAAAAGCCTAAAAAAAGCTCTTGCCAAACAGACCCTATATATTATTGTTACGAGCCAGGAGATAATGATTTTTGTTCCTTGTGGTTTGGTGAAAATTGCGGACAAAAGTGTGGTTGTTCGTATCTTGGCGGGTCAAATTGCTAAATTTGCAGCCATGGCGGATGTATCCTCTTTTTTCCAATTGTTTAGTTTATCTTAGCCTACTTTTTCGAATTGCAATTATTTTGAAACGATCAAGTATGAAAGAGTTGCTTTGGATTGTGTTTTCTCAAATGACTAACATACCCTCGTCTTTTTCCCCACTTTGATTTTCTATTGAATTTACAATTCAAATGATTCGCATCTTGGCGGGGAAAATTGGTAGATTTGCAGCCGTGGCTGTGATGATGATTTTGTTACTGTTGTTACGCAGAACTGTAGAAGTAAATCCAAACACATTATACGCTGCACTTTGATACAGCTGATTATCTGGTTATTTTAAAAGCCGTAACTAACATATTTATTGAAGTTAAAAGGTAAAAGAGACTTGTCACAG
This sequence comes from Glebionis coronaria, assembly GCA_025667525.1. Lineage (NCBI taxonomy): Eukaryota > Viridiplantae > Streptophyta > Magnoliopsida > Asterales > Asteraceae > Glebionis > Glebionis coronaria. The sequence goes on from CM046874.1 coordinate 685,981,803, forward strand.
GCGATGAAGATATTTATTTTGTGCATTTATTATTTTCGAGCAGAGGTTACCGATAATTGGGTGAGATTTCGTCCCGTATCTTGGCGGGGCAATCTGATTGTGTTTGCAGCCATGGCGGGTTCTGTGTCCATTTTATTCGGTTCCATATATGCACATCTGAGCCTAACAATTTTACACTCAGACGAAATGAGGCTATCAGAGAGTTTTGACTTTTTCTTGTCAAGATACTTTCATGCCTGTGATTTTCATTTTTCCGAAGCTGTTGATAACTTGATATATGGGATTCTCCTTTATTATTGTAGACTAGCGGTCGTTGTAGTAGTACCTCACAATATCATTTTTTTTTTGGTAACTGTGATTTCCGACACATTTGCCGACTAATCCATGGGGTTTGAGCCCACCGCCACACAGACTCAAACCAGGTAAAGCTTTTCAGGAGGTTGGCGTGGCCACTTCAAGTTTGTTTGCACCTAGCAGGAATTGAACTTGAGATCTCACACACTTTGGAGTGATAGCCGCAAATCCTTTTGCCACTAGCAGTGGTTACCTCGCAATATCATAAACAAACACTTGTCTAGCAAAGTAGCAATAGTGCAATACTAGCATAAAAGATGACCATGAATAATATGTGTTTTTTCTCTTTGAGTCTTTCCTCGGATAATGATGGCTATCAAGAGATTTTCATGGTTGTGGACAATTCAACGACCATGCATCATGCAGGAATGGGGATGAGTAAGGTACGCACAATTGTAATGTTATTTGCGCAAATGTTCACTGTACTGGTGTGCTTAAGAGGCTGTGATGATAGAACTTGAATGTGTCTGAGTGGATTCGAGCAACATTGAGGAGATAATCCTCATTTTGCAGCCATGGCAGATAATCCTCATTTTCTGAGATTATATGCATCTTGGCGAGGCAAAATGTTCAATTTGCAGCCATGGCAGATAATCCTCATTTTCTCGACTGTTTTACATATCTGAGCCTTATTTGCATTACAGTTTGTACTTTGGAACGGTTTGTGTTTGATAGATTGATTTGGGTTGTGTTTTATCCCAACGGGGTTATAGACCAGTTAATAACTTCTGGAAGATGGTTAAAAGGGTCTTTCGTAATGCATAATACCCTTAAATCATTTTTTGAGGCTATCTGCGTCATGGCAGGGCAATAGTATATCTATCTGGATGGTAATGTGAAACTAAGTACACTTGGTTATTCACATAGCAACTGAATGATTCATAGATATATTTGCAGCCATGTCGGATTGATAGTCTTAAAGATGGTCAAAAACCCTTTATTATGAATCAACCGTGCTTCGGTTTCGATCCTTATTCCAAACACTCAATGTCACACACATAAGCCCTACATTGTGTTTTTGTTGGAGCTGATGATCTCTGAGATTTCGAAAAGCTCAAGCAGTTTCAGTTAGCAATCCCAAACATCCCTCTAACTTATAAGTTCCAGCAATCACATGGTTATGTAAAAGATTCTATCTTTTCTTTTGCATTGCAGCCGTTACGTTGGCAGCCATGCCATAGTCTGATCTTCGTTGTTGATCCCATAATATTGGATATGTAAATATCTAATTTTTATTAAGATAGAGTTCATAGCGTGAGCCTTTTTTTGGACCATTTCTTGATTGTGCATATCATCCTGCGCAGGGGCCATGTTATTCTTCTCTGTATCGTTCCAATTTTATTGCATATCTAGCCTCATGAAACCTTAATTGAGGATTTGGTGACATAAGGAGGCTGTGATGGAAATTACACAATGAGCGGATTGGAGCAAAGTTGAGATCATCTTCATCTTGGCGGGGCAAAATGGTACTTTTGCAGCCATGGCAGATGTATCTTCTTCCCTCCATTGCTTCCCTATCTGAGCCTCACTTCATATTGCTTTGTTGGTCATTTTGGCGCCACCATTCATTTAAAGTAATGTAGGGGATGGGATTTCACATTAAGGTCTGATATGGGTTTGAAGTGCAGTGTGTACACTTGTATGGGGTCAATTGTGATGGGTTAGATGGGTAATGATATCCGAGGCTAGATGATGAATATGTGTTACTAGTGTATTCGACCAAATGTGGGATTATCTGCATCTTGGCAGGGCAGCTATCATGGTTGTGTTAAAGAACCAAGATTTGAATCTTTATGTTCTTTTGCATTGCAATCAGGGGATATGTTTGCAGCCAAGACAGTATTGCCAAAATTTGCTCGGTTACCTACAAATCTGAGCCTCATACTAAATATATTACTTTCTAGCGTTAATTACACGCTTCGTCTCTGAACTTTGCCCGTTTACCTATTTGGTCCCCAGATAAAACCATCCCTGGGCATGCTCCCCAAGGTTGAGTTTTTGGTGCCCGTTTGGTCCTAATGGCCCCGCTTTTTTTTTTGAACGGAAATTTATTCTATCTCACAAATATTTATTTCACACATACCTCTAGCGAAGCTTGAACCCACAACCTTTTGGTTAGTAGGGAACTCACTTACCACTAGACCAAAGTCCAAATGGCAAAAAAATTTATGCACCAGACGGGAAACTAACCCGGGTCTGTACCGTGGCAGGGTACTATTCTACCACTAGAAAGTTATTTACTTCGTTATCTGTGCCACATTGATCTTCACAGGAAGGCTACGTCTTTTCTACCCAAATTTAATTGCACCGTTAGTCCCTGATCCTGATAGTTTGATTCCATTTTGGATATGGTACGAAATTACTTATTCTTAGGAATCAAGAATCTAAAGTTACGAGCCTATTGTACAAATCCTGTTCAAGTAAGGTAAGGTTGTCGCAAACAATCTGCTTAACGAAATGGATAATGTTATTGAAAGGTCCTGGTGTGCTTAAGAGGCTGTGATGATAAAACTCGAATGTGTCTGAGTGGATTCGAGCAACGTTGAGATTATCTGCATCTTGGCGGGGCAAAGTGTTCAATTTGCAGCCATGGCAGATGATTCTCGTTTTCTTGACTGTTTTACATATCTGAGCCTTATTTGCATTACAATTTGTACTTTAGAACGATTTGTGTATGATAGATTGATTTGGGTTGTGTTTTATCCCTACGGGGTTATATGACCAGTGAAAAACTTTTGGAAATCATCTTTTGAAGGTGTTAAGTCATGGCATGGCAACAATCTATGTGAAGGTAACAAAACTTGGTTATTCACATAGCAACTGAATGATTCATAAATATATTTGCAGCCATGTCAGATTGATACTCTTAGAAATGGTCAAAATCTTTCATTTTAAATCTACTGTGCTTCAGTTTTGATCTTCATTCCATACTCTCAATATCCACATACAATTCACTAGAAGTAGTTTTTGATTTCTGTGTGTTATCTTTCTTTGAAACATAACCCCATGTTCTCTCTTTTCCTCCTTTCAATCATCCTCCTGATCTGTGTTCTAGTTACGAGCTTTGAGGAGATGATTTAGTGTGTCTTAATAGATGAGAGCAAAGTTGAGATTACCCGTATCTTGGCGGGGCAACCGGAATAGTGTTGCAGACCATGGCGGTGTTTGATCCTCTTTGTTCAATGCCATATTGTGAGATATGTGATTATGTAGTATAGGTTGTAAAAAAATTGTCGTTCTAATTTTTTTTTTAAATTAAAATTGAAAGGTAAAAGACTCTTGTCACAGGCGATGAAGATGTTAATTTTGTGCATTTATCAATTCGAAGCAGAGTTTACCGGATATTGGGTGAAATTTCGCTCCGTATCTTGGCGGGGCAACCTTTCTGTGTTTGCAGCCATGGCGGGTTCAGTTCATCTATCTGGTTCCATATTTGCACATCTGAGCCTAACAACTTTATACTTCCACGAAATGAGGCTATTTTATAGGCTTTGACTTTTTTTGGTCAAACTTCTTTCATGCCTATGATTTTTATCTCCCAGAAGCTGTTGATATTATATGAAATTCTCCCTTATCATTAATTTGGCACTAGTCATCGCTTGCCAATACTATTGGCGCATACCATCCATACGAGGGAAAACGTCACATTAGATCGTATGAGTTTTGAGTGAATTGCAAAGATCATCTTTGTGGTTTGGTGAAGGTTGTTTTTTTTTGGTAACCATGGTTTCGACCTATGGCTGACTAATCCACAGGGTTTGATCGCACCGCCACAGACTCAAAACAGGTAAAGTCCTCCCATTTCAAGAGGTTGGCGTGGCCAGTGGCCACTTCAAGGTTGTTTGCAACCTAGCAGGAATTGAACTTGCGACCTCACACATTTTAGAGTGATGGTCACAAACCCTTTTGCCATTAGGCCACCCTTGAGTGGTTTATGGTTTGAAGGTTGTGGAAATGCTAAGTGTTGTCATGTGTTTATGAGGCTGTGATGATAAAATTTGAGTGTGTTCGAGTAAAGTTGAGATGGTCCGCATCTTGGCAGGGCAAATGAGTAAATTTGCAGCCATGGCTGATTTATCCTCTTTGTTCTTGTTTTTACATATCTGAGCCTTGTTGATCGCAACAATTTACGTATAAAGCGCAACTGGAGATCAAATACTGATATGAGCTTCCAAAAGCAATCCAAATTGTAAGTTGAATGGACTATTTTGTTATATCCGAATAGTGAACATCCCTACTCACAACCACTAGACCGCCAGCTCCTTGGTCTATTGATCTTTTAAATTGTCGAGGAAATGAAGAATTAATGTGCATTTAAGCTGTTCTTACCGTTAATAACTGGACATTGGGTAAAATTCAGGTCCGTATCTTGGCGGGGCAATCCAACCTGGATTGGTGTTTGCAGCCATGGCGGAGTCTGATCCCCTTTTATCCAGCTCCATATATACACATCTGAGCCAACCAGTTTTACACTTGGACAAAATGAGGCAATTTTACAGAGGGGTGACTTTTATCTGTCTAACTTCTTTCATGCCTATGATTAGTAGTTGTTGAATATGTATGATATTCTCCGAGTAAATTGCAAAACTCATATTTGTGGTTTGTTGAAAGTTGCAGAAAATGTTCACTGTACACGCGTGTCTAAGAGGCTGTGATGATAGAAGTTGAAAGCATCTCGAGCAAAGTTGAGATTATCTGCATCTTGGTGGGGCAAATTGTTCAGTTTGCAGCCAGGGTAGATTAATCCTTGTTTTCTCGACTGTTGTACATATCTGAGCCTTGTTTGCATTACAATCCGTACTTTGGAACGATCTGTGTGTAAAAAGGTTGATTTGAGTTGTGTTTTATCTCTACGGGGTTATATGGCCAGTGAAAAGCTTTTGGGAATTGGTTAAAGCGTCTTGATGCATTAATATCTCCTAAATCATGTTTTCAGGGTACTTGTGTCATGGCAGCGCAATAGTACTTCTATCCAGATGAATGATTCATAGGTATATATGCAGCCATGTGGGATTGATACTCTTAAAGTGTCAACCGTCCAAACAGTATGCCCTTTATTTCTCATTTTGTTAGAGCTGATTGATAAATTGATCTGATATTTCATAAAGCGTAAGCGGTTTTGATTAGCTATCCCAAACATCCCTCTAACTTACAAAGACCTATAAGTTTTAGAAATTGCATGGTTATGTAAAAGATTATATCTTTTCTTTTGAATTGCGTCTGCTATGTTTGCTTTTCGTTTAAATTGCGACTGTTAGAGAGGCCATGCTTATCTTCTCGATTGTGTACATCGTCCTGCGCAGGGGCCATGCTTATCTTCTCTGTATCATTCCAGTTTTGTCGGATTGTCCGGACTAAACAGATCCTCTACAAATAAGGTCGTCGGAAACAACTTACTGACAATATGAGAGGATGTTGATTTTTTTGGGTCAAAAAACTATTATTTGTGGCCAATGATTTTCTTTAGAAGTCAATAGCCAGGTTGCGAGAGTTTGAGGCTACTTATTGTAACTGTTTATGGCTCTCTGCAACAACTTTTTGGATTGCTCAGGTACAAAAGTGGACTAGCTTCTGTTGCGAAATTGGCATGTCTAGTCTCGTTAAACCTTCAGTTTTTGTACATGTAAAGAAGTTGTGATGGAAATTACACAATGAGCGGATTGGAGCAAATTTGAGATTATCCGCATCTTGGCGGGGCAAAATGGTAATTTTGCAGCCATGGCAGATGTATACTTTTCTCGATTGCCTGCATCTTGCCGGGGCAACTGTCATGGTTATGTAGAAGAGACAAGATTTGATTTTTTTGTTGCATTGCAAACGGGGGGATATGTTTGCAGCCATGTCAAAATTTGCTCGGCTACCTACAAATCTGAGCCTCATAATTTTTTTTATAATACTTTCTATTTGTTTGGTATATATATTACATATTTTTGTTCATTAATGACAGTTTTATCATTTGTTCGTGTCTTTTTTTTTTTAATCTTGATAGCTCCAGTTTTCTCGGCCGACCATTAAAGTAGACTAGAGGTATTAAGTGCTATTAGGTGCACAAAACATCGTATTTATTCCTATGCTATGTACAGTATTGTATTAGTCCAGAATAGATTGTTTTATGGCTGTCAGAAAAGGCACAATGTTGTCGTCAGGAGGTTCTATGCGTCCTTTGTCTTCACTCTTCAGCATATTTCCGCACTAGGGTCATGTTTATTCGTCTTTCAAAGGCACACAGGCTTTGGCGCGTCACTTGGACTTCGGCAGTTCTGGTCAAATGACTGGTTCGAGACTTACTTCATATAATGAAATTGGAGATTTTGAATAACAATACAATTGGGTTTGTGTTATGCACTACTATGATAACTTCCAGACGATATATAAGCTTGTTTAATCGTCGAAGTTACACTGTTATAGCTATCTTTTCTTTGCTTTCGTCAGAGTTGTGATTCTTTTTTTTGTTTATATGGCATGAAAGTTTGTAACATTTGCTTACTCAGGTTACTTATTGTATTTTATATATAAAGAACTTCGATCTGAATCCCGAATCCGGAATCCCGAATTAAACTCGAACCGTTCCCGGAACCGTGTCGATTCTCGATACCCGAATCCCGTTCGGTACGGTACCGGGACTACGAAATAAGGTGAAAAAAAAATTCGGGACCACTAATTCGGGACGAGACCGGTACCAAATCGGGAAATTCCCGAAAAAGAACGGGAAAATCCCGATTTCCCGAAACCGGTACCGATTCCCGTACCGGTACCGATACCCGAATCCCGTTCGGTACGGTACCGGTACCATAAATTTATGCTCGGGAAATAATCGGTACCACTAATTCGGGACAGGTTCGGGACGGGACCGGTACCGTGCTCATCCCTAATCAAACATAACACTCCAAACCAAAAATTAAGATAAAATGTTAGATTTAAGCAATTAGATCCTAATTTATTAAATTGATTTCATCTATTCATTATATTTTGTAATAATTTCTTTTTTAATTTTTAGATTAGAATATCTTTTTATTTATTTATTTTTTCTATGATCTTATTTTACTATATTTTTTAAAACGTAAAAAATTGACAAAAACTGACAAAAACGTAAAAATATTGATAAAAGCGTAAAGATGTTGATTAAAACGCAAAAACGACAGACACGTTAAAATACTGACAAAAGCGTAAATATAATGATTAATGTAAAAAACTGACGAAAACGTAAAAATATTGATAAAAACGTAAAAATACTGACGAAAACGTAAAAAATCATACGTAAACGTGAATACTGACCAAAACGTAAAATACCGACAAAAATGTAAAAGCTTGAAAAAAACTTTTTCTTTTATGGTGGTGGAATGTGTTAGGGTTTGATCGAGTGTTATTAAGAAAATAAGTGAAAAAATAGATCGGGTGTGTTAAATGGAAAACAAATAAAAGTTGTTTTATTATTTTGTGTATAAAAGGGCAAAATAGGAATTTTATGTTTTCTAAAGAATATTTTGAAAAAGGCTGATTTAAATGCAATTTCTGCTTTCCTTGTTTTCTAAAAAACATTTTATAACAAACAGAGTGTTTTTCCTCAAATTAAACAAGACCTATTATCTGTCACATTTTATCCTAAACCATAAAAACCCATCAACCAAACTCATCCAACCTTATTTCAATCTTAATTCTAAACCCATTTACATACCAAAACAAACCCTAAATTTTGCCACTATAAAAACCCACTTCACACATACGGAGCAATGTTTTTAAAACCGGGTTGAACCAGCCGGTTCAACCGGTTAAACCAGCTGGTTTAACCGGTTAAACTAGAAATCAGTTGAAGTTCCAGTCCGGATACAAACGGTTTTTTAACAGTTTTGAAATCGAATTAAACCGACCGATTTTCTGTGACCCGTTTTAAACAGGTTTTGAAAACCCGGCTGGGGCAAAGGATAACATTTTATTTCAAAGAATAATAGTAATAAATTTACTTTTGTTTTACAATTAATGTCAAATCCATTCATTCCCCTACTCACCGGTAACCCTTTCATTCCTACGTAAGTCATTAATTCTCCTTTATTGAAACTTTATAACATTGATTGTGTTGTATTAACAGTTATCGACTTTGCATTAAGTGTAAAATGCAACTGATCATATTTGTAACAGTAATTTTGGTTATAAAAGAAAACATATACTCGTTCAAGATTATAATATTTGTTTGTTCTTTCATTTTCTAAATATTATAGGTAGAGGTGGGAATCGGGTCGGGTCAACCGGGTTCGGGTCAAGTTAGGTCGTTCAAGTCAGGTAAAGACTTAAAAAAAATCATACTTGAACCCGAGTCTAATTAGAACTCTGGTCAGTCGGGTTAGGGTCAATTCGGGTCGGGTCAACTCGGGTTCGGGTCAACCCGAGTATAAGTGAAAAACCAAAAATTGGCTTATTTAAGTGTATTTATAATATAAAATGTGTTTAAAAACTCGGGTCAAGTCAGGTAGGTCGGGTTCGGGTCAAGTCGGGTCGGATCAAGGCTAAAAAATATAAACCCTAACCCGAGGCTAATTAGTACTCGGTTCAATTTGGGTCAACCCTAATTAACCCGAATATGTTTTTGGACCCGAGTGACCCGACCCAAATACGCTTATTCGGGTTTTGGTTCGGAGCAAGTTCGAGTCGGGTCAACTTTTTCGATAGCCCTAATTATAGGTATGCAAACCCCGTGGATTAGTCGGCCAATGAGTCGGAAATCACAATTACCAAAAAAAAAACCTAAAGACAAAACATCAATACAATCTTATGTTCAGTCACGTATAAAAGTGGAATTGAATAAAACATGATCATGTCATACTACACATATCGAACCGGTTTGACCCAACAGTTGAACCGATGACTTGACCGGATCGATTAAAAAAACCGGTTTTTAAAACAATGATACTGAGTACAACAATATTCGGGGAAAAACAAAAACCTAGTTGCCACGTCATCATCATCATCGATGTATATAATTAGCAGATAAGCAGTTTCTCCAACTTATTCTTTATTATTATTCAAAGGTGTTTGTTTAAGCTTCTTTCATTTTGGCTTATATTTCATAACCCTAATCTTCTGCCTTAATTCAAAACTTTTCGGCTTATTTTTATTCGAGCTTATCATTATTCTCCAGGTTACTGGATGATGATACCAAACCCGTATCTTGGCGGGGCAAATTGCTAGATTTGCAGCCATGGCGGGTTCGGACCAACAACCCTTATAATTACCAGATAAGAAGCTTCTTTCATTTCGGATTATGAACTTATTTGATTTCGGCTTATATTTTATTAAGGAGGGTGGTTGCAACATCATCATCGATGTTCACTGATCCTCATAGTTATACAGAAGTTAAGTCTCTTGACCAAAGAGTGCTCCGTTTGAGTTAGTGTCTTTCTTTGTTATATTTTCTTATGTTCATTGTTCATGTTATATTTAGTGTAAAAAATTTAAGTTGTTTTGTTAAAATCTCATGCACTATTTTAGGCTCAACTAATCTTGAGGTTTAAAGGCTTTGCTTTCATTTAAAGGCTTTGCTTTCATTTAGAGGTAGTCTAAACAGGGTAGTATTCAATTGAAAAACTTGATCATTTAATGTGCTTTTTGCTTTAAAGGAAATCAAGAAGATTTTTTGATTTTTAAAATGCTAATTGATGTTACTTAGGAAAGATAAGGGCGCTAACAGACCTTCTACTTTGGTGGCGGCGGATTATAATGCTGTGAAAGGGAAGAAAGATGTAGGGAAGAAAAGGAAAGGGAAGGAAGGGAAAGGGAAGAAGTCGGCGTTGGTGGATGAGGGAGAGAAAGGGAAAAGGTCAAAAGTGGAGATGTCAAAACATCGAGCTTTATGTGATGTAAACCTCTTTGTAAAGTTTTTGAAAGAGATACTAGATTTGAATAAACAGAAGTTGAAGGACAACTCGTTTGCCCACTTTTTAGATCTAAAGAATGAAAATGTTCAAGTGGATCAGATAGGTGTGGTTCTGTCACAATCTATTTCGGATGGTATGGAATTACATTTGTTTAAGGGGACAGACGGATATCATGAAGGTTAAGGAGGAAGAATTCTCAACACTCATGGGGATAAAAGTCATGACCCCTATTTCATATAGCGATAATACGGATGAGAGTTTAGTAATTAAGTTTTGCATTAATGATCGTTCATCTATTTCGCTGACTAAGATCAAAGATGTCGTCAAAAATATGAGGAGGACGTTAATGATATTAAGAGGGCATATACTCTTTTAGTAATGCAATATCTTGTATGCCCCCGAAGCGTAGTAATTTGACAACGAGAATGCTTAAGTATGTCAATGATGTAAATTCTCTAAAGCATAAACCTTGGACATCTTTGGCTATGACACATCTCTAGGTATGAAGATGAGAATTCTACGATGTTTATCGGGGGTGCGTCTTCTTTTTACAGGTTAGTTTGATTAGTTGAACCCAATCTAAAAAAAAATTCTTATTTGACAATTACTATTATTTATAAATTTTTCTATTTTTTTATTCAGTTGTACCTCATGCGTAAGTATGATGAGGGATTGGAACTCTTTGAGATCAATGAAGAAAAGACAAACGAGTTTAAGTTGAGCTGGGAGGTTAGTGAACCCAATCTAAAAAAAAAAAAAAATTCTTTTTTGACATTTACTATTATTTATCAACGTTTCGATCTTGTACGTTAGACTAGAGCTTATGTTCATTGTTATATTTGCTTATGTTCATTGTTTGTTAAAAAACCTTGCTAAAAATATTTCGTTTCTCCAAAAAGACTATGCTAGTCATATTGTTAAAAAAGGATATGTGCAACCCTTGGTGAACAAAATTACCACAAACATGAAGAAAGTCCAAAAGATTGTTGTGGATAAAAGTATTGACTTAAAAACCTCTCATCTATTGGGCATTGAGGTGTGTTTGGAAGAACTTTTTTAGCAAGGTTTTTAAGACGATACTTTTATCCACAAAAATCTTTTGGACTTCATGTTTGTGGTAATTTTGTTCACCAAAGGCTGCACATATCCTTTTTTAGCAATATGACCAGCATAGTCTTTCTGGAGAAACAAAATATTTTTAGCAAAGATTTTTTTAACAAACAATGAACATAAGCAAATATAACAATGAACATAATCTCTAGTCTAACCAAGATCTAAACGTTGATAAATAATAGTAATTGTCAAAGAAGAATTTTTTTTAGATTGTGTTCACTAACCTCCCATCTCATCTTAAACTCGTCTGTCTTTTCTTCATTGATCTCTATAAGTTACATCCCTCATCATACTTACGCATGAGGTACAACTGAATAAAAAAAATTAAAAAATTTATAAATAATAGTAATTGTCAAAGAAGATTTTTTTTAGATTGGGTTCAACTAATCAAACTAACCTGTAAAAAGAAGACGCTCCCCCCGATAAACATTGTAGAATTCTCATCTTTATACCTACCCCTTAAGAGATGTGTCATAGCCAAAGATGTCCAAGGTTTATGCTTTAGAGAATTTACATAATTAATATACTTAAGCATTCCCGTTGCGAAATTACTACTCTTCGGGGGGCATATAATATATTGCGTTACTAAAAGAGCATATGCCCTCTTAATATCATTAACTTCCTCCTCTACATTTTTGAGGACATCTTTGATCTTAGTCAACGAAATAGATGAACGATCATTAATGCAAAACTTAATTATTAAACTCTCATCCGTATCATCATCGCTATATGAAATAGGGGTCATGACTTTTATCCACATGAGTGTTGAGAAGTCTTCCTCCTTAACCTTCATGATATCCGTCATTGTCCCCTTTTACATATGTAATTCCATACCATCTGAAAGAGATAGTGACAGAACCACACCTAGCTGATCCACTTGAACATTTGTATTCTTTAGATCTAAAAAGTAGGCAAACAGGTTGTCCTTCAACTTTTGTTTATTCAAATATGGTATCTCTTTCAAAAACTTTACAAAGAGGTTTACATCACATAAAGCTCGATGTTTTGACATCTCCACTTTTGGCCTTTTCCCTTTCTCTCCCTCATCCACCAACGCCGACTTCTTCCCTTCCTTCCCTTTCCTTTTCTTCCCTACCTTTTTCTTCCCTTACACGGCATTATAATCCGCCGCCACCAAAGTAGAAGGTCTGTTAGCGCCCTTCTCTTTCCTAAGTAACAGCAATTAGCATTTTAAAAATAAAAAATCTTCCTGATTTCCTTTTAAGCAAAAAACACACTAAATGATCACAAGCACAGGTTAAGGTAAAGCTTTTCAATTGAATATCTTGCACTCTCTTGTTTACGCTTGTGATGTTATTATTGAAAACTCGATTATTAAGTTATTTCCAAATGAAATACCTGCTTACCCATATTACCACATTCTCACCCTTCCATCAATCAATAATTCCCTATTTAGACTACCTCTAAATGAATGCAAAACTTTTAGACCTCAAGAGGAGTTGAGCCTAAAATAGTGTCTAGTCCCAAACACCCCTTATGGTGCACCCCTTATGGTGCAGGGCATGAGATTTTAACAAAGCAATTTAAATATAACATGATCAATGAAATAAGCAAATTTACTTATTCACCGTTGGTCACTGATCATCATAGTTTGATTCCATTTTGGATATGTTACGAATTTACTTATTCTTAGGAATCAAGAATTCAGAGTAACGAGCCTATTGTCCAAATCCTGTTCAAGTAAGGTTGTCAGAAACAATCTACTGAAATAAATGGATAATGCTATTGAAAGGTCCCAGGGAGTCACAGGCAATGACAATATTATTCTGCATTTGATATTTTTCCACTTTCCAGTCGTAATAAATGTAGGTCAGTGGATATTGGGTAAAGTTCGACCTGCATCTTGCCTGGGTGCCCTTGGCAGGTTCGGATCCCTATATCCGGTTCCTTATTAGCTGAATACGTAGATAATAGCTCCACTCATATAAAAATGAGGCTATTTCATTGAGGGTTTTGATTGAGTTTTATTTGGTCAAACTTCCTTCAAGCCTATGATTTTAAATTAGATAAGAGTAAATTGCAAAGACTTTTCCTAGTGGTTTGGTGGAAGTTGCGCAAATGTTCACTGTACTGGTGTGGTTAAGAGGCTGTGATAAGAACTTGAACGTGTCTGAGTGGATTCGAGCAACATTGAGATTATCTGCATCTTGGCGGGGCAAAATGTTTAAGTTGCAGCCGTGGCAGATAATCCTCGTTTTCTCGACTGTTATACATATCTGAGCCTAATTTGCATTACAGTTTGTACTTTGGAAAGATTTGTGTATGATAGATTGATTTAGGTTGTGTTTTATCCATACGGGGTTATATGACCAGTGAAAACTTTTGGAAATTTTTATATGAGGGTGTTTAAGTCCTAGATATATTTGCAGCCATGTCAGACTGATACTCTTAGAAGTGGTCAAACATCCTTCGTTATAAAGCTACTGTGTTTCGGCCATGATCCTCATAGTAAATGCTCAATATCACACACACACATCAGTATAAGTAGTTTTGATTTCTGTGTGTTGTGACCACTATTGTATGGGGACCCCATCTTTGTGACCACTATTGTACGGGGACCCCATCTTTGTGACCACTGTTGCAGACCATGACGGTCTGTGATCCTCTTTGTTTAATGCCATATTTGTAGTTCTGAGCTTCACGCTAGAAATCAAGCTGTGTCTCGAGCTTAAAAGGTAGAGAGAAAGGTATAGTCCTGGATTCGATGTTATGTATACAACTTTTGTTAAGGGATAGTCTGTTACATAGGCGATGAAGATACTATTTTTGTGAATTTATATTTCCTAGAGCTTAAATTACCAGATCCATCATAATGGTTGAATTCTACTCATATCTTGGCGGGGCAACCCGACCAGAATAGTTTTTGCAGCCATGGCGGGTTCAGATCTCCTTTTATCTGGTTCATATTTGCACATCTGAGCCAAACGATTTTACAGTCAGACTAAATGAGGCAATCTTTAAAAAAGGTTTTGACTTTTATTCGGTTAAACATTGTCTTCGGATAAAGGCCTATGATTTTCATTAGGAGGTGTTTGTTTAAGCTTATTTTTGTGCTTATGAGCTTATTTGTTTTCGGCTTATTTTATAAACTCACTTTTTTACTTGTGAGCTTATTAGAAGGTTTTCGTGTTACTGTATTCATGTGTTTAAAGAGGCTGTGATGATAGAGTTTGAGTGCGTCTGAGTGTATTCGAGTAAAATTGAGATGATCCACATCTTGGCGAGGCAAATTGGTAAATTTGCAGCCATGGCGTATATATCCTCTTTGTTCGATTGTTTTACATATCTGAGCCTTCTTGTTTGCATTGTATACTTTCTTTTGGGCAACCATGGTATCTGACCATTTAGCCAACTATTGCCACACTGTTGGTGTGGCGACTTGCGGGTTGTCTGTATTGGAAGTTTAATTTTGATTGCTTGGTTTGCATTCAATCCTTTGGCCAAATATAAAGATACAGAAGATAATTCTAGAACATGGGCCTAAACAATGGGCCAAAATATAATTATGAGCTAATGTGATAAAATGTCATCTAATACGCCCCCGCAGTTGGAGCGGGAGGAGGCCGAACGCTCAAACTGGACCGAAAATCTTCAAACAAGACGCAGGGAAGACCCTTAGTAAAAATATCCGCATACTGATAACGAGATGGAACATGAAGAACGCGCACTGTGCCAGCAGTAACCATGTCACGAACGAAATGGATGTCGATCTCAATGTGTTTGGTACGCTGATGTTGTACCGGGTTAGCAGACATATAGATAGCACTCACGTTGTCACAATAGACTAATGTAGCAGAAGATAAAGGGCAGTTGAGCTCTCGAAGTAAATTACGAATCCAGGCTGTCTCGGCAACTACATTAGCTACACCCCGATATTCAGCTTCAGCACTAGATCGAGAAAGAGTGTGCTGCCGTTTAGATGACCAAGATAAGAGATTATCACCTAAAAATACACAATAACCGGAAGTGGATCGGTGAGTCGACGGGCAGCCTGCCCAGTCAGCATCGGTATAACCAATCAGGGAAGTAGTAGCGGAAGCATATAAGTGTAGACCATAGTCCAATGTCCCCTGAACATAGCGCAAAATCCGTTTGAGAGCAGCAAAGTGAGGCTCACGAGGATCATGCATATATAAACAAACCTGCTGAACTGCATAAGACAAATCTGGACGGGTAAAGGTGAGATACTGAAGACCACCTGCGAGACTGCGATATAAAGTAGGATCCTGAACAGGCACACCTTCCGGACCTAGTTTAGAATCTGTATCAACGGGTGTCCGGGAGGGATTACAAGAAACCATGTGAGCACGCTCAATAAGCTGAAGAGCATACTTCTTCTAAGACAAGAACAAGCCTGTAGAGTGGCGAGTAGCAGAGATACCAAGAAAATAGTTTAGTGCCCCAAGATCTGTCATGTCAAACTCACGATGTAGAGACCCAATGATATGTTGTAGAAGGGTGTTGGACGAGGCTGTAAGAATGATATCATCCACATATATAAGTAGGTAAGCAACCTCTGAGCCTTGTCGATAAATAAATAGTGAAGTGTCGCAACGACTATGATAAAAACCTACTCGTGTAACATAACCTGCAAACCGATGAAACCAAGCACGTGGTGCTTGCTTCAGTCCATATAAAGATCTCTGCAAAAGACAAACATGATGAGGGTACCTAGAATCAACAAAACCTGGGGGCTGATACATGTAAACTGTCTCTGATAAGTCACCGTTAAGAAATGCATTCTTAACGTCAAGCTGGTGAATAGGCCATCCACGAGAAACAGCAAGACTAAGAACAGTCCTAATTGTTGCAGGTTTGACAACCGGACTGAAAGTCTCATCACAGTCAACACCTAATCGTTGACTACTTCCATTAGCAACCAAACGGGCCTTATATCGGCTGAGAGACCCGTCAGCATGAAACTTATGCTTAAATAACCACATAGAAAACGAACCATGTTAACACCTGATGGCCTCGGTACAAGAACCCAAGTACCATTCTTAACTAACGCATTATACTCATCATACATTGCATTACGCCACTGGGGATCTTTAAGGGCAAGAAAAGGAGATTTAGGAAGAGGAGAAATGACAGACGTGGTAAGAGAATAACGAGGATTGGGTTTGACAATACCCGACTGAGAACGTGTGGTCATGGTGTGAGTACGAGTGGCTTCGGGAATGGTATCGAGAATAGGTGCTGCGGGTAGGTGGATATCAGGATGTATTGGGCTATGAGGCATTGGACTGGGTGATGGAGAATTATATGGGAGTGGACTATCAGGAGTAGTGATGGGGTGGGTCGTTGTATTAGGGGTGGTGGCAGGGGGTGGATTCACCGTATTGGGGATGTTAGCGGCAAGGGGTAGGAGAGGAGATGGCATATCGAGAAAAGTGTAAGAGGGTGTATTGGTAGGGGTCATGGATTTATAGGGGAATTATGTTTCGTCAAAGGTGACGTGGCGAGAAATGATAATTTTATTGGTTTCGAGATCTAGACACCGAAAACCGCGGTGATAAGCAGGGTAGCCTAAGAAGATACATGGAGTGGCCCGGGGTGCAAGTTTATGAGGTGAGTGTAGGTGAGGGTAGCAAAGACATCCAAAGATGCGAAGCTGGGAATAGTCAGGTGTTCTGTGGAATAGGCGGGTAAAGGGAATTTCGTTATGTATTGCCGTGGAAGGGAGAAGGTTGAGAAGATATGCAACCATATGAAGAGCTTCGACCCAAAAGATGGGGGAAGGTGTGATTGAAAAAGGAGAGTGCGAATGGTGTTATTAATTGTATGGATCATGCGTTCGGCTTTGCCATTTTGTTGTGAGGTTTTAGGGCATGAGAAACGAAATTGGATGCCATTTTTTAGGAAGAGATTGTGAAGCTGGGTGTTATCGAACTCACCACCATGATCACACTGAAAACTTTTTATTTCACATTTAAATTGATTTTTGATATACTTACGAAAATGCAAAAATTTGTCAAACATATCAGACTTGTTGCGAAGGGGATAAACCCATAGATAGTGAGAAAAGTGATCAAGGAACAAGACATAATATTTAAAACCACTAGAGCTAACAATGGGAGATGTCCATAAATCAGAATGAATAATATCAAAACAGTGTTGAACAGTAGAGTCAGATTTATGAAAGGGAAGCTTCACATGTTTGCCGAGCTGGCAAGCATGACAAATATGTGGAGACTTTGTTTTATGACAAGAAATAAAATTACGAGAAGCAAGAGAACGCAACACTTCATCACCCGGATGACCAAGGCGTTGGTGCCACGTGGAAGAGCTAGTAGAAATGAAAGCAGTTGGGAGAGTTAACGGCTTGGTAACTGGATAGAGATCGCCCGAGCTGTCACATCGGAGGAGGATATGACGAGTCAGGAAATCCTTCACAGAAAAACCAAACGCGTCAAATTCGATAGTACAATTGTTATCTCTAGTAAATTGACGGACAGAAATCAGATTTTTTATGATGTTAGGGGTTACAAGGACATTATGAAGATGTAAAGGGCGGTGAGCGGAGGGAATAATGCTATGGCCTGTGTTGGTGACAGGAATATAATTTCCGTTACCAACATAGATAGATGGGTATAAGCGTTTATTAAAAATAGTACCTAAATTACTTGTACGAGAATTTAAATGAGAAGATGCACCTGTATCCATAAGCCATGTGGGGTCATGTGGTGTCACTGTGCTAAAAGCGCTTGAAAGTGCCGTGGCTTGAGACATGTATTGACCCGGAGGAGGACCGAGTATACCTTGACCAGGATGTGCAGGAAGAATTTGTGAATGTTGTTGTTGCCGATTATTATATGAACAATAATTGTGCCATGAAGGACCCATGTTGGACTTGTTAAACATATTCCACAATATCACCAACACTAATACTAATATATATATAAATCGTGGACGACTCCGATTGTTACCATCACAGTATGAATGATGCACCCAACTCCGATTGTTACCTTCACAGTATGAATGATGCACCCTTTTTTTTATGGAAAGCACACACGTGTGTGATTAATAATGTACCAACAATTTTGGGTCAACAATTGCAACCAGCAAATACACGGTGTGACTTTTCTTTCTTTTTTTTTCTTTTTTTTATTTATAAAAAGAAAAAAAAAGAATAAAGACGGTGAGAGGCAGGAAGAGAAAAGAAGGCGTAGAGTTGAATGCAGTAGGCAGAAGAGGAAGAAGATAATATTTAGGGTTTGGCTCTGATTATCATATTGGAAGTTTAATTTTGATTGCTTGATTTGCATTCAATCATTTAGCCAAATATAAAGATACAGAAGATAATTCTAGAACATGGGCCTAAACAATGGGCCAAAATATAATTATGAGCTAATGTGATAAAATGTCATCTAATAGTCTGCTCACCAAGCAGGATTCGAACCTGGGACTTTTCACATTTTAGTGTTGATAGCCGCAAGATTTTATAGTGCTCCTGCGGGATTGGGTATTGTTGTTGTAGTCACAAGCTTTTATCAACTTGGCTACCCCTAAGTGGCTATTTGCAATTTCTACTTTGGAACGATTTATGTATGTATGGGTTGATTTGGGTTGTGTTTTATCTTGAGCGGGTTTAAGTGACAAGTAAACAACTTTTGGTAGTTGTCAATGTGTCTTTTTATTACATCAGGCGATGAAGATATCTTTGTGCATTTATATTTTCCGAGCACAAATGACTAGATAATGGGTGAAAATCGACCCGTATCTTGGCGGGGCAAACCGACCTGAATTGTGTTTCCAGCCATGGCAGGTTTCGATCTAACATAGTTATTGAATTTAAAGGTAAAAGACTCTTCTCACAAGCGGTGAAGATATTAATTTTGTGCATCTGTTATTTCCAAGCAGAGTTTACCAGATATTGGGTGAAATTTTGTTCCGTATCTTGGCGGGGCAACCTGACTGTGTTTGCAGCCATGGTGCACATCTGAGCCTAACAACTTTGCACTCGGACGAAATGAGGCTATTTTAGATGGCTTTGACTTTTTTTGGTCAAACTTCTTTCATGCCTATGATTTTCATAGTCCAGAAGCTGTTGATATAATATGAAATTCTCCTTTATTATTGTTAGAGTAAGCTGCAAAATCATCCATGTGGTTTGTCCTATTTAGCAATAGTCATCACTTGCCGATATTATTGGCAAATATCGTCCATACGAGGGAGAACATCTAACACATTACATCGCTATGATTATTGAGTGAATTGCAAAGATCATCTTTGTGGTTTGGTGAAGGTTATTTTTTTTTGGTAACCATGGTTTCCGACCTTTTGGCCGTCTAATCCATGGGGTTTGAACCCACCGCCATAGACTCAAACCAGGTAAATCCATCCCTTTTCAAGGGGTTGTCGTGGCACTTCAAGGTTGTTTGCACCCTAGTCTCACACATTTTTTAGTGATAGTCACAAACCCTTTTGCCACTAGGCCACCCTTGAGTGGTTTGTGGTTTGTGGCTTGGTGAAGGTTGTGGAAGTGTCAAGTGTAGTCATATGTTTACGAGGCGGTGATGATAAAGTTTAAATGTCTTCGAGTAAAGTTGAGATGGTCCGCATCTTGGCAGGGCAAATAAGTAAATTTGCAGCCGGCTGATTGTCCTCTTTCTTCGATTGTTTTTACATATCTAAGCCTTGTTGATCACAACAATTTACGTGTAAATAGCAACTGGAGATCAAATACTGATATGACCTTCCAAATCAAACCAAATTGTAACTTTTTTTTTGGTAACCATGATTTCCGACACATTGCCCGACTAATCCATGGGGTTTGAACCCATCGCCACACAGACTCGAACCATGTAAAGCCCTCCCTTTTCAGGAGGTTGGCGTGGCCACTTCAAGGTTGTTAACCAAATTATAAGTTGAATTGACTATTCCGTTATATCCGAATAGTGAACACCCCTACTCACAACCACTAGACCACATGCTCCTTGGTCTATAAAACTTCTAAAATTGTCGAGGAAATGAAGAATTGATGTGCATTTGAGCTGTTCTTACCATAGATAACTGGACATTGGGTGAAAGATGATCCGTATCTTGCAGCCATGGCGGAGTCTGATCCCCTTTTATCCGGCTTCGTATTTGCACATCTGAACTTTATACTCAGACGGAATGAGGCAACTTTTATCTGGTCAAAGTTTCTTTCATGCCTATGATTAGTAGTAGTTGATATATATGAAAATTTCCCTTATATCTCTTAAGAGTAAATTGCAAAACTCATATTTGTGGTTTGTTGAAAGTGGCAGAAAATGTTTACTGTACACGTGTGTTTAAGAGGCTGTGACGATAGAGCTTGAAAGCGTCTCTAGCAAAACTTGAGTTTATCTGCATCTTGGCGGGGCAAAATGTTCAGTTTGCAGCCAGGGCAGATTGATCCTTGTTTCGCCTTGTTTGCATTACCGTACTCTGGAACGATATGTGCATAAATTGGTTAAATGACTAGTGAAAAGCTTTTGGAGTTTGGTTAAAGCGTCTTAATGCATTAATACCTCCTAAATCATTTTTTGGTGGTTGGTGATGATGATTTTGTTAGTGAAGAAAATCCAAACACTATGCCCTGCATTGCATTTTGTTAGAGCTGATTAATCTGATGATATTCATAAAGCATAAGCAGTTTTGATTAGCTATCCCAAACATCCCTCTAACTTACAAAGACCTATAAGTTTCAGAAATCGCATGGTTATGTAAAGATTCAATCTTTTTTTTAATTGGGACTGTTACGTTTGCTGCAATGCCAAATAGTCAGAGTACGGGTCTTTTTCGGACCATTTCTCGATTGTGTATCATCCTGCGTAGGGGTCATGCTAATCTTCTCTGTATCATTCCAGTTTTATCGGATTGGCCCCAAAAAAACAGATCTTGTTTAAATAAGGTCATTGGAAACAACTTACTGACACAGTATGAGAGGATATTGACTTTATTCAGTCAAAAAAACTATTCTTTGAGGCCAATGATTTTCATTAGAAGTCAATAGCCAGGTTACGAGAGTTTGAGACTACTTATTGCAACTGTTTATGGCGCTTTGCAACAACTTTTTGTATTGCTCAAGTACAATAGTGTACTACCGCGAAATTGGCAGGTCTAGCCTAATTAGGATGAGGATTTGGTGATATAAAGAGGTTGTGATGGAAATTACACATAGAGCGGGATTGGAGCAAAGTTGAGATTATCCGCATCTTGGCATGGCAAAATGGTAATTTTGCAGCCATGGCAGATTATCCTCTTTTCTCCATTGCCTACATATCTGAGCCTCACTTCAAGTTTTATCTAATTGAGTAAAGGGATCTAACATTATAGTGTGATACGGGTTTGAAGTGTGGTGTGTACACTTGTATATGCGTGGTTGATTCTGATGGGTTAAACGGGTAAAGTATATATATGAGACGTATATCATATGCAGTATGAATAATGATATACCTACAAATCTGAGCCTCATAATAGTTTACAATACTTTCTATTCTATAGTTTACACATTTTTGTTCATTAATGACCGTTTTATCATTTGTTCATGTCTTTTTTATCTTGGTGGTTCCAGTTTTCTCGGACGACCATTTCTAAATCAGACTAGAAAATTTATGTATAACACATTGATTATTAGGTGCACAACTGTAAAAACTTATGAAACAACTCAGAATCAACAACACAAACTGATGAGTGAACCCAGCCAACCTCCCCTTGGCTCACTTTTAGAGTATATATTAATGAAACGGCTTAGATAGCCACAATCTTTACAATCAGAAAGAAGAAACTAATGATCTTTGATCAACACGATCAAGAACTCACAATAACAACTCACACACTTTTTACACACACATAAAATGAATAAACTGAATGAATGAATCGTCAAGTTAGGTGAGAATGAGTTTATATAGCCCTTGACTTTAAACTTGCACTTCAGTCCGTATCTTTGTCTTCTTGTCAACTTTGCCCCTTCAAGTTTGAAGTTTGATGTAGTTTGCACAATAGTCCTTCAAGCTTAAGTAAAGCTTATCTCTAACACTCCCCCATAAGCTTTACACCTGAAACACATTAAGCAAACCAAGCTTTGCACAGAACTTTTTATGTTCTGTGATTAGTAAGCCTTTAGTAAAAACATCAGCTGTATTATCTTCAGATTTAACCTTTATAGGTTTGATAAACCCAGCTGAAATTTTTTCTCTTAAAAAATATATGTCAATTTCAAAGTGTTTGCTTCTTTCATGATGAACAGGATTGTCAGATATCTGAATAGCTGAACTATTGTCACAATGCATCTCTATAGGCAAGAAAGCCTCCTTGTTTAGATCAGTAAGAATTTTAGCAATCCACATAGCCTCACAACAAACTAGGGATGAGCACAGTACCGGTACCGTACCGAACCGGTACCGAATTGATGGTACCGAATTTTTCCCGAGCATAAATTAAGGGTACCGGTACCGTACCGAACGGGATTCGGATATCGGTACCGGTACCGGGAAATCGGGATTTTCCCGTTTTTTTTCGGGAAATTCCCGATTTGGTACCGGTCCCGTACCGAATTAGTGGTACCGAATTTTTTTCACCTTATTTCGTGGTACCGGTACCGTATCGAACGGGATTCGGGTACCGGGAATCGGTACGGTTCCGGTTCGGTTCCGGGATTCGGGTCCAAATGCTCATCCCTACAACAAACACTACACATTGCCCTATACTCAGCTTCAGTAGAAGATCTTGACACCACATTTTGTTTTTTACTTTTCCATGATACTAGATTATTTCCCAAGTAAACACAAAACCCAGTTAAAGATCTTCTAGTAACCTTGCACTTTGCCCAGTCAGAATCAACAAACACAGTTAAATTCTGACTATCACACCTTTTGAAAGTTATACCCAGCCCAGGTTCATTTTTTAAGTACCTTAATACTCTAAAAGCCAATCTTAAATGAGATTTCATAGGTTTATGCATAACCTGAATGAGACAGTGAACAGCATAAGACAAATCTGGTCTAGTCATAGTAAGATATATCAATTTGCCTACCAACTTTTGATATACAGAAACTTCTTTCAATGGCTCATCATCACCAAATTTAGCATTAAGTTTCTTATCTGAAGGATTAACTTCAATAGGTGTACTACAAGGTTTGCACCCTAGCATACCAAACTCAGTTAATAATTCAGTGCAATATTTTCTTTGAGTAAGACAAATGCCATTTTCAATATCAATCACTTCAATTCCTAGAAAATATTTAAGCTTACCTAAATCCTTAATAAGAAATTTAGAGCTTAAAAAATTCTTGAAATTATTGACTTCATCTATATCATTTCCAGTAACAATAATATCATCAACATACACTAAAAGAACAAGCATCTTCCCATTATGATTTTTAACAAACAAAGAGAAATCATTTTTACTTTGAACAAACCCATGTTCAAGTAAAACTGAAACCAATTTTTCATTCCATTTTCTAGGGGCTTGTTTTAGTCCATATAAAGATTTAACAAGTTTGCATACTTTGTTACTGTTTTCATCACAATATCCTTCTGGCATTTTCATATACGCATCCTCTTCTAGATCACCATATAAGAAAGCATTATTCACATCAAGCTGAAAGATAGACCAGTTATTACAAACAGCTAGGCTTAGCACACATATGACAATAACAATTTTAACCACAGGTGAAAAAGTTTCTTCATAATCTATGCCTTTTCTTTGGTTAAAACCTTTAGCTACAAGTCTAGCTTTAAATCTTTCAACTTTACCATCAGATTTGTATTTAACTTTCCAAACCCATTTACAATCAATGGCTTTTCTTCCTTCAGGTAAATCTACAATAACCCAAGTATTGTTTCTATATAATGCTTCCATTTCAAGATTCATAGCATCAACCCATCTACTATCAAGAATAGCTTCATTATATGAAGTGGGTTCATGAATTTTGTTAAGACTAGTAGAAAAAATAAAGTTATCATAACTCAAATTAGTATAACCAACAACCTTGTTAATATTATACTTAACATCTTTGTTCAATACAAAATCTTTATATTTATCATTAGGAAAATTACTCTTCCTACTTGTCCTCCTAACAGTATGTTTAGCTGCTGGTTCTGGTGACCAACCAAAAATATTACCAAAAGACTCTAGTCCTTCACCCTCAGAATCATATAACTCATCATCTAAAATACTCTGTGTACCCTCAGAACTACTAGGTTCTGTTGCACACTCACTACCTTCATTGACCCTCCTACTAGAAGAATTTTCATTAGAAACAAAAGTACTATCTGAGTTAGATTGCATATCTGTTCCTTCAGTATGTACAACATCCTTGTTTCTAACTATATCTTCTACAGTGCTGTCATTAGGACTAAAAGTATCTTTTCTAGGTGTAATACTTACACTATCATTTGCACTAACTCCCCCTTCATCATAGGGCTCATTAGGACTTTGACTGTCAAAAAAGTTTAAATCATTTACTCCAGATTCACTAAACACAAAATCTTTAGTCAAAGACTCATTTTTAAATGGAAAAACAGTCTCATAAAACTTTATATCTCTTGAAAACTGAAATCTTTTTTATCCAGATTAAACAC
Source organism: Glebionis coronaria (assembly GCA_025667525.1). NCBI lineage: Eukaryota > Viridiplantae > Streptophyta > Magnoliopsida > Asterales > Asteraceae > Glebionis > Glebionis coronaria. The sequence continues at coordinate 686,006,714 of CM046874.1, forward strand.
TTTATATCCTTTCTTATCAAAAGCATAACCTACTAGAACACATTTATCAGACTTGGAGCCAAACTTATCATTCTCATTTAAAATATTTACAAAACACAAACAGCCAAACACCCTTAAATGGAGGAACTTAGGTTTTTGATTATACACAAGCTCATAAGGACTTCTACCAGATAACACAGAAGATGGTAACCTGTTAATCAAATAAGTAGCAGTTAGAATAGACTCAGGCCACATGTTCAAAGGTAATCTCCCCTGAAACATGAGGGCTCTAGCAGTATTAAGCAAATGTCTATGTTTTCTCTCAGCTATCCCATTCTGTTGAGGTGTATAAGCACATGTAGTTTGATGAAAAATACCTTTTTCTTTAATAAAACTTTCAAATCTCTTATTTACAAACTCAGTTCCATTATCAATTCTAAAAACCTTAACACATTTATCAAACTGATTTTTAATTAACTCAGTAAATTCCTTTACATTATCAAAAACCTCAGATTTATTTTTCATCAAACACACCCATACATCCCTAGAGAAATCATCAACAATAGTAAGAAAGTATCTAAAACCTTCTTTACTAACAACCTTATAAGGCCCCCAAACATCTAAATGAATTAATTCACCAACTTTATTACTTTTATGATCACTTAAACTAAATGACTCTCTTATCTGTTTAGCTTTATGACAAACTTCACAAGGACCAGAACTAACACTTTTAATCCCATCAAGTTTATCTTTTAAGACCACAAGAACTTGATCACCAGGATGACCAAGTCTATTATGCCACAATGAACTAGACACATTACAGCTTTTAACTTTACTATTATATAAATTCTTACCTTCATCAAGATAATAAAGACCATCTTTTTGACTACCAGTCCCCATCAGGGACTTTTGTGTTGAATCCTGAATTAAACATTTTGAATCATCAAATGTCACCAAAACAGAGTTTTCTTTAGACAATTTATGCACAGACAAAAGACTCACATTGTAACCTGGAACTACCAACACATCTTTAGCAATCAAGTTATCATTAATCTTATAACTTCCAAGTTTTTTAACATGTTCAACAGTTCCATTAGGATGAGCAACAGTTATGTTTAACTGTGATACATCTAAAATATCAAATAAATGTTTCTCAGAAAAAGTAATATGTTGACTAGCTCCAGAATCCACAATCCAACCAATATATGTACTATATGTACTAATATTGGTGTTGTAATTAAAAAATCTACAAGAAAAGAAACTAATCTTGCAATTATTAATTTTAAAAATACCTGCAACACTAGCAGAAACCTTGCTAGCATTACCTGTACCACTTAACAAAGACATTAATCTCTCATACTGATCTTGAGTAAGAGTATGAGAATTACTCTTACTCTGATCATCTTTTTTCACATCAGAACTTTGAACATTATTGACATTGTTCCTTTTAAAACCAGCAGGATACCCAGTTAATTCAAAACATCTTTCAATAGTATGTCCAGTCATATTACAATGTTTGCACACAAGATTATTGTTCCTGACATTTCTTCTAGTATTATCACTACTAGAATTATTCCAGTTGTTACTATTGTTTCTATTGTTAGACCCACCAGAGTTGTTATTATTTCTATTATTACTCCAACTATTGCTGTTTCTATTATTACCAAACTTAGCAGCAAAAGCTGCAGGACCAGACTTATTAGATTTATTAGTCCTTTGTGACTCATCTCTAGACAAGGTAGCAAAAGCAGATTTTACATCAGGAATAGGATCTGATGTTAAAATCTGACTTCTGACCACACTAAAGTCATCATCAAGACCCATCAGGAACTGCATCAACCTAAGAAGTTGATTATGATCCTTAAGGTCTTCAGATCCATCACAAGTACAATCAGGTAAATCAACTAAAGCATCAAATTGTCTCCACAAAGAATTACATTCATGATAATATTCAGACAAAGTCATACCAGACTGTGTTAAAGTATATATCTTATGATGAAGATTGTATATGACAGACCCATCTTGTTTATTATAAGTTTCTTCTAATTCATCCCAAACATCTTGTGCATATTTTGAAAAAATTTGCCCCTTATATAAGTCTGGTGAAACACAACCAAGCAACCAAGAAAGAACCACAACATTACACCTATCCCATTGGTCTCTAGCAGGACCATCACTAGTATCTTGAACACACTTTCCATTTATGAAACCCAATTTATTTCTAGTTTGTAAAGCAAGTTGAACAGCTGTAGCCCAGACTTTGTAATTCTCAGTTCCTTCAAGTTTGAAGGTAATTAACTGAGATCCAATGTCTTGAGGATGCAAATAAAGAGGATCATATAAGTCAAATTTAACAGCCTCATTCTTAACACCACTACCCTTAGGTCCATCACCTTTAGGTGTTTCAGAACCAGACATGTTGAAAACAAGGTAAAACTAAACAACAAGAACACACAATCAAGCCAAGATAGTTCTCAGGCTTCCAAAACCACTCACAAGGTGGTAGGTCAAGAGCAGAAACCTGATTGTGTGGTTGAAAAACAACTAAAGACAACAAAAAATAAATCAACAACTCCTTGTATCTCCTCTACAAGTAACAAACAACTACCACAATAAAACTCAATCAATCAACACCAGCATCTAACTAATCCCATCGACACCTAAAGATCCCCTCTAAAAAACACAATCTTAAAACTAAAAGAAAGCGAGAGAGGTGTTACGTAGCACGAGCAGCAAAACCAAGCAAGAACTCTGAATTAAGACTTATTCAGAGAACCCAAACAACCAATAACCAAAATAGATCAAGAAGATCTATTTACACCGCAACGGAAAATCCAAGAAACCTCCAAAAAAGAACACAAATTATAAAAATAACAAATTCTTACCAAGATTGAAGAAACCCTAATTTCAGATTTTAGGGTTTTTCAATATAGTTTTCATAAAACTAAAATTAAACCCAAGACACAACCCCACAAGTCTCCAATTTGATTAATAGCAGTTATTAACAAAAAACCCCAAATCAATTTGAAACCCTAATTTTTCCAAACACCAATTAATCTTCCAAGAAGATCAATTTAATCAATTAAAACGTTGATTTATCAAAAACAGGTTACGATCTAAACATATAGATCAAAACCCCCAACTTTTCAAAACCCTAATTTTTTGAAAAAGATTTAAACCACGATTCAGAGCAACCAATTGCTCTGATACCATGTAAAAACTTATGAAACAACTCAGAATCAACAACACAAACTGATGAGTGAACCCAGCCAACCTCCCCTTGGCTCACTTTTAGAGTATATATCAATGAAACGGCTTAGATAGCCACAATCTTTACAATCAGAAAGAAGGAACTAATGATCTTTGATCAACACGATCAAGAACTCACAATAACAACTCACACACTTTTCACACACACATAAAATGAATAAACTGAATGAATGAATCGTCAAGTTAGGTGAGAATGAGTTTATATAGCCCTTGACTTTAAACTTGCACTTCAGTCTGTATCTTTGTCTTCTTGTCAACTTTGCCCCTTCAAGTTTGATGTAGTTTGCACAATAGTCCTTCAAGCTTAAGTAAAGCTTATCTCTAACAACAACACATGATTTTAGATCAATGCAATGACATCGTATCTATTCCTATCCTACTGTTTTTTTAGTGCACCTAAGCTTGTAGTTATATGTACTGTATTGTATTAGTCCAGAATAGATTGTTTTATGGCCGTCAGAAAAGGCACAATGTTGTCGTCAGGAGGTTCTATGCGTCCTTTGTCTTCACTCTTCAACATATTTCCGCACTAGGGTCATGTTTATTCGTCTTTCAAAGGCACACAGGCTTTGGCGCGTCACTTGGACTTCGGCAGTTCTGGTCAAATGACTGGTTTGAGACTTCCTTCATATAGTGAAATTGGAAGTTTTGAATAACTATACAATTGGGTTACTTATTGTATTTTATACATAAAGAACTTCGATCTGAATATCGAATCTATAATGAACCAAACGTAACACTTCAAACCAAAAATTAAGATAAAGAGGTTAGATTTAAGCAATTAGATCCTAACCTTTTATTAAATTAATCTCATCTATTCATTATATTTTGTAACAATTTCTTTTTTAATTTTTAAATTAGAATATCTTTTTATTTATTTATTTTTTTATGATCTTATTTACAATATTTTTTAAAATTTCTTCCTTTTTAATTCAATATTTATTTTTATTAAAAAAAACCTTTCTAGTTTTAACTCTACTTTTTACAAATTTAACTTTAATTTAATGTAACATTTATTCGTAAAAAAAACGGTCATTGAATATCCATAGTTGATTTACACACGTACCACCATATTGTATAGAATTGTATAGAAAATGATTAAGAAATGATTGCAATTATCATGATATTAGGCTGGGGGAGTGGGTAAAAAACCCACGAGTGAGTTGGTGATGTGGCAAAAAGCCATGAGTTACTTCCATTTCCTCCCAAAAAAAAGTCACGCGTGGGAGAGAGTGGTGAGAAACTCACCACTGGTGGGTTTTAGAAACTGTGGGTCTCACTGTTTTTTATTCTTTTTTTAATAAGTTTGTGAGTGAGGAATTTTTTTAATGGGATATATTTTTATATAAAGTGGGTATGAGGTGGAGGCTCCCCTCTCTGTGTAACTGGCGAGGTAAACGACAAACAAAAAGCGAAATTTGACCGTTGGATCTCGATGCTGTGGAGAAATTTGTTTTCTTTCTTTTCTTTGATTTATATTCTTTTTTAGATTTACAGTAAGAATTTTTTTTGAATAACTTTTAAATTGTAGGATTCGGTCCCTCGAACCCGAAAACACAACTAGCTGAACGCCAATCAAAACAGCAGCTTGGTTTCAATGCTTTTGTATATCATAAAGTGATGGAACTCTTACTGAATTACAATATACGAGACACCTATTTATACTAAAAGTAAACACAAATATGTAGGCACCATGTACCACTATTTCCTAATAAACAGGACCTAACTAACTAACCCATGTAATCCTAATAATATGGCAGCTACATGCTTATTTCCACCAGACTTATTCAAACAAGAACCATAACCCTAACCCATGATCCACATACTACTGACCCGTACCCATGATCCATCAAGATTATCCAACATTCACCCCCGTAATCTTGATGATCTCGACTCGTGTCTCCTCGAGGTTCCCTTTCACAGTTCCACGGTCTTCTCAATGGAACTCACTTTCCTGCCACGACCAACATGATCATTCTTTCTTCTCTCTTTCTGCTCATCTTCCTTGCTCTTGCTGCTCGTCACTCTATGTCTTTCTCGTTTTTGCTACTTGCTAATCAATTCTTGCTAGTCGAATCTTACTAGTCGACTCTTGCTTGCCGACTCTTGCCGACCCTTGCTTGTCGACTCTTGCTTGTCGACCCTTGCTTGTCGATCCTTGCTTATCGACCCTTGCTTATCGACCCTTGCTTGTCGATCCTTGCTTGTCGACCCTTGCTTGTCGACTATTTTCTTGTTTGCTACTTGCTACAAACACGAAACTTTTTACTTGCTATTGTTGTCGTGCCTGCTACTTGCTACAGACTACGCGACAATCTTCTTTCTTGCTAACTTGCGATGACTTGCTCTTGCTTTTTTTTCCCTTGCTGGTAAGAATCACAACCTTGCTGGTAATTCTTGCATCTTGCTGTGATTTCTCGCTTGCTTCCTTGTTTGAGAAATCACTCTTGCTATTTAATCTTGCTGCATTCTCTTGCTAACTTGCTCCATTCTTTCACTTTTCTTCTTGCTAATTTCTTGCTTTCAAACATTCTTCGCTGCTGAGTTCTTATGGTCATCCGTTGTAATCAGAAACTTGCTGCATGCTTTAACCTTTCTATACCTGATTACAAAGGATGCAAACATACCTTTTCGTGCTCTCCACATCCCGGCTATGAGCCTCAAGGCTCTGATACCACGTGTAGGATTCGGTCCCTCGAACCCGAAAACACAACTAGCTGAACGCCAATCAAAACAGCAGCTTGGATTAAATCTCGATGTTATGATGAACCAGGTGAAAAAAAATTTATTGTTTTTTTTTATAAAAAGTATAAAGTTTGCATTTAAACCCTTGTAATTTGTTTTTTTTTTTCAATTTTTGATTTAAATTTATAATTTCTTTAAAACTGTTTTTAATTTTATAAAAAGTACATTTACAAGTTTGTTTTATTAATTTTTTATAGTTGTATTTTCTAATTTTAATATTTATGAAATGAATATATTTTGTTTGAAAATAATGGAAAATAAAATAAAATAAATAATGGTGAGACCCAAATGAAAATGGAGGTTTGTTGTGATAACGTGAATTTTTTAAGAATAGATGTGTTAAATGACGTGACAACTCGTAGGACCCAAATGAATAACGTTTTGCTCTTCACAACACCTAATGCCCTTACATCATTTATCTTTTGGTTACTTTATTTTCTTTTATTTTCCAACCTTATTCAAGAAAAAGTTATACAGTAAAACATATACTTTTGACGTTTTGTATTGTGCACCTTTGAAATAAAAAAGGTTTATAAAACTTCACAAAAATTAAGGATTAATCAAAATTTTGAATAATAAAATAAAATTACTGATATACCAATTGAGATAATGATTACTGAATCAGAAGGTGAGTGTAATTATACGTCCCAGCATTTGACGAACCATTCATTTGTTCCTGAATGTTGAACAAAAATCCTGGATACATATACATCTGCATGATTCGAAACTAGGTTCAAATTCGATTTCGAACTCTCATTAATTAAAGGTAACATTTGGCATTTCTTTTTGGATGTTTAACAGTTTGATTAGACTTCATTGATTAACTGATTGTAGGTTAACATGTAACATGCTTTTTTTTCCATGCGAAATTACTCTAGTGGTGTTCAGGGAGATAGAGTAGGGTCTGCACAAACATGTAATTTGCGCGCCGCCACCTGGGTGTTGTAAAAACAAAATCTTAAAATTTCGAGTGTAACACAAAGTGCATACCCGCTATGTGGATTCACCACTGCTAATGTCTTGCGCAATTAAAATCACAATAACATAGCTGCTCGAGTCCAAAAAGTTTTGGCCACAGAGATAAAGAAATATCTAGGTCAAGATGGCTATTGAGTTTTGCTCTTTGGCCAATGATTGTTTTCTTTAAATTTTGCGAATAATGGTTACAGTTTAGGGTAAACGGCCAAACGGGTAACGAAAACATTATAACTATAGTATATCGATACTACTTTTGGAAGTGGAGGTTGTATTGGGACATGTTAAAATGGTGGAGATGGAATAATGTTTTGAATTGATGAAGTAGTATATTTATTTATGAATTTCAACAGAAAAACTTGTCATGGGGAAAGGAGATAAACAAGGTGGAGTTTTGGTGACGGTGGGCAAGGATATCCAGCTGCAGAACCCATTGACAATGTTAAAGACTAGTTTCTTAGAATGTGGGACGATAATCAGGAATTGGTATGTCAAACAGTCTTTACCTGCCGCGGTCGCTACTGTAACTTCCTTTGGACTTATTGCAGGTGGCGCCTCGCGTTACTATCTTACTACAGACATTCCGCTCAGAATCAATTCAAAGGTAACAACTTTACCTTACATTCTACCTTAGTTTCTGATCGTTAATGTACATACAACTATACAAGTGCAGTACTTTATAATTCCGTGAATGTTTGAATTTGTATATATCTATGTAATTTAAGTGACTAGTGTTTTACAAAAACAATTATTGTGTGTGAAGTCGCCAATAGGACCCATTTTTTATGGAGGAGGGCGCTTGCTACAGGCTCGTAACGGGGCTGTTTTAATGGGTGCTCATTTAGGCATATCATGTTTCATGGAAAGATTAAGAGGCAAGGAGGATATCCAGTCAAAGTAAGCCTATATATAGTTCCCTATTTAGTGTAAAGATATGAATGTTATCATATTCCTTGTAACACAACTATTTTTGCTTGTGCATGACCCTCGGTTATCAATCGTAATTTGTTCCGTTTATAGTTCGAGTGGCTAGAGACTTATTTTCAGAATATTTTTTTGTTGATTCTAGTGGATTAAGAAATCAGTGTTAAACAAAAAGAAATTTATTATATACGATCTTAGGGATATGAAACTGATTATATGGACATGAAGTTAATTCACAATAATCAGAATCTAGTGTTTCGATAATGTGTCACATAATTCTTCTCGAACGTAATTGCAGCAAGACTTATTATTTAGTACAAAACTAAATTTACCTATTTACTGTCTTAATAAATTCTCAGACATTTTGTCGTTGTTAATATTATGCCGTAAGATATTTGCTGAATATATAGATAGGATGCAATTTATTTATGCCGGATTTTCACATTTCGGTGATTTTCCCTCAAGCTTTTTTCAGTGCGTCCCTCATTTGTTTATGTTAGATTTTATCAACGTTCATCAATTTATTGATCAACTCCATCATCTATCTAAACAGTTACTGTACAAACAGATGCTGCGAAAGCATAAACTGGTTATAGTGAACCCAAATTAGTTCATTATATGATCATATATACTTGCGCACACTACATATAATTACAACTAAGAAAAACTCATATAGACGTATTTACCTGATTATGATGAATTGGTATCATGTAATCAGTTTAATGCACATCCAAACGACCCTTTACTAGTTAAAAACAGATTGTGAAGGCATATCACTATTCGATATCTCATAGCATCACTTGAGCCTTGGGCTAGATAGCATAACTTAATAACATGCTGATTGCGGTTTGATCTATACTCATCTTTCATCTTTGTATCTCATTGCAGTTTAGTGGCAGGTTTTGGTGCTGGAGTCATGGCCTCATTAGTTTGTGGTATATACGGTACCAATGCAATAAAAAATGGTGTTCACTATGCACTCTTTTATGGTGCTTCGTTCAAGGTAATCATGTTGCTTCTTCCTCCACCTCTCCTATTTTTGGGTCGGTTTTGGTTGTTAGCTCTCATGGGTCAAAAAAAAAGAAAAGGTAAAAAGGAAATGCGTAAAAAGGTCAAATGCCCCCAAAAGGGTTTTCTAATGCATACATGAGTTAAATTTGGCGCAGAAGGTGGATAGTTCTGATAAAAACCTTGACCTACGTGCCAGGGGTCCGGTCCGGGACATTTCAACCCATATAAAACTTACCTGTTTCTTACCCACGTGCAGGTGAATGAAAAATTGTCACAACGACAAAAGAAGCGTGACTTGTATAAGAAAACGAAAGATATGTTATCTAGTCTTGACCTTAATCGTTATGAGAAGAACTTCAAAAAGGGCTTGTTAACAGACAAAACTCTCCCATTGATTAATGACAGGCAAGTAGTAACAAACAATAGTCTTCTTTTTCTTATGATCTTCTTTAAGGAAAGCATATAAATACTATATGGTTCTTGTGATACAATAAATGATTCAATCAGCGATCTGCAAGAGGTGAGAATTCCTGTTGGAGCAAGAAGGCTAATTCTCGATTACATCAAAAGGTCTAAACTCCCTCGCTTTGAAATTTCAACCATATTTACTGATTGAATACAGTAGTTCAATCTGTTTTTACTTTTCTTTTCTTACATGTGTAGGGAAGAGGTGATGAAATGAAGTGCGAGAACAGACATTTGAAGTGTTTATATGAGCATAGAGGACTATGTTTGTTTTTATCTTTGAAATATACAGTTGTCTCATTTGAGATGATTTTCAGATCTGTAAAAGATTTAGGAATTTATCTACAATTGAAGTAATTAACATTGGCAATGAGTACAAACTTTCCAGGTTGGGTTAGAGGTCTTCAAACTCCAGAAGTAATAAGGCTAAATATTTTTTTATGTGTCAGTCAATTTCGTTTAGCTTGACTAATGCAAAGGCGAGGTACGTGGTCTGCAAGACTGCAACAATGTAGCACAGGGTGGTGATCGAATCACCAAAGAACATAGATTTCATACTAACAATGATAGCCCGTAGTTGTGTATTGTAATGGGCTCAAGCCCGAATCTAGATTGTTCTACGTAGCATTATATATTGTAACCGTATATTGTGAATAAGATCAAGAGTTCCACCCTTTCACCCTCTGACACATGTGACGAGCCACTTTCACACAGGCTGACAAGTCACCACAGGACATAGTGTCTGTTGGGATATGCGATCGTTTAGCCATCGGAAATACGTGAGCCTATCGGGGGCACACACTCAATACGGAGAACACACTTTTATTATACGTTTTATTATTTATAATAAACGTTTAATGAAAACTTCACTTATTATTTAATTAAGGGTGGTTAAATTAATTGACGGGATTTAATTAATTTAATACGAGTGCGTTATTTAAATTTAGGAACAAAATCGATTCTAGAATACACTAGGCCATAATCGGCCGAATATATCCTTAAGGATATTCTAGAAGTTTTTTGGTTGTTGGTTTTTGGTAAGTAAATATTCAAGAATATTTGATTAAGGTAATGTTTTCCTTAATTAGGTTTCTTGGGTCGAGCCTTAAGATTTGAGGAGGTGGAGAATGTGTATAAATACACAAACACCTAGCTCATAATTTTTTGTCCCTCTCCCTTGTCCCTTGTTCCGTCCGATCGCAACAAACCCACACACTAAAACCAAACGATTTTTCCTATTAACCCTAAAATCACATAAAGGTTAAACCTTTATAAGATCAATCCTTTTTGGTGGTTTTCTTATAAAGTCTTAAGCTTTATAACTAAACCCTAGATCTCTAAATCTAGGTTTTAGTTCTCCCCTTGGTGGTTCGACATACATACACCCTAATTAGGGTTTATGTGATTTTGGGTTAATCAATCTTGTAACTTTCTATAAACCGATCCTTACGTAATCCCAATTAGGGTTTTGGATCTAGGGTTTCTAGTTACAAGATTATACACTTGTTGTTTGAGAAGTGAAGTTACTACTAGCATCGTAGTGATGTTCGTTTGACGTGTCGTGTGAGCAAACGGTGGAGACGGTAATTTAACCGTTGAAGTTCAAGATCAAGATCAAGACGTATTAATTGATTTATTCAATTAATTAAAGGTTGGTTTTAATTTTTTTTATTATGTGCTTAATCATGTATGTTATACTAGATCCATTCCGCTGCGTACTCGTAGTTAATGGTTAACTAGTATTTATAAATCCCTACAGTGGCATCACGAGTCGGTTCGTATGGCATTCATGGGTTACACATAGAATAAAACACGCTTGCTTCACTTTAAATCTCTTTTATTTATGTTTTTATGACAATTACATGCGTACTTGTCATAAAGTTTTAATCTTGATCTAGATAATGGTTAAAATTGGGTAGGGTAAATTGAACCGGCTAATAATTACGATTGTTTTTATTATCCGTCAAAGACTTTTGCATCTCACTTTTGTGATACTTTGCACGTCATCAAGTACCTTGCTCGAAAACTTGATGAGGGTCTTTGGTCCTCAATTTGGGGAAGACTCATTCGAGACTTGGATCTTATATGATTTATCGCTTTCATATAGAGTCTGTCTTCTGCTTCTACCCCCTTCTGGTCTGTTTTTATGTGCTTATTTGTTTTCCATTATGAATTGTAAAACGTAATAATTCAAGATTCTAGGAATCATAAAAACGGATCTCTACTTATATCGAAACTAGCTTTAAAAGTATGTCATATTAATACAACATATTTTCCTTACGAATCGGCTGTGTTATTTGTTAAAAATCGTTTTTTAGAACAAATATTAATATGGACATAAGATCTATGAAACTTGTTTTTATTATAATCTAATTGTTTTGCGAAATCATATTTTCACTCGAGTTAGGCTTACATACTGTAATGATGGCTTATAAACTATCTCCTCAACGACGTGATTTGCAAAATTAATTGGTTTATAGTACTTAAAAACAACTTTTTGTGCTTTACTAATGGTGGACTTGCTATTGCACTACGTGTTCTAGTCAAGCTATCTAGGGTTTGAACGATCTTTAATCTTTTCCCGTGTCATGTACATGTTTCAGCATCTATATGATAATTATCCCAAGCACTTGCGCCCTCGGGCGCATGAAGAGTAGGATATAGGGTTTGATCCTTCTTTAATATTTTCCCGCGGTAAACACGCCTAAATCAAAGTTAACAAAAGTTTTTTCTTAACTTGTGCTAAAAGATGATTGCATGCATCTTTTACACGCTTTTGACATTTGTTTCTAAAACTTATGTGATACCTATTTGAACTTTAAGTCTATGCCACCCAATTTAATAGCACTTGTAGTCTTTTTTCGTCATCTGGTCAGACCTAGGGCGAATCATGCACCCAAGGCGATTTTTGTCACTGGTCAGACCTTTTCCAATTATTGCATGCTTTAAATTGGTATGACTTAAGTCGAGTTCCCGGTCAGATTCAGAACCCGAGGTATAAGATGAGATGAAACATACTCATGACTTTATTACGTGTAGAACAAGTTTGTTTGAGATGTTCAATGGTACTCGAAAGAGATGAGAGAACGTCCCATCCAAACACTTTACAACAAATAAACTTCATGAATCGTCTCATAAATCTAAGAGTTGCACTCGTAATGCAATTAACGCTCGTCGCTTACCTCTTGCCCTACTTGATACTAGACGATCGGACCTCTAATATTGAGTGGGAGTGCAAGTAGGATCTTAGTCTTATTAGTAATTAATTGGGTAGTTAATTCTATTAAGAATTTAATTATCAAAAATACTAAATTGAACTTTCTAATGTTCCGATTAATTGTGGTATTGCAACATAATTCGTAAACTAAAATTGTTTTCTTATAGAAAACAAACATAGTCTCTTTTCCTGGTAAGAAAAGCGAGACTTACTCCTATCTCTTCTCAATAGTTGACAAGAATAAGATAGGACCATAATCGAATCGTTATCGATTGCATTTAAACTCACTTTTAATACTTCATTATCCTAACCCGGTTCTGAAATCATTGAAAAATAACATATTTTGTGTACCTAATGTCTATAGCTACCAAAATAAATGACATCTTGCACTTGTCACGATGTATGAGTTTAAACCGTAAAGAGTAAAGAATTTACTAGCACTTCGCTAGGTATCTTTCTTGGACTCTTGATTATTCCTTAAAGTGATAAATACCCTTGTGGCTATGTAGACGATAAAGGAGGAATTGCATGCTAAATAGTCAAGTTAATTGAAAGCATGAACGGCTAGTCCCTCATCCACACAAGTAGAATTTCATATACTTTATTCAAATACCTAAGTAAATGTATACTTGTAGGCATTTTTCAAAGATAAGGAAGTCAATAAATTGCTATTCACTTTTTACTGGTGATGTAACATCTCTTATGTTGACAAATCCAGTGGGAGCGTTGAGTTTATTACTGAAATAATATCCATGTAATATTGTCAATTTCTGTGGGAGCTACAAGATTTATTTTCTTGCTTAGTCATCCATATTATTTCGAACTTGCTTTGAAATAATTTATCACTTCCAAATATGAACGACCATTGCTTAAAGGAAAATTGCATTTTATTTTATAAGATAACACGTTGCCCTTCTGATGACGCTTTCTGAAACGTTATCTATAAAATAATAATCCACAATTCCTTATTGAAAGTTATGGTTCTAAATCTACTTATAATATCAATGACATTATCATATTGTTTACACAATCAACCACATGTTGTATTGCTTGTCTACATGATATGATGTTGTGGCTTACACAAGTGGGATAAATTGCAAAGTGTGTGCAAGGAACAAAATATTATTAGTTTCATTTGCCCAAAAGGTAAGAAAGCTAATAATTCTACTAGGACTTGAACATACAAGATGTTTGTTGTCCTACTACATTCAATGTCATGATATAGTGGAAAGTTGCTTCGGTAATTTACTACATGTTATAGTAAATACAATTATGGTTAAGATATAATAATCATAATTTTGAAGTATAAAATTAACTTGAAATTACTATTGAACTCAAGAGTCTGCGTTCATGATTGCTTTAGTTAGTATAATTATGTTTTTCCTTGATAACACATAATTATAAAGTCCTTGAATTACTCACCGACTTATAACATAAAGTATGTAGTAAAAAAGTTATGTCTTCTTGTTAACACATAAACATAAGATCTTTGAATTATTCAAAGACTTATAATGTATACTTGATATGTTCTGTTTTCATGTAAACACATGAACATATAATTCTTGAACTGCTATGTCTTCTTGTAAACACATGGTTCTCGCATTGTTCAAGAAATATACATTATAGCATGCACCTGGATTTAAAATACGGATATTGTAATTTGGCATGACCCAATTAACAAGTATTTAATCCAAAGAGTATTAAGTTATCTATGGAATTCTGATGTAGTCTCCCAATTCTAATACTCATAGAATACCAAAATATTATGGTATATCTAAAGAGTTTAAACAAACTATATTCATATAGTTTAATTTATGATAGCTTTAATTATTCTACCTCCATGATCTATCAAGGTTAGAAAATTGCGTGTGTCATTGATACACTCAATATAGTTCAAACCTAGAAGGTATTCAAGACAACCCACAAATTGAAAACCCCTAATTTATTAGGGACTTTCGGTTGTTCCACTCAAACCAATCTAATCTGAAAATCTCTTGGGGTTTTTTGATTTTCATACACTTCTGTGCTTGACGATTGTAGTGTTGGTGTTCCTCCTAGCTTGACGTAACACAAACCTTTCCTAAGGTTATTGGTTAAAAGAGTGATACAAGAATTAGGGTTCATACTAGAAACCCTAATTAGGGTTCTTGGGAGAAATCCCAATATGTCTTGATTAAATTCTTTAATTTGTTAATATCTTATGAAGCATACTATTAACAAACTTGAGATAAGAATTTAAAATGTGTTTTGTAGTCTCTCTATTAAGAACAATTTATTGTTGCTTAAATACTTAGTATTTAGAGAATGATCTCTGATAGGTGTGTAAACACCCATCCTTTTTACCACTTAATTACAATAATAACCGGACCAAAACGTGTATTTTATGTCATTTATGTCGGAATTACGCGTGGTTTGTGTTTTTGTTGTGATTTAGGACGAAAAGGTGAAAAATGGAGAAAACACGGGCATTTACGGGCTTTTATTGAAGAAAAAGATGAAAGACGAAGTCAAGAAGTCAAGAGTGCAAAATGAACGGAAGTCCAAGACCAACTTTGAAGATTTATCGAGGAAAAAGTCAAAAGACGGAAGTTTACTAAAAGCCGAAGAACTCAAGTCTTATTTATTGAAGAATTAAAAGACGAGTCCAAAGAAATCCCGAGCCAAAAGTCATTAAAGTCTAAGATTAAAGAAGATTAAAGGCTTAAGGACCGAATGGTGCAGTTAAGAGAAAAGGAAGGAGGGGAGGAAGCTTCCTAATCCTCCCCTATATATAGACCATTAGTATTATCATTTTGTTTTGTTGGCTAAGGTGACAATTAGTCTTCCACCTTTTAATTACTTGCTCTTTAAATTCATGTCATTTTAAATACTTGTCTTGCACTTTTAATACCTTTTAATTCCAAGTAAGTGTTCTTTACTTTTCTTGCTTTAATCTCTCATTCTTCCTTTCTTTCTATGCTTTAATCTTTGTTTACATGCTTATTGTGTTGCTTATTTGATTAAAGGTTATGTTTTTATGCTTTTGATTGTTTTGGATTATTGATTCTTATAGCTTATTTGTGTTTATCTATAAGTTTCTAACGTTTTTATAAAAGTTATTTTTATATAAAATTTGTTTTCGTTATCTTTGTTTCATTTTGTGTTTTTAAAAGTCTTTAAATTGTAGCTTATTAGCTTTTTCTAACACGTATTTGCTTAGGATTTTAGGTGTGTGCTTATTTGGTAATAGCTTATTAGTTTAGCTTATTTTCCATTCCTTTTACTGTATTCTGACCAGCCCTGGTCGGAAAAGGGTTTATCATTCCGATCATAGTGATCAGATAAGGGTTTGTAACATTCCGATTGGGAGGTTTGTAACATTCCGATCAAGGGTAAGTTTGGTATTCCGATCAGGTCTAGTGACAGTATTCCGATTGGGAGAACACTCCTTATTCCGATCTGAGGTGTTTGATTGGTTATTCCGATTTGGCCATTGGTGACAGCAATTCCGATTGGTATTCCCACGACAACATTCTGATCAGGTCAAGGTGAGGGCATTCCGATCGGAATGTATTCCGATTGGGTATTGTTTTCTATTTTGTCTTGTTTAATTTTTAAGTTTATGTTTTAATACTTTGTCAATCTTAATTCTCGTCACGCTTTTAAATTCCCGTTATTTAGTTATTTACTTTTCAAAGTTTTTAAATATTGCACCCTTTCTTTTAATTAGACTTAGATTTATTTTAACGCCCTTTTAATTAAACGTCATTTATTTTTAAGTTTTGCACATTTTAATTACTACAACGACAAACATTTGTTTCCACCAAAGAATGATTGAGTCGCATATTAAACTCCTTTTTCAATTCGAAGAGACATACTTAAACGAACTAATTTTTATACGGGCAAAAGCCGTGTATCAAATGGCGCCGCTGCCGGCTCTTTTCGTAAAGATTAACGGTTTTCTGTGAGAGACGCGTTGCTTTTTGGGATCCGTTCATTCGTGAGCGTTATTTTCTTGCTTAAAAAATTCAAAAAACCATAAAAATTAAAAAAAATTGTTAAAAATCCATAAAAATAAAAAATTTCAAAAATCCAAAAAGATTTTATTTTTATTGTGTATATATATTGTCTTTGCGTTTGGTATTATTTTCTTTTGTCTTTGTAGGTGCATGCGTACTAGATCTTCTAATTATCAAGAGTCCGAGACTCGAGAAGATTTAAGTATGTCTGGTGTTAACAACAATAATAATCCACCGCACCTCAACAATAACAAAAATGTTCTTCCACAGCCCGATCTTCGGACAATGGAGGAGCTTTGTCAACCTACAATGTTTGGACGAGGAGGACCGATTGCGCCGATGCAAATCACGGCTCCGGAGTTTTCGTTGAAGCACCACATGATTCAGCAAGTGCAAACAAATCCTTTTCGTGGATTGCCTGATGATGATGCCAACAAACACCTCGACAAGTTCATTACAATCACCCAAAGAATGAAGTTGCCCGGTGCCACAATGGATGTTATTCGCCTACAACTCTTTCCACATACTTTATCACATCATGTCGAGAAATGGTTTGATCGTCTTCCAAAGAATTCAATTCACACTTGGGATGACATGACTCAACGCTTTTTGTCGCGCTACTTTCGACCATCCATGGTCACGAGCCTTCGCAATCAAATCAGCGGTTTCATGCAAGATCCCGATGAATCTCTCTTTGATGCTTGGGAAAGATATAATGTCTTGATTGATCGTTGTCCAAACCACAACATGCTCCCTGTGACCTTAATTGATACTTTCTACAACGGATTGACTTTTCGTGATCGTGATACGATTAATGCAGCCGCCGGTGGCACATTTATGAAAAGGAGACCCGAGGAGTGTAGAGAACTTATTGAGAACATGACTACTCATCATAAAAACTGGGATTCCTTCGCTTCTTCAAGGAACAACCCGAGAGTCAATGTTTCTTCCACTTCAGCAAGCCCCGATATGACCGAATTCACCCGCATGATGACTGAAATGAACAAAAGTATCTTGCTTCTCGCTTCAAACCAACAACAACAAGTTAAAGCGGTTGCACCTTCTTGTGAAATATGCGGCGGTCCACACTCATACACCGATTGTCCTTCGACTCAAGGAAATCCGGAAAATGTGTATGCAGCTTATGGTAATTATTCACCGGAAAATTACCAAGCTCGACAACAAGGGGATAGAAATTTGCTGAGTTACCGGTCCAACAATTACCTTTCACCCGGTTTTTCTCCTCAAAACCAAAACCCCGCCAACAACTACAATAGAAGCAACCAAATCCCACCAAGAGCTTCTAATCCTTATCACCCACCCGCTCAACAAACCCCACCCATTACCCCCGATGTTGAAGCCATAATGAGAACCCAAGGTGAGCAAATCAAGAATCTGCATAGCCAAATTATCAATCTGAAAGGAGATATCACCAAGCAAGGAAATGACCTTCGATCCGAGCTTCGCGATAATATCCAATCCTCCTTCAGCAATCAAACAAATGATTTGAAGAATATGCTTGCTAGTTTCTTACCCGCCGCTCAACCTTCTGCTTCAAGTTCTCTACCTTCAAACACCGTCACCAATCCGCGAGCAAATGTGAGTGCTATTACTACCCGTAGTGGAGTCACCATAGTAGGACCACCGATTCCACCCCCATCATCTACACCTCCTCCACCACCATTTATCCCTACTCCTCCGACACCTAGTATTAGTGCACCATTACCGTCTCCACCTCGACGTGATGAAGTGCCCACCAAGAACCCTCCACCAACCCCACCTCCAACATCTCAACCTTTACCTACACCTACACCTTCACCACCCAAACCCAATATCCCTTATCCTTCTCGCTTAGGCAAGACCAACGAGCTAACCAAGAATGACTGTCAAGTGTCGAGCTATGTGAAGATGCTCTCTTAAATGAACATCAACATGAGCCTTGTTGAAGCACTTGTCCACATGCCGAAATTTGTCAAAGCATTCAAGGAATTGCTTAGCAAGAAGGAGAAGTTGATTGAGCTCGCCAACACACGCTTAAATGAAAAATGTTCTGCAGTTATTCTTAAAGAACTTACGGAAAAGCTTGGAGATCCCAGTCGTTTTGTGTTGCCTTGCATCTTTAACAAAACTGAAGAATTTACTGCCCTTGCTGATCTCGGGGCCAGTATTAATCTTATGCCTTTGAGTGTTTGGAAAACACTATCATTACCCGACCTTACTCCAACAAAGATGACTCTTGAACTTGCAAATCGAACTCTCGCTTACCCCGTTGGTATTGCCGAAGACGTGTTTATTAAAGTTGGCACATTTACTTTCCCGGTCGACTTTGTCGTTGTTGATTATGAAATGGACCCTCGTATTCCTTTAATACTTGGTCGGCCATTCTTGAGAACCGGACGAGCTCTAGTTGATGTTGCCGAAGGCGAGTTAATCTTAAGGGTCGGGAATGATTCACAAGTTTTTAAAATGGGGAAGCTTACAAGCAAATCCTATGGACGAGAATCAGCGAATATGATTAATGTGCTTGATGATTTTGTCGTCTACAACAATCCGCTATTCGATTCGTGCATTGATAATCCACTTTTTCACGATGATGTGGATGATTCTCGCTCCAATTTGGAACCTTCTCCCATTTATGATTCTCCACCGATCTTTGATGCTTATGATGATGATTCTAGCTCAGATTCGGATGATTTTGATGATTGTACTTCCGAGTATCCCGACCTGCCCACATATGATGATTTTGATGAGGCCGATACTCTTTCGAGCGATTCTTCACATGATGAAGATCCTCCGCCATCACTTGATTCTCCTTTGGACGATTACTCATTTGAGGAAGACTTCTCTACATTTCTCAATACTTACTTCCCTCATGAGAGTGATGCACCTACTTTGGACTTTGAAGATTATCGTCTTGATCCTACTTTGGATTTGAAGAACATTCTTTCAAAGGAGAAGAAACCGGTCGACACCAATATCCGCAACACATATGATTTAACACCTCTTTGTCCACCTTCTGAGGACGAGGTTGTGCATCTTCTTCGCGGATCATCTTCACACTCTGCTGAGCCTGAGTGCTATTTTCCCTTAAAGGAAAAGGTGTTCGACCCCGGTATCGATATTCTACAGCCATCTCAGTACCCACCTGATGAAATAAAAGGAAATATCTTTGGAACTTATGGAAATCTGCTTGCACCACTTCACCCTTGCTTCCACCGTGCTCCATCGCTGCTTAAGGGAACCTTGCCTACTCTTCTTTGGCTTGCCTTGTTCGCCTTAATCTTGTGCTACTTGATGGACGAAAACTATGTATTTGATCCCGGTGGATATGTTTCATGCTTCTTCCTATGATGATCAAGGTCGAGTCAGGCTCACGACTCGGTTAACAAAAATCAAGCGCTTCTTGGGAGGCAACCCATGCATCTATCTTTTCGCTTTCTTTATCCTAAGTGTAGGGGAGACCCGTTGGTTTGCTATTTCCTCTCCTATCTTCTTATAATCAGGGATTCGAGCTTCAAAGACACACTCTTGATGATTCTTGACGACCCGTGATTCCGTGTTCTATCTTCCCGGTTCTATCCTAAACTCTTTTCGATTCACTATTTTATATTTTCTCAATATTAAAATAGGAATCTCTTTAGTTGTCTCTTCCTTAGCAAGATTTAAACAACGTACACAATGTCTTAAGTGTAGGGGAGTTTACTCCCACATGCTTAAACATTGAGGACAATGTTTATATTAAGTGTAGGGGGGACTTCTATCGAAGTTAAGTGGCCTTTTCCTTGTATTTGTCCTCATTTTAACCGGAAAATCAATTTTTCGACATTTTTCAAAATTTTTGATCTATTTTGGCCTATTAGTTTTTCCCTTTGTATAGTTAATTTCTTTCCTTTTCTAGAATAAATTTTTAATAAAGTGGTTTTAATTTTCAAAACGTTGTGAATCTTTTGACTCAACCCGAGTTTACTTATCTAAGTTTACTCTAGCTAGTATCCTTAACGTGTTTAAGTCAAGTTTTGCTAGGCTTTTATATAGGGAGCTATAAAACGCGAAAGTCTTAACTCTCACGCGTTAAGAACAAGAACTTTTCGCAAGTTCCTATAATTGATCCTAGAGAGTCGTTTATCAAGGGAACTTTAAAACGCGATTTACAAACTTGAAAGAGTCTAAGAATTTGCAAGATCCTATAGGCGACTCGAAAACCCAAAACTTTGATTTAATAGGCTAAGCATCCACGAGTCTCATTACTTGAGATTTTAAACTATGGAGAACGAGAGATGATAGATCCATATATAAGTTTGGTATTCTTTCGTGAATTTATGTGAGTTAATTATAAGCCTATTCTCCCATCGCTTGCTAATAAATTCATCTGCAATACATAAGGTTGTACGATTTGAAAAGTTACTTAGCTTCTAGCCCAAGATCGTTTATTAGTTGCTCGGTATGGATTAGAGTTCATAGCCAAGGCATAACTTATTGAAGCGGGATGCGAAGATTGGCGAGTCCAAAAAGGTCCTAACAAGACACGAGGGCTACATTTTGTTGCTAAAGATCCAAAAGTGATGTGAAGAATCATTTATCGAAAATCTATTTGAAGAATCGAGACACACGACGAAAAGCAAATACTCCCCTAAAGATCATGGAGAAATCTATCCAAAAAGGCCCTAACAAGGTATGAGGATAAATAGATCCAAGTCCTCAAATGAGGCGGATCGTTGTATATCAAAGTCCAAAATAAAGATTGGAGAAAAATGAAGAAGTCGTGGTCCAAAGATGAAGAATCTCTCAAAACTTCAAGTGAAGAAATTCCTATTATGAAGAGAAGACCATAATTTCAAGAACGTCTCTCAAAGATTTGAAGTATGAAGTCGCTGCCAAATATCAGTCCGAGAAAGGTCTCAAATCGTGAAGCAAGTTATGCCATGATATGAACTTTATGAGGTCCCGAGAAGCAGTTTTAAAAGATTTTGTCCTTTAGCTAACTATTGATTAAATCGTTCACTTTATTTTTGGCCTAAATAACTATCGAAATAAGTCAACAAATGCATCCTCGTGATCATTCAAGACAATAATAAATTATAAGAGATACACATAGGAATAAGGGAGTCTAAGTGAATAATTGGCCCACATGAGTTCGTGTTAGTTTACTAACTTATAATAACAATGATCTCGTTTTTAAGCTTAGTTTGGAGAAAGTGAAAACTTGAGGATGATGATTATTCATGACATTTCCAAAACCCAAGGTATGCTTTTTGATTTCTTTACTTTGAATGTTTATATTTTTCTGTTTTTCTATTTCTTTAATAAAGACCAACGTGGATTGATTATGATGAAAAGTGTAAACTTGCTTTGTAACTAATGCATTGCATGAGGACATTGCAATGGTCAAGTGTAGGGGATTTGATAGGTGTGTAAACACCCATCCTTTTTACCACTTAATTACAATAATAACCGGACCAAAACGTGTATTTTATGTCATTTATGTCGGAATTACGCGTGGTTTGTGTTTTTGTTGTGATTTAGGACGAAAAGGTGAATAGTGGAGAAAACACGGGCATTTACGGGCTTTTATTGAAGAAAAAGTTGAAAGACGAAGTCAAGAAGTCAAGAGTGCAAAATGAACGGAAGTCCAAGACCAATTCTGAAGATTTATCGACGAAAAAGTCAAAAGACGGAAGTTTACTAAAAGCCGAAAAACTCAAGTCTTATTTATTGAAGAATTAAAAGACGAGTCCAAAGAAATCCCGAGCCAAAAGTCATTAAAGTCCAAGATTAAAGAAGATTAAAGGCTTAAGGACCTAATGGTGCAATTAAGAGAAAAGGAAGGAGGGGAGGAAGCTTCCTAATCCTCCCCTATATATAGACCATTAGTATTATCATTTTGTTTTGTTGGCTAAGGTGACAATTAGTCTTCCACCTTTTAATTACTTGCTCTTTAAATTCATGTCATTTTAAATACTTGTCTTGCACTTTTAATACCTTTTAATTCCAAGTAAGTGTTCTTTACTTTTCTTGCTTTAATATCTCATTCTTCCTTTCTTTCTATGCTTTAATCTTTGTTTACATGCTTATTGTGTTGCTTATTTGATTAAAGGTTATGTTTTTATGCTTTTGATTGTTTTGGATTATTGATTCTTATAGCTTATTTGTGTTTATCTATAAGTTTCTAAAGTTTTTATAAAAGTTATTTTTATATAAAATTTGTTTTCGTTATCTTTGTTTCATTTTGTGTTTTTAAAAGTCTTTAAATTGTAGCTTATTAGCTTTTTCTTACACGTATTTGCTTAGGATTTTAGGTGTGTGCTTATTTGGTAATAGCTTATTAGTTTAGCTTATTTTCCATTCTTTTTACTGTATTCCGACCAGCCCTGGTCGGAAAAGGGTTTATCATTCCGATCATAGTGATCGAATAAGGGTTTGTAACATTCCGATTGGGAGGTTTGTAACATTCCGATCAAGGGTAAGTTTGGTATTCCGATCAGGTCTAGTGACAGTATTCCGATTGGGAGAACACTCCTTATTCCGATCTGAGGTGTTTGATTGGTTATTCCGATTTGGCCATTGGTGACAGCAATTCCGATTGGTATTCCGACGACAACATTCCGATCAGGTCAAGGTGAGGGCATTCCGATCGGAATGTATTCCGATTGGGTATTGTTTTCTATTTTGTCTTGTTTAATTTTTAAGTTTATGTTTTAATACTTTGTCAATCTTAATTCTCGTCACGCTTTTAAATTCCCGTTATTTAGTTATTTACTTTTCAAAGTTTTTAAATATTGCACCCTTTCTTTTAATTAGACTTAAATTTATTTTAACGCCCTTTTAATTAAACGTCATTTATTTTTAAGTTTGCACATTTTAATTACTACAACGACATTTGTTTCCACCAAAGAACGACTGAGTCGCACATTAAACTCCTTTTTCAATTCGAAGAGACATACTTAAACGAACTAATTTTTATACGGGAAAAAGCCGTGTATCAATCTCTACTTACAAAAGTAAGTGGGAGTTATAACAAATCTTGAAGATATACAAGAGTAAAATACACAACCTTCAAAATCCACTTGTTGATGTCATATTTTGGTTAAGCATGGAAATGTCAAACCAAAGTAAAAGTTACTTTCATTCATAAATCTGCAAAGATACCTCATCACTTGATTGATATTTTAATATCAAAGTTGAGGAATATAAGTTAGGAGATCTTTGTAATCTACTAACTGCTAATGAATATTATAATATCTTGAATCTGATAAATATCTTAGAACTATGAATGATAAGATGTAGTCCTTAAAGGGAAAATCAATCTCTTAAATTTGATTGATGTTTCTCCTAATTATAAACCTATGAGGTTGGAACGAGTTTCTTTTGAAGAAAGACTCACAAGGACAAAAAGGTATACATAATTAATGCATGGCTAATAATAGGAAGCTTTTAATTATACTCAAGCAATTTACTATGATTAAATCATTCTTCTATGCACGCATTGATTAAATAAAGATAATTGATTGTCATATATGTTTCTATGTAAATGGAATATGCCAATTAAACTTTATAGTTTTCCTTTATGATTACCTTTTAGCGAGGATGGTGTATAATCAAAAGGATTAATGAGTCTATAAAATCTTTATTGAGTATACAAGATAGATAATCCAAGTATGGATTAAATCATGCATCTAGAAACTAAATCTATAATTTAATTCAGCATGATTTTGTTTAAATTTAGATAGGTTGGAGTACACTTGACATTGAGTGGGAGCACTATGTTTTTTCTTTAAATTCATATGTTGTATAACATATTGAAGACATCATTTCATTTAAGCTAGATGATAATCCTTAAGATTGGATGAAACTTCATTTGAGAATTTATGGAATAAAACAAATGACTTTGGAATTAAATGTTTATTGAAATAAGCATATGCGGTAATTAAGTCCAACACGATGCAATACATCATTCAAAGCGAGTCTTGATTGATATATTTCACTTGACATAACTTATAACATGAATGGAAACCTTATGTTTTTAACTAAGGATTCATTATGTATAAATATTATATTGTGTATATGACTTGTTGTTGTTTTTGTACAAGAGCAAAGTGAGATGACAAAAACAACATCTAATTGAGAGTATTTAGATTGTTGTTAAAAACAAATATTTACGAATTATAAAGCATAGTGATGTGTGTGTACACTGATGCTAGAGGATAATGAATCTAGTAAAGTGAGATGTTATCTTTTATGATAAATCTGCTAAACTAGATGTGCTCACAATGAGCATTGTTGTATTACACATTAAGGAATAAGAATACTTTACATTTTAAGAAACTGTAAAGATGACTGTCAGTATATCGTTGATGTTAAATACCTTATACAATGATTGACGATATCCCCTACTATGAAACTTGCAAATAGTATGAGCATATAAGAAAAGACACTTATCTTGTTTTCCAAATCTTTCACAATTGAGAAATTTGAAACAAGTATTCGGAAACTTTACTTAGATAACTATTTAGCTTTCTTGTTAAAGAATAGTTAAGAATGTTGTAAACATTTGAATTTAACTTGTTAAATTAGTTTCATGCATATCTATTTTAGTATTTGGATAATTGGGATGGTAAGACAATTATTATTTTCTGATGAATAAAGATAGTTGGTATTTGTTATTCATTCATATAATTATTGTTGTCCTATATTTGTATGTTTAATCCTTGACTATTTGATTATTCTAAATATGTCCATTATCGGTTAGCAATATGGGAATATTTTCTACATTAAGACAAATGTGAGTGTTGGTTATATTCTTTGAATATATGGACGGTTCTCACCGAACTCATATGTTATTCATAAGGGATGCGTATTGGACACCCCGAACTTTCGAATCGTTACTTTTGGATCCTTGTCATGAGTAAGATTTTGAAAATGGTGATTAAGTCATCATCCTTAGGCTTGAGATGCAAACAAGTTTGTGCATGTGTGAATATCACTTCTTGATTCTATGTCCAACGCTAGTTCGCCAGACCTAGTTATAAAGACTTTAATTGGAAGTGTTGTGAAGCAGCATCTACAAACACTTGTAATCAATATAGAATTTGTTCCTCCACTTGATATAGTGCAGTGAAGTACCACTGGGCCCTCTCCAGAATTAATCAGATAATTGTGTGGCCGCACCCAAAGTGTAAATCAAGATGATACTTGTTTACGTTTGGTATATCTGAATTAACTTCTATAACGAGAAACTAAAATTTAAACTTCATGGAATGAGTTAGGATCCATATCCATGGTTTAAACGGTACTAGTAACAAAGGGATGATTATTAGCAAGTCACATAATCGTATACCATTAATACTTTTGAGATATTCTTCTTGAAACTATACCTCAGTCATTTCCGGTTATAATGAAGTGTTGCTAGATACTTCATTATGGACGCTGTATGTCTAAACTCTCACAAATGGGAGCTATTGGGATATGCGATCGTTTAGCCATAAAAAATACGTGAGCCTATCGGGGGCACACACTCAATACGGAGAACACACTTTTATTGTACGTTTTATTATTTATAATTAAACGTTTAATGAAAACTTCACTTATTATTTAATTAACGGTGGTTAAATTAATTGACGGGATTTAATTAATTTAAATCGAGTGCGTAATTTAAATTTAGGAACAAAATCGATTCTAGAACATACTAGGCCATAATCGGCCGAATATATCCGTAAGGATATTCTAGAAGTTTTTTGGTTGTTGGTTTTTGGTAAGTAAATATTCAAGAATATTTGATTAAGGTAATGTTTTCCTTAATTAGGTTTCTTGGGTTGGGCCTTAAGATTTGAGGCGGTGGAGAATGTGTATAAATACACAAACACCTAGCTCATAATTTTTTGTCCCTCTCCCTCTCCCTTGTCCCTTGTTCCGTCCGATCGCAACAAACCCACACACCAAAACCAAACGATTTTTCCTATTAACCCTAAAATCACATAAAGGTTAAACCTTTATAAGATCAATCCTTTTTGGTGATTTTCTTATAAAGTCTTAAGCTTTATAACTAAAACCTAGATCTCTAAATCTAGGTTTTAGTTCTCCCCTTGGTGGTTCGACATACATAAACCCTAATTAGGGTTTATGTGATTTTGGGTTAATCAATCTTGTAACGTTCTATAAACCGATCCTTACGTAATACCAATTAGGGTTTTGGATCTAGGGTTTCTAGTTACAAGATTATACACTTGTTTTTTGAGAAGTGAAGTTACTACTAGCATCGTAGTGATGTTCGTTTGACGTGTCGTGTGAGCAAACGGTGGAGACGGTAATTTAATCGTTGAAGTTCAAGATCAAGATCAAGACGTATTAATTGATTTATTCAATTAATTAAAGGTTGGTTTTAATTTTTTTTATTATGTGCTTAATCATGTATGTTATACTAGATCCATTCCGCTGCGTACTCGTAGTTAATGGTTAACTAGTATTTATAAATCCCTACAATGTCAAGCCAGTTCAGTGCTTCATAGTCTCTGACTAGGATCTGAATATGAAATATCCTAAGTGTAAAATCGTCTTGAATGAAACAACATTTAGTAGTCTTAACAATTGGAGACAATGAAGAAGTCTCGGCACCTACTAAAGCGGTATCTAGCAAGTAAAGTGACTAACTGAGTGACATCTGATAATATCTGGCTAGAGGTGACAAATTTTGCCCATTTTGATACATATGGGCACTTTTTGCCCATTTTCAAAAAACGATGGGGCACTTTTTGCCCATTCTTTATAATGAATGGGTTAAACGGGCGCATATGTAAGAAACTAAATGGGCTTAACGGGCGCACTTGTAAAATACAAATTAGTATACTTCACGAATATTCTTTATTAATTTTTTTATCCCGAATTTTAGATAAGTATTTTTATTTTTTATTTTTAGGTTTTTATATGTTTTTTCCTTTTTTAGCTTGCGCCCGTTTAGCCTGCCCGTTTTGCCCGCCCGTTTTGCCCGTTCCCGTTTAGCCCCCGCCCGTTTTGCCCGCCGCCTGTTTAGCCCGTTGCCCGTTTAGCCCGCCCGCCCGCCCATTTTGCCACCTCTATATCTGGCTAACTCCTTACTGATCTCCTCTAACTAGCAAACTTGGATAAGTTGGTTATCACTCTTTAGATAGAACCAAAACCAACCTTCTCTACCTTACCTTAGGTAAGGGTATGGTTGTCTACAGTTCAACCTCCCCATACACTGTCCTAAACGGTATTAGAAACCATAACGCGTGGAAGACGATATTAAATGTTACTTTTACTTTTTTATGTAAAGAGTGTTTGAGCGAGAACGTTCTTGAGAAGATGAGCAAAACAACACTTATAAAAAAACTCAAAGAAAAGAGTTGATATAAAGAAAAGAACAACTGCCAACAATGTTCTCTTGTAGAATTCGCCACATTCAAATAATATAAGCATTTAATTAGTTACGTAGTAGTGGGGTGGCAATTTCTAAAATCAGGCACAAAACCCCAACTTGAAACCGATACGAAAATTAACAGGTTCGGGTCGAATAAAATTTAATATCGAGTCGGTTTTGAGCCGATCCATCTGACCCGTAAATTAAACATGTCAGGTTTGAGTTTGGAAAAAAGTAAAGACCAACCAATTTAAGATATTTATTTTATACTGTAAGTTTTATTATACGGGTTAAATAGGTTAACAAGTCGACTCAAAATGCATTTAACGTGTTTAATCAGTATAATATGGGAACTTATGTATATTAAGTGATTAAATGGGTAACAAAAATCTATTTAACTTATTCAACTCGTGCAACTTATTTAACCTACCAATCCAAGTATACTTTATACTTGGAAAAAATTTCAAGAATAGTCCCTATTGTTTGCACTGAACATCAACTTTCGTCCCTATCTCAAAATAACTCCACCAGTCGTCCCTATCATTTACAACTTGGATAAAAAATCGTCCCTATTTTGGATGAGAGTTAGTTTTGGCTGTTAAGTGCAATAAATACAGGGGTGTTTTGGACTTTTACTTCTTTTAATCTCTCTCTCTCTCTCTCTCTCTCTCTCTCTCTAACTTCACTTTCTTCTTTATCTTCAAGATCTAGAAACAACAACAACATCCTAGTACAACATCATCATCACTTTCTAACTTCACCTTTTGTTACTTCATCACATCATCACATCAAAAGATTCGTCATCTTCACCGAATAAAAAAAAGGCAACTACATTTTTCTAAACCCAGTTCCACAAAACCCACAAACCAATCTGTTAACAAGTTTATAAAACCCACTACCCACCAAACCCATTAAACTTCATTCACGCAAAACGAATAAAAAACCACTCAAAACTAAATCGAAATAATTCACACTATAGGAGAAATTCATTCTTGTGGCCACGAGATGAATTCGATGAGAAATTGTAGATCGATTTATTGTGGAGTGGGTAATCGAATTTGAATGAAGTGATTTGTGTGTTTCTTATTGATGTTGTCGAGGGGTATTGGAATGTCGTCGGTATGGATTGGGATCATCGGGTTCTAGAACGGAGTTGATTGGATTGACCAAATAAAATGGTGTTTAAAAAAATGGTTATTCGGTATGATGGATTTTTGGTTGCGAGTTCTCAATATGCGGGTGTGCTGATGTGGTTTATCAGTGATGAGATATGAGTTTGTAATGACTAGAAAAGAGTGGTTTTAAGTTTTGCTGGTGAAGATGCAGAATGCCTTGGTTTTGCACCAGACAACGAGATCTATGCTTTTCTCGTGTTTACAGATGCACAGGTAATGCATTAGTATACTTCCTCAATACATGGGGATCTTATATGTTTGTTATGCTATTAAAGGCGTTTAATTGTTTTATGATTTTCTTAAGATGATAAATTTTTATTCAGCTAATTGCAGGTGTCATACACGTCATGGTTTTTAGATGCGTTTAACTATGCAATTGCAAGCAATATGGATGTTCTAAACTTGAGCATTGGTGGCCCTGATTAGTTAGACCTTCCCTTTGTAGAGAAAGTGAGTCTTTTTTTATCTTAACTTGTGTTAACTAGTTTTAAATATTTCCTCATGTAAACCCAAATTGGTGACCTGTTCTCAGGTGTTGGAATTGACAGCAAGCAAAATTATAATGATCTCTGCAATTGGAAACGATGGACCCCTTTATGGTACATTGAACAATCCTGCTGATCAAAGTGATGTCATTGGTGTCGGGGGTATTAATTACAACGATCACATTGCTTCATTCTCATCACGTGGCATGAGTACTTGGGAGATTCCTCATGGGTACTTAATTTTCTTCCTAAAGTTAGTGACCATTATAAAATACCGCTTCCGCTTATATTTAAACTTATGGCCATAAACTTTATTTTTGATAGTTATGGACGTGTGAAACCAGATGTTGTTGCTTATGGACGAGAAATTATGGGATCCAAGATTAGCACAGGTTGTAAAACTTTATCAGGAACCAGTGTGGCAAGTCCAGTGGTTGTTGGTGTAGTGTGTTTTCTCGCTAGTGTAATCCTTGAAAATGACAGAAAACGGATCCTAAATCCAGCAAGCATGAAACAAGCCTTAGTCGAAGGAGCTGCAAAACTTTCTGGTCCTAACTTGATTGAGCAAGGTGCAGGGCATGTTGATCTTTTAGAATCCTATGAAATATTAAAAAACTATCAACCACGAGCAAGCATCTTCCCTAGTGTTCTTGATTATATAGACTGTCCCTATTCATGGCCATTTTGGATCTGGGATTTTTTTGATGATGATCTGTTATTTTTTTTGATGATGAACTTGGAAAACTTTGGATCTGGTATTTTTTGATGAGGATGGAAAACTTTGGATCTGGTAATTTTTTAGTTTGAGAAAGAGGCCAAGAAAGGGGGCAAGTGTAAAAAGTGGGTCTGGTGATATAAATGCATGGGAAATAAAGTAAAAGTCCAAAACACCCTTGTCTTTATTGCACTTAACAGCTAAAACTAACGCCCATCCAAAATAAGGGCGATTTTTTATTTAAGTTATAAGTGATAGGGACGACTGGTGGAGTTATTTTGAGATAGGGACGAAAGTTGATGTTCAGTGCAAAAGATAGGGACTATTCTTGAAATTTTTTCTTATACTTGATTATCGATACTTGTCAATCACACATCAGGTAAGCAAGCACCTTGAATATATTTAGCCTATAAAAAAGAATGTTCTAAAAGAATAAATGTCCTCTTTTGCAACAAATATAAGACGCATTCAACAACATTTAGGGTGTGTTTAGTGACACTAGCAGTAGCAGTAAGCAGTAACTAGTAGCAGAAAACAGAAGTAGAAAGCAATAGCAGTTAGCAGAAGCAGTTAACATAAGCAGTTAGCAGTAGCAGTTAATTTATAAAATTGTTCGATTAATTAGCAGCAGCTGTAATTTAAATGTATAAAAAGACATAAAAGGACAAGCATATATAGATAGAAAACTCTTTTAAATTTAATGTCTTATATTAATAAGGGTATTCATGTAATTTATTAAAATTTATGCTCTTTCAATAATATGCTCATCTAAAAATGCTCATCCAAAAAGCATATGAAAAGAGAGCATTTTTGTGATAACTGTTCATGTTAATAATTGTTACCAAACAAGCTTTTTTCTTAATTATGCTAAATGTTAATGTTAATTGTTAAAAACGCTCTTAAAAAAATGTTACCAAACATAGCCTTACTCTTCAAAACAACTAAGTCTTTCAATATTCACTGGTTAACATATTTTTTACTTAACATTAACTTTAGTTAAGTTTAAGTTAGTAGAAGATCAACAACACAATTGTCATTTAACTTAGATCCTCAAGGTGAAATCTACATAGATCATAAATAATCTAAAGATCAATAATGTCATGATTCATCATAAAACAGCAATGGCAGCGGTGGCTACCCCATTGGATCTCCATTATTAGCCTCTGATCTACTACCATGCGTCCATTCGTGCGTCTAAAGAGCCTGTCCTCTTGTGAGTATCATCCTAGTGGCTGATCTCAAGGAACGAGCTTCTTTATTCGTTAGTAATCCGAAGCCATAGAGATCGAGGTTGTTTTGGTTGATTCGTTTTCTGCTCTGCTTGATCGTTGATCTCAAACCCTCGGTGTCTCTTGGTTCTGATCTTGTTTTTTCTCCATTAACTCTATAACCCTTGATTATTGAGGATTATCATTGATTTGTTGTTGGTTACCGTGCGGCTAATTCGACGTAGTCGAAGAGTTAGGGTTTCAATTCTTTGAATTGTTTCCATAATCTGGTTCGATATTTATTGGTCACGCTAGTATTCGTTCACTACTCTTTGTTGTGTATTCTAATCTTGGTTCATCGAGGATCGACGAGAAAATTAAAGAAAGGTTCCAATTTACAGCTAGGGTTTTGTGTTTCACTTTTTAGGGTTTTCTGTTTTCTTTTATCTCACATGCAGTATGGGGGAGTCTGATTGGGTGAAAGTTAATTATAATAAGCGTCGTACGGTTTTTGATCGACTTTAATTTCCTCGAGATAAAGCTTATTCTTCTGAAGATCTTGCTAAGATTTCGCTATCTGTGTACGTTTAAAATTTTCCATCTCATCTCACTATGCGTGAACTATGGAACATATGTGTCACACCCCACCATGGCGGAATATGGGGCGCGACGTATGGATATCATCACAACATGGCGTGTCTATAGAGATAACTAAATGAAATAAGAAATGTCATAAATGACGACACATATGTCATGACAATATCTCAACATGCAGGAGTCTAGGTAAGTAGGTAACAGTCCTACCTCTTACCCAAGACAATCAAATATCATAAACAAAACAAACATATAGGTGCCAACAATATCACTTATTCAAAAAAAACATAAAGGTAAACTAAGAAGGAACGGGGATATCCTTCTATATGCAATCCTAAGGCATCCAAGTCTAGCCACTTCTATCCTCAAGCTTAAACACATCCACACCTGAAAGAGACACTAAAACACGTCAACATAAAGTTGGTGAGAGTCATAGGTTTAGACTCCAACGCTAAATCAGTTACAAGCTGTGAGTAACAACCATCAACACAATAACATATGGACAATGTGCTACAATTATGTATTAACAACTAGCATTCAAGATCAATCATTCCAAACCAAAATCCAAGGCTCCTACCTTGCCAAACAACATGGTACCATAGATGATCACACTATGTACCTATCCCAAGGCCACTACCTTGTCAAACCACAAGGCCACTACCTTGTCAAACCTCAAGGCCACTATCTTGTCAAACCACAATAACTGAGACGGCACGTGTCCCCCGATCCAAATCATACATAATCAAAAATCACATAGCAGTTAATCACATAATGTACACACAAGTCCATATCAAATCACAAACACATTCACAACATCAATTTAGAAATAACTCAACACAATTTCTCTTCCATCCCATCTGGAAGTCAAAATCAAAAGTAAACACGGGACTATGAAACTCACCTGATTGAGCTTCTCCAAATGTCCTCGCACTAGCAAAAAGCTAACAAACCAAAAACACATAATCAAAACATGAACCAATCACTAAAACGGCTCATCAACCTATGATGAACATCTAGCCTCCTCCTATATAAATACCTCATTTATATGCTCTAAGCATCTCATTACACCCCTCTATAAAGCCCTTAACCCCTTTTACTTCATAACCCGTTCCGTTAACATTTTACCCAAAACAGTCCCGTTTTTCATACCTTAAACTATGGGTCGATCTCCCCCTTAAACATACCCATGATCTCTGTAAAATGAATATTCATACTTTTACATATGTTAGCTAAAACCTCCCACTTGCCCTAACCTTAAAGCTACTGTTAAGGCCCCGATATATGTGTATATATTGCTACCCATCCAGAATTCACTGATTTTAAACGTATGAAAAGTTCATTACGATTAGAGGGTTTTACCCTAAACCACAATCTTAGCCCAAGTGCAGATACTTACTACAATATATAAACCATCTCTCATGTTCGTGAGAAGATCCCAATACAAGCCTAAGTACCCCAAACAACCCAAAACTTAAAAAGAAAACAGGCTGATTACAAAACTGTTTTGACCTCCGACTGTTGTAACCTGTTTTTGACCCACTTCCCTACCTCCAATTTAAATCTCATTTCTTGCATTGGAAAGCCACTTCAGTTACCTTTTCAGGGATACTTGGATAGCATCTTGAATGTTCTTAGAACTCCCGATATGATCAAAACAATTGACTCAAAATTCTGCCCTGTTTTTAAAAACGGGTTTAACAAAATCAACCTCATTAATTAACCCTAATCCCTCTAGTTACAAGCCCTAATTTATGTGATCATCATATAATGATTAATTCAACATTAATTTACTGTTTTTCAAATTAAACCCTAACCTAAATCCATCATAAGATGATTGAGAAAGAATTAAAACACTTTAATTAAAAAGGGTTATAAAGATTTACCTTTGATTTATGAAAAACCAAGATTTTTATGAAAACCCTAATTCCTCCCTTGTATATTTCGACTCCTTATTGATCTCCAGGGATTTTATGAAGTGTTTTGATAAATAAAAACCTTATATAATTAATCCTAACCAGTCCTAGCCCAAATACAAAAGCCCGGTTCCCTTTTTCTTTTTTTTTTTCCTTTTTTTCTTCTTGCGTCCAAAACAAACCGACCCAAACCCCTTGAAATTCGTTTTTCCCTTATTTTTATTATTAATATATGTATTAATAATATTACCTTAAATTTCCTTAATTTATTTCAGCTCCTAAAGCCTCCAAAACCTCAAAACCGTAAAACTAGTCAAATTTACGCGTTTTACCGTAAAAGTCGTAAAATATACACTTTTATAAAGAATCTCAAATTTTAAAATAAACTTTATAACTAAGTCTTAAATGACTTAAAACCATCCCGAAAAATATTCATATGACTAATCACCTCATCCGAGACCTCTAAATGCTAAACCGTAAATCGTAAAAATACGATTTTCTATAATACATATACGTATACGTAAAACCACTAAATAACACCATCTCATTTCATAGTCACTACCATGTGAGCTCATGAACATGAAATCATCACACATCGTTTCATTCACAAGGTACCCCGTACCGGAAACGATATCCAAACCACAATCTATACACACCAATAAGCACATAAACACGTAAAGACACGTAACTAGCACAAAATAAAACTAAGTGACGAACCTCAAAACCAGGGTTGTCACATCACTCCCTCCTAATAGAAATCTCGTCCCGAGATTTACTCCTTAGGATCAAACACACAAACAACAAATCACATGAGGATACTTGTTCTAAACGAACTCCCCTCATTTCCACGTGAACTTTAGTTCAAGTTTCAAAATACCACATACACAAACCAAAAATAATTAAACTCATTGCCAAACTCTTGACCTCACATACAATAAATCTCACAAATGGCTCTTTGATAAAACAAAGACTCTTATTAACACAAGTCCTGAATAACCGAACATACAAATATGCATTATCAACAACATTTACCAATCTTAATACATGAAATATATCATGTATACCACTCAATTTCCCCCAGGTAAATCTATGCTCATAAGCTAATGGTCCGATCTTTCCAAAGATCATAAATGGACCTACAAAACTCTACATCAACTCTTCCATTTTACCTAAACGTACCACCCGTTACTATGGGTGAAACTTCATACATAACTTTGTCACTAACTCTAGTGGTTTCCTCCTTTTCTACATAGCATCCCTTGTTGCTCTCATCCTTTCCACAACATCATTACCACATTAGTAGCCTCTTTTACCAATTCTAGTCCACATTGGGGACAACTCACCCTATCCTTTCATATAGTGCCTCAAATGGTATTTATCGACTTCTAGAATGATAACGATCACTATATGAAAACTCAGCCATCGCTAATGAGTTCCCTAACTCCCTACCATACATTACGATGTGATGCTTCCCCTCGTTTCTTCCCTCGCCAGAGTCCTTCATAAGGCACTCCATACATATTAGGCTAACCTTTACGCAAAACCCTTGATTCCCTCACATCCGTACGCAATTCTTCCAACTTCCCAACTACGTGACTTCTCATTCCTCTTGAAATAGGTGATGAATTAGTCAGTCTATCGACTATCACTCAACTCTCATCGTACTTAATCCTCCACTGCATTATGTATCCCTTCCACCAACTTCGTCCTTACATCGCCCCTTTCTAAGCTACTCCTATCTATGTAGGAAGTATAGTCTACGTCCGTTTCTCCATATGATTGTCCAAGCCACGCAACATACATGTTGACGCGTTCTCTGCTTTAGACAACTCAACTCGTGCAACCTACATCTTTCATCCAAACCATCCTAATACGTCATCCATATAGTTCAAGTCCTTCTCAGCTTCACTTCATTCTTCTTATTCCATGTCTCATCAACCATGCTTGCCTTTCCCATATGGTACTTGGCCATGCAATTTTCTTTCGTCACTTAACTCCACCCACCACCTTTGCCAAATGTTCAATCAAGGTGATTGAATATGTGTTGGAGACGTTCATGATCCGTATAGATCATTCTATACGTCTCGTACCCCAAATGCCTCTAGCATTCTAGGCAGATATAACAATCCAGCTCCGCTAACTAAGTCTATCCAGTTCTTCCTAATCTTCAGTTCCTGCAACGTATAAGAAATCGCCTTTCTTTATCGTCCTCGTACGCGTCCAAATCCTTGCTCCACGTATCGTCATGCTTCGCGAATTCATCCAGTCCTTCCGATAATGCCAAGATCGGCTCGTTATCCAATCCACTTCTTCAGCCTCCAAAATGCTTCCTCATCCTTCTTCACTTTTCCCCTTGCTGGTTCCATGATATGCCATCATCTCTAACTACTCATCATGGTAAACTTAATACTAAAACTCACACTCGAAAATCTCACGTATAACTCCACTCCAAAACCAACACCTAATTCGCCTCGCTCTCCTCAGATTTGAGTAGATCAAGATGTCATCGATGCTCCCGATGACAACTCGTTTATACACGTTCATGCACACTTGGTTCATTGACACCATGAAAACTGCTAGTTCTTTGGCGAAGCCAAATGCATAACCGTAAACCCAAAGCGTTCATACAACATCCTTAGCAGTTTCAACTACGTCCTCCTTGCACCCTCTCCTAGAAGCAATACGAATAAATTTCCTACCTCGTTCTACTTGCGAAATTCTACACGCATTTTAACAGACCAATACTTCCTCTCATCAGACCACTCAACCTCTTTCCACATCCAATCTACTACTAAGCAACTCAACTTTTACCTTGCATCCGTTGCAATTTCTAACAGCTCTTATTTTTAAATCACTCCATCAACGATTTGCCTTGGAAAGGCACTAACTGCAACTCCTCTCATTTCTCCTACTTGCTCTATTTATGGTTCTACCTCACAGTAATAGGCAAACCTACTAAATTTCAGGAAATTTTCCGAAAACTTACATGCCCTACGAACAATCATAAATACCTTTGAGGTATTGTATCCCCTTCCAACACTCTCTATGGCACGTTACTTGTGCCAATATCCATACATTACACAAATCTCTATTCATCTCCCTTGGCACTCCTAATAGACCACATGACCACATTAGTTCGTCTACGAACTTCTTTCCTCCCCACTAAGGGTATTCCGACCGTTCTCTCATGGCCACCTACTTAAGCGTGTAGGCGCGACCAAGTCTTTCATACGACTACCTCAACGCTCCCGAACAATACGAAACCAAAACTACATCCTAAATCCATCAGATATGATCAACGAATCAAACCCACGGATAACTAACGGCATTTCACGTGCACCAGTTTAAAACAAGTCAAAAACCACGAGACTCAAAAGAAAACTCAAACCCAAAACGTGTATCAATTCAAAATGACCCATGACAACGAAAAATAATCCAAGAAACACCCAATGGCAACCATGGCAACCAAACATATTACGCCCCGCGACATATTATTTAAACCGTGCAAAAGATCGACATTTTTCCAAAAGAATATATATCTCTTTTTTATTATTATTACCTCCCACATCTATGTGACTCAAACAATCTACAAACAACCCTCTTGACGAACTCAAATCTCAACTCGAAAACTAGGTATCCCGTGCATCCCAAATCATAAAAATAAACTACCATTCAAACTTAACCTTTAACCCGACACTTGTACAAAAATTTCGGCCAGGATACTGACCTCCCATGACTATACATTCTGAATATTTGAAAAGAACGTTCCGAGGACATAATTTTTGGCTTTTGAATCACTCAAAAAGCTCTAAAAACGAACAAGTTATGACCAAATCAGTTCTATACTAGTTGTTTAAAAAAACTAAAGAATAGACTTAGTGATTAATATACCTCTTTTAAATGACAGATATAATTGTATGTGTAACCTTCATAAACTCAATTTAACCTCGTATTAATAATTATAAATGACGTGAATCGGTTAAACCTAATTATATAAACTATGTAAGTAGAAAGAAATTTTACTTCGCTCTATTTTAAAGAAAGTCTTTTAGAATTTGAAATAAATAAGTGTTGATTAAAAAGAAATCTTATGTTGCACCTTGTTTCAAACACGACTCCAACACCTTACCCTTATTTTAACGAATACAACCAACTATCTAACCCTATAATAGATTTCCAAGTCCCCCTTTTTCTCAATATATACCGACCAAAAGAAATGTAAGACCCAACACAAAAGATTTCATTATCTCAAAAGAAACCCCAAGTTATTTCAATAGACTTGAAACCAAAAACACCATTTTAAAACGTACACGTGAAATACGAAACTCAAAGAATACGCTACAAGACACACTTCAAAAGATTCAAAACGTCGTTGGAACTCCATCAAACTCTAGCACCATAAAACACGAACAAACTCAAGGCACGTTCAAGTTATAATAACTAGTGAACGACCATATACCATAACTTAACACATAGTAGTATATATATCCGCATATATATACCTATTAAATCACCCAAAACATACTCGTTACCATACATGTCGGATCAACCAATCACGTCATACACTCGTTTTTCCACACAAGTAATCACCATCTCACCGTGCCACAACAAGGCATAATGCCCACCTCCAAAACCAAACCATATCGTGTGACCCATAATCACACAACACCACTATAATCCCAAAACATATAACACAAAAAGAACAATAGCCATATAATAGGCAGCCATTACATAAACCCATATATATACGCATACCCAAATTCTACATCTCATCATATACAAGCATGTATTAACCCTCTTTCATGCAATCATACTTGAGAACCCATTGAAGTTGTGGTACTTGTATAACTATGTTGGCCACCATACTTATACAATTACCCTTTCCCCAATGCACTCCCTCCTATGATGACACTTATAAGAATCAATACCACATATAACACATAATCCATCTACTCACATAAGTTCATAACCACATAACAAAGGTTCAAAACTCCAACTATTAAAATAACATAGTCAAACTCTCAGAAATACGTAAATCCATAGTCTAGCTAAAACAGCATAGACTAAGTCCAAAATGAAAAAATAATCAGTTATAAGTCATGTCGCCCGTAAGAGTGGAAACAGCTTAAAATCCTTCCTATCCACCTACTCCTAGTAACTCGAACCACCACACGATTCTTAAGGAACATGACTTAAACATCAAAAGAAAATAACATGTGACTAAGTATGAACATACTATGGTTCAATCCATACTAGTCAAAACATCGCAATAAATAACATCCAAACACATCAATTAATATAAAATGCACACATACTCCTATGACGCCTATATGCAGGGACCCTTAAGCTATAGACTAGGCTACGCGACTAGGCAACCTAATTCTCTATAACCATTGTCTCTGATACCATTCTGTCACACACCACCATGGCAGAATATGGGGCGCGACGTATGGATATCATCACAACATGGCGTGTCTATAGAGATAACTAAATGAAATAAGAAATTTCATAAATGGCGACACATATGTCATGACAATATCTCAACATGCAGGAGTCTAGGTAAGTAGGTAACAGTCCTACCTCTTACCCAAGACAATCAAATATCATAAACAAAACAAACATATAGGTGCCAACAATATCACTTATTCAAAAAAACATAAAGGTAAACTAAGAAGGAACGGGGATCTCCTTCTATATGCAATCCTAAGGCATCCAAGTCTAGCCACTTCTATCCTCAAGCTTAAACACATCCACACCTGAAAGAGACACTAAAACACGTCAACATAAAGTTGGTGAGAGTCATAGGTTTAGACTCCAACGCTAAATCAGTTACAAGCTGTGAGTAAAAACCATCAACACAATAACATATGGACAATGTGCTACAATTATGTATTAACAACTAGAATTCAAGATCAATCATTCCAAACCAAAATCCAAGGCTCCTACCTTGCCAAACAACATGGTACCATAGATGATCACACTATGTACCTATCCCAAGGCCACTACCTTGTCAAACCACAAGGCCACTACCTTGTCAAACCTCAAGGCCACTACCTTGTCAAACCACAATAACTGAGACGGCACGTGTCCCCCGATCCAAATCATACACAATCAAAAATCACATAGCAGTTAATCACATAATGTACACACAAGTCCATCTCAAATCACAAACACATTCACAACATCAATTTAGAAAATAACTTAACACAGTGTCTCTTCTATCCCATCTGGAAGTCAAAATCAAAAGTAAACATGGGACTATGAAACTCACCTGATTGAGCTTCTCTAAATGTCCTCGCACTAGCAAAAAGCTAACAAACCAAAAACACATAATCAAAACATGAACCAATCACTAAAACGGCTCATCAAAACTAGCCTCCTCCTATATAAATACCTCATTTATATGCTCTAAGCATCTCATTACACCCCTCTATAAAGCCCTTAACCCCTTTTACTTCATAACCCGTCCCGTTAACATTTTACCCAAAACAGTCCCGTTTTTCATACCTTAAACTATGGGTCGATCTCCCCCTTAAACATACCCATGATCTCTGTAAAAGGAATATTCATACTTTTACATATGTTAGCTAAAACCTCCCACTTGCCCTAACCTTAAAGCTACTGTTAAGGCCCCGATATATGTGTATATATTGCTACCCATCCAGAATTCATTGATTTTAAACGTATGAAAAGTTCATTACGATTAGAGGGTTTTACCCTAAACCACAATCTTAGACCAAGTTCAGATACTTACTAAAATATATAAACCATCTCTCATGTTCGTGAGAAGATCCCAATGCAACCCTAAGTACCCCAAACAACCCAAAACTTAAAAAGAAAACAGGCTGATTACAAAACTGTTTTGACCTCCGACTGTTGTAACCTGTTTTTGACCCACTTCCCGACCTCCAATTTAGTTATCGTATCTTGCATTGGATAGCCACTTCAATTACCTTTTCAGGGATACTTGGATCGCATCTTGAATGTTCCTATAACTCCCGATATGATCAAAACAATTGACTCAAAATTCTGCCCGGTTATTAAAAACGGGTTTAACAAAATCAACCTCATTAATTAACCCTAATCCCTCTAATTACAAGCCCTAATTTATGTGATCATCATATAATGATTAATTCAACATTAATTTACTGTTTTTCAAATTAAACCCTAACCTAAATCCATCATAAGATGATTGAGAAAGAATTAAAACACTTTAATTAAAAAGGGTTATAAAGATTTACCTTTGATTTATGAAAAACCAAGATTTTTATGAAAACCATAATTCCTCCCTTGTATATTTCGACTCCTTATTGATCTCCAGGGATTTTATGAAGTGTTTTGATAAATAAAAACCATATATAATTAATCCTAACCAGTCCTAGCCCAAATACAAAAGCCCGGTTCCCTTTTTCTTTTTTTTTCCTTTTTTTCTTCTTGCGTCCAAAACAAACCGACCCAAACCCCTTGAAATTCGTTTTTCCCTTCTTTTTATTATTAATATATGTATTAATAATATTACCTTAAATTTCCTTAATTTATTTCAGCTCCTAAAGCCTCCAAAACCTCAAAACCGTAAAACTAGTCAAATTTACGCGTTTTACCGTAAAAGTCGTAAAATATACACTTTTATAAAAAATCTCAAATTTTGAAATAAACTTTATAACTAAGTCCTAAATGACTTAAAACCATCCCGAAAAATATTCATATGACTAATCACCTCAGCCGAGACCTCTAAATGCTAAACCGTAAATCGTAAAAATACGATTTTCTATAATACATATACGTATACGTAAAACCACTAAATAACACCATCTCATTTCATAGTCACTACCATGTGAGCTCATGAACATGAAATCATCACACATCGTTTTATTCACAAGGTACCCCGTACCAGAAACGATATCCAAACCACAATCTATACACACCAATAAGCACATAAACACGTAAAGACACGTAACTAGCACAAAATAAAGTGACGAACCTCAAAACCAGGGTTGTCACAATATGTGGTAACGTTGGAACTCTCTCCGATGTTTTTATTACTAACCGGAAGAATAAATTAGGGCAAGCATAAGTGTTTTTCCGTTATATCAAAGTAGGTAATGTAACTGATCTTATAACATCTCTTTGCAAAATTCGGATTAGGAAACTTCGCTTGCATGCTAATGTGGCCAGATTTGCTAGGAACAATGCAGTTAAGTTGGATCCAAAAAGTGATTCCAAACCCCTGTTTCATGCCACTGCTGATGCTACAAATGTTAAATGTTCCTTGTATGCTAATGTTGCCAAGGGCTCCTTTGTTAGTGACGCTTCGAGTTGCAAGCCGACATATACACAAGATACGTCTCATCCTTTACAGATTTCTTTAGACCATTTACAACCCAATGCTTTTCCTTTCGCTGTTTTGGGATGCTATAAAGATTTTTCGGCTATCTCTGATGTGCCAAAGTGAAGGTTTCTTGGATGTTTCATTTAATTATCTAGGTAGCTTTTGGGTTTTGTTTGACTTCTAATCTTTTTAAGCTCGTGACAAGTTTCTTAATCATGAGGGATTTTTTATGTGGCTCTCTTCTCTCAGATTATGGCATGATGATTTTTTCATTGACGAAAGACTTATTTGGTTGGAAGTTGAAGGTGTCCTGATTAGGGCTTGAGAGTCCGACGTCTTTAAAAAAATATGTGCTAAGTGGGGTGAGGTTATTTTCATGGATGATTTGGAAAAGTGCAATAGGCTTAGTGAGCGGGTGTGTATTAAATCATCTCACCATGATCTTTGCTACTGTCATGGTGACGCTTTGTAATGTCACATACTCTATTTGTGTTAGGGAGTTATGTATTTGGACTCCTAGTTTTACTGGTGATAGTATGGATCATGCTGATGATAGCAAGTATGATGATCAGGAGGATGATCTTTTAGATAACTCAAAAAATGGGGATGATTCTATGGGGGATTCTGAGGAAGACCGTAGTGTAGAGAATGGCGCTCCGATTCTCAACACAACTGGTTCTCCAAACGACCTAGAAAGTCAACTAGTTGTTGCTCCTAATGTTTTTCGTGAGGACGAATTTGTTGTGGACAATGCGGGACTGATAGTGATCCCTTTGGTTTGGGTGATTATATTTAAAAATGTAGAAAACGTAATGCTGAGGGGGAGATGCTCGTCCAATGACACATGACTCAGATCCATCCCCAAACCTGGAAGGCTCTGCTTCTAAATGCGATCATAAAAGTGATCATATTTCCTAGTGTTCTTCTTTTTCTCATATAAACAGTGAGAATAACATTAGTACACATACGGGTTTTCGATGGTCGAGAGGCTTCAAGAGACTATTGAAGTAGGATTGGATCTCGGACTTAGTATGGATGGTTGCGAAAATAAGTTGAAAGCATTGATTGTTGGTAATGGAGATGTTAAGGTGAATAAATGAATTCGATCGCACTAAACATTCAAGGTTTCAGTGGTTTCAATAAAAGGAGATGGGTGAGTAGTTTGTGTCATAAATTTAGGGTTAAATTTTTAGCGATTCAAGAAACAAAAATGCTTCAGCTTGATTTATAGAAGGTTCGTCAGGCCTGGAATAACTATCAATTCGATTGCGCTGCTTCTACGTCTCGAGGGATTTCGGGTGGTATTCTGTGTGTTTGGAATAATGTGTTATTTCACAAGTCTAAAATAAGTACTCATGATAATTTTGTGGTTGTCGAGGGCCTTTGGACTCCTACTGATGTTCGTCTCATGTGGATTGTTGTATATGCTCCTCAAGATTTAGTCCAAAAATATCCCTATGGTCCTCTCTTTCTAACCTTATATTCGGCTGGGTTGGGAGCATGATGATAATGGGTGATTTTAACAAAGTGCGTGAAGCTGCTGAGAGATTTGGATCAGTATTTAACAACAAGCAAGCTAATGTCTTCAATGATTTTAATAGTAACTCCATCCTCACTGATGTTCCTCTGGGTAGGTATAATTTTACTTGGTCTGGTAAGAGGGGGACTAAGATGAGTAAGCTAGATAGATTCATGGTCTCTAACGGTTTTGTTGAAGCTTTTCCTAATATCAGTGGTGTTGTGTTGGAGAAAGGGGTCCCTGATCATTGTCCCATTCTCATTATAGTTCTTGAGGTTGATTATGGTCATATTCTTTTTAGATTTTTTCACTCGTGTCTTGAGCTTGATGGTTTCCGTGATTTAGTTGCTAATACTTGGAGTAATTCTGGCATAGTGGAGGATAATGGGTTAATTTCGTTTAAGAGGATGCTTCAACACCTTAAACGTGTTATTCGGGAATAGATTTCTACTTATAAAGCGATGTCCTTGAATGTTAAGAAGGAACATCAATCTAAGCTCTCAAAT
This sequence comes from Glebionis coronaria, assembly GCA_025667525.1. Classification (NCBI taxonomy): domain Eukaryota; kingdom Viridiplantae; phylum Streptophyta; class Magnoliopsida; order Asterales; family Asteraceae; genus Glebionis; species Glebionis coronaria. The sequence continues at coordinate 686,051,113 of CM046874.1, forward strand.
ATTGACGTTAGGATTGATCAAGGGATTGCTTATGATGTGGATTTTATTTAGTGAAGGAATCCTGTAAGATTTTGTATGATATTGATCGTCTTGAGTCCAAAGACATTGTTCAAAAAGCAAAGGTTAAGTTGGTTTTTGAAGGTGATGAGAACTCCAAGTTTTTATGCACGTTTAGGTGGGTTTTCCCCATCGGTGTTATTAGTTATGTAGTATTGATCTAGTTCTCATATGGCATGTCATATGAGGTAGTAGTTCAAGCTTTTGCTTGAGGTTAATATGGTATCTCAGCCACATTCCATTGTACTTCATTGTTTTTTGGTGTAAGATAATTTACCGGGGTTGTTAGTCCCCTTTACCCAAAAAAAAAGAACTCCAAGTTTTTTCACGGCATGTTAAAGAAAAAGAGACTTCAACAAGCAATTAAAGGGGTTTTTATTAATGGCTATTGGGTTGAAGACCCTAATCGTCTAAAGTAGGAATTCTACTCTCACTTTGGTAAACGGTTTATCCAATATACTAGCATATCGATCCTCCTTGAAGGTGATATGCCCAAAGTTCTTCCTAATGACCTTAGGGATTTCATTCACATGTTTCCAATGATGAATCAAATGGGTTGTTTGGGATAGTGGAGGTGATCGAGATCCTGGGCCTGATGGGTATACTTTCAAATTCTTCACTATCTTTTGGGACACCATAAAAGATGATGTCTATCGTTTTGTTCATGATTTCTTTCATTATGGTGCTTTTCCTAAGGGTTGTAACTCCTCCTTTATTGCATTGATTCCGAAGCTCTCAAATTCAAGGTTTGTCTCAGATTTTTGGCCCATTAGTCTTATTGGATGTCAATATAAGATTATTGGTAAAATCCTTGCAAATATGCTTAGTTTGGTGATCGATCATTGTGTTTGTTAGTCCGGAGCAAACTGCTTTCATTAAAAGAAGGAATATCCTTGATGGTCTACTTATTTTAAATGAAGTTATTGCTTGGCATAGGAATTGTAAGAGGGATCTTATGGTGTTCAAAGTAGATTTTGAAAAAGCTTTTGACTCCTTGTGCTGGGACTATTTGGATTTGATCATGATGAAGCTTGATTTTGGATCTAAGTGGCGTAGTTGGATTCTTGGATGTTTCAAGAATGCTAGATCGTTGGTCCTTGTCAACGGTTCCCCAACTCAGGAATTTGATCTTTAAAAGGGGCTTCGTTAAGGTGATCTGTTATTTCCCTTTCTTTTCATTTTGGCTATGGAGGGTCTTTATGTGCTCTCTTACAAAGCGGAGTCTTGTGGTCTATTTAAAGGGGTCTCTCTTGGGGATAACTTAATGATCTCGCATCTCATGTTTGTGGATGATGTCATATTCTTGAGGGAATGGTCTCGTGAGGGTGATACTAATTTATTGTGCATGTTGCGTTGTTTTTATCTCATTTCGGGTCTTAAAATTAATGTCAACAAAAGCAGTATCTTTGGTGTTGGTAAGACGGATGGTGAGGTATCTGCTTTGGATCTCTCCCTTGGTTGTGTGACTGCTAAATCTCCTTTTAAGTATCTCGGGGTGCTTGCCGGTGGTAGTATGAGCCGTCGTTCTAGTTGGGAGGATGTAATCAATAAATTTCGAACCACTTTGTCTCCATGGAAAGTGTGTCTTCTTTCGGCTGGAGGTAGATTGTCACTTATCAGATTGATTCTTAGTAGCCTTCCTATCTACTATATGTCAATATATATGATGCTTGTTTCTGTCCAAAAAGAAATAGAGTCTTTGGGAAGGAATTTTTTAGTGGTGGTGACGTTGATGTTCGAAAAATGACTTAGGTGAGATGGAAGAAGTGCCTTGTCTCCAAGGACTTGGGGGGCTCAGTATTGGTAGTATATACGGTCTCAACAATGGTCTTCTTTTCAAATGGGCTTGGAGGTTTTTGTGTAGTTCATCCAAGTTGTGGGTTAAGGTCATCAGGCTTATTTATGGGGATCGAGGAGGCATCGCTGGCGGTTCGTATCCTCAGAATCAGTTGACTTAGGGTGGTATTCTTTCTGACATTCGTAAACTTAACCATAAAGGTATAGATTTTTTCTCTTTATGTACACGTAAATTAGGAGATGAAAAGAAGTGCAGTTTTTGGGAGGATGTCTGGATTGGCTCGTCCCCTCTCAAATATCTTTTCCCGCATGTTTTCTACTTGTACGTGGATAGAGGTTGTGTGGTAGCAGACCATTTCTCTTATAATGGCTGGGCACCATTGCTAAGACGTCAGCCTCTAGGAGGTGTTGAGGAATTGTAATTTAATGATCTTCGAGCTATGCTTCAAGACGTTGTCTTATCAGGTTCTAGTGATTCTTGGACTTGGTCATTAAATGTTTCCAAAGGTTTTCAGTCGCGTCTGTGTGTTCCCTTTTTGACTCGTATCTCTTGGATTCTTCTCCTGCTGCTACGAGATGGAATAAACTTGTGCCCATCAAGATTGATGTCTTATTATGGAGTTTAGTTCTTAATAAGCTTCCCACGAGGGTTAATTTGGACATGAGGGGCATTGACCTGGATTCGACTCTTTGCCCCCTTTGTTTGGAAGATGTTGAAACTGTCAATCACATATTTTTCTCTTGTGAGTTAGCGTCCGTTCTCTATTGAATGTTTGCTTCTTGGTGGGAGTTAGATCTTCTGGTTTGTTCTTCTATTGACGATTGGTTTGGGTGGATTGACTCTCTGCACATCTCGTTTGGGTCTAAGGCGGTCATTGAAGCCACAAGAGGTACGCTCCTTTGGTGCATTTGGAAGTTTAAGAATGATTTTCTTTTCTCGCATTCTTCGTCAAAGAAATCCTTTCTATGGGATCTGATTCTTACGTTCTTGTATCTTTGGATTTCTTCTCGAAATCATAACTGTAAGTTTAGATGGGATTGTTGGCTGCGTAAGCCTCTAGATTAATTTTCTCCTTTGTAATGTTCTTCTAGCCTTTGGCTAGTTATTAATAAAATTGCCATTCAAAAAAAATCTAAAGATCAAACAAGCAATTTTTGTCATTTATTTTATATTCAAACAAAAAAAATCGTTTTCCACTTTTTTCTTGAAAATAAAGTATCTTACAAATGTTAAACATCAAGCTACGAAAACTACACCATCGCAACGAGATTTTTTTATCTTTTAGTACACGAGCACTTAAATAAACTTTCGATGATTTTTTCTCTCGAGCTTTATTTTTCAGCGTTAAAACTTCCACTCAGAAAAATTACACGTGATTTTTAAAACCAATGTGATTTGTAAATTCAATTTGATTTTTTAAAACACATGTGGTTTTACAAATTTACTGTTGTTTTAGGAATCCCATGTGATTTTACTAAGTGAAAACCCTAAAAAAAGTTTGTAGAATTTTTATAAAGGTGCCCGTCCATATGCATTTAATTTAATTCTTGTCGCTATGATTATTTCACGTAATGATAATGGTTAGTGATATATCTAACTTTCAAAAATAAGGTGAAAATATGCTATCTTAATAAATGAGAAAATGAATGACCACGATTAATCCGTTTAATCTTTTAAAAATTTGTGATTTATTTTAAACTTTTCCCAATTATCCCCATGAAAAATATGATATTGACCATAATATGTCACGCTAATACTCTTCGTAGTTTTAAAGACATTCCTTTGAACACTCAAGCTAGAGCGAAACTCAAAAATTAATTTAGTCGGTAGCCTCTTATTAGAGATATCAGCATACTAAAACCCAGAAGAAAAATGAAGAGCGTGAACTTATCTCGAGGCAAGAAAATCACAAACAAAATGTATATGAGTATATCCATCTCAATATGCTTAGTCTAGTCATCTTGAGCATCACTCACATTACCATCGTAAAAAGAAGTGGTAGTAAAGACGAGAGCATGAAGCTCACTTAAGAAATTGTGTACCCACGTAGGTTCACCAACTACGTTAGGAAGTCTCAACACTAGATCAAGATAACGTATCTTGACGTTTAGCATACTAGGAAAACAAGTTATCCTCAGGAAACACACAAAGGTAGATCGGCGTTTCACTGTACAACCATCTAATATGAGCCATAAGTTGGTATTTATAGAGGAAACATATATTTGTAATCCATGATTAATAGTACTATGAACATAACGAATGATACACTTCATAACAATGAAATGAGCTCGGATCATGCATATAAAGAACACCCACTGGCTGACGCGTAAAAGTATGATATTATAATAAAAGGTTAGTCCCAATCCTGAATGTCAGTTGGGCCCGTTAGGGTTTATAAGATTTCTATAGTAGGTCTTTTGTAATTGCATTTTATATTGTGTTAATAATACGATATCTCCTATGGGGTTTTATCTATCTAACATGATATCAGAGAGATTTTGATCCTCATACCAAAGTGGTTATATTGAGTTGTCTCTCTGATAGGTGTGTAAACACCCATCCTTTTACCACTTATTTCTTACTAAAACAAGACCAAAACACGTATTTAATATCATTTGTTTGGAATTATGCGTGGTTTTTGTATTTATTGTGTTTTCAGAGTCAACCGGATGAATATTGAAGAAAACATGGGATTGCACGGGTTTTGTCAAAGAAAAAGAATCAAGACAAAGTCTATTGTCCAAGAGATGCAAAAGATTTGAAGTCAATGGGCCTATTTGAAGATTTATCAAAGAAAAGGACCAAAGATGGAAGATTTACACATGTCGAAAGAACTCAAGTCTATTAAACGAAGAAATTAAAAGACGAGTTGAATTTAATCGTCGACAAATCCCGAATCAGAATCGAAAACGTTAACTTTACTGAAAAGACGAGAAGACGAAAAGAGAGAAGAAAGCCCACTCACCAACCAACCACTAGGACTATATAAAGGGATTCCCTTCACACTTTTTAGCCAGTTTTAGTTTTTGTTTTCCCTTTTCTTTTCTCTCTTGTTCGTAGGTTTTCACCAACACCATTAGGGTGTTTGGTGATTTTTAATCTTTCACAAATTTGTAAGTTTAAATCTTTCATTTAGTTTGTTTAACATTAAGCTTTCAATACAAATCTTTCATTTCATCTTGTTCATCTTGTTCTTATTGATTCAAAGTTTTAAAGTTCTTGTTTGATTGATTTTGATCTTCAAAAGTTAGTGGGTTTTGTGTTTTATGATTGGGATTTGATGTTTATGGTTAGTAGATGATTTGTGATTAGTCTTGCTTAAGATTTGGTTAAAAACTTGGTCGATTTTGATAAAATCGTTTTCCCCTGTTTTTGGTATCTGTTTACTGTTCTTCGTCCAGGTATTCCGAATCAAGCACGGATCAATGTCCTTTATCCGGAATATATTTTTATTCCGAGTAAGCCCATCATTACGAATAGCCGTTTCTTCCGAATAAGCTTTTTATTCCTCATAGAAAATTTATTCCGAATAGGATCATTATTCCGAATAGGATCATTATTCCGAATAGGATCATTATTCCGAGTAGCATATTATTCCGGATCACCTTTTTTATTCCGGATAGCCTTATATTCCGAGTAGCCAAATATTCCGAGTAGCCAAATATTCCGAGTAGCCATATATTCCGAGTAGCCATATATTCCGGATAGAACCTTCTATTCCGAGTAGCCTAATATTCCGGATGGAAATTTATTCCGAATAGCACCATTTATTCAGCATGATCATTATTCCGAATAGAGCATTTTTAAGGTTATTTTCAAGTTACTGTTTTATTTAAATTTTAATTCAAGTTTTATTTTTTATTGATTAACTGCTTCTAGTTTACCTTTTAGTTACTTCACGCATTCACCTTTTTAGTAGAATAGAAAACCAATCCCCCTATTTGTCACCAAGAACAATCATTCCACTTTGAGCTGTGATCAATTCGAGAAGATTCCGAGATTAAAACTGAACCCATACAAAATCTCAAGTATCAAATGGCGTCGCTGCCGGCTCTTCTCGTTAAGATTAACAGTTTTTTGTGAGAACTTGGATTTTGGGATCCGTTCACCGTGAACGTTACTTTTTCATAAAATTTTTCAAAAAACCCTAAAAATATAAAATTTTCAAAATTCCTAAAAAGTAAAAAACATAAAAAACCAAAAATATTTCTTGTTTGCTTTGTTAGTTCTTTTGCAGGTACATGCGTACACGATCAACGTCTTATCAAGAGCCCGAGCCTCTCGAAGACTTAGACATGGCCGGTGTACAAAACAACAACAATAACCCACCTCAAAACAATAACAACAATAACAATCCACCTCTCAACAACAATAATAACAACAACAATGATCCCTTACCAGACAATCGCCCAATGATTGAACTTCTGCAAGCACATGTAGATGGCAACAATGATCCAATTGTCATACCCACGATTGCAGCCAACAACTTTGAGCTCAAATCCGGCTTTATCCAGATGGTCTTCGCTCAACCATTCTTGGGGCGTACCATTGATGATCCACATGACCATATCAAAAGGTTCTTGCAACTAACGAATACAGTCAAATTCAATGGTGTTCCACAAGAGGTAATCCGTTTGCAACTTTTTCCTTTCTCTTTAGAGGGACAAGCCCGGCATTGGCTTGCAAAGGAACCGCCACAAAGTATTCTGACGTGGACGGATTTGGAGACCAAGTTTATAAACTACTTTCTCCCACCCTCTCGTACTACCGCTTTGCGGAATGAAATCATTAATTTGAACAAAAGTACGATGAGTCTTTTAGTGAATCTTGGGACCGTTTTAAAGATCTTTTAAGAAAGTGCCCACAACATGGTTTTACCAAAGTGCACCAAATTAATACTTTTTATAATGGTTTAAGCATGAATGACCAAGATTCACTAAATAGTGCCTCGGGGGGTAATATTTTGGTTAAGACTTCCAATGCCGCTTGGGATATCATTGAGAATAAGTCTCGTGTGCAAACCAAGAGTGTTCGGACCAATGCCGCTAGTGCTAGTACTAGTGACAACGACAAGCGACTTGACAAAATCACTACGCTTCTTGAATCGCTTGCTACCCAAACCGCTAGCAACACCAACAACATCAACGCTAAAAATGCTCAGTCAATGCTGTCAGCCAACCATGTGAAATATGCGGTGGTCCTCACTCTTACACCACTTGTATTGCCACCCAAGACTACCCTTCTGAGAATGTTAATGCAGCATACGATACCTATCCTCCGACCGCTTATCAAGCTCGTCCTCAAGGAGACCGCAATTTGCTTAGCTACCGCTCAAACAACTTTCTTTCCCCACCTGGTTTTCCTCCTAACAACCCAAACCAACAACAAAACCTTAATCGCCCACCTCAACAACAACCTCGTGCACCATACCAACCACCTCATAAACAACCATATCCACCTCAAAGAAACAACCAAGTTTACCAACAACCTGCTTATCAACCACCCGCCTACCATGCTCCTCCTCCCAACCAACCCACCACATTACACCAAGATGTTGAAACCTACATGAGGACCAATGATGTGATCGTGGAAATTCTCCAGCGGGAAGTGCTCAACTTGAAAGCAGACATGGTGAAACAAGGGAACGATCTAAGAGCTGATATGAGAAACACTTTGGCAAGTCAAACGAATGACTTAAGGAACATGAGGCTAGTTTCTTCCAAGGTAATCAACCCTCTTCTTCGGGTACTCTTCCGAGTAACACCGTTGCGAATCCAAGAGGGGAGATGAAAGCAATCACCACTCGCAGTGGCAAAGGTACCAAGGAACCCGAGCTTCCTATACCTCTACCGGTGATTGTGACTAAGGAAAACGAGTCACCTGCTCCTATTCCTAAACCTTGTACTTCCCCAATTCCTCCACCTCTTACTTCTACCCCTCCTCCACCCAAGGATGTGAGTGATCCTTCGATCCCAAAGACTTCCTCTTCTTCTGATATACCTTATCCCTCAAGGTTGAGGAAAGAGAAGCTCAAAAGCAAGGACGATATTCAAGTTTCGAACTTTCTCAAAATGTTTAAACAATTGAATTTTAACATCTCCTTCGCTGAGGCTCTCGCTCACATGCCTAAATATGCGAAAATGTTCAAAGATCTTCTTAGCGACAAGGAGAAGCTTCTTGATATTGCTAACACCCAACTTAATGAGAATTGCTCTACAGTGCTCTTAAGGAAATTGCCAACCAAGCTTGGTGATCCGGGTCGTTTCTTAATCCCTTGCAACTTCCCGGGAGTAGAGAATTGCATGGCCCTAGCCGATCTAGGTGCCAGTATTAATTTAATGCCTCTAAGCGTTTGGAAGCAATTATCTCTCCCTGAGCTAGTCCCCACCAAAATGACTTTGGAATTAGCTAACCGTACGGTTGCTTATCCAGTGGGGATAGCCGAAGACGTTTTTGTAGGAGTCGACAAATTCACTTTTCCTGCCGATTTCGTCGTCGTCGACTATGATATGGACCCTCGTGTGCCATTAATTGTTGGTCGTCCATTCTTGAGGACCGGTCGCACTCTCATCGATGTAGAAGCCGATGAGCTTATCATGAAAGTGGGTGATGATAAAATTGTCTTCAACATGGGAAAGCTTTCTAAACAGCCTTATTCATACGAGAGTGTTAATTGTATTGACGTTCTTGATGAGGCTTGTGAAGAACATTTCAAAGATGCTTGTAAAAGTATTCCTACTTCTCTTCCCAATGTTGAGACCGTTTCCTCTATTGATTCATCAATATCTCTATTTGGAGAAAGTGATTTCCTTTGGAAAGATTTGGAAGCCACCATGGGAGATGTGAACTTAGAACATGACGATTCTCCCACCGATTGGGATGAAGATCTTCGCCTCATTGAGAACCTTCTTAAAGAAAACAATATTTCTCCACCATCTCCCAAGGATATTGCTATCGATGCACCGACTTTGAATACGCCTCCCATCAAAAATCCTCCGGATTTAGAACTTAAGGAGTTGTCGTCCCATCTCGAGTACGTGTTCCTGGAAGAAAAGAAGAAGTCGCCCGTCATCATTGCTAAGGACTTGAAAGAAGAAGAGAAATCTCGCCTCATCGCCGTGCTTAAAGATCATAAGAAGGCAATTGCTTGGAAAATTTCCGATATCCGCGCAATTGATCCGAACTTTTGTACTCACAAGATTCTCATGGAAGATGACTTTAAACCCGCAATCCAGAGCCAAAGAAGGGTTAATCCTCGCATTCACGACGTCATCAAACAAGAGGTTATCAAACTTCTTGATGTCGGCTTGATTTACCCTATCCCGGATTCACCATGGGTAAGTCCCGTCCATTGTGTGCCCAAGAAGGGCGGAATAACCGTTGTACCCAATGAACACAACGAGTTGATTCCCACTCGTCTCGTTACTGGGTGGAGAGTTTGTATCGACTATCGCAAGCTCAATGATGCCACGAGAAAAGATCACTTTCCTCTTCCTTTCATGGATCAAATGCTCGAGCGTCTAGCTGGTAATGACTATTACTGCTTCTTAGACGGTTTCTCTGGGTATTTTCAAATTCCCATCGATCCCAAAGACCAAGAAAAGACCACATTCACTTGTCCCTATGGAACATTTTCTTACAAACGTATGCCTTTTGGTTTATGCAATGCTCATGGGACGTTCCAAAGGTGTATGATGGCTATCTTCCATGACATGGTTGAAGAAACTATGGAAGTATTCATGGATGATTTCTCGGTTTATGGCGATTCATTCTCTGCTTGCCTTGCCAATTTAGAACGAATGCTTAAGCGGTGTGAAGACACTCGCCTTGTTCTTAATTGGGAAAAATGCCATTTCATGGTAAAAGAGGGCATCGTGCTAGGACACAAGATCTCCAAAGCCGGTCTTGAAGTGGACCGTGCTAAAGTCGATGTTATCGCTAAGTTGCCTCCACCTTCAACCGTGAAGGGTGTGAGAAGTTTCCTCGGTCATGCGGGCTTCTACCGTCGCTTTATCAAAGATTTTTCTAAAATCGCTCGCCCGATGACCCACCTCTTGGAAAAAGATACTCCTTTTATCTTTTCCAACGAGTGTATCGAAGCCTTCAACTTGCTTAAGGATAAGCTAACTAAGGCACCCGTCTTGGTTACCCCTAATTGGGAGCTTCCCTTTGAGTTGATGTGCGATGCTAGTGATTTTGCTATTGGAGCAGTTTTGGGCCAAAGAGTGAATAAACACTTCCAACCAATCCATTACGCTAGCAAGACAATGACTGGGGCTCAATTGCATTACACGACAACCGAAAAGAGCTTTTAGCTGTTTTTTATGCCTTTGAAAAGTTCCGCCCCTATCTTGTCCTTTCCACCACAATCGTTTATACCGATCATTCTGCGTTGAAGTACTTGTTGACTAAGCAAGATTCCAAACCAAGACTTCTTCGCTGGGTTTTACTACTTCAAGAAATTAAAATCGAAATTCGTGATAAGAAGGGTGCTGAAAACCTAGCCGCGGATCATCTCAGTAGACTTGAGGATCCTTACCAAGGGGATCATCCGAACAAAGAGATCAATGACTCTTTTCCCCTGGAGACCTTAATGTCTATCAACTCGATTTCTGATGAAACCCCGTGGTTTGCGGACATCGCAAACTACTTGGCGGGTGGAATTCTCGTCGACGGGTTAACATCCCAACAAAAGAAGAAGTTCTTCAAAGACATTAAGACTTACTTTTGGGATGACCCGTATCTATTCAAACAATGTGCTGATTTGATTATTCGCCGATGTGTTGATGGACCGGCAGCTTTAGAAATCCTTGACGCTTGCCACAAAGGACCCACCGGTGGTCACTTTGGTCCCAACTACACCGCCAAAAAAGTGTTTGACTCGGGATTTTATTGGCCCACCATTTATCGTGATGCTCACGAGATGGTTAAACGTTGTGATGCTTGCCAAAAACAAGGCAAGATCACACATAAAGATGAGATGCCTCAGAATTTCATTCACGAATGTGAAATCTTTGATGTTTGGGGTATCGACTTTATGGGGCCATTCCCTTCATCTAAAGGAAACAAATACATCCTTGTAGCCGTTGACTACGTTTCAAAGTGGGTTGAAGCCAAAGCTTTACCCACTAATGACGCAAGGGTGGTTTGTAACTTTTTGAAATCGCTATTCGCTAGACCCGGTGTGCCTCGTGCCATTATTAGTGATCGCGGGACTCATTTTTGCAATGATCAATTTGCTAGAGTCATGGCTAAGTATGGTGTAAATCATCGTCTTTCCACCGCATACCACCCACAAACTAATGGCCAGGCTGAAATCTCTAACCGAGGATTAAAGCGAATTCTTGAAAGAACCGTGGGAGAGCATCGTGCCTCATGGGCCGATAAACTTGATGATGCTTTGTGGGCTTTTCGTACCGCATACAAGACTCCGATTGGTTATATACCATATCGTCTCGTGTACGGAAAGGCATGCCACCTCCCCATTGAGTTGGAGCACAAGGCTTATTGGGCCTTGAAGTGGGCTAATTTTGTTATCAACAAAGTCGGTGACCTACGCAAGATCCAACTCAATGAGCTCAATGAACTCCGTAATGAGGCTTATGAAAATTCTTTGATCTATAAGGAAAAGACTAAGCTCATTCACGACTCTAAGATTAAAAACCGAGAGTTCCAAGTTGGAGACAAAGTTTTGCTCTTTAACTCTCCGTTGAAAATCTTTTCGGGCAAGCTGAAATCTCGTTGGTCCGGCCCATTCACCATTGCCTAAATTTTTCCATATGGTACTCTCGAGCTCGCTCAACCTAATGGACCTAATTTTAAGGTGAATGGCCAACGAGTGAAGTTGTACATTGGTGAGGACATCTCTCCCGAGATGATTCCATCCCTCACCAAGTTTCCCATGAACTAATTTTGGGTCGAGTCAGGCTCGTGACTCGGTTATAAAAAACAAGCGCTCCTCGGGAGGCAACCCGAGTATCTATCCTTTTCCGTTTTAACCTCCTAAGTGTAGGGGGACCTCTATAGGTTCTTTATGTTTGTGTGGTGATGTGATTACAGGGATGAATGCACTCTTGGAATCTTTGAAGAACCGTGCTCTCGTGTTATCCGAAATCCGGTTCTATCTCTCAACTATCGTGATTCAATTTTCTTCATACTCACATTTGAAATTGATCACTTTAGTCGTCTCTTCCTTAACTTGATTTAACCAACGTGCACAATGTCATAAGTGTAGGGGAGATTTTTCCCACATGCTTAAACATTGAGGACAATATTTATCTTAAGTGTAGGGGGACTTCTATCGAAGTTTTAAGTGGACTTTTCCATGAAAATGCCTTCATTTAACCGGAAAATCATCTTTTTCAACATTTTTCAATTTTTTTATTAACTTTGGCCATTTAGTCGTGATTTTTAAATTTTTATCGTTGCTTTCATATGGTATATATCCCGCAATAAAGTCAAAAATATTAATAAAGTGGTGTAGCTAGTTTTGAAATCTTTGACATATTAGGCCCGTTGTGATTATTTTGACTCAACCCGAATAGACTTGTCCAAGTTTATTCTAGCTAGTATCCTTAACCATGTAGACCTTAATTGGTTTATTAGGCTAAGCATCCACGAGTCTCATTACTTAAGATTTTAAATTGTGGAGAACGAGAAATGATAGAGTCAATTATAAGTCGGTATTCTTGCACAAGCTCACTTGGTGTAATTATTTGCGTATTCTCCCATCACTTGCTAATAATTTATCTGCAATAAGTAAGGTCATACGATTTGAAAAGTTACTTAGCTTCTAGCCCAAGATCGTTTAAAAGTTGCTCGGTAATGATAAGAGTTCATAGCCAAGGCATAACTTATGAAGCGGGGCGCGAAGATTGGCGAGTCCGAAAAGGCCCTAACAATGCATGAGGATTCAATCTTGTTGCTAAAGATCCAAGGTGATGTGAAAAGCATTATTCCCAAAATCAATATGAAGGATCAAGACTCACGACCAAGAGCAATCAACTCCCGTAAAGATCATGGAGAAGTCTATCCGAAAAGACCCTAACAAGGTATGAGGATAAATAGATTCAAGTCCGAAAAGGAGGCGGATCGTTGTATCTCAAAATCCAAATTAGCGATTGAAGAAATAATGATGAAGTCGTGGTCAACAAAGTTGGAGTACCCCTCAAAAGTCTCCAAGTGAAGAAACTCTATTAACGAAGAGAAGACCATTATCTCATGAACGTCTCTCAAGATATGAAGTATGAAGTACATGCCAAATATCGGCCCGAGAAAGGTCTCAAATCGTGAACTGAGTTATGCCAAGATATGAACTTTTTGATATCCCGAGAAGCAGTTTTAAGAGATTTTGTCCTTTAGCTAACTATTGATCAAATCGTCCTACTTTGCTTTCAGCCTTAATAAACTATCGAAATAAGTCCAAAAATGCATCTTCATGATCATTCTAAGACAAAAATAAAATATAAGAGATACAACTAGGAATAAGGGAGTTTAAGCATATAATTAAGCCATGTGTGTAAGTGTTTGATATGCTAACTTATAATAACAATGATCTCGTTTTTAATTTTAGTTTGGGGAACGTGAAACTTGAGGGTGATAAATCTTCGCAGCACCGAAGCCCTAATGTAAGTCTTAGATCTCTTTGCAAGTTATTTCCATATAGCAATTTTTAAGTGAAAATGGTTTTCTATCCTTTTGTTTACTTTAAAGATTTTAATTTCTCTTAGTCCTTTAATTCTTGTTTAGTATGTTAATAAGGCCAAGTTTGATTGATTATGAGAAAAATGTAAATTTGCTTTATCACTAAGCATTGCATGAGGGCATGGCAATGGTTAAGTGTAGGGGATTTGATAGGTGTGTAAACACCCATCCTTTTACCACTTATTTCTTACTAAAACAAGACCAAAACACGTATTTAATATCATTTGTTTGGAATTATGCGTGGTTTTTGTGTTTATTGTGTTTTCAGAGTCAACCGGATGAATATTGAAGAAAACATGGGATTGCACGGGTTTTATCGAAGAAAAAGACTCAAGACAAAGTCTATTGTCCAAGAGATGCAAAAGATTTAAAGTCAATGGGCCTATTTGAAGATTTATCGAAGAAAAGGACCAAAGATGGAAGATTTACACATGTCGAAAGAACTCAAGTCTATTAAACGAAGAAATTAAAGGACGAGTTGAATTTAATCGTCGACAAATCCCGAATCAGAATAGAAAATGTCAACTTTACTGAAAAGACGAGAAGACGAAAAGAGAGAAGAAAGCCCACTCACCAACCAACCACTAGGACTATATAAAGGGATTCCCTTCACACTTTTTAGCCAGTTTTAGTTTTTGTTTTCCCTTTTCTTTTCTCTCTTGTTCGTAGGTTTTCACCAACACCATTAGGGTGTTTGGTGATTTTTAATCTTTCACAAATTTGTAAGTTTAAATCTTTCATTTAGTTTGTTTAACATTAAGCTTTCAATACAAATCTTTCATTTCATCTTGTTCTTATTGATTCAAAGTTTTAAAGTTCTTGTTTGATTGATTTTGATCTTCAAAAGTTAGTGGGTTTTGTGTTTTATGATTGGGATTTGATGTTTATGGTTAGTAGATGATTTGTGATTAAATTTGCTTAAGATTTGGTTAAAAACTTGGTCGATTTTTGATAAAATCGTTTTCCCCTGTTTTTGGTATCTGTTTACTGTTCTTCGTCCAGGTATTCCGAATCAAGCACGGATCAATGTCCTTTATCCGGAATATATTTTTATTCCGAGTAAGCCCATCATTCCGAATAGCCGTTTCTTCCGAATAAGCTTTTTATTCCTCATAGAACTTTTATTCCGAATAGGATCATTATTCCGAATAGGATCATTATTCCGAGTAGCATATTATTCCGGATCACCTTTTTTATTCCGGATAGCCTTATATTCCGAGTAGCCAAATATTCCGAGTAGCCAAATATTCCGAGTAGCCATATATTCCGAGTAGCCATATATTCCGGATAGAACCTTTTATTCCGAGTAGCCTAATATTCCGGATGGAAATTTATTCCGAATAGCACCATTTATTGAGCATGATCATTATTCCGAATAGAGCATTTTTAAGGTTATTTTCAAGTTACTGTTTTATTTAAATTTTAATTCAACTTTTATTTTTATTGATTAAATGCTTCTAGTTTACCTTTTAGTTACTTCACGCATTCACCTTTTTAGTAGAATAGAAAACCAAACCCCCTATTTGTCACCAAGAACAATCATTCCACTTTGAGCTGTGATCAATTCGAGAAGATTCCGAGATTAAAAATGAACCCATACAAAATCTCAAGTATCACTCTCTTATGCCACAACGTCAAACCAAGCCGATACAACTTGTCCATATTTCACAAAAAAATTATGTTTTCTTTTCTATTTTGCCTTTTTATTTTTGTTGTTGATGCATGATGAAGATTAATCTCTGCACGGTGTCGGATATCGTCATCAAACTAATTATTGGCTTTACTGGTCTTGCTTTGCTACCTTTATTTTGCTATTTTTCTCTTATTACTGGAGATGAAGATTTGTCTCCGCTTGGCGTTGAATGTCTTTATTAAATATAAGTTGACAGGTGAGTAATTCTTCAAGGGTAATTAAGGTAAATATTTCCTTTTACTTTTCAATGCTTGGTATTTGTTTCTTTGTTTTGTAGGTTTCTTATAGTCTGAGGACTAGATGTGACAAGTTGGCTAAAGTGGACTAAAGGCCTAGGTCATAGCTATAAATTCATCACTTTCTCATAGTTGGCTTAGTTAGTTCTGTTATCATCTTTTATTCTCTCTCATCCGTTCCACCATTGTTGATAGTTTGGCAGTTATTGTTCTTGATCCTTGATCTTGCTATTAAGATAACTGAATCATTGTTTCTTTCTTTCTGTTTGTAAGCATTGATCACAAACCCAGGATTCAGATTTGAAGTGATTGCCTGAGGTAGTTAATAAAAATAAAGGGGAGGTTGGTTGTGTAATTTGTGTTTCAAACTTGTTATTGTTATAAATTCGTATATGGTATCAGAGCCATTGGTTCTTGATATCTGTTTTAACTGTAAACTGGTTTTTGTTAAAGATATTGATTAATCTGGTGGTTAATCGTGATAATCTGTCACTTAATATGAGTTTTCTAATCTTTCAAATTTTTAGGGTTTTCTAAAATTTGGGGGTTTTCTGATTCTTGGTGTTCTGTGGGGTTTCTTTGGGTTCTTGGGCAATTAATTGAGTTTAATTGCTTCTCTGGTAAGTTTTATCAAAAAACCCTAAAATCAGAAATTAGGGTTTTTTGATTGAAGGTATTGGTTTACTGATTAATTAGTTATTCTGTTATAACTAATCTTTCAGGTTGTATTCCGCTGTGTTTTGTCTGATTTTATGTGATCAGCTTGATCTCATTAGTTCTTTACTACTGTTGGTGGCTTGTAGCTGCGCGTGCACTGTAATACCTCTCTCTCCTTTTTCTTTAGGTTTTGTTTAGGCTGGTTAGTGGGTGATTAGGTGTCGAAGGGCTTTAGATAGTGATTGGTGGATTGATTCAGTTTTCTTGTGTGGCTTCTTGGTAGTTGTGTGTAGAGGAGTTACAAGGGGTTTTTTGTTTGTTCTTTTTTGTTTATCTTTCTTGGTGTTTCATCATGTCTGGTGACAAGAAAGGTGATAAGGGTGATAAAGGTGTTAGTGATACTGATACTGATGATAATACTGAAACTGGCATTCATACTAATGACCCTCTTACTTACACCCTATTGATACTAATGGTCATCCAATTGTGACTACTAAACTTACTGGTCCAGAAAATTATAAAGTTTGGGCTTCTGCTTTTAAACTTGCTTTACATACTAAAAATAAGTTGGGTTTTATTGATGGTACTTGTGAAAAAGATAAAGAAGACGAGATTCTTCAGGAACAATGAGATAGATGTAATGCTGTTGTGTTGTCTTGGATTCTTGGATGCATTTCATCTAAATTATATCAAGGGAAAATATTTTCTAAAAATGCTAACGATGTGTGGGATGAGTTTAAGGAAACATATGATAAAATAGATGGTTCTGTGATATATAATTTTCATTTTAAGATTTTCTCTCTTACTCAATCTAGGTCCTCTCTCTCTGAGTACTATCACAATTACAATAGTTTATGGAGGCAATTTGACTCCCTGGTTAACTTTCCTAATTGTACTTGTGATGGTGCTCCTCAGTTAAAGGGTCATAATTGTTTGTTGAGATTAATGCAGTTCCTTAAAGGATTGGATGACACTTACAGTGTTGTAAGAATTCAATTATTGACTTCTGATCCTTTACCAGATGTGAAATCTGCTTTTGCTACCCTATCTAGGGTTTAATCTCATAAGAATAATCTGGTTCATAATTCTTCTGTTAGGCCCAACTCCTCTGCTTTTGCTGCTAGACCATCTAATTGGTCTAACAACAGAACTTCTCAAAGGAGAGGGTCTACCAGAAATAACAATTTGGTTTGTAAGCATTGTAATATGACTGGTCACACCATAGATAGGTGTTTTGAGCTTAATGGATATCCACCAGGATTAGAGAAAAGAACTCCTGGTGGGGTTAATACTTATTCTGCTTTTGTTAAAAATGATCTAAGTACAGGAAACTCTATGCCTTTTACTCAAGATCAGATTAACAGATTGATGGCTTTGATTGGTTCTAAGCCTGACAATAGTGAGTTGCAGTCTGGTGCTGCTGGTACTATTGATTTCTCTAATCATGTGATTAGTTTTGTTACTTGTAAATTCTTTAATTACAATTCTAACATTAGTACTTATAGTACTTATGTTGACTGGATTTTTGATTCTGGTGCCTCTCAACACATGACTTTTTCTGTTGATCATTTAACTGATGTTATAAATGTCTCTCATTTGAGTATAACTGTGTCTCACCCTAATGGAACTATTGAATTGGTTAAATTTGTTGGGAATTATAAACTTGTAGATAAAATGGTTTTGAAAAATGTGTTGGTGGTACCTAGATACAAAGTCAGTCTTATTTCTGTTCATAAACTTGCTAAGGATAACAAGTTTATAGTTTCCTTTACTGAATCTAAGTGTTTTGTTCAGGATTCTCTTCAAAAGTCCCTCCTGGGGACTAGTAGTGAGAATAATGGCTTGTATTTGTTTGATTCAGGTTGGAAAATTTTTAATAGTAGAATTACTTCTTGTATGTTATCTAAGTGTATCTGGCACAATAGGCTTGGTCATCCATCTGATCAAGTCTTGAGTGTGTTAAAGGATTCACTTCAAATAGATGGTCTTGATGATACTCAACCTTGTGATGTGTGTCACAAGGCTAAGCAGACCAGAGAACCTTTCCCACTTAGTGATCATAAGACTAAGCATTTAGGTTATATTATTCACTTAGATGTTTGGGGGTCCTTATAAGGTTAAAAGTAGGGAAGGGTTTAGGTTTTGTCTTACTATTGTTGATGACTACACTAGAGCTGTTTGGTTGTATTTACTTAAGGGGAAGGATGAGGTGTTTAGAAAAGTGGTTGAATTTTACAATCTTATTAAAACTCAATTTGATACTTCTTTTAAAGTGTTTAGAAGTGATACTGGCACTGAATTTGTTAATCATATGTTTGAAAAATTTGTTATATCAAATGGTATTATTCATCAGACCTCTTGTGTATATACACCACAACAAAATAGTGTAGTTTAAAGAAAACATAGGCATCTTCTTAATGTTGCTAGAGCCCTCATGTTTCAGGCATTCCTTTAAACATGTGGTCTGAATGTATTTTAACATCTGTGTACTTAATTAACAGGCTTCCTACCTCTGTGCTTTCTGGAAAAAGTCCCTATGAAATGATTTACAAAGTATCTCCTAGTCTCTCTTTGTTAAAAAGTTTTGGATGTTTGTGTTTTGCTACAGTTTTAAATAATTCTGATAAATTTTTTGCTAGGTCTGATAAATGTGTCTTTTTGGGTTATTCTAATACAAAAAAAGGTTATAAGCTTTATAATCTTGAACTAAAACTTTTTTCTTTTCTAGAGATGTTAAATTCTATAAGACTGTTTATCCCTTTAAAAATGATGTGTTAGTTAAAGATTTGGTTTTTGAGGAAAATGGTGTTAACAGTCAAAACTTTTTTGACCTAGTAGAAACAGTGTCAAATGAACCCTATGATGATAAGAGAGACAATGAAGGTGATATAGATAATAGTGTGACTCTTGACTTAGTAGATGTGTCTAGTGATACATCTCCCACTGTTGCCAGACATTCTAGGGGGGTTGTCAAAGAGTCTAGTATATACCAAAAAGATAGCAGCCAGAATGAGCTAGGTAGTGGTGTAAGAAGTCCTAAAAGAAATGACATTATCTTATATAATGATGATTATAATTCTGAGGGTGATGACTTTGGGGAATTTAAACAAATATTTGAGTCTGATAATACTAATAATCCAGAAAGATCAGAGGTAAGAAGGTCTAGTAGACGTGTTAAATTGCCTGCCAAGTTTGACAATTATGAAATGGATAAAAGATATAAATATGACATAAATACTGTGATGAGTTATACCAATTTGTTTATACACAATTTTGTCTTTACTAATAGTCTGAACAAGATACATGAGCCCAAATCTTATTCAGAAGCTGTTAAAAATCCTAAATGGATTGAAGCTATGAATGAAGAAATGGATGCTCTTAACAGAAACAATACTTGGGTAATAGTTGATTTACCTCCAGGTGGAAAAGTTGTTGCTTGTAAGTGGTTGTGGAAAGTTAAGTATAAATCTAGTGGTGATGTTGAAAAATTGAAGGCTAGAGTTGTTGCTAAAGGGTTTAGCCAGAAAGAGGGTATAGACTATGAAGAAACTTTTTCACCTGTGGTGAAAATTGTTACTGTTAGGTGTCTTCTTTCTATCGTTGTTCATTATTCTTGGCATGTTTATCAATTATATGTCAATAATGCTTTTCTCTATGGAGAGTTAAATGAAGAGATTTATATGACTCTTCCTGAGGGATATGGGTCAAATGATAACAAAGTTTGTAGACTAACTAAATCTTTGTATGGTCTTAAACAAGCACCCAGAAAGTGGAATGAAAAACTGACAAGTGTGCTTGTTGAAAATGGCTTTATACAGAGTAAAAGTGATCTCTCTCTCCTCACTAAAAGTGAGAATGATTCATGTGTTGCTTTATTGGTTTATGTTGATGATATTATCATAACTAGTAACAATGAATGTGTTATAAATGATTTTAAGAAATACTTGAGCTCTAAATTTAAAATTAAAGATCTTGGAAAGCTTAAGTATTTCTTAGAGATTGAAGTGCTTGATACTAATAATGGTCTTGTGCTTAATCAAAGAAAATATTGTCTTGAGTTATTTGCTGAGTATGGTTTGTTGGCATGTAAGCCAGCTAAAGCTCCTATACCTTATTCTTCAAAAAAGAAGAAGGATCGGGTTGCTATAGAGCATGATATTCCTATTGATAATAAAACTTGTTATCAAAAGATTGTGGGAAAGTTGATCTATCTCACTTTAACTAGACCTGACATAGCTTATGTTGTTCACTGTCTTAGTCAATTCATGCATGATCCATATAAGTCTCACTTAAAGCTTGCTTTTCATGTTCTTAGATATCTTAAAGGTTCTCCTCGAACAGGTATTTCATTCATGAAAAGTAATGATTTAAGTCTTATTGCATTTTTTGATTTTGATTGGGCTAAGTGCAAGGTCACTAGAAAATCTATGACTGGTTATACTGTGTATCTAGGAAATAATCTTGTTTCCTAGAAAAGTAAAAAGCAATCTGTTTTAGCTAAGTCTTCAGCTGAAGCTGAATATAGAGCTATGAATAGTGTTTCTTGTGAGATAATGTGGATTCTTAAGATCATGAAGGATCTTAAAGTTGATATATGTTTGCTTGCTCCTATTAACTGTGATAGTAGCTCAACTATTCAGATTGTTGCTAACCCTGTCTTTCATGAGAGGACAAAGCATTTTGAAATTGATTTGTATTTTCTAAGGGAGAAAGTGTCTGTAGGTTTGATTACAACATTTAAGATCATATCTGAAGACAATGTTGCAGATTTGTTTACTAAGGGCTTGTCTATCAAAGATCACAAATTCTTTTGTGACAAGTTGAATCTTGTTGATCTTTATCACAAGTCAACTTAAGAGGGGGTATTAAATATAAATTGACAAGTGAGTAATTCTTCAAGGGTAAGAAAGGTAAATATTTCCTTTTACTTTTCAATGTTTGGTATTTGTTTCTTTGTTTTGCAGGTTTCTTATAGTCTGAGGACTAGATGTGACAAGTTGGCTAAAGTGGACTGAAGACCTAGGTCATAGCTATAAATTCATTGCTTTCTCATAGTTGGCTTAGTTAGTTCTTTTATCATCTTTTAGTCTCTCTCATTCGTTCCACCATTGTTGATAGTTTGGTAGTTATTGTTCTTGATCCTTGATCTTGCTGATAAGATCACTGAATCATTGTTTCTTTCTTTCTGTTTGTAAGTATTGATCACAAACCCAGGATTCACATTTTAAGTGATTGCTTGAGGCAGTTAATAAAAATAAAGGGGAGGTTGGTTGTGTAATCTGTGTTTCAAACTTGTTTTTGTTATAAATTCGTATAGTCTTCAACAACAAAAAATTTAAATTTTTAACTAGTTTGATTTTTTCGCGATTTTACTGCTTGGATTATTTAGGCCTTAAAAGATATAAATACCCAAGCCTTAATCTAGGTTGGGTCCGTTAGGGTTTCTAGGTTTTCTAGTACGTTCTTTGTAGTTGCATTATGAATATCGTATCAATATACAATATCTTCTATGGGATTTTACCAATCTAACAGTTTGGACTCAATGTTCAAAAAGTCCGAAACGGACTACAATTGAACATGTGAGCCCGCTCAAGGATCTTCTCAACATACGTGGCTTGAGATAAAAATGAATTTGCAATTGAACAAGTAACTAGTATAATCAATGGCGAAGCTAGGTAGAGACTAGGGAGGGCTATGGCCCCCTAGAGTTTTGCATGTTTATACTATTCACCTTTATATTAATACATTTTTAATGATTAACCTTAAAATTCGTACATGAACAATGATTCGGCCCTCCTAAATTCTATAAACTATATTTTGGCCCTCCTAGTAAAAATAGTCTAGCTCCGCCACTGTCAGATCAATCATAATAAAATAACATATAATATACGTCTCCGGTTTAAAATTTTTCGAGTAAACTCATACATGCTATTTTATTTCAAACACACTATGCTCAAGTCTTTGAAAAACTTGGAGACTTAAGACATTTAAACTTTAAAGCATTTAATGCATTACATATTAATGTTTAAAAGCTTTAAACAAAATTTAAAATTTAACAAATGTAAAAAAGGTTTTATTACAACAAAAAACCAATAAAAAAAGTTTATAAAATAATAAAAAGTTTTTATGCTTTTGAGCAATTGTAAATGCTCCACGACCCTTAAAAAGTATATGTCACATTAAATTGGGCAGCACGGCCTAATAACATATCTATATATATATATACTGATGGTTTTACCCCATTTGGGTTTGTATATATATGTGGATGGTTAGTTGATCATATGACTCATTTTAAAACAAATTGACAATGAAAGTCTCCACGTGTGTCTATCAACCGTCAAGCAACAGAATGAAGCAAGTTGTAACTGTTTATTGTTAAAATTTTTTTTTGAGCAAGTTGTAACTGTTTATTGTTAAATTTGTACACATTCTTTTCCAACTTGTCATAAACACTTTAAATTACTTTCAATTTTTTATATAAAAATAATACACATATATAAACGGATTAGTATAACTAGCACGATTAATATTTATATTTTATAACAGACTTCAATTATGAATATTTGTCATTATTTTATATTTTAATAGAACTTTTTGTTATCATCATTTGGTCGATATTGCTAATTAGCTAGGTGTATTTCTCTACGTTCAAAACCAAAATATATACAAAATCTCCAACAAATATTGCAAACTATTTACAACAAACTTATATATTTTTTCTTTTATATATAGATACATGCATGCATGCAAGAATTAAACTCACACTTTTGGTTATCATTAGATCGATATTGCTAATTAGCTACTACTATTTCTCTAAACATATCAAACTTATATCCATTTTTTCTTTTATACAAAATCTCCAACAAGCATTAAGAAATATCTACAACAAACTTATATCCATTTTCTCTTTTATAAATAGATCGATACATGCATGCAAGATTTGTCTATCAAGATTAACCTCACACTCAACCAAAAATGATGCAACCACATGTATCGATGAAAACAACGGCGTTTCCGTCAAGAATTAACATGAACTACTCAACTGAGGCCACGTTCAAGAAGATCAAGAATGCACCAGTACTACCCATGTCATCATCGTTCAACTACAAGAACGTAATTTACCAGTCA
The DNA here is from genome assembly GCA_025667525.1 of Glebionis coronaria. Classification (NCBI taxonomy): domain Eukaryota; kingdom Viridiplantae; phylum Streptophyta; class Magnoliopsida; order Asterales; family Asteraceae; genus Glebionis; species Glebionis coronaria. The sequence continues at coordinate 686,074,385 of CM046874.1, forward strand.
TCACCAATCATGCCCGTGCGACCGTTGAAACGTTTCTGTGTGCGTTCATCGTCAAGAGAGGATAAAAGGGTGAAAAAGTATGTTTGGACTTATAGGAGATATTACCTGAGAACCGGTGAACTTAAAGATGAAGTTTGGCAAAGAAAATCCGTTGTGAATGGCGGTGAGACGAATGATAGTGAGGAGGCCAATCTAACCAAGCCGATATTATGCTACCAAAAATTCTATTATCCAGATGGTACGACGTTATACTCAGAGAAATGGACATACAACGGGTATAGTCCCTTTCCGTTTGGATTCCCTCCGTTTTCAACCGAAGAAAAGACCGAGAAAGATATTGTTGAGAAGCTGAAGGATGAGTCTTTTTCGGGAATCGTTCAGAATGCGGCGAGTAGCGCATTTGTGTTTACTATAGACAAGGTCTTTAGTTACTTGAAGAATTGGTTTGGTCGTTGATTTCGTTACATCGACATGTTGGCGTATTGTTTAGTTGAGTAAGTTCGTAATAATTAGGTTCGTGTTTAGATTTTTAAGTAGTTTTTCTGATCTTGTACTGTGAAAAGTGATGATAAAGTTTGCATGTTTCATTTTGTACCTGATATATTGTTTTCTTGCAATTTCATTAATAATATCAAATTCTTTAATTTTTATGTTATAATTAGTGTAATCGGAACTTATTGACCTCTCATTGTTGGTTCAAACAATGAATACATCGAAATTTCGATCGGTGCTGTTTAAGTTCTCAAATCGGGTATATATTTTGATGTTTAAGTTCGCAAATCGAGTATATAGTTAAAGTTCAATCGAGAAACAAGAAAGTGAGAGATGACAAAATGAGACAAAAGATAATTAACTTGTTATTACTGTGTGAAAAGTGTAACCGACCTACAAACTTTATAGCGGGAAACATAACCAATGTTTTAAAACACGGTTTGAACCGGTTAACCTATAAAATCAGCTTAAAGATTGAGCTGAATATGACAAGTTAACCCGGTTTGATGTTTAAGTTCGCAAATCGCGTATATAGTTAAAGATTGACCTATAAGAACCTGATTGTACTTTCGGTTTTTCGTTGACCCAGGTTAACCCGGTTTGATAAACCCGACCGATCGAGTCATGATTTTTTATTCAAAGAATATAGCAAACAATTTTTTTAAAAACATTTATAAGTTTAATTAATAAATTGAAGTGGTAATGACAAGTGTTAGCTAAAATAAAGTTAAAACTGTTTTAAAAAATCGATCAATATTGTTTTATTATTGTTTTTTATGACTTGTAATTATAATTTACTAATTGTTTTCATAAATCTTTGCTGTAAAACTACAAATATAAAACTAAAAACCTAAAGCTACTTAGTAAAGTTTAAATATATTTCATCGATTCAATTGAACGTAAAATATGTTATAACGTCGTACGACACTACATATTAAATATATGAAAAAAATGTACATATATATAAAACCGCGTTAACCCTGGCGGTTCAACCGGTTGACCTATGAACCGATCACTAGATCGTGTCAACTAAAATCCAGGTTTTAAAACATTGAACATAACAGGCTAATTATTTAGAAATTACACATTAGTCTTTAAATTTACATTTGAGAAGGGGTATTTTGGATACTTAGTATCCATTGGATACAAGGGGTTAGTATCCATTGGATACAAGGGGATCAATCCTCACCTTCTATCCACTAAAGATCAATGGTTGAGATTGAACCTCACTTTTATTAATTAAAAAAAGCGAAGGGACAATTTGGTTTTTTTACATCCCACCTACCCCACCTCCAAAATACATTATCTCGTCTTTCTCCTTTCTCTTCTTAGATCTTAATAAATCAAAAAACACATACAAAAAATACACATAAAGACATCTTCAAATCCATCACCCCGATCTAAATCATGAATTAGATGTATCTTCGATCTATTATATCATCATTAACATAAGGTAATATCATCATGATCTATATCTTTTTTTAGCTTATTTGATGTAAATAAGATTGTTTTTAAGCTTGATATGTTATACTTAAGCTTATTTGATGTTATATTTAAGCTTAATGTTATTGAGCTTATTATGATAGTTATATGAATAAGCTTACAAATTTGAATAGAGTTATGTGAATAAGCTTATAAATAGAGTTTGTTTAAACAATAGAATAAGCATAAGACGAGTTATGTGAATAAACTTATTAAGAGAGTTGTGATGAAACAGTAGGCTACATTGTAGAGATCTATCATATATGATACATCCATATATCATATATGATACACCATATATCATATATATGATATATGAAGGTATTATATAAAGGAAATTGCATGTTTGCTCCCTATGGTTTGCCAAAATTGCATGTTTGCTCCCCAACTTCATTTAAATGCAGGCGGCCTCCCGGAGGACGAAGGTAAGTAGCAACGAGCCTCCCTGGATCTAACTCTCGTTACTTTTTGCTAGTTAACTTTTTTTTGTTCAAGGGTATTGATGTCCTTTCATAATTTCTTTTTAACCTAGCTTAATTTCATTGCATTGTTACTGTCACACCCCACCATGGCGGAATATGGGGCGCGACGTATGGATATCATCACAACAACAGCGTGTCTATAGAGAGAACTAAATGAAATTGAAATATCATAGATGGCGACACAAATGTCGTGACAATATCTCAACAATGCAGGCGTCTAGGTAAGTAGGTAACAGGCCTACCTCTTACCAAAGACATACAAATAAACAAACATCAAACATATAGGTACCACAAAGTTCACTTAATCAAAACACAAAGTAAAATCTAAGAGGAAAAGGGGATTCCTCCGAATGCAATCCTAGCAGCCTCTATACTCTAGCCACTTCTAACATCATCTTGCACAACTACCTCACCTGAAAATGACACTAAAATCTGTCAACATAAAGTTGGTGAGAACATAGGTTTAAGTTATCTAGAACATCATAAGAAACCTTGACATCCGCTGTAAATAAGTTGAAGAAAAACAATTTATAGTAATGGACCATAATGTGATAATCATGCTACATGCATCCACAACAAAACTCAAGCCAAGTACCAACCACATCTACAATTCACAAAGCACATTATAACAATCAAGAAGTATCCCGTCACACGCACAAGAACACACACCACACTATCCGGATCTTTCCCACACCACCTGTGGAAGATGAACTATATCCCCGTCGAGATATCTTGCCTCCGAAGAGACGATGCACAAGTACTCAGGACGGATCGTGCCCCACGCTCCACACACATCACAACTGGTCCCATAGACGCCCATACATCTATGTACCAAAGCCAATCACAATCCAAACAAGATTCACATAGCAGAACACGTACGAAAGCACATATGAGAACACATAAGCACGCAAGTCACACAATAACACATTTATGTCCACACATTTTATAACATAGTACTAAATCATGTTAAAGAACATTACAAGTGTCATCTCCATCCCATACTGGAAAAAAACATTTAAAAACGTAGTAAAATGGGACTATGAACTCACCTGATTGCTTCTCCAAAGTCCTTGCTCTAGCCCTAAGCTAATAATCCAAAAACACATAAATCAATACATGAACCAACCTCTAAAATGGTTTATCAACCTATGATGGACATCTAACCTCCTCTCATATAAATACCCCATTTATAACTCTAAACACCCCATTACCCTTCCCTAACAAGTCCTTAACTTGGTTAAGTTTAATAGCTATCCCGTTCACAATTTTACACAAAACAGTCCCAGTTTTAGGTCTCAAAACTTTAAATCAAACGTCCACTTAAACATACCCATGGTTTCTGTAAAAGGAATATTCATACCCTTACATATGTTGGCTAACACCTCCCACTTGCCCTAACCTTAAAGCTACTGTTAAGGCCCTGATATATATATATATACTTTTGTCATTCCAGTTTTCCTGATTTTAAACGTATAAAAAGTTCATTACCATTAGAGGGTCTTACCCTAAACCACAATCTTAGCCCAAGTGCAGATCCTTATTACAATATATAAACCATCTCTCATGTTCGTGAGAAGATCCCAATGCAACCCTAAGTACCCCAAACAACCCAAAACTTAAAAAGAAAACAGGCTGAATTCAAAACTGTTTTGACCTCCGACTGTTGTAACCTGTTTTTGACCCACTTCCCGACCTCCAATTTAGTTCTAGTTTCTTGCATTGGAAAGCCACTTAAAATACCTTTTCAGGGGTATGTGGATCGTAAGATAAAAGTTTGTAGAGCTCCCTATATGATCAAAACAATGACCCAACATTCTGCCCAGTTTTTAAAAACGGGTTTAACAAAATCAACCTCATTAATTAACCCTAATCCCTCTAATTACAAACCCTAATTTATGTGATCATCATATTATGATTAATACAACATTAATTTACTGTTTTTATATTAAACCCTAACCCTAATCCATCAATAGATGATTAAATAAACATAAAAACAATTTAATTAAAAAGGGATTTGAAGGTTTTACCTTTAAATTAATGGAAGAAGAAAAAAACTATGAAACCCTAAAAACTCTCCCAAAAACCGTCGACCATTAATCTCCAGGGATTTAATTATGTTCTTTTGGTAGTAAATAATATAATATATAGGGTGTGGGTGAATCCTTGTCCAACCCAAACCCAACTTTCCTTTTTCCTCTTTTTTTCTTTTTTTTCTTTTTTTTCTTTTTTTCCAAACCGACTAACACCCCCTTAATTTTCGTTTTTTTTTCTCTTTTTATTATTAATATATGTATTAATAATATTACCTTAATTTTCCTTAATTTATTTCAGCTCTTAAAGCCTCCAAAACCCCAAAACCGTAAAACTAGTCAGTTTTTACGCGTTTTACCGTAAAAGACGTAAAATATACACTTTTATAAAAAATCTCAAATTTTGAAATAAACTTTATAACTAAGTCCTAAATGACTTAAAACCATCCCGAAAAATATTCATATGGATAATTACCTCACCCGAGACCTCTAAATGCTAAACCGTAAATCCTAAAATAAATACTACTACTATAATACTTATACGTATACGTAAACACCACAATATCACCATTTTCATTTCATAGTCACCACTTGTGAGCTCATGAACATGAAATAACCGTTCCTCGATTTACTTATGAGTACTCTATACTCATAAACGATAACCACACCAACCTCGTTCACACAAAATAAACACGTAAACACACAATTCAAGTAAGCACACATAAAATAACCTAAAAGTAAGACCAAGTGACAAACCCAAAACCTAGGGTTGTCACATCACTCCCTCCTAATAGAAATCTCGTCCCGAGATTTACTCCCAAACTCAAACTTATTCTCAGCAAACAAACAAGGTTACATATCCTTGATAAAACCTTCACGTTCAAACGTGAACTCAGTTTACACGAAAATAATCTCAACCAACAACACATGAGCCTTAACCGTCCGCGAGGAAACTTATCAAAATCATAAATCAAAACTCATCAAAATATAACCACGTATAATAAGGTCTAAAGAACTCTCAAATTCCTTCCCAACTCATTTCTATGTTAACCCTCCAAGTGTTCATTACCGAAATATACCCAAAACACGAGTTTAAACCATGTTGTCCGAAAATTAACCTTGAACTCAACACTTGTACAATTAATTCGACCAAGCTACTGACTTCCAATTACGAAACTTTCTGAATATTTGAAAAGTATGTTCCGAGTAAATAATTTTAGGCTTTTGGATCACCCAAAAACCTTTCAAAACGAATAAGTTATAACCAAAACGATTTTTCTCAAAATCTGCCTACTCCGATTTATACCTAAAAAAACGATTTTTAAACCCTAAAACCCCCCATTAATTACCAAAACTAGAACCTAATTTATTTTAATTCCAGAAAATTAAAACTCTATTAATTACATGATTTTAACATATTTCACTAAATAAGAACAAAATTTTTAACTTAAGAACAATAACTTTAGGTGATCAAAACCAAAATATTTTAAAATAACCGAGTCATGCTTATATGTTAAAAGATTTTATATTCCACCTTATTTGAAACATGATCCCGACACTTCCTTATTTCATCGACTACCAACAACATTTTTTTCAATTTGCAAGTTCTTTTTTTTTACCATGTATAACTCGAAACAAAAGACATCGTTACCCCAAAAAGAAATCTCCACCATCTCAAAATCCTTCACGCCAAAAGTACCGTACAAACAAACACGCGAAATGAGGACCCGAGAAATGCGCTACTACAGAAGTTGAACATCTCAAAGAGAAACGAGCTAGCAACCATCCCAAGAATACAACCGGTAAGTAGAAAATAATTTTACATACATAGGCATAAGCGTACATACACTCAAATCCATCCAACATATACTATACAAGCATGTATTAACTCTCTTTCATGCAATCAAACTTGAAAGTCCAGTGGTGTTGTGGCACATATATAATTATGTAGGCCTCCTTAATTATACATGTTCCCTTTCACCAATGTACTCCCTCCTATGATGACACTTATAAGAAATTAATACTACACATAACACATAATCCAACAACTCACAAGCACATAACCACACAAGATAAGATCCAAAACCCCATGTATTAAAATAACATAGCCAATGCACGAAACACATAAACTCGTAGTCCAGCTGAACCAGCATAGACAAAATTCAAAATGTATAAAGAACATGAAAACATAATTAAGCGAAATCCAACAATGACTAGCGTATACGACCATGGTTCCACCCGCACTAATCAAAACTCGTAAAGAAAATAACATGTAGTTAAGTATGAACCATAGTAGTTCATAACCAAACAAATTCTGCGAAAATAATATTCAAACACATCAACTACTATAAAATGCACACATACTCCTATGACGCCTATATGCAGGGACCCTTAAGCTATAGACTAGGCTACACGACTAGGAAACCTAATTCTCTATAACCATTGTCTCTGATACCATTCTGTCACACCCCACCATGGCGGAATATGGGGCGCGACGTATGGATATCATCACAACAACAGCGTGTCTATAGAGAGAACTAAATGAAATTGAAATATCATAGATGGCGACACAAATGTCGTGACAATATCTCAACAATGCAGGCGTCTAGGTAAGTAGGTAACATGCCTACCTCTTATCAAAGACATACAAATAAACAAACATCAAACATATAGGTACCACAAAGTTCACTTAATCAAAACACAAAGTAAAATCTAAGAGGAAAAGGGGATTCCTCCGAATGCAATCCTAGCAGCCTCTATACTCTAGCCACTTCTAACATCATCTTGCACAACTACCTCACCTGAAAATGACACTAAAATCTGTCAACATAAAGTTGGTGAGAACATAGGTTTAAGTTATCTAGAACATCATAAGAAACCTTGACATCCGCTGTAAATAAGTTGAAGAAAAACAATTTATAGTAATGGACCATAATGTGATAATCATGCTACATGCATCCACAACAAAACTCAAGCCAAGTACCAACCACATCTACAATTCACAAAGCACATTATAACAATCAAGAAGTATCCCGTCACACGCACAAGAACACACACCACACTATCCGGATCTTTCCCACACCACCTGTGGAAGATGAACTATATCCCCGTCGAGATATCTTGCCTCCGAAGAGACGATGCACAAGTACTCAGGACGGATCGTGCCCCACGCTCCACACACATCACAACTGGTCCCATAGATGCCCATACATCTATGTACCAAAGCCAATCACAATCCAAACAAGATTCACATAGCAGAACACGTACAAAAGCACATATGAGAACACATAAGCACGCAAGTCACACAATAACACATTTATGTCCACACATTTTATAACATAGTACTAAATCATGTTAAAGAACATTACAAGTGTCATCTCCATCCCATAATGGAAAAAAACATTTAAAAACGTAGTAAAATGGGACTATGAACTCACCTGATTGCTTCTCCAAAGTCCTTGCTCTAGCCCCAAGCTAATAATCCAAAAACACATAAATCAATACATGAACCAACCTCTAAAATGGTTCATCAACCTATGATGGACATCTAACCTCCTCTCATATAAATACCCCATTTATAACTCTAAACACCCCATTACCCTTCCCTAACAAGTCCTTAACTTGGTTAAGTTTAATAGCTATCCCGTTCACAATTTTACACAAAACAGACCCAGTTTTAGGTCTCAAAACGTTAAGTCAAACGTCCACTTAAACATACCCATGGTTTCTGTAAAAGGAATATTCATACCCTTACATATGTTGGCTAACACCTCCCACTTGCCCTAACCTTAAATCTACTGTTAAGGCCCTGATATATATATATATATACTTTTGTCATTCCAGTTTTCCTGATTTTAAACGTATGAAAAGTTCATTACCATTAGAGGGTCTTACCCTAAACCACAATCTTAGCCCAAGTGCAGATCCTTATTACAATATATAAACCATCTCTCATGTTCGTGAGAAGATCCCAATGCAACCCTAAGTACCCCAAACAACCCAAAACTTAAAAAGAAAACAGGCTGAATTCAAAACTGTTTTGACCTCCGACTGTTGTAACCTGTTTTTGACCCACTTCCCGACCTCCAATTTAGTTCTAGTTTCTTGCATTGGAAAGCCACTTAAAATACCTTTTCAGGGGTATGTGGATCGTAAGATAAAAGTTTGTAGAGCTCCCTATATGATCAAAACAATGACCCGAAATTCTGCCCAGTTTTTAAAAACGGGTTTAACAAAATCAACCTCATTAATTAACCCTAATCCCTCTAATTACAAGCCCTAATTTATGTGATCATCATATTATGATTAATACAACATTAATTTACTGTTTTTATATTAAACCCTAACCCTAATCCATCAATAGATGATTAAATAAACATAAAAACAATTTAATTAAAAAGGGATTTGAAGGTTTTACCTTTAAATTAATGGAAGAAGAAAAAAACTATGAAACCCTAAAAACTCTCCCAAAAACCGTCGACCATTAATCTCCAGGGATTTAATTATGTTCTTTTGGTAGTAAATAATATAATATATAGGGTGTGGGTGAATCCTTGTCCAACCCAAACCCAACTTTCCTTTTTCCTCTTTTTTTCTTTTTTTTCCTTCTTTTCTTTTTTTCCAAACCGACTAACACCCCCTTAATTTTCGTTTTTTTTCTCTTTTTATTATTAATATATGTATTAATAATATTACCTTAATTTTCCTTAATTTATTTCAGCTCTTAAAGCCTCCAAAACCCCAAAACCGTAAAACTAGTCAGTTTTTACGCGTTTTACCGTAAAAGACGTAAAATATACACTTTTATAAAAAATCTCAAATTTTGAAATAAACTTTATAACTAAGTCCTAAATGACTTAAAACCATCCCGAAAAATATTCATATGGATAATTACCTCACCCGAGACCTCTAAATGCTAAACCGTAAATCCTAAAAAAAATACTACTACTATAATACTTATACGTATACGTAAACACCACAATATCACCATTTTCGTTTCATAGTCACCACTTGTGAGCTCATGAACATGAAATAACCGTTCCTCGATTTACTTATGAGTACTCTATACTCATAAACGATAACCACACCAACCTCGTTCACACAAAATAAACACGTAAACACACAATTCAAGTAAGCACACATAAAATAACCTAAAAGTAAGACCAAGTGACAAACCCAAAACCTAGGGTTGTCACAGTTACTCCCTGTGGTTTGCAATTAAATAACCTTCCTTAACACATTTACAAACACACGCATAGATCAAATCCCCTTTTATAAAAAACACACAAACCCTAAATACACATTGGGCGAGGACGGAAACTGTCATCTCCTTCAAGGGATGGTAATAAACATACTTTCAACCATGATTTCTCAGTACCATGTTCCTTAATCACCCATAACTCATATTCACTAGCATTAGTTCTTACGTAAGCGCAAAGGCATCCATCCAATGTATCCAAACCATGGACATCATCTATAAAAGATGGTAATGGGAACTCGGAAAATAACATATTCTTGATATCTAGTTGAACCACCATTTTCCGCTCGTTTCTCCTTGCAACCCAATACAAAAATCCATCTACAAAGGTACCCCTACCACTGCCCCTTATAATGATATAGTCCCCAACCACGTCTAGAAGTGTGCTCCATGATCCGGTTTTAAAACTGAAGATCTGACAGTCTTTCGTTTGATTAAATACTTCAAATCTTACAATCTTTAAATCATCTGGGGTTGTACCATAACCAAATCCATACACGTAAAGTGGATTAGGAGACCGATATATAAATCGAGGATTATCAGGTGGTGGATCAGGAACAGTCTTAAAGACTCCAGTGAATGGATTGTATATTATCAAATCATCCTTATCTTTTTTTTCAAGGACTACAAGTACTACTCCTTTTAATCTTCCAACAAACATGATCCTTTATGAAAGTTGGTCTCCAAACCGATAGCCAAGGTTAACTATAGAACGATCCATGGGGTCTCTGACATGAAAAGGAATGATGGGGAGGTTTGAGAATGGTAAACTGGAATATGAAAAGCTTGGTGCAATCCGTTTAATATGAAATGGGTTATAACCGAGTGATATGGGTAAACCCATGTACCAAAGCGGGTCTAATATAATTAATAAGCGAATTACCAAATATACCCCCACATAAATATTACCTTTTAACGAGAGTTAGATCCAGGGAGGCTCGTTGCTACTTACCTTCGTCCTCCGGGAGGCCGCCTGCATTTAAATGAAGTTGGGGAGCAAACATGCAATTTTGGCAAACCACAGGGAGCAAACATGCATTTTACTCCATTATATATGATAATAATAATGTGCTTGAAAACAAATACAAGCACGTCTGTGATCTCTTGGTTTGTAATTAAAAGTTAGTAATGTGTATATTATCATATATGATAATCTGGTTAAAATTCAACTTCTTTAATATATCATATATTATAATCTGGTTGAAACTAAAACCAAGTGTTTTTATTTGTGCAGTGAAAGATGTTTTCAGTTCATTTTGAAGAACTCAATCATCTCAAGGCCAAGAAGTGGAACATCGGATTCTCGATTGAAATAACAAGATCATGTGCATTAAAGACGAGCACCAAATTTACAAAAAAAATGTTGATGATTGAGATCAACATCCATTGTTTCAAACATTTGAATAGTTTATCTCTTAGTGATTTATGTATGGTGATGTATTAGTTTAACTTTGCAATGCTACTCAATAAGTATCATTTTTTTCGAATATGAAATGACAAAACATTTGTAGATGTAATTTTTATATAATGTTGTTATTTTGTTAAAGTTTTTATCATATTTTTGAAGCATAGTTTTTTTTACCTTTTTTGATAATACCAGTAACTCTTAAGTTTTTCCATATATGAATTATCATATATGATAATGAACTATCATATATGATACTCAAGAAAAGAATCTCACAGATTAAACAAAGAGTGTCATATTCATGACTAAACACTTTTCAGAAAATAAAAAAATAATTTATATGAGTATCATATATGATAACACATTATTATATATGATACTCAAAAAAAGTTGCAGATTAAACAAAGGTTCTGCTAAATTCATGATTAAAACAAGCAACATGCTGAATCAATGATTAAACACTTGTTCGAAAAATAAAAAATTGTGCTATTTAAGACTATACAAATAATGATTAAACACTTGTTCAAATAAAATATAACCAATTATCATTAAAACACTTATTCATAAAATATACAAAAATAAAAGAGTCGATTGAATTCATAATTTAAACCAACATATCTTATTATTGAAACTAGTATTCTTTTTCTTCAATCAATTCTTCTTCATTTTCAACCAAATATACTTTTCTCATGTAAGACATCATCCTGGCCACGACAACGACTTCATTCTATCCTTACACATACGCGTGCACGTCCTCATGCTCTGCAATTGTAACATTCATACGTGCTTTTTGTTGTGTTCACATAGTATGCATTTATAAAATAGAGGAAACAACATATTAGGCATCCTTTTAGCGATAACTGAATGGGTTTGAGGCATAAAATAGCTACGTACTTTCAAAAGTGTATCGATATGGTACGTATACTTTCTTTATTATTTATATGGTACGTCTACTTTAGAAAACCGACTAATATGGTACATGTACCCATTTTCCTACATGTTTAACCTGCTATTTTGCTTACGTGAGAAATGATTAACGAGCGTTTGCATCAAACATTTGCACAGTTAGTCTATTATACTAACGGGTGTTTGTTTTTTGTTTTTTAACTTTTCAGATTGTTTTTTATAGATTGGTTTTTGAAAGTTTTGTTCCAAAACAAAATACAATTTTTTTCCAACAAAATATTTTTTTCATATTTTTTTAACTACTAGTATAATTCAGAAATATCTTATGTTGGAAAAAAATAAATTTTTTGCTGAAAAAAAATCTGAAAATATATTTAAAAAAATTATGAAAAAAAATTCAAAAATTAATAGAATATTTTTTAAAGTCTTTGTTTGAAAACAATTATGAGTTCAAACAAATTATTAAAAAAAAGTCAAAAAACTTTTCAACATGTATTTTAATTCGGAAAACGGAAAAAAAATCTTATTTTGAAAAAAAATTGAATTTCTTTTTGAAAAAAATATGAAAAACATTATCGGAAAAAACTGGAAAAAAAATTATGGAAAAAAAATTCGAAAAATAATCTTGTGTTGAATGTAGTTAAAGAAAAAAATATGAAAAAGAATTCAATTGAATTTTTGTTTGTAAATGTGAAAAACAAAAATAAAAAAATGCTAATTTTTTATGAAATTACGATTTTTTTTAGAAATTACAGAATTTTCTTATGAAATTACGATATTTTTTTAAACAATTATTTGTTATGATTTTCTTCAAATTACACGTTTTTTTTAATTATAATTTTTTTAAGTTTATGTCCGAAACAAAATAATTACGTTTTTTTAATTAAAAGGTTTTTTCAAAATTCTTTTTTTCCCAAATTAACTTTTTAAAATTAATTTTTCCGAAATTATGTTTTTTTAAATTAATTTTTTTGAAACTATTTTTTAAAAATTAGTTTTTTCGAAAATAAATAAAAAAACTAAAATTTTTTTCGAAAATAAAAAAAAAAATAAAAAAAAATTTGAATTTTTTTTTTGAAAATAAATTAAAACTTTAAAATAATTTTTCTATTTTTTTTATTTAATTTTTTGAAAGTTTTTTAAAATAAATTAAATCTTTTAAAATCTTTTTCAAAATTTTTTCGTTTTTTTTAAATTATTTTTTCTGAAAATAAGTTAATTTTAAAATTCTTTTTCGATTTAATTTTTGTGAAATTATTTTTTTTAAATAATTATTTTCGAAAATAAATTAAAGTTTAAAATCTTTTTCGAATTTAATGAAATTATATAAAAAGGGTTATATATCTATGTGGCCAGGAAATCATCATTATTAAATAGAAAGTCAGGTAGCCGGTAATAATGTGGCCATATAAACACGAAACACAAAGTACACGTATCATATAGATAATAAAATAAGTACACGTACTATATTGATACATTTAAGAAAGTACGTCGCTATTTTATGCCTTAAGCCCTAACTAAATTATGTAACAATCAAATATAAAAATGCACAATAGGTCAAAAGTGTAAAAAGTCATGTAAAATATCAAACTCTGGTTTTTTTGTTAGTCAGAAATATCATATATGATGCCTTATCTACCATATATGATATACCTATCATGTATAACATATCATATGCCTATCAAGTATGATAACTATGGTATCATATGTGATACATCAAGCTTATTTCAACTTACATCAACAACTTCATTAAAATACCATACACCGACATAAGTATATTCATAACCCGCATAGATAAAACCTTTTAATAAGCCACAAACATATTTGATTATGATAGTGAGCCTTTTCAAACATATTTGATTCTTAACTTTAAGTCGCATGCCACTTACCATTGCCATCCATAACCACTTTTGAGTTTTATACCCTATCTATATAGAATATTATATATAAATACATGATAGAAGGCACGTTTGAAGTGCTTAAATATATTTTGTGTAAATTAGTTATAAGGTTTGGTTTACCTTGTGGTTTGTCAGAAACATCATATATGATACATCATGTATCATATTTGACATGCCTATCATATATCATATATCATATATCATATATCATATATCTCATATATGATAAATGAAGTATCATATATGATACATCAAGATTAATTTAGCATACATCAACAACATAAAAAGTTCCTAGTAATACTGTAAAACCCGCAACAGTATCACGACTCTAATTCGAGGACGAATTATTCTTTTTAGAGGGGAAGACGCATATAAATACCATGAACAGTACACTACGTAAAACACAAATAAATTAAAACTTTCCATTTATAACATCGACACGTGGCATGAACATTTAGTTGCAAGTATACGTATATTATTTAATGCACGATAAAACATTTACGTATAATATTAATTCATGAACATTTGCAACACGAATAAAACGATTACACACGTATATTATTTAACATGAAAAACGTATGGTTTTGTGTCTTGGGCTTTGTGTACCCGCAACAACAAGAGAGACAAGGGAAGGGCCCGACCCATTTTTGGTAAAACCACTAGCAACGTAAATCTCCAGGGAATTAAACATAATACATTTTTTTTTACAAAACAAAAGGAAAACCCTAGCCCCTCCTTGTCTTGAGCCGCGACGGCCACACCAACAAGGACGATTCATTGTGATTTGATCATTGGTTTTTACGTAGTCGTGTTCGTGTTTCGATTCTACATTCATCCACACATTTAGTATAATCATAATTTTAATCTTTTCATTTTTATTTTAATTATGTGTTCATGATTCATATTAAATAAATCAATACATGTTATGGTTATTAATTAAACAAGAATAAGGGTGCGTTTGGCTTTGTTTTTTGTTCGGCAGCACCAAACCGAGAGCTTAAGCTCTCGGTGTCCCTTTTGACCACCAACCGAGACCCCCACATAGGGCTCGGTGGTGTTTTTGTTCGGCCAACATCAAACCGAGACCCCTCGGTGGGTAGCTCGATCAAGCAGTGGGAACCGTCATAAGCCGGTGGCCACTTTGGTCAAACAGTGGTGGGTCGGTGTCGGGTTTTGTTTTCTCGGGTTTTAGGCTCGGGATACTTTTATTAATTTATTTTACTAGGTTAATTAAATTAAATTACATGCATAATTAATTAATATAATTAGAACTATGACTTAGGTTGTATTATTAAAATTAATAATACATCATTTAACCTAAGTATTTTATTTAGACATTTGTTTTATTAATTAATTATTTTACTTAAATTGCATGAACTTGTAATTAATTAATTCATGACTTAGATTATTTTATTTATTAGATAAATCATGTTATAACCTAAGTATTTATTTAACTTAACTAAATTAAAACCATGTTTAATTTAATTACACTGTATAAGGTAAAGTTTATTAAATGGACCATGACATTTATTAATTAATAAACCATGTTTTATCATTATTAATTACTTTACCATAAGTATAAAATTTAATAGACTTTATTAATAATTATCATGACTTATAACTTATATTTTTAGACTTATTAATCCAACTTATTTCTATTTATGGAAACTTTCTATTTCAGAAAAATTACTATTTTGGAAACTTTCTATTTTCAGAAATCTGCTATTTTTAGAAAGTTACTTATTATTACACTACAAGTGTAGTAATACAATAACACATGAAATACATAATCAGAATACCAGTAAAACATGAATAAAATACAAGATAACATTTAAAGCAGTAAAACATGACGAGAACATATAAAATAAGTTAAGAACACACAAGAATCAGTAACACACTCAGTAACCAGACAACTCATACATGTCCCTTATTTATGTAGCACTTGTGAAGTCGGAGTAGGACTTTCCATGTTTTCATCTTTCATCATTCACTGGACATAAGGTACGAATATTCCTTCCTTCAGTATGGACATTCCTTCGTATTTATGATTAGGATTCCCCATTTGCAGCCAACTATTTTCCCAAGTATTTTATATGTTTTGAATGCTTATGTTTTGTTTTAAATGCCTGAGCTATATATGCATGGATGCCACGTCATCTAGTTATGGAGGTACCATAACCATAACACTAGAGGCACCAGTGTTATGAGTTTCCACGATGGAGTGATTGCTCGTGGCGTCCCTTTCAGTTTGGCCATTTATTTATATTATCATGTGGGGCGTATGGGTGCATCCTAGTTACATGTTTTTATAGGATTTTCATGGTGAATGTGGTGTGTGCCTTGCATCCTTCACAAGGAATTGATCCCTCCTACCCAGACTTATATAATTAGAGGCAACCCCTCTAATTGCATGATGAGGTCACCCCTCTATGTATCCATGCGCGCTGAACCTCATGACCTATATGGGCTCTTGGCTAATTAAAATACAGTTTTCATATAAAAGCATAAGTCTTTCAAACTATAAAACCAGCTTTATAAACATGCTCCAGGTTTTCCAGGACTTATACATTTCCGCTGCTTTTCAGTCTTATTTATGTTTCAGTCATTTCATACTATGTCATATATCCGTTCACCGAGCGTTTTGCTCAGCCGTTACTTTCTTTTCCATGTCCCAAAACGGCAGGTACCCATGGACAGACTTGAGCATTTGGAGAACATGCATAGGATGGAATCTGCATTAGACTTCTTCTCCTTTTGCCTTATTATACTTATGCTTAATTGGACACTTGTTTTGTCCTTCTCATTTCATTTACTTTATTTATGTTTTGGGCTTATGTTTGAGGAACCGATGTTTGTTTCTGGTTTTCCCTTTTGGTCATGTATATTTTATTACATATTACCTTGCATGCTTTGATGACACGCCATAAATACACGTAACGGTCCACTTATCAAAGTGGGGTGTTACAATTACAACTTATTCACACGAACATAAGCTTATTTATAACTCTCTTACTCAAATAATATGATAATTCGTTAAAAAAGCAAATAAGATACCTTATAATTCAACACAATAAATTTAAATCATCTAATTAACAAGCTTATACCCATCTAATCTAAATCTTATTCATAACTCTCATCTAAATAAAAAGCTTATTCAAACAAATCAACTTATCCATATAAGTCACCTAGTAAGCTAGCTTATTTATTAAGAACAATGAATTCAAACAATTCATTCAATATAAGCTAATTAAAAGCTTATAATTATGATGATGATAAACTAATAAGCTAAAATAACAAAACACTAACCTGATGATGGATCGCGATGGATTCATGTTGATGGATTCGTAACGATAGATCTGTTAGAGTAATCTTAGAGAGATAAAAAAGATCGGGCTAGAGAGAGAAATAAAGTGACGGTGTGTGTTTTTAATGAGAAAAGAAGAAGAAAAAAGGCTTATATAGTATATAATGAAACGATCGAAATACCGCTACAGTATAAAATGGGGATTTAATCTCAGCCATTTGATAGTAGGAAGATAAATGGGGGAGATGAGTCCCCCATATCATATATCTAAATAAACTTAAATCTTTACATTTTCTTTACATTATGCACTAATGCCATACTGGTAATTTATAGGTGGTCATTAATGTCTTCTAAAAGTTAAATGGGCATTAACGGATAAAAAATATAACGATTGTTTTTTTAACTTACAAATAATATATATCTAGTTATCTAAACACAAACGACCTGGGCCCGTGCTTGTTTAAAAAAAACTCACACGCAATCTAGGGCTCATTAGTTACTTGAAGAAAATGTTTGGTTGATTTCTTCGTTACATCGTCATATTGTTTAGTTTGTAATAATTAGGTTGATTCTTCACATCTTCGTGTTTGGATTTTTTAAGTAGTTTTTCTGATCTTATACTGTGAAAACTGATGATATTAAATTTGCATGTTTCATTTTGTACCTGTTATATTTTTCTTGCTATTTAGTTAATAATATCCAATTCTTTAATTTGAAATTTCGATCTGTGCTGTTTAAGTTCTCAAATCAGGTATATATTTTGATGTTCTGCATGACTATATACATGCATGCATGCATGCGGTGAAGTTCAATGGAGCAACAAGAAAATGAGAGAAAACAAACTAATAATCTAGAAATTACACATTAGTCTTTAAAATTACATGTTCTTTATATTATGAGTCTTTCTGACTTTAAAATTGACATGCTTGCTTGCACACATGCACTGACGCTATACTGGTAATTTTGTAAGTGGTCATTTTAAATTGTATCTATAATAAAAGAGGGGAATCACGTTCCCCTAAGAACAGTTCCCTCTCACAATATCAATTTTTTATTAATTGTATCTATACTCACCCCTTCACATACATACACCCCTTCATCTCTTTCTATTGATCTCTCATAAAAACTTCTCTCTCTAAACCCACCAGGTTGTCTCTCTCTCTCATTTTGACCGGTTTGACTTCTGTTTTAGATTCGATCTACATCTATAGATGCGGCCAATCTATATAAATACCTTCGATGCCCCAAATCTGTTCGTTGCCTCAGTTTTTGGTGAGTGACCTTGGTGATTTGGTTGGTGACGTTGGGTGTGCCTTGCATCGGTGGTTGTTGGATTGTACTCATTTGTTGTTGATTGTTGTGAACTGAATCGCTATTATTGAAATGGTTGTTTGAAAGCCCTAATTTTTAGGGTTTGCTGGAAACCCTAATTTCTTATGGGCGTTTGTTCTTGAATGTTGTTCTTTACTTCTGGGTTAGTAAGTTTCCAATTTATTGACTGTTTTTCTGCTGTTTACGATTGAAAAATGGTATAATTTTGGGTTAACTCAATGGGTATATGATTATCTTCTAGCAGTTGGAATTGTTTGTAATTCATGGTTGTGGTTAATTTTGAGCCACGGTCTTGGATTGTGAGAGATAACTTTTTTATGAAAGATCAATAATTTGTGTTTGGGCTGCGAGTGTGTTTGTGTTTGTGAGCGAGAAATCAACGGCTATGGTTCATTTTGAGCCACGGTCATGACTTTGCGAGACAGACGAATTGGGTATGTGAGGTAAAATATTCAATATTCTGCCTTATCTATTATTAATAGGATAATTGGCTGGCTAAATGTAACTCGGGTTGTGATGACTTTAAATAGGCGTGGATAAATGTAAGAGAACCCGGATCTTGGCAGGGCGACCTCTGAAGATTGCAGCCATGCCGGGTTATGACCCTTTGTCCCAAATAATGCCTTATCTTAGCCTATTTCGATGACTTTGTTAACCTATACCAATATATAGGAAGATGCCGGCTCATAAATGCCTTGGCGTCTTTCGTTTGGTGAAAGAATAAATGAGCTTTGTTACGGGCTATGATGAGTATAGGTGCTTTCGATCGAGCTAGGATCGGTCGTATCTTGGCGGGGAAACTTAAGACTGTTGCAGCCATGGCGTCCACATCCTCTCGGTTGATTCATGCCATATCTGAGCCTCCTACGAAATCGAAATGAGTATTTTACGTTGCTATACTATTTACATTTTTTTGGCCTATTAACCTTGAAAACAAAAGGTATACGTCCTCCTCATTGATTTAATGATTATGAAGGACTGGGAAAGAGGGCCCCACATTTTACGAGCTGTTTCTAACATAGTTAATTGTCGTTATGTGCATTTGGAATGTTTGACTATTATCGCTGTTATCAGGCTGTGATGAGTATACGGAGGAATCAATTGTGGAGGGTGTGATTTTTACTATTCCTAGGGATGCGAGATTCCTCCGTATTATAGATAGGGCAACAATAGTTAAAGTTATTGCATCAATTGTGGTGGAACTAGCGTGTGGCTCTGTTACAAAACAGTATGACACGATATTGGTTGTTATCCGTGGATTCCTCCGACCACGAGGTTCTTTTATTAGTTTCTTATGTATTTTTTTAAATCCATATATTAGCTTATGACCAGAATGCACGAAACAAGGTATTTAGGACTGTTAATAGCGACTGCAATATCTTTAAAAGGACCAAAACAATGAAAATTATTTTGATTCGGCTCTTTGTTACGGAAATGTGTACCGAATTACGGATTTCTTAAAGGTGCTATTTTCATAATTAGAATCGTATTATCAGTATCGTGATGCGTTTGGCCAAGCGTTGCAGTGGTGTTGATGTATACACAGTTCTTTCCGGACCAGGTAAAGGATGTGATATATAACTTTTTTTGTTATCCAGGAATCGACTTCAATCACATTTTTTAAAGCAGAAGCAAGAATGACCGTTCGATCCAGGTTCGTCGTGATTCAATATTACTAAAAAATGCTTTGTATATATAACTTTTATCGCTATTCTTAAGTTTCCCATGACGAGGTTATTTGTTGCGTGTTTTTTTTGTCGAACGCATAAAAAGTAGAAATGGGTTATAGGGAAAAGAGTCGAATGAGATCGCAGTGAGAATCACTAACAGGTCGAACTGTTGTTACATACAGGCTGCATTAAAACATATTGCCTGTTGTTATTCTAAAATTTTAGATGAAAGTTATATCAGCAAAGATGCCTCACTTCTGAAGTACTTATTACAAAAATGACGTTTTTTAACAGCAACAATTAAGGCAAGGGTTATAATTAAAACAAAACAAGTTTCTACGTCGTCTGTTGAGTATGTTTTCTATAGGTTTTGTGCAGGTTTTATGATCATACTTGCATTTTAATTAGTCCACTTTTCCTTTCAACTGTACTAAGGAGTATATTATTTATCTATAATTATTATGTGTTGTTTGTAATACGGATATCATTTACAGCTTTGTTGGTAGCACACATGTGGCTGCAAAAGGGGGTCAATGGATTGTATTCGAGAATTAGTGGCATGGGCTGTAGATCGACTTCAGGGAGATGCATCTGGTATAATGTTTTCCTAGCATAGGCAACTGGTAAATATGATCAAAAACCTTTTAGTGTAACTTAAGGTGACATTTAACCCACTCACCCTGTTTAGCCCGTTCCTATTCAGCTAAAAAGATTCAAACTCATTTGGCCCGCAACTTGGTTCAGTTTACCACCTCAATCTGTTACAATGCCATTTAATCATCTGCATTGAAATATAAAATAGGCACACAAGTGTGGTGGTATATGGTATCGAATACTTTTATGGAGCTGGGATCCAACAATGTCCAACGGGAACAGCACAATACTGGACTCCACTCAGAGTGATTGATCTTGGTGTCACCCATGTCCCGAAGGATGTGTTTGTGATGTATTTACAGGATACAGGCCCACGCGACACAGCTGAGACATATAGTTTAATGACACACAATTGTAACTATTTTAGCAACGAAGTTGCACAGTTTTTATCAGGTGCCTCTATCCCAGGCTACATTCTTAACCTTCCTAAGGAAGTCATGAGTAGCCCAATGGGTGCTCTTATTAGTAGGTTGACCTATCCACTCCTGTTTTTTAAGGTCAAATATTTTATATGGATTCTAACAAATATTATATCACATTTCTATAATTTCCAGTGCCTATGATACAAAACTTGGAGATGACAATGAGGGAAGGTGATGTCCCAAAAGCTCCTCAATTTAGACCTTCTCTAGTGAACACAATTCCTCCAACGACAAAGAAAGTAGACGACACGTCAGCAAAAAGCAGTGGTGCCAAGTCGAAAGAGGAAATCATGATCCCACATGCGGTTGTGCCAGCTAGAACATCAGAAGAGAAACCAGTAGCAGCCGATCCTCTTGGATATGCAAGAGGGAAAATGCAAGAAGAGATTGGGAAAGAGTTCGCTGCAATAAATGGTCATTGGTACTCTCCGTGCTAGCGAATCTGCAGCTCTTGCAACCAAGAAGGTGATGCAGAAATATGGGCATATGAATGCCACACAAAGCTGATACAGGTTTTGTGTTTCTTTTTTTATGTGATTTCTATGTTGGTAAATGTTCGAAAATTGTTATTGTGACAACATAACTTTATAGAAACCACACCACATTTGCTTTTCCTGTCATTCTTTTCACTATGAATACAACTTTTATACCAACTAACTTCCTACAGGTAACGAAAACAAAACACCCGCGGCGGAGCGCGGGCACAAGACCTAGTGGGCATTAACGGACCGAAAAATATAACAATTATTTATTTTAACTCAAAAATAATAGTTATCTAAACACAAACGACCGCCTGACCCGTGCTTGTTTAAATTAGGGCTAGAGAGATAGGCTTTTTCATACAAAGCCAACCGAGAATCTTATTTCGACATATCAAACTAGCTAGGATCGAGGATTCACGCCTTCCTTTCCACTTACACCATTTTTTTGTGAATGAAGTTAGACGACATAATTTTTTATTACTATGACTTCGAAAAGAGTTGTCGTATCTCCATAATGAGGTTTGTTGATTCAAAATCGTGGGATGAGTAGATGTAATAGATGATGAATCTTTTTTCTATCTGTCACTCTATCTTTGTTAGTGCTTTAGATTGATAACTGATGAATAAAAAACAAAGTGTCAATTGATATGTTTTAATATCTTCGTATCTGAAAACTTAGGTTAGTTTTTTAAAAAAGTTATAGTTATTATAACTATATAAAATGTGATCATTTAGCTCCTTCATGCCTGTGAGAATATAACTACTCATTTCGATTTTGGTGGCTTCATCTATAACCTCCAACTCTCTTTATGGGTCTAGCGAAGACTTATTATAAATTCGAACAATTCAAAAAAGAAATCTTTCTATGAGATTCCACGTATTCTATAGTTCATTCACGCGTCAATTGCCAATTTTTGGTCATTGAGATTCATGGGCGATTCAAATGTTTATTTAGGTTTGAAACCCTCTCTTTCCCCCCTTTCAAATAGGGGTGGATCTACTTGTTAGGTTGGGGGTGGCGGCGTCTTCCATATCTCAACCAAAAATACAAGATTACAATGTACTTTTTATTCAATTTCGATAGTTTTTTTAAGTGCCCCTCACTAGAGACATAAATTGCCCCCCACTCACACATTGAAGTCCAACCTTTAACACTCTAAAACCTAAAAATCTTCCGTTTTAAGTTAAAATACTCGATTTTTTGTTCGGATTTTAGTTTTTTTTCTTGCTATGGTCAATTTTTTTCCCCCCACACTTCAATATCATGTGTACGTCACTGCTTTCAAATAAATCAAAATGATTGAAGTTTTTATGTTTGACATCGTGTTAGGTCTAATTCCAATTAGTTTTTAGTTGGGATTATTCATAACTGCGTATTTACAAAACAAACACAACGATCAGTTGGACATTTGATTCATTAACATTTCCTTTTTATCGACGTCCTCCTCTTTTTTTATCCGCAGGAGGTTTAATTCAGGTTGTTGTTCAAATGAGTGAAGTTATGAAATTCTAACTAGACCTAACAAGAACATAATCACGCTATGTAGGATTTGAACCTACATTAGGTTTTGGAGACCCATGTTCTCCCAAACTAAACTAAGAATGATTTTTTTTATCATAATAGATACGACTAAAAAAAGATTCTTTTTGTACTCCCGATACTAAACATAAATATGCATATAGTCTTATAAAATGAAAATGATGTATGTCTGAATCGATCTCAATGGACCCCTCTTGACTGCCCAGAGGAGAAGAATAGGTAGGGATGACAAGATTTTTGAACCTGTGAGATTTTTGACTGAAATTTCATTTTTGCTAGTTGAAAAAAAGTTCGTTTTCTCGGTATCTAATCGAATTGATTTCCGGTTCAAAGTGCGACTCAATTGTTTTTGGTTAATAAAAAGGGAAGTTGATTATCTATAACTAATTAAAAAGTAAGTGCGAAAAGTATTTAAAAACAAACTAAAGACAAGTACAAATAATAAAAGTAAAACAAGGTGAATATTAAAAACTAAAAATTAAAACGATATTAAAACGAATATTAAAACAAATAATAAAACGAAATTTAAAGCGAAACAATTAATAAAAATAAAACTAAAAGACGAAATTAACTATCGACTCGAAAATTAAGTTTACTTAATGAAAAAGGAGAGAATAAAACTAAGATGGTACTTTAAAGCTAAACGAGGAAAAACCTAAAGCGGGTACTAAAAAAAGATAAAACTTGAACTTTACGAAAAAATATTAATTTTAAAATTAGACGAAAAATTCAACTAAAAATACGTAACTTTCAGAATTAAAATCGGAACAACTTTCAGATTAAACTAAACAATTACGGAACAAAATAAATAAATAAACAAGCTAGCAGGCAGCTAGCTCAAGCTAGCAGCCTACTAGCTCAAATTGGCGGAAAAAAAATATAAGCATGCAAGCATGCTGGTGATTTCCATCGCAATAACATTTGCCATCGGAATGTTTTTTGTTGTGTCGGAATGTTGATGTTGTATCGGAATGTTGATGTTTTTTTTTAAACTATCAGAATGTGAAAAAGAGAATCTATTGGAATGTTTTAAAAGAAAAAGCTATCGTAATGTTGAACAAAAACTGTCGGAATATCAAACAAAAATTCTATCGGAATGTCTAAAAAAATAAAAACTGTCGGAATAACTAAAGTGACAAAATCTATCTGAATGTGGTTGTCAAAATTTGGGCAGCACTTCGTCGCAATATACCTTAAATCCCGATCGCAATCCACGATGCCAGGGGCAATCGTAATCCTCGATCGGAATAAGGGGATATTACACTTAGATCGCAAAGTAGAACCCCTATGGTTATTGCGATCACAATAAAGCTATAGGAAAAAGCTATCACAATGTCAAAACCCTATTGTGATGGAAAAATCACAACATTCGGATGGAGTACAATAAGCTAAAAATCAAATAAGCACTTCTAAAAAGGACACTTAACAAAAACTTAACCAACTCAATAAGCACAAATTTGAAAACTTTTAAATTACGAAATAAGCAAACTTTATGAACCAAACTTTAAAAAAAGACTAAAATTTTTAAGAAAACTAAAAAAGTAAATAAGCTAAATACAAAATAAGCCAATAAGCATGATAAGCTCAAAGCTTAAGTTGTATAAAAACTTAAAGATTGATAAAAAGATAAACTTTTTAATCAATCAAACATCAAGATTAAACAAAATTAAAGATAATTTTCGGATCAAACAAGTAAAAATCAAGAAAGGTAGAAAGAGAATGAATATGAAAAACTTGAATTAAAGATGAAGATTAAAGATTCAAATACAAGATTAAAGTGAAAAGCTTAAAACTTTAAAGAAAATCTAGAGAGAGAAAATAAAATTACACTACTCCTAATCTAAACTAACTACTCCTAAATGACTAACACCCTCCTAATGTGTCATTAGGAGGGTATATATAGGAAGTGGGGAGTGCATGTGTTGCTTCCTTCTTTCTTTCTCTTTCTCGTCTTTTAATTCTTTGTCTTTCTCGACGCCGTCTCGGGATTTGTCGATATAAATTGAACTTGTCTTATAATTTCTTCAATAATTAGACTTGAGTTCTTCGACTTCATTAAACTTCCGTCTTTAGACTTTTTCTTCGATAAATCTTCAGAATAGGTCTTGGACTTCCGTTCTTTTTGCACTCTTGATCTTTTGACTTCGTCTTTTCTCGTTTTCTTCGATAAAAGCCCGTGAAAGCCCATGTTTTCTTCCCTTTTCACCTTTTGATCCTAAAACACAATAAAAACACAAACCACACATAATTCTGACATTTACGACATAAAATACACGTTTTGGCTTGGTTATTATTATAATTAAGTGGTAAAAGGATGAGTGTTTTCACACCTATCAAATCCCCTACACTTGACCATTGCAATGTCCTCATGCAATGCATTAGTTACAATGCAAGTTTTACATTTTCCATCATAATCAATCCATCTTGGCCTTTATTAAAGAGATAGAAAATATTTAAAGGAAGAAAACTAGTAAAAAGATCAAAAACTTACCTTGGGGTTTTGGAATGTCATGAATGATTATCACCCTCAAGTTTCGCATTCCCCATACCAAGCTTAAAAGCGAGATCATTGTTATTATAAGTTAGCAAACTAACACGAATTCATGTGGGCCAGTTATTTACTTAGGCTCCCTTATTCCTAGGTGTATCTCTTATATTTTAATTTTGTCTTGAATGATCACGAGGATGCATTGTTTGACTTATTTTGATAGTTATTTAGGCTGAAAATAAAGTGGGATGATTTAAGCAATAGTTAGCTAAAGGACAAAATCTTTTAAAACTGCTTCTCGGGACCTTCTAAAGTTCATATCTTGGCATAACTTGCTTCACGATTTGAGACCTTTCTCGGACCGATATTTGGTAGTGACTTAATACTTCAAATCTTGAGAGACGTTCATGAAATAATGGTCTTCTCTTCATAATAGGAATTTCTTCACTTGAAGTTTTGAGAGATTCTTCATACTTGGATCACGACTTCTTCATTTTTCTCCAATCTTTATTTTGGACTTTGATATACAACGATCCGCCTCCTTTTAGGACTTGGATCTATTTATCCTCATACCTTGTTAGGGCCTTTTCGGATAGACTTCTCCATGATCTTTAGGGGAGTTTTTGCTTTTCGTCGTGTGTCTCGATCCTTCATATTGATTTTTGATAGATGATTCTTCACATCACTTTTGGATCTTTAGCAACAAAATATAGCCCTCATGTCTTATTAGGACCTTTTCGGACTCGCCAATCTTCGCATCCCGCTTCAATAAGTTATGCCTTGGCTATGAACTCTAATTAATACCGAGCAACTTTTAAACGATCTTGTGCTAGAAGCTAAGTAACTTTTCAAATCGTACAACCTTATTTATTGCAGATAAATTTATTAGCAAGCGATGGGAGAAAAAGCTTATAATCAACTCACATAAATTCATGAAAGAATACCAAACTTATAATTGACTCTATCATCTCTCGTTCTCCACAATTTAAAATCTCAAGGAATGAGACTCGTGGATGCTTACCAATTAAATCAAAGTTTTGGGTTTTCGAGTCATCTATAGGATCTTGCAAACTCTTAGACTTTTTCAAGTTTAGAATTCGCATTTTAAAGTTCCCTTGATAAACGACTCTCTAGGATCAGTTATAGGAACTTGCGAAAAGTTCTTGTTCTTATCCCGTGAGAGTTAAGACTTTCGCGTTTTAAAGTTCCCTATATAAAAGCCTAGCAAAACTTGACTTAAACACGTTAAGGATACTAGCTAGAGTAAACTTAGATAAGTAAACTCGGGTTAAGTCAAAATATTCACAACGTTTAAAAATTAAAACCACTTTATTAAACTTTATTCTAGCAACGAAATAAAATAACTATAGCAAAGGAAAAACTACTAGGCCAAAATAGATCAAAATTTTTGAAAAATGTCGAAAAATCAATTTTCCGGTTAAAATGAGGACAAATATGATGAGATGGCATTTATACATGATCTCATCGTTCTTTTCGGGCTTTAAATGCATAAAAATGTCATAATATACCATATATATGCTTGTGTTTGTTTACTTGTTTATTTTAGGTATGGATATCGTGAAAAAGACAAAAGATCACAAGTTACAAGGAAAAACGGACACGAGAAACGAAGCCGTACATAGAACCGGGCCCTAATCATGGAATACTCAACAAATACCCTTGAAGACTTGAAGATAAACAAGATTGATCCTCATTTATTGAAGAAATGACACTTAAAACCCTTGTATATTAATAATTACAAGTTTGGTCCCTTAAGTTTGTCAAAATTACACAAATGGTCCTTCAACTTTGAAGAAATGGCAAGATTAGTCCCTCAACAATTTCAAATTGTCAAATATGGTCCCTCATCAAGCCAAAGATACATTGAAGACCTTTGAAGATCAACATTGTCCAAAATCAGCCCTTGAAATATGCAAAAGTGTCAAAAATAACCCTTGAAACACTTTTTAGAAAGTTTTGTGCCAAAATTGCCAAGTCTTGGAAGTTGTTACAAAGGAAATGGGCGCTGACAGACTTTTAAACACAAGTGACAAAAGAAAGGAAGAAGAAGGGCTAAAGTTGTGCTATTGAAACATTCAAACAAGAAATGCGCCAATCACTTTTCCATCCCTACAAAAACGGATCAAAATCTTTACTATTCACCCCAAGAACCCAGTTACCATCTCACTTAAACCAAAGGGTAAATCCAAATTACCCATACCCACATGTGATTCACACATGCAGAATCCCATCCCACACATAAAACCCTCACTCCCACTACTCCCTGGACCCCACACTCAACATTCTCAACCAATGAAAACACAACTTGTCCTTCAAGTAAAATGACGTGGCCAAATCAACAGCCTAGACTCTTTGCTTTATATCAAAGCTGAAATGAACGTCCAAGATGAATTTGAACAGCTCATTCCATCAAAACGTCTAGAAGGACTTAGGGCATTTAGGGAAATTCACTTCTAGGGTTTGTGAATAGTGCTAGCCTTGGCATTTGCCTATATAAAGACTCCTCAACCTGTGAGAGAGCTTTGTTCCAGTTTTAGGCTATTATCTTTGTAATTCCTTTTTAAGTTTAAGAAAAATTTGAATTTATGAAATTTTGAAATCTCTTTTTGATTTAATTAAAAGTTTGGTGTTTGAGTAGCCTAATTCTGAGTTCCATTTGATTGATTAGACCTTCCTTAACCTGGTGGTTAAGGCACGTCTAGGTTTGAAAGGTTTTCAAGGTTCATAAGCCTTGAAATCCTTGTTTCTGATTTTGGCTTATTTTGTGTACTAACCCTTGGCCATTTGCTATAAGCTCTTACAAGCTTGTTGACACCAAGCTTGTGAAGGGATTAGAGCCCTTGGTTAAGTTGTTTGCTGCTTGTGTTGAAGATATAAAGTCCTTGAGGTTCTACTTTGAACCATCAACCAAGGCAGTTTGCATCATCTTCATTGAAGTACCTTGGTCTTGTTCTAGTTGTTGAACAAGGTCCAAGGAGCATAGTTGGCCTTCCTAGGATGTTGTGGAAGGCAGGTATAATCTATTGGTTAAGATTCCCCTAAAAATTTCATGTTTAGGACTGTTTTGAATTTGGTGCTTTGATTTTGAGTATTTGTGTTTGTGCTGGTGATTTATGTGTTTGATTGTGTTAGTTGCTATCTAGTGAGTGTATTTGATCATTAAAATCAGTAGGTTAGTAGTTAAAATCACAAGTTCCTTTGTTAAGTGGAAGATTAAGGAGTGTTTGGGTCTACTGCTTGAATTGGATTTGTGGTTTGCTGAGTGGTTGTTTGTTGTGTGCAAGTGTTGGTATCTGATTGTTAGGTGCATATGTTCATCTGTTTGCAGGTTTTGAGGATTTGAACACATAGATTCATAATTTGGCTATAAAATCTTAAAAACTCGGTAAAATTGGCTAGGATTTTGAGGACACCTAGATCTAAGCTTAGGCTAGGGCTAACAAGTGCTAAACCTTAGTTAATCACACCAGGGAAGAAGGATTTGAGGCTTGAAATTGGATCAAGTGCCAAATAGATCAGCAAAACGTGTCTGCATATTGTTCATTGTTCATCAAAAACATTTTG
Organism: Glebionis coronaria; assembly: GCA_025667525.1. Lineage (NCBI taxonomy): Eukaryota > Viridiplantae > Streptophyta > Magnoliopsida > Asterales > Asteraceae > Glebionis > Glebionis coronaria. The sequence continues at coordinate 686,103,817 of CM046874.1, forward strand.
TGCTTTGATCTTGTTATTTACTTTGATTCAGTGTTTGATTCTTGTTGCTTTGTGTTTATTCATAGTTTATATAGCTTGTGTATGCATCCTGTTAAGTTTGGTTGGCTTATTCAGTCTAAATCTGCTTATTAAGTGCTTAACTGCCTATTTCCATATCTGGTGCATATCTGGTGACTGTTTGGCTTGTTGTGGCTTATTGTGTGAACCAATTTGTGATTTTCTTGTTGTTGTTGACTCCTTGTGATTCACTGATCACAAGGGTGCCTTTGTTTCCAATTGAATCAAACCAGAACTCTCAAATAAGCTTGGTCAAATAGTCAAAGCAGTGGGAACTCCTTTCCCCTGCTAGTTGCCACTAATAGTGCAAAACTGGTGTCAGCTTATCAATAAGCTATAATAGCTTATTCCAACCAGCAACAACTTTATTTTTGTAATAGGTGCTCATATTTTGACCCATTTGTTCATACTGGAGCATTTGGTGGGTTGACTTTAGGGTTTGACTAGAAAACCAACTCCATTGACTTTTTCATAAGTTCATTTGTGCTTATTCTGGTTTATTGGTTGTGCTTATTGGATTTTTATTGATTGATTTTGCTTATTGAGTCCATTTGAAATCTTTTGCAAGTTGAATCAAGTCCTGAGGTGCCCTAAATCTCTAAAACGACTATTTTGTCTTTTAGTGAATTTTTACTTTGCTTATTTCTGGCTTATTGAGTGAGCTTTTTCAAAATTTCTTTTTACAGATCTCATAAGCATCCCAAAAGAAGGTTGTGTGTCAAATTAGAGCTTATGGCATTAGCTTATGGCTTAATGGGCTGAAAAGCCCAATAAGAATAAGCTGAGTGTTCAATAAGCTGTGATAAGCTCATTTTCAGCTTTTGGGCCTTTTGAGTTTTGTTCTTAGAATTTAATTTTAAGTCAGATAGGGCTTTTCCAAGTCAGTTGGGCCAAGTTTGACTTTTTGGGCCCAAAAGCCCAATTTGGTTGACTGTTTTTGGTTTTGGCCCATTTGAGGGCCCAATAGGGGTATTCTGGTAATTTCACTTTGATTTTCTGATTATTTAGGTTAAAATAAACTAGTTTGCAAGTTTTTAGAATTTTTTGTAATTTTTTGATTTTTAATATTATTTTATTATTATTTTATTATTATTTTTAAAATTTCACATTTTCCAACTTTTTACATTTTTCTTAGGTTTAATACATTAAAATAGGAATTTAGCAACTTTTAGAATAATTTTATCTCTTTTAGATTAATTTTTATAATTATTTTAAGTTTTAATATTTTTTAAATCATTTTAAATAGTTTTTATTAGTTTAAAAATTTCTAAAAATATTTTTTAATCTTTTTAGGTCATTTTAGAGGTTTACCAATTGAAAAATCTTTATTTGGGCTTTTTGATAATTTATTTGATTTTTAGGGCTTTAATTAGCATTTAAAAATTGAATATTTAATTATTTAAAAGGTTTGAAAAAGTTTTGATCATTGGTAAACTCTTATTTTATTTATTTTGATTTTTGGTGAATTTTTGGTAATTTTTGGAATTTATTTTTATTTTTGTGATTTTTAAGGTTCTACGTTTTAACTTTCTAGTAGTGTTTATTTTTATTTTTACGTCTTCGTCATCTTCTTTTCTCATCCCCTTCTAAACCAAATATTAATATCAAATCTTGTACATCTTAGTCACACACATATACCTCCTTGGGAAACGAACTTTCATTGGGTCATTAACACTTGATTTTTCCTAAAGTCATTTGTTCAATACTTACCGCTTTTACGCCTTTTTCCTAAAAGGTCGTATTTTACTTCAATCAAAATACAAGGAAAAGTCCACTTAACTTCAATAGAAGTCCCCCTACACTTAATATAAACATTGTCCTCAATGTTTAAGCATGTGGGAGTAAACTCCCCTACACTTAGGACATTGTGCACTTTGTTTAAATCTTGCTAAGGAAGAGACAACTAAAGTGATTCCTATTTTAATATTGAAGAATATAAAATAGAGAATCAAAAGAGTTTAGGATAAAACCGGGAAGACGGAGACACGGAATCACGGGTCGTCAAAAGTCATCAAGAATGGATCTTTGATAGCTTGAATCCCTGCACATGATAAGAAAGAAAAAAACAAACACATAGTAGGGTCTCCCCCTACCATTATTATAAAAACAGAATAAAAGGATAGATAATCGGGTTGCCTCCCGAGAAGCGCTTGTTTTTTGTAACCGAGTCACGAGCCTGACTCGTCCCCGAATTAAATGGTCCATGGGGAAGCCTCGAATGTAATACCGGGATCAAAGACCTTGTCCTCGTTCTCGGAGGAAAATAAAATAGGAGAGGCCGGAGGATAAGTCTTAAAGGGTAGAAAAGTCCTCTCAACATATGAAAAGTATGTGAGGTTGTGATCAACGGGAGGTGGGGTGGGTAAAGTAAGCAAATTGTCATCCCCCAAAGGTAATTGATCCTCAGACAGCGGCAAAGTCGTAAGGTTATTAATCATATAATAATCAATGTCACCTACCGGGTCAAAGCACTCATCCTCCGTAATGGTGTCTAAAGGAGTGGATGAAAGGTGCTCTGGAGGGGGAGTTGGGACAATACCTTCCTGTAGCAAATTATCAAAAATAATATCCCCCTCCGTGTCATCATCATCAATACCCGAAGGTATTGAGAGAATGTCGATTTCCTCCATAGCTGTATCATTATTCTCAACTGAAGTAATAGACGGAGGTAAAGACTCTGAAATAGGAGCAGAATTCAACGCTTCATTTTAGCAATAAGAAGATGAACTTTCAGTAATTTGTCGCGAAGAATAACGTCTTCCACCTCATCTAAAAGACCAAGTTCAGGGGCGAACTTCTCATAAGTCGGAGAGAATAAATCAACATCGCCTTCATCGCCCGGAGGAGAAGGAGAAATTTCAAAAGTGAAATTCTCATAGCATGGAGAAAATTCATCATCATTAGGAGTGACCTCTTGCGTAAGCTCCACAACATTCGATGCATCACAAACCTCATCAAAGAATTTATCAAGACCAAAATCACTAATCTCACTCAATGTATCACAATCCTTAGACGCATTAGGGATATCAAGAGTAGGAGTAGTAATCTCAGAAGATGGGTTGAGATTGTAGATATCATCCTCGTCATCATCATCATAATAGACTGGACCATTCCAGTTAGGAGTGATATAGTCGACTAACTCCTCCTTGATAACCTCCACATCTTTAAGAAGCTCATGAAGCAACTTTTGTTGATCATCTCCCCGAGTATGTTCAATTAAACTCATTCTATCCCACGCTTTAATTAAACATTTTGGTGTAGAAAAGAAGGGAAAACGACCAAATTGGCTCAAAAAGGTGTAGGTGGATTTCAAGATTTGGTCACCATCAAGCAAAGGTTGCCTTTCCTGATGCAAGTCAGCTCTGAGTTGAGCTAAACTTTCAAGAACGTCATTCAAAGTAGTGAGTTGTTGGTCAAGACTAATTCCCTGAGAGGATTGATGATTGAGGGTGTGATGTGGGGGCTCAAAGTTATACAAACCGGAATCATAGCACGAAATTGGCTCAAAGATATTCATAGGTTGACAAGAAGAAGCATCATGAGGGCCCCCACAAATATTGCACCACGGGTATGGAGAAAAACCCGGTGCATTGTTAGGATAAGGATCGTCATATACGGGAGAGGGTGAGAAAGTATTGTAAGAGGAGAAGTACTAATTTGTTGAATTGCAAAATGGACAAAATCCAAATTGTGTATTGTCAATATCAGAGCCGCACCGCTCACAAGTACACCATTGACATGTTTGATAACCATGCCATGGTCTCCCACACCGTACGCAAGACGAATCCATGAAGAATTAAAAATAAGAGGGGTAGATAAAAGAATTAAACACAATAGATGATAAAGAGGAATATTTTTGGTTGCAAAACTATGAAAAAGAGATGCTTTATATGATTTTTCAAATGTTTTTGGGATTTTTGAAAATTTTTATGCAAGAAAAATAACGTTCAAAAATGAACGGATCCCAAAATCCAACGCGTCTCTCACAATAAACCGTTAATCTTCACGAAAAGAGCCGACAGCGGCGCCATTTGAAATTTCATTTTTGCTAGTTGAAAAAAAGTTCGTTTTCTCGGTGTCTAATTGAATTGATTTCCGGTTCAAAGTGCGACTCAATTGTTTTTGGTTAAGAAAAAGGGAAGTTGATTCTCTATAACTAATTAAAAAGTAAATGCGAAAAGTATTTAAAAACAAACTAAAGACAAGTACAAATAATAAAAGTAAAACAAGGTGAATATTAAAAACTAAAAATTAAAACGATATTAAAACGAATATTAAAACAAATAATAAAACAAAATTTAAAGCGAAAGAATTAATAAAAATAAAACTAAAAGACGAAATTAACTATCGACTCGAAAATTTAGTTTACTTAATGAAAAAGGAGAGAATAAAACTAAGATGGTAGTTTAAAGCTAAACGAGGAAAAACCTAAAGCGGGTACTAAAAAAAGATAAAACTTGAACTTTACGAAAAAATATTAATTTTAAAATTAGACGAAAAATTCAACTAAAAATACGTAACTTTCAGAATTAAAATCGGAACAACTTTCAGATTAAATTAATCAATTACGGAACAAAATAAATAAATAAACAAGCTAGCAGGCAGCTAGCTCAAGCTAGCAGCCTACTAGCTCAAATCGGCGGAAAAAAATATAAGCATGCAAGCATGCTGGTGATTTCCATCGCAATAACATTTGCCATCGGAATGTTTTTTGTTGTGTCGGAATGTTGATGTTGATGTTTTTTTTTAACTATCGGAATGTGAAAAAGAGAATCTATCGGAATGTTTTAAAAGAAAAAGCTATCGTAATGTTGAACAAAAACTGACGGAATATCAAACAAAAATTCTATCGGAATGTCTAAAAAAATAAAAACTGTCGGAATAACTAAAGTGCCAAAATCTATCTGAATGTGGTTGTCAAAATTTGGGCAGCACTTCGTCGCAATATACCTAAAATCCCGATCGCAATCCACGATGCCAGGGGCAATCGCAATCCTCGATCAGAATAAGGGGATATTACACTTAGATCACAAAGTAGAACCCCTAGGGTTATTGCGATCACAATAAAGCTATCGGAAAAAGCTATCACAATGTCAAAACCCTATTGTGATGGAAAAATCACAACATTTGGATGGAGTACAATAAGCTAAAAATCAAATAAGCACTTCTAAAAAGGACACTTAACAAAAACTTAACCAACTCAATAAGAACAAATTTGAAAACTTTTAAATTACGAAATAAGCAAACTTTATGAACCAAACTTTAAAAAAAGACTAAACTTTTTGAGAAAACTAAAAAAGTAAATAAGCTAAATACAAAATAAGCCAATAAGCATGATAAGCTCAAAGCTTAAGTTGTATAAAAACTTAAAGATTGATAAAAAGATAAACTTTTTAATCAATCAAACATCAAGATTAAACAAAATTAAAGATATTTTTCGGATCAAACAAGTAAAAATCAAGAAAGGTAGAAAGAGATTGAATATGAAAAACTTGAAATTAAAGATGAGGATTGAAGATTCAAATATAAGATTAAAGTAAAAAGCTTAAAACTTTAAAGAAAAACTAAAGAGAGAAAATAAAATTACACTACTCCTAATCTAAACTAACTACTCCTAAATGACTACCACCCTCCTAATGTGTCATTAGGAGGGTATATATAGGAAGTGGGGAGTGCATGTGTTGCTTCCTTCTTTCTTTCTCTTTCTCGTCTTTTAATTCTTTGTCTTTCTCGACGTCGTCTCAGGATTTGTCGATATAAATTGAACTTGTCTTATAATTTCTTCAATAATTAGACTTGAGTTCTTCGACTTCATTAAACTTCTGTCTTTAGACTTTTTCTTCGATAAATCTTCAGAATAGGCCTTGGACTTCCGTTCTTTTTGCACTCTTGATCTTTTGACTTCGTCTTTTCTCGTTTTCTTCGATAAAAGCCCGTGAAAGCCCATGTTTTCTTCCCTTTTCACCTTTTGATCCTAAAACACAATAAAAACACAAACCACGCATAATTCCGACATTTACGACATAAAATACACGTTTTGGCTTGGTTATTATTATAATTAAGTGGTAAAAGGATGGGTGTTTGCACAACTATCATTGACCCAATGTTTACAGTCTCATTGTGTTGGATATACGTTTTTATGTATTTAGAAAGATCGGTCACTACAACGATATACATATAGTATGGGCTCGTAGTTTAACTAGTTTAACTATATAGCTCATTAAAGTCCACATGTAGCGTGGGCTATATAAACACCCTCCTAGCATGGGATTTTGATTATCTTTTCTCACATATCTCATGTGTTTTTTGGAGGATTCTTTTAGTGCAAGGTTTTCTGTCTTGTTTTTATTTCTTTTATTTCATTTTGAGGGTCTGTGTGTAATCGCTAGTTTTGCAGCCTCTATATTGTCTTGTTTTAGAGGTCTGTTTTTGTATTTGTGTTTCTTTTGGTGGTTAATAAAATTTTGCCTTTCAAAGAAAAAACACCCTCCTAGCATGTTAGGAGGAGTGGTTGATCATTTTCATATTCTCAATCTAATCTTTCTTATTTTCTCGCCTTTCTCTGTCTAGTTTATCTCTCTAGTTCTTCATCTTTTTCTCTCTCTTTATATCACTTTCCATCTCTAGATATATCAAGGATTACGAGATTCGTCAATTGGTATCAAGAGCCATGGGATGAAAGTGGTTGTTTGTGTGTTTGGTTTTTAGTTCGATCCATATTATAAATATTGGTGACGAACAAATTTTTTATTTTGTTTTGTGTTTTTTATGCTCAAATCTTCATACAAATCATATACTACCTTTTAATATTGATTTGGTTTATATCTTTTCGCTAAAAACACAAAATTTATACTTGTTTGAATTGATTTTTGGTTCCAGTTTTTTTTTTTAAATGTACAAATCTTGATTTAAATTTTTCGTCGAAAATTTGAAAAAGTTTGTATTTTTATGGTTTTTATTTCGGTCTTGCAAAACCCTATATTACCGAGATAAGCTGCCAGAGCCGGATAACCTTAATTTTTTATTTTGGTTGTTTCTTGAAACCCTAAAATACCAGGATAAATTTTTGTTGCCAAATACCGAGATAAGCTTGTTGTGAACCGAGATAAGCTTGCTGCGAACCGAGATAACTCTTGTTCGAAGACCGGGATAACTAGCTCTCAAATACCGAGATAAAGTTTCTGAAGAGCGAGATACGAAGATTTCAAGTATCGGGATAAGTTATTTGCAAAAGACCGAGATATCCATTTTTTGCTAATACCGAGATAACCATTTATTTCCACAACCGAGATAACTTTGTGGAACCGAGATAAGTGTGTCAAAGAACCGGATAAAATTCATCTTCCAATACGAGGACAACTTATTCCATCAGAACTGAGATAACGCGTACTAAAAAGACCAGGATAAGCAAACTTTCAAAGACCAAGATAGTAAAATTTCAAATACCGGGATATTTTTTTGAGAAAACCAGGAAAAAGACTTAGATTTTTTCTAGACTTTTGACGGATTTTGAATTTTGGTCGGAATTTTGATTAAGGAAGTCTCCGGAATTTTGCTTAAGGTCGATCCGCGTATCAGGCGGACATATATAAAATTCTCGATCTTATCGAACGTTAGAGGAAGTTAATCAATCATCAAAAAAGGATTTAAGAATTTTTCCGTTTTTTCCGTTGGTTTGTAAAATCTCACGAATTTAGTTTCTCTATTTTCCACGAATTGTAAAATCCCGTATTTTTCTTATAACAACAAACACACTTACTTACTTTCATTGCTTGATCGATAAGTAATCCTTATCTTCATTTCGCGCATAGAACTTTAATAGGTTTTTTAAACTCAATTTTCAATGCGAAAGAAATACAACACATGCAACTCAAACCTGCGTAAAAAATCAATGGAAATCTTTCACGAGCTCTAGACACATCATGCAACTCTCTATAAGTTCAATCAAATTGAACTTCCGCGCTCACTTCAGCAATTATTCGGTGTAGAGGATCAGAATTTCAAAAAGAAGATTTTTAATAATTTTGATGAGTTATGGTTGCAATTTGAAAGAGAAAATATTCATGATGAACTCTTTGCTTCAGAAATGGTAACTTCTTCTGATTCTTTGGCTCGTCTCTAGCAACAGCTCTTCAACATTCATACGGGTAGTACACTTGAAATTTATAGAAGTAATTTACTCAATCACATAAATATACTTGAAAAGTGTATTGAGATAAGAGTAGTTAATTACATTGAGATACGGATGAAAGAGGGTTAGATTAAAGTATCAAGGAGTCTACAAGTTGAATGTAGCAATACCTCATGAACATGTGAATGAGACAAGTTTTATGTAGGGATGAGCATTTCGTCTCGAATCACAGAACCGTACCGATTCCCGGTACCAGAATCTCGTTCGGTACGGTACCGGTACTACGAAATAAGGTAAAAAAATCCGGTACCACTAATTCGGTGGAAATTCCCGAAAATAAACGAGAAAATCCCGATTTCTCGGTACCGGTACTGATACCCGAATCATATTCAGTACGGTACCGGTACTATCAATTATGCTCAGGAAAAAATTTTGTACCACTAATTTGGTACGGGATCAGTACAATACCGATACCATGCTCATCCCTAGTTTTAAGCTATAGTCAGGAGATGATCAACTTAGTCCAGTGCAAGACATGGACACCAATTTGGTGGTACATGTGAATGAGATAAGTTTTATACCTAATACTGGTGCTACTCGGTGGTAGTTGTCATTCCTGTTATATATATCGTTCTGATGGTAGCTGGCATTCTGAGGGGGAAGGTATTGTGCTCGGTATTCTATATCTCGGTTTCTGTACTGATTATGAGGATCTCTTCCACTGAATGCCTCTCTTCCTCCATTCCTTCAGTTGTTTCTCTAATTGTTGTACCTTTGGCCACAATCATCTCTTCTTTGGGTGGGAGGGTTGGGTCTCTTATGTATCTCAACATTCTCTCCTTTGGAGAGCTCTGTGCTTGCAAACGCCTCCTCCTCTCTAACAAAATCATCCAATCTCTCCATCATTTTATCTATCGTCTCTGGTGCCTTGTCAGAGTATCTCTTTGTCAGTTATGGGCTTTTGACCGAGTCTATGAAGGCTGATATCTTCGTAACTTCCGGAAAGCCATGAATGAAACCTACCTATGTTGTCCACCTTTCTTTAAACTCCATAAGCGTCTCATTAGCCTTTCGTGTAATCTTTGTGATCTCTTGCGGACCCTTGTGACATGCCTTCCCGATGGAATATCTTGTTGTATGTGCTTTTCTCAGCTCAGAGCATTCATCAATGCTATTCGGCTCTAGACACTCGATACCATCCTCTCGCTCCTCCATCCAGTGTCTGCTTGAACATCTTACACCAGACTGGCATAGGCCACTCTCCTGAATTCGCTGCACTGATGAAACGATTCAAGTGATCTTCCGGATCTCTAGATCCATCGTACACCTTAATGTTGGTAGGAAGCTTATACTTTGGGCCGACAAAGTCTATCATTCTTTGAGTAAAGGGTGTCTTTACAGTTTCTTTAAAGGGCTCATGAGGTCCGCATCGGATACTACTTTCCCACGGACTATCTTAAGGGGCGTTTGGGAGTGCGTTTGCATCCCGATTATCTAATTATCACAGTTTAAAAACGTAAAATTTTAGTTGCAAAGTGTTTGGATTATTGTAATAGTAAAAAATCACGTATTCGTGTTTTGACCCCTTCAAAACGCCAATTTGTAAAAGCAGGTGAGGACCTACTTTTACAAAAACGTAATTTATATCTAAATACAAAATTACAAATTTGCCCATGATTCTTTCTTTGTTATAACTGAAACTCACCAACAACTTGCGTGGTCTTATCTTTTTACGAAAACAACTTTGATCCAAACACAAATAAATTTGTCGATCTTGTAGTTGGAACTTGGAATAGGAAAAATAATCTTACATATTGTATGTATGCTTACCACACATTTCACTTGTGATGCTGTGATCAAAAGGTATGGTTTGAGTTTGTGAAGAATTGTGACGAACAAAGGTATTAGTTAATAGAGTTAACTATATTTTTGGTCCTTATAGTTTGTGGGGTATAACGATTTTGGTCCAAATGTTTGAAAAGTAACGGGTTCAGTCCTATTTTGCTCGACCCGTAACATTTTTTGTCCCAAACATTAGTTGACCGTTAGTTTGACTACTTAAAAACGTAAAATGGCTAAAATACCCTTAGGGCGTGTTTGGTTCACAAACTAAAAATACATGGTTTTAAACGTCGGGAGTTTTTTAATCTGGAAGTGTTTGAAACACACGTATTAAAATTCTAAAACATGTTTGGTTCACTTATATATAGTGCAATGTTAATAATGATGAATGACCAAGTTGTCCATATATTATCTTCTTTGAAAAACCTGTATTCTTCAATGATAAAAATTTTTCATAATAAAATGATAAAACTCAAAACCAACAAGCATGAATTATATGGAACTTATTCGATTGCATGAATGTGTACAAGATCAAAGGAGATAACACCCATGGCTTCCATTAAACTAATTAACTAACCTTTTTGTATATATAGATTATAAATAATATCATCTACGAGATCAAAACAATCGAAAAACCTTTGCATACAATCAAACTTATGTGAATATCCAGATTTTTCTTTCTAAGCCCAGATCTTCCTCGAAAATAAAAAAAAAGATATCAAATTACCAACAGATTAAGAACTAAAAAGAGAGATATCAAATTAGACATAGAAATTACCAACAGATTAAGAACTAAAAAGAGAGATAAGGATCTAAAAAATTAAAATAAATTGATGACGAAAAATGAAAGATTTGATTGATGGAGTTTAGAAGATGAGGATGATTTTATTGACTTGTATGTGTGACAGTCTTATGAAAATAACAGTGACAATGATAAAGGGTAACCTTGTCCACTTTATACAATTTAAAGCCCAATATTTAAATCTATTCCTGAAGAGGTGAGTTGAGAAAACACGTTTTTTGCTGCATTCAATATTTAAAACCTTCTTCAATTTTCTAACCAAACACGATAAAAGAGTGCATTTGAAATACAAAACCGTCTAAAACCATCAAATGTCGTCCAACCAAATAGCCCCTTATTCTTTTTTTTCTCTTTTTATTATATTATTGTATATTTTTTTTATTCTACTACGAGTTCCCACTATTGTATATTTCATCTATTAGTCACAAACTTATATACAAGTTACAAACCACATAGAGAGACACACTACGTTTTCAAAATGTTTCTCACTATCGCTTTCTTTGTGTGTAATCACATCATCTTTCTAAAATCAATCACCAATCGAAAACGACAACCAACCGCCGAGAATCGTCACTAACCTCCTGATATCACCACCAACCACAAAGAAAAACTGCTAACCTCCTTAAACTACCAAAACCCACCACTACCAATCGAATCTTGTCCAAATGTGGGCGTATATGAAGGTTGAGGTTTGTGCAACTGTTGTTGTTGAGTAGTTTAACAATCATATCATTCTTTGTCATTTTATATCTTAATTTTTTTTTTGCTATAGAACTTTTTTAATAACACCACTCCTTTTCTTTTATTGCACAGAAACACAAACAAACATCCACAAACACCCAAACAACCATCTTTTTAATTTTTCATTATCATCTTAGCATACCAAAAATAAACACATAAGGATCTTCACATAACCAAACACATACACACAGATCTACACATAACAAAACATGCATGAGCGAATCTGTAAAAAAAGATAGGTGGTGGTGGCAATCAGTGTGGCTGGAATCGGTGGTGATTTGGAGTGGTGGTGACAATCGACGGGTGGCTGGAATCGGTGGTGATTGGAAGTGGTTGTGGCGAATGGCATTGGCGAATAGTGATAATGTGGCAAATTAATTAGTATTAATGTGTGTTTGTGTTTGTGACTGGTGGCAAGTGGTTGCCGGACGAATGGGTTGGAACTGTGGTACTCTCTTATCGGAGATGGAGGTAAATGGAGCTTAGGTGATTTGTGTTTCAGGTGTATGAGATCTCATTAGTTTTAGATGTACGAGACAAAAGAAAAAAGAGACAGGGAATGGAAAGAGTGGACTACTACTTTTTATAGGTGGAGTCTTGCAAAGAAAAAGACAAATACGCCCTCATAGTTAATGGTCAAATGTTAGTCAACTAACGTTTGAGATCAAAAGTGTTACGGGTCGAGCAAATAGGGCTAGATCCGTTACTTTTTAAACCTTTGAACCGAAACTGTTATACCCGACAAACCATAAGGACCAAAAATGTAGTTAACTCTAGTTTATATGTTTGGAGCTGATGAGAGTGATATGACACAGGAGTAGGTGAGTAGTAAAAGGAATAATACATGTAAATTTAATAAATTAAAACTGTTAAAAAGTACTTCGTATATCATAATAAAACTTTGTTATTATTTGTGTGCGGAGTTCTTTTGTAAAATGTTTACGTTCAAACTATAAAATTTGAGACATTTTTGCCTTTCGAAAACAAGATGTCATTTTTGGTCATTTTACATATCAAGTATAACTAATCGAATTTGTCAAACATTATAAAAAGAGTTAACTGCTTTTTTGGTCCTCGTAGTTTGGTGCGTTTTTCACTTTTGGTCCAAAACTCAAATAGTTTCAGTTTTGGCCAAAAAAGTGAACTATTTCTTTGCTTTTGGTCCAAATTTACGTTGACTGTTAGTTTGACTTATTTAATCGTTAATTATAAGGGTATTTTCGTCTTTTTACTTTATTATATTAATTGTATTTCCTTCAATTCTTTTTTTCTTTTGTTTTTCCATTTATCTTATGTCAACTCTTTAAAAAAAGTCACACTAATGTTTATCTCTTCAACAACCCCTTGTTTATCAACCACCTCATACTCACTAAAAACCCAAAGCAGACGGAGGGGAGGTTCTTCAAGGTTGTTATCGCCCTATGCTGCCGATGATCGATTTGCACACATACATCACAACCCTTTTCGTTTGTATACTACATATAGGTAGAACCCAACTTACTGTCCATTCCTTATCTCTATTTCTAAACCCAGAACCCAAACAACTCAACCAAATCAAATGGCTCTATAAAAATTAACTTACATCAACCACCTCAAAACTTTAATAATCAAATCCACCACAAACCACCGTCACCCACCACTAAAATCCCTAAACACCACCATCTGTGTGACAACCATGGTTTTAGGGTTCGTCACTTAGACTATAGTTTAGGGTGTTTTGTACAAATATGTGCTTTTATGAGCTTATGTGTTTATTTTGTGTGTTTGGAGTGACGTTTGGATATCGTTTATGGGTATATGGTACTCATAAGTAAATCGAGGAACGGTTATTTCATGTTCATGAGCTCACAAGGTAGTGACTATGAAATGAGATGGTGTTATTTAGTGGTTTTACGTATACGTATGTGTATTATAGAAAATCGTATTTTTACGATTTAAGGTTTATCATTTAGAGGTCTCGGATGAGGTAATTAGTCACGGGAGTATTTTTCGGGATGGTTTTAAGTCATTTTGGAATTAGTTAATTATTTTATATAATATTTCAAGAGTTTTTATAAAACTGTATATTTTACGTCTTTTACGGTATACGCGTAAATTTGACTAGTTTTACGGTTTTGAGGTTTTGGAGGCTTTAGGAGCTCAAATAAATTAAGGAAATTTAAGGTAATAATAATTAATAGTTAAATTAAAGTAATATAATTAAAAAAGTCGGCCATATGGTGTTTGGGCTTGGATTTGGACTGACTTAAACTTAAGGAAGAGAAAGGGAGCCCAATTTGAGTCCTAATAGGAAGCCTTTTTAATTTTAACCATAAATAAGACTCCATACGACCAAAAAGACGAATTTAGCCTTGCCCAAACCAAATCTCAGTCGTTTGTACCAATGGAGGAGCAAGAAAACCCAATAATTCAATTAGGGTCTAAGGTACACACTAAAACTATGACAATTAACGTTTAACTTACGTATATGTAACTTAATATGGTGGATTAGGGTTGAGGTTCATATTTTTTTATTAGGGTTTGTTAATAACCTGTAATTAGTGATGTAATTAATGGTTTTTTATCATTGGAAATCGTTTTTAGGTTTTAATTAGGGTTTATGTATGATTAATTAGGTTAATCATATTAAATTCGTCATCAAAAACTGGGCAGAATTTATGGGTTATTTTTTTGATCATATCTGGAGTTTTACAAACTTTTAAATTGCGATATTGGTACCCCTGGAAAGGTGTTTGAGTTGGATTTCAAATGCAAGAAACGAGAACTAAATTGGAGGTCGGGAAGTGGGTCAAAAACAGGTTACAACAGTCGGAGGTCAAATCAGTTTTGAAATCAGTCGTGTTTAAATTAATGTTTTAAGATGTTTAGGGTACTTAGGAGTATAATTGCACCTTCAAAAGAACACGAGACTTAGATTATATATTGAATAAAAGATCTGGAGGAGGGCTAAACAAATGGGTTAGGGTAAGACCCTCTGATCATAACAAACTTTTCGTATGTTAAAAATCAGTAAATTCTGGATAGGTAAAAGTATATACATATATATGGATGCTTTAACAGTAGCTTTAAGGTTGCGTTCAAATGGGAGAGTTAGCTAACACATGTACGGGCATAGGATTTCTTTTACAGGGCATGCTATTTTGTTTAAGGGGGTGTTCGACCCATAGTTTGATGTAGGAAAAACGGGACTGTTTTGGGTTAAATGTTAACGGGGCGAGTTATGAACTAAATTAAGTTAAGGGCTTTATAGAGGGATGTAATGAGATGCATATGACATATAAATGGGGTTAAGTGGTAGGATAAGGTTATATATCCATCATAGATTGATGAGCTATTTTGGTATGTGGTTCACGTCTTTATTGTATACGTTTGTGTGTTTAGATTTTTGCTAGAGCACGGATATTTGGAGAAGCTTGTTCAGGTGAGTTTCATAGTCCCATGTCTTTTTATGATTTGATTTCTAGATGGGATGGAAGAGACACTTTATGGTTTTGTAACTAATGTTGTGAATGTTTTAATGGGTTGTGATGGACTTGTGTGTACACTTATGTGATTAACTGCTATGTGGTTCTTGATTGTTATTGTTATTTGACTTGGTACCTAGGGGATGTTGACAAGGCGGGGCCTTGGGATTGGTTCATAGGTGTATGGGCGCCTATGGGACTATGGTGATTGTTAAGGCTTTGAGCCTTGGAATAGTGGTTATTGGTAAGGCTTGGAGCCTTGAATTTGTGGTGATTGGTTAATCTTGAATGCTAGTTGTTAATACATAATTGTAGCACATTGTCCATATGTTCTTTTGTTAATGGTTGTTATTCACAGCTTATAATTGATTTGGAGTTGGAGTCTAAACCTATGACTCTCACCAACTTTATGTTGACGTGTTTTAGTGTCTCTTTCAGGTGAGAATGTGGTTAAGCGTGAGAATAGGAGTGGCTAGCTGGGAGGCTTAGGATTGCATTGGAGGAACCCACTTTACTCTTAGTCTTTACTTATGTTTGAATAAGTGATACTTTGTAGACACCTATATGTTTGTATTTGTTAATTGTATGACTTTGGTAAGAGGTAGACCTGTTACCTATTTACCTAGACACCTGCATTATTTGTGATATCTTCATGACATTGTGTCACCATCTATGATATTTCCATTTCATTTAGTTATCTCTATAGACACGCTATTGTTGTGATGATATCCATACGTCGCGCCCCATATTCCGCCATGATGGGGTGTGACAGAATGGTATCAGAGCCAATGGTTATAGAGAATTAGGTTGCTTAGTTTAGTAGCCTAGTCTATAGCTTAAGGGTCCATGCATGTAGGTGTCATAGGGGTATGTGTGCATTACAGTATATGGAGTGCTTAAGTGTTAATTTCGTTTTAGATATTTATTTACTTTCATACTTACTTATTGAGACATAGTATATGTAAGTACATTCATTTATTTTCTATTGATGCGACGTATGAACCGAAAGTATAGGAACCTATTTAGTGTTACCCATGTCGCGTAGAAGAAGAGGTGCGCTAGATAATAATAGGATAGTACCAATGTTGAGTCTACGACTAGTAGTAGATTCGAATTTCCGCCTGAATGGTTATGGTCATTTTTTTAATTGTTGGATATTTTGTTGTTATTGATTTGTTTTGGTGATTGAGCCTCGAGTTATGAATGAAGTTAAGGTTGACGTATGAGATGTTCTTATTTGACCTATATGGTATATATATAGAGTGTATTTCATGTGGTATATATGTGTTTCGTGTAGTACTAATTTCTTATAAGTGTCGTCATAGGTTGGAGTACATGGGTGAAAGGGGACATAAATAATTATGGAGGCCTACATAATTATATATGTGCCACAACACCGATGGACTTCCAAGTATGGTTGCATGAAAAAGGGGTTAGTACATGCTTGTATATGATGAGATCTGTATTTTGGGTATTTGTAACAATAAGGGTTTACGTAATGGTTTCCTATGATATGGCAATGTTTTTTTTTGTGTTATATGTTTTGGGTTATAGTCGTGTTGTGTGATTATAGGGTATGGTTTGGTTTTGGTGATGGGTTTTATGCCTTGTTGTGGCATGGTGAGATGGTGAGATAGTGATTACTCGTATGGAAAAAACGAGTGTATGACGTGATCGATTGACTTGACATGTATGATAACGAGTATGTTTTGGGAGATTTAATAGGTATATATATGCGGAGGTATATATACTAGTAGATGTTATGTTATGATATACGGTCGTCTAATAGTTATTATAACTTGAACGTACCTAGTGTTCTCTCGTGTTTAAACAGTTTATTAGTGTTGGAGTTTGATGGAGTTCCAACGACGTTTTGAATCTTTTGAAGTGTGTCTACATTCGGGTATGTATTTTAATTGATGAGAACTACCAAATTTTTTTGCAAAGGAGTCTAGCTAATTAAAGGAAAATGCTTTTGAAAATACTTTGTAAGTGTACGGTATGATTTCCTGACTTATATATCTTTTCTATAAGTTTATTGGTAATAAGTTAAAAAAATTTTTTTGACAATAAATGGATTAGTTTTCTAGGTAACATTTGATAGTACATATAAAGGGTAAAGAAATTTTACGATAATTTTCTTAAAAGTGGAGTTACAATTTTAGAAGTATTTAAATAGATGAAAAGAGTAAAAAGAAAGATTTTATTATAATAATGATAATAATAACACCATACTTTGTAAACGTGTAATAGTTAGTTATAACAAGCCTAAATGGATTATATAAAATAATTATAATATAGAATAAAATGAATAAAAACACCATATTTTATAAACAGGTATTGGTTTTATAATAACAAGTGAAATGAGTTTAATGTGAGTAAACAAGATAATGGTTAGAATAACGTTATACTATACTAACTAGTGGATACCTTTGATAAAATAATGAAGATAAAAGAAGAGTTTATTGTTAAAGGAGATGATAGATAAAGTGAATTTTAGTACACTAACTGAGTTATGCCCTTTGATAATAACGAAGATGGTAAAATGTGACTATGATTTCATTTATTGGTGTTAAAATATGGTCCTAATATGAAGTAACTAATTGAGATGAAAATTTAAAATTTTCTAAGATATAGAAATTTGGTAATACAAATCGTGATGAGTCTATCTTTTGTTGTTGGCACACTCCATTGATCTTTCGGATTACATTGTTTTGTTTTCGGGTTGTTTTAGCTAGGGTTCGTTTTACCCTATATTTTATTGTGGGACATGATTATTTGGAATTCTTTTGGTACACGTCATGGTTGATTTAGTTATACAGTTGTGGGAACGTTAGGATGAGAGAATAGAGTTGGGTAGTATTACTTATGGTTAGATATTAGAATGGAGAGATGTATTTTGGTTTAAAGGTCGTGTTGAAGGAATGATAAATATTTGTGGAGTTTTGAAACTTAGATTGGTTACGGGAATAAGGGAGTAAGTAAAGTTAGTTGACTGGTTGTGGGAACGAGATGTCATGCTATAAGAAGTTGGTTGAAGTACCATTAGGAGATTGAAGAAAGTACTAGTGGATGTGAGGGTAGAGTAAAAAGTTTCTACTAATGGAAAGATGGGGCAAATAACACGCAAGGGAATTGGTATAGTTATGGAGGCAAGGTAGTAGTAGGCATGTGAAGGAAAACATGGATGTGAAAGAATGATTGGTAGGAGGCTGATTAATGGTGAAGTACAACAAGTAAGAAATAGTAAGCCACTGAGGGGTTGAAGTACCGTTTGAAATATTGTGGTTGATGAGTTGAAGTTAGAAGCTACTGCGTAGTGTGAAGTTCCTAGGTAACATCATGGAGACGAGAATGAGTGCGTGAAGAGCTACATCCTGAAGCAAGGAGTCGAAAGGACTACGTGCCGGCTGCTAGAAGGATGCAAGAGATTTTGAAGGAGTCACAGAAGTTGCAAGGATTGGAAAGGTGACAAGCACTATGATGGGAATATCCGTATGGTTCATGACAAAGAAGGACAGATAGTACCGGAGTGGAGCTACAAAGAGCTGAACCAATGGATCGTGATGGAGTGACTACATACATGGGAGATTAAGAGCTCGTAGAAGTAACAAGGGGAGTCGAGTGACTACACAAAGATAGAATTTCGTGGCAATCAATATCGAGGGATGAGTAGTGAAGCTGAGCGGAATAAGTTCATGGAGAAGTGATTATAGGGTCAGTTTAGGGAAGGTGTTTATGAAGGATCTTTGGAAGAGACAGTTATGCATTATCCAATGAAATAACGATTTCCATAGAGTTGATGAACTGAGTGAGAAATTTTAGTTGGACATGATAGTGAAGGAATTAGGGAGAACCATGGAAGGAGAGAACCAGGTAATCCTAGAATATGATGATTGAAAGTACCTCATGTTAGGTGCAAGGTCATAATAGAAGTATGATACTTGAGTAAGAATTTAGAATATGACTTAGTTTAGACATATGGAAACGAATATGGGTATAAGATGAGAGTGTGATCCGCATGTAATAACAGGAAACTCCAGTCTGTCCCTATTAGGAGGGAGTGGGAGAACTGGTCGTGGGGAAAACAAGTGAATCTACTTGGAAAACTTTGATGTATAGATGACTTGAAAGACGGGATTCCATGAGCTTAGAAAGAAGAAGGAAGTGGACAGATGCGAATCATGAATAAAAGAGGTCGAGATAGGAAGCGAAGGTAAAACTTTGGTATAGCCTAATGAGTGGACTAAGGCACTAAGCCCGCTAATATTGTTGTTGTGTGGAAAGGAAATGGCACTGGCCTATATTGTTTGATTAGAAGGCTTAGTATCGATAATCGAATGGATGAGGAGTTATAGATGTGATGTGTCATGAGAGACGAAGGGTTTGGTCTAACTGAGACAAGATGAGGAGTACTATGACCTTGAAGGTAAGACATTTTTTAGGTATAAAGGAAAAAAATGTAGCTAATAGTCTTAGAAAGAATTGAATATGTTCAAGGGTAAGTTGAATATAAAGGATCATTAAAAATCCTTCATTGAGGAACGTGAGAAAAGAAGTGTATGAGTGCTACTAATGAGCTATCCAAATTTAATGGAAGTAGTTGTAGCATGGGTTTGGATGACAGTTGACGGAACTAACTAATGAATATGTGAAAGACCGTCATCGGTCACTTTTGTAAGGAAATTGGAAATTTTTATGTGGTTTGAGGTACGGACTAAAGGGATTTGATGAACATGACTATATACGGCTGATTGGAAATGGATGGACGAAGTGAGAGATTGCTACAAGTATAGTAGTCGTGTTGAGATCTTGGGTGACTGATTTAGAGGGAGGTGGGAACTCAATAGCAATGTCTGAGTTTTTATATAATGATAATTATCATACTAGGATTCGATGAAGGCCATTTGAGGCACTATATGGAAGGATAGGGTGAGTTGTCCTTATGGTGGACTAAAATTGGGGAAAGAGACTACTAATGTAGTAATGGTGTTTGTGGAAAAGATGAGAGCAACAAGAGATGCTATGTTGAAAAGGAGGAAACCACTACAGTTTAGTGATAAAGTTATATAGGAAGTTTCACCCATAGTAACGGGCACCATGTTTAGGAAAAAAAGGAAAAGTTGATGTCGAGTTTTGTAGGTCCATTTATGATCTTTTGAAAGATTGGACCAGTAATTTATGGGTATAGAATTACCTGTGGAATTGAGTGGTGTACATGATATATGTCATGTATTGAGATTTGGGAAATGTGGTTTGAGAATGCATATTTGCATGTGCGGTTATTAGGGATTTGTGTTAAAAAGAGTCATTTGTGAGATTTATGGGCTGTGAGGTCAATAGTTTGGGAATGAGTTTAAATAATGTTGGTTAATATATGTGGTAATTTGAGACTTGAACAAAAGTACACATGCAAATGAGTGGAGTTCATTTAGAACAAGTATCCTCATGTTATTTGTTGTTTGTGTGTTCGATCCTAAGGAGTAAATCTCGGGACGAGATTTCTATTAGGAGAGAGTGATGTGACAACCATGGTTTTGGGGTTCGTCACTTAGACTATAGTTTAGGGTGTTTTGTACAAATATGTGCTTTTATGAGCTTATGTGTTTATTTTGTGTGTTTGGAGTGAGGTTTGGATATCGTTTATGGGTATATGGTACTCATAAGTAAATCGAGGAACGGTTATTTCATGTTCACGAGCTCACAAGGTAGTGACTATGAAATGAGATGGTGTTATTTAGTGGTTTTACTTATACGTATGTGTATCATAGAAAATTTTATTTTTATGATTTAAGGTTTATCATTTAGAGGTCTCGGATGAGGTAATTAGTCACGGGAGTATTTTCGGGATGGTTTTAAGTCATTTTGGACTTAGTTAATTAGTTTATATCATATTTCAAGAGTTTTTATAAAACTGTATATTTTACGTCTTTTACGGTATACGCGTAAATTTGACTAGTTTTTACTGTTTTGAGGTTTTGGAGGCTTTAGGAGCTGAAATAAATTAAGAGAATTCAAGGTAATAATAATTAATAGTTAACTTAAAGTAATATAATTAAAAAAGTCGGCCATATCGTGTTTGGGCTTGAATTTGGGATATCTTAAACTTAAGGAAGGGAAAGGGAGCCCAATTTGAGTCCTAATAGGAAGCCTTTTTAATTTTAACCATAAATAAGACTCCATATGACCAAAAAACGAATTTAGCCTTCCCCAAACCAAATCTCAGTCGTTTGTATCAATGGAAGAGTAAGAAAACCCAATAATTCAATTAGGGTTTAAGGTACACACTAAAACTATGACAATTAACGTTTAATTTACGTATATGTAACTTAATATGGTGGATTAGGGTTAAGGTTCATAATTTTTTATTAGGGTTTGTTAATAACCTATAATTAGTGATGTAATTAATGGGTTTTTATCATTGTAAATCGTTTTTAGGTTTTAATTAGGGTTTATGTATGATTAATTAGGTTAATCATATTAAATTCGTCATTAAAAACTGGGCAGAATTTTTGGGTTATTGTTTTGATCATATCTAAAGTTTTACAAACTTTTAAATTGCGATCTTGGTACCCCTGGAAGGTTGTTTGAGTTGGCTTTCAAATTCAAGAAACGAGAACTAAATTGGAGGTGGGGAAGTGGGTTAAAAACAGGTTACAACGGTCGGAGGTCAAATCAGTTTTGAAATCAGTCGGGTTTAAATTAATGTTTTAAGATTTTAGGGTACTTAGGAGTATAATTGCACCTTCAAACGAACATGAGACTTAGATTATATATTGAATAAAAGATCTGAAGGAGGGCTAAACAAATGGGTTAGGGTAAGACCCTCTGATTATAACAAACTTTTCGTATGTTCAAAATTAGTAAATTATGGATAGGTAAAAGTATATACATATATATAGAGGCTTTAACAGTATCTTTAAGGTTGCGGCCAAATGGGAGAGTTAGCTAACACATGTAAGGGAATAGGGTTTCTTTTACAGGGCATGTTATTTTGGTTAAGGGGGTGTTCGACCCATAGTTTGAAGTAGGAAAAACGGGACTGTTTTGGGTTAAATGTTAACGGGGCGAGTTATGAACTAAACTAAGTTAAGGGCTTTATAGATGGATGTAATGAGATGAATATGACATATAAATGGGGTTAAGTGGTAGGATAAGGTTATATATCCATCATAGATTGCTGAGCCATTTTGGTATGTGGTTCATGTCTTGACTGTATACGTTTCTGTGTTTAGATTTTTGCTAAAGCGCGGATATTTGGAGAAGCTTGTTCAGGTGAGTTTCATAGTCCCATGTCTTTTTATGATTTGATTTCCAGATGGGATGGAAGAGACACTGTATAGTTTTGTAACTAATGTTGTGAATGTTTTAATGGATTGTGATGGACTTGTGTGTACACTTGTGTGATTAACTGCTATGTGGTTCTTGATTGTTATTTTTGTTTGACTTGGTACCAAGGGGATGTTGACAAGGCGGGGCCTTGGAATTGGTTCATAGGTGTATGGGCGCCTATGGGACTATGGTGATTGGTAAGGCTTGGAGCCTTGGAATAGTGGTTATTGGTAAGGCTTGGAGCCTTGGATTTGTGGTGATTGGTTAATTTTGAATGCTAATTGTTAATACATAATTGTAGCACATTGTCCATATTTTCTTTTGTTAATGGTTGTTATTCACCGCTTATAATTGATTTGGAGTTGGAGTCTAAACCTATGACTCCCACCAACTTTATGTTGACGTGTTTTAGTGTCTCTTTCAGGTGAGAATGTGGTTAAGCGTGAGAATAGGAGTGGCTAGTTGGGAGGCTTAGGATTGCATTGGAGGAACCCCCTTTCCTCTTAGTCTTTACTTATGTTTGAATAAGTGATACTTTGTAGACACCTATTTGTTTGTATTTGTTAATTGTATGTCTTTGGTAAGAGGTAGACCTGTTACCTACTTACCTAGACGCCTGCATTATTTGTGATATCTTCACGACATTGTGTCATCATTTATGATATTTACATTTCATTTAGTTATCTCTATAGACACGCTATTGTTGTGATGATATCCTTACGTCGCGCCCCATATTCCGCCATGGTGGAGTGTGACAAAATGCCACCTCTCCTTCACCATACCCGAACGTCTGCTACACACCCACCACCCACCCCCTAAATCTGAAAACCACCAAAGCCTTATATTTGGAGGACATTTACAAGTATGATCATATCTAGTGTTTATTCATGGTTTCATGGTAGATCCCGCGATTGTTATAATAGTTGTTCACAATGTCTTCAGTGGTGTTGGTGGTGGGATTGACGGCCGGGGACGATGGTAATGGAGACTTTTGGCAGAGACAGTGATGGTGGTGGTGATTTTGGCGATTTTTGGTGATGTTTCTGGTGTTTTGATGGAAGGGTGATAGTGTAGTTAGATAGGATAAAGGGTGAGAGAATTTGTATGTGATTTTTGTCAGTGTGTGTTTTGTGGATTAGTAAAATATTAAAAGAAGAATGTGATAGTTTTTATTAATAAAAAAGAAAAAAAGTTTAATTTATATAAGATATAATAGTAATAATAGTAATAAATGAAAGAGGGTAGTCTAGTCATTTTTAGTGTTAAAGTGAGGGCATTTTAGTCATTACACAACTTTTTAACTATTCAAACTAACAGTCAACGCAAAATGGACTGTAAGCGAAGAAATAGTTTACCTTTTTGGCCAAAATCGAAACTATTTGAGTTTTTGGACCAAAAGTGCAAAACGCACCAAATCACGAGGACCAAAAAAGCAGTTAACTCTTATAAAAATTGATAATCTGATTATTGCGATGTTAAAAATTATAATCAAATCTAAACATTATTTTTCAAATCTGTGTTTTGTAACAGCTGATTATCTAACTATACGTTTTCAAAATGAATAATATATTTTCAATAAGCAACTTCAAACACCTTCTAAGTGTATTTCACTTCAAAGTTCTGATTATTTGATTATTGCAATCATTTCATAATTAGTTTCTATACAATCTATAGAGCAATTTACAATGTATTTCCTGTGATTTTGGTTACAATCACTAAGTTTCATCTTTATCACTTCATTTCTACATGAGGAATTCTTACATCGTTAGTCCTTATATCTCTAAGGCTATGTTTATCCACGATTCCAACCAAACAGTTGGAGGGCATAAGGACAAAATCAAATTAATATTATATTTAAAGTACATACAAAGAAGAGAGAGATTGACACGACCAATTTGTTTGGTGACTTCCAAATTATTGAGCCAACCTTGCCACATGTCATTCTTTGATTTGTTTGGTTGTAGCTGTGTTGTTGTTTTGAGAAATAAATAGTGGGGGTAAATTGTTGGGAATAAATCTATGCTTATTTGTTTCCCCTGCTAGTTGATTATCCATACCCCTGCTAGAGTAAGTTCCCCCTGCTAAATAACAAAGGCAGGGGGATTGGTCCCCCTGCTGAAGTCAAAGGCCCTGCTGACAAGGATAAACTTGGAATAGATTTTTACGCGTTTCAGTTATTATTCCTTAATACTTTCCAAGTTTGTTAGTAGTGATCTTGTACGTGAGTCCTTATGGCTATAAAAGGACTCACTAGGTTAGCATGCAAAGTGTGTCTTTCTCATTTTGTCTTTCATTATTAAACTTTAAGGTTTTGTAAACCCTAATACCATTTTAGGGTATTCGTATATCTTTGATATATTAAAGTTCAACGTTTCAATTATATTTGTTCTTGTGCTAAACATTATATTCCGCATCTTGTTTAGTTACTTTGCCTTGCAAAGTTTCTCTAGTGTTAGATTGAGTTCTGTCTCTCTATCACAACCCTTAAACAAGCTATTAAGGTTTAAGATCTGACTTTGGGATCAACAAGTGGTATCAGAGCTTGTTGAGAAACTTTGTCTAAATCAAGAACAAAATCCTCATAGCAAACATGTCTTCAGATTCATCCTCAAACAGCAATAACCACAATAACCTCAAGTTACCCATGTTGGATCCTGAAAACTTTGAATTATGGGAATTCAGAATCCAACAATACCTGAAAATAGAACACTATGTTCTTTGGGAGATTATAGAGTTTGGTGATCATATCACCAAAACAATGGCTGTTGAAGATGGCAAGGAAGAAGAAAAAGGTGAAAGCTCCAAAGGTAAGGACAAGAAGAAATCGGCTGCTCTGTGTGATAAGGAAATACTAGCTAGAATGCATGATGTCAGGGCTCACAGCTCATTGCTGTTGGCTCTACCTGATAGACATCAACTCAGATTCAGGAAATACAAAACAGCTAAGGATCTATGGGAAGCCATAGGCAAAACATTTGGAGGAAATGAAGCCACAAAGAAGAAGAAGAAAAATCAAATGCTGAATGATTTTGCTTCTTTCAAAGCAATTGGTGATGAATCAATTGGAGCTATTTACAATAGGCTTCAAGATATGGTGGCCCAGTTGGAATTCTTTGATATTGAGGTATCAAAAGAGCAGGCGAATACCAGTTTTCTTAACAGCCTCCAGAAAGAATGGTTTGTCTATAAGGCAATTTGGCAGAATAAGGATGACTTGGACGAAAAGGACATTGATGACATATACAATAACTTAAAAGTTTTTTAACCTGTTGTCAATGAGATGAAGTCAAAAGGAACGATTCCCACCAAATCAAGTGGATCCACTGATTCCCCTGCTAACATGGCATTCATATCACAAAGCAGTGGAATCTCCAAGAACAGTGGAATTGAAGTAGCCCCTGCTACTTATTCCCCTGCTACCAGGTCTGGACCTTCCTATGATGAAGAAAGACCAGCTACATTCAGCCTTGATACTGCTTGTGCTTTTATAGCATCTCAAGGGCCACAAGGATCTACTGTGTTACATGAAGATCTAAGTCAAATCAGTAAGCAAGGGCTAGAAGAGATGGATATCAAGTGGAATATGGCTCTGCTCAGCATGAGAGCCAATAGGTTCTACAAGAAGTATGGGAAGAAGATCTCAATTAATCCCTCTGATGTGGCTGGGTTTGATAAAACAAAAGTTGAATGCTACAACTGTGGCAAGAAGGGTCATTTTGCCAGGGAATGCAGAGGACCTAAGACTGGAAATAGCTACAGAAAGGAAACGAGAGATGATGATTCTGGTGCTAAAGCCATGGTAGCAATGCAGGGGATAGATGGAGCAAGTGGATGGGACTGGAGTGCTATGACAGAGAGTGTGGAAAGAAATCAAGCTTTGATTGCTGAGGAAAAAGAAGAAAACTTTGCACTTATGGCCATGTCAAGTTCCAGCTCTGACAATGAGGTACATGATGACTCATATTGTACTAAAGCTTGTAGGAAAAATACTGAGTCTTTGAATGATCAAATCAGAAAGGTAAAAGCTGATTATATAAATTGTGATAATGATCTTGATAATTATAAACGTGCTTTAGAACAGTTAGAGTCCACCATAAGAGAGTTTAAGCAAAGAGAAAGTGATTATAGGGATCACATTGTGATTCTAGAAAAGGATGCCAAGGAGAATAACCAATCTATAAAAGAATTGACTGCTGAACTTGAAATTTTCAAAGCTAACCAAAAGATAGATGAGGAAACTGTTGAAAAATTTGGAAAAGCTTCAAAAGATTTAACCAAAGCAGTTGAAATTGGTCAATCTCCTAGGGACAAAACAGGGTTTGGGATTAAAAATGAGCATGCCACCATACCACCACCCCCTGCCAACATCCATGCACCTTTTCCTAGAAAAGACCTGTCCTGGACTGGTCTCCCTTATTTTCAAAAACAGGATGATATTGAGTTTGACCTAAGTGCTTATATACGTAATAATCTTGATACTGAAGAGTCCCTAGTAAAAACTAGTGCTATTAGGGATTTTGAAAAGGAACAGGTTGCTTTAAAACAATGGAAAATTGATAACCCTGTTCTATTTTCAAGAGAAGGAATTTTTGGTAGTGACTCTAGCTCTAAGAGTAGCTCTCCCAAATCTAGGTCCAGATCACAGTCTCCTAAGTGCACCATTAAATATGCTGGTATGTACAGGACTGTAAGAGGTAATCAAAGAAATTGGAATGACCAAAAGTCTCACCAATTAGGAGAAGACTTTGTGATTAACACCAAACCCTACTTCACATGTGGCAGTTTTGAGCACACTTATCAAGAGTGTAAAGCACCAATGGAGATGGTGGCTGCAAATCCCTTAAAGGATATGCAACCTAAAACCATTCTCCTAAATGCAGGGGCAAAATCCTTTTCCCCTGCCAAGTATGTTGCCCCTGCCTTGAGAAACAGGGTGACTGACAAATATGTTGTTCCTGCACTTAGAAAGGAGAATGATGTTCATACCAAGCCCAGCACTTCTGTGACCATCCCAACACCTCAGAATGAATATAAATCTGGCTCTAGACCTTACCAACACATGAATAGAGGCCAAAACAAAAGGTGGGTTCCCTCTGCTAAGCATAGGTATTCCCCTGCTAAAACTGGGGTATCCCCTGCTAGCAAAATTTTGCCTTCTAGGAACATGGGAAGATGGGGAAAAGCTGTGAAAGCCTCAGCTCGTTGGGTGTGGGTACCCAAAAGGGGTACTCAATCTGATGGTTTATCTTTAGTTTTTGATAAGCTATCCTACATTTATACACGAGGTAGACCCAAGTCTATAATGGCTTGGGTCCCCAAGAAAAACTAATTTGTTTTTCTTTTTGCAGGTGACAAAGAAGACAAGGGATGATAGAGCATATTGGGATAGCGGATGCTCAAGAAGTATGACTGGACAAAAAGCATACCTGTCTAACTTTGTGCCCCTGCATGACAATGATGGTATTTCTTTTGGAGATGGGCATGGAACTATAACAGGAAAAGGAACTATTGTCACTGATGGGATGACTTTTGACAATGTCTACTTGGTGAAAGAACTCAAGTACAATCTCTTCAGTGTGTCACAGATGACTGATAACAAGAATTTTGTCTTGTTTACTGACACTGAATGCTTGGTGTTAGGAAAGGAGTTTATCTTGCCAGCAGACACTCCTATTGTACTCAGAACACCAAGACAGAAGAATATGTACACAATTGATCTCAAGGACATATCTCTCCAAGACAATGAAACATGTTTCATTGCCAAAGCTTCAGTAGATGAATGTAAGAAATGGCATAGAAGACTTGGTAATCTTAATGTCAAGAACATGAACAAACTAGTAAAGTATAATCTGGTTCATGGTCTTCCTTCCAAGTCTTTTGCCAATGAACATACTTGTGCTGCCTGTCTGAAAGGGAAGCAACACAGAGCATCTTGCAAATCAAAAACAAGTATGTCCACCACCAAGCCATTGGAATTACTGCATATGGATCTCTTTGGTCCTACTTCTGTGGCAAGCATAATGAAGAAATGGTACTGCCTAGTGATTACTGATGATTTTTCAAGGTTCACATGGACATTCTTTTTATTTGAGAAGAGTGACACAGCTGATGTACTCATTGGGTTCATCAATCAAATTGAACTATCAAAAAGCATGAAGGTAGTCACCATGAGATCAGACAATGGTGGTGAGTTCAGAAATAAGAAACTGGACTCTTTCTGCATAAACAAGGGCATCAAGAGGCAATTCAGTGTTGCAAGAACACCTCAACAGAATGGAGTGGCCATAAAGAAGGAATAGGACACTCATTGAAGCTGCAAGAACTATGCTGTCTGATTCCAAACTTCCAGTTATCTTTTGGGCTGAAGCTGTATCCACTGCTTGTTATGTACAAAACAGGGCCTTGGTTGTTAAGGCACACAACAAGACCCCTTATCAGCTGTTCAATGGAAGACCTCCCTTAATTGACTTTTCAGACCTTTTGGATGTCATGTGATCATCTTGAACACTATTGACAATCTAGGTAAGTTTAGTAAAAAGGGTGATGATGGATACTTTGTGGGTTACTCATTAAACAGCAAGGGATATAGGGTCTTCAACAAGAAGACAAGCAAAATCACAGAAAATCTTCATGTGAACTTTCTTGAAGACAAAACCTGAAGATGTTCAAGCAGGTCCTGACTGGTTCTTTGATATAGAAGTACTTTCAAAATCTATGAACTATGTACCTGTTGCTTTGCAGAACACTAACATTTTAGGTACTCAAGAACCAACTGGTGCAGAGAAGTCACCCCTGAGGTACATGAATGTACCCTCATTATTTCCTATTGAAGCTGGTGATCAAGAAGATAGTTCCTCTCTAGGAAAAGAAGTGCCAATTTCATCCCCTGCTATGTCACCTCCTAGAAGCAGCGAAATAGCTGAAGGCAGTGGAATCCAAGATTCCCCTGCTAGACCAATTGATTCCTCTCACACAAAGGATCCTGTTGCTAATGATACTAATGATGCAGAAAGAGAATCCCCACTCATTTCATCATCTACACCCATAGCTGATGGTCCTATTATATCCAGCAGTGGAACCAGAATAATCAAGAGTGGAGGTCCAAGTTACTTAGAGCTTCATTCTGCTCACCAGCACCCATCTCTAGGTCATGCTGTATCATTTGGAAGTTCCTTTGAGGACTTCTTTCCTAATCAAGATAGCCCCATCAACTCTGATTTGGAAGAAGATGAAACAGAAGTAATCATGCAGCCTACCTACAGAATCAATAAGGATCACCCTATCTCTCAAATCATTGGTAATCCTGAAGCCCCTAGACATACAAGGTATACAACAAAGGAGCACAGCTTCATTGCTAACATCACCATGAAGTTCAATCATGACAACATGCAATGTTGTCTGTTTACTGCATTTTTGTCACAAGAAGAGCCAAAGAAGATTTTTCAGGCTTTAAATGACCCAAGCTGGGTTGAAGCCATGCAAGAGGAGCTCTTACAATTTGACATACAAGAGGTTTAGATTCTGGTGGATTGACAAAGTGGGTGCTCAGGAACAAAAAGGATGAAAGGGGAATAGTTGTCAGGAACAAAGCAAGACTAGTGGCACAAGGGTATACTCAGGAAGAAGGAATTGATTATGAAAAGGTATTTGCTCCAGTTGCCAGGATTGAGGCCATTAGATTATTCCTTGCTTATGCTTCATTCATGGACTTCACTTTTTTTCAAATGGATGTGAAAAGTGCCTTTCTATATGGAACCATTGATGAAGAAGTCTATGTTATGCAACCTCCAGGGTTTGAAGATCCAGAACATCCTGACAAAGTATACAAGGTGAAAAAGGCTATGTATGGACTTCACCAAGCTCCCAGAGCCTGGTATGGTACTCTCTCTAAATATCTCTTAGACAATGGATTCAGTAGGGGGAAGATTGATCAGACCCCGTTTACCAAGAAACACAAGGGTGACCTTTTGCTAGTGCAAGTCTATGTTGATGACATCATTTTTGGATCCACTAACTCTATGCTTAGCAAAGAGTTTGCCAAACTGATGCAGGATAAATTCCAAATGAGTGCCATGGGAGAACTAAACTTCTTTTTGGGGTTGCAAGTTCAGCAGCGGAAAGATGGGATATTTATCTCACAAGACAAATATGTGGCTGAGATTGTGAAGAAGTTTGGCATGTCTGATGGAAAGAAGATGTCCACTCCAATGGACAAGGATCATCCATGGGGTAAGGATGGTCCTAGAAAGCCTATAGATGTCAGGAATTACAGGTCTATGATTGGATCTCTGATGTATCTCACTGCTTCAAGACCTGACATCATGTTTGCAGTCTGATTATGTGCAAGATACCAGGTGTCACCAATAGAGTGTCACTTATTTGCTGTGAAAAGAATTTTTAGGGTCTAAAGTGTCATCCCACCTTAGGACTTTGGTATCCAAAGGAGTCACCATTTGAGCTGATAGCCTATTCAGATAGTGATTATGCTGGTGACAACAATGATAGGAAATCTACAACAGGGGGATGCCAATTTTTGGGAAACAGACTTATATCTTGGCAATGTAAGAAGCAGACCATCATGGCAACATCCACAACTGAAGCTGAGTATGTAGCAGCTGCTGCATGCTGTGGTCAAGTACTTTGGGTGCAAAATCAACTGCTTGATTATGGGTATAACTTTCTTAAAACCAAGATATTCATTGACAACAACAGCACCATTTGCATTATTAAGAACCCTGTTTTTCATAGCAAAACTAAACACATTAAAATTAGACATCACTTTGTCAGAGATTGTTTTGAGAAAGGACTAATTGTCCCTGAGAAAATTGATACAGAATTTAATGTTTCTGATCTTTTAACAAAAGCTTTTGAAGTAGGGAGGTTTCAGTATCTGGTTGCAGGTATTGGAATGGTTACCCCTTAAAAAATGATGTCTATTTTGTCATGTATGATCAGGGTTGCTTCACTGCTGTTGTTGTATAACTGTTAGTCCACTTTTCCATCACTTTTTATTCCACTGCTTTTTAACACAGATTCCCCTGCTGGGGGTTCATTCCCCTGCTAAGAGAATTTTTCTCTTAAGTTGGGTGTGTTATTTTTACAAAAGTGGTTATATGTGGTTTTAGACTAACAATGCAGAGGTTCATATGGTGCATACTATTCTCATTGGTGGATCAGGTATATACTCTATGTTTCAGGGGAGGATAGGTCACACCTTTAGGACTCAGGGTATCCTTAGGATACTCATATATGATCTTAGATCATTACCACTGGTGAGTGAGGGTTCAGGGTAATGAGGACTTGTTGCAAAGCTTGTCAGAACTCTGAAACCTTGAGGCACTATAATGAGTGCTTACATTTATCTATTAAAACAGCTTGCTGTTCAAATACAGATGTGTGGTATACATTGCCAAGACTGACTGACCATAAGTAAGGGACAAGGTAGGGATGGTGACTGGGGTATACATGTTTTCTTGGGTTAACCTGGTGTAGGGGGACTTATGTATTGACTTTTTGTATTGGGACCATTGCTGAATAGAGGACTCTTGAGTTTCTATGTATCTATCTTGTGTATACAAGTGTGTGCATTAGAGCAGAGCTAGTTAGCATTGGTCTCTCCATGACTAGTCCAATATCCCTAGGAAAGTTTCCCCTGATTTCATCTTGTTATTCCCCTGCTTTCACAACATTCCCTTGTTTGACCGTTGACCGACAATACCGTTACCCTGTTAATAGCCGTTGGGCCTACTTGCACAAATTTTGGTTAGGGAATATTTTATTGTTTTTAAAAGATATTTAAGGCGATTTCTTCGCTGATTGGTAATCTTTTCTTTATTATTTCAAATAAATTAGTTTTTTATCAAGATTTATCTTTGATATTTTTGCAATTTGAAAATTTTGGTCCAATCACCGCTCTTCAATTCGCCTATAAAAACTTAATTCCCTTCACCAGCAGGTCCATCTCTCTCTCTCGACTTAATCCCACCTACCTCTCACCTCTATAAACCTTAAAACTATTTTCAAACTTTATCATGACTCTCAAAATTGCTGCCAATCATAACCAAATCGCTTTGTTACATGATGAACCAGCCGAGTTTGCTGATGTTGTGGCCTTTCTAAAGTCTTCATACTTTAGAGTGGCCCTCCTCATCAATCCTTGAATCTATACCTCACACATTCAGCAGTTCTGGTCTAAAGCCATAACCAAAACAGTGAATGGAGAGGTTACAATTCAAAGCACTGTTGATGGTCATCCCAAGGTGATTACACTTGCCTCCATCAAGGAGAATCTTCTCGTTGCTGATGAGGATGGGATAACCAACTTTTCTGAGGCTGAAATTTTTGCAGGTCTTGTTAAATTGGGGTACAAACTTTCTAAAAATAAAAAATGTAAGTTTGCTAAAGGCCAGTTTGCCCCTCATTGGAAATATTTGATTCATACAATTATGCAATGTTTGTCACCAAAAACCACTGCTTTTAATGAGGTTGGTAGTGAGATAGCTTCTGCCCTGATCTGCTTTGCAACAGGGAGGAAGTATTGTTTTTCTCAAATGATTTTTAAAGGAATGGTTAAAAATGTTTCAAGCAACTCAAAGTTTTGTATGTACCCAAGGTTTATAGAACTTCTGCTGAATATGAGTGATCATGGTCTAATTAAACACAAAAACTATTTTTCAGCAACCCAACATACCACCAAACTCTTCACCACACTACTTGCACCATCACCCCTGTTTTCTGGCAAAAACATTCCACTCACTTCAATTATAATGGACCAAATCAGACGGGAAGAAGCCAAGAATCAAACAGCTAAACACCAACCTTCTGATTCCCCTGCCAAGAACCTACACCCTGCTAGTCATTTACCCCCTGCTGATCCACAACAAGAAAGGCGTTCAAAATCCATGTTTGCCAGGTCTCCCTTGCCTGGTGAATCTTCACAAGCAGCAGAGAGGAGAGTGTCCAAGGGTTTGGAGCAACCTGAGGGTTTGGCTGCCACTACTGTCTCATCCTCAAGGGGTGAGCAGGACAGTGACACCATCAGTAAGTCCTCTCCCTCACTCCATAATATCCAAAAGGGGAGAAATTCCCTTCTAGGATTAAGAGCAGTATGAAACCTTTGAATAATTTGGAATTGACGAAAATGTGTATGAGTCTGAAAAGGCAGAATGCACAACTGGTACAAGATGTCAAAAAGCAAAGCCTGGTTATCAATAACTTGGAAACCAGACTTGCTGCTCTTGAGGGGAGGAGAAAGCCCAGAATGATTATTTCAACAGATGAGGATGCTTCCAAAGGGGGGGAAGTTCCACATACAGAAGGGTCTACTGAGTACTATTCATATCCTGGTGGTGTATATGGAAAGATAGCAAGTGCTGAGAAAGGGATGGAAAAAGGAAGTGCTGATAAGGGAAGTTACAAGGGGAGTGCAACCAAAGATATTGCTCAAACATTGCTCAACATGGGCAATCCAGAAGAAGCCCCTGCTTTAAAAGTTTCCCCTGCCATTGCTGATCCCACTACTGTAAGTAATTCCCCTGCAAAGAATATTACTCAAACTTTTGTTAGAAAGAACAGAAAGCCACCAGCTCAGAAGGGGATTACAATCCAAGAACCTGCATCTAATGTGAAACCAGCACCAGCAGTGGATCCAAAAGACAAAGGAAAAGGAATCATGGTGGAACAACCCAAGAGAAAATACAAGCATCTAACTCCTGAACAGCAAAGGGCTCAAGAAGCACATGATGCACAAGTAGCTCTCAGGCTACAACAAGAGGAGATGGATATGCAGGACCAAAGGATGCAAGAGATGAGGCCCAAAGATATGCTCAAGCAGGTTGAGATCATGCATAGAGAACTAGATGACAGGGTACCTCATGTGGGAGAGTTTCTTGATCAATGGGAGAAGGAGTTAATAAATGCTCCTTTGGAAGACATGTATGAGTTGACTTGCCTTGTTTACAAATATCAAACTGAGTATCTAGAAAGAAGGGCAAATCAAATTCAGAGAGAGAATTACTTGACTTCAGAGAAAGGGCAACTAGAACACTACCAAGTTCTGCTGAAGAGACATAGGAAGTGGAAGGATGGTGACTTCAGAGATATGAGCTTTGAATCCATAAAAAGAGCAGTCAGACCAGTTCTAAGATTGTATGATGTGGAGGATTGGATGACTATCAACACTCCTGAGGAAGCTGAGTATCTTAGGAGACAAAGTGAAATGCTGAAGAAAGCTAGAGAATCTAAGAAAAGAAAAACTGGAGAAACAACTTTGGAAACTACACAAGCAGGTGCATCAGTCCAAGCAGGTGCATCATCACAAGCAGGGGCATTACATCAAGCAGGTGAAAGTTTTACAGAAATTGAGAAGTCTGTACTTAATGTACAAAGAGCAGCCAAAAGACTCAAGAGAATGGAGAAAGTGGGCACAGTTACTAAAGAGTCTCAAAGGCCTTCAAATGATGAAATTGATAAACAGCTGATTCTGCAGGAAAATGATGATATCTCACCTAGTGAACTTGGAAAGAAGTTTGCTATCATAGAGTATGCTGTTTATGAACACAAAGGGAGGACTTGGTGGAAGCTTACAAGAGCTGACAATACAGCACAGACATTTCTAAGTCTAGATGTCATGTTTCAAATTTTGGATAGTGAAGACTTAGAAGATCTGTGGAAAATATTGAAGAAGACGTTTGCTGCAAAACCTCCTACCATGGATGGTGTGGAGAAGGATTGGGTAATCTGGGAGTGCATGCATAAGATGTATGAGCATGAGTTATTTGATCCTATATTTGATGCAGTGAATAAAGGAGATTTGTTGTATTGGAAGCTGTTTACAAATTCTGGGGTCTATGAGGTAGTGATGGAAGACGTGAGTGTGTACTTGCTCAATCATAGGTATTATCCCTTCTCTCAGGATACCTTGAAGAAACTAGCACAGGCTAACTTAATTGTAGATGCTAAAAAGCCTGTTGCGTATGATCTGGTAAGAATGGTTCATAGTCAGATTTGGCCAGAAAGTTTGTAAGCATCCTCATCAACTAGTATTTATTCAGAAACTTGTCTTTAGGGGAAAGCACAAGTTTAGGGGAGGATTGTTGGGAATAAATCTATGCTTATTTGTTTCCCCTGCTAGTTGATTATCCATACCCCTGCTAGAGTAAGTTCCCCCTGCTAAATAACAAAGGTAGGGGGATTGGTCCCCCTGCTGAAGTCAAAGGCCCTGCTGACAAGGATAAACATGGAATAGATTTTTACGCGTTTCAGTTATTATTCCTTAATACTTTCCAAGTTTGTTAGTAGTGATCTTGTACGTGAGTCCTTATGGCTATAAAAGGACTCACTAGGTTAGCATGCAGAGTGTGTCTTTCTCATTTTGTCTTTCATTATTATACTTTAAGGTTTGTAAACCCTAATACCATTTTAGGGTATTCGTATATCTTTGATATATTAAAGTTCAACGTTTCATTTATATTTGTTCTTGTGCTAAATATTATATTCCGCATCTTGTTTAGTTACTTTGCCTTGCAAAGTTTCTCTAGTGTTAGATTGAATTCTGTCTCTCTATCACAATCCTTAAACAAGCTATTAAGGTTTAAGATCTGACTTTGGGATCAACATAAATCGGGTTAGTTGTTCGGTGTATAGGGGGCGGATCTACCATTTTAACTTTAAGGGAGAATTATTGATTTGCAGGTTTTTGGTGGCTGTGGTACATAGAAGGCGTCTTGAAAGGGACGAAGATATACAGTATTTAAGATTAAGTTACAGGAAAATATTTTAGCCCGATATAAGAAAGCCCAACTAAAGAAATAAATAGGTACATTTATTATTAGTCCAGTCAATTTAATTACATATTTTTCAAAACTTATGCACGTTTATTGATTTTACAATACTTGATTTCATGTTAACTATTATAAAAATAATTAAATTAAAATAAAATAAAATAATATTATATGTTAGGTTTTGTTGGGTTGTTGATAAATATGATAAAATAGTTGAGATTGGTTGTATGTGTAGGTTGTATAGATGGATGAGTAAAAATATAATATTAAAATAAGATGTTGGGTTGGAATAGGTTACGAATAAATATGGTCTAATGATCTGTTAAAGCCCCACATGTCTTTTGAGTGCGATTTTATTATTTTATTTACATTAGTTTCAACTTTAATTTTCTTTTTGTATTCTAAGTTTTCTTTCCATAAATTCATAAATTAAATTAGTATTTTTCGAATTTCGTCCCTCATATATATGTATTTTTGAAACTTAAAATAACTTAAACATCAAAGCAAAATCATTATTCACCATCATAAAACGTTTGCAAATTTTTTTACTGGTATATCGTTTCTTCTAGGCCATCAATTTTTTTCAAACATACGTATAACCTATACACAATAATCACAACACTATCACACCAATATCCTTATTTGAAGAACTTACTCTTAATACGAACAAAAAAGCTTAAGCATATTCCAACGATGCAACAGATTCCGACAACACAACAACAAACTTCGACGAGACAGCTAAATAAATTCCTACACATATCTAGAAAACCATAAAACTGAAACAATCTATCACTTTCGTCCCATGACAATAACAACACCACCGGTCACCATGAAACCAAACACGCCGCTACCCAACCCGTTTACATGTCTAAGTATTGGCCATTTACATATCACAGTTACTTGTATTACTTGTTTGGTCACTTAAACCACGACTACTATCAACAATTGCCACAAATCCATTATAACAACCATTAATAAAAAGAAACCCATATAAATTCTTACGATGTCTAAAGCGAGACTCCAACATCGAGACTCCAACATCAACTTGTACACCGTCACTCATACACACACTCAACTACATTCGGCCTTGACCGGACCCATGAACGAAATGGTCCAAAACCCCGAACCAAGACCGGTCCGGTCTTATTTGACATAATCGTAAGATTTTTGGTAAGATCGAACCAGACGGACTAGACCTACCGTACCGAAAACCAAAATGGTTCAAAACCCCGTACCAACGACCAGTCCGAAATTGTACGATCTAGTCTAGGTATGTCCGGTCCCATTTTTTCGGTCTAGTTCGGTCGGCAGTCCATAATGCTCACCTTAGAACCAATACATCACCGCTATTATCATGTATTGCCGCCGTTAAGCGCACACCCTCTCGTGAACGGCTCAGTATTACCACCATTAACCTACCCTTAACAGTGATGGGTGACCGTAGAACACACCCCAATTGTGACCCACCCCATAACAATTACCCGAGAATCCACACCCGCTCGTGATTGGAAAGACACCCACTACGAATCTAGGTTTCTTTTTCAGACTTCATTTGAGGGGTTAAAGGGTTTGATTTGAATCTAATTGATGTAATTTGTGTACCTTTTAATTTTGATGTTTGCAATAACAGATCTGCGTTTTTTGGAGAGGGCGTTGAGTTGCTATGTAAAAGTGATTAAAAACATAATACTACTATTTTGTTGTATTTTTTGAATAGAATGTTGATTTTGAATATGATTTTGTTAATAAAGAGAATGAATTTTAGTTTCAAATTTAGTAAAAGAATTTATGATATAAAAAGAAATTCAAAGTTGAATTTCCCTTACCTGAATGGCACATGTGAGGTGTTTGTGTATAGGTTCGAACAACAGACCTAATCCGTGTTTGGATAGCGTAAGTGGACTCCATTTGGACAAGCCTAGTTTATATCCGGTAGATAAAGCCTAAAACCCACGACGAGGCTCAGGAACAAGCGTCTGATATTTTAGGAAGATTGTCTCCTACAAATGCTACAACCATCCGACCAAGGCCTATTAGGCCAACGGTCTTTTAGGGATTTTAGACAGTATAAATACGCCTCTACTATTTAGGTTTGAGATAACTATTTTTCATTATTATACTGCACTATTATACTATATATTATCCTGCTTGCCTTTCGGCCTATAACTCTCTACTTACTCTCACGCTGGAGCTTGGTCTGGGTTCCAACACCTGGACGAGGATAACATGTTTACTTTGGTTTCAGAATATCCGAAGGACTAGACAAGTCTAGTCCGAAGGATCACACCATCCAGACCCAAGAAAAACATTACCCGAACATTTGGCGCCATCTGTGGGACCTAGCATTCTATCTACCACTTGCTAAGAATGATAGGTCCTGTAACACCTGCAATCGAAACACCACCACTCCAAACGGCAAAAGAGCAAATTGAAAAACACATCCTAGCCCTGAAATAATTGATCAAAGAACATAACAAGAATGCTATTGAACCAACCCGACTAAACTTTAACGAAGAGGATGAAGGGAGTACCAGCACTAAACTGGCATTTTAAGGGTTGAAATGCCAATAAGTGATGTTTTAGTATTACAATCCAAACACTTGCAAATGAAATTTTACGTTTTTAAACTGTGATAATCAGATAATCGAGATGCAAACGCGCTCCCAAACACCCCCTTATTAGACTAAGCTATAAAAGTTACCCGCAAACTTCCATTATCTTGTCCCCGTACTAGTAGTCTCATATATGATCGGGGGCATGCATCATCTCAGAGACGGAGTTCATGGCTTCATATCCAAGATTAAGACCCGTGTTCTTTAATCATGGTATTACAATATTTACCATTAGTTATTTTGTTTTTTTGTTGTGTTTGGTAGCATTAGCATTTAGAATAATTGTTTAAAAAGCTTGGTTGGTTAGAGCAATGGGCATAAGCAATTCATAAAAATGATACTTTTTCATATGCTCTTTCAAAGAGCATTTTAGATGAGCATTATTAATAAAAGAGCTTTAGACTGTTAGTTTTCGTGGGTGGTAATGATCAACAATCCTGATATTTCTCTAAAACATGTAGAGATCACTTTCAGATTGAAGTATTTCGACCCTATATGCCTTGGGTATCACGAAATCCTCAAATGGATAAGACAGAGAAATTACACTTAGTCTCTAAGGCACGAGAGATCTAAGCAATAGACAGAATTCATTGTGTTGGTTCTATTCTTGAAAGATCAAGTTTCTGTTTCTATGAAGAAAACCAAAATGACAGTTATTAATTGTTAATAACTGTTGCAGGGATTGACATACCATTTTCACAAAAGAATATGACGGATGGGAAGGGGAAAATCCGATTTTCACACAACAATTGTAAACACATAATGCTAAGTTGTAAGGGGCTTCTGCCAGCAAGGGGCACTGCCCCCTCGACCCTTGCCCGCTGGCGCTACCCCTTGCGGGGTCAAGGGGTAGAGCCCCTTGCTGGGGCCCCGCTTCCAGGTTAGCGGTCAGGGGTCGAACAAAGCTCCCTTGACCCCCGCATTTGTTTGTGGTGGCATCAAGTTAGCTAGAAGGAGTGTGCACTCTGCACTCTCCATACTCGACTGTAAGCTATACTTTATTAAGCCCTTGATCTCAAGTATATCACAATTACACAAAATAAATGTGATGACACTAAAATCACCAACATTCCTCCCCCATTTAGTGTAATCCTTAACATACTAAAACGAATAAAACAAACCAAACTCATGCATAAATTAAAATGTCGCAACGATTGAATTTTCACTTAGTATATTACGCATTCCAAATATTCGAGAATCTGGGTGTCTAACGGATTGAAACCATCAACTCGTTTGAATACTCGGAGATAATATAGATATAAGTTTCTACAAGTTTCTAATGTACAAATACTTGACACTATTACAAAGCCATGTGTCCATATCCTTCATGAGCATATGAAAGCCAAGTCCTAGCTTCTTGAAGTGGTGACACTCCATGCTCATATAGGTAGTCCTTTTAGTCTTGCACCTGCAATGCAATTTTTCAAAAGAACTATTAAGAAGTTAAACTTCAACCTAACCCACTTGCATTCTGAACACATACCTTAGGATGTTATGATGTGTTCTAATCTTTAATTGTAAGCTTTCCATATTGAATTCAGATTCGAACGCTGTATTAGAAGGTAATTGGGTATCTCACAGTTAGAGATTTAAATGGACTTTAAACCCATCCCGATAGCTGACATGTGCACTAAGTCTCCAGCTAATCCTTTTGTCAAGTGATCCGTCAAGTTTTGTTGAGAACGAACAAAATCCATGGAAATCACTCCATTCACGATTAACTCACGAACCATGCTATGTCTAACACCTAAGTGTCTTGACTTACCAAAATTTGGCTATACGCCTTAGCCAAAGTTGCAGCACTATCACAATGCATAGAAATAGGAGAGACTGGTTTTGGCCACAAAGGAATCTCATAAATAAGATTCCTTAACCATTATGCCTCTTTTCCTACAGCAGCTAAAGCTACAAATTCACTTTCCATTGTCGAATCAGTGATGCAAGTTTACTTCTTAGAAGCCCATGAAATGGCACCTCCACCTAGCAAGAATACCCAACCAGTAGTAGAAGTATGATATTCACTATTGGTTATCCAACTTTGTTGGGTCTATTAGATATAGATCTTGCAGCCTGTCAGGACCGGTGAATGACTTCTGTAATCACAAGTCAAATCACAAAGAGACTCTATACACAATATGAATGTAGAATATAGATATAAACAAGAGAAACAGAATAACTATGAAGACTTGATCCTTTCTAAGGATTTCTAATATTAATAAAGACTAGAACTACGTTTTGTGAATTGAATGTCTAACCCTTCTGCCTAAGGTTCCTTTTATACTACAAGGAAACCCTAATACAGCTTACAAGAAAACGTGTAAAACTGATATGCATATCTTCTCCTAATATAACTCATGCATATCCTAACAGAATATTAAGTAAATAACAATGTTTGACTTTGACTAGGACCAGGAGCAGGACTTGCTCCTACTACGACTAGGACCAGGAGGAACTACATACCTCCTAGTCTACCTATTACATATAACTATTACAATGGTCCTAACAATCCTCCCCTAAACTTGAATTTGACCTGTTGAGTTCAAGTTTCCTGGAAAACGCGCAAATAAAGCCCGAGGATTGTAGCAGCAGCAACATCAATAAGATAAGAAACAGAAGAACAGCCGCACGAACCACTAGAAGCTTCTCCAAAGCTTGCAACAAATCAGCATCGTGTTGAATCTTCTCAGCAACATGAGCAGATTTGATGAGCCTTTACCAAGTAGCTGCTCGCTCTTGGGCTAGCTAGTCATTCTGGTGGAATAAGCATCACCCTGGGAGACTAGAACCCAGCCCAACTCTTAGAACGTGAATCAATGGTGAGTGGGGGTACCCTGATGATTTTAGGCAAACCATCACAGCCGTCAACGGATTTGATGCGTCTTTACCAGAAGCCGTACCCCTCTGGACTCGCCAACTCTTAGCAATTAAGCATCGGTGAGTTGAACACCCTATAGCTTTAAGCAAGCTATTACAGCTGTCAACGGATTTGATAAGATCTTTACCAAGAGCCGTACCCCCTTGGATTAGCCACTTTTCAGTCCAATACTAAGGCAAGTGAAAACCATCCAGTTTTAGGTAACCTGGCAACCATCAACGGATTTGATAATCGCACCAGGAGCCGTACCCTCAAGGTGAATCAACTTTTTCTTGTCGATGAGACATGGTAAGTTGAGAACCATTTGTTGTGTGGACCACGTCCAACACCAAGTGAAACCAAGGACCAGAACCATCTCAAACCAGGAACCACATTTTGAACCAGCCAAGGGATATTATGTACAAGTATAAAAGCTAAACTGTGTTAAAGTATAAGCAGATATTATATAAAATGTATATTTTTTTTTAATTTAATTTTTATGTTTTTTTTTTTTTTTTTTTTTTTTTTTTTTTTTAAACTATAAAGAATAAAAGTCACCAATCACTATACATATTGGTGAAAAGAATCAAAATAAAAACAAAAATCAAAGTATAATTACTTACAACCCATTCACCTTACATACCAGAAGCTGCCTTCTTATCCGCCAACAACCGTGCTTGAATACCCTCGACCAAAGATGTGGCCATACTCGACTCATTCCCAGAAGGAGCAGTAGAAATCTGCAAATGACTTGCCAACATTGCTTCCATGGAAGAAATAGTCAAAGGATACACAACATCCGTCAACATAAACGCCACATGACCAGAACCTAACTCCAACACATGTACTCCACAACCAGCATAGAGCTTCCAGCGAACAATCTCCCATTGCATTTGATCTTGCCATACACCCAAAGGAGTAGCAGATGGAGGAGGATCCAACATAAGCTTGAGATCAGCCCAAAGACGAATACCAGGCCAGGAAGACACCGCCATTGGGTCAAATGGCATACTAGAATCAACAAGCCCAAACAATGCCATAAGATCCATCCGGTCAGCCCATGATAACACACCCTGCAAACTCGTGACCAATCGCACAGTCCCATCACTCAAAGTAATCCGATGAGAGACGCCACCAGGAAGTGTTGTAGACCTCTCAACCGTATAACCCGTAATACTTCCATTGCCTAAAGGTAAGTCAGAATCACTATCCGAAGCTGCATCAATTAAGTTTTCAGGATCACGCTTCTCAAAAGGAACTGATTTACCGCGGCGAACACGACGAGTAAGTTTCTGGCGAGTGGAACGTCGAGGCGTGGGAGCCGAAGGAGTGGATTCAACCTTCACCTGAACTTCAGCAACAGTAGGAGAAGCAGTAGGAGTAGACTCAGGAACATGTCCACCCAAAGAACCACTAGGAGCTGCATCAGAAGTGGGAGTAGGTTGTGTTGCAGAAACTTGTGGTGATGAAGATGGCACATCAGATGGAGCAGCAACAGGTATGGTGGAATCAACAAAAGTGCTTGCAGGAACATGAGTGGTGGAAGTACCAGATGTGGTGGGGGAAGCATGAGTGGTGGTGGTTGTCACAAAGATAGTAGTAGCAGGACCAGTAGTAGAACCAATAGGCGCAACCAAGGGTGTAGTAGAAGGACCAACAGAAACAGCACCAGAACCAGAAGAACTACCATTGGAACCAGGTATGGGCATGGATGAAGAAACAGTAGAAGTAGCAGGCATCGAAGCAGTCACACCACGAGGATGGTAAACAAATTTTTCCGGTATAGGTTGACTCGCACGCCTCACCATATTCTCATAAAGTTTCTTGAGCTCATCAAAAGTCAAAGCCCGCACCCGAGCCCAAGTCCAAGGAGCATTGAAATGAGCAGCAGATTGAAATTTGACATAACGTTGCATCTGCTGGCGCTGCTCAGCCTGAGAAAGAGGTCTGTTCCTACGCTGTTTCTTGAGTTCCTCAGCAAGAGTCAACTGATGCTTACGCATCATTACCATAGCACGCGGAATGCAGTTGTGTTCATCAACATCATCACCCAACAAATCTTTAAACTGAGCATAATCCCGAGTGAGAACAGTTAACACTTGCATCCATTCGCCATCAGTCCAGTGCATAGCATCATGCTGAATTTGCGCACGCCTTCTCGCACGGAGCTCTTCCTCAGCAGCAATGTCCTCCGCATCAAGCTCAGCCTGAACTCGACGAGCAGCCTCTTCACCAAGTCTGTCTTCTTCAAGTTGGCGACGAGAGCGCTTGCGGGTTAGAGATGGAGGATCAGTCATTGGAGCTTTGCCCTTTGGATCATGAGAGGGATCAGCATGAGAACCAGCAGCAGCATCAGAAGCACCACCCATAGAAGGGGGAACAGTACTAGAAGAAGGAGCATTGGAGGACATTGGAGGACCAGGCAGATCATCATAAACTTTATCAGCAAAGGCAGCCTTTGCCAGCAACGTCAAGCCATCCTCAACATTCTCCGAACCCTCATCCTCAGACTCGGAAAGAACCACATGCTTCTTTCGACGACGCTGTTGATTCTCCAATACCTTAATACGATCGGCCAAGGGAAGAACAAATTCCCGTGTGAGCTTCCGATGTTGGTTCAAGTCAGCTTCCAAGCAAATCATCCTCTCATGGTACCTGTGCATAAGATCTAGCAAAGATGTCAGAGTAGTAGGCTCCTCTGCCTGCCCACCAAGAGAGCTTGGATCAGGGAAAGCATCACGAGAGCCCGAAGCAACATTGGGGTCAACGTGTGGAGAACTAGCAGCAAAGGGGATATCAGTCGAGTGTGGGGCAGGACTAGGAGGTGGAGTCTCCACAAATGGAGACCTTTGTGGAGCCGAGGAAGGACCAGCCTTGGGAGGGGATGGTTGTTCAACCACCACCTCCTCAACTAGCTCCTCCTCTACCACAGGAGTGGCATCACCAGCAGGAGCCTCCTCCTCCTCCATGGGGTCATCATCTAACACAACCAACTCAGGAGCCTCCTCCTCCTGACCTATAGGACCCTGAGCCAAACCCAT
Source organism: Glebionis coronaria (assembly GCA_025667525.1). Classification (NCBI taxonomy): domain Eukaryota; kingdom Viridiplantae; phylum Streptophyta; class Magnoliopsida; order Asterales; family Asteraceae; genus Glebionis; species Glebionis coronaria. Next base: position 686,148,474 of record CM046874.1, read on the forward strand.
CATGGCTTCAGTCAAGGGCCTCCAATACCCAGTAAACCCATGCATCATGTTGTAATACACTTTTGCTGTCAGTTTAGATGGTACATGCTCAGCCCTATCACGTGGAAAGCAAACAAGTATTTCTTGAATAAACCTAGGGTACATAAGAAACCTTTTCCTAGAACCAGCAGTTGACAAATTACTAGCCATCCCCTCAAAGATATAATGTGAAAAGTTAAACACTCTACCCTGGGCTAAACATACAAGACCAGTAGCCAAAGGAGTAGGGAACGCATCCTAACTCCCCGACTTGGGACTCAAACAATGGATTAAATAGTGAACCAGAAGCTTCCACTGAGGAGAAAACCTATTCTTTTGGAAGTTAAACTTCCCCCCATGTTCACAACCTATGGCAGCCATACCCTCTAATACTTCCGAATTTGGAAGTGATACAACACCCCCCTCATCCTGAAGATGAAGAGAAGATCGAATAGAGGCTTCAGTGACCACATAAGCACGTCCATCTATGGTAGCATGGATTGCTCGTGGACGTCCAGCCACATTCACAAGTTCAGCAGACGCCCAAAATTGACGTACCACACTATCATATATGGTAGGACAAACAGTAAATGCATACCTTAAGTTTGAAGCTTCAATATATTCCAAGATATCAGCAAAATGTTCACTATTAGGACCATCCCCCAGATAAGCAACACGATTATGAGCAGGTTGATAAGCAAGAGCAGCCATGGATCTTGATGAATGGATTGAAGAAGGATTTAGATTGGGATGAGAGGAGTAGAAGCAGTTTTTGTGTGTGTTTTAATTGTAATGAGTGTATGTTGACCATATAGGAAGAAAATAGTAACTGTTCATTGACCCCTATTAATGGGGGGTTGCCCTTTCAAATTAAGCCATAATGGCATACTAACCACTTGCCCTTTTTATAACATAATAACTTACCCCCAATTTATTGGATGAAGTCAAACTTGTAAATATCAGAATTGGAAGCGTTGACCAAAAGTCAAAGTGCACAATAGTCGGACCAGGAGCAAAACGTGATTAGTAAAGGACAAAAGGAATGAACTGTAGCCAAACCAGTACCAACACCCATAGCCAAACACCACTAGACTGGGAAGGATTTGAGACCACCAGAAGGCATCCAATCATAACTAGAAGCTGACCAAATAGGACCAGAAGCCAGGCATGTAAGGCCATATCCATCAGAAGAGAGCAAAAATCCTTCATCAGAAACACCACACACCACCAGAACCAAGAAAGTATGTTGTTAAATACTACGAATACGTTAGACGAACCTAATATGTACACAAAGCCTCCCCTTAGGCTTTGCCTCCCCTCAATCCTAGACTTCAAGGATTGACCATCCCAATATGAACCACCAAGTGGTTAAACCGAGGACCATCAAAAGCTTTAGTCAGCAGATCAGCAACATTGTCATCCGTATGAACTTTAAGAACCTGTATCAGCTTCTTCTCATTGGCATCGCGTATAAAATGATGCCGAATCTCAATATGTTTCGTCCGCTGATGAAATACAGGATTCTTCACAATACAAATAGTGCTTTGATTGTCAATAAAAATTTTGGTATTCATAAAATTGAACCCATAGTCCAACATCTGATTTTGGATCCATAAAACTTGACCACAACAACTAGCAGCAGCCACATATTCAGCTTCTGTTGAAGAAGTAGCTACTATTGTCTGTTTCTTACATTGCCATGAAATAAGCCGACGACCCAAAAATTGACAACCACCAGTAGTTGACTTCCTATCGTTATTAGCACCAGCATAATCACTATCACTGTATGCTTCAAGTACAAATGGGGATTCTCTAGGATACCATAGACCCAATTTAGGTTGAGCCTTGATATACTTGAAAATCTTCTTAACTGCATTTAAGTTCGAAACCGTTGGAGTCACCTGGTGTCTAGAACAAGCACTTACTGCAAACATAATATCCGGACGTGATGCAGTCAAGTACATGAGGGAGCCAATCATAGACCTGTACATATGAACATTTACGGGTGGATCTGGCTCATTCTTAAGTTTGATTTTAGCAACTTCATAAGGAGTTGCTGCTGGTCGAAGAGGATCCATGTCAAACTTTTGAAGAATCTCATGAACATACTTATCTTGACTGATGAAAATCCCATCCGATTGTTGCTTGACCTGAAGGCCAAGGAAAAATGATAGTTCTCCCATGGCACTCATCAGAAATTCGCCTTTCATCAAGTGTTCAAACTCATCACACCACTCCTTCCTAGTAGAACCAAAGATAATGTCGTCCACATAAACCTGAACAAGGATAATATCCTTGGAATTCCGCCGAAGAAATAGTGTTTTGTCAATAGTACCTCTTCTATAGCCATTCTTTAACAAGAAAGTGGAGAGACGCTCATACCAAGCTCTAGGAGCCTGATGTAACCCATAAAGAGCCTTGACCACCTTGTAGACTTTCTTTGGATGAAGTGGATCAACAAACCCTTTAGGTTGAGTAACATACACTTCTTCGTCAATTTTTCCATAGAGAAATGCACTCTTGACATCCATCTGGAACACCGTAAAGCCAACATACGAAGCAAAGGCCAAAAATAGACGAATGGCCTCAATCCTTGCAACAGGCGCAAAGACTTCAGTATAATCAATGCCCTCAATTTGAGTGTGTCCTTGTGCGACAAGCCTAGCTTTATTCCTGACCACAATTCCCCGTGCATCCTTCTTGTTTTTGAGAATCCATTTGGTATTGATAGCTGTCTTCCCATCCGGTAAGTCAACCAGAACCCAAACATTCTGAAACAAGAATTGCTGCATTTCCTCCTGCATAGCCTCCACCCAACTTTGATCCTCAAGAGCATGAGAAACAGACCTAGGTTCCACCTGTGAAAGAAAACAAGCAAACAAACAGTGTTGAAAGTCCGTATGATTATTACGCTTTTGATCCTCAATATAGCCTACAAGAGCATGATGATCAGACGAGGCCTTCTGCTGCATTCTGCGTGTCTTGACGGTAGAACCAGGATCTCCAATAATTTGAGTGGTGGGATGGTCTTTATGTGATTGCAAGACTGGATTGGAGGTAACCTCCACTTCTGGTGCCATGTTACCGAGATCACCAACGAAATCAGCATCATATGAAGCATGTTGGAAAATCCCGTCTACTGGTTGTTTATGAATATCATCCAGCTTGGTAGAAGACTTCTTTTCATGATTCCCCAAATCAGAAGGACTAGAGAAACGTGTATTTGAAGCAGACTCACTAGCCAGAGTACCAGTAGGTGAGTGAGTTGCACTAGGAGCAGAAGCTGGAGTACTAGGAGCAGCTTTGTCAGTAGGCTCATCCAAGGGAAACTCAAAACTACCTTGAGCCGCCGCTTTAGTAGCTTCTTGTTGTTGCTTCAGAAGAGTATCAAGAGCTGCTTGGGAATCCTGTATTTCCAATGGAGTTGAATCACTAGGAGGAGTAGGAGAAACCGTGGTGGAATAGGATGGAACCACAAAAATGTCATCCTCATCATCTGAATCAGAAAGACTAGAAGGAACACCAGTACTAGAAGTTGCAAACACTTGTGGTCCTGCATCATGGTTAGTTTTGAAACGAAAATATCCTAACGAATCACTAAGATAATCAAGATCAAAATACCATTCTGGACCTGTTCCTTGTATGTTTGTCTTCTCCTCAAAATACCTGAGATTAATAGTTTCAACTATCCGTTTGGCTTGAAGATTGTAGACACGATACGCCCGAGAATGAGCTGAATATCCCACAATATATCCTTCATCAGCCTTGCCATCAAACTTCCCCAAATAGTCACTAGAATTCAGAATGGTGACTGGACACCCAAACGGCTTCAAATGAGCAATATTGGGAACTTTGCCCGTGAGCAGCTCATAAGGTGTTTTCTTGTGTGGATTGGTAATAGACACCCTATTCAAAACATAACTGGCCGTATTAACAGCTTCTGTCCAGAACATGGTCGGAAGCTTGGAATCGGCAAGCATAGTCCTTGCTGCTTCTATTAGTGTCCGGTTCTTTCTTTCTTCCACACCATTCTGTTGAGGAGTCCAAGCAGCACTATAATCTCTTTTGATGCCCTTAGCATTGCAAAGTGCGATGAGGTCTCTATTTTTAAACTCGGTGCCATTGTCGCATCGAATACCTTTAACTTTCTTGGACAACTGATTCTCTATTAAGGTAAGAAAATCTCGAAGAATTGAGTAGGTCTCACTTTTGTTAGCCATGAAAAACACCCACGCAAACCTGCTATAACCATCAGTCACCACCAGACAGAATTGCTTGTGGTCTATGCTTCTGATGGAAGTAGGACCAAATAAGTCCATATGTAGAAGCTGCAATGGTTCAGTAATGAGACTTAAAGCAGTAATGGCCTTGAAGGATGCTTTGTGTTGTTTGCCTTTGCTGCAGGCAACACAATTTATGTCATTTCTAAACGTCTTGGGAGGTAAACCAGAGACCAGATTCAAATTGGCAAGTTTGTGAATGGTCTTGAAGTTCACATGTCCCATCCTTCGGTGCCATTTTGTGGCCTCATCTTCCGAGGCTTTTGCAACCAGACATGCTAGTTGACCAGTAGGGTTGACTTCATTCAACTTGATGCTATAGAGATTGTGTCTTCTAGGGATTCTGAGTAAAACTTGTGAGTCATCCGGAAGCTTAAAATCTTTGGAGAGCACAAGTGCATCAGTATCGGTGAAGAGTACAAACTGCTTCTTATCACAAATCTGAGAGACCGATATCAAGTTGAAGTGTTGAAGTGCTTCCACATAGTAGACCTGCTCAAAATTGAGATTTGGAGTCTTTATCGTTCCCTTGCCAGTGATTCTGCCTTCACCTCCACCAAAATAGACCTTGCCTCCATAAAAGGGTACAAAGTTAGAGAGAAGGCCTTTATTGCCAGTCATGCTCCTGGAGCAGCCACTATCAACAATGCCTAGACTAGGATCCTGGTATGGAGTAACCTACAACAACAAGATTAATCACAATGCAAAAGTTAGTGTCTTAAGGGGACCCAAACCTTTTCAGGTTTGAGCCTGCCTTGTGGATCATTAGAAGAATGCCAAGAAGATTGATGAGATCCACCATTGTTCCTTGGTTGCCTATTCATCATAAGGGTATTATTATTTGACCAGGAACAACCTGCTGAGGGCTTAACAGCAGTTCCCAAATTTCCCAAACCAAAATACGTGTGGTCAAAATGATGCGCATAGTTTGGATTATAATTTGGTAAATAATTACTAGTTGTCTGGAATCCATTTTCTCTCCAATAATCAGACATGAAAGGAGAGGATACTCTAGAAGTATGAAACATTGGAGCACTAGGATTAAGTCTTCTAGTAGCAAATGGAGCAGCTCCTGGTGATCCAGGAGCAAGTAAAGCATGATTAACAGATGCATGTGTGTCATAATAATCACAATCTTTAATTAAATGAAAGGGACTGCCACAAACAAACATGTTTTGAAAGACCTTTTATTAGAATGAGACTGTTTCATACTGCCTACTTTATTACACACAGTTCTAGAAAAAACTTTCTTCCTAGGACTCAATAAACAAGGACCAGACACACTTGACTTGACCGCGACTTTCTCTTCACACTTCCTAGCACCAGTAGCAGTATGTTCATTCGACTTGGAACTCGTAGGTCTTGACTCTTCACTTGAACCAGTAGATGCAGAGTCACCGGCTTTGTCACTGAAAGTACACGAGACAAAGTCGTTAGTATTAGTAGAACTGGTTGGGGACTCAAGCATCTGTGATCCATCCGAGTTATTATGCCATGAGGTGGGCATGAAAGTTCCAGTAAGAGGAGGAGGAACAGCATGCATTTCTGCTGCTGGTTTAAACCTATTGTAACTAGGTTTGCCCTCATCCTCTTTGTCGGCATCAAAGACACTTGAGAAAGATAAATCAAATACATCTTCAGAATCAATATATTTTTCAAATCCTAAGCCTCTTTTAGTTCTGCCAGACATGCTACTATCAATTAATTTTGAAAGATTTTTAGGTGCCTTTTGCCATTTGTCAAATCTTAACATTGTAGCATCTAATTTAGCTTGCATCTCCTCTTTTTCTTTGATACTAGCATCTCTTTCAGTTTCTGTATATTTAAGCATATTTGTAGTGTTTTCTAAATCAATGCTTAGTATCCTGATTTTATCCTCATATGCACGTTGTGTATCTTGTAACCACTTCTTTTGTTGTTCCAATGTGTTTAATGAAGCTTTATAGGCTTGTACCTCTAAGTAATACTTATCATTTTGTTCATTTACTTCATTAAATTGGGACAACAGTTCTGTGTATTTATCATGACAACCAAGAGGACAATGTTGTACCTGAGGTGAGATGCCCATTAGAGCAAACTCTTCTGCTTCTTCTGCATCAGAGAGATTCCCAGCAATCATTGCCAACACATCAGTCGTTGATTCCGCTGATTCCAGAGTAGAAGCCTGATGATCATTCCTGTTGACCATGGAGTCAACAGATACCAATGCTTTCTTGTCATCTTTAACCTCCTGAACTTTGAAAGCGGAGTACCTGCTCTTCTCCTGATCATTCTTGCTAGGGCACTCTCTAGCAAAGTGACCCTGTTGCTGGCAGTTATAGCACCGTACCTTGCTTCTATCGAATCTTGCTGGCTCCCGAGGGTTGTAATTAAACTTCCTTCCTGCTTTCTTCTCAAACTTGTGAACCCTCAGAGTAAGCATGGCCATCTGCCATTTAAGATCTATCTCATCCAGATCCAGCTTATCGATCTGTTTGAAGTCATCAAACGCAAGTTGTTGTTCAGCAGTAACATCAGCAACAAAAGAATGAAGAATAGCTTCTACCATACTACCAGACTTGGCAGGAGGATCAGAAGCAGAAGTCATGGGGCTAGATGCATATGACATGGGACCAGTATGCTGAATAGTATGCTGGATAGTATGCTGGGGAGACACATTATTGCTCTGGCTACTTGCATATGTCATGGGACTAGATGCCATAGAGCTCACAAAGGCTGAATTAGCAGGAGTGGGAAAAGAGTCACTCGGATATCCTCTCACATGAGGTTCGAATGTTCTGAGCCTATGAAACAGATCATCAAAACTGAGATAATCAAGCCCACCTTTGGCTTTAAGAGAGATTACCACCTGGTTCCAAGAGTAGGGTAAGGCTTTAAGAAACCTTGCATTAACATCACCATCATCAGGCTTGGACCGAAGTTGATTCAACTGGCTCAATATCTTCTGGAACCTATCATACCCTTGATTCAGGCCTTCAGTTTCTGAGATTTTGAATTCTGTGAATTCATCTCTCAGCATGGACCTTCGCATTTTCTTTGACTCCTCATTTCCGCCAAACCTTGCTTTTATGCCGTTCCAGATCTCTCTGGCATCATCCAAATGGTAGAAGTCACCCATGTGATCTTCAGGAAGAGACTGAAGCAAAATTGTTTTTGCTTTTACCTCCTTCTGAATAGCGATGATTTCCTCATGAGTTTTAGGGTCAAGAAGAGTAATATTACCGTTCTTGTCTCGTCCAGTAAGCTTTCTGCTGTTTCCATTCAGAATGATCTTCCAAAGATCTTGATCAGTGTTGGTGATCCACCATTCCATCTTCATTGCCCAGTTGTCATATTCACCTTTCTTCAGAAGAGGGAATTTTCCATTCATGTTGGAAACCGTAGCCAGGATCTGCTGAGGTTGCACAATTTTAGGAGTGCCTTCTTCTCCTGTTTGAGTAGAAGTTGAGGCAGACATGATAAACAGATTGTTAATAATAGGAGAACTTGATTCTTGTTGTATAGAGACCCTCCCAGTCTCTGATACCACTTGTTGGGTCTATTAGATATAGATCTTGCAGCCTGTCAGGACCGGTGAATGACTTCTGTAATCACAAGTCAAATCACAAAGAGACTCTATACACAATATGAATGTAGAATATAGATATAAACAAGAGAAACAGAATAACTATGAAGACTTGATCCTTTCTAAGGATTTCTAATATTAATAAAGACTAGAACTACGTTTTGTGAATTGAATGTCTAACCCTTCTGCCTAAGGTTCCTTTTATACTACAAGGAAACCCTAATACAGCTTACAAGAAAACGTGTAAAACTGATATGCATATCTTCTCCTAATATAACTCATGCATATCCTAACAGAATATTAAGTAAATAACAATGTTTGACTTTGACTAGGACCAGGAGCAGGACTTGCTCCTACTACGACTAGGACCAGGAGGAACAACATACCTCCTAGTCTACCTATTACATATAACTATTACAATGGTCCTAACAAACTTGCATCAGAATATCCTTCAGTAACTGAAGGAAATCCGACATAAGACAAACCATAATTCATTGTCTTTTTCAAGTACCTAAATACTCTAATTATTGCTTCCCAATGATGATTACTAGGATTACTAGTAAATCTGCTTAATCTTCCGAAACTTAAGCCATATCTGGCCTTGTGCTTGTCATAGCATACATCAAGCACCCAATAGCCCTTGAGTATTCAAGTTGATTCACAGGTTAGCCCTTATGAGGCATTAGTTTCAAACCTGCTTCAATGGGAGTACTAATCGGACCACAATCTTCACAATTAAACTTCTTGAGAATTTTCTCAATGTAGTGAGATTGTGTAAGCACAAGACCCTTGGTGTCTCGCTTGATTCTTATTCCAAGAATCACATCCGCCTCCCCCATATCCTTCATTGAGAAGTTTGAGGACAAAAACTCTTTAGTTTTATCAACTTGATTTTGGTTAGTACCAAAAATCAACATATCATCAACATACAAGCAAATGATGACTCCTCCTTTACCAGTTTCATCAAATTTGCAGTATACACATTTGTCTGATTGATTCAACATAAATCCATTTGACAAAATAACCTCATCAAACTTAGGATGCTACTGTTTAGGTGCTTGTTTGAGTCCATACAACGACTTAATTAACTTAGACACTTTATGCTCATTACCTGGCATTACAAATACTTCTGGTTGCTTCATATATATTTCCTCCTCCAAATCACCATTTAAAAATACTGTTTTAACATCCATTTGATGGATCACTAGGTTGTGTGTAGCTGCTAAAGCTATCAACAATCTAATAGTGGAGATACGAGAAACAGGTGCATAGGCATCGAAATAATCAATCCCTTCTTTCTGTTTAAAGCCTTGGATTACCAATCGAGCCTTAAATTTGTCGATTGTTCCATTAACTTTCATATTACTTCTGAAGATCCACTTGCACCCTAAAGGTTTACAACCATGTGACAGATCTGATAAGACCCATGTATTATTTTCCATTATTGATCCTATTTCATCATCTACAGTCTCTTTCCATAAAGCAACATCTCGGGAATTCATAGCTTCATCAAAAGACTTTGGACCCTCTTCTATACTGTAACAGTAAGAATATTGAGTTCCAATTTTATCCCTTAATCCCTTAACTAAGAATAGTTGAAAATCAGATCCATATGATTTAGCTACCCGAGATCTTTTACTTCTCCGGGGTTCAAGGGTTTCATTTGGAGGTTCACTTTCTAACTCTCCAAACCGAGTTCCATTAGAGCTAGATGGTATGTCCTTTGGTCTAGGTATTGAGGAGAAACGGCTCTCATCATATATTACATCTCTTGATTCTATAACTGAATTAACAGATATATAATCATTAGGTTCAATAACATAAAGCCTATATGCCTTGGAATATTCAACATAGCCAATGAAGATGCAATCAATACCCTTTTCACCCAAGTCTTTCTTTTTGGGTTCCAGAAGTCTTATGACTGCCCGACAGTCCCAAACTCGCAAATAAGACAAGTTAGGCCGTTTCTTATACCAAATTTCATATGGGGTGATCTTGTTATTTTTGTTTGGAACCCTGTTCAACAAATAACAAGCTGTTAACATGGCCTCCCCCTAAGATCCCTCACTCAAACTCAAGTAGGATAACATGGAGTTGACTGTTTCCTTTAAAGCTATATTTTTCCTTTCGCACACACCATTTTGTAGTGGTGTATAAGGAGCCGTAGTTTGATGAAGGATTATTACAAATTGGAAATAACTAGGATCATAATATTCACCACATGTATCTGTGCGTAAAGTTTTAATTAAACTGTTTTGTTGTAACTCTACCTCAATTTTATAGATTTTAAATTTATCTAAGGCTTCATCTTTAGCATGCAATAGATAAACATAACAAAATCTAGAGGCATCATCTATATATGTAACAACATATTTCTTGTTTCCTATTGATGGGGTTGTATGGAAATCACATAGATCACTATGTATCAATTCTAGCAATTCAGAATTCCTTTTTATATCTCTAAAAGGTTGTCTAGTGATCTTTGTTAACATGCAAGTATTACATTTTTCCAAGTTCATGTCAAAGGAATGTATTAGACTATCTTTACACATATTATGCAAGCATTTATAATGAACGTATCCTAGACGAGCATGCCATAATTTTGAATCAACAATATGGTAATAAGCCATATAAACAGAATCAATGTTACTAGGAACTTTATTAAGATTTAACATAAACATGCCATTATTATAATATCCAAAAACCAATAAATACACCATGTCTTGATAAGATATACTTATCAGATTCATAGACCTCCTTGTAGCCACACTTATTCTGTTGGAAATACGTTTTTACGTATTTAGAAAGGATCGGTCACTCCAATGATATTGGGCTCGTGATCCAATGTAGCCCATATAGCCCACATGTAGGATGGGCTATATAAACCCCCCTCCTAGCATGTTAGGAGGGGTTGTTGGTTCACTTCCATTTTCATAATCACATTTTATCTTTCTTCTTAACTCTCTCCTTTCTCTCTCTTCTTTCTCTCTCTAAAGTTCTTCCATTTATCATCTATGTCAATAGATTAATTCAACAATGGCTAATCCTTAGAAAAATAAGATCCTACAATTGGTATCAAGAGCATGGTTGATTCTTCGGATTGACACGTTTTATCTATTGAGTTGGTGGTAAAGTTTCTTTCTTTCACAATTTTTTTTTCCTTTCTTTCGTCTATTTTTTAAGCTTACTTTTAAATAATCTTTGTTAAACGTGTTATAAAAATTTTGTTTTCTATTAAAAGTTTCTTCTCTTTTTCTCCATTTTCAAAATTTTAATCCATTTTGATTAGTTTATTTTTATAATTTCGTGGGTAGTCTTTCTGTTTATCCAACTTCGAGTTTAAATTAAAGATATTATATCACTTTTAATTATCCAATTTTAGTTTTTTATGGTTTTCTGTTATTGTCCATTTTTTTTGTTGTCTTTTTTTTATCAACGTTGTGTGTCGGAAAAGGGTTCTACATTTCGATGCTTTTCTTTCATTTTGTTTTTCTCATATTCCGATAGCTTGTTGCACTATTCCGATAACTGTCCATATCGATCGCAATAACCCTCGGGTTCTACTTTGCGATCAAGTTATTCAGATTCCCTTATTCCGACGTGGGTGGCGATTGCACTTTGCGATCGTTATTGCGACGGGTTTAAGGAAAAGAGAGTCGAAACTCTGCCAAAATTTTCTTAGACACATTCCGATGGGGAGTCTTTGATATTGCGATGGAAAATAATTTTTAAAGTCAACAAACAAACATTACACCCTTGACAAAATCAACAGCCTTGAATCAAACGCACCCTAGACTCTATTAAACATTGCGATGGAATGAAGGTTGTTTTTAACTGTTTTACGATGAAAAATTAAAACATTGCGATGGAAGTAGTTTTATTGCGATGATGAGTTTTTGACCAAACTCACAGCCAACTCAGCCTCGACACTCGTCTCACCGTGACACTCGACTCACGAAAATCCCAACTTGACTCAGACACAACCAACCTCACACTCAAGACTTCTCTCAGACACACTCTCTCAAAAACACACACAAACTGACGAGACCCACAACACCCTCATCAGTCCCCCAACAACACTCGACTCCTAAAAACTAACTCTCGACTCAACTCTCCACTCCCTAACCTTATTCCCTCGACCCTCTGACGACTCACCCTCACCTTATTCCCTCGACCCTCGCACATCACTCACACCTTAGCCCAACCTCTCCCGTCTAGACCACATAAATCCCAACACCACACCCTCTCGTAAAAACTGACTCGACCAAAACCTTTCGACTCAGACCCAAGACAACCAACCTCAACAGACCCTCGAACAAAAACACCCTCGACTCCCTCAACCTTGACTCCAACAATCACCCCGTCTCTTTCACACACTCAAAACCAATTCTCACCCTCGACTCACTCAACACTCGACTCAAACCCACACAACACTCACGATCTCAGTTTCAAAAAACTTTCATTGATCCAAACCGAAAATAAAACAAATAAAATACCTACCCGAGATCACTTGATTGATCTAGAAGTCGTTTCTTCCTGGATTTCTTCAAAGGGTTTGTGTGATTTTTTAATCAAACAAAGATTGGTATTGGGTTTATATAAGATTCAGATTAATTGGGGTTTGACTGTTTTGTGTTTGATTGAGAGAAAATAACTGACAGGTTTGAGAAAGTAATTTGATGGGTGAGGAGATTTGTTTTTATGTTTGAGAGAGATAGTAGACATGGGACGGATGTTCTACATTAAGTTGAGATTTGTTTTTTATATTAAGTTGAGAGTAAATAGGGCTTTTGGTTGATTGGTTTATATTAAGTGGGACGGAGAAAACAAGGTTAACATAGACTGTTCATCTGCCACGTTTTAGGTATATTGGCCACGTGGAGAATACAAAGATTACAAACATTGAGTTGTTTTATATATATATTTTTTTTCTTTTCAAACTGATAAATCAAAACTATCAGCTTTTTAAAACGAATGATTTTTTTTATTATTTTTCTTTATATATTTCTTATATTTTATATATTTTAAAAGTTGAATTTTAGTTAAGTTAATTTTTTTTTTATATATATACTTTTATATTTTAAAATTAATTTTGATTTGGCACATCGTGTTGAGACGGATATTTAGACAGAACCAAAGCGATAAAATATTTAACGGGCCGATTATCATTTTGGATTTATTTGGTCACTGGTTTATTTTTTTCAACGTTTGAGCCGACAACAATTTTTGAGCCGAGAAAAGTGTGATCTCATCTATCGTGGATTTTTAAAAAGTTATTTACGGATCTTTCGAAATTTCTTCACGAATTGTAAGATTCCGAATACAACTACAATCACGATCATTTTTCATCATAACTCAATGGAGTCTCTGAATTCGAAATTTCAAGAGGGAGACTTGCATCACATGCAAAACACAGCTAGAGAAAGTGGTATAATTTCATGTCGACTACTTCAGTCACATCTTAGATCTATTGCATGGGTTCAAGGAGGAAGCGAATTTGTGACACTCTTTGGTCAACATCATTATACATTCATCGATTCACTATGTCTGAACTTGAACCACCTAGCTGAGCAACTTCACAAAGAAGACTTTAATCACTCTGCATCAGAAACTGCATATCAGGCTCTTGTGACACAACTCACGCCTTTCCTCCAATTCAATATCATCAAGTCTGACAATTCAGGGATATGCCGGTCATTTTTTCAATACACACAGAACGATGTTAAAGATTTCCGTGATAAACTGTTAAAATTTATGACATCGGTTTCGTCTTCGATTTATGAAAGATCCAGACTTCACCAAGTGTATGATAATGGAGTGCAAGAATCTATGATGCAAATACAAGAGGAGAATGGTCATACGGTTGACAACTTGGAGCCTAACGATGGCACGAGCACAGAATCAGAAGGACAACATGTTACCATTGGCACGTCAGGCAATGTTCACGCGATCTCTTTTGATGACAGCTTACCCGTTAATGACGAAGAGCCTGCGGACATGGTACAATGTAATGTTAATGATGTATATGCTGATGAAATACCGCATATTGAGCATTCCGAACCTAACTATGATAAACATGGGATGGAAAAGAGTGATAGAAATACCACTTCTGATTCATCCGATGTGAGTCATAATGGGGGAGAAAGTGTTCAAAATGCTAAACATCATGATAATTGTCTTATAACTGCTTCTTTTACTGCTTCTGATTCCAAGATTAGAGAGCTTGAAATGATTTTAGCTCAGCAATCAAAAGAGCTTGAGGATGCCAAAATTGAATTTTCGAAGAAAACGGAGAAATTTGAAACATATTTTGAAAAACTTGAAAAGTCAAACGTTGTTCTTGAACGAAAATTGGATCAAACAGTTCTAGATTCTAAAGCTGAAAAGGATAATCTTTTGAAACAAATTAAGTTGCTTGAATCTAAGTTGGCATCCCAAGATGAATTGTTCAAAGAAAATGAGACCTTAAAGGCTCAAGTACAGGAAAAGGTCTTTGCTATAGCTGCGTTGAAAAATGATTTGCGGAAAACTAAAGGACCTAGTGTGGACACTAAGCTTGAAAAACCATCAATCTTGGGGAAACCGCCTACAAATCAGTTCGTTAGACAACCGACTGTCAGAAAACCTACTGCATTTAGATCCGAGCGATCACAATCCTCGAGACCGCGGTTTGCCTCCCAAGTTGATATGGTTCATCTTTCTAGAACAGTCACTCCACCATCTAGGCCCAATGTGACTAAAACAGCTTTTGCAAGACCTAATCACATGATTGCCCCTAATTTCCCTAGACATAGTCCAAAGAATACGTTGGGAACTAGTTCAAATGACGTTCGCCATACTTTTGGTCTAAGGGAAGCTAAGCAAAAGACACAAGTAAGAGATAGGAATTTCAAACCTAGTCAGATGCCTTCCAGTTTACCCAACACTGCTAACCGTAGCATGTCACATCCTAAGAGCATCAATCAATCATCTAGGAATTCTAGATCTTACTCGGACATTAAATATGCTACTTGTAAAACATGTAGAAAATGTGTCTTTACGGCAAATCATGATTCTTGTATCAAGAAACTACTTAATGAGGTGAACTCCCGTGCTAGACTTAAATCCCAGTGGGTTGCCAAAATCAAACCCATTGGTAAAATGTGGCGCCCCACTGGTAGAACTTTCACCCTTGTAGAAAACGAGTGCCCTTTAACTAGGATAGCCTCTGATTCTATTAAGACTACTAGGGAGGAAATTGAAAAGGAGGATGCATCACCTAAGCCTGAACTTAAGGTTTTCTATAAAAGGAAACGTTTACCAGCTAAGACAAGTGAATCATCTCCTCAAAACACCTCTGGCACAAGTAAGGCCAACAGTGAACCCCCTCTTGCTTCTAAGATAGATATCGCTAACCCTTATCCAAGCATGCAAATTCCTAATGAAAATGCAGGTACCAAAGAGGATGTTCCAAAAGAACGAAGCGGTCCAATCATTGTATACCATTCAATTAAGGACACTCTCAGAGTTTGGTTGCTAAAGAAGCTGATATCTAAGAAACAAGTGTCTCAGGGGATTTCCAGTTAAATTTACAGTGCATAAAGGACTTATAGTCACATCACAGACTATAACTCGCTCTTCAAAGAAAGGAAAGTTTATCGTCGATGATAAACTTATCCTAACAACGAGAAATTAAGTTTTCTCGGACATGAGCTTATAGTAAAAACATTCGAAGTTTTTAAGCTCATGCACTATGGCTCCTCGTTAAATGACAGACGATGACCCGGACTTCAGAGACAGGGAAGTTTATCTACGCAACGATAACTTACCCTTTTAACGAGAAATTAAGTTTTCTTGGACACGAGCTTATCCTAAAACCATTCAAAGGTTTTAAGCTCGTGTATAAGGCTCTTCATTAAATGTCAAATGATGACCCGATCTTCAAATTAAGGAAAGTTTATCGCCGATGATAAACTTATCCTCACAACGAGAAATTAATTTTTCTCGGGCATGAGCTTATATTAAAAACATTCGAAGTTTTTAAGCTCATGCACAATGACTTACAGTTAAATATCAGACTGTAACTCGGACTTCAATTTTAGGAAAGCTTATCTTTAAAGATAGCTTATCCTCGTAACGGGAAATTAAATTTTCTTGGTTATGAGCTTGTATTAAAACATTCCAGGTTTTAAGCTCAGAAAGGAAAGTTACTCTTTTAAATAAGAGAATTTTTCCTCATAACGAGAAATTCACCTTTCTCGGTCATGAGCTTTATGTTAAAACATTCAAAGTTTTTCAAGCTCATGAAAACGACTTCTAAGTAAATGTCAGCTTAGAACTCGTTCTTCAATTAAAAGGAAAGTTTATCGCCGATGGTAACTTATCCTTAACAACGAGAAGTTTACAACTTCTCGGACTTGAGCTCGTTTTGTAAGATATTCAACATCTTAAGCTCAAGTAATTGGTTTTCAAAACGTTGAACACAATTTTTCGAGAATTTCTCAAAAACGTTTTCTAAATCTTTCAAAATTGTGTGTTCAAAAAATGTTTTGATAAAAAGAGCATGTCTTCTGGAATCGATAATATTTACGATAATAGAAATGTCATTCAATAATGACACGGGGTTGTAAATAAAGTTTGAGCAGAAGTTCAAATGTTTTAAAACATGCTCAAAATGGTTTGCTATTATTTCAGATAGTAACCCACTTTTCATAATCAAGTCAAGCATTTCACCGGAAAGCTTTGACTCAACAACGGGAATTCATTTTCTCGGGCATGGCTTACTTTACAACCATGTAAGGGATTGTGTTTACTATATAACACAATCTAACACGGATATATGTACGGGTCAGTGCATTTATTTGTTAAAACAAGAGAAATCTTGTTTTTATGAAGTTATCATCTCTACCAACCGTAGCAATTTACAATTGATATCTACATACTCGACGATGCGACTACTCAAACGGCGACTACAGCTCTTTCAATAGAACACGGGTCAGCAATTGAGGGGGAGCAATTGTCCAGCAATCAGAATCTTTGATGCTAAAAGTGCCAAGTTCACATGTTGGTGTCAAGACAAAGATATCAATCGTACACATGGCGTAAAGAGATAACTTCAGACATGATGAGGCGACCAACATTCGTGAACAAGAACCATGTGCTTCTTTCATATGATGTTCTCCATTATTCAGGTCCAACCTCATAAATTGCTAATCTTGTGAATACATGATCATATATGATCTTTGGACGTGATAAATACCATACCCTTGTGTTTAAAAGGTATTTAATTTACGTTTCAAGTACACCCTCATTAATTTAAGGGGGAGCTTGTGTAATTCATGAAGATAATTGGCCTTGCATTTTTCTTCCCAAAATTTTCTTAAAATGCCATTAAATCAATTGATATTAAAAACATCGATTGGGTTAATATTTTTAATATGGGGGAGAAAATGTGATTTAATATGGGAAATGATTAATCACAAATAGTTTGACTTAACGTGCCAGCTCATCCCGACATGTGCGAAATGTTTTCGGATATCGTGGCATATGTTAAGGGGGAGCAAAATGGATTTGCACTATCAAAATGGATTTCATGGTGACATACACTTACCCAAAACATCTCTATTCACGACGGTGAAGATTGTGGTGACATAAGGATGGTAGGATAGGTTAAAGTCCAATGATTCCTCTAGAACCGGAGGAATCTTCCCAAGGACATTTCATAGCTAGAAATAGTAGTCCTTAGGAAAGATGGAGAAAGATTGTGAACGTAGCTGAATGCCGACCAAGTACTTAAGTTAGCACTGGAACAATCACAACAAGGTGCTAGTGATGACGTATTGGTAAGCATTGAAGGGGTTGAAGAATGAAAAAGAATTGTAAAGATAAAGGGTGTAAAGAAAGAAGCCCTCCTTACAACTTAGGCAGAAACCGGGTCAATACATATGCTATTAAGATCATTGTTTAATGATTCTTGATATTGAAGACAGACATCATGGACCCAGTGATGCAAAGCACAACCCATCCCAGCTAACTCAGATATCTCTTAAAAGATATTTGTTTTAATCACACGGAGACAACACGTTATCTATTGATTTATTCACTCCGAATAAATTGGTATTGAAAAGGTGGCACTCCTCTCCAGCCTCCGATCACTAAAATCCAAAGTGCACGATCGAGTCTAGAGCCATTTGAGATCATTAAATATCTCATTAGGACACACTTTCATAATTCCTTGCTTCTTCATACACTGTGAAAAGTAAGAAAGATCTTAAGAGTCCTACGCAAAATCTTCATGATCTTCCCTGCACATCCGAGTAATACGAAAGTATTTACAATGAAGATGGAAATCCTTCTTGAGCGAATATCAAAAAGCTCATGGTAGGTGACTTGTGCGATTCTTTATGAATCAAACTTGTGATAACTGGAAAGCAACGGCTGTTTAATTCTTAACTGAATTTAAACACGTTCCAGGCCTCTACGCAATATCTCAGTGATCTTGCCAGAACACTCAGAGTGATACCTTTGTGTTCACGGTGATGAGTGGAAATCCTTCTAGTGTTAACCTCAAACAGCACTTGGTAGGTAACTTGCAAGATTCTATACGAATCAAGCTCGTGACAACTGGAAAGCAACGATGGTGCGGTTCTTAATTGAATTTCACTTGTTCCAGGAACATGAATTGACGGCTTCAAATCATGCGGATATTATTATCCAAATGATTCACTTTATATGTTCGCAGTCAGCTTTGGACGGTCGAATAAAGAGAACGGGTTTACCCGCGAAATCCTGTCAGGAAGTTACTTAATTGAAACTATCCGTCACGGGTACGATATCTAATATCGTCCAACGGTCTTCACCGACCGGAGGTAAAATGCTACCGATTTAGAATGAAATGTTCAAAGCCATTTCTTTCGTGTCTACTTATGTTACGGCATTTGAAGACGGTGGCGTTGCGGAATCCAAGAAGAAGTTGTCCCCACATGCTTATACTGCATACACTCAGCACTTTAACGAATTCAAGAAAGTCTGAAGGTCAAGTCTTCCGCTGTATCAAACTCTGAAGCTTTCAAGAATTATAAAGGTATAAGTGTGTGGAACATGAAGTCACGAAGAGGCGAATATCACAAGTGATGAATGCACAAGGTCAAGGCTAGAGAACATGCTCAAGACTAAAGTCAAAGATCTCATCAGCATATTCACAAGAACAAGATCGAAGACTAAAGCATAGTATGCTAGGTTTAAGATTTTGTAAAATGGTGTGACCTCCCTTTGGGGGAGATTGTTGGAAATACGTTTTTCCAAGGAAAGTCTCAGTTACATCATTATTAGCATAGATCACGAGCTTTAGAATATTTAGGACATTGTAACTTGGAGTGACCTCCCTTTGGGGGAGATTGTTGGAAATACGTTTTTACGTATTTAGAAAGGATCGGTCACTCCAATGATATTGGGCTCGTGATCAAATGTAGCCCATATAGCCCACATGTAGGGTGGGCTATATAAACCCCCCTCCTAGCATGTTAGGAGGGGTTGTTGGTTCACTTCCATTCAACCTCTCTCTCTCTCTCTCTCTCTATGTTTAACAATGGCTTCCACCACCATCTACCACCACATTAGACCACCGGATCCGATTTAGCTTTTCTACATTTGGCATCAGAGCCACGGTTCCATCCTTGGATCGTGTTTATATATTCGATTTAGTGGTCTAATCTTTCTTTGTGTCTCGTTATATTTTCTTGTTCCATTTTGTCACAAAATTTTTTTGTCACGTCTTATTTCATAAGAATCTTGGTCCAATCTGTCTAAAAAAGTCACATACCATGTCTCGAAATTATGTTTTTGGTGAAGTTTATCATTTATGTGTCCTTTATTCCCATCATGTCTCGAAATTCATTACTTTTGTCCAAGTTGTATACCCGTTTACTTTTGTTGTTTTTTTTATCTTGATATTCATCTGATCTGGATTTCTTTATGGGGATAAAGACAAAAGTTTTCATGGCTCAACCATTTTTTATGGGGGTACAAATTCACTGGTCAAAACCCTATTGAGATGGACATTACGATGCTCTCACTGCGACGGCTTCTTTTTCGGATGTATTCCGATGGGGTTCTTTTTTTCTCATTCCGATGGGTAGGGCCGTCCTCATTGCGATGGATGGTTTGATCCCACCGCAATGGTAGTCATATCGTCATGCTGCCCAAATTCTCCCAACATTGCGATGGGTACCATTGCGATGGGTACCATCGCAATGAGTACCATCGCAATGAGTACCATCGTAATGAGACATGTGACTGCGATGGACTCTGTTTCTTTTAGATTGCGATGGAAAATAAAAAAGGTTGACTTTGCAACGGTTTTTTGATTGCGATGAGTCCTTGTTTTGACTGTGATGGTACTAAACTATGACTGTGATGGTTACATATTTATTACGATGTAGTTGTAACATTTCATGCCCATGTTGTTTTAATGTGACAAAACTTGGACCAAAACTATATCCATCTCAACCGAGTCAACTCGGTCATTACCGAGTTGACTCAGTTAACTCACTGAGTTGACTTGTATTCCAACCTTATAACTCCATAATCAAAACCACAAAACTATCTACATCCCATCGTCACCTAATCCCATCTAAGACTCGAACCGAACAAACAAATTTAAAGGATCTCAGATTTTTTTTCGCTACAGTCTATCATAGACTTGTCTAGATCTTTTCACAGATCTATCATACACGAAAATAAGAAATCATCATAGATCTTTATGTAAATGGTTAACCCATATTATTAATATACGAAATTAAAGAGAGAACAATAACAAATATGTTATTTTCTATCTTTGATTCGTCTGAAAAAGGTTAGATCAATCACATGCAATCACTAATCGGACCTACCCGAGACCATACTATGATCTTGAAGACGTGGCTATTCTCGTCTGGTGCTCAGTTCTTGAATAATTGTATGAGTTTCGAATTGAGCAACATAAATTGATCACTGACTTTCGTGATTAAATGATATGAAATCATCTATGTTCGTTCAAGATTGATTTTTCGTGATTTTCGATGTTTGATTGATCAAGATTGGTAATCTATTGTGATGATCTTGGGAGAGATACTTGGTGAAAATGGGGGGCGGATATTTTGAGATGGAGTTATGAGATGGATTTGGTGGTTGAGATTTGAGATGAGGAGAGAAAACTGGCGGAGGTTCCAGAGATTTTTTCTTGGCTGCGTGTTTTAGTGAATGAGATTAGGTTATGAGTAAAATTAGGGTTGTGGAGTTAGTTATATCCCAATCATATGGATCGGGTTGTATTTTGTTGCAGATTGGGCCTTATGTGGATGACGAGTATAACTGGTAAACTAGTGATGGATCGGGTCATTTTAATTTAAAATGGGCCGTGTGATTTGATCATACACACAATTTTTTAAACAAATTTGTATTTTTTTATAAATTTTGTGTATATTAAGTTATACGTTGGTCATCATCGGAACGAGACAAAGTAACAAGTGACGTGACAACGTGACGAGACGTATGTGACGAGAATTTATTTGAGACGAGACCAATGGAAAAAAGGGCGAATTTTGAGTGACTACAGATTTTTTTTTTGGATCGGATATTAATTATTTGAAGATGGAGACGAATTTCTTCGAAGGCGTGTACTTATTTTATCCTTGAACAGATAACGTGCTCGTGCTTAATCTCAGAATGAAGACTTGTTTATCTGGTTTCCGGGTTTGGGGTGGTTGGTTGATGACTCGGATAACTATCACTTAAAGGGGTTACATTGTTGTACTCAGTGTCACGCGCTTAGTCGACGTGGATAATTTCAAGAGGTGTTGTGCTTATAGACTTCTTCAGTGATGCATTGAGTACTTAGAGATTTCTCCACCGTTCGTCATTCAACAATAGTGCAAGCTTAAGTCACAAGATCGAAGGATTCTTATTCAGTTTCACGTTTGATGTATCTGGTTCATTTCATCAGTGGTCACTTCAAATTGCCTTCAAGTGGGTTGGTAAAGATGGCCATGGAGAGTTTATGAGAAGAGATTTTCAATCAACAGCTGATTCTCACCGAATATAATTAAGCTTATTTATTATTCTCTCGAGATTTTCAGGTTCATGTGCTTACGATTTATTGATGGTTCCGAGTTTCGAAACCATCAAGGGGAAGAAGAAGACACATTGAACGCACAACGAGTACACGTGATGAACTTCATACCTTCTTTTGAGTTGAAGACATTCCGGGATGACATTTGTCATAGCCGCAGAGAAAATCAGTGTTTTAACTCGTGGCGTTATCAATCTCTAAACGGTACACTACTGATTCGATGATTAATTGTTTGGTTGTTGCAATTATTCATCATCATTATCCTATATGCATTCCCGGGACTTAATTGACTCTGGTGCATCTCCGGAAGAAGATATGTGCATTTCCGGGACTTAATTGACTCTGGTGTTACGATGTCAACTTCATGAATGGGATAAAGTGTCCACTTCAGTATTTGAGCTTCATAATGGGGATTGATTTACTTTCTTCAACCATGTGGGGGAATAAATGTCTTGATTCTTTCTGGTATGCATAACTTGAACTCTCAGGGGGGAAGAAAAATTCAGAAGAATTATTCAAGCGTGAGAAGAGAAGTTGTTGATCTACTTGGTGTACCCCAAACTTTCAATCTCTCTTAGCAACATTATCATGTTATATGATGGGATTTGCTTGTTAGATTCTGTTGTGCGCTTAATCATTCTAAGCTTTATTGAAAGCTTTGAAGTTGCTTACGAGGATTGTCGATTTAGGGGGAAGCTATTTAAAAAGCTTCTACATCAAGTTTATGTGGCATGAATTAGGGGGAAGCTAATTCAGAAGCTTCTCCTTAACCAGAAGTGTATGGGTTACTTAGCTCGTGCCGTTACAGTATTTCTACTACAAGTTAAAGATGAGTCGTTTTGAAGTCAAAGGCCTAAAAGACATCATCAGCATTGGACGCTTCATGAAAGCTCTTGTTCTTATCATTATGTACTTGTTAGGAAAAAATATTGTAAGGAATTCTACACGTCGTCCCATGGGGGAAGATTGTTGGAAACTCACTTTATGTGACGACATTTAAGAATTCCCATTAGTCATCATAGTCACACACGTTTAGACTAGACTAGGTTCTTGTACTGTTAAGCATATCGTGTGTGACTATATATACCCCTCCTTTGCTTCCAAGGAGGGGTGTTGGTGGTGTCACATTTCACTTTAATACATTTTCTATTATTTCACACACATTCAACCTCTCTCTCTCTCTCTCTAAGTTTAACAATGGCTTCCACCACCATCTACCACCACATTAGACCACCGGATCTGATTTAGCTTTTCTACATATTCAACATAGGGTCAGACATTAGGTTCTTCCTAAGCCACGATACATACACAACATTAAACAAAGTAATTGTTTTTCCAGAACTAAATTCTATTACAACATTTCCACGTCCAAGTATTGGTTTGGTTGACGCGTCGCCCATATGAAGAACGGAACCATCATCTACTAGATGAAAGGTATCAAACCAGCAACGATCCTTACATGCATGACAAGTTACACCCGATTCAATCCACCAAGCGATTTCATCATCCTGTACATAACATATTTCAGAAATATGTGATACATAACTAGTAACAGGAATTATAACATGATCAAAATTTACATGATCAATAATTAGACCTTGTTGTGGAGTTGGGTCCTTAGACCCTTGTCCCGATCCAGAACCGCCTGAACCATTGTTCCCTTTACCACGACAATCCCTCTTAAATGACCAGGTTTGCCACACTTCCAACAAGCCCCCTTTGGCTTTTTGTTGTGGGAATCGTTCTTATTATCATTGAACTTTCTTTTGTTTCCCTTGGAATTTTTGTTGTTTTTCTTATTCTTATCATCTTCAACCATATTCACAGAAGATGATCCAACAATTTCCTTGCCCTTTCCTTTGCCACTGTCTTCCATCCTTAGAGTTTCCTCTATACAGAAGTGGCTGCCAAGTTGTACAAGAGACAACTCTTCTTTGTTGTGTTTTAACATGTGTTTAAAATCCTCCCTTGATGGTGGAAGTTTGTCTATGATACTAGACACCGAGATAGACTCGTCCATGTGCAAACCATGTTGGGTGTATTAACCCAGAATTCGAAGGAGTTCGTGATATTTTTCCATTACAGACCTTGAATCAACCATTCTATAATTGTTAAAATTACTAACAAGAAACTTCTTACTAGAAGAATCTTCAGCCATGTATTTTGACTCAAGTTGATCCCATAATGCCTTCGCTGATTCCACGTTTTGGTATACATCAAATAAAGCATCAGAAATACCGCTCAAGATGTGCCCATGACATATGTAATCATCGTTCTCCCACTTGTATCACTTCCTTGTCTAATCTAGTGTCCCCTCTTCAAAAATTTATGGCATAGGAGCACTCACAACATACACAACCTTCAAAGTAGTGAGAAGGAAACGCATCTTCTTCGGCCAGCGCCTGAAATCACTGCCCTCAAACTTGTCTAACTTTCCAAACTTCGTCGTCATATCTTTCACCGAATCAGCCATGATTAATACCAGAGAAATACTTCAATCTTTGTTAGTTTTCGTGGGTGGTAATAATCAACAATCCAAATATTTCTCTGAATCGTGAATAGATCACTTTCAGATTAAAGTATTTCGACCCTATAATAAGTGTGAAAACACTTATCCTTTTACCACTTATTTCCAATATTAACGAGACCAAAACGTGTATTTTATGTCGTAAAAGTCGGAATTATGCGTGGTTTGTGTTTTTATTGTGTTTCAGGATAACAATATGAAAAAGGAAGAAAACGCGGGCTTTCACGGGCTTTTATCGAAGAAAAAAGCAAAAGATGAAGTCAAAATATCAAAAGTGCAAGAAGAACGGAAGTCAAAGGCCTATTCTGAAGATTTATCGAAGAGAAATTCTAAAGACGGAAGTTTAACAAAGTCGAAGAACCAAGTCTACTAGAAGAAGAAAAATAGAAGACGAGTTCAAGTTATCATTCGACTAATCCCGAGACAAAGTCGAGAAAAACGAGAAATTAAAAGACGACAAAGAGAAAGAAAGAAG
The DNA here is from genome assembly GCA_025667525.1 of Glebionis coronaria. Lineage (NCBI taxonomy): Eukaryota > Viridiplantae > Streptophyta > Magnoliopsida > Asterales > Asteraceae > Glebionis > Glebionis coronaria. The sequence continues at coordinate 686,173,425 of CM046874.1, forward strand.
GAAGCAACATACCTCCCCTCTCCTATAAATACCCTCCTAATGCTTCATTAGGGGGGTGTTAGTTAGTTTTTTTAGCCACTTTTAATTTTCTAGTTTTCATATTTTTAGAGAGAAGTAGGTGTTTTCTACTTTCTCTCTCTAGATTTCTTCATCTTTTCTTTCAAAATTTAAGCTTTCATTTTATCTTGTATTTTGGAATCATTAATCTACAAGTTCGAGTTTAAGCTTTTCATTATTAATCTTCTTCTACCTTTCTTTATTTTTTGATTTGTTTTTTATTCGAGATAATCTTAGATCTTGTTTCATCTTGATATTTATGTGATTAAAAAGTTTATCTTTTTGTTCATATCTAAGTTTTTATACGATTTGAGCTTTGAGCTTTTTATGTTTTTTTGGCTTATTTAGTATTTAGCTTATTTACTTTTAAGTTTTCTTAAAAGTTTCGTTTTTTTAAGGTTTGTTTTAAAAGGTTTGCTTATTTAGATTTTTGAAAGTTTCTTACTCGTGCTTATTTAACTCTTTCATTATTGATTTTGTTAAGTGTCGGATTGTGCTTATTAAAAAAGGAGAGCTTATTTGTTTTGCTTATTACGAATTACATTCCGTCGGAAAAGGGTTTACCTTTTCCGACAGTTATTCCGACGGCTTCCATCGGATTAGGGATTTTATTCCGACCATTATTCTGATACTTTTATCGGAAAAGGGTTTTGGATTCTGATCGATTTTTCGATCAACATTCCGACCATAGTGATCATTCATACATTCCGATAGAGTTGTTTTTCCGATAGTAGTGATTCCAATAGTTTTACAGTGCATTATTCCGATACTATAGTAGTTATTCCGATTGGATTTCTTTTGACACATTCCGACGGAGCATTCCGACGGGTTCATTCCGATTGTATTCCGACAGGGTTATTCTGATGGGATTCCGATAGTGGGTATTCCGACGGGTGGAGTTTTACTTTTCTTATTTCTAGTTAATTTTCAAGTTTTCTTTTTCCACCAATTAAGGGTAGATTTCTCGTTTATTTTTAATATCTTTTACGTTTATCTTATTTGTAGACTTAGATAATCAAGCTCCCTCTTTTAGTGACCAATTACAATAATTCCACCAAAATCATGATCAATTCGATTAGATACCGAGAACGATTGAGTACACATATGCTAAGCATTGCTAAATCCATTTATCAAATGGCGCCGCTGCCGGCTCTTTTCGTAAAGATTAACGGTTTTTAGTGTGAAAAATTGGATTTTGGGATCCGTTCTTTTGGGAACGTTATTTTCAAGCCCAAAAATTTTCAAAAATCCTAAAAAATATAAAATTAAAAAAAAAAATCCAAAAACAATAAAAAAAGACAAAAAAAACCCAAAAATATTTTATTTCATTTTAGTGTATGCGTACTCGATCTACGTCTTATTCTGAGCCCGAGACTCTTAGAGACATAGATATGTCCGGTGTGCATAACAATAATAACAACCCACCTCACAACAACATGAACAATAATAAAAACAATGGCCCACAACCCGACCTACGCACAATGGAGGAGCTATGTCAACCAACCATGAACGGACGAGGTGGACCGATTGCGCCGATGTAAATCACGGCTCCTGAATTTTTGTTGAAGCATCACATGATCCAGCAAGTTCAAAACGCTTGTCCTTTTCGCGGATTACTGGATGATGATGCCAACAAACACCTCGATAAATTCATAACCGTCACTCAAAGCATGAAATTACCCGGTGTTTCCATGGATTTTCTTCGCCTTCACCTTTTGCCACACACTTTATCCCACCATGCCGAAAAATGGTTTGGTCGTCTTCCCAAAAAATCAATTCATACATGGAATGACATGAATCAAAAGTTTTTGTCGCGCTACTTTCCACCATCCATGGTCACTAGTCTTCGCAACCAAATCAGTGGTTTCACTTAAGAACCTGATGAGTCGCTTTTCGATGCTTGGGAATGTTACAATGTCTTGATCGACCGTTGTCCGAACCATAACATGCTCCCCGTTACTTTGATAGATACTTTCTATAATGTTTTAACTTTTCGTGATTGTGACATGATTAATGCTGCCGTCGGTGGTACATTCATGAAGAGAAGACCTGAGGAGTGTAGAGAGCTTATAGAGAACATGACCACTCACCACAAAAATTGGGATTCATCTGCAACTTCAAGGAATAACCCGAGGGCCAATGTTTCTTCTACATCCTCCAACCTAGAGATAACCGAACTTACCCGCCAAATAGCCGAGATGAACAAAAACTTCTTAACCATGGCTACAAACCAATTTCAACAAGCTAAAGCTGTAGTAACTTCTTGTGGGATTTGTGGGGGTTCTCATTTATACACGATTGTCCTTCTACTCATGACAATCCGGAAAATGTGTATGCCACTAACGGTAACTTTTCTACGGGAGGCTATCATGCTCGTCCTCAAGGTGACCGCAATTTGCTAAGTTATCGTTCAAACAACTTCCTTTCACCACCCGGTTTTCCTCCTCAAAACCAAAACAATTTCAATCGCAACAATCAAAACCAAACTCGAGCTCCTAATCAATATCAAACCCAAAGAAACCCATATCCACCTCAAGGAAACAATCAAGTTTACCAACAACCCGCTTATCAACCACCTGCCTACCATGCTCCTCCTTCCAACCAACCCACCGCATTTAATCACGAGGTTGAAACTTACATGAGGACTTATGACGTGCTGGTGAAGAATCTTCAGAGTCAAATCATCAACTGGAAAGGGGATATGGCAAAACAAGGGAATGATCTTCGAGCAGATATGCGAAACTCTTTAAGTAGTCAAACGAATGACTTAAGGGATATGATGGCTAGTTTCTTCCCAAGTAATCAAGCCTCTAGTTCGGGTTCTTTTCCGAGTAACACCGTTGCTAATCCAAGAGGGGAGATGAAAGCAATCACCACCCGAAATGGCAAAGGTTTAAAGGAACCCGAGATTCCTACACCTACACCGGTGATTGTGATAAAGGAAAACAAGCCCCCTTCATCGATTCCTCCACCTTCTATTTCTACCCCTCCACCACCGAAGGATGTGAGTGAGAATTCCATTCCAAAGCCTTCATCTCAATCCGACATACCTTACGCTTCAAGGTTGAGGAAAGAGAAGTTGAAGAACAAGGATGATATTCAAGTTTCGAACTTTCTCAAAATGTTTTAAAAATTGAATTTCAACATCTCCTTTGCCGAGGCTCTCGCTCACATGCCGAAGTACGAAAAAATGTTTAAAGATCTTCTCAGTGATAAGGAGAAACTCCTTGATATCGCTCAGACCCAACTTAATGAGAATTGCTTCGCGGTTCTCTTAAGGAAATTACCAACTAAAGTTGGTGATCCGGGTCACTTTCTCATTCCCTGTAACTTCCCCGGGGTACAGAATTGTATGGCCCTAGCTGATCTAGGTGCTAGTATAAACTTAATGCCATTAAGTGTTTGGAAACAATTATCTCTACCCGAGCTAGTCCCCACATGAATGACATTGGAATTAGCTAACCGTACGGTTGCTTATCCAGTGGGGATAGCCGAAGATGTCTTCGTTGGTGTCGACAAATTCACCTTTCCGGCGGAATTTGTTGTCGTTGACTACGATATGGACCCCCGTGTTCCATTAATCGTTGGACGTCCATTCTTGAGGACCGGTCACACTCTCATTGATGTAGCCGCGGGCGAACTAATCATGAGAGTTGGTGACGATAAAATCGTCTTCAACATGGGTAAACTTTCTAAGCAACCTTCTGAATACGAGAGCGTTAATTTCATTGACGTTCTTAATGAGGCTTGTGAAGAACACTTCAAAGACGCTTGTAATAGTGTTTTTTCTTCTCTACCCATTGTTGAGACCGTTGCCTCTATTGCTCCATCATTGACTCCATTTGGAGAAAGTGATTTCCTTTTGAAAGAATTTGAAGCAACTTTAGGGGACGTGGACTTACAATATGACGATTCTCCCACCGATTGGGAAGAAGACATTCGTACCATTGAGAAACTTCTCAATGAGGACCATATTTCTCCACCTTCTCCTAAGGATGTTACAATCGATGATCCGAATTTGACTAAACCTTCAATCAACAATCCTTCGGATTTAGAGCTTAAGGATTTACCGTCTCATCTCAAATACGTTTTCCTTGAAGACAATAAGAAGTTACCCGTCATCATTGTAAAGGACTTAAAAGAAGATGAAAAATCTCGACTTATCGATGTGCTCAAAAATGAAAGAAGATTAAACCCGCAATCCAAAGCCAAAGAAGGGTTAATCCAAAAACTCATGACGTCATCAAGAAAGAAGTTATCAAACTTCTAGATGCCGGAATGATTTACCCTATTTCGGATTCGCCATGGGTTAGTCCCGTCCATTGTGTGCCTAAGAAAGGCGGAATAACCATTGTTCCCAATGAAAACAACGAGTTGATTCCTACTCGACTTGTCACGGGTTGGCGAGTTTGCATCGACTATGGCAAGCTCAATGATTCCACTCGTAAGGATCATTTTCCTCTTCCTTTCATGGATCAAATGCTCGAGCGTTTAGCGGGTAGTGACTACTATTGCTTCTTAGATGGTTTCTCTGGGTATTTTCAAATTCCCATCGATCCAAAAGACCAAGAGAAAACCACAATTACTTGTCCTTATGGAACATTTGCTTACAAAAGAATGCCTTTCGGCTTATGCAATGCTCTTGGGGGTTTCCAACGGTTTCCATGACATGGTTGAAGAAACTATGGAAGTCTTTATGCATGATTTCTGTGACACCCTAGAATCGAGGTCATTAACGATACCCTAAATTACGCTAATTTTTGAAATTTTTAATAAATTTTAATTTCTATACTTATAAGTATTTTGGTTAAAGCCGATGTTCGAGGTTATAATTTTTACGATTGACGTTTTAAGAAGGACGATGACGATTACGATCCCGAGGGATGCCCAATTTTATATAATTTTTGACGATTTATCGATAATGTAATTTTTCGAGAATTTTATTTACGGTTCGTGTTAAGTTGAGTCGGGTGAGTTTTATAGCCTTCCGAGTACATTTAAAGTATCCCAAAAATATTTTGGAGCGTTCGGGAAGATTTCCGACTCCCGTAAAATTTTCAAAATTGACAAATGAGTCGAAACCGCAAAGTTTTGGGGACGTTTTTCATTTGAGGCCAAAAGAAGCTAAATATTGCATTTAAGCCCCTCCCAACCCACCAAAAAGGCCAAAATTGAAACACACACAAACACATACAACACTTGCACCAAAAAAAAAATCAAACTCTCTCCCTCCTCTCTCTCTCAAACCGACGGACACCCCTATACCACCAAAAATTCACCAAAAATCTTTTTCCACTTGATTTTTCAAAAATCTAAGGTTAGACCACATCTAGTTTGGTCATTCCCCACATGTTCATGTGCTCAAATCCCACATGCATTAACAAAAAATTTTCAAGATTTTTCCATATGATCCAAATTCGTTTTTGAGGCTAAATGAGCTAATGCATGTTGATTTTAAGTGTTATGGAAGTATAAACACCAAGAAAACCCACCAAAATTAATTTGGTTGTGGTGATTGGGTCACCCAAACCCCACGGCAAAGGGGGTGTTTGGGGAGCCATGGTGGTTGTTGATTTTGCATGTTGTTATTATGTTTGGTTTATGGTTTTAGGATGTTTTACATAGGTGTAACTAGTTGCATGTTCATTTTTTTGAAGTTTTGATTTTGAGATTGGTTGATCAATAGGGGTAGGATTGAAGTTTGATGTTAGGATATGTTTGGGAAGGCTTAGGATGATGTTTAGTGGTGGTTAGAAGGCTTGGAATCGAGTCTAAGTGCGTTTTTGGTATGGTCATTTTTAGGCAGAAACATTTGGTCCATTTTATAAAAATTATTTTTTTTTCAGGTCTTGAAAACTAAATGTAGTGATAGAGGGTTTTCCTAGCTTTAATTTGGTATAAGGTAGAGCCCGTGACTCAAAACGAGCTAAAAGTTATGACATTTTAAAGATCGGGTACCGGGAGACGAGGACTTTCATAATCCGAATTTGTGCAAAGTTTTAGTCAAATCCCGAGGGTCACAAGTATAAATTGGTAAATGGTCAAGGGTCAAAATTTGGTCCCTAACCTGTACAAATGAGTCTATATGTTGACTTAGGAGTCAAAGAAGTCAAAGGTATTTTTCATATAGGTCAAAGAGGTCAAAATTGGTCGAAGCGCAATTTCAGCCCGTAAAATGTAGTCGTGGAAATGAGTTGCGTAACGGGTCATAAAAGTAAAAACTTTTATTGGGCTTAAAAACATGTCATCTACAGGTCTTATAGGATTTTTGGAAATTTTGTCAAATTTTATAAGTGTGGTTAAATAAGGTAAAACAGCCCGTACTTTAGTCGAGTACCGGCGAGAATGGGTAAAAATGGACAACATAAGTAATGAGAACGAATGGTATAAAATGAGTGATACTTGTTGTTTTTGTTTTTGGCGTGAGTTATACTTGTCCTAAGTGACTAGTATATATGTATTTTATACAGTACCGTAAGTATTAAGATGAGATTACTCATTACGCGTTATTTGTGATAGGTGTTGATTTAACCGGGCATCCGTTTCGTCGTCAGTGATCATCCCTCGAACTACCGACTACTTAAGATATAAGGTGTGAATTTATAGCCTCGCTTATACTTATTTCAAATTGTTTTACCCGCGAGGGAAATGCATGCTAGTTTTTAAAAGGAACGTATATCATGAATGATTGTTAGACCCGAAAGTTGCCTTAGAAATTGTGTTGAGTACCAAAGTTGCAAAAGTCCCTAAAATCATGAACTATTAACTATTTTCCTGCCCTCGAGTAGGGGGAAATAGCCGCTTATGCAATTTGTAGTACTACGGGGTTAACGACCCAATGCTAGCCGAGAAGCTGTACTTTTAGTAAGTTCTGCGGTAGATTATTTTGTATGAGAAATAAGGTATAATTGCAACTGATGCCTTTAGAAGGGGCACTGGTTTCATCTGAATCACGCCGGTATTATTACGCGGGTGATTGAGTTAACGGATTAGTGTCATGAGCTTAAACACAATTGTCAGTATCCTGATTATAGTTTGTTTGATCGACAAGACTATAAATGATCACGAATGGTTTTTATTATATATATACGTTCAAATGGATTGTAAAACCTATGAATTCCACTCAACGTTTTCGTTGACCAAATTTTTGGCATGTGTTTCAGGTAACCGCTGAGGTGTAGGATGGAGCATGCATGGGATGGATGTTGTGTGTACGGCTTGGTGTCCGCTTGTTTTTCCCTCCTTTTCTACTTAAACAATTTTTAAGTTTAATGTCATGTGGTTGTAAAACTGAAGTTTTTGGGTTGAGATTCATGGGGACCAAAAACGCTTAACTCTGTGTACTATTTGGGGTTGGAAAAACTGTGGACATGTATCATCTAACAATTTTAAATTTCAAGTTTTAAGTTGACGTCTTTTTTAGCGTCGTTTGATATATCTTGTGTGCAATGAATACTGTGTAGCACCCATTGTTGTAGTTCCGCTGCGCATAGCAATTGTGGGGGTGTTACAGATTGGTAATCAGAGCCACGAGTTATAGAGAACTAGGTCGTTTTCGAAAATCCTAAACTATAACTTTTGGTGTCGTAAGAAAAGGGTCCAAGCACACACAACTATCCTGCATGGCTCCGGTAAGATTTATTGTTGTATTTATGGCATTTGACGTATACTTTTAAGTAAAGTATATATATGTGGGTAATTATTACATAAGTATGGAATTACTATATGTAGACGTTGAATTTTACGTGAAATATCCGACATCGTAATTTTTGTATTAATCATGCATGAGCATCATATTATTACATTTCGGGCATATGTACCACCTTTGCATTGCATTTGCATGCATATATTTATAATTATTGTATAATTACTTATGTACCCTCCGAAATTCGTTGTTATTGCAGGAATGGCCGAGGTACCGCCCAACGATAACGGAAACGATTACGTCGTAGGTCGCGAAGGGGGAAGTGTTGGAACAGCAGCTGAAGGACAAGCTGGGACGAACGATGTACAAGCCCAGGACCCCGACTCAAGGAGAACTACTTGCCCCACGCCTATGCGTACTTCCCATCTGGTTGGTGTACCAGATATCCCCAGAAGAGCCGAAGGTGCAATGAGCGCAAATTCTCTTCATCAAGGCATCCCAAGAATTTGCTGTCCCGGACCGAGGATTTATCATGACGTACGACGGACTGTGAGAGGTTTGGAAGGATCGATGTGCATGAGGTATGTAGTGGAATCAAGGGTGGTCAGTAGGTTCGACGAGAATGATGAGGCGGATGAAAGACTGTTGGAAAGGACTGCAAGAGTTGAGTATGATGGGATTGTGAACAAAAGTGACATCAACAGTTTAAGATCAATGGTTGCGAATTTAAGTGCTAGTCTTGACCGTGTTAGGGAGGATCAGATGAGGTTGTCAAGGATGCAGAGTTGGGAGCATCGTGTGAGGGATTCATTGCCCCCGGGTTGGAGATTCGTGGACGATTTGGAGATGGAGGCAAACGACTTCATGATTCATCCGCCTACTGGAGGTGCTTGTATTTCGGTGGGAAATCAGGTAGCGATTGAGTGTGGATCCACATCAGGGACGAAAAAGGAAATGGAATGTGAGCCGGATGAGAAAGGAAAAAGGAAAGTGGATGATGTGGATGAGGACATTAGTGATGAGGAAACCGAGGAAGACGACGACGAGCCGCCATCCAAGAGGCCGTGTGGATCACCACATGCCTAGTTACTTGTTTTGTATTTTCTTTGATCATTGTAATAGAACTATTTTGGACCTTTGTATGATGGTATTATGACGAGAAACTCAAGTACTTGATGTTTTGTGATGAACGATTGTAGTGGCAATACTTGTCACGATTTTGGTTAATTATCAATACAATCTATGTTACCTTTCATGATCTGTGATATGTCTTAAATTTGATCTTTTGTGGTGTGAATTGATGAATATTAGTAACTCCGTAGTGATGTGTCGTTGTATGTATTTTATGTTTGGGAAACTTGATATGAATACTTACATTGTTTTTCTATTTTCCTTGTCTTGCAGAAAGAGATATTCGATAACACCATGCCTCCAAAGTTGACTGCCGATCGTGTTAACACCATGATTCAGGAAGCTATAGCTAATGCGTTGGAAGCGGACCGAGCTGGGAGAAATCAGGATCCAGGAAGGAACGCGGGGAGACAGCAAGCCCCAAGAGTGTGTACCTATTCTAGCTTTATGAAGTGCGGTCCCACGCAGTTCCGTGGAACGGGTGGAGCTTTAGAACTTAGACGATGGTTGGAAAAAGTTGAAAGTACGTTTGAAATCAGTGGTTGTGCAGAAGCGGATAAAGTAAAGTTTGCAGCAGCTACGTTTCTCGATGATGCGTTAAGTTGGTGGAATACCCAGGTAGCTACGGTTGGATTGGCTGTAGCAAATGCAAGGACGTGGAGTGCGACCAAAGCTTTGTTGACTAAGAAGTTTTGCCTAGAGGAGGAATTGGGGCAATTGGAGGACGAATTGAGGCATTTGACCTTGAAGAACAACGATATAGCTGCTTACACCAGGAGATTCAATGAGTTAAGTCTTTTGTGTCCGGACATATTTGCCAATGATGCCAAGAAAATGAAGCAGTATATTAAGGGTTTATCTAGCAACATCAAGGGTGAAACAACTTCGTCGAAACCTGGAACGTTTGACGAAGCGGTTCAAATGGCTCACGCTTTGATGGACGTTAAGCTTCAGGACAAGCAGAACTACATTGCTGAGGGCAACAAAAGGAAATGGGAAGCGGCACAAGGCAATCAATCCCAAGGCCAGAACCGAGGTGGAAATCGAAACAACCATGGGCCGAACCGTAATCAACAGTTTAATCAGAGAAGGAACGAAGGGATGAGGGCAGTGACGAACCCTAGAGGTGTGAAAGTGAATCCCCATTGTGGAAAGTGCAACTTGTATCATGTTGGAAATTGCCCGCCGGCATGCGGCAAGTGTGGAAAGGCAGGTCATAGGACATCTAGTTGTCGAACGGGAGGAGTAGCCACTGGGGCTAATGCTATCAGGATGAGAGGATGTTATAGTTGTGGAGAAAGAGGGCATGTGCAAGCAAATTGCCCGAAGGCAGGAAACAGGCGGGGAGGTAATAATGCGGCTGCTGTGTATCAAGTGGGAACTGCTGATAAACCACAGGGTCCAAATGTGGTTACCGGTACGTTTTTGCTAGACGCTTGTTATGCTAGTATTTTATTTGATTCTGGCTCCGACAAGAGTTTTGTAGACGTTAGATTTAGTCGTCATATCGATAGAGAACCGGTGTTGTTAACGACTAGTTATAACGTTGAATTAGCCGATGGAAAAATTGTTAGTACAAATTCTATACTGAAAGGGTGTACCTTGAAGTTAGGAAATTACGCTTTTAAAATCGACTTGATGCCTATAGAGCTAGGATCGTTTGACGTGATTGTGGGAATGGATTGGCTAATGGCGCATAGTGCTACGATCGTCTGTGGTGAGAGATTGGTTCAGATTCCGCTGAGGAATAGGGTTTTGACGGTTAAGGGAGACGAATGCACTTCTCGTTTGAAGGTGATTTCGTGTTTGAAAATGATGAAGTACGTAGAGAGCGGATGCGATGTGTTTTTGGCACAAGTTTCGAGCGATGGTGATGTAGAGGCGAGGATTGAAGAGGTACCAGTTATTTGCGAGTATCCGGACGTTTTTCCAGACGAGTTGCCAGGTTTACCGCCTAACCGTGAGGTCGAGTTTCGAATTGATTTAGTGCCAGGAGCTGCGCCGGTTGCACGTGCACCTTATCGTTTAGCCCCATCTGAGTTAAAGGAGTTAGCGGATCAATTGAAGGAATTGATGGACAAAGGATTTATTAGGCCGAGCTCATCACCCTGGGGAGCGCCAGTGTTGTTCGTAAAGAAGAAGGATGGTTCGTTTAGGATGTGTATCGACTATAGGGAACTCAATAAGCTGACGGTTAAGAATCGGTACCCATTGCCGAGGATTGATGATTTGTTCGATCAATTGCAAGGTTCCAGTGTATACTCAAAGATCGATTTAAGATCAGGGTATCATCAACTGCGTGTAAGAGAGGAGGATATTCCTGTAACTGCCTTTCGTACGCGGTATGGACACTTTGAATTTCGAGTGATGCCGTTTGGGTTGACGAACGCGCCTGCTGTATTCATGGATCTTATGAATCGCGTGTGCAAGCCGTATCTAGATAAGTTTGTTATTGTTTTCATCGACGACATACTTATTTACTCTAAAAGTAAGGAGGAGCACGAGAAGCACCTAAGAAAGATTTTGGAGTTGTTGAGGAAGAAGAAGCTGTATGCAAAATTCTCTAAGTGTGAGTTTTGGTTGGAATCAGTGCAGTTTCTAGGTCATGTGATTGATAGTGAGGGAGTTCGTGTAGATCCTGCTAAGATAGAAGCGATCAGGGAATGGTCAGCACCGACGACGCCGACGGAAGTTCGACAATTTCTGGGTTTAGCGGGGTATTATAGAAGGTTTATCGAAGGATTTTTGTTGATTGCAAAACCATTGACGAGGCTTACCGAAAAGAATAGGGTGTAGAATGGGGAAAAGAGGAAGAACTTGCTTTCGAAACGCTCAAGGATAAGTTATGTTCCGCACCGATTTTATCATTGCCTGAAGGAACCGAAGATTTCGTAGTGTATTGTGATGCGTCTCGTAAAGGTTATAGAGCGGTATTAATGCAACGTGAAAAGGTGATAGCTTACGCGTCGAGGCAATTAAGGAAGAACGAGGAGAACTACACGACGCACGATTTGGAATTAGGAGCGGTAGTTTTTGCGTTAAAGTTGTGGAGACACTATCTGTATGGGACAAAGTGTGTTGTATTCACTGATCACAAGAGTTTGCAGCACATTTTAGATCAAAAGGAGTTGAATATGCGACAAAGACGCTGGGTTGAACTACTGAGTGATTATGACTGCGAAATTCGCTACCACCCTGGCAAGGCGAATGTTGTAGCGGATGCATTGAGTAGGAAAGAACGGGAGAAACCTTTGAGGGTTAGAGCTTTAGTGATGAGTGAGAGCGTTGACTTAACCGAAACCATACTGAAGGCTCAGGAGAGAGGACTAATGAAAGGGAATGTTGAAGCCGAAAACTTGGGACGAATGTTGAAACCTCTTTTCGTGATTAGGTCTGACGGACTAAGATATTTTGAGAATCGGATTTGGTTACCATTGTGTTCATCTGAGGAAGGAAAGCCTGGAGTCCGAGAATTGGTTATGAATGAGTCGCATAAGTCGAAGTATTCGATACATCCTGGATCGGATAAGATGTACCACGACCTGAAGAAAGTTTATTGGTGGCCGAATATGAAGGCAGATATTGCTCGTTACGTTAGTAAGTGTTTGACTTGCGCGAAGGTTCAGGCAGAACATAAGAAACCATCTGGATTGTTGGTACAACCGGAAATCCCAGAATGGAAATGGGAGAAAATCGCAATGGATTTCGTGACGGGTTTACCTAGGACTCCTAGTGGAAGCGATATGATATGGGTAATTGTGGACAGGTTGACGAAATCTGCTCATTTCTTACCTATGAAGAAGACGGACAGCATGGAAAGACTCGCCAGCGTGTACGTGAAGGAGATCGTCTGTAGACATGGAGTGCCGTTATCGATCATTTCGGATCGCGACAGTAGATTTACGTCGGAATTTTGGAAATCGCTTCAACGTGCGATGGGCACTGAACTGAGTTTAAGCACGGCTTATCACCCGGAAACTGACGGCCAGAGTGAACGAACGATTCAAACGATGGAGGACATGCTCCGAGCATGCGTGATCAATTTTGGAGGAAGTTGGGAACGCCACTTGCCTCTGGTGGAATTTTCGTACAATAATAGTTATCATGCGAGCATCAAAGCGGCACCGTTCGAAGCATTGTATGGAAGGAAGTGTAGATCGCCCGTGTGTTGGAGTGAAGTAGGGGAAAGTCAATTGACTGGACCCGAAATGGTTTTAGAAACGACAGAGAAGATTGTGCAGATCAAGAACCGACTACTTGCTGCGAGAAGCCGACATAAGAGTTATGCCGATAACCGAAGGAAACCTTTGGAGTTTGAAGTTGGAGATATGGTTATGCTCAAGGTATCGCCGTGGAAGGGTGTAATTCGTTTTGGGAAGAAAGGAAAGTTGAGTCCGAGGTACATTGGACCGTTTAAGATCGTTGAACGAATTGGACCAGTAGCGTACAAGTTAGAATTGCCGACCGAACTTAGTGCTATTCATGACACGTTTCACGTATCGAACCTGAAGAAGAGTTTGGCGGATAAGGAATTGGTGATTCCTTTGGACGAGATTCGACTAGACGACAAAATGCACTTTGTGGAAGAACCTGTGGAAATTATGGACCGGGAGGTCAAGCGGTTGAAGCATAGTAGGATTCCTATTGTGAAGGTCCGATGGAATTCTAAGCGTGGACCGGAATACACCTAGGAACGTGAGGACTTTTTCAAGGAAAGGTATCCTCATCTGTTCCAGTAAGACGAAATGTGAGTACAAGAAGAGGTGAGCGCCGGGACGTCGCTCTCTTTAAGGAGGGGTGGATGTGACACCCTAGAATCGAGGTCATTAACGATACCCTAAATTACGCTAATTTTTGAAATTTTTAATAAATTTTAATTTCTATACTTATAAGTATTTTGGTTAAAGCCGATGTTCGAGGTTATAATTTTTACGATTGACGTTTTAAGAAGGACGATGACGATTACGATCCCGAGGGATGCCCAATTTTATATAATTTTTGACGATTTATCGATAATGTAATTTTTCGAGAATTTTATTTACGGTTCGTGTTAAGTTGAGTCGGGTGAGTTTTATAGCCTTCCGAGTACATTTAAAGTATCCCAAAAATATTTTGGAGCGTTCGGGAAGATTTCCGACTCCCGTAAAATTTTCAAAATTGACAAATGAGTCGAAACCGCAAAGTTTTGAGGATGTTTTTCATTTGAGGCCAAAAGAAGCTAAATATTGCATTTAAGCCCCTCCCAACCCACCAAAAAGGCCAAAATTGAAACACACACAAACACATACAACACTTGCACCAAAAAAAAAATCAAACTCTCTCCCTCCTCTCTCTCTCAAACCGACGGACACCCCTATACCACCAAAAATTCACCAAAAATCTTTTTCCACTTGATTTTTCAAAAATCTAAGGTTAGACCACATCTAGTTTGGTCATTCCCCACATGTTCATGTGCTCAAATCCCACATGCATTAACAAAAATTTTTCAAGATTTTTCCATATGATCCAAATTCGTTTTTGAGGCTAAATGAGCTAATGCATGTTGATTTTAAGTGTTATGGAAGTATAAACACCAAGAAAACCCACCAAAATTAATTTGGTTGTGGTGATTGGGTCACCCAAACCCCACGGCAAAGGGGGTGTTTGGGGAGCCATGGTGGTTGTTGATTTTGCATGTTGTTATTATGTTTGGTTTATGGTTTTAGGATGTTTTACATAGGTGTAACTAGTTGCATGTTCATTTTTTTGAAGTTTTGATTTTGAGATTGGTTGATCAATAGGGGTAGGATTGAAGTTTGATGTTAGGATATGTTTGGGAAGGCTTAGGATGATGTTTAGTGGTGGTTAGAAGGCTTGGAATCGAGTCTAAGTGCGTTTTTGGTATGGTCATTTTTAGGCAGAAACATTTGGTCCATTTTATAAAAATTATTTTTTTTCCAGGTCTTGAAAACTAAATGTAGTGATAGAGGGTTTTCCTAGCTTTAATTTGGTATAAGGTAGAGCCCGTGACTCAAAACGAGCTAAAAGTTATGACATTTTAAAGATCGGGTACCGGGAGACGAGGACTTTCATAATCCGAATTTGTGCAAAGTTTTAGTCATATCCCGAGGGTCACAAGTATAAATTGGTAAATGGTCAAGGGTCAAAATTTGGTCCCTAACCTGTACAAATGAGTCTATATGTTGACTTAGGAGTCAAAGAAGTCAAAGGTATTTTTCATATAGGTCAAAGAGGTCAAAATTGATCGAAGCGCAATTTCAGCCCGTAAAATGTAGTCGTGGAAATGAGTTGCGTAACGGGTCATAAAAGTAAAAACTTTTATTGGGCTTAAAAACATGTCATCTACAGGTCTTATAGGATTTTTGGAAATTTTGTCAAATTTTATAAGTGTGGTTAAATAAGGTAAAACAGCCCGTACTTTAGTCGAGTACCAGCGAGAATGGGTAAAAATGGACAACATAAGTAATGAGAACGAATGGTATAAAATGAGTGATACTTGTTGTTTTTGTTTTTGGCGTGAGTTATACTTGTCCTAAGTGACTAGTATATATGTATTTTATACAGTACCGTAAGTATTAAGATGAGATTACTCATTACGCGTTATTTGTGATAGGTGTTGATTTAACCGGGCATCCGTTTCGTCGTCAGTGATCATCCCTCGAACTACCGACTACTTAAGATATAAGGTGTGAATTTATAGCCTCGCTTATACTTATTTCAAATTGTTTTACCCGCGAGGGAAATGCATGCTAGTTTTTAAAAGGAACGTATATCATGAATGATTGTTAGACCCGAAAGTTGCCTTAGAAATTGTGTTGAGTACCAAAGTTGCAAAAGTCCCTAAAATCATGAACTATTAACTATTGTCCTGCCCTCGAGTAGGGGGAAATAGCCGCTTATGCAATTTGTAGTACTACGGGGTTAACGACCCAATGCTAGCCGAGAAGCTGTACTTTTAGTAAGTTCTGCGGTAGATTATTTTGTATGAGAAATAAGGTATAATTACAACTGATGCCTTTAGAAGGGGCACTGGTTTCATCTGAATCACGCCGGTATTATTACGCGGGTGATTGAGTTAACGGATTAGTGTCATGAGCTTAAACACAATTGTCAGTATCCTGATTATAGTTTGTTTGATCGACAAGACTATAAATGATCACGAATGGTTTTTATTATATATATACGTTCAAATGGATTGTAAAACCTATGAATTCCACTCAACGTTTTCGTTGACCAAATTTTTGGCATGTGTTTCAGGTAACCGCTGAGGTGTAGGATGGAGCATGCATGGGATGGATGTTGTGTGTACGGCTTGGTGTCCGCTTGTTTTTCCCTCCTTTTCTACTTAAACAATTTTTAAGTTTAATGTCATGTGGTTGTAAAACTGAAGTTTTTGGGTTGAGATTCATGGGGACCAAAAACGCTTAACTCTGTGTACTATTTGGGGTTGGAAAAACTGTGGACATGTATCATCTAACAATTTTAAATTTCAAGTTTTAAGTTGACGTCTTTTTTAGCGTCGTTTGATATATCTTGTGTGCAATGAATACTGTGTAGCACCCATTGTTGTAGTTCCGCTGCGCATAGCAATTGTGGGGGTGTTACAATTTCTCAGTCTATGGTGATTCTTTCTCTACTTGCTTTGCCAATTTAGAACGTATGCTCAAACGGTGTAAAGACACTCGTCTAGTTCTTAATTGGGAAAAATGCCATTTCATGGTAAAAGAAGGTATTGTTCTTGGTCATAAAATTTACAAAGCCGGTCTTGAAGTCGACCGTGCTAAAGTCGATGTGATTGCTAAATTACCTCCTCCTTCAACCGTGAAGGGAGTGAGAAGTTTCCTTGTTCATGCGGGCTTCTATCGTCGATTCATTCAAGATTTTTCTAAGATCGCTCGCCCGATGACCCACCTCTTGGAAAAACATACTCCTTTTATCTTTTCTAAAGAGTGTCTCGAATCTCTTAATCTTCTTAAGGATAAATTAACTAAGGCACCGGTCTTGGTTACCCCTAATTGGGAGTTACCTTTTGAATTGATGTGTGATGCTAGAGATTTTGCTATTTCAGCGGTTTTGGGACAAAGAGTGAACAAACACTTCCAACCAATCCATTATGCTAGCAAGACAATGACGGGGGCTCAATTGCATTATACCACTACCGGAAAAGAGCTTCTAGCTGTAGTTTATGCTTTTGAGAAGTTCTGCCCCTATCTTGTTCTTTCCACCACCATTGCCTATACCGACCATTCCGCGTTGAAGTACTTGTTAACTAAACAAGATTATAAACCAAGACTTATTCATTGGTTTTTACTCCTACAAGAATTTAAAATCGAAATTCGTGATAAAAAGGGAGCGGAAAATCTAGCCGCAGATCATCTTAGTAGACTCGAGGATCCTTATCAAGGGGAGCTCCCAAATCAAGAGATTAATGACTATTTTCCCCTTGAGGCCTTGATGTCTATTAACTCCAATCTTGATGAAACCCCATGGTTTACGGACATTGCAAACTATTTGGCGGGTGGAATTCTCATGGAAGGGTTAACGTCCCAACAAAAGAAAAAGTTCTTTAAAGACATTAAGCACTATTTTTGGGATGACCCTTACCTTTTCAAAAAATGTGCGGATCTTGTCATTCGTCGGTGTGTTGATGGGCCGGCAGCTTTACTAATCCTAGAAGCTTTCCACAAAGGACCCACCGGTGGTTACTTTGGTCCTAACTATACCACAAAGAAAGTTTTCGACTCTGGATTTTATTGGCCCACCATTTATCGTGATGCACACGAAATGGTTAAGCATTGTGATGCTTGCCAACACCAAGGCAAGATCACACATAAAGATGAGATGCCTCAAAATTTCATACAAGAATGTGAAATCTTTGACGTATGGGGTATCGACTTTATGGGTCCATTTCCATCATCCAAAGGGAACAAATACATCCTCGTAGCCGTTGACTACGTAACTAAATGGGTTGAAGCAAAGGCTCTCCCTACGAACGATGCGAGGGTGGTTGTGAACTTTTTGAAACAACTTTTTGCTCGATTCGTTGTTCCTCGTGCTATCCTCAGTGACCGCGGGACTCATTTTTGCAATGATCAATTTGCTCGAGTCATGGCTAAGTATGGTTTCAATCACCGTCTTTCCACCACTTATCATCCCCAAACAAATGGTCAAGCCGAGATTTCTAACCATGGACTGAAGATAATTTTAGAGCGAACTATGGGAGAGAATCGTGCCTCGTGGGCCGATAAGTTAGATGATGCTTTGTGGGCTTTCCGTACCGCATATAAGACACCTATTGGTTGCACTTCATATCGTCTTGTGTACGGAAAGGCATGCCACCTCCCTATTGAGTTGGAGCATAAGGCTTATTGGGCCTTGAAGTGGGCTAATTTTGATATCAACAAAGCCGGTGATCTTAGGAAGATTCAACACAACGAGATTAATGAACTGAGGAATGAAGCTTATGAGAATTCATTGATCTACAAGGAGAAAACCAAGCTCATTCGTGATACTAGGATTAAGAACCGAGAGTTTCACATAGGTGATCAAGTTTTACTTTTTAAATCTCGGTTGAAATTTTTTTTGGGCAAGCTTAAGAGCCATTGGTCTGGTCCATTCACCGTCGCCAAAGTCTTTCCTTATGGCACCATTGAGCTTTCTCAACCAAATGGGCCTAATTTTAAAGTGAATGGCCAGCGTGTGAAGTTGTACTTTGGTGAGGACATCTCTCATGAGATGATTTCATCCCTCATTATGTTTCCCTTGAATTAGTTCTGGGTCGAGTCAAGCTCGTGACTCGGTTAACAAAAACAAACGCTTCTCGGGAGGCAACCCGTTGATCTATCCTTTTTACCCGTTTTCATAATAAGTGTAGGGGGGGCTACATAGGGTTGTTGTCTTGTTTCTTATGATGTGCAGGGATTAAAGTTTCAAAGAGCACTTTTGATGACATTTGACGACCCGTGATCCTGTGTACCCGTCTTCTCGGTTCTATCCTAAACTGTCATGATTCAATATTTCATATCTTATATGCTCACATTGAAATCACTATCGTTGTCCTTCTCTTAGCAAGATTTAAACAAAGTGCACAATGTCCCACATGCTTAAATATTTAGGACAATGTTTATATCAAGTGCAGGGGGGACTTCTATCAAAGTAAGTGGGTTTTTCCATTAATTTGTCCTCATTTTAACCGGAAAATTTGATTTTTCGACATTTTTCAAAGTTTTTAATCTATTTTGGCCTAGTAGTTTTTCCTTTGTTATCACTATTTACTTTCTTTGCTAAAATAAAGTTTAATAAAGTGGTTTAAATTTTTCAACGTCATGAATCTTTTGACTCAACCCGAGTTTACTTATCTAAGTTTACTCTAGCTAGTATCCTTAACGTGTTTAAGTCAAGTTTTGCTAGGCTTTTATATAGGGAACTTTAAAACGCGAAAGTCTTAACTCTTACGGGTTAAGAAAAAGAACTTTTCGCAAGTTCCTATAATTGATCCTAGAAAGTCGTTTATCAAGGGAACTTTAAAATGCGAATTCTGAACTTGAAAAAGTCTAAGAAGTTGCAAGATCCTATAGACGACTTGAAAACCCAAAACTTTGATTTAATTGGCTAAGCATCCATGAGTCTCATTCCTTGAGATTTTATATTGTGGAGAACGAGAGATGATAGAGTCAATTATAAGTTTGGTATTCTTTCATGAATTTATGTGAGTTAATTATGAGCTTCTTCTCCCATCGCTTGTTAATAAATTTAATTGCAATAAGTAAGGTTGTACGATTTGAAAAGTTACTTAGCTTCTAGCACAAGATCGTTTAAAAGTTGCTTGATATTAATTAGAGTTCATAGCCAAGGCATAACTTATTGAAGCGGGATGCGAAGATTGGCGAGTTCGAAAAGGCCCTAACAAGGCATGAGGACTACATTTTGTTGCTAAAGATCCCAAGTGATGTGAAGAATCATTTATCAAAAATCAATATGAAGGATCGAGACACACGACGAAAAGAAAATACTCCCCTAAATATCATGGAGAAGTCTATCCAAAAAGAACCTAGCAAGGTATGAGGATAAATAGATCCAAGTCCTAAAAGGAGGCGAATCGTTGTATATCAAATTCCAAAGTAAAGATTGGAGAAAACTGAAGAAGTCGTGGTCCAAGTATGAAGAATCTCTCAAAAACTTCAAGAGAAGAAATTCCTATTATGAAGAGAAGACCATTATTTCAAGAACGTCTCTCAAGATTCGAAGTATGAAGTCGCTGCCGAATATCTGTCCGAGAAAGGTCTCAAATCGTGAAGCGAGTTATGCTAAGATATGAACTTTAAGAGGTCCCGAGAAGCAGTTTTAAAAGATTTTGTCCTTTAGCTAACTATTGATTAAATCGTACCACTTTATTTTCGGCCTAAATAAACTATCGAAATAAGTCAAACAATGCATCTTCGTGATCATTAGACAATCATAAAATATAAGAGATACACCTAGGAATAAGGGAGTCTAAGTGAATAATTGGGCCACATGAGTTTGTGTTAGTTTACTAACTTATAATAGCAATGATCTCGTTTATAAGCTTGGTGTGGGAAACGTGAAACTTGAGGGTAATAATCATTCATAACAACCAAAACCCCAATGTAAGTCTTTGATTTCTTTACTTTTTTGTATATATTTCTATCTTTTTAATTTCCTTAGTGTTTAGTATTTAATCAAGGCCAAAGTAGGTTAATTATGATAGAAAATGTAAACCGTGCTTTGAAATTAATGCATTGCATGAGGGCATTGCAATGGTCAAGTGTAGGGGATTTAATAAGTGTGAAAACACTTATCCTTTTACCACTTATTTCCAATAATAACGAGACCAAAACGTGTATTTTATGTCGTAAAAGTTGGAATTATGCGTGGTTTGTGTTTTTATTGTGTTTCAGGATAACAATATGAAAAAGGAAGAAAACACGGGATTTTATCGAAGAAAAAAGCAAAAGACGAAGTCAAAATATCAAAAGTGCAAGAAGAACGGAAGACAAAGGCCTATTCTGAAGATTTATCGAAGAAAAAGTCTAAAGACGGAAGTTTAACAAAGTCGAAGAACCAAGTCTACTAGAAGAAGAAAAATAGAAGACGAGTTCAAGTTATCATTCGACTAATCCCGAGACAAAGTCGAGAAAAACGAGAAATTAAAAGACGAGAAAGAAAAAGAAAGAAGGAAGCAACATACCTCCCCTCTCCTATAAATACCCTCCTAATGCTTCATTAGGGGGGTGTTAGTTAGTTTTTTTAGCCACTTTTAATTTTCTAGTTTTCATATTTTTAGAGAGAAGTAGGTGTTTTCTACTTTCTCTCTCTAGATTTCTTCATCTTTTCTTTCAAAATTTAAGCTTTCATTTTATCTTGTATTTTGGAATCATTAATCTACAAGTTCGAGTTTAAGCTTTTCATTATTAATCTTCTTCTACCTTTCTTTATTTTTGATTTGTTTTTTATTCGAGATAATCTTAGATCTTGTTTCATCTTGATATTTATGTTATTAGAAAGTTTATCTTTTTGTTCATATCTAAGTTTTTATACGATTTGAGCTTTGAGCTTATTATGTTTTTTGGCTTATTTAGTATTTAGCTTATTTAGTATTTAGCTTATTTACTTTTAAGTTTTCTTAAAAGTTTCGTTTTTTTAAGGTTTGTTTTAAAAGGTTTGCTTATTTAGATTTTTGAAAGTTTCTTACTCGTGCTTATTTAACTCTTTCATTATTGATTTTTTTAAGTGTCGAATTTTGCTTATTAAAAAAGGAGAGCTTATTTGTTTTGCTTATTACGAATTACATTCCGCCGGAAAAGGGTTTACCTTTTCTGACAGTTATTCCGACGGCTTCCATCGGATTAGGGATTTGTATCCGGACCATTATTCCGATACTTTTATCGGAAAAGGGTTTTGGGATTCCGATCAACATTCCGACCGTAGTGATCATTCATACATTCCGATAGAGTTGTTTTTCCGATAGTAGTGATTCCGATAGTTTTACTGTGCATTATTCCGATACTATAGTAGTTATTCCGATTGGATTTCTTTTGACACATTCTGACGGGTTCATTCTGATTGTATTCCGACAGGGTTATTCCGATGGGATTCCGATAGTGGGTATTCCGACGGGTTGAGTTTTACTTTTCTTATTTCTAGTTAATTTTCAAGTTTTCTTTTTCCACCAATTAAGGCTAGATTTCTCGTTTATTTTTAATAGCTTTTACGTTTATGTTATTTGTAGACTTAGATAATCAAGCTCCCCCTTTTAGTGACCAATTACAATAACTTCACCAAAACCGTGATCAATTCGATTGGATACCGAGAACGATTAAGTACACATATGATAAGCATTGCTAAATCCATTTATTACCCTATATGCCTCGAGTATCACGAAATTCTCAATTGGATAAGACAGAGAAATTACACTTATGTGCCGTTTGGTTGGGGCATATTGGAGGATATTGGGGGGATATTCAAAATTTTGACATTTTAATTTTTTCCAAATATTGTGAGGAATTTTAATTTACTTGAAAATTTTATTTTATAAACTTTTTTTCTAATAATTTTTATTCGTGTTTTTATGTTTATATAAAAAACTATAAAATTTAAAAAATTTATATAAAAAATATTTTTTTGGTTTTTACTCTTTTAAATAGCAAAAATAAAATTTATATTAAAAATTTATAGAAATATAAAATTTATAGTAATTTTTAATAAAATTTATAGGATTTTTTATAAAATTTAAATAAATTCTAAAAAAAATTATTGAAAATTATAATTTTTTTAAAAAATTTATATAAGTTTTTATAAAGTTTATTTAAATTTTTATAAAATATCTATTAAATTTTTATAAACTTTATATAAATTTTTTATAAATTTTTTATAAACATTAAATAAATTTTTATAAAATTTAAATAATATTTTTATAAATTCTTTTAAAAATATATATAAATTTTTTTATAAAATATATATAAAAAGTTAAAATTCGATTTTTAATTCTTAAGAAATTTTTATAAGATTTATATAAATATTTTTATAAAATTTATATAAATTTTTTATAAAAGGTTATATAAACTTTTTATAAAATTTAATGAATTTTTTTATAAAATTTATATAAATTTTTTATAAAATTTAATGATCTTTTTATAAAAACTTTATAAGATTTATATAAAAATTTTATAACTCTATTTATAAAATTTATAGAATGTTTTTTACAATTTATTTAAATTTTATAAAAACATTCTATAAATTTTTTTATAAAATTTATATAAGAAGTGAACATTTTATTTTTACTCTTTTAAATAAAAAAATTTGTCTAAAAAAAATTTATCCGTTAATTGGTTTAATACAAATTCAAGAGTTCAAACTATTACAAATTTGTGTCAACCAAAAAAGATTAGGCATTTTAAATTCTTGGGAATTCTAATTTACTAGATATTAGAATTCCAGAATTTTAAAATCTTGAACCAAACTGCCCCTTAGTCTCTAAGGCACGAGAGATTTAAGCAATACACAGAAATTCGTTGTGTTGGTTCTATTCTGAAAAGAACAAGTTTCTGTTTCTATGAAGAAAACCAAAATGACAGTTATTGTATGTTGATAACTGTTAAAGTGATTGACATACCTTTTCACAAAAGAATATGACGGTTGGGATGGGGAAAAACCGATTTTCACACAACAACTGTAAACACAGAATGCTAAGTTGTAAGGGGCTTCTGCCAGCAAGGGGCTTTGCGCCTTGACCCCCGCATTTGTTCGTGGCGGCATCAAGTTAGCTAGAACGAGCGTGCACTCCGCACTCTCCATACTCGACTGTAAGCTATACTTGATTAAGCCATTGATCTCAAGTATATCACAATTACACAAAATAAATGTGATGACACTAAAATCACCAACATAGACTTACTAAATTAATTAAAAACCCTTATTAATATAACATATTTGGTTGTGTTTGGAAACACGTAGCAGTAAGCAGTTGTATGAGCAGAAGCAATAAGCAGTAAGCAATAACAGTTAGTAGGAGCAGTAACGTAGCAGTAACAGTAATTATACATTGTAAAATTACTTAGAGGACATGTACACATTAATATAAATGTTCTTTAAATAAAGAGAATGGTATATATGTAATTTAAAAATCAAAACGCTAGCGGTTAGATCAAAATGCTTGTTGTTAAAGCATTTTGAGTAAAAGCAGTTACACATAATTCAACCGCTAGTCACTCTTTACCAAACAAGTATTATATTTAAACTGCTAGTCGCTTGCCGCTAGTTACTCCAAAATGCTCTTAAACGCTTGGTACCCAACATACCCTAACTAATACTGCTAACTACTAATGCTCATGCTAACTAGTGTGACCAAACACACCTTAAAGTCTATTTCCAACCTTGTTAAAGAAAAAAGTTAACGTCTTGTATTGTTCCTTCAAAATAAAAAGGGTTTATAAAACTTCACAAAAATTAAGGATTAATCGAATTTTATATAATAAAATAAAAATATGGATATTCTAGTTAATTGAGATAATGATTACTAATCAGAAGTTGAGTGTGATTATAAGTCCCATCCGAACCATTCATTTGTTCCTGAATGTTGAACAAACACCCCCCCCCCCCCCCCCCCCCCCCCCCCCCCCCCCCCCCCGGATACATAGAGACATCTGCATGATTCGAAACTAGGTTGAATATTCGATTTCGAACTCTCATTAAAGGTAACATTTGACATTTTTTTGGATGTTTAACTGTTTCATTAGACCTCGTTGATTAACTGATTGTAGGTTAACATGTAGCATGCTTTTTTCCATATGCAAAATTACTGTAGAGGTTAGCGAGATAGAGCTAGGGTCTGCACGAACATGTACTTCGTGCACTACCCGTAATGTAAAACCAAAATCTTGAAATCTCGAGTTTAAAATCACAATAATATTAGCTCCTTCAGTCCAAAAAGTTTTGTCTACCGAGGTAAAGAAATATAGATGCCTATGGAGACGGTTTTGCTCTTTGGCCTGATTAATGTTTTCTTTAAATTTTGCGAATAATACTACTTTTGGAAGTAGGCGGTTGTATTAGGACATGTTAAAATGGTGGAGATGGAATGATTTTTTGGACTGATGAAGTAGTATATTTATTTATGAAAATCACATTTGCGTAACAGAAAAACTTGTCATGGGGAAAGGAGATAAACAGGGTGGAGTTTTGGTGATGGTGGGCAAGGATATCCAGCTGCAGAACCCATTGACAATGTTAAAGACTAGTTTCTTAGAATGTGAGACGATAATCAGGAACTGGTGTGTCAAACAGTCTTTACCTGCCGCGGTTGCTGCTGTAACTTCCTTTGGACTTATTGCAGGTGGCGTCTCGGGTTACTATCTTAGTACAGACATTCCGCTCAGAATCAATTCAAAGGTAACAACGACTTTACCTTACATTCTACCTTAGTTTCTGTACATAGATCGTTAATCTGCATACAAGTGCAGTACTTTTTAATTCCCTGAATGTTTGAATTTGTATATATCTATGTAATATAAGTGACTAGTGTTTTAGAAAAACAATTTTGTATGTGAAGTCGCCAATAGGACCCGTTTTTTTTGGAGGAGGGCGCTTGCTACAGGCTCGTAATCAGGCTGTTTTAATCGGTGCTAAATCAGGCATATCATATTTCATGGAAAGATTAAGAGGCAAGGAGGATATCGAGTCAAGGTAAGCCTATTTATAGTTCCCTACTAGTGTAAAGATATGAATGTTATCATATTCCTTGTAACAGAACTATTTGTGCGTGACACTCAGTTATCAATTGTAATTTGTTCCGTTTATAGTTCGAGTGGCTAGAGACTTATTTTCATAAAATCTTAGGGATATGAAACTGATTATATGGTTAATTCACAATAATCAGAATTTGGTGTTTGGATAATGGGTAATCCTTCTCGAATCATAATTGCAGCAAGACTTATTATTTAGTACAAAACTAAAATTACCTATTTACTGTCTTTGATAACTTCTCATAGACATTTGGTCGTTGTTAATATTATGCTGTAAGATATTTGCTGAATATATAGATAGGATGCAATTTCCACATTTCGTTGATTTTCCCTCAAGCTTTTTTCAGTGCGTCACTCAACTTTTGTTTATTTTAGATTTAAACACGTTCATCAATTTATTGATCAACTCCATTATCTGTCTAAACGGTTTTTGTAAAACAGATGCTGTGAAAGCATAAATTAATAAAAATAAAGAAACGTATGGACTGCTAGAAAATGTTGTAAGGTTAACCTGCCAAAAATTTAAATATTGGTTATGGTGAACCCAAATTATTTCATTATATGATCATATATACTTGCGCACACTACATATAATTGCAACTAAAAAAAAACTACAGACGGTTTTACCAGATTATGATAAATTGGTATCATGTAATCAGTTTAATGCACATCCAAACGACCCTTTACTAGTTAAAGACCGATTGTGAATGCATATCACTATTCGATATCTTATAGTATCACTTGAGCCTTGAGGTAGATTCTTAAAACTTATTACTGTAGATAGCATAACTAAATAACATGCTGTTTCAGTTTGATCTATACTCATCTTTCATCGTCGTATCTCATTACAGTTTAGTGGCAGGTTTTGGTGCTGGAGTCATGGCCTCATTAGTTTGTGGCATATACGGTACCAATGCAATAAAAAATGGTGTTTACTATGCACTCTTTTATGGTGGTTCGTTCAAGGTAATCATGTTGCTTCTTCCTCCACCTTCCCTATTTTTGGGTCGTTAATTAGCTCTCATGGGTCAAAAAGGAAAAAGGTAAAAAGGTCAATTGCCCGCAAAGAGTGTTTTCTAATGCATACATGAGTTAATTTTGTGCAAAAGGTGGGTAAAAGCTATAAAATACCATCTTACTTATTGGTTTGTGTCGACTTTAAACACTTACTAATTAATCTCATGACTTTACCATCGTACTTGTTTGTTTTGTAACAATATTACTATTATGACCGGTTACAATTACATGTCATTAAATAATTATTTTAAAAATAAAAAATCATTTAATATATCCACGTGGAGGTAAGACGGTTCTTTTTTCCCCAAGTGAAATACACATTATCCAGCTTCTTTATCATTTCACTATTGAGAGTTGACTATCATTTCAACCATAACATCATCAATGGTGACTTTAACAGCTCAAACACCTATTAAATATCCAACTTCCTTGATCTTGATCTAGGAAATCAAATGAGCCCATCTTCCTTGAGTTCTCATCGCCAAGTAAATCATCAATATCAAACTCACTAAGCTCATCGCCACGATACCTTTCAAACACTCCAAACTCCGGTAAATCAAACCCAGACTCATGCACTTCACCAAATCCATCTTCATTACTCGCCACAATCGAAACAGGCGAAACATGACTTCCAAAATTAGTAACAGCGAGAGTTCCTTTTAATCTAATAGCAGCTTCATCGTAAACAACAACAGCTTCTTCAGCAGTATCATACGAGCCTAACCAAATACGCTTCTTTTGTAACAGATCACGTATCACTTCTGCCCATTTGCCCGACGGCCTTCGGCCCACGCCTCTGTATCCTTATGTGTAGTTTCTCTTTAATAAACACACAAATCCAATAAAATGATTGCACACCCGCTGATCCTTCAATCCATAAATTGATTTCTTTAAAAACACTAGCAAGAAAGAAAGTTTACAAGAAAAAAAATCATGTATCAAGATATAACATCCTAGATTCAGATTAGGTGGTGGGGCAGGTGACGAAGATGGTTGTTGACGGCGGCTGTAGGATGGTTTGATGTATCTGATTGTGGGTTATTTAAGGTGGGTCATGAGCAATTGAATTCAATTACCAAACTTAAATTACTACAAAATGATGTACTGATTTTTTGATGTATCTGGTTGTTTGGGTAATTAATTACCAAACTTAAGGTAGTTTGATGTATTCATTTTCTGATCATGATTTGTTTTGTGCTATGGTGGTACGGTGGTTTTATTGTTGTTAGAAAGTGGAAATCCGACGTGGCTATATTAAATGAAATAAAATAATGACATGGATATTACCGTGCTACGGTGTCGGTAACAAGTTACCAAATTGGTAACTTTGAAACGATTTTGAAAGTAGAAAGGTAAAGTCACGAGATTAAATAGTAAATGTTTAAAGTCGGCACAGATCAATAAGTATGATGGTATTTTATAGCTTAATTATCATAAAAACCTTGATTTAAGTGCCAGGGGTATAAAACTTACCTGTTCCTTACCCAAACCCATGTGCAGGTAAACGAAAAATTGTCACAGCGACGAAAGAAGCAAGACTTGTATAAGAAAACGAAAGATATGTTATCTAGTCTTGACCTTAATCGTTATGAGAAGAACTTCAAAAAGGGCTTGCTAACAGACAAAACTCTTCCGTTGATTAATGACAGGTAAGTAGTAACGAACGATCTCTTTCTTTTCTATATGAATTCTAGTGGGCAACATATTAATAATTATTGTTTGTGATGTAATAAATGATTCAATCAGTGATCTGCAAGAGGTGAACATCCCTGTTGGAGCAAGAAGGCTAATTCTTGATCACATTCAAAGGTCTGACTGAACCTTTTCTTGCTTTCAAATTGGAACCTATTTTACCGCTTAAAGACAGCGGTTGAAATTGTTTTTACCTTCCGTTTTCGTTTGTATAAAGTACGAGAAGAGACATTTAAATTGTTCATATATGAACATTGTGGACTATATTTTGCTTTGAAATATGCAATTGTCTCTTGTGAGATTATCTCGTTTAGTTTGACCGATGCAAGGTTTTAGACACGGTGAGGTATGCGGGGTGCAACATGCTGGCATAGGGTGACGACTCACACCAAAGAACATAGAATTCATATTAACCCGTACATGTGAGTTACCTCTTAAACTGAGCTATAGCTAGTGTGGATTAACATATCGCTCCCAAAAACACGTAATCATAATATGAATGATCAAATAACATTACCCAAAAAAAATAAAAAAATAACATTAAAGCATAGCATTAGAATTTACTTGATACGAGCGAGACAAGATCACGTAACTTATACAGCTGCCAATTTAAGAGGAAGTTAGATCTTTGGGGTTTTGAAGAGAAGAATCGTTGTGGAAATTATTTTATATCATTGTTACTCGGTTCCTAATCGTATAACAATCTTTTAACTAATTTGTTTTTCGCTTACTTTCCAGGACCGTCCCGTGGTTTTTAGAAGGCCGTATACCAAAATGATAATGTAAGTTCAAACAAAACAACGTTATGCATGTGTAATATAAGTTTAAATATAGCGGAAAAGTTGTTTTAGGAAAATCTTTAGCCAAATGGTCTAAATTTATCACATTAGTATTACTAAACCGCTTTAGTATCCTTCCACAATCCATAAAATGCCCTATAATTATAAAGTGTATTTGATATTTTCTAAGTATATTAGCAAAATATGTCAATTTTTAAACAAGAAAGATTCAAAATATGGATAAAAGTTAGAAGACTTTAAACTTAGAATAAATTACATGGATGGTCCTGTGGTTTGGTCAAAATTGCAACTTTAGTCCCTCAACTTTTAAAGTTTCATAGATATTCTCTAACTTTGAAAAGAATAACACACTTGATCCTTCCACCTCCAGTTAACTAGTGTTAAATAGACTTCATTATTATTTACATGTTAGTCATAGTTGTTAACAGTTGTTGCATCGTTCATCCTTTATTCTAACGGACATGTATAACTTAACTTTAAATTCGTTTTTGTGCGTTTCTTTTACCTCTTCGTTTGTTTTTAACGTTTTGCTCTCGATAAATTTAAAAAAATTCGAAAAAAGAATGCTTTAAAAAAAATAAAGTTCAAAAAAATTATTTTAATTTCGAAAAATAAAAACTATTTCGAAAAAATTTAATTTCGAAAAAGATTTTAAAAAGGTTTGTTTTAAAAAAAATCAAAAAAATAATTTCAAAAAAACTTATTTAATTACGAAAAATTTATCTTGGAAAACAATTAAAAAAAATCAAAAAAATAAAAAAAAAAATCTGAAATTTTAAGAATTTAGAATTTCAAAAACTTTTAGAATTTTAAACTTAAAACATTTTCTAAATATTTTTTGAAATTATTTTTTTTTAAATTAAATTATTTTCGAAAATACAATACATTTTTAAAAATTATTTTTTTCCGTGAAAACTTTTTCTAAATTATTTTTATTTCGAATTTCTTTTTCTAAATTATTTTGTTTTCAAAATTATTTTTTTTACAAAAAAAAACTACTTTTGAGAAAATAATAATTTTGAAAAAAAATAATTTAAAAAAAATCTCGGATTTTTTTTTAAAAATGTATTGTATTTTAAAAAAAAATAATTAAAAAAAATTATTTTCGAAAAAGATTTAACAAGTATTTAAGATTAAAAAATATATATAATTTATATTATTTTCGAAAAAAATAATTTAAAATCGTAAGCTTATAATTCTAAAAGTTTTTGAAATTTTAAAATTTTAAAATTTCAGATTTTTTTGAAACTATTTTTTTTCGAAATTATTTTAATTAATTTTTTTCAAAATTAATGTTTTGAAATTAAAATAAATTTGTTTCGAAATTATTACTTTTTTTCGAAATAGTTTTTTTCGAAAAAAACCTTTTTAATATATTTTTTGAAATGTTTTTATTTTTCGAAATTAAAACAAATTTTTTGAACGTTAAATTTTTAACGATCTTTTTTCGAAATTTTTTAAATTCAACGAGAGCAAAGTTAAAAACAGATGAAAAAGTAAAAGAAACGGACAAAAACGAATTTAAAGTTAAGTTATACATGTTCGTTAGTATAAAGGATGAACGATGCAACAACGGTTAACAACAAGGACTAACATGTAAATAATAACAAAGTCTTTTTAACACTAGTTAACTGAGGGACCAAGTGTGTTATTCTTTTCCGAGTTAGGGACTATCCATGAAACTTTTAAAGTCGAGGGACTAAAGTCGCAATTTTGACCAAACCAAAGGGACCATCCATGTAATTTATTCTTAAACTTAAGAGTGTAAAGTGTAAATAATCAAAATTTTATCATCTTCCTCACGTACTTTACGACGCCTCCATGCTTATGAAACGTTCTGAAAACCACTTACATTAATCAGTTTTCTTCTAAAAATATTCGTTATATCTAAATATTCGATGTCTTTGACGAGATTTCTATCAGTTTTATGCTAAACAACAAATCAAAGGAGCACTTACGGGAAAATCGAGGGGTCCTTAACAAAATATGTGGTTATGTGCGGGTAATCACTCTGCACATGTTTAAATCCGGTCATGTTTACTTCGATTCAACAAATACTCACTTTTCACCTCTTTTTTTAATATAAAATATCCTGCAAAAGATAAATCGTTAAGCGAAAAAAAATACACTCGCGACGAGAATTAAATCATCTTTCTCTAGAGGTGCACATGTATATACTTTCGACAAACTCTTTTTTTGATTTTTTTTCTTTAGTCACGTTTGAGAAAATCATATATGATTCGTATTACAAATCATATATTATTTCATAAAATCATATTCGATTTCATAAAAACATATATGATTTCATAAAAACATATATGATTTCATAAAATCATATATGATTCGTGATAAAAATCATATATTAAAACCGACCAATATAATATTGTTAAACGAATATTGTTAAACTGACTCAATAAAAATACTACCAATCCCTAATATTTAGTCATTTGATAACCCCAATCCTAAAAACTCACACCACCATCTGATAACAACTTTGTTAATCAAACGAACCATCATCTTTTCATATAATCATACTTAGTATTAGTGCAACCAATGCCTAAAAACATTATTTGTAATAATTAATATTTCTTAGTTTTGATCACGACAAAGTGTAAAAACATTTATCGTAAAAAAACCGTAAGACGAATTATTTAACAAACACTATCATTAAGGTAATAGTCATTCAAGTCTTATACAAACATATCTAATACAGTGATCATGGAAAGTGATTAACCTGAGACTCACATTTACACAAATGTGACAATATTTTTAATAAAATTTCTTTTTAAGAAAATGTTTTATTAAAACGGAAAATGAAAATTTGAATTTGGCATATTCCAAATGGTCTAAGAATATCCTCTTGAGGTACAAACTTCACCAGATGTCATTTTCCCACTAGAAGATATAAAGGAGCGGATTCTAGAGCCCGCACTCAATATTGATATTGAGTCGCCAACCTATTTATTAAGCCGCGGCTAGACTAGCCGTTGCACTTGCCTCCTATAAATAGTGGATCATTTCTCCATTTCCCAATGACCCTTTTTGGACATATTTCTACTTCTTATCTTCTTTCTATGATTCCAGTCATTAGTAAATGATCACTTAATGTGTTAAGAATATCCCCTTGTTTACTTGTCCAAAGAGAAGATCAATCACACATTTGTGACGTGATAAAAGATGAAGCCTTGAGGAAGATCATCCTTTCTTAGATCTAGTCATGTTCATCATATTGTTTATACGAGTCTTGTGTAGATCCAAGGTATTTATGTATACTTGGATTTTTTTTTGTAGATCCAAAGTATATGTGTATACTTGGATGTGTCTTGTGATGTAATGTGTCTTGTGTGTAAGTTCTCACTAAACTACAAAGTGATGTAATTGTGTGTATGAGTCTTGTGAGTTCTCACTTAACTAGAAAGTGATGTGTGTAAGGATTGGTTCTAGCTTTGGATTAGGACTCTACATCTAGCCTTGTGTCGGAAAAGAAGACGGGCGACGAAGATTGGTTCTAGCTTTGGATTAGGACTCAACATCTAGCCTTGTGTCGGAAAAGAAGATGGACGAAGAAGATTGGTTCTATCTTAGGATTAGAACTAGACATTTAGCTTAGTGTCAGAAAACATTGTAAGCAACGTTGTAAGGTTTTCTCCGCCAAGAAGGGAGCTTGTGGATATAGTGGAAATCTCGAGTAAGGTGTACTAGAGGAGTGGAGTAGGAACGAAGAGAGAGCTTCATTGCCGAACAACTATAAATCTTGGTGTCCTTCCTTAAGTTGTCTTTTTCCTTACTCTTTACTTACTTATCTTTACATTCATGCATTGCACTATCATAATCACTAGATATAGCAAATGTTTTAAACTCTTGGAAAATGGCTTAACTATTATGAAACAAGTTTTCAAGTAATGGTCATTTCTAATGACGAACATAATTTTAATTGGACTTAATTAGGGAAACTATTCAACCCCCTTCTAGTTTCTACACTTAGCCATCAAATCGAAACATAGATGAAACCTTTACCAAAAAGAATCCCACACACCCTTTTTTCGTTGAATTAGTTTCAAGATTTATAGTGGCCTCGAGATATTTCATAAGGTCTAAGGTCGGTTTGGTTTTCTTGTGTTATTAAACGAATCTAAGATAGATTATAACATATTTGTTATTAATCTATCTTGTTGTTTATGTAACTGAAAGATTGGTATAACTTACATAGTTTGACGATGATGTTCTTTCGTGTGTAAATCCTTTTAAAGGTCTTGAAATTGATTGTTATACATGAAAACATTCAGAGATATTTGTCTTATCTGGTTAATTGTTAATTGTTCTTGTTGTTGTTGGGATGAGATGTTGATAATTATGGCGATGGGAATATAATAGGTAGTTGGATATGATTGTTATTGAAGGTGATGTATTCGAGTTGTTGTTATAATTTCCATGTATTTTGGTTTTTCTTTTTCATTTGGTACGGTTTAATATGAAGTTGTTTCAGTGGAGTCGGCCATGGAAAATGATGATTTGTAAGATTTATTAATCTGACACGGGAAAAGGGGTGGTTTATGATGCACAATTTTGCAAAACCACAAAAGTTTCACAATTCTCCTAGGAAGTGCACCCAAAATTGTAGGGTAGTATGAGGCAAGTATGGGGGATTAAATGTTCTCTAGGGGAGTAGCGTAGGAGGTTTATGTCGAATGCCACAAAGGTCTAAAGGTTGAAAGAAGATTATTTTTGGTTTTTTTAGAAAGCAAGTAAAAACTAGGGTTGAAAAGATTTGTTTTTTAAAATAATTAACTAACTACTCTAATTACACTAATTAACTACTAAGCATTTTACCAAGGGTGATAAGTATGTATTTACTTAGATAGAATTTTCCCTAATCTTGTATGTGTATTGTGCTTAACTAGTTAGATACTTATTGATGGTGGTTTATGACTATTATAGATCAGTTAAGCGTTCACATGCCCTCGCCCTTCTACACCTATGGTGAATGACTATGAGGTTTCTCAATCGGACACGAACACAAGCATAAATCATTAAAAATACATCACCACACATAATTCTACCTATGTGATCTTAGGTTACCAAGTATCACCAATTAGCCTAGAGGTTGCTCTTTTGATTAATTACATAGACTTACACACAAATCACCAATTACCATATCCATCATTAGGGTGCTAAGTCATGTCTCTTAATAGCCTTTAGTCTGCTAAATGACCAAGAACAAATCGATTACACGTTAAGGTTGCCTAATCATGCAACACTAGTTTGTTACAAATCAATCAATTAACTATAGTATGTAAACATATGGATCTTCGATCAAACATGCGTAATATACATCAATCTATCATCAACTAATACAAATACACACAAAATCGTAAGAATTATAACGTCTAACCATTCACAAGAAAATTTTAGCCTATCATAATGAATGAAGAACAATCAAAATCATAATCAACAATTGCAATAAAAGACATAATTAAGATATAAGTTGATAGACAAACCATGGATCAAAAGATATTGTTGATATGAATAAGACCTTCAAAGTGGCTAGAAAAACGCCTACTCAAACCATAAAATCGAACTATGGTTGGGGCTTAAAAAAACCTAAGTTTTAGGGTTGTATCTATAGGTAAATACTGGAATGGGCTAGGCCAGGACGACCCGACGGTGTTAGGATTTAGGCCCGATGACTTTTATGGCTACTGTTCATATTCTTGTAAATTGTTTTGTCGCGCTCATGTAGCTTCTTAAATCGTCAAAATCCGAGTCCGTATTAGAGAGTTATAACCAAAATACTATCTGGTAGCACGCGCGCAAATTTTGGCGAGACAACATCTGGTAAAGTGTGTGATACTAGCATTTGCAATGGTTCTAATTTCTCGGAATCCTCTCGAATTGATCTTGGTCTTAAGTGGAATGATTGTTCTTGGTTACTAAATAAAAGGGTTTGGTTTTCTAATCTAATAAAAGGTGGAAATGAAAATTTAAATCAAAGATAATTAATTTAATGATGAGTAATAAAACTTGAATTTAAACTTGAATTTAAATTAGAATTAAGCTTAAAAGAAAATTAGAATTAAATCAAGGAAACAGTAAAGAAATAGTAAAGAAACAGTAAAACTTTAAAATACCCAAAAGATAACTGATTCGGAAGTTACTGTTCATTCGGAAGTTAAGCTTCATTCGGAACTTTGTGCTTCGTTCGGAACTTTTGGATTCATCCGGAACTTATCCTTCATCCGGAACTTACTGATTCAGAACACTCATCCGGAACTTACTGATTCGGAACACTCATCCGGAACTTACTGATTCGGAAGTTTTGGACTTCCGAATGAAGACCCTTTACTGGTTCGGAAGTCTGAAAATTGGTTCGGAACTTTTACCTTCGTTCGGAACTTTTACCTTCGTTCGGAACTTCTTCTTGATTCGGAAGTTTAGCTTGGTTCGGAACTTTTTAATACTAAACTCATTCGGAACTTTTAACTGACTCGGAACTTTTGAAAACAAGACTCATTCGGAACTTACTGTTCACTCATTCGGAACTTCTGGAAAACCCAGATACAGTATCAGCACCGAAGAACAAGGAACACGGTTTTGATCCAAAAATTACCAAGTTTTTCACCAAAAACTAAAATAAATCAATCACAAAGCATCCACTAATCGTAAACTACTAATCCCATCAATAAAAACACAAATCCTAACAACTTTTGAAGATCAAATCAAGAAAAATAAAAAAAAAAACTTAAGAACTTGAAGATAAAGATGAAGATGAACAAGATTAAATGGAAAGATTAAACAAGACTTTGTATTGAATGATTAATGTTTTAACAAGATCAAACAAGAATTAAAATAACAAGATTTAGAAAACAAAGATTAAAATCACCAATCACCCTAGTGGTGATGGTGATGAAACGGAACAGAGAGAAAGGGTGGGGAAGAAGAAAAAAAACTAAAAACTAGTCTAAATGTGTGAGGGGAGGGCTATTTATAGCCTTGTCTTGTGGTTGGTGAGTGGGCTTTCTCCCGTTCTTCTTGTCTTTTCGTCTTTTCAGAAAAGTTTCCGCTTTCGATTCTGATTCGGGATTTGTCGTCGATTAAATTCAACTCGTCTTTTAATTTCTTCGTTTAATAGACTTGAGTTTCTCCGACTTATATAAATCTTCCATCTTTGGTCCTTTTCTTCGATAAATCTTCGAATAGGCCCAGTGACTTCAAATCTTTTACATCTCTTGGACAATAGACTTTATCTTGAGTCTTTTTCTTCAGTAATACCCGTGCAATCCCATGTTTTCTTCAATATTCATCCGGTTGTCTCTGAAAACACAATAAACACAAAAACCACGCATAATTCCAAACAAATGATATTAAATACGTGTTTTGGTCTCGTTTTAGCCCGAATTAAGTGGTAAAAGGATGGGTGTTTACACACCTATCAAATCCCCTACACTTAACCATTGCCATGCCCTCATGCAATGCTTAGTGATAAAGCAATTTTACACTTTTCTCATAATTAATCAACCTTGGCCTTATTTAAATTCTACTAAACAAAAATTAAAGAAATAAAACTTTAAAGGTAACAAAGGGATAGAAAACCATTTTCACTTGAAAATAGCTACATGGAAATAACTTGCAAAGAAATCGATGACTTACATTAGGGCTTTGGTGCTGCGAAGATTTATCACCCTCAAGTTTCACGTTCCCCAAACTAAGCTTAAAAACGAGATCATTGTTATTATAAGTTAGCAATTCAAACACTTACACACATGGCTTAATTAAATGCTTAAACTCCCTTATTCCTAGGTGTATCTCTTATATTTTATTTTTGTCTTAGAATGATCATGAAGATGCATTTTTTTTGGACTTATTTTGATAGTTTATTAGGGCTGAAAGCAAAGTAGGACGATTTGATCAATAGTTAGCTAAAGGACAAAATCTCTTAAAACTGCTTCTCGGGATATCAAAAAGTTCATATCTTGGCATAACTTGGTTCACGATTTGAGACCTTTCTCGGGCCGATATTTGGCATGTACTTCATACTTCATATCTTCGAGAGACGTTCTTGAGATAATGGTCTTCTCATCTTAATAGAGTTTCTTCACTTGGAGACTTTTGAGGGGTACTTCAACTTTGTTGACCACGACTTCATGATTATTTCTTTAATCTCTAATTGGGATTTTGAGATACAACGATCCGCCTCCTTTTTGGACTTGGATCTATTTATCCTCATACCTTGTTAGGGTCTTTTCGGATAGACTTCTCCATGATCTTTATGGGAGTTGATTGCTTTTCGTCGTGAGTCTTGATCCTTCATATTGATTTTAGGAATAATGCTTTTCACATCACTTTGGATCTTCAGCAATAAAATTGAATCCTCATGCCTTGTTAGGGCCTTTTCGGACTCGCCAATCTTCGCGCCCCGCTTCATAAGTTATGCCTTGGCTATGAACTCTTATCATTACCGAGCAACTTTTAAACGATCTTGGGCTAGAAGCTAAGTAACTTTTCAAATCGTATGACCTTACTTATTGCAGATAAATTATTAGCAAGTGATGGGAGAATAGGCAAATAATTACACCAAGTGAGCTTGCGCAAGAATACCGACTTATAATTGACTCTATCATTTCTCGTCCTCCACAATTTAAAATCTCAAGTAATGAGACTCGTGGATACTTAGCCTAATAAACCAATTAAGGTCTACATGGTTAAGGATACTAGCTAGAATAAACTTGGATAAGTCTATTCGGGTTGAGTCAAAATAAACGCAACGGGCCTAATATGTCAAAGATTTCTAAACTAGCTACACCACTTTATTAATATTTTTGACTTTATTGCGGAATATATACATATGAAAGCAACGATAAAAATTTAAAAATTACAACTAAATGGCCAAAGTTAATAAAAAATTTGAAAAATGTTGAAAAATATGATTTTCCGGTTAATTGAAGGCATTTTCATGGAAAAGTCCACTTAAAACTTCGATAGAAGCCCCCCCTACACTTAAGATAAACATTGTCCTCAATGTTTAAGCATGTGGGAAAAGTTTCCCCTACACTTATGACATTGTGCACGTTGGTTAACTCAAGTTAAGGAAGAGACGACTAAAGTGATCAATTTCAATTGTGAGTATGAAGAAAATTGAATCACGATAGTTGAGAGATAGAACCGGATTTCGGATAACACGGGAGCACAGTTCTTCAAAGTTTCCAAGAGTGCACTTATCCCTGTAATCACACCACACAAGGACAAACACATATAGAAGCCCCCCCTACACTTAGGGGATTAAAACATAAAAGGATAGATACTCGGGCTGCCTCCCGAGGAGCGCTTGTTTTTGATAACCGAGTCACGAGCCTGACTCGACCCAAAATTAGTTCATGGGGAACGTGGTGAGGGATGGAATCACCTCCTGAGAGGTGTCCTCACCAAAGTACAACTTCACTCGTTGGCCATTCACCTTAAAATTTGGTCCATTAGGTTGAGCGAGCTCGAGAGTACCATATGGAAAAATTTGGGCAATGGTGAATGGGCCGGACCAACGAGATTTAAGCTTGCCCGAAAAGATTTTCAACCGAGAGTTAAAAAGTAAGACTTTGTCTCCAACATGGAACTCTCGGTTTTTGATCTTAGAGTCGTGAATGAGCTTAGTTCTTTCCTTATAGATCAAAGAATTTTCATAAGCCTCATTCCGAAGTTCATTCAGCTCATTGAGTTGGATCTTGCGTAGGTCACCGGCTTTGTTTATATCAAAATTAGCCCACTTCAAGGCCCAATAAGCCTTGTGCTCCAACTCAATGGGGAGGTGGCACGCTTTCCCGTACACAAGACGATAAGGCGTACAGCCGATCGGGGTCTTGTAAGCAGTACGGAAAGCCCACAAAGCATCATCAAGTTTATCAGCCCATGAGGCACGATGCTCTCCCACGGTTCTTTCAAGAATTCGCTTCAGCCCTCGGTTTGATATTTCAGCCTGGCCATTAGTTTGTGGGTGGTAGACTGTGGAAAGACGATGATTTACACCATACTTAGCCATGACTCGAGCAAATTGGTCATTGCAGAAATGAGTCCCACGATCACTAATAATGGCGCGAGGCACACCGAATCTAGCGAAAAGAGCTTTCAAAAAGTTACAAACCACCCTTGCGTCATTAGTAGGCAAAGCTTTGGCTTCAACCCACTTTGAAACGTAGTCAACGGCTACAAGGATGTATTTGTTTCCATTAGACGAAGGGAATGGCCCCATAAAGTCGATACCCCAAACATCAAAAATTTCACACTCTTGAATGAAATTCTGAGGCATCTCGTCTTTATGTGTGATTTTGCCTTGCTTTTGGCAAACATCACATCGTTTGACCATATCGTGAGCGTCACGGTATATGGAGGGCCAATAAAATCCGGAATCAAACACTTTTTTAGCGGTGTAGTTGGGACCAAAGTGACCACCGGTGGGCCCTTTGTGGCAAGCATTAAGGATTTCAGACGCTGCCGGTCCATCAACACATCGGCGAATAATCAGGTCGGCACATTGTTTGAATAGGTAAGGGTCGTCCCAAAAGTAAGTCTTAATGTCGGTGAAAAACTTCTTCTTTTGTTGGGACGTCAACCCTTCTTTGAGAATTCCACCCGCCAAGTAGTTTGCAAAGTCCGCAAACCACGGGGTTTCATTCGGCTTCGAGTTTATAGACATTAAGGTCTCCAAGGGAAAAGAATCATTGATTTCTTTGGTCGGATGATCCCCTTGGTAAGGATCCTCAAGTCTGCTGAGATGGTCCGCGGCTAGGTTTTCTGCTCCTTTTTTATCGCGGATTTCGATTTTAAATTCCTGAAGCAGCAAAACCCAGCGAAGAAGTCTTGGTTTGGAATCTTGCTTTGTTAACAAGTACTTCAGCGCGGAATGATCGGTGTACACAATGGTGGTAGAAAGGACAAGATAGGGGCGGAATTTTTCAAAAGCATAGACAACAGCTAAAAGCTCTTTTTCGGTTGTCGTATAATGTAATTGTGCCCCCGTCATTGTCTTGCTAGCGTAATGGATCGGTTGGAAGTGTTTGTTCACTCTTTGTCCAAGAACCGCTTCAATAGCAAAATCACTAGCATCGCACATCAACTCAAAGGGCAGCTCCCAATTAGGGGTAACCAAGACGGGTGCCTTCGTTAGCTTATCCTTAAGCGAGTTGAAGGCTTCAAGACACTCTTTGGAGAAGATAAAGGGTGTATCTTTTTCCAAGAGGTGGGTCATCGGGCGAGCGATTTGAGAAAAATCTTTGATGAATCGACGGTAAAAGCCCGCATGACCCAGGAAACTTCTCACACCCTTCACAGTTGAAGGTGGAGGCAACTTTGTGATAACATCGACTTTAGCACGGTCAACTTCAAGACCGGCTTTCGAGATCTTATGTCCAAGCACGACGCCTTCTTTTACCATAAAATGGCATTTTTCCCAATTCAGAACTAGGCGAGTGTCTTCGCACCGCTTGAGCATACGTTCCAAATTGACAAGGCAAGAAGAGAACGAATCCCCGAAGACCGAGAAATCATCCATGAAGACTTCCATGGTTTGTTCGACCATGTCATGGAAGATAGCTAACATGCACCTTTGGAAAGTCTCGGGCGCATTACATAAGCCAAAAGGCATTCTTGTGTAAGCGAAAGTGCCATAGGGACAAGTGAATGTAGTCTTCTCTTGATCTTGGGTATCGATGGGTATTTGAAAATAACCCGAGAAACCATCAAGAAAGCAGTAATATTCATTACCGGCTAAACGTTCAAGCATTTGGTCCATAAAAGGTAGAGGGAAATGATCCTTTCTCGTGGCATCATTGAGTTTGCGGTAGTCTATACAAACTCTCCACCCAGTAACGAGACGAGTGGGAATCAACTCGTTGTGTTCATTGGGAACAACGGTTATTCCGCCCTTCTTGGGCACACAATGGATTGGACTAACCCATGGTGAATCCGAAATAGGGTAAATCATACCCGCATCAAGAAGTTTGATAACCTCTGTTTTGATGACTTCATGTATTTTTGGATTCACCCTTCGTTGGCTTTGAATTTTGGGCTTATAGTCGTCCTCCATGAGAATTTTGTGTGTGCAGAAGTGAGGATCAATTCCACGAATATCCGAAATCTTCCAAGCAATAGCCTTCTTATGAGCTTTCAGCACGGCAACGAGGCGGGTCTTCTCTGCATCTTTCAAATCCTTTGCAATAATGACGGGTGACTTCTTGTTGTCGTCAAGGAACACGTACTCGAGATGTGGCGGCAACTCCTTAAGTTCCAAATCCGTAGGATTTTCGACGGGAGGCATTTTCAAAGTCGGAGTATCGATAGCAATGACCGTGGGAGATGGAGGCGAAGGTTTGTCTTCAGTGAGAAGATTGTCAAAGAAATTCATGTCTTCATCCCCCTCGGTGGGAGAATCATTAGTAGCTAAATTCACATCTCCCATGGTATCTTCAAGATTGTTCCAGAATAAATCACCATCTCCAAATAGAGACAACGATGAATCAATGGAGGACACGGTCTCAACATTGGGAAGAGAGGTAGGAATACTTTTGCAAGCATCATTAAAGTGTTCTTCACAAGCCTCATCAAGAACGTCAATACAATTAACGCTCTCATATGAATAAGGCTGTTTAGACAACTTTCCCATGTTGAAGACTACTTTATCGTCACCCACTCTCATGATAAGCTCACCGGCTTCAACATCAATGAGAGTGCGACCGGTCCTCAAGAATGGACGACCAACAATAAGTGGTACACGGGGGTCCATCTCGTAGTCGACGACAACAAAATCAGCAGGGAAGGTGAATTTGTCGACTCCTACAATGACATCTTCGACTATCCCCACTGGATAAGCAACCGTACGGTTGGCTAATTCCAAAGTCATTTTGGTGGGGACTAGCTCTGGGAGAGATAATTGCTTCCAAACACTTAGAGGCATGAGATTAATACTGGCACCTAGATCGGCTAGGGCCATGCAATTCTCTACTCCCGGGAAATTGCAAGGGATAAGAAAACGACCCGGATCACCAAGCTTGATTGGCAATTTCCTTAAGAGCACTGCAGAGCAGTTCTCATTAAGTTGGGTGTTGGCGAGATCGAGGAGCTTTTCCTTGTCGCTCAGAAGATCTTTAAACATTTTGGCGTATTTGGGCATGTGAGCGAGAGCCTCAGCGAAGGAGATATTGAAATTCAGTTGTTTGAACATTTTAAGGAAATTCGAAACCTGAATATCATCCTTGCTCTTTTGCTTCTCTTTCCTCAACCTTGAAGGATAAGGTATATTGGAAGAAGAGGAAGGCTTTAGGGGAATAGGATCACTCACAACCACGGGTGGAGGAGGGGTAGAATGAAGAGGTGGAGAAATTGGGGAAGGAGAAGGATGAGGAATAGGAGCAGGCGACTCGTTCTCCTTAGTCACAACCACCGGTGGAGGTATAGGAAGCTCGGGTTCCTTGGTACCTTTACCACTTCGAGTAGTGATTGCTTTCATCTCCCCTCTTGGGTTCGCAACGGTGTTACTCGGAAGAGTACCCGAAGAAGAGGGTTGATTACCTTGGAAGAAACTAGCCATCATGTTCCTCAGATCATTGGTTTGGCTATCCAACGTAGTTCTCATATCGGCTCTCAAATCATTTCCTTGCTTGACCAAGTCTGCTTTCAAATTGCGCACTTCCTCTTGGAGATTTCCCACTATCACATTATTGGTCCTCATATAGGTTGCAACCTCTTGGTGTAATGCAGTGGTCGCTTGGTTGGGAGGAGCATTGTATGCAGGTGGTTGGTAAGCAGGTTGTTGGTAGACTTGATTGTTACGTTGAGGTGGTTGTTGCTGCTTGTGAGGTGGGATGTATGGTTGTCGAGGTTGTTGTTGTTGTTGAGGAGGGCGGTTAAGGTTTTGTTGTTGGTTTGGGTTGGTAGGAGGGAAACCAGGTGGTGAAAGATAGTTGTTTGATCGATAGCTAAGCAAGTTACGGTCA
This sequence comes from Glebionis coronaria, assembly GCA_025667525.1. Classification (NCBI taxonomy): domain Eukaryota; kingdom Viridiplantae; phylum Streptophyta; class Magnoliopsida; order Asterales; family Asteraceae; genus Glebionis; species Glebionis coronaria. Next base: position 686,216,503 of record CM046874.1, read on the forward strand.
CCTTGAGGTCTAGCTTGATAAGCAGGTTGAGGATAGGTGCCATATGCCGCATTCACATTCTCAGCAGGGTAATCTTGGGTGGCGGTACAAGTTGTGTAAGAGTGAGGACCACCGCATATCTCACAAGGTTGGCTGACAGCGTTCACTTGAGCGTTTTTGGCGTTGTTGCTGTTGTTGTTGCTGACGGTGTGGGTGACAAGCGATTCAAGAAGCGTGGTGATTTTGTCTAATCGCTTGTCGCTGTCATTAGTGCTAGCACTAGCGACATTGGTCCTAACACTCTTGGTTTGCACACGAGACTTGTTCTCAATGATGTCCCAAGCAGCATTGGAAGTCTTAGCCAATAGATTACCCCCCGAGGCACTGTTCAGTGAATCTTGGTCACTCATGCTTAAACCATTGTAAAAAGTATTGATTTGATGTACTTTGGTAAAACCATGTTGTGGGCATTTTCTTAAAAGATCTTTAAAGCGATCCCAAGATTCACTGAATGACTCATCGTACTTTTGTTCAAAATTTATGATCTCATTCCGCAAAGCGGTAGTACGAGAGGGTGGAAAAAAGTAGTTGATAAACTTTGTTTCCAAATCCGTCCACGAGAGAATACTCTGTGGCGGTTCCTTAGCAAGCCAATGCCGGGCTTGTCCCTCTAAAGAAAAGGGAAAAAGTTGTAACCTTATAACCTCTTGTGGAACGCCATTGAACTTGACCGTGTTGGTGAGTTGCAAGAATCTCTTTATATGGTCATGTGGATCATCAATGGTTCGTCCCAAGAATTGTTGAGCGGAGACCATCTGGATAAAGCCTGATTTTAGCTCGAAATTGTTGGCAGCAATTGGTGGTATAACAATTGGATCCGTGTTGCCATCGACATGAGCTTGCAGCAATTCAATCATCGGGCGATTATCCGGAAGGTGCTCATTGTTGTTGTTATTCATGTTGTTGTTGTTATTATTGTTTGGAGGTGGTACACCGGCCATGTCTAAATGATCGAGAGGCTCGGGCTCTTGATATGACGTGGATCGAGTGCGCATACACCTGCAAAAGAACGAACAAAGAAAAATAAAGCAAAAATATTTTTGGTTTTTATGTTTTTTAATTTTTTTGTATTTTTGAAAATTTTTTATATTTTTTAGGATTTTTTTTAAAAATTTTTATGAAAAATTAACGTTCACGGGGAACGGATCCCAAAATCCAAGTTCTCACAAAAAACTTTTGATCTTAACGAGAAGAGCCGGCAGCGGCGCCATTTGATACTAGCATTTGCAATGGTTCTAATTTCTCGGAATCCTCTCGAATTGATCTTGGTCTTAAGTGGAATGATTGTTCTTGGTTACTAAATAAAAGGGTTTGGTTTTCTAATCTAATAAAAGGTGGAAATGAAAATTTAAATCAAAGATAATTAATTTAATGATGAGTAATAAAACTTGAATTTAAACCTGAATTTAAATTAGAATTAAGCTTAAAAGAAAATTAGAATTAAATCAAGGAAACAGTAAAGAAATAGTAAAGAAACAGTAAAACTTTAAAATACCCAAAAGATAACTGATTCGGAAGTTACTGTTCATTCGGAAGTTAAGCTTCATTCGGAACTTTGTGCTTCGTTCGGAACTTTTGGATTCATCCGGAACTTATCCTTCATCCGGAACTTACTGATTCAGAACACTCATCCGGAACTTACTGATTCGGAACACTCATCCGGAACTTACTGATTCAGAAGTTTTGGACTTCCGAATAAAGACCCTTTACTGGTTCGGAAGTCTGAAAATTGGTTCGGAACTTTTACCTTCGTTCGGAACTTTTACCTTCGTTCGGAACTTCTTCTTGATTCGGAAGTTTAGCTCGGTTCGGAACTTTTTAATACTAAACTCATTCGGAACTTTTAACTGACTCGGAACTTTTGAAAACAAGACTCATTCGGAACTTACTGTTCACTCATTCGGAACTTCTGGAAAACCCAGATACAGTATCAGCACCGAAGAATAAGGAACACGGTTTTGATCCAAAAATTACCAAGTTTTTCACCAAAAACTAAAATAAATCAATCACAAAGCATCCACTAATCGTAAACTACTAATCCCATCAATAAAAACACAAATCCTAACAACTTTTGAAGATCAAATCAAGAAAAAAAAAAAACTTAAGAACTTGAAGATAAAGATGAAGATGAACAAGATTAAATGGAAAGATTAAACAAGACTTTGTATTGAATGATTAATGTTTTAACAATATCAAACAAGAATTAAAATAACAAGATTTAGAAAACAAAGATTAAAATCACCAATCACCCTAGTGGTGATGGTGATGAAACGGAACAGAGAGAAAGGGTGGGGAAGAAGAAAAAAAAACTAAAAACTAGTCTAAATGTGTGAGGGGAGGGCTATTTATAGCCTTGTCTTGTGGTTGGTGAGCGGGCTTTCTCCCGTTCTTCTTGTCTTTTCGTCTTTTCAGAAAAGTTTCCGCTTTCGATTCTGATTCAGGATTTGTCGTCGATTAAATTCAACTCGTCTTTTAATTTCTTCGTTTAATAGACTTGAGTTTCTTCGACTTATATAAATCTTCCATCTTTGGTCCTTTTCTTCGATAAATCTTCGAATAGGCCCAGTGACTTCAAATCTTTTGCATCTCTTGGACAATAGACTTTATCTTGAGTCTTTTTCTTCAGTAATACCCGTGCAATCCCATGTTTTCTTCAATATTCATCCGGTTTTCTCTGAAAACACAATAAACACAAAAACCACGCATAATTCCAAACAAATGATATTAAATACGTGTTTTGGTCTCGTTTTAGCCCGAATTAAGTGGTAAAAGGATGGGTGTTTACACACCTATCAGTGTGTGACGTCGTCCTATGTAGACTCCAAACTTTAACACCCCCAATTTACATTGCGCAGCGAAAATACACAATTGGGTGCTAAACACAAGTATCATCACACAAGATATATTTAACGAGTAAAAATGAGACATTTACACATAAAATATAAATAAGATTTCACAACATTGTCTAAAACATAACTTTTCATCCAATAATATAGTACCAAAACAACATCAGAGTAAAGCGTTTAGTCCCCCTTGGATCTCGACCATCAAACCACAAAGTTTTAGTACAGTACACATGACATTAAACAAATTCTTCAAAATTAAAAGGGAAAGAAAATGTTTTAGACCACAACACGTCAAAAGCAAACCGACAACATCCACAGCAATGCTTCGCCATCTTTCACCTTCGATTACCTGAAACACATGCTTAAACGAATCCACAAAAATGTTGAGCGAGTCCATAGGTTTAACAAATCACATTTGAACACAAGAGGAAAATCAATCATAATCATTTAATAGAATTGTCGTGCACCCAATCTACATATAGGAAACTCATCTTATAGCCGAAGCTATACAATTGTATTTAAGCTCATGACACCGACCCTTTAAACACTTAGTCACCCACGCCAAATACCAGCATGACTAGATAAAACCATTGCCCCTCTAGGTTATTAGTTGCTAGATAAATACCCACATCTCATTCATCATAATTACCCCTCCAAGAGATTACTCAACGTACAACTCTTGACCGAGATAGGATGGTTAACCCCGTAGTACTACCATTTGAATAAACGGCTATTCCTAACTCACAACATCAAGTCAAAACATAGTTAATGGTTCATGAAATTAGGGTCTTTAGCAACAAGGTACTCAATATTCAAGGCAAGATTAGGAAACATTCGGGTCCAAACAATCAATCATGACTTGAGTTCACTTTATTTCAAATAGCATGTATCCCCCTCGCGGGTATTAAAAACATTTAGTAGCTAGCATGAAAGCGAGGCTACATACTCACCTTAGTATAAGAGACCTAGCAAGAGGATCGTCGATGATAAGTGATGCCCGTCAAACACGAGAACCGCAACCTATCAAATAAGGCGCGTTCATTAATAATAGACTCGAGTAATAAACCATACATGATAACATTAAACTCAAAATCATAAAATCACGACAAACCCGAAAAAAACAATACAAGTGATACTATTATACTCTTCTAAATGTTTACTATATTACTCTATACTCTCGATAATAATCTGCCGGCACATACCAAATGTACTAGCTCATTTACCTCACTTAGAAATGTCAAAAGTTTATGAAACGACTCGAGGAACTCACTTACTATCTATGGAAATTCCTCCAAAAATTTCGTCAAAAGATTTTACTTCTAAGACTCCCTGCCCGACACATCTTTGAATTACAAAAACCGGACAGTTTTACGTCATCGACTAATACAATCATTTTGACTTCTCTAATCAACTTCATTTACAAAATCGACAATTAGGTTTGAAAATAGACTCACAACCTGGGGTTTACATGTTTAAAACAGCCCTTGACTCATTTTAAAACTCATTTTATAGTCCCCGATATTCGATCCAAATATCGACAACAACTTCAAATTGTGCCGATACTCGTCTCCCGATACACGAATAATCAAACTATCATAACTTCTTCCTCGTTTTGAGTTAGAAGCTCTAATTTACGTCAAAACGAAGATAATAAAAATCTCTATAACATTATCTTATTATTTTAACAATAATGAAAACATAAGACATCCAAAAACAACCTCAACTCACTTCCCTAATTTACCCTTTAAAATCTCACATAAAATAGCACTTTTAATCAATTCTAACCACTTTTCTACTCATCCCAACCCCCTAATATCAATCTCTATCAACCCTAACACTTGTATAATTCATAAAAATAAAAACCCAAAATCAAAATCTACTTTCATCATCAAAACAACATGATCTAAACATGATCATAACTAGATCATCACATGCATGATCATCTAACACTCTCACCAACCCTAGTTCATAACAAAAATAAAACACCTCATGCATGTTAGAAAATTTAGTATCATTAGAACCACCTTTTGATTTTAGGAAGTGGTCTTGTTTTAGTTTTGATAGATTCAAACTTGAAATAGCAAAATTTTGATGATCTTGGTGTGGTGGTGGTGACGGTAGAAGAAAAAGAAAAGGGGAGGTGGGATGAATTTTTGGTAAACTTGTTTTCTATGTGTTTTAGGTTAGGAAGAAAGTATATATATGGTAGGTGGAAGGGCTAATTTTTCCATTCTTGCATAGTTTTGGACCAAAATGTAAATAGTTAGTTAAAAAGCGGAAAATGACTATTAGTCAATTTTAAAAATATTCACGAGGCTCGGGTTTCATATAAATACTTCTCAAAAGTTAAAATGTATCATACATATAATAATATCGTCTCCCGACTCGACTTAACACGCCATTAAAAAGAATTTTCATTGAAAACGTCAAAGCTCGAACAATCGACAATAAAACGTAAAATATTGGGCATCCGTCGACATCACGCTTGCTAATACTCCTCATACTAGTTAAAAAGCAAAAATAAGTCTCCTAACATTGGTTTCAGCTTAAACCATCAAAAGCAAAAATCATTCAAGCTCATAAAAAATTTCAAAAATATTCGTAAAATAAGATTAGGCAATGACCTCGGTTTCAAGTTATCACATCCCCTCCTTCTTAAAGAGAGCGACGTCCCGACGCTTAACCCCTCTCAAAACAAATGAGGATACTTATCCTTAGAGAAGTCCTCACGTTCCCAGGTAAACTCAGGTCCACATCAAGAATTCCATCTCACTTTCACAATCGAAATCTTACTATGCTTCAATCTTTTAACTTCCTTATCCATAATTTCTATAGGTTCCTCTATAAAATGCAACTTATCATCAAGTTGGATTTCCTCCAATGGAATCACCAAATCCCTTTCTGCTAAACACTTCTTTAAATTAGACACGTGAAAAGTGTTATGAATAGCCCAAAGTTCATCCGGTAATTCTAACTTATAAGCAACCAATCCAATCCTTTGAATAATCTTAAAAGGTCTAATATATGTCGGGCTCAAATTTTCTCTCTTTCCAAAACGAATCACACCCTTCCATGGTGACACTTTTAGCATAACCATGTCTCCTACTTCAAATACTAACGGTTTCCTCCTATTGTCAGCATAAATCTTTTGTCTACTCCTGGCAGATAAAAAATGCTTCTTAATTTGCACAATCTTTTCAGTTGTCTCAAAAATCATTTCAGGTCCATTCAATTTACTCTCTCCTACATCACTCCAACAAACTGGAGATCTACACTTACGTCCATACAAAGTTTCAAATGGTGCGTCTTTAATACTAGCATGACAACTATTATTATACGAAAAATCCACCAATGGCAAATGTCTATCCCAACTATTCCCAAAATCAATCACACACGCTCGAATCATATCCTCTAATGTTTGAATCGTTCCTTCACTTCGTCCATCAGTTTCTGGATTATATGTTGTACTCAAACTTAACTCCATTACCATTGCTTTCTGCAGAGATTTCCAAAACTCTAAGGTAAACCTACTATCACGATATGAAATTATTGACAAAGTCACACCATGTCGACAAACAATCTCTTTCACATACACTGTCGTTAATCTTTCCATACTATCTGTCTTCTTCATTGGTAAAAAGTAAGCAGACTTAGTCAATATATCTACAATCACCCATATCATACACAACCACTAGAAGTCCTTGGCAAACCTATTACAAAATCCATAGTAATTTTCTCCCATTTCCACTCAGGAATTTCAGGTTGCACCAATAATCCAGACGACTTCTTATGTTCAGCCTCTACCTTCGCACAAGTTAAACACTTATTAACATACTGAGCTATATATGCTTTCATATTCGGCCACCAATACACTTTCTTAAGGTCTTGATACATCTTGTACGCTCTAGGATGTATTGAATACTTGGGTTTATGAGATTCACTCATCACTAAATCTCGCACTTCTAAAGCACCTTCCTTAGACGGACACAATGGTAACCAAATCCTATTCTCAAAATATTTCATTCTATTCGGCCTTACTACAAACAAAGGTTTCAACATTCTACCCAGATTCTATGCCTCAACATTCTCTTCTTTAAAACCATTAGCTTGGGCTTTCAATATCATTTCTGTCAAATCAACACTTTTCATCATTACCAAAGCTCTTACTCTTAAAAACTTCTCCCTTTCCTTTCTACTAAGTGCATCAGCTACCACATTCGCTTTACCAGGGTGGTAACGAATCTCGCAGTCATAGTCACTCAGTAATTCTACCCATATTCTTTGTCTCATATTCAATTCTTTTTGATCCAAAATATGTTACAGACTCTTATGGTCAGTGAACATCACACACTTGGTTCCATACAAGTAGTGTCTCCACAGCTTCAAAGAAAAAATCACGGCTCCAAGTTCTAAATCACGAGTAGTATAATTCTCTTCATGCTTCCTCAATTGACTTGACGCATAAGCTATCACTTTCTCCCTTTGTGAGACGCATCACAATACACTAAAAAATATTCAGATCCTTCTGGAAAAGACAAAATCGACGCAAAACACAATTTATCCTTCAGCGTATTAAAAGCAACTTACTCTTATGAACCCCATTCAAATACTCGATTCTTTTCAGTAAGCTTGTGTTGGAAATACGTTTTTCGTATTAAGAAAGTCTCAGTCACTCCAACAATATAGTTATAGGCTCGTAGTATAAGTTTAATTGTTATTTACATTAAAAAACAACAACCGCCGTTGACTAAGAAACAACAATCCAAGCAATTGAAGAAGGCTTTACTGCAAAGTAGAAGGGAGACGGGAGGTAGTGGATCGAAACTGACAAAGGAAGTCGAGTTGCCTGACATAGCTGAATTTGGAGAACCAGATGATTACGAGGACGAGCCAGTTCAAGATGAAGAAGATGATCAACAATACGAACATCACGCTACGTTCATTGATGCTATTCAACCAGAGACAACAGATACAGGGAACATCCACAAGGAAAAGAGTGTTACCAAATCCTCGTCCTTGTCAGATCCAGTAGGTAAGTACTTGAACCTTGACTATCTCGAATCTGAAGTTACTAATACTGATCTTTTAACAAACCCGAACATGGTAAATATCCCTGTAACTGAGGCCACGACATCATTAATCAGCACCATTGTGACCACTCATGTCACCCCTTCACAACCAACCGCTCATCCAACACCATTGCTGGCACTTCCACCCGTCACCACAGATTTTATGCAAATCATCGAACAACGCTTGAAGGCTCAAGAGGATAAGACTATTCTAGTTACAGAGCAATTAGAATCTTCAAAGATAACCTATGCAAAGGAACTCGCTAGCCTCCGTGAAGAATTAGCAAGCAAGAAAGATTTTGAAAAAGAAATCGACCGGCTTCGAAAAGAATAAGCAAGTCAGCAAGTCAGCAAGTCTAGAAGCTAAAGCAGAAAGGAAGCAAGCATGAATTGAACGTCTTAGTCTACTAACGAGGAGATGCTTGAATTCAAGTTAACTTGATCAATCACTACTAATCTATACTACATCCAATGAAAATATTTAATGTGACTTTTTCTTGCGGAAGATTGAGAAATATGTTGATCGGAACAAGTCTATCAAGAGTGGGAATTGTAGAGCAACATTAACTCCAATCGGCACACAAGTCAATACTCCTATTGGTGCAAGCATCCATGGTCTTTGGTCACAAAAGACTAGGAACAAGATTGCCCCAAAGGCTATCATCATGGCAGTTGCAGAGATGAATAATGCCAAAAGACCAATAATCAACCGTCTTGGTAAAATGACCAAGAAATCTTTTTCGGTGTAGCGTGTAGTAAGGATTGATAAGAACACTAGAAGTGTCGTAGCCGCTGAGAATAGCGAGACTGCATCCATCGCCGCAAAGATAATGAAGACAATTTTTTTCTAAACAATGGGATGCCTGTGTCTTGATTGCTCCCACCTGGTACAGTAATTGCTGCTGCAAATACAATTGTGACGATTAGTGCCGCAGTAATGCTGCATGATTCAGCTGTGGTTTTCATCCACTGTTCACCTTCCTTCAACAAATCCGCGTGTTCCCTTGTAAATACCATTGCTGGTGTCTCATCAACTGCATTCTTTTTTGAATGGTATGTAGGCAATAGGAGCTTATACACTTCCTGTAGAATTCAAGCAGTTATACTTGATGCAAGTAAAGAGCAAAAAAACGTATATGAGTATTCATAATTTATCTGAGATATACCTCGCGCCATTGGAGCTCTCGTTGTAGTTGCAGTGCTGCACCTCTTGTACGACTGAGTACAAATGGAGGTGCTAATCTTCCAGCCAAGTGCAAGAGATTGTTCGTGGAGGAATCCGTCATTCGTATATAAGAGAATCGACCCTCAATGCGGGGATATAAATAGTTGTATACTTTTTCCGAACGGTTTGTTATTGCAAACTGAATAACGTTATGTCCTTCTTCATTAATATAGTTAAGTGCAGCTTCAGAACTTGGTACAATCACTTCCACAACCTCATGAGCACCTTGACGCACAGCCTCAAAAATTGGCCTTTCGTGTTTGCTATTGTAGGACTGGTATTTATTCTCGATTGCCATTTTATCTCGTATCAGGTGCAAAAGCTCTTTAGCTTCTTTGTATTCCTTTTTCTTCTTCTCTATATTCTTGATTGGACCCGCTGCAATTTATACATTTTAGTTACGTACAATACAATGAAGTGGACGTTATTTCAATTTGCATTGCAAAACCGATGTGGTCAGTAGATTAACTGTATAATCTCTTACCTATAGTTGCTAAAATATTCCACAGATAGAAATACATCAAAAAGAAGGGAAAACTAAGTGCCAAAATTAGGAGACAAATCATCTGGTATATTGGATACAGTAAACCTATAGGGACTGCACAAAAAGGAGGTCGTTAGAAGATTTATTTAAACTAGTTTCAAGTATATCAACTGATCTGAATGTTGCATTTATGGATATTAGAAGCTTACAAAATAGTATTATCACAATTTCTGGCAACAACCAGCTGCAATACATGTTCTTAGAGCTTCTCATGTCCCAAATGATTTGTACAGCCCTTTTGTACAAAAAATTAGACGAATTGAACAGTAAAAAAAAGCATCTCTTGACTATTTTCTCTCGGACATTGCTTGAAGCTGCAAGAAATACGTGTTAGTATCACCTTGAAGGGAGTAAATACATGTGTTCAGTTATTTTTGCAGGCGTTATATCAAGGGAAAAACCTTTGTTTATAAAATAATAAATACTTACATGGATCAACCAATGTTTCCCAAAAGCCTAGCTCATTCGGAAAGGCCATAGCCATTGCCATCAAAACCTGGTCATCTTTCATAACCAATTCCGGATATATATTGGCTAATGCTAAATTTGCAAGAGAATTAAAAATATATTAATATAAATTCGTATGTCTAGATTTTGATCACTGGTTACGATAACTACTCACCATATTGTTTCCTGAAAATTGCATCAACGAGTATAGCTATACCAGTTTGAACATCCTCACGTGGATAGCTTTCTATAGGATAATGTCTCCCTTCTTTTTCATGGACTTCCAACAGATACACATATGTACTGAGCTTCATATTGTGAAATGCCGTGTGCAATGGTAGGTGTCCTTTATAGCTATCAAGGATTATCAACTCTTTCCTTTTTTTAACCAACAGTTCAGCAGCATATCTGTTGTCAAAGAATGAGGCAATGTGTAGTGCTGTGAGACCATTTGAATTAATCGTTTCAATTTGTTCTCCGTCTTCTATGAAGTTGAGCAATTTTTCAACAAAATAATTATGTCCTTCTGCAACCGCTATGTGAAGCATTGTGTTGCCATAATCGTCCAGACCTTCTATGAATGCTTGTTTATGGTTTTGCAATATGGCTTTTGCTTCCCACCACGTCCCTTTAAGTGTAGCTTCCACCAACTTTCGGCTGCGAGAGGTGTCGGTCGATGATCCTAGTTCTATTTTTATATCTTCTAATACAGGCATTATGTGATCATCTGATGGATTGGAAACTGCAAATTATACAAAAGTTTAATCAAATTCTTGCCTGGCTTCTACCTTTTGCAATTATAAATAATTAAAATGGAGTTTATCTCTTAGTGGTGGCATACCTTGTTGATAGAGTAATTCGGGATCATTGAGGTATTCTATACCGTTCCAAACATCTGATGCGGATTCCAATTGCACAACACTTTTTAGCACTTCTTCTTTTATGGAACCAAATATCCCACCTTTGAGAAGGATTTCATATTGTTTAGCCATGTTGACACTCTTAGCCCCTGGCCAAGGCCACTTCTGATCAAGTTCGACAATACCACGCATCTTTTGACTCTCCACGAGACATAACATCTGAGCCTTCCACATAGCGTAGTTGCGTGGGCCTGAAAGCTTCTCAGTAACAAAGTTGAAGACATTAACATTTGATGCGAGCATAAACATCAACTCTTCCCGTTGTTCAGAAACATCAATAGCTTTCAGTGAATCAGCCATATTCATTGACTTATTACTAACTGTGCATTAGTTGTAGTTGAAGATGTAGATGTCTGTTGTTGTATAAGATCTATCACACTCTGATTGACTAATGGTTCACAGGAAGCTAAGTCTTATATAGAAAACTATTGGTTACTTGTTCACACCCTCCTCCCCGAATACGACGTCTCACCTAGCTAGTCTAGAGGCATCGACGTGTTAATGAAAAAAGAATGAAGTAGTGACACACTTTTCTAACGTCAGCGATTGCTCAGCATAATGAAGCTTTAAAGAATACTAACCAACCAGGAGTGCAATGTCTGTTTGAAACCTTAAACATGAGCCAGGAGTGTCTCAAACTGAAATGGAAATATTGAAATTTGATGCTTCGTGCGAAAGATCAACATTCCTCGACGAATCAGCCATCAATATATGTTGACTTCATTAATAACCTAGCTACTTAATGATAGTTTTATTAGCTGTTCATTATAATTGACAGCATTTGGTATATGAACATATATATAGTTACAAAAAATGCCGCTCCTACCTAAAGGCAAAGCAAGTCATGACGTAAAAAAAAACGTCACGTAAAGGAAGAAGCCGCAAATAGTCAACAACTATGGTAAGGATGCAATTATACTTCCGTCTCAACAGACGAAGAAGATAATCGAAGAAGAGGCTTTTAACATATGTTCCAGTTTCTCCGTCGAGAAGCCTCCCGTTCAAACTGCGGGGGAGTATTAGCTGTCCATTATAATTGACAGCATTTGGTATTATTAGTTATATGTTTCCTAGTATAGTTGTAATTGATTAGGTTGATTAATATGGGCTCAATGCTTATCCTTATCCGATTGTAACTATATATATATATATATATATATATATATATATATATATATATATATATATATATATATATATATATATATATATATATATATATATATATATATATATATATATATATATATATATATATATATATATATATATATATATATATATATATATATATATCTATATTATATATAGGTATAATTATGATTTGAAACCACAGTTTCAATCCCAGTCATATCCCAGTCACATCTTTTAGCCAATAGGATTTCACCAATTCCTAAATAATCTCCATTTTCCATGTTTTTCGTACTCTGAAATCGCACATTTTTTAAAATTGCGTTTTGGAAACGTAGTATTCAAAATCGCGTTTGAAAATCACGTTTGGCAAAAATATTTTCGTTTCTTTCTTTAAAATGCCATTGCAAGATTTGAACATGGGACCTTCAGTTTAGGGGTAATCAAACTTACCAAGTTGCTATGGCAAGGTTTTTGTTTAACTATTACTAACCCATATACTTAAAGGACTAAAGTAAATACATCAAAAAAATTTTAATTTTTGGAATATTTTTATTAATTATCTTTTTAAATTTCGCTTTTTTTTTTAATTTCGAAATTTTTTTTCCAGTTACTTATTTATTAATTTTTTCTAAAAAATTATCTTTATTTTCGGATTGAACTTTTAAAAACACTGCCCCATATCAAACCCTAACCCTAATACATCCTTTATTCTATCATTGTGTCGAAGAACCTAATAATCATGTATCCTACAATCAATCTTCTTCTCAATATCATTTGTTTCCTTTGGTTAACAATGTATAACTTTTATTTATGCAGGAACCAAAACGTGCAAGTTCAATCCACATGTCAAATAAATAAGGAGCTAGGTTAGAAGGGGCCACACTAATGAAGGCTCATGAGGTTGTTTTATGTTGATTAAATTATTTTATTAAACCTAGATATATATGATTATTACCTGTATTTGTTTTTTCCCTACAGAGGATGTTACGTCCAACTGATAGCACTTGTGGAAAGAGTGGTAGCAAGGGAAGAAGTCTATGATCTCACTATAGAATCCTTTGAACAACCATTAGGCTAGCCTCAATTCTTTATCGCCATCTTTTATTCTACTATTACAAATAGGTACGACCCTAATTCTTGGTTAGAGGTAATTTTATCCTTTAATGCGTGTTCTAAAACTAGCAAAGATACCTTCACCAGGGTAATAATCTGTTACTATTACCAGGTTGAGTTTGATGAAGAAGGCAAGTTTTGTGGTGTCATGACAGAATTGGCTAAACCAGCCTCTTGAATCGTCTGGTTCAACTCATAGACAATTGCGGTTGGGGAGGCATTCATAGAGGCTCGGATAGTAGCAGTGGTGTCCTCTATATAAGTGGAGCCTAGGGTTCTACCCACCCCCTCAAAAGCATGTTGGCTTTGTTTCTTGATCTGCACAAATGTGGTATCCTGTAAGAGATGATCGAGGTCAAGGAAAATACTCACATGATATTCCTCCGTCTTCCTCACAAGATTAACACTAACAAAAACTCTTCCTTTAGCTAGCTTAATTTTTTCTGGACACTTCAAATGCCTTGTACTCTGTGTCACATGGCAGATATTACTTAGGGTGTGGCGTACATCATTTACAATAACCTATATCCAAACAGTAGCATATATGAGCATTATAAAATAAGAACATCATTATGAAGTAATTTGCTGGTTATCCCTAGCTGTAAGTTCACTATTATGATATAACGTTGCTACAATATTAGTTAATTGCCATTTTCCTAGAAGTTTAAGTTAATTATTGTTGTTTTGTTAATCACAGTCGGTGATCTTAACCATCTGATCTTTGCAACAATGCCTGCGGTTACTTGCTGCTTACAAGGAAGCTTGCAATTAATCTCATTCCTTTCCTCGTCTGCACCTTTTCATGGATGGTTTCACTCTTCTCACATCACGAGACTCTAAGAAATACCATACTCTTACTGTTCCTAAGCACACACAGTAAATGTTGGACAGTAAGAACATGATGTGTGATGCTAATCCACGTCACATGCGCTACTTGACATCAAGCGGAGGATAAATCTTGTATCTCACATGCTACGTCACATGCTATCTCACATGATGCTTTTTCATCAAGCGGAGGAGTCAAAGCTTGTATCTCAGCTTATGGAGCAGATCAATTTGATGACAATGATAAGACCGAGAAAATGCTCAAGAGTTCGTTCTTCAACTGGTATTATTAGATGACGAATATCAGCAGCCTCATTGCTCATTCTCTAATTGTTTGGGTACAAGATAATGTGGGTTGGGATTGGGGCTTTGGTATTCCTGCTTTGGCTATGGTACCTACAATATTGAGGAAATGCTGGAAGCCATGATCTCTCTCTGTCTGTTGAAAATATAACATCTCTCTCCAGAAAATGACTAAAGAAGGTGTGACTGACCCTCATTTTGTCCCGCGTTGTTATTCTATCTTTTGCTTAGTTATTAAATTTGAACTAATATTAGGTACAGAAAACATGTTTAGGTATGAAAATGAAGCTGCCCCGATATGATAAAGTAAGTATATATCAGACGCATGTCTTCCAAATGACATTTTGTCAGTATTGCCAAGTATGAATTGGAATTCTCTTCCGTGCAGTCTGCATACAATGGTAGAGGGGACAGACTTGATCCTTCAAAATGGCCTGAAAATAGGTAGTGTAAGACATCAGTTCACTTAATAGAAGATTCTTATCTCAAATAGGTCGAATTCTCACATTGTGTTTTCCTGATGCATAAAACGTTCCAACTTAACCAAATTTTATGTTTTTTTTCAAGTATTTTAGTTTTTGTAATCGCATCTCAAACTTCTTATTAAAAGGAAATCGGGTCAACTCGTGTGGATGCCATCATTACTACTGATTGTTGCGAAACATGATATTCAAGGTTACATTACTCGCTCTGGTGATACAAACAAGTTGCTTACATTCATAATGTGCACCTTATGTAATAGAGTCGAAGAATCAACAGTTAAAAGACACACTTTTGACCCACTTAGTGTTCAAGTTTTAAAAAATTATCAGAGGTATATACAATTCACCCCTTTTAATCATCTTTATATTAGTCATTTATCTATACTCCCATTATGGATTTCATTTGCGTTTTCATTTTGGTTTAGCTAGAAAGTAACCAATACGAAGAAAGAAGGTTTCATAAACAATTCAGGGGCACAATTTTGTAGCAAACCCATCAAACGCCACACGTTTGGTGAGTAAAGCACTGAAGGGGGTCTCCTGCAGATTACTTGCAAAAGTCAGCAGCCGCATGAGGATAAATAACAATGTGGCTAATTGATTACTAAGTTTTGCTATTCTCTGTTTACAGGCCAGTGTCGGAAGTATATTGAATCAATGAATGGAGTGGATTTGGATGGGAGAAACGTCACCGTCGACAAGGCTTAGCCTCAACGTGGTGGAGGTAATGTTTTTGAAAGATCTGCTACTGTTGTTTTAAAGGTATGCCATTTGTGTCATCTCCTAAGCTTTACTTTCTAGAATATTAGTTACATTTATAGAATTATATTACCTTATGTATAATAATAAATTAAATAAATCTTTTTTGATTGTTTTAGGGAAAAAACAAAGCATATGTTTGGAACCCTGGTGGTTAGTTTGAGCTTAGTGGCGCTTCTCTTGAAACTCTCCATCAAACATGTAAAAAAGTCAATTCATGCCTTTACGAGGTTTGTACATTCATCTGTGCTTCACCATGTTAAATTGATAGTTGTAGTTATGGTCGGTTTTACTGTACAAGTTAAAGTTGTTGCTCAGGAGATGGGATTTGGGTTTATTTGACTTGGTTTCCTACCAAAATGGGACCATCATCTATCTATTCAACTCTTGACTTCATAGGATGTCGCTGTAAGAAAACAGCTAGCCCATTGATTTCAACCCCATCTAAACATAGAATATGATCTGATGACAACTATTCATGCTATCTTTTGTAGGTTTAATCTTTTATTTATCTAGAACCATCATCTATCTATATGAGTAGCGGGTCAATGTAAGGTATGATATTACTCCCTTGATGTGGCTTTATGAATATTTGGCATATGAAAATGACTATCTTAACATATACATCTACCACTATAAACGAAATAATGGGAGACTATATATTTTCTATTTAGAGGGACATACTTATGTGAAAGCATCACTAGATGCAAAGTCACCCATATTTGAAGATGAGATAGCCAAAGGAAATTAGGATTACCATTTGTTGATTTTAGGGATTGCTGGACAGTGACGCTGCATTTAAAGGTTGATATATGCCAAAAAAAGTATATGATACAGGTGATGTGTTGTGGTTTTAAGTTTGGAGAAATTTAAATACGAAGCAGAAGTCGTAGTCCGCCAAGGTACCGAAACCATGACGACCGGCCATGAGAAGTTCTTAGGAATAGTTACATACTGTCTTCATGTTGTATATGTTTTAGTGACTTACTTTAAATTTTTTTATTTTTTGACAGCCAATTTTGGTGTATATGTCCAAGGTTGATGGAAAGTTCAAATTTAGCCCCATCAACGTCAAATTTTTTATGGAAGTTAAAAAGGTTTTTTTCCACTTGTAATGGTTCTAATCCACGTAGAGTTTTCTTATTATAACATTTATTTATGTTAAGCCATATGTGTATATATGGAGAACTTCTCTGTGCTCTGAACCTTAATAAGTGAAGCAAAAGAATAATTTTGTACCAGCTTTTGTTTATATTTGATTGTTCCTAAATCTGTGTTACTGACATATTGGCTTGGTTAGCCTACATTTGCGCTTCTACTGAAATTTTGTTACACAAATTTCTTATTTCAGGCTAGAAATCAGAAGAAATATTGGAGAGAATCCACTTCTTTTCTGTGTCCAGTTTTGTACAGGTATAAAAACAACACCTATATAAATTATCCGAATATTTGTTTATAAATAAGCACCTATAGCAAGTATTGTTGGTTATAAAAAAGATCAAAAGGAAAGACATGCACTGTATGAATATAATTTGCTTATATACAACCAACAAATAAACTTCATACGGTAGTTGTTAAGATGAAAAGTGAATGCATTCTTTAATAGAATATAGTAGCAAAGTTATCATCTTTGTTCGACTACCTATCACATAGGACTTAAACATATGTAATATTCAGTTTTGAGTTAAAAAATGAATGTCAAAAAACTAATGTTAACTTTTCAGAATGGATTAAATGTGATTCATTGTTTTAATCGATTATAGGTCAAAGTTTAACATAAGCTTTCTGTGCAAATATATTATATTTAAGCATTCTCTTCGACTATGGCATAGCCACTAAATATACAATAAACACAGCTCATTGTATGTTATGGAGTGATCAAAATGTTGTTGTTTTGACACGGCCTCTAAATGAGGCCAATAAATTAGCAGCAAGTGACCCCATGAGAGTCTCACTCAAAGCTTCACATTTTCAAGAGGTTCAAGTTTTAGGTTTTTGTTAAGGGTAGACAAAAAAAAAACAAAAAAAACAAATCTTCCTCTAAAATCAAATCTTGTAGCACTTGCGGGAAGTGCCCTCAGCTGTAGCATAACTCAGATAATTGAAGTTCATGCCTTTCAAAAAAGATAACTGAAGTTCATGGTCTCATTTACAGTGACTCAAACAGGGACGTAGAACAAAAAGACTTACAATACAAGTTGAAAGGCCGCCTGCCAAAACATATCTCCTTCGATGACGCATAGCTAAAATGTGTAATCAGACCCATAACATGTAAATATTTAATGATAGAAGTTGAATACTTATCTCTTTCGATGACGCATTGCTAAAATCTATAAACAGACCCATAACATGTTAATATTTAATGAGAAAAGTTGAATATTTGAATACTTAGAAAAGCTACATTCTCGAAGAACTAAACACTGACCAAATATTAATCTAATTATTTAAGTTGAAGAAAATTTATATGAAGATGACTTGGACTCAGAGGGCATACGCGTTTCTTTTTCACGATTTTGGTATGGTGGGAAGGTAATAGTAATTTAATCATTATCAACCAAGGAAAGTTTTTGTTCTTATTTCTGTTTTGGGATAATATTGATATGTGGGTTCTTGCAGCATAAGCCCGTAAATCAGAGAAGGTTTGCTGGATGCTTTTTTGGAGTATACAAGAAAGATAGCTGTGAAAAACGTCTTATGTCACAAAGAAAAAGAAAGAGATCCGGTAATTGCAGAACTTGAAGAACTGTTTGGTTCCTGATATATACACTACACATATTAATGGGGGTGTTTGGATCAACTTATATGCCTATTTGAATGCTTACAGCTTATTATAGGCTCAGATGATCTGTAAGAACTTTTCAAAATACAAATAAGCTAATGATCTTTGTTAGTTATTTGTTTTTGATGCGTTAATAGATAATATAACAATATTTGGTGACCTTTTGCTTTGGTTTCAATGCTTGCTATTACTATCTTTGTCCAGCTTACTTGGAGTGAAGATCAAGAAATTGCAGTACACATGGAATAATAGTCTGATATTTTTGTTTCATAAATTTCTTCTCTCAGATTGAGGGCTTGGCAAAACATCTAAGGTATGTTTTACTGCAACATGCTGTGAATCTTTTCCCAAAACTAATAAGGTTTTTATATACATTAATCACAGCCCTTTTGTATATGGTAAATGGGTGTGTTTAGGGAGCTGCAACATCATCAACAAGGACCAACCAAAAGCACGAACCTACTAAAACACACATAACATGATCATATGTTCGTGTGTCTGTACAACAGAATTAGATTACAGAATTATAAGGTAAGAATGACGCATTCTGTAATAACGGTTGGATGTAATGGATATATAATCTAAATTGATATGCAGAGCATTTCGTAATAACAGTTGGATGTAATGGATACATTATCTAAATTGATATGCAGGGACAACATTTCGCGGAATGGCGTTCACAATTTAAACATCACCTTGTGAATTAGCGACATAAAGGAAACATATATGAGACATGCGCACAGTTAGATACCATACTTTGTAACAAACTATATAATCTTTATTAAGATATTGTAATATGGGAGGGGCTGGTCAACTGAGGTGCCATCGCCTTTAACTACCATAATACCTCGAGAATGTGGAAATCTAAGAGACTACAAAGCAGAACTGAAGAACCATATGGCTTGTATCTACTGGTTAGGAGCCGCCACTTATAGAAGGTGGCAACATATAGTTTATCCAAACTCTGCAAGACTTCTACAGGTAATTAACAGAAGACAAGAATCAGGTTGTGAGAAAATACTCATAAGCACATTCTGTCTATAGTTGATTTAGGACCCACGAACATTAGGTAATTCACCAATCGCTATTGAGCTTTCTGACATTTGATAATTGCTCAATAAAAACTTTATTGCAGGTACAGTTTCTATGCTCAATGGGTTGGCCACAATGTCAAAACACATGGGAATAATAGCCAGAAACCGCATCAGGTACCTATACGTACATATTAAAATGAACATCAGTGCTTTGATTACTCCATAATAATCCCATAAATGGAGTAAATCCAAGATAGAGTCAACAAAAGGCTTGAAGTCTTGGAAACCAACATCTTATCACATGACTGCTACGTATCTTCTACCAAGATATCCAAGTAGAGACAAGGCAACAACTCAACGAGATGTCACTTGTCACAGTAGCGAAAAGGAACAAGACTCGCTATTTTGATTTGCCTTTTTAGGGTCAGGCAAATCATCTCCGTTCGTGTTGGTCTTAAAATGGTTCCTTGGGACAGATACAACCTCATGTTGACCACTTTGAAGATTGTGCTCCTGATATTCGACCTGCATTTGTACATTCTTAAAACCATGGAAACACCGTAATTATAACTTGCTGTACGTATTTATATTTCTATAATGCAAAATAAAAATATCTTGAACAAGTTATCAATTTTAATGTTAAAATAACGCCTTCAGCCTTTCAGGTCTTTAATTATGTTTGTCATCATTGTAACTTAAATGTAGGAATAGTGAGTTTTAAATGGTCAAACAACTTTTGGATACTTCTATTGGTTATGATATCGAGTTCTAAATGTTTGAATGAATTAAAAAGCCAGGGAAATAGTGACATGTGCTATAAGCTTGAGCAAAGTCTACTTCAAGAGCAACTAAAGATGCGCTAGGAATGTACATCTTATTTTGTGGTTAACCCGCCCGACAACAGGTGAACATAAAATGATGACTAGACCAGTAATCTGAAATGAAGACTATGTCTATGAATTTAACGGATTTAACTTAAAAACTTGATCAGTAGACATGTTTATTGTTTACTCTTTCTAGCAGGTTGCACGCCATCGTGTGCAGATGGAAGATCAGAACCACCCTCATGAGGTTTATAATCAAATTACAAGCAGATGTTGTTCCAAGAAAATCAAAGGTTTGCTGCTGCAGCCTTTTAGAGAATAGATCTCGTGTAACACACATACTTTAGGTTATGTAGGTTTTATGGTGTTTGGGTATGGAAGACTTTAATAATAGGATGGGTGATTAGTTACAACCAAGTTTCTCACATACAACTTTTTGATAAATGTAAATGTAAATATCAAGTCTAGCGTTTATGGTCTTCACATTAACCTGGTGATTTCAGCTTTGTCATTCAACAGTATCCCTTTTGCAACCTCAGTGGTACGCTCTTTCTATTAGCCTTCAATAGAACCAACAATTCCCAACTAAATTGTAAATGATTCAGCAAATATGTTTTCAGGAAACACATACCCTATGTGCATCAAGTAATGGGCCAACGTCTTTCTTGATGACTTTTACGTGGGGACAACAACAAGCCAATGTACAGTGCAGGAAAAAGTATGCAAAATGTTTTAGACTCAGGAAAGGGGTTGTCTTTGGTCGTTCATGTGAAACTAAGGCCAAGGTTTCATGTCGTTGGGAAGCTTAACAGGTTCATAATAATTCCACTTTCTTATTGGACGACTAATCTTCATTTAATTTTTTTTGTTCTTGTGCTAATTTAACCTTCTGCAACTTTCTGGAGTTTTCCACACAACAGGTAACCTCCGCTGTATTATAACGAAAAAGTCCGTGTTTAATGTCTGCAATCGGCTCTACTGTCCCAACCTAAGAACGGTAAAAATTTGTACTTTTTTGTGAATTAGGTATGCGTTGTTAACGTTAGACACTTATGGCCATCTGGGGTTGCCTTTTTATAAATGGTTATCTGATTATTGAACATGTTTGCTATGAATCAAGCTTGCTTAACTACTGTTTTTGTCGCACGCATTATGACCACAATCGCAGCTATGGCATACAATTTGGAGGTGCGATCGATTGGCGTCAATGTTCCTTTTGTTTTAACACAAATAAGATGGAGAAAAAACCAACATCATACAGAGATACGAAGAAGTAAGATTGAAAGAATAAAATAGGACTATCTCATACCTTCAAAATCAACAAAATACCTTTTTAATGCACAAGTGTTCCAGCTGACAAAACCTTTTAAGAATTTGAGGGATTTTCCACAGATTGTAAGTCTCATGACAAACTGTATAAAAGAACTGTAGGACAAGCATGGTTTCAAGATGAAATAAAAGAAGTGTAGGACAAGCATGGGTTCAACGTGAAATTTAACTAAAAGACATCACATGAGCTAAGTGTTAAGACCCTACGTGGTCATTTTTTGACTCCATAGTAAATTAAAATGAGGAGTTCTTTGTAAGTTGGTAGTATTAAGATATATAGAGCAACTTAAATCGGTATTATTAGTCCGTATACTCCTTTTATTGGCATATATGTATTACCAAAAAAGAGACTTTCTGACTTGTGTGCCACTTCACTAAATTCGATCGTCACTAAGTCTTGGTTGCCTCTTGTCGGGTGAGCTCGGTTCCGGAATCGCACGAAATTGACCCATAATCGAGAATCGAAAAACATATATTTTAAGAATCGACAACCGAACCAAACAAAAGAGCATATTTTGGTTTCGCTTCAATCCACGGGTTTGATTTAGATATTCCGGTTCGACCCAATTGAAACCAAAAACTTCTAAGATAACAGTAAAAGCTCTTTTAGATATTGACATTTGTGGTCTTGGCTTTACTTAATAATAATGACTTATGTGGTATTATTATATGTAATTTAAAAGATGAGATCAACGTATACTCTGATTCATCATACATTCAATCAACTAATCATATTCACGTACCCTCACTTTCCACCTTTATTTAAAAAATAAAATATCTCGCAAATGATAAATCATTAAACGACAAAAATACACTAATGCAACGAGAATTAAATTATCTTTCTATCGAGCGGCACATGTATAAACTTTCAACGACCTTTTTTTTGTTTGTATAAAGCATATATGATTTGTATAACGAATTATGCATTAGTCTTACATAATAAAACCAAGAAAAACAACAATCATAAGTCGTACCCTTATAACGAACAAGTTTTACATAATAAAACTTCTTTTAATAAGATCAAAGCATCACAAAAGCATAAAAGCATACAAAATTTTAAAACAAAAATAAAACACAAAATCCAATCCACACATCAATTATAAATATTCAAATTGTTTTAAAAAAAATAACACGACTCTAAAAATAAAAAAAAAAATAAAAAAAACAAAAAAACCAAGAAAACAATATTACAAATTATTAAAAAAAACACTAACATGAAAAAAAACTCAGGAACAACAAAAAAAACGACCCCATCCGTTGGACGGGTTACGGCGCTAGTATATATATATATATATATATATATATATATATATATATATATATATATATATATATATATATATATATATAGGGTAGAGTTAAAATAAAAAGGGTTTTTACCATGAGAAGGGTAAGAAGGCTTTTTAACCGTTGATAAAAAGATTAATGGTTGAGATTAAATCAAAATTTAATTAAGTGTAAAAGGGTAAAAAGGTCATTTTCTATAAATAACACAAACAAACAACCGAAATTTATTCTCGGTAACTAACTTCCACCCACCCTCCACCTTCAATCATTATCTTCTTCATAACCACACACATTAACCTCCGATCAAACCATCCTCCACCTTCAATCATTATCTTCTGATAACCTCCGATCAAAACCTTCTGATAAACACACCTTCAATCATTATCTCGGTAACTAACTTCCACCCACCCTCCACCTTCAATCATTATCTTCTTCATAACCTCCGATCAAACCATTTGATAAACACACCTCCGATCAAAACCATCTACCTCATTCACAAACAATGAAAACTTTAAATCAATAAAAATGAGGAAGAAAAGCATTGGTAAGTTAACTAGTCCCTAATTTTTATAGTATTTTCATATAATTTTTTTATTTTGATGCATAATTTTGTATAAAATTTAACAGGAAAAAGAAAAAGTGGGAGGAGGTTTTCAATACATATATCATTGTCAGATAATGAAGAACAATTAGCTAATAAGCGATCTAAAAAAATCCATGATCGTCCATCAAAAAATAAAGGTATTGATGTGTATCAGCATTTTTTTATATGATTTTGTGCATTTATTATACATATAATCGTTGTTGAAATGATTTTGTTGAAATGATTATAATTGATATAAGTATAAATGATTTTGTGCATTTATATAAGTATAATATTTGTTGAAATGAGTATAATTGTGCATTGATATAAGTATAAATGTGAATTGTGATTTTAATTCTGTTTTGCTGGATATTTGCATTAATATAAGTATAGATGTGCATCAAATCAGTTTTGTGCATTGATTTTAGATATTGATGTGCATTAGATTGATATATTGTTTATTTATATGTGAATTGTTTTTGAATTAGATAAGGATTGGTTGTTTGTAGGAATTTAGGCTAAGTTATTAGTTTGCCTAAATCCCTAAGAAAACTTATGCTAGTTTAAACGGAACAGTTTCCGGTTCAACAGTCACAGGTACTTCAGCAGTTGCCATAAGTTGTAAATGAAAAGAAAATAATTAAGACCGTTAGTGGTGAGTGTGTGCGTTTGTGAATTGTGATTAACGTTAGTGGTAAGTGTGTGCGTTAGTGGTGAGTGTGTGCGTTTGTGAATTGAGATTATCGGTCGTGAATTGTGATTACCGGACATTAGGCACTGAGATATCTTTATGCAGAATATCTTTATGCAGAAAATTTCTATCGAGTTTAGCGAGATGAGTGTTTTCATGACAAAACCAGTGACCAAATACAAGAAATGGCTGAAAAGATCATACATAATATAAATCGAGTGGACTCTCATAGCTGCAATTACTACCTACATTAGGCACTGAGATAAGAAATGGTGCTAACAGTAGATAAATCATTAGCTAAAAGTGGGGCTAGTCTATGTTCGTAATGCTTAGCTTCATGTTATTGCTCAAGAAGCATACTCCAACAGCCGTATATGTAAATACATTCGAATATCCTTTAAATGTGACTATCATTTTGTGAACTCTGTTTACGTGATATTATTACAAGGTTCAATTAACTTAAGGCAAGGAAAGGAAAAAAGTGGCACGTATAAATCTAGAATTCTTTATAACTGGAAGAGGGAAAATACCTCTAGTTTCATTTGGCGCTCGAGAAGCTTGTCTTTAAGCCGAATGAGGGATTGTATATAATTTGCAGTATGATGAGAATAGGATGACACTAATAGGTTATGTATATGATCATCTACTTTCGTACGAAAGCCACGTCATTTACAAGTTTAAATGACAACCTTTTGCTATTTTTTGTTACTTATGGCATTTTACTACAAAGAATGGACGACTGTAATGATTTTTGTTGGCTGGGTTGTTGCATAATCTCGTATCATTAGTTACAAAATACTATCGAGTTATGAATAGTTTTGCTAGCTGCATCATGGATAACTGCAAAAACAATAACCAGTAGAGAAACTTTTGTTGTTGCACCTTCTATTCACAACTGTTACTGCACTTCAAGTTGCTGGTGTTATTTGTAATTTGAGGATTGCCATTTTTGTTTCCAATTACAGCAGCTCTCGATGGGTTTGTGCACATTCTAATGTATATTTGCGTTTCGCCTGAGACCTGAGTCATGGAATTACACTGGGTATTACTTTAGGAATGACAAACAATAGGAACAAGGTTACGGTTCCAAATTTTAAGGTTTGCTTATGATTAGTTGAAATGTTTATCATGAAACAAGCGCTAAAGTCGCGTGCTTTAGCTGGTATGGACTATAGTCAGTTACGAGGTTTAAATCCAACATCTTAAAGTCATATACCTTAACAAAACATCTACAGCTTAGGACTAAACGCAAATGTGCACTAGATAGTTATAAAATTAATTGCATAAAATCACTTCTTTTGTAGGAATGTAGGAATGTAGTCAAATGCGAATCAAACTGTGTTTGCGCATTAATTTATATCAAATTGTGCATTATATTTTGTAGGAATGTAGTCAAATGCGAATCAGTTATATATAAGTTTTCCTAAATTTCAAAATTAGATGACGCTGATTTCTTAGGAATATAGACAAGTGTTTGTGCATCAAGATAGGGCTAAATGTTTATCAGATTCATTAACTAAGTGAAATATACAGAAATTTGCTATCGAGAAAGTGAAAGCGAACAAGAAAGTAAAGAAAGTGAAGATAGTGGAGAAAGTGAAGACACTACCAGCGAAGATGTGCAAGATGTTAAATATTACAAGGAAGATTATATGTATATAGATCCAAAAAAGAGACTTCGTACAAGGAATCCACCCACGTCTATGGCGAAAGTTATGAGTGAGCTGACGACAGATGCCCAGATAGAAAGCTTGAAAGAAATTGGTTTTAATATGTTTGCTGGTTACAAATTAAAGAAAGTCCCGGCTGTCCTAGCTAAATGGATTTTGGTAAACTATAATCCAAACACATCTATATTAGATGTTGGAGATGTAAAGATGGAAATAACGAGTCAAACCGTTCATGACATCTTTGGATTGCCCATTGGTGGGAGAGAAATAGTGGAGTTAAATCAAGCTAAAAAGACTGACGAAGTGATAGAAGAATGGAGGGTTCAATTCAATGTCGGTAAAGGAGGTACAATTAAACCAAGTACTGTTGCAGATAAGATACTAGAGAATATGGATGACGTAGGACGAATGTTCCAGCTTAACTTCTTAGTTTTGTTTGTAACACAAATGATGGAGATAACAACATGTGGAACGGTGAATCAGAGATTTCTTACTTGCTTAACGGAAGACACTGATATTAAGAAATTTGATTGGTGTGCTTATCTTCTAAAATGCTTGAAAAGAACAAGAATTAACTGGAAAGGTGGTTATTACAATGGTCCTTCAACGTTTTTAACAGTAAGTATCTAAGTTTATAATTCATCATGTTTCTTTATATGTAAACCATTTTCCCATTAATTTCTGTTCAATTGGTTTACAGGTGTTGTATGCTCAAATGATTAAACCACTGCTTGTGAAGAGATCAACAGGAGCAATAATCACTAAGTGGACATATAGGAAGTTGATTGCATTGGAGAAAGAGACTATAACCTCGCATAAGAAGAAAATTGAAGTGAAAAAGAAAACTGAAAAAGGAAAGATGACGAAGTCACTGATATCTGGGAGAATTGTTAGTCAATCCCCTAGAGCTGTCAACATTTGTGAGACTTCTGCGAGAAATGGTGTTAGTCAATCTCCTGAAGCAGATCTAAGAATTGCTGAGACTTCTACTCGTATTTCCAAAAATAAGATGGAAGATGTTCAGGTAAATGGTGTTAAAAAAAACTAATACTTTTGTGCATATTTTTTTATAACAGAACCAAAATAGTATATAATACTTGCTTTTGATGCGTAAACTGAAGTTTAATTTGATGTGTTTGTTTCGTGTGTCATTTGAACAGGTCATTGTACATGGTTTAACAAACAAAATGACGTTGTTTGATGATTATGTGAATGGAATTGATGGTGAACTTGAAAAAGGAATTCAACAACATCCTGGTAATAAGGACATAGAGAATATAATGTTGCTTTGGAAACAAAAGTTCGTTAGAAAAGTAAAGGAAATGAATGACAAAGAACAAGACGTGGAAAATTTTGGAAATATAACAAAAGTCGATAAAGGTAAGAAAGTTATGGAAGACGAGACTTCCAAAGCAGGGGTAAACGTTAACAAAGACGTGGAAGATTTTGGAAATATAACCGATGCCCAAAAGACTACTATTGCAGCAAACAAACAAACAGCACCAGGGTTAACTGAATGTATAGAATGGAACAAACATTCAAAAATCACATCCTTAACACCCAACACGCTGTCTTCTTTTGATGAACAATTGGATCCTCCTATCAAAGAGCCTTCACCAGTTTTAGGTCCAAAAGACGTTTTGCTTACGCCCACAGATGCTCCAATTAAAGGTATGTCTACTTTGATCTAATCTTCTTATATTAACTCAAAATTACTCATGATTGAATCGAGATTGTTGAAACATGTAGAACCCAACACACTGTCTTCTTTTGATGTACAACTGGATCCTCTTGTGAAAGAGCCTTCACTCATTTTAGGTCCAAATGATGTTTTGCTTACACCCACAGATGCTCCAATTAAAGGTATGTCTACTTCGATATAGTCTTTTTATTTTACCTCAAAATTAGTCATAACTGAATTGAGATTGTTGAAACATGTAGAACCCATCCCGGAAAAAGAAATTTTGACTTTTAGAAGAATTAGTAAGAAGATGAAGTTGCCACCAAAAATTGTAAAAGATCAGGAACCAGTTGAAGCTCCGAAAGTACCCTCATCATCATCAGATTTACTTGGATTTGATGCTCCAAGTTTTGATTTGGGTCTCACACCTACTCCTCCCGATGTAAATATTGATGATGTTTCGCTTCAAGGTATGTTATTAAAGTTACAATAAGGAAATAATTGGATGTTGATATGATTTTGAGATTAAAGTATATGACCAAAAAGGGTTCTAAGATACAAATAGAATATGATTTAAGTTCATATAGTCACCACAGTCCAATTTCCAGGATTCCCGATGATGCATTCAAAATAAAGCTGTTTTGTGCATGACAATCAATTTAAATGTGCATCATTTTTTTTTCTAAGTTATTAAAATTGTTTTTATTATCTCATATGTCTGATGTATTTACCATAAATATGCTTTGTGCATTATTTTTCATATGGTGTTGTTTAAAAATGTGATATCTGATTCGATGAAGTGTTCAAAACAAATCTGTTTTGTGCATAAAAATCAATTTGAATGTGCATTATTTTTCATATGATATTAAATTGAACACCAAATACTCCAACTGTTGTTTAGTAAATTGGCTTTATCTCATTTCAATTCAAGATAGTCGAAATCATGCTTAGGAATTTATAGCATAGTAAGAAAGTAATCGTATATCTGTAGGACCTATCCTGGGAAATGAAGCTCTGCAAAGAAATGAAAAGGATCAAGTGCCAAGTGAAACAACTGTGAGACC
Organism: Glebionis coronaria; assembly: GCA_025667525.1. Lineage (NCBI taxonomy): Eukaryota > Viridiplantae > Streptophyta > Magnoliopsida > Asterales > Asteraceae > Glebionis > Glebionis coronaria. The sequence continues at coordinate 686,245,151 of CM046874.1, forward strand.
TATCATGGAAAATGAAGCTCTTTCAAAAGATGGAAAAGATAAAGTACCAAATAAAACAAGTCCAATTGCTGCTTTACCAATATCATACGCCATGCCGAGCAGGTCGCCAGTCACCCGTTCTGTAGAAAGAAAAAGAAAGGAATTTGAGAAAGAAAAAATGTCAAATGAAGTTGTTGAGATTGAACCAAAGAGGATAAGACGAACATTAAAACTGCCCATTAATGTGAAATCTCCTTATATAGAAAGATTTGTGAAATTAGGAGTCAAGTGTTCACAGGAAGAGGATCTATTGTTTGAATACATCTTTCGTCTGTCAAAGGGTGAATGGTGAGGATTTTTATATTTTATTAAAATACATATGACAGTTTTTATCCCAGAAAAAAACTAACATGATTTTATATCCCATGAATCAGCGAGATTATATTTTCGACAGCAGAAGGATTTGCAGTTATGAGAGGGGTGATTGAAAGCCTGTATCCAGGAATCACAGTTCATATTGGAGTTATAAACATTTGGTCACAGGTTTGCAACTATGAAGAAAGACTGAGAAGCCCGAATTCTATGCGTAGGCTTTTCTGTCATGCAGGAATGCTGGTAAGTTTAATCTTAATTATATACCACTTGCAGTAAAATGTCAAGTAAATAACATTCTTTTTATGCATCAAGGACTGATAAAAATGCATCAGTTTTAATGGTTTGGAAAATTATTACTATGTTTCATATAAATATACTAAGGTATTGATTTACTTATTTACTTTTCTAGAATGAAAAAATGCTCAGTGAAAAGATCAACATGAAAGTTATTGACTCTTTTGTGAAAGAAATGGAAAGTGTTATGAAGAATGCAAATGTGGATCAGATATCCAACATTGATCTGGTACGAAATTATATAAACTTTTCATATATATTTTGTATATGATATATGTTTTTCTTCTAATCAAAGATATAATCAAATAGGTATTTTTTCCTGTTCTTATGGGAAAATCTCACTACTATCTCGTCGTCTTTAATTTGAAAACTCCAAAGATAGAAATAATAGACAACAGTAGAAATGGATTGGAAGTTACATTGGAAGACCGATACGGAGTAACCTTCATGAAGCTGGTATGAATTTGAACGTATTTAGACATGGTATATGCTAAGATTAAATCACTAAGTGCATTAAAAAATATTAATTGAAGTTCATTTATGTTGTTTGCAGAAACAACTTTTTATCGCGTATTTGTCGATTGCCGAACATAGAAGTTTCAACAAAATGAGGAAGATAGATTGTGAACGGGTAGAAATGAGTTGGAGAACAAAAGATAACCATACAGATTGCGGGATCTTTATGATGCGCCATATGGAGACTTATGTGGGATGTGCGAAGAACTGGAAATGTGGATTCAAGAATGAGGGGACCGAACAACAATCGCAGATTGAAGACTTGAGGAAGAAGTACCTTGCAAAGATACTCAAAGCAGAAATAAACACTCAAAGATCTTCTATAATGAAGGAATTGGCATTTTTCCGCAGACTTGGCACTAAAGATAAGTTCGTGGAGAACAAGTTATCTATGGTCCAAGAGCGTGTTCAGAAATTGTCTTAGTTTTATTGTTTCTTTGTTTAGAAATGTGATTGTATGGAATGGTAATAAAAATGTTGAAAAAAATGATGTGCATTTGGAATGCTTATGATATTAGATATTGAAAACTGAATCACCAATGGTATTAGATATTTTTTGTGATTTTGCATTACTTAATATTGTTTGTATATTTTTATCGCGTATTAAAATGAGGAAAAGTTGAAAATTGAATCACCAATGGATTAGATAGAGTAATTGGCCTGAGGTGTTGAAATGAAGCTGTTTTGTGCATGAGAATCAATTTAAATGTGCATCATTTTGAATTTTAAAAAAATATATTTGTTTTTGTTTCTTTGGTATGCCTGATGTCATTAGCATGAGTATGCTTGGTGCACTACTTTTCAAATGGTCTTGTTAAAATATGTGGCGCTCTATGATTGGCCAAAGGTATTTCAAAGTAAAGCTGTTTTGTGCATTCAAATAATTTAATGTGTGCATCATTTTTCATAAAAAAGATATCAAAATGGTTTTAGTTCTCTGATATGCATCATATCTTTTAAATAATATGTTTTGTGCATTAATTTTCACATGATTTGGTTAGAAAGTGTTGGTGTTCTCTCTTATTGGCCTGAAATGTTCAAAATAAATCTGATTTGTGCATTAAAATCAAACTGAATGTGCATCAGTTTTCATATGATAATAAAGTTAAGGTAAATGGACAACAACAGACAGTGCAACCAAATGTTGAGGAAGGCTGAGCAGCTCCCCAACGTCTGCAAGTTGCAAGTCCAGCAATGCCCGATCCAAGTCCCAAGGATCTAAGCTTTATAATATGCTTTATGCATCTATGTACCTAGCTAGCTAATAATAATGCATGCATGAGGAGCTTTTTGGCTCGCAAGTTTCTTGTAATAAAACGCACACTCGTGTGCATATGTATGTTTTTTCAGCGTACACTACTAATCCAATGGTTTTTATATATATGCTTAGACTTGGAACATGAAACATAGCTTTAACGGTTTCTAAAGTTAAGGTAACTGTGACATAAAAATACAAAATGAAAACACATTATGACTGCAAAAAAAATAGTTTTGATACATGGAATTGTACAATTTGTATACGTATATACTACTAAAAGAATGAAAAAAACCTCAACAACAAGTGTACCAATACTGCATGAAAACTAAGCATCAGGCATGTTCCTGTGTACCAATACTTCAACAATGAAATCTAAGCATCAAGCATGTTCCTGTGTACCAATACTGCAATAATGAAAACTAAGCATCAGGCATCCTCCTTTTTTGTCCTCGAGTCTTCTTTGGTTCGGGGCAGTTTCGAGAGTCATGATCTGCATTTTCATCACCACAATTGTTACATTTTCTACCTTTTTTAGCAGCAGCAGTCATTGCACGTTCTTTACTTGGTATTATCCTTTTGTTAGATCGATCTCCTTTATTCCTACTTCGAAATGGACAACGAACTTTAATTTTTGATTTCCTTGAAACCCCTAAAGCAGATGATATAACTTCACGATCAGACAGTGGTCGTTGTTTAGGCAACTCAGCATCAAGTTTTGACTTTAGATCATGTATACGGTCTCGATAAATTGCTAGCTCTTTAAGATTTGATGCCAATTTGTCGATGCAATATTCCACAGAACCAATAATTTCCTTGACAATTAGATCTCGTATACTTCCATCACTATACTTGTCTCTTGCATCAATTCGTTTTAAAGGTGTAACTGCATCTCTTGTCCAACGTCTCAGCACATATTTCTTGGGAAACTTATTAACGCCACAAACCCTTAGAACATAAAAACTGTGTCTACACAACAAACCATACCTCTCAAATCTCTTACAACTACAAGTCACTGTTCCATTCAAAGGAGTGAAAAGTACCTGAAAGTGAAAAAATTCGTAAGACTAAGGAGTTATGGCATAAGTTATAAGACTAAGTTAATAAGCTCATAAATCACGGGGGTGTTTGGATGAACATATACAATAAGCTTATGGCATAATTTATAGGCTTAAGTTATAAATTAAGGGGGTGTTTGGATGAGCATATATTCAATAGGTATATGGAACACTCAGTGAACTCTTTCAGTAAGCTGAATATATGTTCATCCAAACGCCTAAATGAAGTTCTTAACAGTTTAACATAACAAATACTACTCACTTCAACAACTAAATAATGATTACATTCGTTGTAATGACCAAGGGTAAAGAATAATACCTCAAACAAACCGTGAGAACTGACTTCTGGTCCTATCTCCTTTATTGAGAATTTCTGTGAACCCTCAATCTCCACCACACTCATCGACATGCACTCAGTGATTGATGCACAGATTTCATCTTGAACATCATAAAAAATTGTCCTAGTGTAAATTTCACGTGCTTCTTTTTCAAGAACATAGTCTGTTAACAAATCAGGTATCGTATAACGAGTTTTGTGTTGATTTGTTCGATGAATATATCTCTGTACATCCATTGCAGTCTCAAAGTGACTAACAAATTCCACAAGAGTTAGCGTGGTACTAGTCAACTGACCGAAGAAGTGATTTTCGCTTTCGGACCAAGACGTTATGCGCATTAAACCGGACAGTGGCTCGTCCCTGTAGTAAGCTGGTATCCAATTAAACCTTAGTTCAAACATGTCCCTCAGCCAATCATTGGATTGAAGCTCAAAATCATTAATTATCAATTCCCATTTTTGTTCAAACTCAGATGGCTCAATCGAATCAGTCCATACAATATTACATATACGTCTTTTGAATGTCTCATCTTTACAAAGCTCTGGTCCTACCTGTTACAATATTCCGAAGTCTAAATAAGTATACATTAAACAATAATGTAGAAAAACAATGCACAAAAAACAATGTAAAAATCACTATTAGGTTTTAGTGTAACTAAGCACATAAGTGGTTTTTAACCTAAAGCACAAACAAATCGCATTCCAGCAAACCTTTTCAAGAATCTAATTCACAATTTAACCTAATTAATGTACAAACACTTGTTAACTGACATCACGTGCTTATTATTAAGTATACTTGTTTCTTCCATCAAATAAAACCAATAACTACATTAATAATGCTAACATATTTAATCCCTCGTGGCTATATTAATGCAGAAAACAATGTACAAACCTTGGTAGATAATTTTTCCATTATGTGCCACATACACAATCTGTGCCTTGAATTTCTAAATTCCTTTTCGATAGCTATCTTCATGGACGGATCCTGATCAGTAACCACGACCTTAGGTTCATGAACGAATGCCTTCTTAAAAGCCCTTAACAACCATTCATATGATTCAGCAGTCTCATCTGATAGCAAGCCAGCAGCAAAAGTTACACTATGATGATGATTATCTATTCCGGTAAACGGAACAAATACCATTTTATACCTACAAAAACAATTTTGAATATAAATTCCATTGCTCTTTTAAATCAAAACTGTTTAATATGTGATTCAAATTTTAGTAAGTATAAAGAAACTAACTTGTTAGAGCGAAAAGTTGCATCAAATGAGATGACATCTCCGAAAGAGAGGTAATTATGTTTTGCAACCTCATCCGCCCAGAACAGGCCTGTAAGCTGTCCCTCCATATTTGTGAAATAGTCGCATGAAAATCCGTTTATATACTCCTGCTTATTCATCAATAGTTCAACTACCATTTCCGCATCATATTCCCCTATGAACAAATTGATACCCCTTCTAAAATTCTTACAGTCAACTGATGTTGCACCGATTTCATCAAACCCGCCAAACAATTCTTTCATCATCTTAAAAGCTCTCATCGGACCTATATTGTTATTAGAAACTCGGAATAAAAGCTGCTTTTTTAAAAAAGTCAACTTCCGTGAAGATTTTAAAAGGGCGATATCATCCTCATGAACAAAGTGATGGTTGTGCTCTTCTTCAAAAAGATGAACTTCATACTTATTCTCATTTGTCCTCTCTAGGATTACACGGGCTAAACATCCACATCGACATGAAGGTCTCTTTCGTTTTTTCTTTGCCTTTTTAATTTCTTCATTTTCAGAAACATCAATCAATGTGTCCATAGGTGCAATCGGCTTAAACCCTTCTTTACTACAAACAAAATATTTGTGTCTCAATTGACCATCTTTTGTCTTATATTCAGTAGATTTTCGAACTTCAAAACCACTTAGCTTCGCGTATGTTCTATAGAAATCTAAAGCATCCTCTAACGTGTTAAACGTTTTACCCTTTACGGGTTTCACCGCATCTGGAACATCCGGTTTATAAAACTTCTTCCCATCATCTGTCAAACGAACAATACCAACTGTTTTGACCACTTCTGCAGAGGATGATGCACTTCCATTTTCAGGTTCAGCGCATAACGAACTTCCATCTCTTGTTATGTCATTGGGTGGGAGTGTGGAAGCTTTAACTTGACTATTGACATTGAGTGGGGGTGTAGAAGCTGGAAGAGGTGAAGTTTCTGTAGGTGGAAAAGATGGCGATGGAGGTGGCGGTGGTGATATTTGTGGAATTGGTGGCATTGGTGGCGAAGCGTGTTGATTTTGCCTAGATTTAGGATTCTGTGTGGGAGCACGTAGAATTGAAAAAGACTGTTTTGAATTCATCATTCCATTTGGAGGGGCTGAATTAGGCGGGATATGTGGATGGTGGATCTGATGTGGAGGTGGTGGTATTCGTGGAATTGGTGGCGAAACTTGTTGATATTGCCTAGAGCTAGGATTGTGTGTGGGAGCACGTAGAATTAAACAAGACTGTTTTGAATTCATCATTCCATTTGGATGGGCTGAATTAGACGGTACATGTGGAGGGCGGCTCTGATGTGGAGGTAGTGGTATTCGTGGAAATTGTGGCGAAACTTGTTGATTTTGCCTAGAGTTAGGATTGTGTGTGGGAGCACGCATAATTAAGAAAGACTGTTTTGAATTCATCATTCCATTTGGAGGGGCTGAATTAGGAGGGACATATGGAGGGCGGCTCTGTTGTGGAGGTGGCGGCATTGGTGGTGAAACCTGTTGATTTTGCCTAGATCTAGGATTTTGTGGGGGAGGATGCGGATTTGAGAAAGACTGTTCCGAAGTCATCATTCCATTTGGTGGTGAAACCTGTTAATTTGATGCACATTTGGTTCTCCAAGCTAAATCAGTTTATCTGCACATTTGGTGGTGAAACCTGTTAATATGATGCACAATTTGATATAAATTAATGCGCAAACACAGTTTGATTCGCATTTGACTACATTCCTACATTCCTACAAAAGAAGTGATTTTATGCAATTAATTTTATAACTATCTAGTGCACATTTGCGTTTAGTCCTAAGCTAATTTGCATTTAGTCCTAAATTACTACCAAAACTAATATATTTTTAGTTCAATCAAATGTATAAAAATCTGACAGTACAAATTTTCATAAATAATGCACAAAAACTTGTTAACCAGAATGAGCGTGTTGTAACTGTTGACTATGAATCATTAGATAAATAGTGTTACTAGCAAACTGCAACTAGCTAAGTGTACAAACATACATTGTTCGGTTAGCTGAGTGCTAAGCTAATGGCTAGTCAAACTGAATGAAAACAAACATTTTGCAACCGAATACTGATCATCTTCTTAAAAAGTAGAACAGGTAATGATGAGAATAGAGCTGTAAATGAAATAAGTTCTTAACAAAAATCATTATAGAACAATAGCTCAATCCACTAACTTCTCAAACTCTCTTTTAGACGATACTGTCAACACGTAAAAAGAACTCCACTGAACACTGAACCTATTGCATGCTATGCGTATTGCGTGTATGTTTATGGCCAAGGGAGTTCTGTCGCGGCTCAAGAGCGTGCTTGTTAGGACTGAGGGAATGAAAATGAATGAATGAATGACAAGTTGACAACCATGTAGATGTTTTGTTAAGGTATATGACTTTAAGATGTTGGATTTAAACCTCGTAACTGACTATAGTCCATACCAGCTAAAGCACGCGACTTTAGCGCTTGTTTCATGATTAACATTTCAACTAATCATAAGCAAACCTTAAAATTTGGAACCGTAACCTTGTTCCTATTGTTTGTCATTCCTAAAGTAATACCCAGTGTAATTCCATGACTCAGGTCTCAGGCGAAACGCAAATATACATTAGAATGTGCACAAACCCATCGAGAGCTGCTGTAATTGGAAACAAAAATGGCAATCCTCAAATTACAAATAACACCAGCAACTTGAAGTGCAGTAACAGTTGTGAATAGAAGGTGCAACAACAAAAGTTTCTCTACTGGTTATTGTTTTTGCAGTTATCCATGATGCAGCTAGCAAAACTATTCATAACTCGATAGTATTTTGTAACTAATGATACGAGATTATGCAACAACCCAGCCAGCAAAAATCATTACAGTCGTCCATTCTTTGTAGTAAAATGCCATAAGTAACAAAAAATAGCAAAAGGTTGTCATTTAAACTTGTAAATGACGTGGCTTTCGTACGAAAGTAGATGATCATATACATAACCTATTAGTGTCATCCTATTCTCATCATACTGCAAATTATATACAATCCCTCATTCGGCTTAAAGACAAGCTTCTCGAGCGCCAAATGAAACTAGAGGTATTTTCCCTCTTCCAGTTATAAAGAATTCTAGATTTATACGTGCCACTTTTTCCTTTCCTTGCCTTAAGTTAATTGAACCTTGTAATAATATCACGTAAACAGATTCATACGTGCTTTAGCTGGTATGGACTATAGTCAGTTATGACCGATTATCATTTGCTCAAGTCTCCAAGCAGTTTTTGAAAGTTGCTTGCAATCGGCTAATCAAGTTACACAACTCGTTTCCTGATTTTCTATATGTTGTCCTACCAGAATCCCCAAATCTGATCTCCTTTACATGTTCTAAGCCACTTTCAAATACTCACATGAAACTACTAGCGCAGTCCTGCCCCAAGCTCCGGATCTTTGTGGCTCAATTAATACTAATCTTACACTAACTTGTTCATCATATTACACTAATCTTCCTAATAAATTACACTAACTTGTTCATCATATTACACTAATCTTCCTAATAAATTACACTAACTTGTTCATCATATTACACTAATCTTCCTAATAAATTACACTAACTTGTTCATCATATTACACTAATACTAATCTTACACTAACTTGTTCATCATTTGTACATCAGAATCTAATAAATTACACTAACTTGTTCATCATATTACACTAATCTTCCTAAAAAATTCCACCACAAATCAGATAATTGAAGCAAAAAACACTAAAAACACATACCTTGAAATCAAATAAACTAATAAGAACTGATGTCAATTTTAATAAAATAATAAATATATACCTTGAAATTGATCTTTATTAATCCATGAAATTGATCTTAATGGATAGAAAATATGAAAAAACTCAAACTTTATCTTTAATCCACGAAATTGAGCTTCAGATCCACGAAATTGAGCATGAATCGGGCATTTTGTGTACTAACCCATTTTTATGAAGAACAAACAGAAAAGAGAAGATTTGTGGATTGGTGTGTGTGTTAATTTGTGTGTTTGTGTGTTAATTTGTGTGTTTACTCGGTGTGTGTGTGTTTACTGGGTGTCTGTGTGTGTGTTTTGTGTGTGTGGTTTATGTAGCAGGTGGAATGGAGAAAAGTTTGTTATTTTAGACATTTAAATGAAAGTTGGTTATAAAAAGATAATGAAAAGACTATTATACCCTTTTAAAGTTAGTTATGATTAGGATGATCTTAACCGTTGATTTTAAGATGAAGGGTTAAAAAGCCTTCTTACCCTTCTCATGGTAAAAACCCTTTTTATTTGATCTCTTCCCTATATATATATATATATATATATATATATATATATATATATATATATATATATATATATATATATATATATATATATATATATATATATATATATATATATATATATATATATATATATATATATCTTTACATTATATAAGAGGAGGGATTTGCCACGTCATCTATCAGAACACTAATCCACGTCAGCATGGGCTTAAAAAAATCACGGGCTCAAATTAAAACTCGATCAAATAATCATCGATTTATTCTCATACATTCAATTCACAATAACCCTAAAGCCTATTCCCATCTAAAACTTGAGTCCTGATTCAAATTTACTTATTGGATTTATGAAAAATCCCTAATTGTTTCGTTTTATGAAAACCCATAACGATTTATGAAAAACCCTAATCAATTCGATTTATGCAAAATCTTAACCGAATGATCTTATTCAATATCACTATAATAATAGTTGCATGCCCAAATCAACCACAACCCTATGGGTCAGTCATGATCTCTTGATTTGTTGCTCAGTTTTATTTGATTTGTTCCACACATCTCACCATCACAACTCGATCAATATGATGAAAGTAGAAGACGATGCATTCTTATCCCTTAATTATCAGTTTTTATATAGGCATATGAGTTTGAGTTGGTCGACGCATCATATGATGAAGAAGAAGACGACGCCGATGATGAAGATGGTGTTGCAATAATAAAAGGTGTAGTTCCACTTTGCCTTCAAGTTAACAAATTACACATGACTCATTTATCTGCAATTTTTTTATTGATGTTAGTTTAATATCGACTGTTTATAAACATGTATAATCAATTATTAGGTTTTAAATTTATGATTGAATATAGTTTTATATGAGGTTTTTGTAAGTTATTAGAAAAAAGATTCTATACGAGTAGATTTAGGTTTTGATTTTTTGTTTTAGGGGTATATGTGATAAATGAATGTGGTTGATTTATTTTAAGGTTACATGATTAAAGGTTTAGAAGAATATGTTTTTGGGATAGAAGATCATTAGCGTATTAAGTAAGAAGTTTATTTTTCTGTTGAGGTGTTTATAATCATTAGTTTATTTTGTTGTTGAGGTGTTTATAGCTTGGTGTACGCCAGAAAGATGTTCTTATGCTTAACAATGGTGGAAAGTTATCATTGCTTTAAAGGACTAGCTAACATAAGGAACAATAAGATCGTTACCATTCAAGATATAATGTTTATGTTTTTAACTTTGATTAATTGGCTTTTACTATAACTTTAACGACCAAAGTTAGCATTTATTATATCTAGATTTGCTTAGTTCCAGATAAACACACCTTCATCCGCGAGTATCAATCCAATGCATACACTTTTAATCAGATTGCTTATTTAATTCTCTCTAAATTCAACTCTTCAGGTGATTATTGGTTCTGTTGTTTTGAAAGAAAGCAAGTTAATTAACCAGGTTAAGTTATTAAGTGGTGACATATGCGTAAAAGTACACCAGGTATGATTCGTTTTATGTTTTGAATATTTTTTTTATTTAATTTGTTTGGATTGAAATTGAACTATCAATTTCCTGCACCACTATGAAATTGTGATTATAAGTTGGTCCATTTTAGAATCCTTGACATGATAAGTCTTTGCTTTTCTTTAGTCATACAGTTATACATGTGCGTATGCAGGATCATAGATACTGGTGTAGCAGCCATGCTTTTAATCATTTTTTTGTGTGTTGTAATCATTGTTATATTCTCGCTTTTATCTTGCATATTTTTGTGTATTAGGTTCGGAAGCTAAGTTCGTGTGATCTATTTGAGATACAAGAAAGTCTGTTTACCAGTCCGGATTTTTACATGCCGCTAAGGTAAAATCAAGTTAATGACGTGAATGCCCCTCGCTACCGTATTCAAGCAACGTATGGATTAGAACTTTATTATATTAATGAACTAATTCTTAAATAGGTATGTGTTGATAGCATTTTATGGAGGAAATGCAGGAAGAGTCAGACTACCTCAAGACGTTCAATATTAGTGGCAACTTGGGCAGGAAAGTATAATGAGTACTCCTCATTCCTTAAATTAGTATTAGTGGTAAGGGGGCCTGTTAGGAAACTTACAACATAAGGGATCTCTTTTAAGGTGATGATCATAATCTGATTTTAGTGGTCCAAAGTTAAAAACGCCCTTCAGGACTTCTGCTCAAAGTGACATACAACATGTGGTCATATTACACGAGGGGTGCAAATACTATTTTTAGCGTTAAGGGGTGTTTGGCTGTCGCTGCTCATCCTCAACCTCAAACCCTAATCTCAAACAAAAGAAGTCTTTGGAACCACCTCAGATTCCTCAATCAAAAGAAGTCAAACCCATTGAGGTTGAGGATGAGCAGGAAAAACATGCCTATTCTTATTCAGTTGCCGCTGCTGCTGCAGCTGAGGCGGCTGCAGCCGCTGCTCAAACTGCTGATGATGCAGTTTGACTTTTTGAGTTGAATCGGTATTCAGGGAAATCAAAGGAGGAACTGAAATAGCTGCTGCAACACCATATCCATTATGGGCCCGTTAAGTGGGTCCATATAGAAGCCCGAGACGATCAGTTAGACTGAGGGTAAAACAAAGATGATTGGCAACATCCGGTTTCATATTCTACCTGGTCAAGAAGGTAACCTTTTATACCACCAAATTCCCCTTTATATTCAGTTTGATTGTCAGAAAAGAAAAATTATTTTAGTATTTTGTGCAAATAACCCTCAAATTTGAAATATAGTTTTTATGCAGGCACAAGCGGGGATCAACGAGGTGCATTTTCTGCACTTCAGTCCAGTGGACAAAGGAATAGCGATAACTTTTTTAACTATACAGGAATATGGAAGTAAAGATGTGCAAGAAATTCCTCCACATTCTACCATTCAGGTAGCTTTTCATTTTCAATATATTTCAACATTTTTAATTTTTTGATTCTACTATTTTTCTGAGCTTTTGCCAATGCAATTCACACTTTTTATATGAAAACAGAAGAGGAAATAGTGATAGAAGCTGTGTTAAACAAGTTAAGTACTACATTTTGATCCAAGCATAAGAAAATGTCTCACTAGACAAAATTGTTCACATACATAGTTTAGGATAAGTTGTGGCATTTTTGCGTGGTTCCCGGATTAAATCATAGCCTTACCAACACTAAAGTAATTGATATCTAAAAAGTTTAATTAGGGTGGAAATGAGCAGCAAAGGTGATTCACATGCCTGGCTTTTTCACCTTTGGTCCACGTTTTCTTTTGATAAAATAAAGTTGTTTGGGATTTAATAGTGAGCAGGTGACTGCCTTAAGCTTCTGCTAGAGTGCGAATAAAGAGGATTACTATGCTTTGATAGGCTCTAGGTCATGTGCATGGTGTAGAAGTCGTCCATGCCTGAAAATGTGTCATGCCATAAGTACTGCGTACCCAAGAAATGATAGTATACACGACCACCACCACCACCACTAACCATTGTTGACCTGAATCGAGCATGATGACTAATTGACTTTACAACACCGAATACCTAGAATATAGAAAACAGTAGATGCACTGGGTTAGAAAATGCTAAATACTACTCGCAATAAAGAAGTTATAAGGCAACAAATATACTAAGTAATTTGTTCATATATTATATGTATGATATATATGAATACGACCTTTTTAATAAATATGAACGTTCTGGCCTGGTATAAATGAGGCTGTGGGCATTTTAGGTATTGCGGCATCTGAAAAAAACTTGGTACACTATGTTTTAAAGTGTTGCTAATTTTCTGTACTTATGATTTTCCCATGCCATACAATATTGATTCTCACATTTCTGTTCATTATTTCTACTATGTATACAAATATAAAAGTTGAATGTTTCTCTACATTATCTTAATCGCACGGTGTTTATTTACCATTGTGAGATTGATGACCAATGATAATATAGTTTATGGATAATAGAAGAATAGATTTGCAAATAGTTGGTAAATGATATAGACAGTTGTTACTGTCGGACATTGACTGCGCTTCTACTCGCTATGTTTTCGCTTAGGTGTGGTTTTATTGAAGTATTAAACTTTAAACAAATTGTTGAATCATCAATTCATATTCATGGGAAACAGCTCAATGCATTTGGTTGGCAGGTTAAACGGATATTAAAGCTGCTAATGAATAAAATTACTTAGATTATTGATCACCATTCTATTATGTACTATATACATGATCTTTCTACTTGATTATAGATGAGCTATGGATCTTTTTGAAGTTGAATTGTAAAAGGCTGTGAATGAGCTATGGATCTTTTTTAATGTTCGTATTTTCTACTTGATTATAGATGAGCTATGGACCAAGCCTTAGACCTCACCCAATCAATACAAGGAGCAAACTGATATAGAAAATAAAAAAGGCCCTAAGTTTAGCTTTCAATGGTAATAAAAAAGCCAAAAGGTCTAGATTTATACAAGTGTTGAAGCGTTGAGAGTTTGCTCAATGGATTAGAAATTTCACTGTTCACTGAATGAGCTGCTGACAACTACTAAACTTTATGCATCACTGTAGATTTCACATTCTAATTCTGCACATCGTGTCGACCTGTATATGTATTTAGAAACATCAGGATTGTAATAAGATTTCAAAGGATTTAGAATATTTTTGGCGATGCTCATATTTAGTTTAGTGATTGGGATTCGAATACTGTATTGCAGGAGAGGTGATGCTTATGATAAATTACGTGGTGAACTGGTGTTGGATATGCGTATTCGTCCATCAAATAGGACAAATGGGCTGAAGAACTTGCAAAAGATGAAAACGAACATCTAGAAGAACTGGAGGTATGTTAATGTTACATATACAACCCGTCTTTAAAGTAAGCATGAAGTGCAGTTGATAATTCCCGCTTTCTATATCTTCCAGTTGCGTTTCTTTCATATTATGTTTAACCTCCACCAAGTTTTTGTCCTGTACAAATCAAAACAGGTAGATTAATAAGACTGCATTGGATCTACTGACCACTCGTAATTGAATAAGTAATCAACTTATAACAATGGATTGATTTGTGTTATGTTCATATCTAATTGGGGAAGTGGGTTAAATGGGTCAACCAAAATGATCCCAGATTGTTTTGCAAGATAGCCAGACCTAGCCCGTTACCCACTAAATTGACTTGATCTATCAATAAAATTAAAATAGAAGGGTTTGCGAGACAGCCAGACCTGGAGTATCACCCGACCAGCCCATTTTACAGCTAGGTATAGTTGACATACACACATTAAAAATAAAAAGAACTGTGTATAAGAGGCAAGACGTAATACAAAGATCATGGAAAAACTAATGTACTAAACATACATTTTTATGCTGAGATGATGACACGTAAGCTTCAGGCAATGGAAATGAATTGTCCTTCATGGACTGAGATCCTTCCCCTTGAAACCAATTGGGAATCTGTAAATTAACACTATTTTATCATTCTCTTTTTTTCAATGAAGTTTAATTTGGTACTTTAGTTCTTTATTGACAAGTCCTTTCTTCCATTTAACAGGTAACCTGTTTATTGATCTCTTTGCCGTTGATGCTGAACGTTTTGACGGTCGTATGAAATGCTTATAACGTCTTAGTCGATACTTTAATATAATAACGCAACAAATGAATATAATGGGACTCAATGGGTTCATTAAACCGTTCAACACGAAAATGTGTTTTTTACATTGTAGTGAGCTCTTTAGTTTAAATCATTTTTGTGACCTCTCCAATATCGTCAGTGCATGATTTGGTTTAAAAAATATAATACGTGAGGAAATTCAATAAATAATGACGGTCGTTAAGCTTGATATAATTAGTTATCATATACGTAGTAATTAGTTACTTAAAACACAACTTACAAACTTGCATAGACGTTCTTCTTTTGTGAAATATACTTTTACTTAAAAATATATTGTTGGTCAATTGTGATAAGTATGGTAACTGTGGTTGTTTGAAAGTAGAGGTGGGAAATTTTTTCCATTTCGATAAATATATGTATTTTTGGATACTTTTTAAAAGATGGGTTATTTTTTGTTTATTCTTTTTCATTAATGGGCTAAACGGACGTATATGTAAAAAAATTAAATTGACTTAATGGGTACACATGTAAAATTTTAATTAGGCTACTCGGGATATTTTATATTTATTTTTTTTATCTCGGCTTTTAAACACGTATTTTTATTTTTTAATTCTACGTTTTTATATATTTTTTTCTCGTTTAACCCGCGCCTGTTTACCTCGCACCCGTTTAGCCCGCTCCTCCGGTTTAGCCCGCCCTCGGTTTAGCCCATCGTCCTTTTAGCCCGTCACCCGTGCCCGCTTACCCGTCCATTTTGTCACCTCTATTTGAAAGTGTTCAAGTGAACGATCACATATGAGAAGTGCTCTAATGGATGTCAAAGTATGATTCCTCTAGAATCTAGATTGAAACCACAAAGAAGTGTAATGTGCAGTAGAATTTAATAAGAGTTGACCATATAGCTTATGCAAATCCAAACATCCCAGCCGCCAGAATTGAATGATTGCATTGATATGGTGATTTTATTGGTATCACAGTTTTATTAGCAAAAATGTTCAAGATCTTTACATTATAATGAAGGATTAAAGATAGTGGCTTTAGTAATTGGA
Source organism: Glebionis coronaria (assembly GCA_025667525.1). Lineage (NCBI taxonomy): Eukaryota > Viridiplantae > Streptophyta > Magnoliopsida > Asterales > Asteraceae > Glebionis > Glebionis coronaria. The sequence goes on from CM046874.1 coordinate 686,261,153, forward strand.
TTTACAGGTTAGTTATTGTATAAGATTTAACCAACCTATATAAAGAGCAAAATGCAAGTCATATAATTTAATGAAATAATTTGATAATACTTAGATATTCTGTAATTTTATCTTCAACAAACACAATGCAATTCGCATTTCGAACGAAAGAGTTGAGTCTCCCGAGTCTTGTCACTGTTTACAACAATAAAAGCAACGTACATAATACTGACCAATCACAAGGTTTCATGAAGGTGGAATAAACAATGCTCTTGATATAACTTTTCATTTAATAAAGGCCACAATAATTTTTTAGTCACGTTTAAGAAAATCATATATGATTCGTATCATGAATTATATATGATTTTTCATACTTGCAAAATTTTCCAGGCAACAACTTTTCACCCAATAAAGGCCACAATAAAAAAATTTAGTCACGTTTAAGGAAATCATATATGATTCGTATTAAGAATTATATATGATTTTTGAAAATCATATATGACTCATGATACAAATCATATATGATTCATGATACGAATCATATATGATTTTCTCAGACGTGACTTAAGAAAAAAATCGGAAAAAAGTGTGTCGAAAGTGTGTACATGTGCCCCCTGATAGAAAGATGATTTAATTCTGGTTGCAATGATTTATTTTTTGTCGCTTAACGATTTACCGTTTAAAAAATATTTAATTTTTTTTAAAAAAACGGGAATTGAGTTTTTAAGAAAATGGATATTGATCTCAAATCGCAATTGAAGGACAACGAACTCAATAAAAATCGAACTTGTTTTACGGTCGCGTATACGGTTTGAAAGAACCAACGTATATCGATTATAATTTATACCGCTTATACATGTTTTTTTTTCTCTAAAACATATGTTTCATAAAAAGCGCGCAATACAGTAGCGGGTACCTGATAACTATTTTTTTTATTAAACTATTGTTAAAGTCGTAAAAAAATTTAATTGCGATAACATAAACCTAAAAATATAAAAGAAAAAAATCCATAAAAAATCTCAAAATAAATGTTGAATTAAAAAACACAAAATTTTAAAAATATGATGAAATTATATTATAAAAAATATATCCAATACAAAGACAGATAAAACAAAAAACGATACAAATGATAAAGCCAAATATATTCGAGGGAACAAAGGTAGAAGAATGAAAAAATATCAAATTAAAAGAAGAAAAACCACTTTATGTAACTGGGCAAAATATAGTCATTTCTAAAAAAACGAAAAAAATATTAGAAAATATATAATAAAAAATAACAACATAAAAAACAAGTTTAAAAAACCTATATTAACAATAAAAACAAACAAGTTAAAAAACGAATGCATTAATATAAAAAAAATTGTCAAAAAATAATACATTTTTTGATCATATATACGTAAAAATTGATAATATGTTTAACCATATACAATAATGATCATATGTACGCTTAAACTAATAATATGTTTAATCATATCCCGTAAATAAAAAGAAAACTTATAATTGAAGAAAAAAGTAAATTAAAAACTAAATACGCAAACAAAAATATAACAAAAAAATAAAAAAAATGCAATCTTAATAAGTTTCGTGCATGTGCGAGATAGGCTTAGCTGATGTGGATATTTTTGCCACCCTTAACTGAAACTAAATACAGGTTATGGTGCATAATAAGGCATTAAAAGAAACTATACTAAAAAATAAATTACAAGCAAATATTTACCAAATAATAAAAAGTTAAACGACAATCAAAAGTCATACCCGTCCATCGGACGGGTTTTGCCACTAGTATATATATATATATATATATATATATATATATATATATATATATATATATATATATATATATATATATATATATATATATATATATATATATATATATATATATATATATATATATATATATATATATATATATATATATATATATATATATATATATATATATATATATATATATATATATATATATATATATATATATATATATATATATATATATATATATATAGGGGAGAGTTAAAATAAAAAGACTTTTTTTTGTGAGAAGGATAAGAAGGATTTTCAGCCATTGATTTAAAATCAGTGGATGAGATCAATCCATATTTCTAACTAACTAACTAACTAACTAACTAACCATATAAACATGATTTTAAAAAAGTTCTCGAAAAATTCTGAAAAAATTCCATAATATCGGATATGTTGGTGCATAAAAAAGTTGTGAAGAAAGTTTTCTTAACTTTGAGTTTTTTGCGTTTTTTTAATGCACAAAAAACGAAATTTGATGCACAAAAAGATGAAATTTTGTGTACAAATTTTTTTCATCCACAAAATTTTCAAGTTGTTTTAGTTTGATGCGGCATCAAATTTTAAAGCAAAAAGTCAAAAGAAGTTGGGTATAAAAATGAATTCTTGATGCATAAAAAACGTAAAAAGCCTAAAAATTATCGTTTTTGTGCATCAAAATTTCGTTTTTGTGCATTAAAAAACGTAAAAATCTTCGAATTAAAAAAAATTTTTTCACAAAAGTTTTTTGCACCAACATACCCGATCTACTCCAATTTTTTCAGAATTTTTGAAAAACTTTTTAAAAATTGTATTTAAATGGTTAGTTATTAGTTAGTTAGGATTATGGTTTAATCTCATCAATTGATTTTCAAATCAATGGCTGAAAATCCTTCTTATCCTTCTCACCAAAAAAAATCTTTTTATTTAATCTCTCCCCTATATATATATATATATATATATATATATATATATATATATATATATATATATATATATATATATATATATATATATATATATATATATATATATATATATATATATATATATGGGAGAGATCAAATAAAAAGACTTTTTTTGTGAGAAGTATAAGAAGGATTTTCAGCCATTGATTTAAAATCAATGGATGAGATTAAATCAAAATCCTAACAAACTAACTAACTAACTAACTAACCATCTAAACGTGTTTTTTTAAAGTTCTTCAAAAATTATGAAAAAATTCTAGTAGATCGGGTATGTTGGTGCAAAAAAGTTTTGTGAAAAAAGTTTTTTTAATTTGAACTTTTTTACACTTTTTTAATGCACAAAAACGGAATTTTGATGCACAAAAACATTTTCTTTTACGTTTTTTATGCATCAAGAATTCATTTTTATGCCCAACTTCTTTTGACTTTTTGCTTTAAAATATGATTCCGCATCAAACTATAATAAATTGAAAACTTTTTGAATGAAAAAAATTTGTACACCAAAATTCACGTGTTTGTGCATCAAATTTTGTTTTTTGTGCATCAGAAAAACGTAAAAAACTCAAAATTAAAAAACGTTTATTCACAACTTTTTTAGGCACCAACAAATCCGACCATTTGGAATTTTTTCAGAATTTTTTGAAGACTTTTTTAAAATCGTGTTTTGGTGGTTAGTTAGTTAGTTAGTTAGTTAGGAATATGGATTGATCTTATCCATTGATTTTAAATTATTGGCTAAAAATCTTTCTTATCCTTCTCACCAAAAAAAGTATTTTTATTTTAACTCTCTCATATATATATATATATATATATATATATATATATATATATATATATATATATATATATATATATATATATATATATATATATATATATATATATATATATATATATATATATATATATATATATATATATATATATGTTCATATATCATATTATGAATTTTCTTTTGATATTGTTTCAAAATAAATGTTCACGTTTCATATTAACCGATAAAAAGAGGCCTTACTTACAATATTATTCTATTTGATTTGTTGAAAAATGTAATAATCTTAATTTTGTTAAATTGCGTATTTTTGTCTTATGATAAATAATTTCGAGAAGGTATAGTTTACATAACATCTTTAATTCATTACAATTTCAAAACATTACAATTCCAACACATTCCTATTCTTTCAATTACAATTAAATCAAATTACAATTCCTTTCAAAGATTATAATTCCCTTAAAAACATTCCGCGAACCAAACAGTCCCGAAGGTTAAATACAAAGCAATCACTCATTGGTCCACAGCCTACGCAGATTCAACTGCATGTGGCCCATATAAGAGGTCACGGGATGCATGCATAATTGAAAAATCATGTCCGGTGTGATACTAAATTGATAAATACATTGTAGCATACAGAAAAAACTGAGATATGTCAACGTATGCAATTGCTCAACTCAGCAATATATCTTAAAATATTCACGGTTGTTTATATACAAACCAATCAGGTACTCAGGGACAGGGACTCGAGGACGAACATCCGTTGAACTGTAATACTATAAACATATTTTGATGAAACGTGTGCAATTAGCATACATTCACGAAAAATTAACATTTTTTTTTAAAATTAACACTGCACACAAAAATTTGTAAAATTATGGACACCGAAGAAAATCTCCATGATTCCGTCCCTGAGGGACTGGATATATAATTATATATAGTTGGTTTTAGCCATTGATACTATACATGTGAACAAGATTTGTGATAATATATACTATGAGTAGTTTAAATTTCTAATTTTTTTTAACAGTTGTAGTTTAAATTATTAGTTTAACATGGAAGTAAACTCTTGTTGAACAAGGCTGTTTGTACAGGAGCTTAAACAATTTCTAAGGGGACCTACCGGTAAGATATCTTAAAAATCTCAGAAACATTTGCTTAGCCCTCGATGGATGAACATTTTTCAGGATTGTTTGGATGATCAAGGAAAAGCCAAGATATAACCACGAGAATGCCAGTTAAACCACGTACACTGGAGCCAAAAATTCTCGCCTTTCTTTTATAACCAGAACAAGGTTTCTATAAGTTCTTGGTGTTTGTTTAAGCTAAGATTGCTAAGTCTTGTATGTTAATCAGGCTATGACGTCCATGCTTAGTTTTTGAGTTATAGCTTATTATAGTTGAGGAAGGAAATTGACCTAAAAGTATATGAGAATCTAAAATTGTTATTGTTATATGAGGGTTTGTTTTTTTAAAGGTAAAGGTAAGTAGTCAGTTATTCGAGTTCACAACGACATCTAATAGGTAGTATACAGGTTTCGAACCTTCGTATTAGGGGATAAACCCACTCATGCTTATATTTATTTGTGATGCGTATTTTCTTTTAAAGAAATTATCCTATCAACTTATTTATAAAACTCGATCTACCTATAGACACACTAACGAGCAGAGAACTCGATCGTGTTGTTGATTATATGATTGCTAAATTGCATTAAGCCTAGTGGTCTAATTGGACAAAAGAGATGTTTGTCATGTAGTATAGTGGCAATCAACTAAAAAGAAGAACCCAAGCAATTATCATAATATACTGCAATTCATTAAAATTACTAACTTAAGAGATATGTTATGCGTATGTTAAACATGGTTTGCGCTCCTAACTACAACAACAAGGGACTCAATGTAAGGAGCATACTACTTAAATTATCATATATGTTCACTCGTGCATCTAAGACGTACTCATATGGTCAAGTCTAAAACTATTGCCTTATCCCTGTAAACTGTAATTTCACCCTAGTTCTGTTATGAAATAAGTATCTAAGATAACACTACTAATTGCACATTGGTCATGTCAACTAGTCTCGCGTTCTAACAAAAAACAATGAATATAAAGGATCGCCCTAATGGTCATCAGAATGGTTCATCAAGATTGGTCATCTATGGTCAATGTAAGGTCATACACTACCTTATATCACAATTTCAATCAAAACACAAGTATCTCAAAATATACTACAAAAGTTATAACGTTGCAATAAAATTAAAACAATTAACATGGTAAGGACAAGAATTAAACATAATAAATAAAAATACTCCAACAATTTAAATAAACCAAAATAATCATACCATTAAATTGGATATAAAAAGATGAAGTACAATTACATATGTTGCATAATTATCGCTCTTGATCTCCTAGCCAAATGTCGGGGAAACCCCGAAAGATTCGCCCCTACCGAAGCTACAAACCTTCGCTTACTCCTTGTTTGATGCGTGTCAACCACAAAACGTAGAATGTTGATTGGAGTTAAATGGGCTGATAATGCCTCTATTTATAGTGCTCGTCACATCTACGGTGTAGATGAAATTATCATCTATGTTGTAGGTCTTCATATATGCAGTTTCTCGATTTGCATAGTTATCTACGGCTTAGACCAGACAATCACCTACGCGGTAGGTATTTCTTTCAAACCCGTTTGACGTGTTGCTAACAATAACATCTACAGCGTAGGGCCTTGTAACCCTCTACGTCGTAGGTCTTCAAATCTTGTATTTATTCGTCCGACCAACTTGTCTTTTCCATCTTTAGTCATATTTGTCATTTACGGAGTAGACCCAAAATCTACGACGAATATCCATCTTTATCCGAGCATCTTTACACGTCATTCCATAAATAGCCATATTTTTCATTTACGGTGACACTAGCTCCGTTTACATCGTAGGCTCTTCGATCAATAAACTTTCCTTTTTGGCACCGAATCATCTACGTTGTAGACCATTGTACCATCTTCGCCATAGTTCTTTTGAAATATTCGCTTTTGGCACTTTTTTCGTTTTTTGTCAGTTGCTCGCTTTTACCAGCAAATCATAAAATAAACTTTTTTTGCAATATTTAGTCTTGTTAATCCCATAATTGAGCACAATGAAGCGATATCGATGCTAAAAGCATCTAAGTATTTGAAGTTATAAAATATACCTCCCATTTAAACTAACAGGTCTACTTGAGGACAAGTAGAACTCAAATGGGAGGGATATTTGATTCCACGATTTAAATGTTTGATAACTTTTAAAACCATTCATGTGTAAAGATACCTAAGCTGAATACCTGACAAACTAGTATTTCCTACTCACTCAACTCTCATTATAGTCTAATTGTAATATTGGGTATTTGCGTAATTGCTTAGTCATAGCAAGGTATCAGTCACAGGCTTAGAATGTACACAAATCTACGCACATATAGGGATGTGAGATAACGGGTTACTCACACAGGCTTAAGGGTTAAGTAGTCATTACCAATACCAGGTTCCAAAAAGGTGCTGATAGGTGTGAAAACACCCATCCTTTTACCACTTATTTCTGGCTAAAACAAGACCAAAACATGTATTTAATATCATTTGTTTGGAATTATGCGTGGTTTTTGTGTTTATTGTGTTTTCAGATTTAACCGGATGAATATTGAAGAAAACATGGGATTGCACGGGTTTTATCGAGGAAAAAGACACAAGACGAAGTCTATTGTCCAAGAGATGCAAAAGATTTGAAGTCATTGTGCCTATTTGAAGATTTATCGAAGAATAGAGCCAAAGATGGAAGATTCATATATGTCGAAGAACTCGAGTCTATTAAACAAAAGATTATAAGACGAGTTGGAATTATTCACCGACACTTCTCAAGATCCAAAGTCGGAAACGTTTATTTAAAGAAACGTGAAGACTAAAGAAGAAAGAAGAAAAGAAGCCCAAACCAAAGCCCATTCACAATCCCACCATCATATGCCTATACATAGGACTTTACTTCACAAAATTTAGTAGTTAGTCTTTTAGGTAGTTTTCACTTTACATTTCTCTAGTTTTAGAGGGAGAAAGTTCCAAACTTTCTCTCACAAAACTTTTTCTTTGTTTTCATCTTTTGAATTTAAGCTTACTTTAGTCCTTGTACTTTAGATTTCATTAATCTTATTCAAGTTAAGCCTTTAAGTTCTTTAATCTTCTTCTACTTTTCTTAGTTTACCTAAGTCCTTGATCCGATTGTTTAATTTCATACGGTTTGGATTTGTGGATGAGTTCGTGACCAAAGTTTAATCTTCCTTGTTTCTTTTTAAGCTTTCACACGTATAAGCTATAGGCCTTCTATGCTTATTGGCTTATTTCTTGTTTTAGCTTATTGGATTTCGGATTTCATCAATGTTTTAGTCATTCAAAAGTTCCATTTATAAAGTTTATGATTTAACATTTTCAAAAGTTGTCAAATTTAAGCTTTTTGAGTCGTTTAAGTTTTGGATTAGTTAGCTTATTGATTTTGCTTATTGAGTTTTTAAGTTACCACCAATTTCGGAACAAAATTGCTCCCATCGCAATAGTAGGGTTTGTACACATTCTGACGGGGTCACTGGTTTGATCGCAATAACCCTTTGTGGTTTTACTTTGCGACCGGTTGTCATTTCCCCTTATTCCGATCTGGGATTGCGATCGCTTATTGCGATCGCACATTCTGATGGGATTAAGGTCCCTTTTAAGTCGAAACTCTGGCCAATTTTTATTTACAACATTCCGATCTGACATTGCGACAAAGGGTTCTTAGATATTCTGATCTGACTTTCCGATTTAGACATCATTCCAACAGCTTGATCTTAATTATTCCGATGGTGACTTACATGAACATTCTCATGGACTCCACCTTGACATTCTGATGGGTTGTTTTGGTTATATTCCGATGCTTATGTATTTGATGCATTCCGATAGAAATAATTTTCAATATTCCGATAGAACAAGTTTTTAAGTATTAGTTCAATTAAGTTTTCAAAGTATTTTTCTAATCTTTTCTTTACGTTTTCAAGCATTTACTTTTTACTTGCCAATTTAGTTTAATCTTTCAAAGCTTTAATTTTACTCTTTGCCACTTACATTTATTTGCTATTAGTTTAAAATAGATAAACAAACCATTACCTTTTTATTAACCAAGAACAAATCATTCCACTTACAGCTGTGATCAATTCGAGGAGATACCGAGAACAATCTAGAACCCATTGCAAAATCATGTATCAAATGGCGCCGCTGCCGGCTCTTCTCGTTAATATCAACAGTTTTTTTGTGAGAACTTAGATTTTGGGATCCGTTCCCCGTGAACGTTACTTTTTCATATAAAATTTCAAAAACACAAAAAAAAAAATATAAAATTTTCAAAAGTCCTAAAAATTAAAAAACATAAAAACCAAAAATATTTTTGCTTTGTTTTTGCCTTGTTAGTTCTTTTGCAGGTGCATGCGTACACGATCAACGTCTTATCAAGAGCCCGAGCCTCTCGAAGACTCAGACATGGCCGGTGTACAAAACAACAACAATAACCCACCTCAAAACAATAATAATAACAATAACAATCCACCTTTCAACAACAATAATAACAACAACAATGAGCCTCTACCGGATAATCGCCCGATGATTGAACTTCTGCAAGCACATGTAGATGGTAACAATGATCCAATTGTCATACCCGCGATTGCAGCCAACAACTTTGAGCTCAAATCCGGTTTTATCCAGATGGTCTCTGCTCAACCATTCTTGGGGCGTACAATTGATGATCCACATGACCATATCAAAAGATTCCTGCAACTCACGAATACGGTCAAATTCAATGGTGTTCCACAAGAGGTAATCCGTTTACAACTTTTTCCCTTTTCTTTAGAGGGACAAGCCCGGCATTGGCTTGCTAAGGAACCGCCACAGAGTATTCTTACGTGGACGGATTTGGAGACAAAATTTATCAACTACTTTTTCCCACCCTCTCGTACTACCGCTTTGCGGAATGAAATCATTAATTTTGAACAAAAGTACGATGAATCTTTTAGTGAATATTAGGATCGTTTTAAAGATCTTTTAAGAAAATGCCCACAACATGGTTTTACCAAAGTGCACCAAATTAACACTTTTTATAATGGTTTAAGCATGAATGACCAAGATTCACTAAACAGTGCCTCGGGGGTAATCGTTTGGCTAAGACTTCCAATGCTGCTTGGGATATCATTGAGAATAAGTCTCGTGTGCAAACCAAGAGTGTGCAGACCAATGCCGCTAGTGCTAGTACTAGTGACAGCGACAAGCGAATTGACAAAATCACTGCGCTTCTTGAATCGCTTGCTACCCAAACCGCCAGCAACACCAACAACATCAATGCTAAAAACGCTCAAGTCAATGCTGTTAGCCAACCATGTGAGATATGCGGGGGTCCTCACTCTTACACCACTTGTACTGCCACCCAAGACTACCCTTCTGAGAATGTGAATGCAGCATACGGTACCTATCCTCAACCCGCTTATAAAGCTCGTCCTCAAGGTGACCGCAATTTGCTTAGCTACCGTTCCAACAACTTTCTTTCCCTGCCCGGTTTTACTCCTAACAACCCAAACCAACAACAAAACCTCAACCGCCCTCCTCAACAACAACAACAACAACCTCGTGGACCATACATACCACCTCACAAACAACCACATCCACCTCAAAGAAACAACCAAGTTTACTAGCAACCTGCTTATCAACCACCCGCATACAATGCTCCTCCCAACCAACCCACCGCATTACACCAAGACATTGGAACCTACATGAGGACTAACGATGTGATCGTGGACAATCTCCAACAGGAAGTGCGCAACTTGAAAGCAGACCTGGTGAAACAAGGGAACGATCTGAGAGCTGATATGAGAAACACTTTGAATAGTCAAACGAATGACTTAAAGAACATGATGGCTAGTTTCTTCCAAAGTAATCAACCCTTTTCATCGGGTACTCTTCCGAGAAACACCGTTGCGAATCCAAGAGGGGAGATGAAAGCAATCACCACTCGCAGTGGCAAAGGTACCAAGGAACCCGAGCTTCCTATACCTCCACCAGTGATTGTGACTAAGGAGAACGAGTCACCTGCTCCTATTCCTCATCCTTATACTTCCCCTATTTCTCCGCCTCTTACTTCTACCCATCCTCCACCCAAGGATGTGAGTGATCCTTCGATCCCAAAGCCTTCCTCTTCTTCCAATATACCTTATCCATCTAGGTTGAGGAAAGAGAAGCTCAAAAGCAAGGATGATATTCAGGTTTCGAACTTTCTTAAAATGTTCAAACAATTGAATTTCAACATCTCCTTCGCTGAGGCTCTCGCTCACATGCCTAAGTACGCGAAAATGTTCAAAGATCTTCTTAGCGACAAGGAGAAGCTTCTTGATATTGCTAACACCCAAATTAATGGGAATTGCTCTACAGTGCTCTTAAGGAAATTGCCAACCAAGCTTGGTGATCCAGGTCGTTTCTTAATCCCTTGTAACTTCCCGGGAGTGGAGAATTGCATGGCCCTAGCCGATCTAGGTGCCAGTATTAATCTAATGCCTCTAAGCGTTTGGAAGCAATTATCTCTTCCTGAGCTAGTCCCCACTAAAATAACTTTGGAATTGGCTAACCGTACGGTTGCTTATCCAGTGGGGATAGCCGAAGACGTCTTTGTAGGAGTCGACAAATTCACTTTTCCTGTCAATTTCGTCGTCGTCGACTATGACATGGACCCTCGTGTGCCATTAATTGTTGGTCGTCCATTCTTGAGGACCGGTCGCACTCTCATCGATGTTGAAGCCGGTGAGCTTATCATGAGAGTGGGTGACGGTAAAATCGTCTTCAACATGGGAAAGTTGTCTAAACAGCCTTATTCTAACGATAGTGTTAATTGTATTGACGTTCTTGATGAGGCTTGTGAAGAACACTTCAAAGATGCTTGCAAAAGTATCCCTACCTCTCTTCCCAATGTTGAGACCGTTTCCTCTATCGATTCATCACTATCTCTATTTGGAGAAAGTGATATCCTTTGGAAAGATTTGGAAGCCACCATGGGAGATGTGAACTTAGCTAATGACGATTCTACCACCGATTGGGATGAAGATCTCCGCCTCATTGAGAACCTTCTTAAAGAAGACAATCTTTCTCCACCATCTCCCACGGTTATTTCTATCGATGCTCCGACTTTGAAAACGCCTCCCATCGAAAATCCTCCGGATTTAGAACTTAAGGAGTTGCCGCCCCATCTCGAGTACGTGTTCCTTGAAGATAATAAGAAGTCGCCCGTCATCATCGCGAAAGACTTGAAAGAAGAAGAGAAATCTCGCCTCATCGCCGTGCTTAAAGATCATAAGAAGGCAATTGCTTGGAAAATTTCTGACATCCGCGGAATTGATCCAAACTTTTGTACTCACAAGATTCTCATGGAAGATGACTTTAAACCCGCAATCCAGAGCCAAAGAAGGGTTAATCCTCGCATTCATGACGTCATCAAACAAGAGGTTATCAAACTTATAGATGCCGGCTTGATCTACCCTATTTCGGATTCGCCGTGGGTAAGTCCCGTCCATTGTGTGCCCAAGAAGGGCGGAATAACCGTTGTTTCCAATGAACACAACGAGTTGATTCCCACTCGTCTCGTTACTGGGTGGAGAGTTTGTATTGATTATCGCAAACTCAATGATGCCACGAGAAAATATCACTTTCCTCTTCCTTTCATGGATCAAATGCTCGAGCGTCTAGCTGGTAATGACTATTACTGCTTCTTAGACGGTTTCCCCGGGTATTATCAAATTCCCATCGATCCCAAGGACCAAGAAAAGACCACATTCACTTTTCCCTACGGAACATTTGCTTACAAACGCATGCCTTTTGGTTTATGTAATGCTCCTGGGACGTTCCAAAGGTGTATGATGGCTATCTTCCATGACATGGTGGAAGACACTATCGAAGTATTCATGGATGATTTCTCGGTTTATGGCGATTCTTTCTCTGCTTGCCTTGCCAATTTAGAACGTATGCTCAAGTGGTGTGTAGACACTCGCCTTGTTCTTAATTGGGAAAAATGCCATTTTATGGTAAAAGAGGGCATCGTGCTAGGACACAAGATCTCCAAAGCCGGTCTTGAAGTAGACCGTGCTAAAGTAGATGTTATTGCTAAGTTGCCTCCACCTTCAACCGTGAAGGGTGTGAGAAGTTTCCTTGGTCATGCGGGCTTTTACCGTCGATTCATCAAATATTCTTCTCAAATCGCTCGCCCGATGACCCACCTCTTGGAAAAAGAAACTCCTTTTATCTTTTCCAAAGAGTGTCTTGAAGCCTTCAACTTGCTCAAGGATAAGCTAACTAAGGCACCCGTCTTGGTTACCCCTGATTGGGAGCTGCCTTTCGAGTTGATGTGCGATGCTAGCGACTTTGCTATTGGTGCGGTTTTGGGCCAAAGAGTGAACAAACACTTCCAACCAATCCATTACGCTAGCAAGACAATGACGGGGGCTCAATTGCATTACACGACCACCGAAAAAGAGCTTTTAGCTGTTGTCTATGCTTTTGAAAAGTTCCGCCCCTATCTTGTCCTTTCCACCACAATCGTTTATACCGATCATTCCGCGCTGAAGTACTTGTTGACTAAACAAGATTCTAAACCAAGACTTCTCCGCTGGGTTTTGCTTCTCCAAGAATTTAAAATCGAAATTCGCGATAAAAAAGGAGCTGAAAACCTAGCCGCGGATCATCTCAGTAGACTTGAGGATCCTTACCAAGGGGAACATCCGAACAAAGAGATCAATGATTCTTTTCCCTTGGAGACCTTAATGTCTATCAACTCGACTGCTGATGAAACCCCGTGGTTTGCGGACATTGCAAACTACTTAGCGGGTGGAATTCTCGTTGACGGGCTAACATCCCAACAAAAGAAGAAGTTCTTCAAAGACATTAAGACTTACTTTTGGGATGACCCGTATCTATTCAAACAATGTGCTGACTTGATTATTCACCGATGTGTTGATGGACCGGCAGCTTTAGAAATCCTTGATGCTTGCCACAAAGGACCCACTGGTGGTCACTTTGGTCCCAACTACACCGCCAAAAAAGTGTTTGACTCGGGATTTTATTGGCCCACCATTTACCGTGATGCTCACGAGATGGTAAAAAGATGTGATGCTTGCCAAAAACAAGGCAAGATCACACATAAAGATGAGATGCCTCAGAATTTCATTCAAGAATGTGAAATCTTTGATGTTTGGGGTATCGACTTTATGGAGCCATTCCCTTCATCTAAAGGGAACAAATACATCCTTGTAGCCGTTGACTACGTTTCAAAGTGGGTTGAAGCCAAAGCTTTACCTACTAATGACGCAAGGGTGGTTTGTAACTTTTTGAAGTCGCTGTTCGCTAGATTCAGTGTGCCTCGTGCCATTATTAGTGATCGCGGGACTCATTTTTGCAATGACCAATTCGCAAGAGTCATGGCTAAGTATGGTGTAAATCATCGTCTTTCCACCGCCTACTACCCACAAACTAATGGCCAGGCTGAAATCTCTAACCGAGGATTAAAGCGAATTCTTGAAAGAACCGTGGGAGAGCATCGTGCCTCATGGGCTGATAAACTTGATGATGCTCTGTGGGCTTTCCGTACCGCATACAAGACTCCGATTGGTTGTACACCATATCGTCTCGTGTACGGGAAAGCATGCCACCTCCCCATTGAGTTGGAGCACAAGGCTTACTGGGCCTTGAAGTGGGCTAATTTCGATATCAACAAAGCCGGTGACCTACGCAAGATCCAACTCAATGAGCTGAATGAACTCCGTAATGAGGCTTATGAAAATTCTTTGATCTATAAGGAGAAGACTAAGCTCATTCACGACTCTAAGATTAAAAACCGAGAGTTCCAAGTTGGAGACAAAGTTTTACTTTTTAACTCTCGGTTGAAAATCTTTTCGGGCAAGCTGAAATCTCGTTGGTCCGGCCCACTCACCATTGCCCAAATTTTTCCATATGGTACTCTCGAGCTCGCTCAACCTAATGGACCTAATTTTAAGGTGAATGGCCAACGAGTGAAGTTGTACTTTGGTGAGAACATCTCTCAAGAGATGATTCCATCCCTCACCACGTTCCCCATGAGCTAATTTTGGGGCGAGTCAGACTCGTGACTCGGTTATCAAAAACAAGCGCTCCTCGGGAGGCAACCCGAGTTTCTATCCTTTTCTGTTTTTACCTCCTAAGTGTAGGGGGACCTATATAGGTGTTTGTTTTTGTGTGGTGATGTGATTACAGGGATGAATGCACTCTTGGAACCTTTGAAGAACCGTGTTCTCGTGTTATCTGAAATCCGGTTCTATCTCTCAACTATCGTGATTCAATTTTCTTCATACTTACATTTGAAATTGATCACGTTAGTCGTCTCTTCCTTAACTTGATTTAACCAACGTGCACAATGTCATAAGTGTAGGGGAGATTTTTCCCACATGCTTAAACATTGAGGACAATGTTTATCTTAAGTGTAGGGGGGACTTCTATCGAAGTTTTAAGTGGACTTTTCCATGAAAATGCCTTCATTTAACCAGAAAATCATCTTTTTCAACATTTTTCAAATTTTTAATTAACTTTGGCCATTTAGTCATAATTTTTAAATTTTTCTCGTGCTTTCATATGTGTATATCCCGCAATAAAGTCAAAAATATTAATAAAGTGGTGTAGCTAGTTTTGAAATCTTTGACATATTAGGCCCGTTGCGATTATTTTGACTCAACCCGAATAGACTTATTCAAGTTTATTCTAGCTAGTATACTTAACCATGTAGACCTTAATTGGTTTATTAGGCTAAGCATCCACGAGTCTCATTACTTGAGATTTTAAATTGTGGAGAACGAGAAATGATAGAGTCAATTATAAGTCGGTATTCTTGCACAAGCACACTTGGTGTAATTATTTGCCTATTCTCCCATCACTTGCTAATAATTTATCTGCAATAAGTAAGGTCGTACGATTTGAAAAGTTACTTAGCTTCTAGCCCAAGATCGTTTAAAAGTTGCTCGGTAATGATAAGAGTTCATAGCCAATGCATAACTTATGAAGCGGGGCGCGAAGATTGGCGAGTCCGAAAAGGCCCTAACAAGGCATGAGGATTCCATTTTATTGCCGAAGATCCAAAGTGATGTGAAAAGCATTATTCCCAAAATCAATATGAAGGATCAAGATTCACGACGAAAAGCAATCAACTCCCATAAAGATGATGGAGAAGTCTATCCGAAAAGACCCTAACAAGGTATGAGGATAAATAGATCCAAGTCCGAAAAGGAGGCGGATCGTTGTATCTCAAAATCCCAATTAGAGATTGAAGAAATAATCATGAAGTCGTGGTCAACAAAGTTGGAGTACCCCTCAAAAGTCTCCAAGTGAAGAAACTCTATTACGAAGAGAAGACCATTATCTCAAGAACGTCTCTCAAGATATGAAGTATGAAGTACATGCCAAACATCGGCCCGAGAAAGGTCTCAAATCGTGAACCAAGTTATGCCAAGATATGAACTTTTTGATATACCGAGAAGCAGTTTTAAGAGATTTTGTCCTTTAGCTAACTATTGATCAAATCATCCTACTTTGCTTTCAACCTAAATAAACTATCGAAATAAGTCCAAAAATGCATCTTCATGATCATTCTAAGACAAAAATAAAATACAAGAGATACACCTAGGAATAAGGGAGTTTAAGCATTTAATTAAGCCATGTGTGTAAGTGTTTGATATGTTAACTTATAATAACAATGATCTAGTTTTTAAGCTTAGTTTGGGGAACGTGAAACTTAAGGGTGATAAATCTTCGCTGCACCAAAGCCCTAATGTAAGTCCTTGATCTCTTTGCAAGTTATTTCCATCCTTTTACTTTAAAGTTTTGATTTCTCTTAGTACTTTAAATTTTGTTTAGTAGTATGTTAATAAGGCCAACGTTGATTGATTATGAGAAAAGTGTAAATTTGCTTTATCATAAAGCATTGCATGAGGGCATGGCAATGGTTAAGTGTAGGGGATTTGATAGGTGTGAAAACACCCATCCTTTTACCACTTATTTCTGGCTAAAACAAGACCAAAACATGTATTCAATATCATTTGTTTGGAATTATGCGTGGTTTTTGTGTTTATTGTGTTTTCAGAGTCAACCGGATGAATATTGAAGAAAACATGGGATTGCACGGGTTTTATCGAGGAAAAAGACACAAGACGAAGTCTATTGTCCAAGAGATGCAAAAGATTTGAAGTCATTGTGCCTATTTGAAGATTTATCGAAGAATAGAGCCAAAGATGGAAGATTCATATATGTCGAAGAACTCGAGTCTATTAAACAAAAGATTATAAGACGTGTTGGAATTATTCACCGACACTTCTCAAAATCCAAAGTCAGAAACGTTTATTTAAAGAAACGTGAAGACTAAAGAAGAAAGAAGAAAAGAAGCCCAAACCAAAGCCCATTCACAAGCCCACCATCGTACGCCTATAAATAGGACTTTACTTCACAAATTTTAGTAGTTAGTCTTTTAGGTAGTTTTCACTTTTCATTTCTCTAGTTTTAGAGAGAGAAAGTTCCAAACTTTCTCTCACAAAACTTTTTCTTTGTTTTCATCTTTTAAATTTAAGCTTACTTTAATCCTTGTACTTTAGATTTCATTAATCTTATTCAAGTTAAGCCTTTAAGTTCTTTAATCTTCTTCTACTTTTCTTAGTTTACCTAAATCCTTGATCCGATTGTTTAATTTCATACGGTTTGGATTTGTGGATGAGTTCGTGACCAAAGTTTAATCTTCCTTGTTTCTTATTAAGCTTTCACACGTATAAGCTATAGGCCTTCTATGCTTATTGGCTTATTGCTTGTTTTAGCTTATTGGATTTCGGATTTCATCAATGTTTTAGTCATTCAAAAGTTCCATTTATAAAGTTTATGATTTAACGTTTTCAAAAGTTGTCAAATTTAAGCTTTTTGAGTCGTTTAAGTTTTGGATTAGTTAGCTTATTGATTTTGCTTATTGAGTTTTTAAGTTACCACCAATTTCGGAACAAAATTGCTCACATCGCAATAGTAGGGCTTGTACACATTCCGACGGGGTCACTAGTTTGATCGCAATAACCCTTTGTGGTTTTACTTTGCGATCGGTTGTCATTTCCCCTTATTCCGATATGGGATTGCGATCGCTTATTGCGATCGCACATTCCGACGGGATTAAGGTCCCTTTTAAGTCGAAACTCTGGCCAGTTTTTATTTACAACATTCCGATCTGACATTGCGACAAAGGGTTCTTAGATATTCCGATCTGACTTTCCGATTTAGACATCATTCCGACAGCTTGATCTTAATTATTCCGATGGTGACTTACATGAACATTCTGATGGACTCCACCTTGACATTCCGATGGGTTGTTTTGGTTATATTCCGATGCTTATGTATTTGATGCATTCCGATAGAAATAATTTTCAATATTCCGATAGAACAAGTTTTTAAGTATTAGTTCAATTAAGTTTTCAAAGTATTTTTCTATTCTTTTCTTTACGTTTTCAAGCATTTACTTTTTACTTGTCAATTTAGTTTAATCTTTCAAAGCTTTAATTTTACTCTTCGCCACTTACATTTATTTGCTATTAGTTTAAAATAGATAAACAAACCATTACCTTTTTATTAACCAAGAACAAATCATTCCACTTAGAGCCGTGATCAATTCGAGGAGATACCGAGAACAATCTAGAACCCATTGCAAAATCATGTATCAAATGGCGCCGCCGCCGGGGTTCTAATTTTTGCAAAAGATCAAGATGGAATCATTTGATACAATGCTTTTTGTAGAAACTAGAAGAGGGGGGGGGGGGTTGAATAGTTTCTAGTTTATTTTCAAAACATTTCGGCTCAATCTACTGCCTGCGGTTCCTTATCTCTGCCCGCGGTTCCTTATTGATAAGGAACCGTCGGTCCAATAACGAACCGCCGACAGTGGACGTAGCAACATTGTTAATTTGAAACCTTAACAATCCTTTGTATCAAATTCCTTATCAATCTTGACTAGATGTGAGATGTGTTTGATTGAGAGATAAATAATACAAGTAAGAAAACACACAAGCACAACAAATCAAGAGTACATCAAGCAATAGTCTAAACACTAAGCACACACGTACTAAGCACAAGCTTTTCCGCAACTAGGATGTTTAGACTAAGTGATGTACACTTGACCATAATCTAAACATGAAGCACACACGTACTTAGCCATAGCTTTTCCGCAACTTAGATGTTTAGATTATGTGATGCACACAAAGACACACAACACAAGTATGCAATTATAAATACATCTACAAAGGTAAAGACATAAATGTAAATAAAAGTACCGACACGATGATTTATAGTGGTTCGGTCACGAAGCTCCTCTTCGCCCTACTCCACTCCTCGAGTACACCTTACTCGAGAGTTACTTCACTAGTCAACAAACTCCTTAAGGTGGAGAAACCATACACAACGTCGCTTATCCAATTTCCGACTCTAAGCTAAAAGTCGAGTCCTAATCTTAGGTAGGACCAATCTACACAACGTCACCCACTTCACCATTTAACGACACAAGGCTAGATGTCGAGTTCTAATAGAAAGCTAGAACCAATCTTCACGACTCTTCACTTTGAAGCTAAGTGAGAACTTCACACAACCCAACTAATAGTCACTTTAAAGTTTAGTGAGAACTTACAAGACACAACCACATCACTTTATAGTTTAGTGAGAACTACCTAGACACAACCACATCACTTTAGAGTTTAGTGAGAACTACCAAGACACAACCTAATCTACCCACTAGTTATGTTTTATGGCCCAACATAACAAACCTTGTGTTTTATGGCCTAAACACATAAACCATATAGATCTAAGCACACAACACTTAGATCTATAACTCTAACACTATATCCAAGTACTAACAAGACTTGGATCTACACAACTAACACCTAATCTAAGGATACCCATCGCTTAGATATTCTACCCTTACAAACACATCCAAGTGTACCCACAACTTGGATCTTCTACATATACATAGTAGGAAGACTAAAAACATAACTTAGATCTATAGAAGGAAAGATCTTCATCATGTAGTGAACCCAACACATCATGGTAATGATAGTGTTCTTCTCTTTGCACTTGAGAGGATGAGGAGATTGAAGATTGAATCACATCTTAAACAAGATTAATCAAAACTAACTAATCAAGGATCTAAGATGGTTTTTGAAAGAAAGTATGCAAAAAGGGTTGAAAGAAAAGCTGGAAATGATCCACTATTTATAGGGCAACATTGCAACGGTCAAAAAGACCCGCGGTTCCTTATCTCCACCCGCGGTACCTTATCAATAAGGCACTGCGGGTTCCTTTAAGGAACCTCCGTGTCAGAGTCCGTGCAAATTTGTCCTTTAGCGGGGATATGCCATCTGGGGTAGTTTATACCCTCAAAGGATATTCCTTTGGCATATGGAATATGCCAAATTCAAATTTCCATTTTCTTTTTAATAAAACATTTTCTTAAAAATAAAGTTAATTAAAATCTTTTGTCACATTTGATTAAATGTGAGTTTTAGGAAAATATTAATCCTTGATCACTTAGTTAGGTTAATGACATGTTTGTACATACCTTGAGTGATTCATGCCGAATGCGATCTTGGAGGTGTCGAGAGAAGTATAGAAATGTATTCTTGAGTGATTACGAGTACCTTAACATCTTACATAATTTGTTGCGAATTATACGTTTGTCATCAACAAAACACAAAGAGATTATATCGACAAAGCATCGTAATGTTTGCACTAACAATCTCCCCCTTTTTGATGATGACAAACAAGTAAACCGCAACACATATTAGAATGCACAAGTTACTAGTTTACACTTACTTCTCCCCCTTTTGTCGAATCAAAAAGGTAGTCAACGTCTTGAAGAAGAGAAGAATCAACGTCACGAGAGCTTGCATCCGAAAGGTAGTCTTCATATTTAGAAGAGGAGGATCGACTTCGAGAGAACATGCATCCAAAAATCTAATCATCCATTGTGGTTATCGTTTGAGAGGCAAGAATCCAAACTATAAACCCATCATCCAAAGATATTGAGCTTGCGTCATCCTAGTGAAGTCTTCAATCACCATAGGTTAACCAACTCCAAGCATAATAATATGCTTATCTACGAGTGTCCAAAATGCATTACTTGCAAGATGTTTGATGAATGCAATTTGAGTGAGTCAACGATCACAAATGTAATGATTTGAACTCTTGTAAATGACCCCCCTTGATATGAGCTCCCCCTTGCTTGAGGCACCAACAAAGCAAGAGTAGTGACGAGCTACACAAAAGGGTTAGAAAAGTCCTACAAAACAAAGTTAGTAGACAAGAGCATATATATAGCAAGGGTCACCCAAACAGAATTAGGATGATAAACAAGTCGTTTGCACAAACAATCACAAGCAAAGAAGTGTGCATGCGATGCTATCAATCCAAAAAAAAGGAGAGGATCTTGACAAGATCAATTCATAATTGTTGGAATAGAGATAGAAAAGAAACATCCATACCAATTGTAATGATAATATGTCAAAGGGTAAAAAGCTTAGAATTTTTGGAATCACCCAAGAAAATTCAAGATTTAACCATCAACTCTCAAAAAACAAGGAGAGGATTTTGAGGAAATCAATTCAAAATTGTTGGAATAGAGGTAGAAAAGAAACATCCAAGAATTTGAAGATATCATCTCAAGGGGTTAAAAACTTAGAATTGATGGAATCACCCATACCAATTGTAAATTTTAACCGCAATCAACTCTCAAAAAGAGGAACAAAAATATCTCAACCTAGAGACATTTTTGACCAAAAAAATAAAGGAAAACCAAAAGCGGATAAATCGACGCTTTAAGAAACGGGATATAGGACATTATAGGCAACAATGCGTATGAATGTCGACGCCAAATGGTGTTTAGCATACGATAAACTACATGCTCAAAGTTTCGTAGCTCTTCTCAATCATTGTGGATGTTCAAAGAACAATTACATGATGAGGAAAGGGTAAGGCTCGACTCAACTTAGTTTAGAAAGACTAGAAGAAAGAGACTCGACTTAGAAGAGCATGATTAAAATGAATTGAGAGAGACTCAACAAATAAATTAAGGATAACTTCACAAATTGATTCATGAATACTATACCTTAGAAGGTGATAGTGAAATCTCAAAAGAAAATGAGAAAAGAAACTCAAAAGAAGCTCAAGAAGACATGAAAGAGTTAGTACAAAATCTAACACATAATCAAGTAAGCACATAGGATAAATCATGCAATGCCTAATGAAGTCTACAATAAACCAATGTAGAGAAGGTGCGCAACTAACACATATGGCATGCAATAAACATGATTACTTAAAAAGAGAAGACTAAGTAGAACATGTTGGCACGTAGCATTTAAGGACATGCATGAGTTAGACACATCTAAGAGATATTATATCAGAATTTCTTGATAAAGACAAAACCTTTATAATAAGTATGCATTCATTAGCTAATCAATTAAGCATATAGCATACGGATAAGCAAGAAGATATATAAGCAAGTCATATATCTAGATATCACAAATCAAGCTACATGTAATGTAAATCTCCAAGAAGATTCCTAATTCTTATTAGTTTAAGAAAAGGACTCAAAATAAGAGAAAAGAAAAAACATAATGACAACAAGATCCAAGACTCAAAGAAAAATCATGTTGAAAAACATGAAAGGAAATACAAGAGAATAAAGATCATACAAAGATGTATAAAAAAAACAAGCCTAAAACTTAAGCATAATTTTAATCTTAGTTGCACTAGAATCCTAAGATTTGCTTAAATTAGATGTCTTAGCAATAAGCAATCCACATGCTTAAATGAAAGACAAGGTTGGTGGCGGAATTTGGTGGGGTGAAAGGTGAAGTCACCAAGGGTTCAACAAAGTCATTCACAATGGAAATGCTTTGGATGGGTTGAGATTGGGTAGTCACATCCAAGAGAGTACTTGGAGTGAATGGTGAGGTTAGCTCATTCATTCTAGATTGGAATGAAGAGGAGGTAGAACCATGTGAATGGTTGGTACCATGGGTTGACGTAGTCTTGCATGGAGCAAGAGGTGGTGAGGGTGATGAAGAGATGAGAATTGGAACAATCTCATTCTTGGGTGTGTGAAAGGGTGAAGAGTTAAGTTTGGGTAACTTAATTTTAATTTTGAGGTGCCTCTTTGAAGAGGAGGTTTTGGATGAATTGAAGGTTCTTGTAGAAACCATGGTAGTAATGGGTGGTTTAAGGGGTAAGGATGAATGGTTTGAGGTGTGAAGAACAAGGCTAACAAGGAGGGTTTAAAAGGGTGAGGGGATGCTCCAAACTAGTAAAGGGTTAAAAAGGGAAAGCCCAAGATATTTTGGGAGTGATCAAAGGTTTGAAACAAAGATTCCAAAGGGTGTTGGAACAATTGGGAAGTTTCAGAAAACCCGAATTTGAGAGCTTCTGCCCGCGGTTCTTTATCTCCACCGGCGGTTCCATTTTGATATGGAGCCTCGGTCTATTTAAAGAACCGCCTACAGAGGCTTGGTTTAGGTGGTGAATGGGGGATTTTCCAATTCAGCAAATTCTAATGTTCTAGTCTAACTTATCATAAAGTCATGCTTAAGAGAAATAAAAACTAGAACACATACAAAGGAAAAACATATAGGTTCAATTAGCACGTAGGAAGAAGGTTAAGAAAAACCTAATGGCTACAAAAGAAAAAGAATCCTAATGACATACAACGTTCATCCAAGTAAACTATCATTAGTCATATATAGGAAGAGCCATTTAGCCAATTTAGAGAATGAGTATGAGACTATCACTAGAGGTGCTCAATTAAGGCTAAACACGACCATTTTTACGAGTTATACACCAACTCAACTTCCCACATGGAAGTAATTCAACCGTTAGGTCAAATTAAGATCCTAGTGCATAAATTCTCTAGTAGTCATTCTCAAGTTAGACAAAATGTAATTCCAACATTTGCCTAATAAAGTTTAGCAAGGATGAAACTTGCATGGTGACACAATGCATGACCTAATGAGGGTTAAGAATGCACCATTGCATATCTTGTCAAACAAGTCTAGTTAAGGTTATTTACCTTAATAGAACTTGAGGCCAATAACTTTGAAGTGTATAAACAAAGTTTACACAAACCAAAGGAACACTCTTGATTGGTCTTTCGGAAATGACACATTTATAAATTGCATAGCAATGTAAATTACTTGAGTATTTCGGATGAAACATCCAAGTTATCAAACCGACTCTTATTGTGCATTATAAGTAATTATTAAACAAAATATGTCTAACAATTTGAACAAGTAGATTCAATATAACATCATCAACACAAGTGTGAGTTATGATCCGATGTATATTATTAATAAACCATATTCATGTCTACACTAAAAGCCATGTCAATTAGATTCGATAATGATACCAATCATAGTTTGAATAATGCATTGACATTTAATTGAAATCTTTCTTGATTCCCACAAACACTCTTTTAATAGAAAATAACTAAGATTTTCAAAGGGTGTTTCATGTTTTATAGTGAGACATTTATCTACTTGAACTAATAATACAATGATCGAGTAAGACGACCCAAATCAATAGATTTGACAAGCTCCCAAAGCTTTCAAACCTAAAAGTGTTAAAGAACATGCCGAGGTGTACAAGATGTTTATGTAACATTTGTAAACCAAGAGATGTTAATCCTATATGCAATGCACACATAATGTTGCAACTAAAATGCAAGAAATCTAGCATACATCCTAATTAGGAAAAACTAGATACTAACAAATACCAAGCAAGGCACAAGAGACTAGACATATAAGCAATACTACTACAAATAGCAAGGAACGCTTAATAATGTCTACATATAATAATAACACACAGGGAAACACACACAAACAATTAGTTTAACACATAAAACCATTCGTCCATGTTTTGAGTGTTAGATACAACAAAGTATTCATAGCTTGATTTTATTTGAAAATAGTCTTTGACCCATTTAAAATGTAATTAAGTTTAACACTTTGTAAATATATCAATTTTCAAAGATATATCACCAAGAGATGTCCAACTTAATAGAAAAGAGTAAAAGACAAGTTTTACGACAAACCGACGCTCAATACTTTGGAAAAAGTATGGAACTTAGAAACCATCCAAATTTTAAAGTTTGAATAAAGGTTTGGAAGTATTTTTAATTGAAAGAAAATTCAAATACGTTCGAAATGACGGGTGGCACGACTTCTACGGACTTACGGTTGATTTTATATGATTTTTCAAAGTTTTCAAAAATCTGAGTCAGACTGACTGCGGTTCCTTATTGATAAGGATCCGCGGGGAACAATAAGGAACCGTGGTCAGAGGACAAAAAATGAGTTTTTGGCCAAAATCATTTGGTAACTTTTTGGAAGGACTTAGGACTCTAAAAAATCATTTTAGACACATAGAACTCGTATTTTAGAGTTAATTATGACACAAAATATTTTTATACTTCCAAACATGAAAAGATTTAATTCAAGCTGTTATACAAAGTTTATTTAACACCAAAACTTGTACGAATGAAACAACGAAACACATTTCATAAGTAGTCACTCTTCATGAACAATTTGATACAAAGATCGTCTCTATTTTTAAAAACCGTTTTCATTTTAAAAACCATTTGTTTTGAAAAAGAGAGCAAAGATCGATCCAAGCTTTAAAGTACAATATACTTCAAAGATCTTGAGTAACCTCGCTCTGATACCAATTGTAGAAACTAGAAGGGGGGGTTGAATAGTTTCTAGTTCATTTTCAAAACATTTCGGCTCAATCTACTGCCTGCGGTTCCTTATCTCTGCCCGCGGTTCCTTATTGATAAGGAACCGCCGGTCCAATAACGAACCGCCGACAGTGGACGTAGCAACATTGTTAATTTGAAACCTTAACAATCCTTTGTATCAAATTCCTTATCAATCTTGACTAGATGTGAGATATGTTTGATTGAGAGATAAATACTACAAGTAAGAAAACACACAAGCACATCAAATCAAGAGTACATCAAGCAATAGTCTAAACACTAAGCACACACGTACTAAGCACAAGATTTTCCGCAACTAGGATGTTTAGACTAAGTGATGTACACTTGACCATAATCTAAACATGAATCACACACGTACTTAGCCGTAGCTTTTCCGCAACTTAGATGTTTAGATTATGTGATGCACACAAAGACACAAAACACAAGTATGCAATTATAAATACATCTACAAAGGTAAAGACATAAATGTAAATGAAAGTACCGACACGATGATTTATAGTTGTTCGGTCACGAAGCTCCTCTTCGCCCTACTCCACTCCTCGAGTACACCTTACTCGAGAGTTACTTCACTAGTCAACAAACTCCTTAAGGTGGAGAAACCATACACAACGTCGCTTATCCAATTTCCGACTCTAAGCTAAAAGTCGAGTCCTAATCTTAGGTAGGACCAATCTACACAACGTCACCCACTTCACCATTTAACGACACAAGGCTAGATGTCGAGTTCTAATCGAAAGCTAGAACCAATCTTCACGACTCTTCACTTTGAAGCTAAGTGAGAACTTCACACAACACAACTACTAGTCACTTTAAAGTTTAGTGAGAACTCACAAGACACAACCACATCACTTTATAGTTTAGTGAGAACTACCTAGACACAACCACATCACTTTAGAGTTTAGTGAGAACTACCAAGACACAACCTAATCTACCCACTAGTTATGTTTTATGGCCCAACATAACAAACCTTGTGTTTTATGGCATAAACACATAAACATATAGATCTAAGCACACAACACTTAGATCTATAACTCTAACACTATATCCAAGTACTAACAAGACTTGGATCTACACAACTAACATCTAATCCAAGGATACCCATCACTTGGATATTCTACCCTTACAAACACATCCAAGTGTACCCACAACTTGGATCTTCTACATATACATAGTAGGAAGACTAAAAACATAACTTAGATCTATAGAAGGAAAGATCTTCATCATGTAGTGAACCCAACACATCATGGTAATGATAGTGTTCTTCTCTTTGCACTTGAGAGGATGAGGAGATTGAAGATTGAATCACATCTTAAACAAGATTAATCAAAACTAACTAATCAAGGATCTAAGATGGTTTTTGAAAGAAATTGTGCAAAAAGGGTTGAAAGAAAAGCTGGAAATGATCCACTATTTATAGGGCAACATTGCAACGGTAAAAAAGACCCGCGGTTCCTTATCTCCACCCGCGGTACCTTATCAATAAGGAACCGCGGGTTCCTTTAAGGAACCTCCGTGTCGGAGTCTGTGCAAATTTGTCCTTTAGTGAGGATATGCCATCTGGGGTAGTTTATACCCTCAAAGGATATTCCTTTGGCATATGGAATATGCCAAATTCAAATTTCCATTTTCTTTTTAATAAAACATTTTCTTAAAAATAAAGTTAATTAAAATCTTTTGTCACATTTGATTAAATGTGAGTTTTAGGAAAATATTAATCCTTGATCACTTAGTTAGGTTAATGACATGTTTGTACATACCTTGAGTGATTCATGCCGAATGCGATCTTGGAGGTGTCGAGAGAAGTATACAAATGTATTCTTGAGTGATTAGGAGTACCTTAACATTTTACATAATGTGTTGCGAATTATACGTTTGTCATCAACAAAACACAAAGAGATTATATCGACAAAGCATCGTAATGTTTGTACTAACACTTTTCATTGGGTTCTAATTTAATCTCGGTATCCTCTCGAATTAATCACCGTCCTAAGTGGAATGATTTGTTCTTGGTTAATAAAAAGGTGTTGGTTTGTTTATCTAATAATAAATGTAAGTGACGTGAGTAGATTATAAGCTTTGAAGGATTAAGCTAAATTGACGAGTTAAAAATAAAAGCTTGAAAACGTAAAGAGAAGATTAGAAAAATACTTTGAAAACTTAACTAAATTAAAACTTAAAACTTTATAAAACTTTAAAACTTAGTGCATCGGAATATAAGAAATGCAAAGCTGTCGGAATGTCACAATCATCACCATCGGAATACAATTAAATTTGTCCATCGGAATGTTTCAAGTGAAGGGCCATCGGAATGTTTCAAGTAAAGGTCCATCGGAATCTCAAGGTAAACTTCTATCGGAATATGGTCTATCGCAAAGTGCATCTATCGGAATGAGCCAGATCGGAAAGTCAGATCGGAATGATGTTAACTAAAAATGGGCAGAGTTTCGATTCAAAAAGGACCTTAAATCCCGTCGGAATATGCGATCGCAATATGCGATCGCAATCCCAGATCGGAATAAGGGGTAAGGTACAACCTATCGCAAAGTAAAACCCTTAAGGGTTATTGCGATACTAAGCAAGAAACCGTCGGAATGTGTACAAACCCTACTATTGCGATGGGAGCAATTTTGTTCCGAAATTGGTGGTAACTTAAAAACTCAATAAGCAAAATCAATAAGCTAACTAATCCAAAACTAAAACGACTCAAAAAGCTTAAATTTGACAACTTTTGAAAACGTTAAATCATAAACTTTATAAATGGAACTTTTGAGTGACTAAAACATTGATGAAATCCGAAAACCAATAAGCTAAAACAAGCAATAAGCCAATAATCATAGAAGGCCTATAGCTTATACGTGTGAGAGCTTAAAAAGAAACAAGAAAGATTAAACTTAGATCACGAACTCATCCACAAATCCAAACCGTATGAAATGAAACAATTGGATCAAGGATTTAGGCAAACTAAGAAAAGTAGAAGAAGATTAAAGAACTTAAAAGCTTAACTTGAATAAGATTAATGAAATCCCAAGTACATAGATTAAAGAAAGCTTAAATTTAAAAGATGAAAACAAAGAAAAAGTTTAGTGAGAGAAAGTTTGGAACTTTCTCTCTCTAAAACTAGAAAAATGAAAAACTAACTAAGTGTCTCCAAATGGTGAAGTAAAGTCCTATTTATAGGCGTGTGATTATGGGCTTGTGAATGGGCTTTGGTTTTGGGCTTCTCTTCTTCTTTCTTCTTTAGTCTTCACGTTTCTTTAAATAAACGTTTCCGACTTTTGATTTTGAGAAGTGTCGGTGAATAATTCCAACTCGTCTTATAATCTTTTGTTTAATAGACTCGAGTTCTTCGACATATATGAATCTTCCATCTTTGGCTCTATTCTTTGATAAATCTTCAAATAGGCACAATGACTTCAAATCTTTTGCATCTCTTGGACAATAGACTTCGTCTTGAGTCTTTTTCTTCGATAAAACCCGTGCAATCCCATGTTTTCTTCAATATTCATCTGGTTGACTCTGAAAGCACAATAAACACAAAAACCACGCATAATTCCAAACAAATGATATTAAATACGTGTTTTGGTCTTGTTTTAGCCAGAAATAAGTGGTAAAAGGATGGGTGTTTTCACACCTATCAAATCCCCTACACTTAACCATTGCCATGCCCTCATGCAATGCTTAATGATAAAGCAATATTTACACTTTTCTCATAATCAATCAATCTTGGCCTTATTAAAATATTACTAAATAAAAATTAAAGTACTAAGAGAAATTAAAACTTTAAAGTAAACAAAAGGATAGAAAATAGCTACGTGGAAATAACTTGCAAAGAGATCTAAGACTTACATTAGGGCTTCGGTGCTGCGACGATTCATCACCCAAGTTTCACATTCCCTAAACTAAGCTTAAAAATGAGATCATTGTTATTATAAGTTAGCAAATCAAACACTTACACGCATGGCTTAATTAAATGCTTAAACTCCCTTATTCCTAGGTGTATCTCTTATATTTTATTTTTGTCTTAGAATGATCATGAAGATGCATTTTTGGACTTATTTCGATAGTTTATTAGGCTGAAAGCAAAGTAGGACGATTTGATCAATAGTTAGCCAAAGGACAAAATCTCTTAAGACTGCTTCTCGGGATATCAAAAAGTTCATATCTTGGCATAACTTGGTTCACGATTTGAGACCTTTCTCGGGCCGATATTTGGCATGTACTTCATACTTCATATCTTCGAGAGACGTTCTTGAGATAATGGTCTTCTCATCGTTAATAGAGTTTCTTCACTTGGAGACTTTTGAGGGGTACTCCAACTTTGTTGACGACGACTTCATGATTATTTCTTCAATCTCTAATTGGGATTTTGAGATACAACGATCCGCCTCCTTTTCGGACTTGGATCTATTTATCCTCATACCTTGTTAGGGTCTTTTCGGATAGACTTCTCCATGATCTTTATGGGAGTTGATTGCTTTTCGTCGTGAGTCTTGATCCTTCATATTGATTTTGGGAATAATGCTTTTCACATCACTTTGGATCTTCAGCAATAAAATGGAATCCTCATGCCTTGTTAGGGCCTTTTCAGACTCCCCAATCTTCGCGCCCCGCTTCATAAGTTATGCCTTGGCTATGAACTCTTATCATTACCGAGCAACTTTTAAACGATCTTGGGCTAGAATCTAAGTAACTTTTCAAATCGTACGACCTTACTTATTGCAGATAAACTATTAGCAAGTGATGGGAGCATACGCAAATAATTACACCAAGTGGGCTTGTGCAAGAATACCGACTTATAATTGACTCTATCATTTCTCGTTCTCCACAATTTAAAATCTCAAGTAATGAGACTCGTGGATACTTAGCCTAATAAACCAATTAAGGTCTACATGGTTAAGGATACTAGCTAGAATAAACTTGGATAAGTCTATTCGGGTTGAGTCAAAATAATCGCAACGGGCCTAATATGTCAAAGACTTCTAAACTAGCTACACCACTTTATTAATATTTTTGACTTTATTGCAGGATATATACATATGAAAGCAACGATAAAAATTTAAAAATTACGACTAAATGGCCAAAGTTAATTAAAAATTTGAAAAATGTTGAAAAAGATGATTTTCCAGTTAAATGAAGGCATTTTCATGGAAAAGTCTACTTAAAACTTCGATAGAAGTCCGCCTATACTTAAGGTAAACATTGTCCCCAATGTTTAAGCATGTGGGAAAAGTTTCCCCTACACTTATGACATTGTGCACATTGGTTAAATCAAGCTAAGGAAGAGACGACTAAAGTGATCAATTTCAAATGTGAGTATGAAGAAAATTGAATCACGATAGTTGAGAGATAGAACCGGATTTCGGATAACACGGAAACACGGTTCTTCAAAGGTTCCAAGAGTTCATTCATCCCTGTAATCACATCACCACACAAATACAAACACCTATATAGGTCCCCCTACACTTAGGAGGTTAAAACGGAAAAGGATAGATACTCGGGTTGCCCCCCGAGGAGCGCTTGTTTTTGATAACCGAGTCACGAGCCTGACTCGACCAAAAATTAGTTCATGGGAAACGTGGTGAGGGATGGAATCATCTCATGAGAGATTTCCTCACCAAAGTTAATGCTTTTCATTTGATACAATGCTTTATAAATTTGGAACGTATGCTTAAGCGGTGCAAAGACACTCGCCTTGTTCTGAATTGGGAAAAATGCCATTTTATGGTAAAAGAAGGCATTGTGCTAGGACACAAAATCTCTAAAGCCGGTATTGAAGTCGATCGTGCTAAAGTTGATGTCATAGCCAAATTACCTCCACCTTCAACCGTGAAGGGTGTGAGAAGTTTTCTGGGTCATGCGGGCTTCTATCGTCGATTCATTCAGGATTTCTCTAAAATCGCTCGCCCGATGACCCACCTCTTGGAAAAAGATACTCCTTTTATCTTTTCTAAAGAGTGTATCGAAGCCTTCAATCTTCTAAAAGATAAGCTAACTAAGGCACCGGTCTTGGTTACCCCTAATTGGTAGCTGCCTTTTTAATTGATGTGCGATGCTAGCGACTTTGCTATTGGTGCGGTTTTGGGCCAACGAGTGAATAAACACTTCCAACCAATCCACTATGCTAGCAAAACAATGACGGGGGATCAATTGCATTATACGACAACCGAAAAAGAGCTTTTAGCTGTTGTCTATGCTTTTGAGAAATTTCGCCCCTATCTTGTTTTATCCCCCACCATCGTATACACGGACCATTCCGCGTTGAAGTACTTGATGACTAAGCATGATTCTAAGCCAAGACTTCTTCGCTGGGTTTTACTCCTTCAAGAATTCAACATTGAAATTCATGACAAGAAGGGTGCTGAGAACCTGGCCGCGGATCATCTGAGTCGACTTGAGGATCCATATCAAGGGGATCATCCGAACAAAGAGATCAATGACTCTTTTCCCCTTGAGACCTTAATGTCCATAAATCTCAATCTTGATGACACCCCGTGGTTTGTCGACATTGCAAACTACTTAGCGGGTGGTATTCTCATCAAAGGGTTAACATCCTAACAAAAGAAGAAGTTCTTGAATGATGTTAAGACTTACTTTTGGGATGACCCTTATCTATTCAAACAATGTGCTGATCTGATCATTCGTCGATGTGTTGACGGACCGGCAGCTTTTGACATTCTCCAGGCTTGCCACAAAGGACCCACCGGTGGTCACTTTGGTCCCAAATACACCGCTAAGAAAGTGTTTGACTCTGGATTCTATTGGCCCACCATTTATCGTGACGCTCACGAAATGGTTAAGCATTGTGATGCTTGCCAACGCCAAGGCAAGATCACACATAAAGATGAGATGCCTCAAAATTTCATACATGAATGTGAAATCTTTGACGTATGGGGCATCGACTTTATGGGGCCATTTCCATCCTCCAAAGGGAACAAGTACATCCTCGTAGCCGTTGACTACGTTTCCAAATGGGTTGAAGCCAAGGCTTTACCCACTAACGACGCGAGGGTGGTTTGTAATTTCTTGAAACAACTGTTTGCTCGATTCGGTGTTCCTCGTGCTATTATCAGTGACCGCGGGACTCATTTTTGCAACGATCAATTTGTAAGAGTCATGGCTAAGTATGGTGTCAATCACCGTCTTTCCACCGCTTATCATCCTCAAACCAACGGTCAAGCCGAGATATCCAACCGTGGATTAATGAGAATTTTGGAACGTACTGTGGGAGAGCATCGCGCCGCGTGGGCCGATAAGTTAGATGATTCTCTGTGGGCTTTCCGTACTGCTTATAAGACCCCGATCGGTTATACACCTTATCGTCTTGTGTACGGGAAAGCATGCCACCTCCCCCATCGAGCTGGAACATAAGGCGCACTAGGCCTTGAAGTGGGCTAACTTCGACATCAACAAAGCCAGTGATCATCGCAAGATTCAACTCAACGAGCTCAACGAACTGAGGAATGAAGCTTATGAGAACTCGCTGATCTACAAGGAGAAGACGAAGATCATTCATGATGCAAAAATCAAGAACCGAGAGTTCCACATTGGTGATCAAGTCTTACTCTTCAACTCTCGGTTGAAGATCTTCTCTGGCAAGTTGAAGAGCCGCTGGTCTGGTCCATTCACCGTCGCCAAAGTTTTTCCATATGGGACCATTGAGCTTTCTCAGCCGAATGGGCCCAATTTCAAGGTGAATGGCCAGCGTTTGAAGCTATACTTTGGTGAGGACATCTCCCACGAGATGATTCCATCCCTCACCACGTTCCCCATGAACTAAATTTGGGTCGAGTCAGGCTCGTGACTCGGTGAACAAAAACAAGCGCTTCTCGGGAGGCAACCCGTGATCTATCCTTTACTACTTTCATAATAAGTGTAGGGGGAGCCCCATATGTGTTTGTTGTCTTGTTTCTTGTACTGTGCAGGGATTAAAGCTTCAAAGATCCACCTTGATGACTTTTGATGAACCGTGATACCGTGTTCCCATCTTCCCGGTTCTATCCTAAACTCTTGTGATTCAATATTTCATATTTTATATGTTCACATTGAATTCACTTTAGTTGTCCTTTCCTTAGCAAGATTTAAACAAAAGTGCACAATGTCCTAAGTGTAGGGGAGTTTACTCCCACATGCTTAAACATTGAGGACAATGTTTATATCAAGTATAGGGGGACTTCTATCGAAGTAAGTGGTCTTTTCCATGAATTTGCCCTCATTTTAACGGGAAAATTTGATTTTTCGACATTTTTCAAAATTTTTAATCTATTTTGGCCTAGTTGTATAGTTGTACTTTTCTTCATTATGGTTACTTTCTTTCCTTGCTTAAATAAAGTGGTTTTAAATTTTTCTTAGTCGTGAACATTTTGACTCAACCCGAGTTTACTTATCTAATTTTACTCTAGCTAGTATCCTTAACGTGTTTAAGTCAAGTTTTGCTAGGCTTTTATATAGGGAGCTATAAAACGCGAAAGTCTTAACTCTCACGGGTTAAGAACAAGAACTTTTCGCAAAGTTCCTATAATTGATCCTAGAGAGTCGTTTATCAAGGAAACTTTAAAATGCGAATTCTAAACTTGAAAAAGTCTAAGAATTTTCAAGATCCTATAGGCGACTCGAAAACCCAAAACTTTGATTTAATAGGCTAAGCATCCACGAGTCTCATTCCTTGAGATTTTAAACTGTGGAGGACGAGAGATGATAGAGTCAATTATAATTTCGGTATTCTTTCGTGAATTTATGTGAGTTAATTATAAGCCTATTCTCCCTTCGCTTGTTAATAAATTTATCTGCAATAAATAAGGTTGTACGATTTAAAAGGTTACTTAGCTTCTAGCCCCAGATCGTTTAAAAGTTGCTCGGTACGGATTAGAGTTCATAGCCAAGGCATAACTTATTGAAGCGGGATGCGAAGATTGGCAAGTCCGAAAAGGCCCTAACAAGGCATGAGGGCTACAGTTTGTTGCTAAAGATCCAAAGGTGATGTGAAGAATCATTTATCGAAAATCAATATGAAGGATCGAGACACACGGCGAAAAGCAAATACTCCCCTAAAGATCATGGAGAAGTCTATCCAAAAAGACCCTAACAAGGTATGAGGATAAATAGATCCAAGTCCTAAAAGGAGGCGGATCGTTGTATATCAAAGTCCAAAATAAAGATTGGAGAATAATGAAGAAGTCGTGGTCCAAAGATGAAGAATCTCTCAAAACTTCAAGTGAAGAAATTCCTATTATGAAGAGAAGGCCATTATTTCATGAACATCTCTCAAGATTCGAAGTATGAAGTCGCTGCCAAATATCGGTCCGAGAAAGGTCTCAAATCGTGAAGCGAGTTATGCCAAGGTATGAACTTTATGAGGTCCCGAGAAGCAGTTTTAAAAGATTTGGTCCTTTAGCTAACTATTGATTAAATCGTTCACTTTATTTTCGGCCTAAATAACTATCAAAATAAGTCAAACAATGCATCTTCGTGATCATTCAAGACAAAAATAAAATATAAGAGATACACCTAGGAATAAGGGAGTCTAAGTGAATAATTGGCCCACATGAATTCGTGTTAGTTTGCTAACTTATAATAACAATGATCTCGTTTTTAAGCTTGGTATGGGGAACGTGAAACTTGAGGATAATAAACGTTCATGGTAGCCAAAACCCAATGTAAGTTTTTAATTTCTTTACTTGCTTCTATCTTTTTATGTTTAGTATTTAATAAAGGCCAAGGTGGGTTATTTATGATGGAAAATGTAAACCGTGCTTTAAAATTAATGCATTGCATGAGGGCATTGCAATGGTCAAGTATAGGGGATTTAATAAGTGTGAAAACACTTATCCTTTTACCACTTATTTCCAATAATAACAAGACCAAAACGTGTATTTTATGTCGTAAAAGTCAGAATTATGTGTGGTTTGTGTTTTTATTGTTAGGACCAAAATATATAAAAGGAAGAAAACACGGGCTTTCACGGGCTTTTTATTGCCACCTCCCCATTGAGTTGGAGCACAAGGCTTACTGGGCCTTGAAGTGGGCTAATTTCGATATCAACAAAGCCGGTGACCTACGCAAGATCCAACTCAATGAGCTGAATGAACTCCGTAATGAGGCTTATGAAAATTCTTTGATCTATAAGGAGAAGACTAAGCTCATTCACGACTCTAAGATTAAAAACCGAGAGTTCCAAGTTGGAGACAAAGTTTTACTTTTTAACTCTCGGTTGAAAATCTTTTCGGGCAAGCTGAAATCTCGTTGGTCCGGCCCATTCACCATTGCCCAAATTTTTCCATATGGTACTCTCGAGCTCGCTCAACCTAATGGACCTAATTTTAAGGTGAATGGCCAACGAGTGAAGTTGTACTTTGGTGAGGACATCTCTCAAGAGATGATTCCATCCCTCACCACGTTTCCCATGAACTATTTTTGGGGCGAGTCAGGCTCGTGACTCGGTTATCAAAAACAAGCGCTCCTCGGGAGGCAACCCGAGTTTCTATCCTTTTCTGTTTTTACCTCCTAAGTGTAGGGGGACCTATATAGGTTTTTGTTTTTGTGTGGTGATGTGATTACAAGGATGAATGCACTCTTGGAACCTTTGAAGAGCCGTGCTCCCGTGTTATCCGAAATCCGGTTCTATCTCTCAACTATCGTGATTCAATTTTCTTCATACTCACATTTGAAATTGATCACGTTAGTCGTCTCTTCCTTAACTTGATTTAACCAACGTGCACAATGTCATAAGTGTAGGGGAGATTTTTCCCACATGCTTAAACATTGAGGACAATGTTTATCTTAAGTGTAGGGGGGACTTCTATCGAAGTTTTGAGTGGACTTTTCCATGAATATGCCTTCATTTAACCAGAAAATCATCTTTTTCAACATTTTTCAAATTTTTAATTAACTTTTGCTATTTAGTCATAAATTTAAAATTTTTCTCGTTCTTTCATATGTATATATCCCGCAATAAAGTCAAAAATATTAATAAAGTGGTGTAGCTAGTTTTGAAATCTTTGACATATTAGGCCCGTTGCGATTATTTTGACTCAACCCGAATAGACTTATTCAAGTTTATTCTAGCTAGTATCCTTAACCATGTAATTGGTTTATTAGGCTAAGCATCCACGAGTCTCATTACTTGAGATTTTAAATTGTGGAGAACGAGAAATGATAGAGTCAATTATAAGTCGGTATTCTTGCACAAGCGCACTTGGTGTAATTATTTGCCTATTCTCCCATCACTTGCTAATAATTTATCTGCAATAAGTAAGGTCGTACGATTTGAAAAGTTACTTAACTTCTAGCCCAAGATCGTTTAAAAGTTGCTCGGTAATGATAAGAGTTCATAGCCAAGGCATAACTTATGAAGCGGGGCGCGAAGATTGGCGAGTCCGAAAAGGCACTAACAAGGCATGAGGATTCCATTTTATTGCTGAAGATCCAAAGTGATGTGAAAAGCATTATTCCCAAAATCAATATGAAGGATCAAGATTCACGACGAAAAGCAATCAACTCCCATAAAGATGATGGAGAAGTCTATCCGAAAAGACCCTAACAAGGTATGAGGATAAATAGATCCAAGTCCGAAAAGGAGGCGGATCGTTGTATCTCAAAATCCCAATTAGAGATTAAAGAAATAATCATGAAGTCGTGGTCAACAAAGTTGGAGTACCACTCAAAAGTCTCCAAGTGAAGAAACTCTATTACGAAGAGAAGACCATTATCTCAAGAACGTCTCTCAAGATATGAAGTATGAAGTACATGCCAAATATCGGCCCGAGAAAGGTCTCAAATCGTGAACCAAGTTATGCCAAGATATGAACTTTTTGATATACCGAGAAGCAGTTTTAAGAGATTTTGTCCTTTAGCTAACTATTGATCAAATCGTCCTACTTTGCTTTCAACCTAAATAAACTATCGAAATAAGTCCAAAAATGCATCTTCATGATCATTCTAAGACAAAAATAAAATACAAGAGATACACCTAGGAATAAGGGAGTTTAAGCATTTAATTAAGCCATGTGTGTAAGTGTTTGATATGCTAACTTATAATAACAATTATCTCGTTTTTAAGCTTAGTTTGGGGAACGTAAAACTTGAGGGTGATAAATCTTCGCTGCACCAAAGCCCTAATGTAAGTCCTTGATCTCTTTGCAAGTTATTTCCATCCTTTTGCTTTAAAGTTTTGATTTCTCTTAGTACTTTAAATTTTGTTTAGTAGTATGTTAATAAGGCCAAGGTTGATTGATTATGAGAAAAGTGTAAATTTGCTTTATCATAAAGCATTGCATGAGGGCATGGCAATGGTTAAGTGTAGGGGATTTGATAGGTGTGAAAACACCCATCCTTTTACCACTTATTTCTGGCTAAAACAAGACCAAAACATGTATTTAATATCATTTGTTTGGAATTATGCGTGGTTTTTGTGTTTATTGTGTTTTTAGAGTCAACCGGATGATTGAAGAAAACATGGGATTGCACGGGTTTTATCGAGGAAAAAGACACAAGACGAAGTCTATTGTACAAGAGATGCAAAAGATTTGAAGTCATTGTGGCTATTTGAAGATTTATCGAAGAATAGAGCCAAAGATGGAAGATTCATATATGTCGAAGAACTCGAGTCTATTAAACAAAAGATTATAAGACGAGTTGGAATTATTCACCGACACTTCTCAAAATCCAAAGTCGGAAATGTTTATTTAAAGAAACGTGAAGACTAAAGAAGAAAGAAGAAAAGAAGCCCAAACCAAAGCCCATTCACAAGCCCACCATCATACGCCTATAAATAGGACTTTACTTCACAAAATTTAGTAGTTAGTCTTTTAGGTAGTTTTCACTTTTCATTTCTCTAGTTTTAGAGGGAGAAAGTTCCAAACTTTCTCTCACAAAACTTTTTCTTTGTTTTCATCTTTTAAATTTAAGCTTACTTTAATCCTTGTACTTTAGATTTCATTAATCTTATTCAAGTTAAGCCTTTAAGTTCTTTAATCTTCTTCTACTTTTCTTAGTTTACCTAAGTCCTTGATCCGATTTTTTAATTTCATACGGTTTGGATTTGTGGATGAGTTCGTGACCAAAGTTTAATCTTCCTTGTTTCTTTTTAAGCTTTCACACGTATAAGCTATAGGCCTTCTATGCTTATTGGCTTATTGCTTGTTTTAGCTTATTGGATTTCGGATTTCATCAATGTTTTAGTCATTCAAAATTTCCATTTATAAAGTTTATGATTTAAAGTTTTCAAAAGTTGTCAAATTTAAGCTTTTTGAGTCGTTTAAGTTTTGGATTAGTTAGCTTATTGATTTTTCTTATTGAGTTTTTAAGTTACCACCAATTTCGGAACAAAATTTCTCCCATCGCAATAGTAGGGTTTGTACACATTCCGACGGGGTCACTGGTTTGATCGCAATAACCCTTTGTGGTTTTACTTTGCGATCGGTTGTCATTTCCCCTTATTCCGATATGGGATTGCGATCGCTTATTGCGATCGCACATTCCGACGGGATTAAGGTCCCTTTTAAGTCGAAACTCTGGCCAATTTTTATTTACAACATTCCGATCTGACATTGCGACAAAGGGTTCTTAGATATTCCGATCTGACTTTCCGATTTAGACATCATTCCGACAGCTTGATCTTAATTATTCCGATGGTGACTTACATGAACATTCCGATGGACTCCACCTTGACATTCCGATGGGTTGTTTTGGTTATATTCCGATGCTTATGTATTTGATGCATTCTGATAGAAATAATTTTCAATATTCCGATAGAACAAGTTTTTAAGTATTAGTTAAATTAAGTTTTCAAAGTATTTTTCTAATCTTTTCTTTACGTTTTCAAGCATTTACTTTTTACTTGTCAATTTAGTTTAATCTTTCAAAGCTTTAATTTTACTCTTCGCCACTTACATTTATTTGCTATTAGTTTAAAATAGATAAACAAACCATTACCTTTTTATTAACCAAGAACAAATCATTCCACTCAGAGCCGTGATCAATTCGAGGAGATACCGAGAACAATCTAGAACCCATTGCAAAATCATGTATCAGGTGCCTATCCTCATGTACTATGGTCAAATTCATGAAAGAAACACACGAGCATGTACTTTTCCTATATCGAATAAGAAAAGGGTAAGACAACAGGGTTGGATATTATAACAACCCACTATTTTCAACAATGTACATTACTTTATGATATATGTATGTCATTTTTTTGGGAAATGTTTGCTTTATTTCATGTTATCAACTATGCACATAACTTACATAGCAAAGTAAACGGGCACACGCAACCTGCAAACATTGCTTCCATGTAAACATTACAATATGTCAATTCTATGTTCTAATATCAACATTTCCTCAGAGGTTATTTATTAAACATACCATTTATAATGTTTATTATGAAATAAACATATTACATTAACGTTTATACCAAAACCCTAATTTTATGAAATATCTTTATACAAGACACATGTACAAGTTATCAAATCATGTGTAAAAAATACAATAGCATATATTTGAATATATTTTCCCTCCAAAAACATAAAAAAACTCCTTAAAGCTCAATGTGCAACCCTTTAATGCATAATATTTAAAATCAACCATTTTTATTCTAAAACCACGTGTTACTAGAATAATATTTAAGTTATATTTTCATACTAGATCATAGTGAAACCCACCTAAACCCATGATACAAGTCATTAATGCATAAGTGTACAAATTATGCATATTCCATCCAAAACCATTTCAAACTTGTACAACCTTTTAAACTAACTTTACAAACACCTAAAGCACAATGTTTAAACGCTAAACTCATCCTAGATTAACACTAAACACTAATATATACCTTGATCACAAGATTCTAAACCTAGTTATAAACCCTAATGCAATTCATATACATGTTATAACCAAAGTTAAACCTAAGAACCACTATGATGTACCTACTTAGCATCTTAAGCAGCTTAATCACCGCTGTATAAGCAATTCCATCACCTCCTTGTCACCACCTTGTCGACCTCCCCCCTCTCATTCTTTTCGTGGCTTTCAAAACACCACACATCTCATCCTATCTAGTTTTCTAGATATGCATACTCATCCATAGCCCTCCTAAATCGCCAAGCTACATCTTTACACCTTTCATGTGTAAAACCCAAAAATTTGAAAATTTGAATTTTTCACTTTATTTTATGGATTTTGAAAATAACCTAAGGTAGAATAAAAGAATTTAGAAATAAAAAACTTAGGTTATGATTTTTGGAAATGATGGAAACATAGCATAAGATAATAGAAGAAAAAAAACTTTCTATAAATAGAAATCCGGTTTTAGGGTGTTTTTTACACGAAAAATATTTTATTTTTTTATAGTCTAGTTATTTTAGGAAGGAAGTGGATGTAAACACAATAATATCTTTGAAATTAAGTATGGTTTATTTTAAGAAAAAGGTGTTAAATATTAAGACATGTTTTCTCTTTTATAGAAACAAATAAAATTAATACATATTCTCTTTTGTGTTAACGAGATTGAATCAAGTAAAACACGTAGAGAAAATTTATGTTGGTGATAATCTAAGTGTTATGCGGAAAATACACTTAGAACAAAGAACAAAACAGAACACAATGTAGACCAAACTTTCACTTTGTTAATAATCGATTGCGTACAATGAAAGTGTAAAACGTATATCGACAACAAATCCTAAAACCTCCTTTTATAACATAAGGAGTCTTGAACAATAATCTACTCATCAGCTATTCTTGGAAAAGATAAATATAGAAAATACAATATTGATCATATCTTTTTAAACATGCAAAACGTGTTGACTAAGTAGTTGTCTTGTGACCGGGATTTCCTTTGTCAGCGCCTTGATATCTCTTGTCAGTGTTCAATCTGTCAACGCTTCATTTGCTCTTGTCAGCGTCCAAAATCCCTTTGTCAGCGAGTGAGTGACTTACCTAATTTTATTCCCAACAATCCTCCTCTAAACTTGATATTTACTTTAATAATCAAGTTTCTAAATAAAAACAAAATACAAGAGAGGATTCTTACAAATTAAACCTACTCCTTAATCTGAGCATATATAAACCTTAAAAAGTCCATGTTAATGTCACTGGTGTAATCAACTTCAAGCTTGGTGCAGACCAACTTCTTCAACAAATCTTGTGATAGAGGATATTCTTGATCTATCAAAAAGTATTCTACAAATTTAGTAGTACTAAGATGGTAAACACCAACAGCTTAATGCAAATGCCACTTCAACTCACTCAAATCATCCAAATCCAACCACACTGGATCAACAACATCATGGGCAAACATTCTTCTAAATGTTGTCCAGATTTTTATTCAATTCAATGATGAATGAGCTTCAGTCTCATACTTCTCCTTCATTGAACTCCAAAGAGTTTCCTTATCTTCTTTGTCCATGCTAGCAAACAAAGAAACCAAAGAGGTAAAAGTGTGTACCTTATCACCAACCCTGATTATCTTCCAAAATCCAATAGAATCTTCTTCATACTTGATGACCGGATTCTTGAAGTCTAAAGGCACAACAGCAGCTAAATCAGAAGCCACTAATAGAGAAAGCACCATATTCTTCTTCGAAGTTTCTTCACTTGGGTTCACTTGGTCAAGTTCTGAAAACCTCAACTTAAACCCTTTCTTCACTTGTTTAGGCACAAGCAATGCCTTCTTAATCTTTAACTCCTCCTCTATCTCTTTCTGTCTTTCCACAGAATGTATCCTAAATGTG
Source organism: Glebionis coronaria (assembly GCA_025667525.1). Taxonomy (NCBI): domain Eukaryota; kingdom Viridiplantae; phylum Streptophyta; class Magnoliopsida; order Asterales; family Asteraceae; genus Glebionis; species Glebionis coronaria. The sequence continues at coordinate 686,303,245 of CM046874.1, forward strand.
TTTGCTTCACACACAAACTATCAAATAGGATAAGCAAAGTACTCCAACTGTTCAAAAGAAAGCTTCCTTAGTTTTGAGTAAGTCCATCTAGTTTGGTGGCACCTAAGAAGCATGTAGTAAAGCTCTCTTCTGGATGTCTTGTTCTCAAACAACACTCTGTTTGCCATGTGTTCCAAAATGATCTTACAACCACTCTGAACTCTCAACAAAATCTCCAAACCCCAAATCTGCTCTGTTAATGTCATGTCTGGATTTTCTGTGCAGGCTTCTTCCCATTTGAAATACATAGTAGAGACATGGGGAATATCAAATCTGCTCTGTTAATGTCTTGACTGGCCACCTTCAGCGAGATTGCAAGAAGGGCACTACTGCGAGTACATCAGGTCATGCTCACAAGAAACCTGATGCATCCGGCCGTGTCTTCGCAATTACACATGATCAGGCCACTAAGATACCATCACTGGCATATTATTCATGTTTAGACACGTAGTGTTCGCTATGTTTGATACAGGCACGGCACATTCAGTAATATCTACCATGTTTGTTTCATGTGTTGCTATGGCACCTACATTACTTGATCATGTAGTATGTATATCCACGCCTATGAAAGACTCCATTCATATTACTCATGTATATAGAGATCTTCCTCTATAGTTGATGATAAGATCCGTTCTGTTAATGCACTTCCTTTGGACATGTGCGAGTTCGATATGATTCTGGGTATGGACTGGTTAGCAGCATACCGTGCTACCATTGACTTCCATTCATATTGGGTTATATTCGGCGATATTCATGCTCCTGAATTCATTCATCATGGTTTCGACTGGGAAAATCTGTGCAGATCAATTCTGCTTTACAAGTACGTACCTTGTTATCTCATGGCTGCAAAAGTTTTCTAGCTATCATTCATGACACGACTTCTGATGTTCCTTCTATCCATGATCAACCGATTTTTTCCGAGTTTTCGGATGTATTTCTAGAAGAACTTCCAGGAATACCTCCTATCCGCGAGGTTGAGTTGGCATTGAACTTATGCCGGGAGCTGAACCTGTCTCAAAATCTCCTTATCCCATGGCCCCCATTGAGTTAAAGGAGTTGAAAGATCAGTTACAAGAACTGTTGGAACGCGGTTTCATTTGCCCAAGTGTATCACCATAGGGTAAACCGGTTTTGTTTGTCAAGAAGAAGGACGATGACATGAGATTATGTATCGACTACCGTGAACAGAACAAGATCACTATTCGTAATCGTTATCCTCTTCCACGTATTGGTGATTTATTTGATCATTCCAAAGTTGATTTACGATACGGCTACCACCAGTTGCAAGTGAAAGAGAAGGATATCTCCAAGCCTGCTTTTCGTACGCGTTATGGTCATTATGAATTCGTGGTTATGCCTTTTTGGTCTCACGAATGTTCCAGCTGTATTTATGGACTTGATGAATTGAGTTTCTCATGAATTCTTAGACAAGTTCGTCATTATGTTCATTGATGACATCCTAATCTCTCTAAGTCTAGAGAAGAGCACGAGGATCATCTTCGCACTGTTCTATAGATTCGTCGATAGGAGAAATTGTATGCTAAGTTTGTCCAAGAGTGAATTTTGGTTGAGGCTGTTACCAAATGGCTGAGACCGACGTCTGTGACTGAAATACATAGTTTTTTGGAGTTAGCTGGTTATTATCGCAGATTTGTTGAAGCTTCTCACGGTTGGACTTACATTTGACTAAGCTTATGCGTAAGGGTGAGAAATATTGTTTGAAATGATGAACAAGATAAGAGCATTGAAGAACTTAAACAGCGTTTGGTTTCTGCGCCTATCCTTACTCTACCATCTGGTACATGTGGATTTCAGATTTACAGTGATGCTTCTAAGAAGGGTCTTGGTTGTGTACTCATGCAACATGGGAAAGTAATTGCCTATGCCTCACGACAGCTAAAGCTCTGTGAATTGAATTATCCTACTCATGATCTTGAGTTAGCGGCCGTAGTCTTCGCACACAAGATTTGGGAGGCACTATATTTATGGCGAGTCATGTGACATCTTTACCGACTGATAGGTGTGAAAACACCCATCCTTTTACCACTTAATTCTGGCTAAAACAAGACCAAAATACGTATTTAATATCATTTGTTTGGAATTATGCGTGGTTTTTGTGTTTATTGTGTTTTTAGAGCTAACCGGATGAATATTAAAGAAAACATGGGATTGCATGGGTTTTATCAAGGAAAAAGACTAAAGACGAAGTCTATTGTCCAAGAGATGCAAAAGATTTGAAGTCAATGGGCCTATTTGAAGTTTTATCGAAGAAAAGGACCAAAGATGGAAGATTTACATATGTCGATGAAATTCAAGTCTATTAAACGAAGAAATTAAAAGACGAGTTGAATTTAATCGACGACAAATCCCGAATCAGAATCGAAAACGTCAACTTTTCTGAAAAGACGAGAAGACAAGAAGAAAGGGAGAAAGCCCACTCACCAACCAACCACTAGGACTATATATAAATTTTTCCTTCACACAATTAGGGAGTTAGTTTTTGTTTTCTTCCTTCCCAGTTTCTTAGGTTCGTTTTCATCACCAACACCATTAGGGTGTTTGGTGATTTTTAATTTTTCCTTCAATCTTGTAAGTTTTAATCATTACTATTGTTAACTTTTACATTAATCTTTCAATCCAATCTTTCTATTCATCTTGTTCTTCATCATCTTTCTATTGCAAGTTCTTAAGTTTTTATTTGGTTCAAGTTTGATTCTAAAAAGTTGTTGATTTTGTGTTTTTATTGGTGGGATTTGTTACTTATGGTATTTAAATGTTTATTGGTTGATTTGGTAAAACCTTTTTGAGCATTTGGTTTGATTTGATTTTAAAACGAATTGCCTGCACTGTTACTGTTCTTCAGTTCTTGATTTTCCGAATAGACAAGTTTCTGTTTGCCTTATTCGGAATTTTGGATATTCCGAATAGGGCTTTTCACTTTTCCTTTACTCGGAATAATTTATTCCGCATAGCAGAATCTTCCATTTCCTTACTCGGAATTTTTGATACATTCCGAATAGAGCAGTTTTTCCGCATAGTGACTTATTTCGAATAGGATTGTTATTCCGAATTGGATCTTCTTTCCGCATAGCACATGTTTTTCCGAATAGCCAATTTTTCCGAATAGGGCATTCTTTCCGAATTGGCCATACTTTCCGCATAGAGGCTTATTTTCCGAATTGGACAAATATTCCGAGTAGGTTGTTATTTCGCATAGACAAAGATATTCCGCATAGATAATTGTTTCGAATAGCTCTTTTCTTCAGTAAGATCATTTCTCTGTTTTATCATTTTACCTTTTATATTTATTGCAAGTTTAATTTCATTACTTCATTTATTTATCCTTTCAATAGCATAGAAAACCAAATCCACCTTTTGTCACCAAGAACAAAGCATTCCACTTTTAACTGAGATCAATTCGAGAGGATTCCGAGAATCGAACTTTTCAAACCATGGAAAATTTCTTGTATCAAATGGCGCCGCTGCCGGCTCTTCTCGTTAAGATCAAAAGTTTTTTGTGAGAACTTGGATTTTGGGATCCGTTCCCCGTGAACGTTACTTTTTCATCAAAAATTTTCAAAAACAACTAAAAAAATATAAAATTTTCAAAAATACAAAAAAAAAAAAAAAAATTAAAAAAACATAAAAACCAAAAATATTTTTGCCTTGTTTGTCTTTGTTCGTTCTTTTGCAGGGGTATGCGCACTCGATCCACGTCTTATCAAGAGCCCGAGCCTCTCGATCACTTAGACATGGCCGGTGTACCACCTCCAAACAATAATAACAACAACAACCCACCTTACAACAACAATGAGCCCCTTCCGGATAATCGCCCGATGATTGAATTGCTGCAAGCTCATGTAGATGGCAACACGGATCCAATTGTTATACCACCAATTGCCGCCAACAACTTTGAGCTAAAATCAGGCTTTATCCAGATGGTCTCCGCTCAACCATTCTTGGGACGAACCATTGATAATCCACACGACCACATCAAGAGATTCTTGCAACTCACCAACACGGTCAAATTCAATGGTGTTCCACAAGAGGTTATCAGGTTACAACTTTTTCCCTTTTCTTTAGAGGGACAAGCCCGGCATTGGCTTGCTAAGGAACCGCCACAGAGTATTCTCTCGTAGACGGATTTGGAAACAAAGTTTATGAATTACTTTTTCCCACCCTCTCGTACTACCGCATTGCGGAATGAAATCATAAATTTTGAACAAAAGTACGATGAGTCGTTCAGTGAATCTTGGGATCGTTTTAAAGATCTTTTAAGAAAATGCCCACAACATGGTTTTACCAAAGTACATCAAATTAATACTTTTTACAATGGTTTAAGCATGAGTGACCAAGATTCACTGAACAGTGCCTCGGGGGGTAATCTATTGGCTAAGAATTCCAATGCTGCTTGGGACATCATTGAGAATAAATCTCGTGTGCAAACCAAGAGTGTTCGGACCAATGTCGCTAGTGCTAGCACTAGTGACAGCGACAAGCGATTGGACAAAATCACTACGCTTCTTGAATCGCTTGTCACCCACACCGTCAGCAACAACAACAGCAACAACGCTAAAAACGCCCAAGTTAACGCTTTCAGCCAACCTTGCGAGATATGCGGTGGTCCTCACTCTTACACCACTTGTACCGCCACCCAAGACAACCCTGCTGAGAATGTGAATGCGGCATATGGCACCTATCCTCAACCTGCTTATCAAGCTAGACCTCAAGGTGACCGTAATTTGCTTAGCTACCGTAGCAACAACTATCTTTCACCACCTGGTTTTCCTCCAAACAACCCAAACCAACAACAAAACCTAAACCGCCCTCCTCAACAACAACAACAACCTCGACAACCATACATCCCTCCTCACAAGCAGCAACAACCACGTCAACGTAATAACCAAGTTTACCAACAACCTGCTTATCAACCACCCGCATACAATGCTCCTCCCAACCAACCCACCGCTCTTCACCAAGAAGTGGAAACTTATATGAGGACTAACGATGCGATAGTGGGAAATCTTCAGAGAGAGGTGCTCAACCTCAAAGCAGACTTGGTCAAGCAAGGAAATGATTTGAGAGCCGACATGAGAAATACGTTGGATAGCCAAACTAATGATCTGAGGAACATGATGGCTAGTTTCTTCCAAGGTAATCAACCCTCTCCTTCGGGTACTCTTCCGAGTAATACCGTTGCGAATCCAAGAGGGGAGATGAAAGCAATCACCACTCTAAGTGGCAAAGGTACCAAGGAACCCGAGCTTCCTATACCTCCACCGGTGGTTGTGACTAAGGAGAACGAGTCACCTGCTCCTATTCCTCATCCTTCTCCTTCCCCAATTTCTCCACCTATTCCTTCTACCCCTCCTCCACCCGTGGTTGTGAGTGATCCTATTCTTCCAAAGCCTTCCTCTTCTTCCAATATACCTTATCCATCTAGGTTGAGGAAAGAGAAGCAAAAGAGCAAGGACAATATTCAGGTTTCGAACTTTCTTAAAATGTTTAAACAACTGAATTTCAATATCTCCTTCGCTGAGGCTCTCGCTCACATGCCTAAATACGCGAAAATGTTTAAAGATCTTCTGAGCGACAAGGAAAAGCTCCTCGATATTGCCAACACCCAACTTAATGATAATTGCTCTGCAATGCTCTTAAGGAAATTGCCAACCAAGCTTGGTGATCCGGGTCGTTTCTTAATTCCTTGCAATTTCCCGGGAGTAGAGAATTGCATGGCCCTAGCCGATCTAGGTGCCAGTATTAATCTCATGCCTCTAAGTGTTTGGAAGCAATTATCTCTCCCAGAGCTAGTCCCCACCAAAATGACTTTAGAATTAGCAAACCGTACGGTTGCTTATCCAGTGGGGATAGCCGAAGACGTCATTGTAGGAGTCGACAAATTCACCTTTCCTGCTGATTTTGTTGTCGTCGACTACGAGATGGACCCCTGTGTGCCACTAATTGTTGGTCGTCCATTCTTGAGGACCGGTCGCACTCTCATTGATGTTGAAGCCGGTGAGCTTATCATGAGAGTGGGTGACGATAAAGTAGTCTTCAACATGGGAAAGTTGTCTAAACAGCCTTATTCATATGAGAGTGTTAATTGTATTGACGTTCTTGATGAGGCTTGTGAAGAACACTTTATTGATGCTTGCAAAAGTATTCCTACCTCTCTTCCCAATGTTGAGACCGTATCCTCCATTGATTCATCGTTGTCTCTATTTGGAGATAGTGATTTATTTTGGAACAATATTGAAGACACCATGGGAGATGTGAATTTAGCTACTGATGATTCTCCTACCGATGGGGATGAAGACATGCATTTCTTTGACAATCTTCTCCACGAAGACAATCTTTCGCCTCCATCTCCCACGGTCATTGCTATCGATACTACGACTTTGAAAACGCCTCCCGTCGAAAATCCTCCGGATTTAGAACTTAAGGAGTTGCCGCCCCATCTCGAGTATGTGTTCCTTGACGAAGAGAAGAAGTCGCCAGTCATCATTGCTAAGGATTTGAAGGATGAAGAGAAAGCCCGACTTGTCGCCGTGTTGAAAGATCACAAGAAGGCTATTGCTTGGAAGATTTCTGACATTCGTGGAATTGATCCTCACTTCTGCACACACAAAATTCTCATGGAAGACGAATTTAAGCCCACTATTCAAAGCCAACGAAGGGTGAATCCAAAAATCCATGAAGTCATCAAAACAGAGGTTATCAAACTTCTTGATGCGGGTATGATTTACCCTATTTCGGATTCACCATGGGTTAGTCCAATCCATTGTGTGCCCAAGAAGGGCGGAATAACCGTTGTTCCCAATGAACACAACGAGTTGATTCCCACTCGTCTCGTTACTGGGTGGAGAGTTTGTATAGACTACCGCAAACTCAATGATGCCACGAGAAAGGATCATTTCCCTCTACCTTTTATGGACCAAATGCTTGAACGTTTAGCGGGTAATGAATATTACTGCTTTCTTGATGGTTTCTCGGGTTATTTTCAAATACCCATCGATCCCCAAGATCAAGAAAAGACTACATTCACTTGTCCCTATGGCACATTTGCTTACAAAAGAATGCCTTTTGGCTTATGTAATGCCCCCGGGACTTTCCAAAGGTGCATGTTAGCTATCTTCCATGACATGGTTGAACAAACCATGGAAGTCTTCATGGATGATTTCTCAGTCTTCGGGGATTCATTCTCTTCTTGCCTTGCCAATTTGGAACGTATGCTTAAGCGGTGCGAAGACACTCGCCTTGTTCTAAATTGGGAAAAATGCCATTTTATGGTAAAAGAAGGCATCGTGCTGGGACACAAAATTTCCAAAGCCGGTCTTGAAGTAGACCGTGCTAAAGTCGATGTTATCGCCAAATTGCCTCCACCTTCCACCGTGAAGGGTGTGAGAAGTTTTATGGGTCATGCGGGCTTCTACCGTCGATTCATCAAAGATTTTTCTCAAATCGCTCGCCCGATAACCCACCTCTTGGAAAAAGATACTCCTTTTATCTTCTCCAAAGAGTGTCTTGAAGCCTTCCACTCGCTTAAGGATAAGCTAACTAAGGCACCCGTCTTGGTTACCCCTAATTAGGAGCTGCCCTTTGAGTTGATGTGTGATGCTAGTGATTTTGCTATTGGAGCGGTTCTTGGACAAAGAGTGAACAAACACTTCCAACCAATCCATTACGCTAGCAAGACAATGACGGGGGCACAATTGCATTATACGACAACCGAAAAAGAGCTTTTAGCTGTTGTCTATGCTTTTGAAAAATTCCGCCCCTATCTTGTCCTTTCCACCACCATCGTGTATACCGATCATTCCGCGCTGAAGTACTTGTTGACAAAGCAAGATTCCAAACCAAGACTTCTTCGCTGGGTTTTGCTGCTCCAGGAATTTAAAATCGAAATTCGCGATAAAAAAGGAGAAGAAAACCTAGCCGCGGACCATCTTAGCAGACTTGAGGATCCTTACCAAGGGGATCATCCAAACAAAGAAATCAATGATTCTTTTCCCTTGGAGACCTTAATGTCTATAAATTCGAAATCTGATGAAACCCCGTGGTTTGCGGACTTTGCGAACTACTTGGCGGGTGGAAATCTCAAGGAAGGGTTGACTTCCCAACAAAAGAAAAAGTTCTTCACCGACATTAAGACTTACTTTTGGGACGACCCTTACCTATTCAAACAATGTGCCGACCTGATTATTCGCCGATGTGTTGATGGACCGGCAACTTCGGAAATCCTCGATGCTTGCCACAAAGGACCCACCGGTGGTCACTTTGGTCCCAACTACACCGCCAAAAAAGTGTTTGATTCGGGATTTTATTGGCCCTCCATATATCGTGACGCTCACGATATGGTTAAACGATGTGATGCTTGCCAGAAACAAGGCAAGATCACACATAAATACGAGATGCCTCAGAATTTCATTCAAGAGTGTGAAATCTTTGACGTTTGGGGTATCGACTTTATGGGGCCATTCCCTTCTTCTAAAGGAAACAAATACATCCTTGTTGCTGTTGACTACGTTTCTAAGTGGGTTGAAGCCAAAGCTTTACCTACTAATGACGCAAGGGTGGTTTGTAACTTTTTGAAAGCTCTTTTCGCTAGATTCGGTGTGCCTCGTGCCATTATTAGTGATCGTGGGACTCATTTTTGCAATGAACAATTTGCTAGAGTCATGGCTAAGTACGGTGTAAACCATCGTCTTTCCACAGCCTACCACCCACAAACTAATGGCCAGGCTGAAATATCCAACCGAGGTCTTAAGCGAATTCTGGAAAGAACCGTGGGAGAGCATCGTGCCTCATGGACTGATAAACTTGATGATGCTTTGTGGGCTTTCCGTACTGCTTACAAGACCCCGATCGGCTGTACGCCTTATCGTCTTGTGTACGGGAAAGCGTGCCACCTTCCCATTGAGTTGGAGCACAAGGCTTATTGGGCCTTGAAGTGGGCTAATTTTGATATTAACAAAGCCGGTGACCTACGCAAGATCCAACTCAATGAGCTCAATGAACTCCGTAATGAGGCTTATGAAAATTCTTTAATCTATAAGGAAAGGACTAAGCTCATTCACGACTCCAAGATCAAAAACCGAGAGTTCCATGTTGGAGACAAAGTCTTACTTTTTAACTCTCGGTTGAAAATCTTTTCGGGCAAGCTCAAATCTCGTTGGTCCGGCCCATTCACCATTGCCCAAATTTTTCCATATGGTACTCTCGAGCTCGCTCAACCTTATGGACCGAATTTTAAGGTGAATGGCCAACGAGTGAAGTTGTACTTTGGTGAGGACACCTCTCATGAGGCGATTCCTACCCTCACCACGTTCCCCATGAACTAATTTTGGGTCGAGTCAGGCTCGTGACTCGGTTATCAAAAACAAGCGCTCCTCGGGAGGCAGCCCGAGTATCTATCCTTTTATGTTTTAACCCCCTAAGTGTAGGGGAGCCTCTATAGAGTCTTTGTTTTTGTGTGGTGATGTGATTACAGGGATAACTGCAATCTTGGAAGAACCGTGCTCCCGTGTTATCCGAAATCCGGTTCTATCTCTCAACTATCGTGATTCAATTTTCTTCATACTCACATTTGAAATTGATCACGTTAGTCGTCTCTTCCTTAACTTGAGTTAACCAACGTGCACAATGTCATAAGTGTAGGGGAGACTTTTCCCACATGCTTAAACATTGAGGACAATGTTTATCTTAAATGTAGGGGGGACTTCTATCGAAGTTTTAAGTTGACTTTTCCATGAAAATGCCTTCATTTAACCGGAAAATTCTATTTTTCAACATTTTTCAAATTTTTTATTAACTTTGGCCATTTTGTCGTAATTTTTAAATTTTTATCGTTGCTTTCATATGTATATATCCCGCAATAAAGTCAAAAATATTAATAAAGTGGTGTAGCTAGTTTAGAAATCTTTGACATATTAGGCCTGTTGCGTTTATTTTGACTCAACTCGAATAGACTTATCCAAGTTTATTCTAGCTAGTATCCTTAACCATGTAGACCTTAATTGGTTTATTAGGCTAAGTGTCCACGAGTCTCATTACTTGAGATTTTAAATTGTGGAGGACGAGAAATGATAGAGTCAATTATAAGTCGGTATTCTTGCACAAGCTCACTTGGTGTAATTATTTGCCTATTCTCCCATCACTTGCTAATAATTTATCTGCAATAAGTAAGGTCGTACGATTTGAAAAGTTACTTAGCTTCTAGCCCAAGATCGTTTAAAAGTTTCTCGGTAATGATAAGAGTTCATAACCAAGGCATAACTTATGAAGCGGGGCGCGAAGATTGGCGAGTCCGAAAAGGCCCTAACAAGGCATGAGGATTCCGTTTTATTGCTGAAGATCCAAAGTGATGTGAAAAGCATTATTCCCAAAGTCAATATGAAGGATCAAGACTCACGACGAAAAGCAATCAACTCCCATAAAGATGATGGAAAAGTCTATCCGAAAAGACCCTAACAAGGTATGAGGATAAATAGATCCAAGTCCGAAAAGGAGGCGGATCGTTGTATCTCAAAATCCCAATTAGAGATTGAAGAAATAATCATGAAGTCGTGGTCAACAAAGTTGGAGTACCCCTCAAAAGTCTCCAAGTGAAGAAACTCTATTATGATGAGAAGAGCATTATCTCTAGAACGTCTCTCGAAGATATGAAGTATGAAGTACATGCCAAATATCGGCCTGAGAAAGGTCTCAAATCGTGAACCGAGTTATGCCAAGATATGAACTTTTTGATATCCCGAGAAGCAGTTTTAAGAGATTTTGTCCTTTTGCTAACTATTGATCAAATCGTCCTACTTTGCTTTCAGCCTAAATAAACTATCGAAATAAGTCCAAAAATGCATCTTCATGATCATTCTAAGACAAAAATAAAATATAAGAGATACACCTTGGAATAAGGGAGTTTAAGCATTTAATTAAGCCATGTGTGTAAGTGTTTGAATTGCTAACTTATAATAACAATGATCTCGTTTTTAAGCTTAGTTTGGGGAACGTGAAACTTGAGGGTGATAAATCTTCGCAGCACCAAAGCCCTAATGTAAGTCTTTGATTTCTTTGCAAGTTATTTCCATCCTTTTGTTTATTTTAAAAATTTTAATTTCTCTTAGTATTTTAATTTTCATTTAGTAAGGCCAAGGTTGATTAATTATGAGAAAAGTGTAAATTTGCTTTATCACTAAGCATTGCATGAGGGCATGGCAATGGTTAAGTGTTGGGGATTTGATAGCTGTGAAAACACCCATCCTTTTACCACTTAATTCTGGCTAAAACAAGACCAAAACACGTATTTAATATCATTTGTTTGGAATTATGCGTGGTTTTTGTGTTTATTGTGTTTTCAGAGCTAACCGGATGAATATTAAAGAAAACATGGGATTGCATGGGTTTTATCAAGGAAAAAGACTAAAGACGAAGTCTATTGTCCAAGAGATGCAAAAGATTTGAAGTCAATGGGCCTATTTGAAGATTTATCGAAGAAAAGGACCAAAGATGGAAGATTTACATATGTCGAAGAAATTCAAGTCTATTAAACGAAGAAATTAAAAGACGAGTTGAATTTAATCGACGACAAATCCCGAATCAGAATCGAAAACGTCAACTTTTCTGAAAAGACGAGAAGACAAGAAGAAAGGGAGAAAGCCCACTCACCAACCAACCACTAGGACTATATATAGATTTTTCCTTCACACAATTAGGGAGTTAGTTTTTGTTTTCTTCCTTCCCAGTTTCTTAGGTTCGTTTTCATCACCAACACCATTAGGGTGTTTGGTGATTTTTAATTTTTCCTTCAATCTTGTAAGTTTTAATCATTACTATTGTTAACTTTTACATTAATCTTTCAATCCAATCTTTCTATTCATCTTGTTCTTCATCATCTTTCTATTGCAAGTTCTTAAGTTTTTATTTGGTTCAAGTTTGATTCTAAAAAGTTGTTGATTTTGTGTTTTTATTGGTGGGATTTGTTACTTATGGTATTTAAATGTTTATTGGTTGATTTGGTAAAACCTTTTTGAGTATTTGGTTTGATTTGATTTTAAAACGAGTTGCCTGCACTGTTACTGTTCTTCAGTTCTTGATTTTCCGAATAGACAAGTTTCTGTTTGCCTTATTCGGAATTTTGGATATTCCGAATAGGGCTTTTCACTTTTCCTTTACTCGGAATAATTTATTCCGCATAGCAGAATCTTCCATTTCCTTACTCGGAATTTTTGATACATTCCGAATAGAGCAGTTTTTCCGCATAGTGACTTATTTCGAATAGGATTGTTATTCCGAATTGGATCTTCTTTCCGCATAGCACATGTTTTTCCGAATAGCCAATTTTTCCGAATAGGGCATTCTTTCCGAATTGGCCATACTTTCCGCATAGAGGCTTATTTTCCGAATTGGACAAATATTCCGAGTAGGTTGTTATTCCGCATAGACAAAGATATTCCGCATAGATAATTGTTTCGAATAGCTCATTTCTTCAGTAAGATCATTTCTCTGTTTTATCATTTTACCTTTTATATTTATTGCAAGTTTAATTTCATTACTTCATTTATTTATCCTTTCAATAGCATAGAAAACCAAATCCACCTTTTGTCACCAAGAACAAAGCATTCCACTTTTAACTGAGATCAATTCGAGAGGATTCCGAGAATCGAACTTTTCAAACCATGGAAAATTTCTTGTATCACCGACCATAACAGCCTCAAGTATATTTTCACTCAATGAGAGTTAAACATGAGACAGAGACATTGGTTGGAGCTGTTGGAGGATTACGATACCAACATTCAGTACCATCCGGGTAAAGCCAATGTAGTGGCTGATGCTCTAAGCAGATAATTGGGCATGATAGCTGGTATCAAGGTAGAGGAGGAAATTATCCGCGACCTTGAGCGTTTGGAGATTGAGCTATGTGTACGTGGACATAGTAATTTCTGGGCTAGTCTAAGAGTTGAACGAGACTTAATTTCTCGAATTAAGGCAGCTCAGAAGGATGACGGCGAGATATGGGCAATCGTTTAGAACATTCATCAGCAGACCGAGTTCCGCGTTGATGATGACGGTATTGTATGGAAGAGTACTAGGTTATGTGTTCTAGAGGATCCTACACTAAGAAAGGTCTTGTTGACCGAGGCTCATAGTTCTCAAATTTCTATTCATCCGGGTTCTACAAAAATGTATCATGATCTCAAACAACATTTTTGGTGGAGCAGTATGAAGCAAGATGTAGCTACTTTGGTATCTAAGTGTTTGATTTTCCAGCAGGTTAAGATAGAGCAACAGCGTGCTAGTGGTTTATTACAGCCATTAGAAATTCCCCAATAGAAGTGGGACAAGATCTCCATGGATTTTATTACCGAATTACCACAGACTCAGGGAGGCATGATGCTATTTGGGTTGGTATCGATTGTTTGATCAAGTCTGCACATTTCCTACCTATCCGTAAGGATTATGCAGTTAGCAAGTAGGCAGGGATATTTCAGCAAGAGATTGTACGATTACACGGTACTCTATCAGAGAGCATGTCAGATAGAGATTCACGTCCACGTTCATGTTCACGTTCACGTTCATGACCTTGTTCACGTTCACGTTCTTGTTCCATCGCACGATTCATGTTTCACGTCTCGTCTCGTATCGGTTGGCATTACCTCCTCACTTATCACACGTTCACAATGTGTTTCATGTATCATTACTCAGAAGTTACAAGTATCATCCTATACACGCTATCACGTATCCATTCGATAAGATCCATGAGGATCTATCTTACGTGAGAAACCAAAAGCTATTCTAGATCGTCAAGATAGGGTTATGAGAAATAAGACTATTCTTTTCGTCAAGATTCTTTGGAGGAACTACCTCGAGTGGGAAGCCACTTGGGAAACCGAGGATTCGATTACTTATCCTCATTTTCTCCCATGATCCGGGTATATTCTTTCAGTCATATCATGCTTCTAATTCGAGGACGAATTATTCTTTTAGAAGAAAGAGTTGTAAAACCCGCATGAAAATACCATTAAATTAAAACATTAACATTTAAATAATTCACGACAAGTAATTACGTATATTAAATACGACATGACAAGATATAACACGAAATTAGAAATCATGAATTTACGACACACACGAACACACAAGTTATGACATGAAATAAGTAAAATGGGCTTTGTAGTAGGCATAAGCCTTACAAGTTTAAATAAAGGCCCAAGGCCCAGTAATTTGGGAAATAACTAACAAAACCTTTCCACACTTCTTTATTTGTAACAATTAAGAAAAAAATCAAAACCCTAGTGTGTGTGTGTGCACTTGCCGCCGGCCACAAGGAGAAAAAGGAGGGGAGAAAAACTTGTTTTGATCTTAATTTTACGGGTGTATTCGTGTTTGTTCATCCCTCGATCCATCTCTTTCGATAATTATCGAAATCTTAATCTCTTTTATTATTTCAAGAAATCATGCATGAGTTTAATTAAAATGAAATGAACATATGTTATTAATAATTAATACAAGAACGGAATCGTTATGTTTGGTTATTGATTTTGGCTTATTTAAGAAACTGGCTTATTTTACTGTTCAGGCTTATTATTGTTCGGCCTTATTTTATTGTTCGGCTAATTTACTGTTCGGGCTTATTTATTGTTCGGACTTATTTGAATTTCTGGCTTATTTGACTTTCTGGCTTATTTGACTTTCTGGCTTATTTGACGTTCTGGCTTATTTGACTTCGGTTTATTTGACTAGTTGGCTTATTTGACCAGTAGGCTTTTTTGACCAGTAGGCTTATTTGACCAGTCGACTTATTTGACCTCGGCTTATTTGATTACGGCTTATATAAAATTGGTTTAATTATTATGTCGGCTTATATTAAAATGGACTTAATTAATATTGGCTTATTAATTCATGACTTATTAAAATTGGCTTATCAAGTTTAGACTTAATTAATATTGACTTATTAATTCATGACTTATTAAAATGTGCTTATTAAGTAATCGGCTTATTTAATATCAGCTTATTGATTTCGTTTTAATTAATTAAACCGTTATATAATAAAACAAGTTAAATTACTTACGTATATTAAATCGAGTTGACTTACTATTTTTGGAAACTTACTATTTTTGGAAACTTACTATTTATGGAAACTTACTATTTATGGAAACTAGCTATTTTTGAAAAGTTACTATATATGAAACCTGCTTTTTTGGAAAGTTACTATATATGGAACCTGCTATTTTTAGAAAGTTACTATATATAGAACCTGCTATTTTTGGAAAGTTACTATATATGAAACCTGTTATTTACAGAAAGTTACTAATTATGGAAATACCAAGTATAATAACATACGAATCATGGAATACATTAATCAGGAAAACATAAACGTATAACATTAAGGGAAGTTACTAATATTAGAAAACTACTAAAGAAAGAAAGACACGATAAATCATGAACAAGTAACTTATATCACGAACAAGTAACTCATACCATGAACAAGTAACTCATGCGCGTCCTTTAACATGTAGATCACGTGAAGTTGGAGTAGTTCATTTCCAGTATTCATCTCTCTCACCAATTATTGGACACAAGGTACGGATATTCCGTCCTTCAATAAGGACATTCATTCTTTCATGATTAGGATTCCCTGATTGCTATGCCACATGTTCTCCCCATTTTCACATTATAAATCTTTTCATGATTGTCATGTTTTCATTTGTTTATTTCATGACCGATGTATTTCCCGAGCTATTTACATGCATGACCATGATATACATGATTTACCACCTAGTTATGGAGGTACCATGACCATGACATATGAGGCACCTGTGTCATGACGCTTCCGCGACAAGAGTGATTTCTCGCGGTGTCCCTTCATGTTACATGTTATATCTATCAGTTGGCCAGTATTATTATTATGAGGTGTATGGGTGCATCCTAGTTTACATGTTTACACGTACAGGGTGATTGGTTTGGTGTGTGCTCATGACCATGACATATGAGGCATCTGTTTCATGACTCTTCCGCGACGAGAGTGATTTCTCGCGGCGTCCCTTCATGGTACACGTTATATTTATCAGTTGGCCAGTATTATTATTATTATGAGGCGTATGGGTGCATCCTAGTTTACATGTTTACACGTACATGGTGATTGGTTTGGTGTGTGCTCTACACCCCATCAAATTAGAGATGATCCCTCCACCCATGTTACTATTAATAGAGGTCACCCCTCTATTCCATGATGAGGCAGCCCCTCTATTTATTCATGCAGACGTTGATGATATTATTATGCATGACATGTTATGACCTAAATTAGCTCGTGGGCATTTATTTTTACTACATGTACAACTCATGACATTTTAGTTATCCTTCATGCTTCATAGATTATCTCCTAGGTTTTTCTAAGGATATGCACGTTATTTCCGCTGCTTTCATATTTGTTATTAATATTACATTTATTCTTATCATGTCTTTATATCCGTTCACTAAGCGTATTGCTCAGCTGTATTTTCTTTCATGTCTCATACAGCAGGTACCTAAGGACAGGATTTGGGTATTGAGAGTATGTGCTTAGGATGAGAGCTACCATAGACTCCTTTCCTTCATGCATTTTAAATAATTATGCTTTGGTTGGACACATGTTTTGTCCTTTAGATTTCCTTTATTTCCATTCATGTTGAGCTTATGTTGGAAGCCGATGTTTGATTCCGGCTTTCCTGTTGGTCTTTTATGTCTTTATGACGTTATGCCTTTATTATGCTTTGATGACACGCCATGATTATGACATAACAGCCTCCTTGTCAAAGTGGTTCGTTACAGCAACAGACGTTTTCATCACTATCTCGCCTCTAAAGCCCTAAACAACTGATTACTAACGAACAAATTCCGTCACAAAAAAGGGTCTCGCAAAACTTTTGTGACAAATTTAGCGACAAAAATGTTTGAATTCAGCGACGTATTGTTTGTCTCCAGTCCCTCACTAGTTACTTTATAAAGTTACTTAAATGAAATCCGATTCGACCATAAAGTGGCGGATTGACGACAATTTTTTTGTTGCTGAGAGTAAAGATGAAGCGGTCGCCAATCCATTTCTAATAATCGGCCAACCATTTGGTTGTTAGCACGTCGCTACTAGAGACAAATATATTTATCGTTAATCCGCCACTAAAAAAGTTTTGTCTCAAAACAGTGACTAATGTTTTGTTGCTTATTTGAGCAAACCCGTCTCTAACTTGTCACCATTAAAATATTTTAAGGATAAAAAATGTAGCCAATCAAGATGCCACACAAACAAATACGACACTGATAATAGTAAGAAATCCATATCCAAATAATATAACAAACATACTCAAATTAAATAACAATCATATCCGAAATAAACTAACATCTGATCTTTAGCAACATAAAAGGAAATGGAAAGCCCACTTGAATAAAGTGTAATGGTTGATGTTCAAGATGTATTCCCACTTGCATTACATTGCTTTATTTTTGTTTGACGGGTTACACACCCGTGATACCATGATCAACAAGCATAGCTTGAATTTCTGGACGCATGTCATCCTTGAGTTGTTCACGGATTTCTTATTTTAGCTCTCCACACGTTTCTTCCTTGAGCTAATTCTTTTTTTTTCTTTCTTGAGCTCGACTTTCATTTCTTCCTTCAATTCTTGCTTTAACTCTCTAAGAACGCTATAAAGATAGTTCTGAAACATACCAATTCAAATATTAGTTTTTTGAAATATAGGTTAATGGTTAGAAAAATATCAATCCTATTCCAAAGAGAAAACAAAAATATATGGACAAAGCAATAGCGCGTAAACTTTGTGTAACACCCCCAATTTCGGGTCATAGCAGCGGAAGGGTCATTGGGTGTTACTGTCATGGTTCAACCTCAATATCATAGAAAACGCCTCAAAATGAGTCGTTTTAAAAAAACATACATCCATCCATTTGGTTAAAAATAAAACAGTTCACACACGGTCCCAAATAGTTTTAAAGTTTACACAACCAACCAAGCAATAAAGGTTTCTTAGAATGGACATAATTTAGAAAAGCGGGCCAAAACATTTTTAGTTAAGCAAACTGCGTGAAACCGCCTTCCTTGAGTGCCTTCTTCATGGACCTGAGATAAAACATGCTATAAAGTCAACAAAAATGTTGAGTGAATCTATAGAGTTTAAATTAAATAAA
Organism: Glebionis coronaria; assembly: GCA_025667525.1. NCBI lineage: Eukaryota > Viridiplantae > Streptophyta > Magnoliopsida > Asterales > Asteraceae > Glebionis > Glebionis coronaria. Next base: position 686,321,458 of record CM046874.1, read on the forward strand.
CGAACACAAGTATTCTGAATAAACCTTCCGTGGTTGACAATCATGTGGATCAGACATAATTATCGTTGTTATTTCATAAGTCTCGTGAAATTGAACGTTAACATATATTATTTCAGCCCAACACACCTAGCCAAGTGCGTATATTTCTCTTATACAATTGCATCCGATGTTTCATTACTGGTGCATCACAACACCACGCAATAGCTAGTCGCGACCGGATTGGGTGTCACCCCGATAGATCTATCCATAGTATTAGCGTTCCTTTCGATTAACAATTCACGATTCATGGGTCTTTTCAGGCTAAACAAACTTTTATAACAACTTTCATCTAAGCATACAATCGGGTCCTTTGTGTTCAATTTTAAAAGAAAGAGAGTTTACCACAACTTCTCTTTGTTATTAATAAATGTTTTTCCAATAATAAGGGTTTCCACAACTTCTCGTCGTACCCCTTTTATTTTAATAAAACAAGCATGTTATCCCCCTCGCGGGTTTTATAAAACAAGTAAACATGTTAAAGCGAGGCTATAGACTCACCTTGGTACGATAGTAGTAATGTGACGATCGCCGACGATCTGTGATGCCCGTTAAACACGAAGACCGCAACCTACCAAATAAGGCGCGTTCGTTAATAAACGACTCAAGTATAAATAATACTTAAATAATACTAAAGTCAATTTCATAAAACCATGAAAATCCCGAAAACTTAAAAATATAAGTGTACTTCTATACCCTTTTATTCAACACTTATTCTTTTAAAAACTTGCACTCTCGACATTGACCCGTCATAAGACGCCAAGTCAACGCAAGTCAAACCATCATTTTACTTCCTTTGGACCAGTAACTAAGTCATTTACATAATGACTTAACACTTGGGTAATTCACCATATCCAATAGTGAATACTCAACTCACGCCATACAAGTATTGAACTACGTGTCCAAAATACCAATCAACATGTACACTCCAAATGTACACACCAATCTAACCTATCTAGACTTGTCCGATTTTGACGAAACTTGGTGACAAACTCACACATAATATGAATAAGACTCAGTTTAAGTTTCATTCAAAAATATTACTTCTAAGACCTTCTGCCCGACACACCTTCGTGTTACAAAAACCGGACAGTTTTACGCCTTTGACGTGTAAAACCATTTTGACTTATCTAAACAATTCCGTTTGCAAAACCGACACTCGGGTTTGAAAATAGACTCATGGCCTGAGGTTTATCAACTTACAACAGTCCTTGAACATTTTTAAAACTCATCTTATAGTCCCCGAGATTCGATCCAAATATCGACAACAATTTTCGGATTGTGCCGATACCCGTCTCCCGGTACACAAATACTAAAAGTAGCATAACTTTTCGCTCGTAATGAGTTAGAAGCTCTACTTTAGCTCAAATCGAAGCTAACGAATTTCTCTACGACCCTATCTTATTAGCTTAACAAGATTTTTACAGTAAATAATTCAAAAATAGCCTTAAAGTTACTGCCTAAAATAGACTATCTAAAAATCATACCAAAACACATTTTCAACCCATTTCAACAATTCCTATGGTCCTAATATCATCCTAATATCATACTAACACATCTAATTAACTCATAACACCCTCAAATTTAATCTCACAAAAATTAAATAAATAAAAACCTTACATGCAACAACAACCCACTACTTAATAAAATAATATTAACACATCCATCACCATAAAAATAGATCAAACATGATGTTCATCATCAAAAATTGAAAATAAAAATTAAGTGGATGCATGTGAAAAAAATTTATACCAATAGAAAGCTCTTTGAATTTCCAAGATGGGACTTTGTTTAGAATTGGATGAATCAAAGTAGAAAATCAAAAATCAAGGGTTGTATGGTGATGGGGGGTGGACGGCAAAAGGGGAGAAGAGAGAGAGATGGGATTTTTTTTGTAAAATGAATTTTTAAATGCAAAATGGTTAGTGGAAAAACCTTATATAGTGGGGTGAGGGTAGATTTTGTCATATTTGCATTCTTTTGGTCCAAACATGCAAGTAAATAGTTTACAAGGTAGAACATGTAAATTGTACAATTTAAAAATATTTACGGGGCTCGGGTTTTGTAAAAATACTTTTCGAAAGTTAAAACGCTTCAAAATATAATAACAAAGCTTCGACATGACTTAAAACGCAATTAAATCGAAAACGTCGAAAATATACAATATCGAGACATTCGATAATAAAACGTAAATTTTTGGGCATCCGTCGGTATCGCGATCACTAATAGTTATCGTCATTCGTTAAAACGTAAAATACGAGAAATAAAGATTAAATATAATAAAATCATTTTTATGATTATTTGAGAATATAATATCGATACCTAACATATTCCTTGTCGGTTTTCATCTAATCGACATTCTTACGCTAGTTTCAAGTCATAACCTTCTCGATTAGTCGATAATTTAAAATTCTCATTAAAGCAAACACGTAATACGTAATAGTCGAGATTAAAATAACGACCTGAAATTGACGGGTTGTCACATCATCCCCACCAAATTAGGATCTTCGCCCTCAAAGATCAACTTGCGCTCTTGCCCGATCGCTTGTTGAAATCAAAGGGATGAGGGTAATTCTTCCACATTTGGTCTTCTCGTTCCCAAGTATACTCCGGTCCTCTCCGAGAGTTCCATCGAACTTTGACAATAGGTATTCGGCTTTGCTTCAGTTGCTTGACCTCACGATCCATGATCTCGACTGGTTCTTCAATAAAGTGCAACTTTTTATCAACCTTAACCTCGTCTAACGGTATAATGAGTTCTTCATCGGATAAACACTTTTTCAGATTCGACACATGAAAAGTGTTATGAATCCCATACAGCTCTTGTGGTAGTTCAAGTTGGTATGCTACGGGTCCTACTCTAGATGTAACCTTGAATGGTCCGATATAACGAGGACTTAACTTCCCACGTTTTCCAAATCGTACAACACCTTTCCATGGTGATACCTTTATCATAACCTTATCTCCCACGTTAAACTCCAATGGTTTTCTTCTCACATCCACATAACTCTTCTGTCGACTTCGAGCAGACAACAACCTATTCTTGATTTGCACAATCATGTCCGTCGTCTCTCTAATAATATCTGGTCCAGTGAGTTGGGCATCACCAACCTCACTCTAGCTAATGGGTGATCTACATCTTCTCCCATAAAGTGCTTCAAAAGGTGCAGCTTTAATACTCGTGTGATAACTGTTATTGTACGAGAATTCGGCCAAATGTAAGTGCTTATCCCAGCTACTTCCAAAGTCTATCACACAAGCACGTAGCATATCCTCTAATGTTTGGATTGTTCTTTCGCTTTGCCCATCAGTTTGTGGATGATAGGCTGTGCTCATATCCAAAATGGTTCCTAACGACTTTTGAAGTGATCTCCAAAATCCAGAAGCAAAACGACTATCTCTATCGGAAATGATTGAAATAGGAACACCATGCTTGCACACGATTTCCTTCAGATAAATATCGGCGAGTTTCTCCAAACCAAATCTCTCGTTGATTGGAATAAAATGAGCGGATTTAGTTAAACGATCGACAATAACCCAAATTGCATCGAACCCAGACGGTGTCCTTGGGAGTTTTGTGATGAAGTCCATCGTAATTCGCTCCCATTTCCAGACTGGAATTTCAGGTTGGACAAGTAATCCTGACGGCTTCTGATATTCAGCTTTCACTTTTGCACATGTTAAGGATTTCGCAACGTATGTTGCAATATCAGCTTTCATATTCGGCCACCAGTATAACTTTTTCAAGTCTTGGTACATTTTGTCCGATCCAGGATGAATAGAATACTTGGACTTATGAGATTCTAACATAATCAAGTCTCTCAGTTCACCATATAATGGTAACCAGATTCGACTTCTCAAACATTTGATACCATCGGATCGCGTCTCAAATGTCTCACCGTCTCCTCTAAATCTTTCGGCTGCAATATTTTCCTTCTTGCATGCTTCGATTTGTGCGTTTCGAATCTGCTCAGGTAAGTCATTATGAACTGTCACCACCAAAGCACGCACTCGAATCGGTTTCTCCCTTTCCTTTCGACTTAACGCGTCAGCTACCACGTTCGCCTTTCCCGGATGATAACGAATTTCGCAGTCGTAATCACTCAAGAGTTCAACCCATCGACGTTGCCTCATATTCAGCTCCTTTTGATCCAATATATATTGTAGGCTTTTATGATCAGTGAATACTGTACACTTCGTACCATACAGATAATGTCTCCAAAGTCGCAGAGCAAAAACCACAGCGCCCAATTCCAAGTCATGGGTAGTGTAGTTCTCCTCATTCTTCCTTAATTGTCTAGAGGCATATGCGATCACCTTTTCACGTTTCATGAGAACAGCACCGTATCCTCGAAGAGATGCATCGCAATAAACAACAAAGTCTTCACTTCCTTCAGGTAACGATAAAATCGGCGCACTACAAAGTTTCATCTTCAGGGTTTGGAAAGCTTCTTCTTCATCATCGCCCCACACATACGGTTTATTCTTCTGAGTCAGCTTAGTTAATGGTTTCGATATCAAAGAGAATCCTTCAATAAACCTTCGGTAATAACCAGCCAAACCTAGAAATTGTCGTACTTCAGTTGGAGTAGTCGGAGCACTCCAATTCTTGATGGCTTCGATCTTTGCAGGATCAACATGTACTCCACTTTTATCAATCACATGTCCGAGAAATTGTACATAATTAAGCCAAAAATCACACTTTGAGAATTTAGCGTACAACTTTTCGTTCTTCAACAAGTTCAAGATAATCTTTAAGTGTTCGGCATGCTCTTCATTGCTCTTGGAGTAGATTAGAATATCATCTATGAAAACAATCACGAATTTATCAAGATACGGCTTACAAATGCGATTCATTAAATCCATGAATACAGCAGGTGCATTAGTCAAACCAAAAGGCATAACCAGAAACTCATAATGACCATAACGAGTTCTAAACGCCGTAATAGGAATATCTTCCTCACGTATGCGAAGTTGATGGTAACCAGAACGAAGATCAATCTTGGAGAAAACACGAGAACCTTGAAGTTGATCAAATAAATCATCAATTCTTGGAAGCGGATAACGATTCTTGATCGTTAGCTTATTCAGCTCTCGGTAATCAATACACATACGAAACGAACCATCTTTCTTCTTAACGAATAAGACAGGAGCTCCCCAAGGTGACGAACTCGGTCGTATAAAACCTTTATCAGATAGCTCTTGCAATTGCACAGATAACTCCTTCAGCTCGGATGGTGCTAAACGATATGGCGCACGAGCCACGGGTGCAGCACCAAGAATTATGTCAATTTGGAATTCTACCTGCCTTGGAGGCGGAAGTCCAGGCAAATCTTCTGGAAACACTTCAGGAAAGTCACGGATAACTGGTACATCTTCAGCATGTTTCTCCTTCGATTCCTTCTCCACTACTTTAGCTAGGAATAACTCACAACCTCTTTCGATATACTTACGAGCCTTAATGCACGAAACGATTTTCAGTTGTGAATTACGTTGATCACCTTCGATAACCATGGTCTTGTCATCCAAGGGAATCCTAACTTTCTTTTCTCCACACAAGATAGACGCGTTATACTTGGATAGCCAATCCATTCCGATAATAACATCAAAACTTCCCAATTCAACAATCATCAAGTCGATCTTAAAAATACGGTTCAGAAAATTAAGAGAACATCCTAGGAGCGCACGATTGGTACTCACTAATTTACCATCAGCTAGTTCTACCTCATAACTCGCGTCTAATTCGACCGGTTTGATATCAATTAAGGTACTAAAACTTGTAGACACAAAGTTTTTGTCCGCACCAGAATCAAATAAAGTTGTAGCGTAACGGTTGTTCAGTAAAAACGTACCAGTGACAACTTTCGGGTTGTGCTTCGCTTCGGCTTCACCCAACTGATAAGCTTTTCCCTGGTTATCTCCACCACGTGCATTCTTCGGAGGTTGAGGGCATTGGTTCCTCATGTGACCTTTACCTTGGCAGTTAAAACACGTCACTCCCTTCTTTCCTGGTCCCCAACAGTCTTCAGTCTTGTGACCTAACTTGTTGCACTTCCCACACTTAGCACACTCACCAGTATGAGACTTCTTGCAGCGTTGACATTTGGTTCCCTTATCAGCAGATGCAGTTTCAGTCATCGCATTAGCATTACCCCTCCTTCGGTTTTGATTCCTACTGTGAGATTGACGGTTATCACCACGATCATCACTATCATTTTCAGCTCTTCTTTTGTTACCTTCAGAAACACCGTCAGCCTTGTCTTGGATGATTTGACCCATTAGTTGGTAGGCCATACGAACAGCTTCATCAATATTAGCAGGTTTAGATGAGGTCACATCACCACAGATGTTGGTCGGTAAACCTCGAATATACTGCTCTACCTTCAAGTATTCTAGGTTAACTTTGTTTGGACAAAGTAGAGCAAGTTCATGGAATCTATTTGTGTATCCATCGATGTCAGTACCCTTCAGTCTCAACTGATATAGTTCCTGTTCTAACCTTTGAATAACACTCCTTGGACAGAATTCCTCAGTCATCCACCTTCTTACCTCAACCCAAGGTGTAGCATAAGCAGCATCCATACCCATTGATGCCATTCTTCCATTCCACCAGGTTAATGCTCGCCCTTGAAGAGTAGCAGAGGCAAACATCACCTTATCTCCTTCCTCACTTCCACTAAATCGAAACACGGATTCCAATTTCTCAAACCATTGCATTAACCCAACAGCACCTTCAGTACCCTTAAAGGTTGGAGGTTTGCATTTCATGAACGAGGTATAACTGCACTTCTTGTTTTCAGGAATCACTGGTCTATCAGCATCACCAGTTCCAGCACCAGCATTGCCAGCTCCAGTATTACCAGCTCCAGTAGTGCCAGTTCCAGTATTGCCAGCTCTAGTGTTGCCAGCTGCGATATCGCCAGCTCCACCAGATCCACCAGCTCCACCAGATCCACCAGCTCCACCAGACCCACCAGATCCATCAGCTCTCCAGACCCACCAGATCCACTAGCTCCACCTTCAAATGTGCCATAAATGCATTCATAGATATCTGAAATTGATCAGCTACTATAGCACGTAACTGAGTCTCAGTCAACTGTTTTGGCGGCATGATCCTGTTACACAATTCACATCAAAATGAGTATTCATTCAACGCTTGTGATAACAAAACATAAAATAAGAATAGATAGATGAAAAGAAACAAGAATGGATGATAGAATAAAGAATAGAATTTAGACAAGGAACGAAGATTCACGAGGAATGAGTCAAAAGACAGGGATTTCTATTGTGACAATCAGCGTCGTTTGTAAATCACGTATTAGTATTATAATAATCAAATAATAAACATTTAATAATAAATAAATGTAATCCATTATGCTTTAAGCATAAATAATAATTAAATATGTATAACATATATATACTTTTCTTATTCTCGTCCATTGGCAACTCGGAGGTTTCGCTTGCAGATATTATAGTCAAAAGATTTTCAAATTTTTATTTTTGGAAAATCTTTTCGTTCTCTATAACTTGAGCTCTGATGCCAATCTGTAACACCCCTAATTTCGGGTCATAGCAGCGAAAGGGTCATTGGGTGTTACTGTCATGGTTCAACCTCAATATCATAGAAAACGCCTCAAAATGAGTCGTTTTAACAAAACATACATCCATCCATTTGGTTAAAAATAAAACAGTTCACACACGGTCCCAAATAGTTTTAAAGTTTTGCACAACCAACCAAGCAATAAAGGTTTCTTAGAATGGACATAGTTTAGAAAAAGCGGGCCAAAACATTTTTAGTTAAGCAAGCTGCGTGAAACCGCCTTCCTTGAGTGCCTTCTTCATGGACCTGAGATAAAACATGCTATAAAGTCAACAAAAATGTTGAGTGAATCTATAGAGTTTAAATTAAATAAACGAACACAAGTATTCTGAATAAACCTTCCGTGGTTGACAATCATGTGGATCAGACATAATTATCGTTGTTATTTCATAAGTCTCGTGAAATTGAACGTTAACATATATTATTTCAGCCCAACACACCTAGCCAAGTGCGTATATTTCTCTTATACAATTGCATCTGATGTTTCATTACTGGTGCATCACAACACCATGTGATAGCTAGTCGCGACCGGACTGGGTGTCACCCCGATAGATCTATCCATAGTATTAGCGTTCCTTTCGATTAACAATTCACGATTCATGGGTCTTTTCAGGCTAAACAAACTTTTATAACAACTTTCATCTAAGCATACAATCGGGTCCTTTGTGTTCAATTTTAAAAGAAAGAGAGTTTACCACAACTTCTCGTTGTACCCTTCATTTATTAATAAATGTTTTTCCAATAATAAGGGTTTCCACAACTTCTCGTCGTACCCCTTTTATTTTAATAAAACAAGCATGTTATCCCTCTCGCGGGTTTTATAAAACAAGTAAACATGTTAAAGCGAGGCTATAGACTCACCTTGGTACGATAGTAGTAATGTGACGATCGCCGACGATTTGTGATGCCCGTTAAACACGAAGACCGCAACCTACCAAATAAGGCGCGTTCGTTAATAAACGACTCAAGTATAAATAATAATTAAATAATACGAAAGTCAATTTCATAAAACCATGAAAATCCCGAAAATATAACAATATAAGTGTACTTCTATACCCTTTTATTCAACACTTATTCTTTTAAAAAACTTGCACTCTCAACATTGACCCGTCATAAGACGCCAAGTCAACGCAAGTCAAACCATCATTTTACTTCCTTTGGACCAGTAACTAAGTCATTTACATAATGACTTAACACTTGGGTAATTCACCATATCCAATAGTGAATACTCAACTCACGCCATACAAGTATTGAACTACGTGTCCAAAATACCAATCAGCATGTACACTCCAAATGTACACACCAATCTAACCTATCTAGACTTGTCCGATTTTGACGAAACTTGGTGACAAACTCACACATAATATGAATAAGACTCATTTTAAGTTTCATTCAAAAATATTACTTCTAAGACCTTCTGCCCGACACACCTTTGTGTTACAAAAACCGGACAGTTTTACGCCTTTGACGTGTAAAACCATTTTGACTTATCTAAACAATTCTGTTTGCAAAACCGACACTCGGGTTTGAAAATAGACTCATGGCCTGAGGTTTATCAACTTACAACAGTCCTTGAACATTTTAAAACTCATTTTATAGTCCCCGAGATTCGATCCAAATATCGACAACAATTTTCGGATTGTGCCGATACCCGTCTCCCGGTACACAAATACTAAAAGTAGCATAACTTTTCGCTCGTAATGGGTTAGAAGCTCTACTTTAGCTCAAATCGAAGCTAACGAAATTCTCTACGACCCTATCTAATTAGTTTAACAAGATGTTTACAGTAAGTAATTCAAAAATAGCCTTAAAGTTACTGCCTAAAATAGACTATCTAAAAATCATACCAAAACACATTTTCAACCCATTTCAACAATTCCTATGGTCCTAATATCATCCTAATATCATACTAACACATCTAATTAACTCATAACACCCTCAAATTTAATCTCACAAAAATTAAATAAATAAAAACCTTACATGCAACAACAACCCACTACTTAATAAAATAATATTAACCCAAAACACATTTTCAACCCATTTCAACAATTCCTATGGTCCTAATATCATCCTAATATCATACTAACACATCTAATTAACTCATAACACCCTCAAATTTAATCTCACAAAAATTAAATAAATAAAAACCTTACATGCAACAACAACCCACTACTTAATAAAATAATATTAACACATCCATCACCATAAAAATGGATCAAACATGATGTTCATCATCAAAAATTGAAAATAAATATTAAGTGGATGCATGTGAAAAAATTTTATACCAATAGGAAGCTCTTTGAATTTCCAAGATGGGACTTTGTTTAGAATTGATGAATCAAAGTAGAAAATCAAAAATCAAGGGTTGTATGGTGATGGGGGGTGGACGGCAAAAGGGGAGAAGAGAGAGAGATGGGATTTTTTTTTTGTAAAATGAATTTTTAAATGCAAAATGGTTAGTGGAAAAACCTTATATAGTGGGGTGAGGGTAGATTTTGTCATATTTGCATTCTTTTGGTCCAAACATGCAAGTAAATAGTTTACAAGGTAGAACATGTAAATTGTACAATTTAAAAGTATTTACGGGGCTCGGGTTTCGTAAAAATACTTTTCGAAAGTTAAAACGCTTCAAAATATAATAACAAAGCTTCGACACGACTTAAAACGCAATTAAATCGAAAACGTCGAAAATATACAATATCGAGACATTCGATAATAAAACGTAAATTTTTGGGCATCCGTCGGTATCGCGATCACTAATAGTTATCGTCATTCGTTAAAACGTAAAATACGAGAAATAAAGATTAAATATAATAAAAATCATTTTTATGATTATTTGAGAATATAATATCGATACCTAACATATTCCTTGTCGGTTTTCATCTAATCGACATTCTTACGCTAGTTTCAAGTCATAACCATCTCGGTTAGTCGATAATTTAAAATTCTCATTAAAGCAAACACGTAATACGTAATAGTCGAGATTAAAATAACGACCTGAAATTGACGGGTTGTCACACTTTGCTACTGAAAATTTAAATATTCTTATAGCTAATATAAACTAAGTGATAACAAAATCATTACCTCCATATAAGAGGTTGTATGAGATTGCTTTTTAAAAATGATTATGGCTCTGAAATAAACTGTAAATGAAAATTTGCTTACTACCCCATCTAATCAGATATGTTTATCCAACACCTCAAAAACATCCTTATGTGTTTCATTATAACACAATAAGCGCCTAAGTAGTTTTTTTATAACAACAAGCACATAAGTAGGTATATTAAGCCTTTTCAAAAATCCATGTAGCCAAAGATTTATAGAAGAGTTCTAAAATATGCTAAAGGAGTTTATATATAGGAAAAAGACTCGAACCTACATAGGAAAAAGATGCTAACTAGTTTTTGATATTTCATGGATATACGAGTGACTAAATGTTCACATGTTTTCAATAAAGATATGTGATACTTCTAAAAAGTAAGGATTGAAAAACTTGAAGCTGTCTATAGATAAAAAAAAAGGAACGCACCTGAACATCTTTCGACCCCGAGGATGGAGCACCAGTACATCTTCAAGTACTTGGTGTACCAGTCATCATTTACTGTGGATTTGTCATGGAACCTCAATAAACACTCCACCATTTTCAAATCATCTCCTACACATTGTTTCCATTGATCATCATCATAGATAAGATGGTTAGCAGGATTTAAACCATATTAATCCAGCAGAGCACCATTATATGCAGCCCAAAGATTCTCAAGAAACACCGTAGAATGAATATGGATGTAAGAATAACTATGGAAACAACTATTGAGGTAAGAACAAATACCGCCACTATCTCTAATTTTGACGTAATAGATGCTCCATTCTCCATATATGTGAGCTAAAATAGTTTAGCAGCAGTTGGGAGGCGTTTGTGTACCTGTAAATGCGTAAAACTTTTGTAAGATCTAAAAGGAATACAAAATAATACTTTGAATGTTGAACTCTGCATAACAAATACTCAAATAATAAAAACTAGAAAATACAAATGGAAATATAAGTAGAATCTTACAAATATCGTTTTGTGTTGAGAAATTGTAATTGTGTCAGCATAAGGTTTTAATAGAGAACCTTCTTTCATGGTTTTTCGATTATTGCTACCTGCTTTATTTAACCATTTTTGGTGTTCCGGACACTTCTTCCCAGTGCTTTGATTTTATCCATTCCGGATTATAGGGCTTAAAAACAGAACAATCAGCACCCTCCCGCCTTTGACAATTTCAATGACTTCCTCTGGCCTTTGACATGATATCTGGATAACGCTTCTTCATATTATTCTCCCACGCATCTGTAAGAAATTTATAAGTGTAAACATTAACATCAAGAGATACATGACGAACACTTAAAACTATTATGCCACAAGATCTTAGAATACGATAATAATTACATACATAATATGAAATGAGAATGACATACTAGAAGATGTTGACATGATATAAGCAACTCTTAGAACCTATCTAGTTTCTCACCCTTTACCCACTTGAGTGTAGAGAGCTTTATGGAGAGCTACAATGATTCTACTTGTATTTTTGTGTGTGTTGGGTAGGGAGAGGACTAGACATATATAGTCTTAAGAGTGAGTATATCCATCAATACTCACAAATAAAACGGTTTAAGATTTTAAGTAACATCATAATTATAATGATAGTTTGATTACACATATGTATTCCTACAATTCAAAACATGGGGTAATTATGACAATATTAACATGTCACAACTTTACATTCTCCCACTTGACATGATATTTTTACATGGTACAACATAAGGCGAGCAAATCAAATCTTAAGAACCGTCATCATAAGTATCTCAACATAACAAATCACATAATAGGGATTATGGCGGTCATACACACTATTTCTTGTATACTCCCTTCCATATATCACAACATTATGAACTCATCATGCTAGATTCATAAGTTATATATGAATAACATACAGTCCACATACTTGTTATGATAATACATAAAATTTCTTATTCCAATCAAAATGCATGCTTAACATAATGAATAAGAAATAAAACCAGAAACATTTTTATTGAGCTAAAGGAACATGTTGCATAAATGCCTTTGGTGGTAAACCCTTGGTAAGAGGATCCGCAATCATTAGATCCGTACTAATATGTTCGAGATACACTCTTTGTTTTTGAACTTCCTCTTTCACGATAAAGAATTTTATATCCATGTGTTTTGCACCTTTAGAGTATTTATCGTTCTTAGAGAAGAAAATTGTTGCGGTATTATCACAGTACATTTTCAGCGGCTTGCTTATAGTGTCGACAACCCCAAGCCCTGAAATAAAGTTTTGCAACCATAATGAATGAATAGTAGCCTCATAACAAGCTACAAATTCTGCTTCCATAGTAGATGCAACAATGATAGATTGTTTGGCACTTTTCCAGGAAATGGATCCTTGAGCCAGTTGAAACACATAGCCAAACGTTGACTTTCCACTATCCTTGCATCCAGCATAATCAGAATCAGCATATCAAACCACTTTCAAGTGATTAGAACTCTTATAAGTAAGCATATAATCCTTTGTTCCTTGAAGATATCTCAATACTTTCTTTGCAGCTTTCCAGTGATGAATACCAGGATTACTTTGATATCTACAAAGCATTCAGATCGCAAAACTGATGCCGGGTCTAGTGCATGTTTGTAGATACATTAAACTGCCCACAACTGAAGCATATGGAATATTTTCCATTTCCTTTCGTTCCACGTCATTCTTTGGACATTGTTTAAGACTAAACGTGTATCCTTTTTGAATAGGGACTATACCATCCGAGCATCTGCTCATATTGAATCTCTCAAGAATTTTATCGATATAGGCTTTTTGAGACAATCCTCATATACCTTGAGATCTATCACAGAATATTGAAATTCCAATCACATAGGATGCCTCACCCATATCTTTTATTTCAAAATTCTTAGAGATATATTCTTTAGTCTTATGCAATAAACCAAAGTCATTAGTCACAAGCAAGATATCATCAACATATACAACCAAAAATATAAACTTGCTCCCACTGATCTTGCGGTATATGCATCGATCAACGATGATTTCTTCAAAACCGAAAGATGTAATGGTATCATTAAACTTAATATACCATTGTCTAGAAGCTTGTTTAAGTCCATATATTGATTTCTTTAATTTACACACCATAAATGAAAAACCCTTCAGGTTGTTCCATATAAACTTCCTCCTCAAGATTTCCATTCAAAAAGGCGGTTTTCACATCCATTTGATGTAGCTCTAAGTCAAAATAGGCCACTAATGCCAATATTATTCTCAACAAATCCTTCTTTGAGACAGGTGAAAAAGTCTCATGGTAATCAACACCGCTTTTCTGAGTACAACCTTTGGCTACAAGTCTCGCTTTATATCTTTCAACACTGCCTTTAGAGTCGCGTTTGGTATTATAGACCCATTTACACCTAACTCGTTTAAAACCTTCTGGCAAGTTTACAAGATCGCGGACTTTATTTTGAGCCATTGATTCTAATTCTTCTTTCATAGCGTCAATCCACAATTCAGACTTATCACTTTTTATGGCTTGTGAAAACGATATAGGATCATTATCAATACCAAGGTCAAAATCTGTCTCTTGCAAGTAAACAATATAATCATCAGAAATAGTTGATTTTCTAACCCTTGTAGGTTTGTTCAATGCTATTCCAACTGGTTCACTTGTTTGAGTTAGCAAGTTATTTTCTTCATGGGAGTGTTTGCTCATTATTCAAATGTTGTTCTTGATTTTGAGATACAGGATCAACATTTGGTGTAGGTGTGGATTTATAAACATTCATAGGAGATGGGTCATCATCCCTTATTTCATTAATATCCACAACTTGATTTCCAATACTCCCACTAACTTCACCATTTTCTAGAAATTTGGCATTACATGTTTCAACAATTCTAGAACTGTGGTTTGGACACTAAAACCTATACCCTTTTGACTTCTCTGGGTAACCAATGAAGTAACCGCTAACGGTTCGAGAATCCAATTTCTTTTCTTGTGGATTGTAAACCCGTGCCTCTGAAGGACAACCCCAAACATGCAGGTGTCTCAGACTAGGTTTCCTTCCAGTCCATAACTCAAATGGAGTTTTAGGAACTGAATTACTAGGAACCCTATTTAATAGATACACTGCGGTTTTAAGTGCATATATCCATAAACATTTAGGTAAAGATGATTTACTGATCATGCTCGTAACCATCTCCATTAATGTTCTATTTCGCCTTTCTGCCACACCATTTTGTTGTGGTGTGCCTGGCATAGTATATTGAGCACATATGCCACGACTTTCGAGGAACTTTGCAAAGGAACCAGGACTTTGTCCAGATTCATCATATTTTCCATAATATTCACCACCTCTATCAGATCTTACGATCTTCACTTTTCTATCTAGTTGCCTCTCAACCTCGTTTACAAAGACCCTGAGGGCATTTATAGATTGAGATTTTTCATGCAGCAAAAAGACATATCCATAACGTGAAAAATCATCTATAAAGGTGATAAAATATTTTTCTCCAGTGAAGGATGGAGTATCAAATGGTCCATAAATATCAGTGTGTATAATTTCAAGGAGATCGATGCTTCTTGTGGCACCTTTCTTGTTATGTTTGGTTTGCTTTCCCTTAATGCATTCCACACACAAGCCAAAATCAGTGAAGTCTAGATTTGGTAGAATCTCGTTCTTCACCGATCTTTGTAATCTTTCTTTGGATATATGACCCAAACGTTTATGCCACAAGAATGCAGAATTTTCATTCACCATACTACATTTTATTCCAACATTATGTTCAACAGTAAATAGAGATTGAGAAAAAAACATCATCAAGTTTTAATTTATATAAATTATCAATAATAATACCATAACCAACAAAAGATTTATTTTTATATAAATTAAGACGACCATTTACACCACCAAAACTATATCCACTAACATCAAGTCTCGGAATAGAAATTAAATTTCTAGAAATTGAAGGTACATAGAGAGTATTCATTAAATCCAAGTGAAACCTGGTATCTAACTTCAGACGATAAGTCCCAACGCCTTCAATCGGGGCCTTCATTCGGTTCCCCATAAAGAGAAAGTTATTAGTTGTGCTTATGGTTTGGATTGTAAGGAATCCCTGCATAATATTGGAAACATGAGTAGTAGCACCAGAATCAAACCACCAAGTATTAGAAGGAACATCAGACAAATTTGATTCAAAGCATACAAAAACATAACGTATACCTTTCTTTTCGAACCAAGCCTTACGCTTGAGACAATCCTTTTGGAAATGCCCCTCTTTCTTGCAAAATTTGCATTTGTTGTCCCATTGTTCCTGTTTTCACTATTAGCAACCTTCGAGGTTGTAGCATGTTGCTTCTTCTTAAAGTTCTTGGGTTTTGGTTTGAGCTTCTTATCAACTCCTTGATTCACCAAGTTAACAGAGTGAACTCTTTGTTTCTTTAGTCGTGATTCCTCTTGGATAAGCTTACTGGACAGTTCATCAATATTCCACTTATCCTTTAATGTGTTATAAATGATGTGGAATGGTCCATATTCAGGAGGAAGTGAATTCATAATGAATTGCATCAAGAAAGAGTCATCCACATTCATACCCAACGTCTTAAGTCTTGCCGCGTTATTTGTCATGTCTAGGACATGTTGTTGCATACTCTTTAAACCATCAAATTTCATGGTGGTGAGTTCAGCCATAAGTGTCCCTGCTAGTGCTTTGTTAGCAGAACGAAACTTCTCTTCCACTAGCTTAAGAATATCTTTAGCATTCTGATTTTCAATGCTAGGAAGACTAGGCTTAATGTTGTTGGCAATTGACATCCGCACTTTCATTGATAAGGTCAGCAGGCCTATCCTCGAATAGCGACAAGTCAAGATCTAAAGCACCTAAGTGGAAAGTGACTTGTTCGCTCCATTCGGAGAAATTCACACCGGTAAACAAGGTAACAGAAGAAGCTTGAGAGTGAAGGTTAATTGCTTCAAAAAATGTATATGCTTACTAATTAAAAAAAATGTGAGATAAATAATTTAAATATATATTATTGGTCTCCTTTGGGTAAACACAACAATATATCATCATCATTATTAGAATGCAATAAAACTTAATACGAAAATAGAATATACTTTGTCAAATGTATAAATCATCTTTGGATAACTACACACACATGACAAAAGTGTACTAATTTTCAACTTTCAATATATTAGTTATAGAATAACAATTTTCCTTTGGGCAAATTCATAATTTCTGTCAACTAATAAAATGTATAATTACATTCTTTAAAACATCGTGAATAATATGACTACAAATTTGAAATTAACTTGGTCACTTTGGTGACTAACAAATTAATATCACTTAATGTCATGTAATAAATAAGTAAAAATTTTAATAACAAAATGAAGATTTTAAACACATAATTGTTACAAATAATTTAATTTTGTAACGTCAAAAAATTTCAAAAGCAATAGGTAAATGACTCATTTTAATAGCCAGCAATAGAGATTTAGAATAAAAGAGACACTCATTATAATT
Organism: Glebionis coronaria; assembly: GCA_025667525.1. Taxonomy (NCBI): domain Eukaryota; kingdom Viridiplantae; phylum Streptophyta; class Magnoliopsida; order Asterales; family Asteraceae; genus Glebionis; species Glebionis coronaria. Next base: position 686,338,678 of record CM046874.1, read on the forward strand.
GGACATAACATACACATAAGTGAATTTTATTATTGATCGACCATTTCTTACAAGTAACGAATGGCATTTCATTTGTTTTGATATTCTTCTTACATGCAAAACAATATATGTATATACATATTTTGTCAATGATAAAATTTAATTGAGTGATAATACTTAACCATTATAAATATACATAAAAGTAATTAGTTTAATTGCAAGCAACATTTGATCATCAAACTTCGATTTAAATGATTGATTATGTAAAATAATTAACACTTTTAAGCATACAAGATAATTAAAGCATGCATAAAATAATATTCACATTATAAACAATGAAATGACAAAGATATATACTAATCATGCAATTCAATGTTAAGTTTTCTTTAATGCGGAAACCCTTAAAAAACAATCACCGATCAATTTATCAACCAATATTATTATAAGGATTCATTATTTTATTTTTTTATAAGTAATAAACAATATGATATTATCGCATATATACTACTAGTTGTCAAAAGGTTAAAAAAAGGGTTAATTCCTTATATACCCAATTAAAACCCTTAAATGTCATATTTATCCAATAAAAAGTCATAATGCCATATATACCCACTTTAAACATTATAATTGACACATTTACCCAATTTGTTATTTTACTAATTAAAATTTACTTTTACCAATTTTACCCTTAATACAATACAAGATTTCATAAACTAATAAGATCAATTGCCAAATAAAAAACTAAAATAAAACACCCGTAGCAAAAAAACTTCATCATGACAACTGCAGTTATTCTTTTGTAAAAAAAAATAATGAACTCTATTTAACAAAAAAAGAACTAATTAGGAATACAAGAATAATCAAATGAACATCATGGGTTGGTAAGATAACTCACGAAAGCCAAAGAAATGCCCATAATACAAACACACAAATACATCAGGTGCTCATAATCATAAATTATCAAAACATGACTTATGAGGATGGTCGGATTGTAGAGCACATGAATTGAATCGTTTTTGTTTCTGAAGATGTGACAAAATACTAGTCATCGATTTTCAAGAGACGTGAGAAAAATGTATGATTTGATTTAGCAATTACTTCCTCCTTCCAAGTTTAAGAGGATAAAATAGTCAAAATATTTTCTTATTAACAATTATTGAGATTTTTAAGAAGTTTAAAATAAGTAAATTTGTAATATGGATATATATGGATATATATGACAAATATGATATTTAAATTGGGCATATATGTTATTATGATTTTTTGTTGGGTAAATATGACATTTAGATGTTTTAGTTGGATATATATGAAATTAACCCAAAAAAATATATCAACATGTCATGTTATATTCACACTTATCACGTAGAAGTCATTCTCAATCTTTTAGTCCACTAATCATCTAAGCAACTTATATACCATCATGATATAAATACAATATATGTTGGTTTTGAGAGGTTATCAAGAACTTGCATGTATGTATATATATATTAAGCATATCATATTCGGCAATTTTCAAGCATACCAACTTAAACCAATTTCTAAGCCTGAGAAAAAATTACTAGTTTATAGTACGTATTTTTTTTATGATCGATAAGCTAAGAATTATTATCTTATTGAAAACCTTGGCTCTAGATATCACATGTAAGAAATTTATAAGTGTAAACATTAACATCAAGACATACATGACGAACTCTTAAAACTATTTAGAATACGATAATAATTACATACATAATATGAAATGAGAATGACATACCGGAAGATGTTGACATGATATAAGCAACCCTTAGAACCTATCTAGTTTCTCACCCTTTACCCACTTGAGTGTAGAGAGCTTGATGGAGAACTACAATGATTCTACTTGTATTTTTATATGTGTTGGGTAGGGAGAGGACTAGACATATATATAGTCTTAAGAGTGAGTATATCCATCAATATTCACAAATAAAACGGTTTAAGATTTTAAGTAACATCATAATTATAATGAATTAGTTTGATTACACATATGTAACCTAAAATTCAAAACATAATGTAATTATGATATATTAACATGTCACAACTTTACAACGTCATGCACCAACACATCACTCAAACCTTCCCACTAATAACATTAAACAACTAGTCGATAAACCAAGAATCTTAAATATTAAAAACCTAAACTCACCGGCGTCCTTACCGGCGTCTTTTTTTCCGGCGGGATCAAACGCCTTTTTTCAAATCTTCTCTTTTCTTTTTACCCCTTTATTATCTTTTCGTTCCTCAATTCTTTGTTGAAGCCCATTCGCCGTATAATGATTTGTAATTGAATGATCCATCAGTTTCTGATTGGATCGTGTTTTTTACAGATCCTTATCCAGCTCGACGACCTTCAAAAAGAAGCGATTAGATCTTAATTGGGTTTTTTAGGCGATCTTTGTTTCTGTTTTTTCTAGTTCCGCTTGTTGAGTTCCCTTCAATCCAAATCTCTCTATCCGGTCCTTTGTTATTATGGGGGATCAAGGATGGACCACGGTTAACCGTCATAAGGGGCGGTCGGTTTTTGATAGGCTTGATTTCTCTCAGGCCAGGGTTTCGGATGTGGATGATCTCGCTATGATTTCCACCTCTGTTTATCTCTCTAACTTCCCTTCGCACCTCACTAGGCGTGAACTCTGGAATATTTGTAGTAAAGCGGGGAAGGTTATCGATGTTTTCATTGCTAGCCGTCTCAACAAAGCAGGGTTTATGTACGCTTTTTGCCGTTTTATTAAGGTGGTTAATACGGATGCTCTTGTGGATTCCTTGTGTAAAATTAGGATTGGGAAGATGTATCTTCATGCTAATGTTGCAAGATTTGCGAGAAACTCCTCCCCCAAAGCTGCACCTAAGACGGATCATTCACAGTTACCTGCTAATGCGGATAGGAGTAAGTCGGTGTTTGGTCCACCTCCTGTGGTTCCACCAACGAACTGTATTGGGTCCTACGCTAATGTGGTCAACGGGGCATCATTATCACCAGCTTTGGTTTTAGATGAATCATGTTTGATTAGCCGTAATTTGTCCCTTCATGTCATGGGTAAAATGAAAGATGTTAACTCTATCACTAAGCTGTATACTATCCTTGCGGATGAAGGTTTCTCGGGTGCTAAACTCACGTATCTAGGGGGTTTATAGACGATGATAGAGCTTGATAAGATTGATACCAAGGAGGAGTTGCTGAAACACTCCGGTGTTCGTTCTTGGTTCTCGATTCTACAGGTTGCTAATGATGATTTCGTAAGTGATGAAAGAATTGTTTGGGTAGACATAGAGGGTGTCCCTCTCAAGGCTTGGTCTCGGGAGACTTTTTTGAAAATTGGCAGGAAGTGGGGTGAAACACTTGATATGGAGGATAATTCTAGTAGTTCTTTCGGTCGTAAACGTTTATGTATTAAAACCAAACACGTAGTGTCGATCTTGGAGTCGTTTAAAATCATTGTGAATCGGAAAGTGTTTATGGTTAGAGCTAAAGAGCTTTTCACTTGGAATCCTGTTTTTATAAAGCATGTAGATGTAGAATGTCATTCGGATGCGGGTTCGGGTCATAGTTCAACTCCTGAAACAGATAATGGGGAGAAACGGGAAGAAGGTTATGATAATGACATCAACGAAGTTCCTGAAACTGAGTTTGAAGTTAACTCCGATCCTAATAAAAATACTGATGGTGTGAATGATGAAACGGTATCTGAAGACCCGTTTCGCTTGTATGATCTGCTTAATAAACCCAATAGGGAACATTGCAAGGAGGCAAGTCCATCATTGCCCCATCCACCGGGTTATACTCCAGAACATGAAGAGGAGATAGATGATGTTAACTTAGCTAAGGAGAATCCAGTTCGTCTTAATTCTCAGGTGATGCATTCCTCTCAGGATAATTCTGTGGATATTCATGGTGATTTACCGGGGCATAAGGCGGTCTCTAATGGGGGTTCTGTTCTGGGCATTATGGAAGATGTTATCCAATTCGGTCAAACCATGGGTTATTCCATGGAGGGATGTGCGAAAGATTTGGAAGATATCATTAGGAAACAGGGAGATGATATTGGTTTTAAATGAATGCTCTATCTATTAACATACAAGGTCTTGGTCACAAGACAAAAAAGGAGTGGATTATGGCGTTATCTGTTAAACATAAACTTAATTTTATTGGGATTCAAGAGACCAAGATGGCTTCAGTTTCTCATTTGGAGGTGAGACGTATGTGGGGCAATTCTAATTACGACTTTGTTTTTTCTGAGGCTTTAGGTCAGTCGGGTGGCATTCTATGTATTTGGGAAGCGACAATTTTTAAGAAGGACTACGCGACGACCTCTGATAATTTTGTTGCTGTTTATGGGAAGTGGTTACCTAATAATGCTAATATTCTTTTTATTGTTATTTATGCTCCTCAACAGGCTACATGTAAAAATGCTTTATGGGAGTACATTTCGACCATCCTTGATCGTTGGACTGGGGAAGTGATCATGTTAGGAGACTTTAATGAGGTTCGTTCGAGTAATGAAAGGCGTGGGTCATGTTTCAATCCGTACAGTGCCAGAAGGTTCGATAGGTTTATATCTATGACAGGGCTAGTGGATATAAACTTGGAAGGGTACACTTTCACATGGTCACATCCGACGGGGACCAAAATGAGCAAACTTGATAGATTCCTGGTGTCAGATGGTATGTTTTCTCTGTTTCCCTCGCTTACGGGCATATGTCTTGATAGGCATTTATCTGATCACAGGCCCATACTTCTTCGGGAAGTAATTACTGACTTTGGCCCAATACCATTTCGGTTTTATCATTCCTGGACCAATCTTAATGGGTTTGATGATATGATTCATGGAGCTTGGAATTCCTTTGATCACTCTGACATTAATGGCATGATCCGTTTCAAGAAGAAACTTCAAGATTTAAAGTCGATCATTCGATGTTGGGTGAAGGAAAAGAAGTCGGTAATCATGGCTCCAAAGGATGATATTATTAAAGAATTGATTCTCCTTGATAAAGATGTGGATTCCGGTCTATGTTCTGCCGATAGTGCCCGTCGTAGAGTTGAGTTAAAACGTAAGCTCTTTGATATTAATGATATGGAATCTAAAGACTACTTCCAGAAATCCAAAGTTCGGTGGGCTATCGAAGGTGATGAAAACTCTAAATTCTTTCACGGTATCGTTAATAAGAAAAGGTCCCAACTCGCTATTCGTGGTATATTTGTGAATGGGTGTTGGATTACGGATCCTGGTCAGATTAAAAGAGCTTTTTTCAACCACTTTGCGTCGCGTTTTGAAGAACCTTATCCATTCAGATTCAAAGTTAACTTTCAATTTCCAAAGACGTTGGAGTCGGGTCAGCTTATTGATTTGGATCGGTTAGTTTCTCGTGATGAAATTAAATTGGCTGTTTGGAGTTGTGGTGACGACAAATCACCGGGTCCTGACGGTTACTCCTTTAAATTCATTAAGCGTTACTGGGATTTGATTGGTTCGGACCTTTGTACGGCTGTTGAATATTTTTTTGTGCATAGTTCCTTCCCTAGAGGATGTAATGCTTCATTCATCGCTCTAATCCCGAAAGTCTTGGATGCAAAACTTTTGAATGATTTCCGTCCTATAAGCCTTATTGGGTGTATTTATAAAGTGGTTACGAAGGTGCTTGCTAACAGATTAAAGACGGTTATCTCTGAGCTCGTTTCTAATACCCAGTCGGCTTTTGTAGTTGGGAGGCAAATCCTCGATGGTCCGTTCATTCTGGAAGAACTTATTCAATGGTGTAAAAGGAGTCATAAAAAAGCAATGTTTTTTAAGGTAGATTTTACGAAGGCATATGACTCTATTAGATGGGATTATTTATTAGACGTTCTTGTGTCTTTTGGGTTTAGCTCCATCTGGTGCAGTTGGATCCGTGGTATTCTTCAATCCGGCACGGCTTCTGTCCTTGTCAATGGGAGTCCAACCGACGAATTCACCTTCTATCGTGGTCTTAAACAGGGAGACCCCCTTGCTCCATATTTGTTCATTTTAGTCATGGAGTCTTTACATTTGTCTTTTCGACGTGTGATTGACAGTGGCAGGTTCACATATATCCAGTTATCAGGTTCGGTTTCCATCTCTCACTTATTTTACGCAGACGATGCGATGTTCATTGGTGAGTGGTCCAACAAGAATCTGGAAGTCATCCTGAATGTTCTTAAGTGTTTTTTCATTGCATCCGGATTGCGTATTAATTTACATAAATGTCAGCTAATGGGTGTTGGGGTTTCGAGTCTGGAGGTTGAGAGTGCAGCTTTATCTATAGGCTGCTCGGTTATGCAGCATAAATTTAATTACCTTGGTGTGCCTGTAGGGGATCGGGTTACAAGACATAAGGCGTGGGATAATATTTTGTCAAAACTTGGATCTCACCTCTCCAAATGGAAGTTGAAAACTCTGTCCATAGGTGGTCGGTTGACTCTTCTGAAGTCTGTTCTTGGAGCATCTCCTATTTATACAATGTCTATCTTTAAAGTTCCTCGAGGTGTTTTAAATAAGATGGAGGCTATTCGTAGTAGGTTTTTTAATGGACTAGGGCATCATGATTCCAAAATCAGCTGGGTCGCTTGGAATAAAATTCTTGCATCTAAAAAGAACGGGGGCTTAGGTGTGTCGAGTTTTTTTGCCCTTAACCGAGCGCTCCTTCTTAAATGGATTTGGCGTTTTGTATCTAATGATGGAACTCTTTGGAACCGGGTTATTCGTGCTATTTATGGTTCTAGACTTGAAGATCAGCCAACCTATAATTCATCAGTTTGGTGCACTATTGTGAAGGAACTTCAGTGGCTGAAAGATTCAGGTTGTGATTTTTGGTCTCATTGTCGTATTCGTTTAGGTAATGGAATGGATACTAGCTTTTGGCACGACAAGTGGGTAGTGGACCTGCCTCTTTGCGAAAAATTTCCACGATTGTTTGCTTTGGAGTTGGTTAAAGATGCTACGGTGGCCATGAAGCTCACCTCTTCTATGGTTACGTCGTTTCGTCGTGATCCGCGAGGTGGTGTTGAGCAACAGCAGTTGACGGAGCTTCTGTCTTTGGTAGGCTCTACTAGTTTATCTTCCACCAAGGATCGTTGGTATTGTGATTTGTCTAGTGATGGCATTTTTCGAGTTAAAGAGTTTCGTAATCTTATAGATGACAAGTTCCTTCCTTCTCATCACGAGGCTACTAAATGGGTGAAGTGTGTCCCTATTAAGGTTAATGTTTTCATGTGGCGTGCAAGACGTAACGGATTGCCGACAAGACTCAACCTGGTAAGCCGTGGGATTGCTACTGAAACATCCACTTGTCCGATCTGCAACAATCATGATGAGGACATCCTTCATGTCTGTTTTCGATGCGAGTTGGGCAAGGTGTTCTTGATCGAGTGTGTCATTGGTGGGGGCTGGATAGACATAACTGGGGGTCGTTCGCGGATTGGCAACTTTGGCTATCGGCCATAAGGATGTCGTCTAAATCTAAAGATCTTCTGGAAGGTGTTTTTTCGGTTGCTTGGTGGTATATATGGAACTTCAGGAATCGGTGTGTGTTTGATGAGCAACGCCCGAAACGATCTACGATCTTTGATGATATTGTGTTGTGTGCTTTTAATTCGCCTATCGATAGATAGCAGGTTGCTTCCAAGCTCAAACCATTTGAAACGGAATTGCGACTTTTTTTCTTGTTATTGATAGAGTGGTATTCCCCGCCCCTGTCAAATAAAGTAGAGGGAGAGTCTTTCTCCAATGAGAATCAAGAAAGTTTTTGGGCAAGACAAGAAAGGAACTCGCCCTTTGACACCAAGGGATAAGAGCGGATTGCTGGCGATGACTTGGTGAAGGGAATCTATGAGAGAAGGTTCTCGACGAACCGGGTTCCGATCGAATAGAGCGCGGAGCCAACGAGTTCAGTCGAACAACGTAACGAGTCTAAGGGCGCTTGAAAGGAATGGACGCGCGAAGGAAAATGAAATATGAAATAAAAAGATGCTTTGGGAGTGTGAGATAGGCGGACGGGGAGTACGCAGCCGAACAACCGCAGGGGCTTCCAGCAGTGATAGCTGAACTAACCAGATGGGCCGCTCCTATGAGTTGTAGAACTCATCTAAGGGTGTCATAGTCGCTGTAATAGGAATTTCTCTTGGGTCGATTGGCTTAAAAACCCTCATCTTATTTCCATGTAATTTTTGTTTCTAGCACCTTGCTAGTTCTAATAAATTTGCCGTTCAAAAAAAAAACATTAAACAACTAGTCAGCAATAATACCAATACATTATGAAAGTTAATTATTAGATGATCATGAACTAAAAAGACATATCTGATTTTTTTACTTTCTATACAATCAAACTTCATTAATCACTCAACACCTCAAAAGTAATTATTAAAGCTTAATCTATCGGGTCAACCCAATATTTAGCAAATGTTGATTTCACATGTAACTTAAGCTAATTTTTATTAATTGATAGTTCATTTAGTTCGTCGAGCAATCATTAACAGTTTTAGTCTTATAGATTAGAATCCTTGATAGAACAAAACTAATATGACTCTGTTTTTAAAGAAGTGTTCCTGTAAGAGAAATTTGAGTGGATGTCTACAATCAGCTTTAAAAATATAACTTTTTAAATTCTACTACTGTCCACTCAGTTATGAGTGGCAAAAATTTAATACCTTCCCAAGCTAAACAAAACTTAGCAAGCATTAAGCTATACATAATAAAGAAAAGTTAACACATTCATTTTTCATATTTCTAGCAAAATATTACGTATAAAAATTTTGACATATCAAAAAAGATAATCAACATGGGCATATAGTTTTTGTTTTACAAAAGATGTCTGGCCTTACTTTCAAAAGGAAAAAAGAATCGATACACGATAACAAGCCGTCAAAAATCGTCAAATAACAAATACAGTAACAAATAACAAGTTCAAAGTAATAAATATAAAATATTCAAACTCATCTAAACTAATTCATCCTAGTATATAAAATTTACCACACCAAATTGATAATGTGATAATACAATAATAGATTAAAAGTAAAAGCTCAAAAAAAATTTATGACACATGAAGGGTCAAAGGTTTATGACTTCAAACAGACAAAAAGGTATAAATTTTCAAGGTTTAAAATGTTAAAGATTTTTTTTAACTTTATGTTAAATGGTTGAGGGCAATATGGGACGTGGGTTGAGGGTAACCAAGCAAAAGCCCTAAAACACAACAGAGTTTACCCTTAATATTGAGATCGTAAAAGAAACTATTGAGGGCACTGGCCGTCACTAGGCTTCATATCCCTCCGCCCATGTGTCTACTGTAACATATTTTCAACCATTTTTTAGCTGTCAAAGCTAAATGTCCATGAAAAGTGTTTATTTAAACTTAATTATTAACAGGGGGTTTCTCCTCTCGTGGGGCTAGGCAGTCGAGATTTTACAGCGAGTCAGGCTGCTATAAAAGCCGTCTCGTGCAAAGTGACTAAACACGAGAAAGCATGTGTTGAAAATCAACACGTGTTTATTCCTTTCGCGTTTGATACATTTGGTTTTGCACCTGAGGCGGTTGAGCTACTTACGAGAATACAACGTGTTATGAGTAGTAATGTTTTGACTCCTAAATCACAAACGTTGTATTTAATAGACTTGGTTTTGTTATATAAAAAGGGCTAGCGGCGCCAGCTTGTTGCCCGTTTGCCTTCTCCTAATATGTAAATTGTAATTATTAATATTATTAACTAAGCCAATCCGATCTACCTGAACCACTCGAGCCGATAAGACCCGACTCGATACGAACCCAATAACCCGACTACTTATCAGGTTGTCGTGTTAGTTTTTTCTAACCAAAATCTGACTCAATCAAGCATGATAACACCCTTATACTTGAGGCAAAACTATTTGTAAATATCATTTGATAGACTACTTTATCTGCCACTATTACAAACAGTGTACATACCTTAAAGGGCAAAGTACAAAAAAAGACTAAAGTACACATGGAGGTCCCCTACCCAGACTTTTTTTTTCAAAATTCCAAAAAAAGACTTGTACTTTTGATCAACTGATCAACCCACTTAAAACTTTGACACGTATACAACTGATCAACCTTTTTTATTAATATCTTTTCCCAAAACTTTGACCTATACATTCTGACATGTGTACTGTTCCATTGATCAACCGACGGCGGATCAACTGATCAACCTTCTTTTTGACTTTGAAAATTGAAAAAGTTAAAAAAAAAACTGTACTTTTTATACAAAAGATTTTGTATATCTTTTCTTGGAAAAGAACATTTATATAAAAAAAAATATATTTCACACATTACACACACTAAACACACACATTACACACACATTAGCACACAGCAATGATCTATTATCTATGATTCATTTCAAAACCTAACGTTTTCATCCCCTTGTTTTTTCCGTCGCCTAGATTCGGCTATATATCAAAACATCACATTCATCGCCGTGTTAAATCCATGTTCCGAGTGTAGGGCTTTGTTTTTAGGGCTTCAATTTTAGGGTTTCAATATCCATCTATGGATTCCCCAGTAACAGTAAGTTTTTAATTGTTATTCTTGCTAATTGATATTAATTATTTGTCTTATAATTATTCTTGTTAATTGATAATGGCCATCTGATGAAATGATCAATTGATAAACGTTGTAAATTATAAATTAGAAGCCTTAATTGATAAGTTTCATCTCCTTATTGATGATTAGGCCTTAAAATTTTACCGAATCTGAAAAGCTTATAAATTTCTATTCGTACCTCATTTATGTCCATTAAGTTTTACTTAAAGCTTACTGCAAGTTCATTGGGGTCTTTGCAATTTGGGTGGTTTATAAACTTGTAATTCTGTTTGTTGCGTGAAAATAAAGTAATCAAAGTAAAGTAAAGTTTAAATGTCATCCGTAAACTAGATTAAGTTCTAAATGTATGTCTTTAGGCGACCAATTTGCTTTGAATAGAACTTTCTTTTCGACACTTGGAAGTTACTTAACACTTTAACAGACTCTTAGGTTGTATATGAATCTAAATTGTCATAGACAAAATATTGCTTTGATCAAAGTGAAGATTCTTCTGCTAAAGTAATCCCAAATGTACTAAAAAGATCATAAATCAACAAATGTATGGTTGATTTGTGTGTCATTGATAGATGGAATGATTTGTGTGTCATTGATAGATAGAATGATGGTTAAAATAGATTCCAAAAACACCATTAAAATATATATTACGGAAAATACTTGACACCCCATGTTGAGAAAAGTGTCCTCTATCGGGACCACCCTTGAATCATTGGAATGAAACTTGTTAAAAGTTTCGTTTGTACTTACTCAGCATGTTAGGAAAGTTTTACAACTCTGCGCATCTGTATGCCTTAATAGGCACATCTGAGGAGTTCGTTGCCAGTTCTGCCAACTCATGTTGTAATTTATTTTGAGGAAATAGTGAATCATATTTATTTAAGGCACGGTTTTTATGATCATGCACGGATTAGTTAAGCAAATTTACTAAACTGTCTTTTAAAGGAACTTTACTCTTTTTTATGACAATTTAGATTGTTTTTGTACATTTTTTACGATTTGTGAAAGTTAAGGTAGCTAGCATAATGCTTTTGGACTTAGGAGGTCACTAAAAGAATTAGTGCGACTAGTTTTATTCTCACGATTGGGCTTATCAGCGAGATTCCATTAGGGTTATGCACTATGGACTTATTTACAACTGTTTGATATGTACATTCTGGATAAATTGGATGTTTGTTTATTTAGGAGAATTTAAAGATTTTGAAAACTGGGTTTTGTTTAAATCATCATTTTATGAAATGGGTATGTTTTAGATTTTGTTCTTGTTAGCAAAAAAGTCAAAGTTCAGAATCTTGATTTGTCTTTTTGACTTTGAGGATGGATATAACAGAAGTATCAATTATTCATCATGTGGGGATTTGTTCTTGATGATATGGTTACTTTCATCATTTAATGTTTGTCATCCTGTTGTTTATTTCTTCTCTTTGATCTGTCTTTATTTGGTAAGGATTTTTATTAATATTAAGTTTACTACTTTTTGTGTGTGGTTAATTAAGGTTATGTGGTTTTTAATTGTGTTTTTTGTTTTGTTTTGAAAAGGTTCATGAGAATTTTGCAACAAGGTTGAGAAGAAAGGTTAGGTTTGAAGAAAGAAGACATGCTTATCAGAAAAGGGTAAATTTTTGATTATTTTTTGCTTATTGTGTTTTGGTTAACAATAAGGTGCCTTGTGGGTGTTTGGGTTGCTTATCCAAACTGCTTATTTAGTATACACTGTTTTGGTATAAACAGAAAAAGCTGTAAAAGAAGCAATAAGATTAAAGTGGGACGTAAAGTGTTGGATTAAAGAGTATAAGTTTGGTGAATAAAGTAATACTGGTTTCTTAAAAAATCGGAATCTTTTTTGCCTTTACTTGTGTGATACTACTTGATAGTTATCTGCGTATATCCCTTGTGATACTAATGAACTTCTAGCAATAAGATTTAAGTGAAACATAAAGTTAATTTTTTTGATTTGGTGACTAAATCGATATTGGTTTCTGTAAGATTCCTTCCCCTTTTGCCTTTTTAGGATCTTCTGTACTTGTGTGTTAATACATAATTATTACGATCAAGGAAATACTATAGACTTGAAAATCAAAATATATGAACAGTTTTTCGCTTTCTGTAGGTACTATCTGATTCTGAATCGGTACGGTGGTTGAACCATTTGGTTGAAAGGATTTGGCCAATATGTATGGAAAACATTGTCTCTTAGAGACTCCTACTCCCTATGATGCCTTGGTTCTTGCAGAAGTTTAAACCATGGACCGTGGTATGAACTCTTTCTAGCCTTAACATATATTTTTTTAAGTTCATGCGATTAGACTCAGCTCTTTCTAATTACTTTGTATATAGCATCTTTTCAACAATCAGTTAAGCTCAATAAACTTTAGTGTTTCATTAGCTACTTGATATAGATAGAAGTCTTGACGTTTGACCTTGACATAGGATTTTAGTGTCGCTAGGTATGTTCTAACAAGTGATTTTTGATTAAACACGGATTTTAGAGAGAATCTATATATCTCAGAGTTCTTACTAGGCATACAGAAGTGTCCTTTTATAAGGTTCTTTTTGTTGCAGTTTTGGTAAAAAAAATATTTTTGTCGATAGTGGAAATTCCTACCTAATACAGGCATGATTGAAGAAATTTATGATTTCAAGCAATTTACATTTAATTATGTTTATCAGCTTCAGAAGTATATTTTGGTTGATCTTTGCATGTAACAATGTATTGCAGAAAGAAGCAATGGTTCAGAATTTGTATATGGGAAGATCTCCACCTATGATTACTGAAATGAGGGTTTGTCGTCAATCTACCGGTGACGATCATTTGGTAAGCTAACTTATCTGAATCATGGGCTAATAATGTGGTAAAAATATGTCGTTACGGTCATTGATGAAGGTTTATTAATTCTTTAGGTTATGGAAATGGGACTTAATTTTCGAACAGCTGATGATATGAGTGCAATATTAGCTGTCAAACTGACAAAAAGATTGGGTTTTGGAATGTCTGCTAAGATGCATATAACAGGAATGCATGTTGAAGGAAAGGTAAATTTTCTATTTTGAACAATGTTTTTACTGATGTTGCATCTTAATGATCAGGATTAACGATGTTTTGTGTTCTTTCGATTTGAAATTGTGTAGGTATTGGTGGGGATCAAATTCCTTCCAAAATGGCCGTTTCTTGGACGTATGAGGGTGTCTTTTGTAGAACCACCATACTTTCAGATGACGGTAAAACCAATTTTTTCTCATGGTCTCAATGTTACTGAGGTTCCTGGGATTGCTGGATGGCTGGTTAGTAATAGCTTAACTTTATTAGTTTGATTTCACATACGCACGCACACTACCACACACTTTAATGGGCGTTTTATGTGTTCTTTTACTTAATCAGGATAAGCTTTTGAATGTTGCATTTGAGGAGACATTGGTTGAGGTAACATTCTTTCTTTATTCTTGTTTTAGTGTGGTTTGGGGCGGGTGGGGTTTGTTTAGGTTGCAAACAAATACAGTAATTTCATAACTTATAGATGGTTAAACATATAAAAATGGTTTCTGATTTGTACACATTCATTGTATTTGCAGCCTAATATGTTGGTGGTGGACGTCGAGAAATTTGTTTCACCGGAACCAGGTATTTGTTCAGAAAATAGTGTTTTAACGCGTATTATGCGGTTTAAACCTAATCAAGGGTATTATTTTTGTGCCATTTTAGAAACTTGGTTTTCGATGGATGCAAAGGATCCAGATGGTTATGCCTTGGTAGAAATCGTTGAAGGATTAGATATGAAATCATCAGACATGAATGGTAAGGTTACTTCAAAAATGGGCATTCACCATCGTGTTTAGTGAACATGTCAGCTAACAAACTTTGCCCCTTTTCAGGGTTGGCGGATCCTTACATTAAAGGCAAGCTTGGTTTAAAGAGGTTCAGGACCAAGACACAGAAGAAGACGTTAAATCCAAAATGGTTTGAAGAGTTCAAGATTCCTATGTTTCGTGGGACGCACCTAATCTTCTTGAAATTGAAGTCCGTGATAAAGATCACTTTGTTGATGACACCCTTGGGTTCGTTTACCTTTCATTCCCAGTTTTTTGGATCTTTCTTTCTAAAAAGTTCGACTTCATACATATATTTATGAGTGGATTATGGACGTTTTATGAAGTAAATGTTGTGTAAAGATTAATGACTTCAAAGATGGCGAGAGACATGAATTGTGGTTTCCACTTGACAACATTAAAACAGGAAGATTGCATCTTGCTATAAAAGTTATTGAAGGTGTAGACAAATTGTTTGAACAACCATGTGATGTTGATGCTTCAGAGACTGAATTCAAGAATGAAGACGGTTCAGTTAAAGCTCCTGAAAAAACTGAAGATCCGACTGCTGATAGTTATGAACCAATTGATGTCGAAGGGCAACGAGAAACGGGCATATGGGTACACCACCCGGGTCCTGAAGTAGCACAAGTATGGGAGCCAAGAAAGGGTAAGAATCGGGTCAGTAAAGAAGGCGAGTCGGTGAGCAGTAGCAAAAGATCTGAATCGTACCCAAATGACTCGAGCAGCACTGATGAAAGCCTGGAGGGTAATAAGCCAAAATCAAGAAACCCGGTTAAAAGAGGGTTCCATAAAGTTGGCTCGTTGTTTTCTAGAAGCCCGAAACCAGAGGATGATAATGATAAAGATAAATCAAGAGGCTTCGAGAAACGTGACGATGACGTTTGTGATACTCCACATGAAAATGTTAGGTCGGTGAATTCAAAAGGGATCGGTGTGAACTTGGTCATGGAGGACAACCATCTAGCAACGGGTCAAAGCCCGAAAGCAGTCGAATTTGAAGAGAGTCCAGAAGGAAGTGATCTTGAAAGCCCAGATAAGAGAGGAGTCAGAGGTACAGTCAAGGGTATTCTAAAGAATACTGGACAATCTGCTCGTGGTTTGATGCATGCCATGTCACGCAGAGGGTCCATGAAAAGAAAAGATAAAGATTTACCAGCGCAGTCAGACTCTTCTGGTGAGGCTGGATCCATTCCGTCGCCTGGGTACAGACCTGATAGTGAAGCCGGTTCAGATAAAGCCGCTACGAGTCCTGTCATCAGTGAAGTCAACGTTGATGAGCCAGATAGGCTCAGTCTTGATGCTGTGGACGTAAATGCAATTGATAAAGGCCGGTTAGATGAATCTGAAATAACGGGCCAAGTAATATCTTCTCCTTCACCTAAATAACGCGGGTACATGTTTTAGCTGTGGGTGAAAGTTATGTTATATACTTGTGTCTAAGCTGCATGATGGTTTTGTATATCCTGCATATAGATAATTCACCATTGAGGGTGTAATAAACGTTTTATACGATGGTTTATATTGATAGTCAAGTGAATACCAGGAATGATTGTTGATAGCCCCTATTGCATTGTTTTGGCTTTTCTCTAGAATTAGATACTCTGGTTAAAATTGCGTAAAAAACACGTATAGAAAGGCTTTGTTACTATGTTTAGGAAATTGAACACATGGAGTGCAACATCGGTATTCAATAGTTGGACCCGTAAATCAAATCAAATTGCTTAGCCTATCTTTAGGTTGATATTTTTATGGTTTGCTTGATACCCTCGTAAAAGATGAATCAGATTCCTGTAAATTACTTATTACAGTACTATTTTAAATCGACAAGCCACAAAAAAATGTGTGTTATCTATACCATGATGTGATGTTTCAAGAGATATATATATCATGTACACAGAATTTTAAATACAAGAAAAGGTTATATATGTTTCTTTTTTGCTTTAAGAATTGGTTGAATCTACAGTCTCCTGCTGAAAGCCTTGTTGAATAGAAACCGAGTCTGAAAGGCTGAAATGATAGGTAGCCATGCCAAACACGCTGAATGGTGTGAAAAGAATGACACCCATCCCGAAATCATATGCTTGCGCAAAAAGCCGCGTGAACTTCCACAAAACTGTCCCCTGAATAAATGGCCTGAAAGCTTGAGCAACCTATAAATCAAATAAATTCTGTTACCTTGGATTCGAAGGGGAAAAAAAGTTTTTGTAGGAGAAAAAAATCCCCAATGTAAATCAAAAAAATTAGGGTATGGTTGTGTCTAAACAAGTAAACAGTTTAGTTACATAAACAAGTACACCAACCCGCTAACATGATCAACCTGTTTTTTTTACCCGTTTAGATGAATGTGTTACAAGTAGTTAAAAGGTTGTTCATAAGAGCTTACAAGTATCAGGCCCCAACCGGTAGGTAGAAACGCAAAACAGCAGACGATCAAATCGGCTACAGATAGTTGACAGATGTATGAAAGAGTGATAATGGTTGCTATAACAGCTAAAAAGAGAGAAGCTTTGAATAGCCTGAATGAAAGCTGATGGTTGTCACTCAGATATTGCCTCCCTATATTTACAATCTGCAAAAAGAATCTTAAAATGGTTAGAATTCAGAAACCGTCTTAGGTAGGTGTTTAGGGATTTGCTTGTTTCAAGCTGCTTATCTGCTTAAGCAAGTTGGTAACTGTTTATCTGCAAGTGCTTAGTTAGCAGATAAGCAGTTTTACACAAACACTCAAAAATGCTTTTCAGAGGAAATAAGCAGACAAGCACATAAAAAGGTAATCCCAAACATGTCTGTATTTTGAAACAAGGGTTTGATTTTTACCTTAATTAACAGGAAAATGACGACAATAACGACCCACGAAAGGACGTAAACCACAACTGTTTTATTAGTCCCGACTATATCAAGATGATATACGAGACCGTACTGATAAATAAAGAACCGTAAAGAAAGAAGTATCTCAATAACCCGAGAACCCCATCCCGAATGCCTAAGGTGTTCTTGCTCATCATACCACCAAGACTGCCAGCTTTTATCTTGTTGTATCCCAATACCGCCCTGCTGTTTAATCCATTTGTTCCAGTCTTTCCAGTCATCAACTATTTTACCCCAGTCGAAACCTGAAGGATTAAACAGAAATGGAGCGAATAACCATGTCAATGATAAGAACCAGATAGCGTATGTGACCATAGCGTACGTCATGTGGTTTTTGTATGCTCTTCTGATGATGTCGTGAACAATTAGAAGTAAAAGTAGTTCAAATCCTTTCATAAAATGACTTCGTGAGTATAATCGATAGTTCTCTGTGAAACTCGCATGAAAAACCACAACTTTTCTTCCTGTTGGTCGGTACCTGGCCCCACCGTGAAGTATGGTTCGACCAAAATAATGTGTTTTTGTACCAAGTGAAAATGTGAAGAAAACAGCGGCGAGTTGGAGTTGCATGAGGACGAAATCTTTAAGGGCACTAAGAAACCCTCGTTCAAGTGCTATCTCCATTACCATTGGTAACCCAGTTAATAACCCAAGCTGAATAAAGGATTGTGAAGCTAATGCTGTCTCTAATGACCTAATGTTATGCACTTTAGCTTCTTGAAGTAAAGCTTTCTCTAAACCACTTAGAACGAGATAAAGCTGCCCGTATAAGAACACGTAGATACCCAGCACCGATATCTGCAAGATTCAAAAAAGATCTGAAACCTTAAGCTTATTTGTTGCAAAAGTAAAAACGCTGAATATTTTGGTCAAAAAATTAGCATTTTACCAGACTGCTCAAGTAAAAACCGACTGTCGTGAAGTAACACGAAAGCATACGGAAAAAGTCAAACCGCCGTCCGAGCCGGTAGATATCTCGGCTAAGAATTTGTTCACTGTTCCCGTTTGCCACTTTAGCTTCGAATTTTGAGATCTGGTTTAGGCTTACATCACGACCTTTACCGACTTGTATGTACTCTTGGTATGTGATATGTCCACGCCTTAATGTTGTATTATATCCTACAACATTTTAAGTACTCACTAATTTGATAAAAAAGTTAATAAAGTTTTCTATGGTCTTAAACAAGTGTAAACTAAAACCTGCAAAAATGTCTTCACTTAAGTTTATCGTCTTTGAAGCTTTGCTTATTCCACCTCTTGTTAGGTGAAAAATTCTGTCGAAAACATCTGGATGACCATAATGGAACCGAATCCTGTTTAATATCGACAATTACAAATGTTAGTGACTCATTATTGATAGGTTAGTGCAAAATGTGAGCCGGAAATAACAATAAACCGACACCTGAGAGGATTGGCTAAAAGTCTTTGACCAATTGTGACGAAACTAGTCTCTTGGTAAGACATGAACCATTCTAAAGAAGAAACACTGCAAAAATAAAAATAAGTCAATGTTTGACTTGATGAAGTCGAATTTGATACAAATGAAACTTGAAGAAACAAACCTTCCAGTGAATATGTGTTCTCTTAAACCAAGTATTTTAGGCCGTTTCCCGAATCTTGGTAGAAATTCTTGTAGGAGGTTTCTCATTTTAATCGCTTCTTCCAGATAGTTATCCTGCAAAGATGTGCATCAGTTGACTGTTACAAAAGCAAAAGCCGGTGATGTAGCTGTAGGTTGAAACTTAGCATACTTGGTTCATATCAATTGCTTGCAGAGCTTCACCACGAGTAAAAATTATAGCATGGTTTTGATTCTCGGGTTTCCCTTCTCCAATATTTGGTGGACCTGGGAGCTTCACACGATATATCTCCTGCAAACACATAACAAGTACGTTAACATTTTTACTGATTACTAAATAATCTGTAGTGGTCAGTTTACGAATCCCGTGTTTCATACCTGGTTAAAACCATTAACCGCTTTGACTAATACAGATGAATAAATTGTTTTTGGCTTTCTATCTTCCCTTTCTTCAACATATGTTCTTGGCTTATCCTCCACTGTTTCTTCCATTTCTTCATCAGGCGTTCTTGGCTTATGCTCGACCAGTT
Source organism: Glebionis coronaria (assembly GCA_025667525.1). Taxonomy (NCBI): domain Eukaryota; kingdom Viridiplantae; phylum Streptophyta; class Magnoliopsida; order Asterales; family Asteraceae; genus Glebionis; species Glebionis coronaria. The sequence continues at coordinate 686,358,040 of CM046874.1, forward strand.
CTTCCCTTTCTTCAACATACGCTACACGTAGTGAAGGGTACCTTACCATAAGGTCAATGATTTCTTGTGCCTGAGGGTCACCAGATGTTTTCTGTGACCCAAATAGTTGACAGGAGACGACATGAGTGAATTTTAAGTCTGCTAATGCGTCAAGCTGTGCGGATAATGTGTCATTTCCCCTTTCAATAGCATCATAACCTTGGAGAATATCTGGTAATATAATGAACATATATCAGATGATCTGAATTTAAAGAATAATTTATCAAGAATACGAGTAATTACCGTCATCTTCAGCCATGTCAAGAAAAGCTTGCAGTTTTAACGCTTTCTGATAGTACATCATCCCACGCACTGTTAAGAAAATAAAGATATTTAAGGTACTTTTTATATGTGAAATTCGAAAGAACTAGTTGAGATGGACATTTGACCAATTTATGTATGATGGGTCGATTTGGGTTGCGTTTTAACTAAAATGGGTCATATTAAGAAATATGGCTTAAAAGTGGAACGGGTCAAATGGGTTGAAAGGCGAATAAAATCTACTTATGCATACAGCTTACTAAACGGATTTTATTCCAATAATTACTGTAACAGAAAGTATATTCAGGTCAACCTACCTGGCCCGACCTGTTTCAACCTGTTCTGAAAAATGACATGTTTCGAGCCATCGAAAAAGCTGCGTTGTGACCAGTTCAAAATTGACATGTATTAACCCATATCAAGATGAGCGATTTCTACCCATTTTAAGTCTCGCCCACAACAACCTTACCCCATTTTGACCCATTACTCAATCTAACATCTCTAGTTTCTTGCAACTTACCTGTCCTGCTTAGAGTCTGCCCACGGAAAGAAGCCCAATCTCGAAGCTCCTCCTTGGCATTATCGTTCAAATCCTATAAATTTTCTAAATTCTCAACTTTCATTCGTTCCAGGAAGTTGTCAAACTCATCTAATACAAAAAAATACAAAACTAATTAAAAAAAGATACATACAAAAGCCATAAAGACGATTTTTAACTGCGCTTACCAGGAAATATTTTCTACATATAGAAGCCGATGGAAACATAATCTTGATCTGCATTCAGCTCCTTTGTAGAAAATTTAACTTCTTCCTTTAAATGCGGAGTCAAAACACTACGATTACAAAGTAAATTGCTCGTTTATCAGAATCCAAACAAGCAATTTGATATAAAACATGAATCTAAGAAACATGCAAACCTGAAAGATATCATGTTGCGCACTTTTGGAGCTCGAGGTATATCCATGAAAAGAGATGTTGCAAAAAATGATATACGCCTTCGTGCATCAAGGTTTTTAGGTATGTCCATTGCTGCATCCTTGACGGTAAGCAGCAAAAGAAATTGCTTTATCTATAAAGCGAGTCTCATGTTAGTCTTTCTATAAAGTATCTAATTTTTAATATATATCTAAATGTTCCCGATGCATTAAAAATAAAACCTTTTCTTTAAGAGAATCGCTATCAGGCAATAGGAAATGTACAGAATGTCTTGACGCAAATAGTTGCGGGTCAGGTTCTACTTCATCAAAGAATGATCCTTCAGTTTGTTGGTATGCGTTGACCGAGTCCATTGTTCTGTATGTTAACCAAATAAACTTCATAACAAGATTCTAGAAACTGATGCATCAAGAGGAAGTAAAACGAGCTGCAAACCTTGATCCGTTTCTCATCATATCATTTGTGACGATCTCAAGAACATCTTGAAGCACATTCACAACTTTAGGATAATTGTTCTCATTTCCTTGAACCTAAATAAAATGTAAACTTACAGCCTTATCAGAATATCGTAAGTAAAGAACTAGAAATATGAGTTGTGGGATTCATGAATTACCAGAAGTTCAACCAACTCTGTGCATTTAGCATGTAGAGATAGGATCTCGGTTAGGTCAAAATCTTTAAGAAAAGTCGATTTCCGGATGCTTTCTTCAATCTCCTCTATTATCCCGTGAATGACTCTGAAAAAAGTATGTAACTTAAGACACCTATTACTATTATTTAGACCAGAAAATCAAGAATAACAGACCTTCTTTCTAGATCACCAACAACGAGTATATCAAGAATGTATTTCAGTGACTCGTAACACTCGTTTACAGTAATATACATGTAAACATCTGCTCTAATTCTTTTAAATAGATTTGCATCCACGCCCACGAAGTCCTTTGCAACACTCAAGGCCATTGGCAACTATAAATGAAAAAAATACGATCCAAAGTTGGTTAACTATTATCCGCAGTTAGCCTTAATCGCAATTTAAAACCAAAAAGTACCTGATTTGCTAGGAGGAAGATAGGCCAACGAACGAGGCCGGAAAGTAACTCAGATGATAAAGGCATCTTCATCAATTCAACCTCTCTATTCACATTTGAATGCATATGTTATAACAGTATTCCAAATAGTTATTGCAAATGAATAAGTTAAATTTAGAGATAATTCACCTATTACTTATGAGATCCTCCTCCCGAAAGCTTTTGATGATTTCATTCCATACAACAATAAACTTAACAAGTCCGTTCCAAAGTGAAATAAAACCTAAGACTAGCTATAATTGTCCTCAAAAAAATGATGCAGTCATACTTAACCTCTAAAACAAATGATGCAGTCACAATTAACCTTATGGAATCTTGGTGGTTCAAGGCAACACGGGTATAATCCAAACACACTTGTAAAAACAGAAATTTGAGAGTTTATGACCACAAAGGATTTATGACCACCAAGGATTTAACATAACGATTCAGTAATAATCAATCTTACCTTATTTCATATTCAAACTTACAAGGAATTCAAAAAAACGAAAACAATTCATTAATGAATCAAATTGGATGTAACTATCATTCTAATGAATATATCATTCTAATTATTTTACAAATAATTATTTTGCAAAATATTCATCGAATTAAATTTCTATCCTGATTTTGCAAAATATTATCGAATTAAATTTCTATCCTGATTTTACAAATAATTATTTTGCAAATAATTAATCATTATAGATCTGATTAAAAAAAATAATAAATAAATTTGAATCATGAATTAAGATAAATTAAAGAAAAAAACATATAAAAGAAATCATGATAATCAAGATTATTGAAACATGAATTAAAAAAACATAAACAAATAGATTTCAATTATGAATTAAGATAAATTAAAGAAAAAACTTACCAAAGGAATCATGATAATTAAGATAATTAAAACAATTAATCAAAAAATGATCTAATATAGCCATTTTAATGAAAACGGGTACAAAACAAGTACAATCAAAAGAAGAAATCAAAAGATTATCTTACAAACTAGTACAGTTTTTTTTTTAACTTTTTCAATTTCCAAAGTCAAAAAGAAGGTTGATCAGTTGATCCGCCGTCGGTTGATCAATGGAACAGTACACATGTCAGAATGTATAGGTCAAAGTTTTGGGAAAAGATATTAATAAAAAAGGTTGATCAGTTGTATACGTGTCAAAGTTTTAAGTGGGTTGATTAGTTGATCAAAAGTACAAGTCTTTTTTTGGAATTTTGAAAAAAAAAGTCTGGGTAGGGGACCTCCATGTGTACTTTAGTCTTTTTTTATACTTTGCCCTACCTTAAAATGCGCCCATAACTCATCACGGGCTGCCTTGTCAACCTCTTTCCATGTTTTCCGAAACCATTAAACATGGTCTTCAAGATAGAAGTTATGTCACGAGAAAACTTTGGGTCAGTAAACCTACAAAAAGAAACATTGCAACAAAATTAATACTACTACCGGATTATAAAAAAAAAATATCAATTATATCACAAGTAACATGTAGATGTATTTAAATATGTGATCTATCATGTGCTTAATTGTCACGGGTTCATATTTTAGTCAAAAAGGTTTTGGTTTGATTGATTTATTTTTATATGGGTTTAGTTACACAAATAGTTGATCTATAATGGGACTATGAATTGTTTTTTTGGTGTACTAATTACTCAAAATATTTGCTTTTATTTGCAAAACAAGACATCAGGTCATATAGACAATTTAATGCTGCATAATTTGGTCACCTACTATTCAAGATAATCGGTTGATGGTGATGGAAATTACACACCAGTTATTTCAACACTAGTTTAGACAAAAGGGCAAAAAAATCATTATAGTATATTAATAGTGGTCACATCTCTTGTTCACATAGTAGTCTATGTAAGATTGGTAAATGTGTTGTCTTCCCATTTCATCAAAACATACATGTATATATAGATACAATGTTTAACTAGGGGGTGTTTGGTATTCCATTTTCGTTTTCAAAACTTCATTTTTGAAAACTCTATTTTTGCAGCTGGACCTCCTAACCAACTTTTACAAAACGCTGTTTTACTCTATTTTTGAAGAACTAAACGCCGTTTTGCCCTTTTTTACCCAAACACCTTTTTCTAGTTTTTCTTCAGTTTGAAACTGGAATTCGGAGATTATTTGTGGTGAAACGCAAAAACAAACACCCCTAGATAAGGATTAACCAACTGCTCTAGAGCGGTTGGCCACCTGAGTTCTTTCTGGAGGTTGAGGAGGGGGTTTGATCATGGGTTCAAGTCTTGCAAGAGACAAAAATCGTTGATTTTCCTCCTTAGTGCGAAGCCGTGGTTTCTAGGGGTTTCCCCTAGTGTTTCGGGTCCCGGGGCCTGCCCATCATGGATGGTATAACTCGGGGGTCGGATTTCAGTGAGATTAATGAGATTGAGGTGCCGTTCTAAAAAAACTAAAAAAAAACTAAAAAAAACTAGATAAGGATTGACAACTAATGATATGGCTAGATAAGGATTGACAACTAATATTTGACTATTGACTGCCAAGATATAGATAATTGATAGCTAATACTCCATCGCAGTGGGTCCGGGGGCCTGCCCGTTATGGATGGTATAACTCGAGGGTCGGATTTCAGTGAGATTGAGGTGCCGTTCTAAAAAAACAAAAAAAAAATCTATATAAGGATTCACAACTAATGATATGGCTAGATAAGGATTGAAAACTAATATTTTACTATTGACTGCCAAGATATAGATAATTGATAGCTAATACTCCCCGCAATTTGAACGGAGTCAATCGAAGAACAAACCGAACATATGTTGAAAGCCTCTGCTTCGATCATCATCTTTATTTGTTGAGACAGACGTATAATTGTATTCGATGACATAGTTGTTGACTGCTTGCGGCTTCCTCTTTTGGGTGAAGATTTTTTTTAAGTCATGGCTTGCTTTGCCTTTAGGTAGGAGCGATATTTTTGACCAACTATTTTCGAAAAATTGCAATAATCTCTGACTGTAAAACAAAGAATAATGATGACGAGACAATGATGTTGGAGTTTATTTGAAAAACAAGGCCAGTTATGAAAAAAAATAGCGGAAGAAAATTTAAGCGCGATCCCTCCGAATCATTGGCGAGTTGCCGATGACCGAAGAACAGCTATTACGTGAGGTTGGGTTAAGGTTTTTGTTGTATGATGATATTCTCTGATACCATGTAAGATTGGTAAATGTGTTGTCTTCTCATTTCATCAAAGCATACATGTATATATAGATACAATGTTTAACTAGATAAGGATTGACAACTAATGTTATGGCAAAATAAGGATTGACAACTAATATTTGGCTATTGATTGCCAAGATATAGATAAACAGTTTTAATGCACGTGCATGCACGGGACTTAGATATAAATGATACATTAAGTAATAATTTCGTTATTGCAATTTTATTTTTATTATATATGTTTATTAAGAACATTTAATATTTGTATGTTTGATTATCTTGCAGTTTTACTGTGTATCGTGTAATATGAGTTCACATTAATTATTATTTTTCAAATTTCATATTCTTTTTACGTTAGATAGTTATATTTTAATTATTAATCAATAATCTATTTACATCAATCTTTTACGTACACGATTTATAAATTCATAATTTTGTGATGTTTAATATTAGTCTATATAACAATATTAAACTTTTAATATTTAATTTTTTTTTTAACGGCAAATGTTAGTGGTTAGTGGGTCGAGTCGTGCAATAACATCCAAGTGGAAGAATGTGTTCTACGAACCCTCTCCTAGTTATGTTAGACTCCTCATCCGCTTCACCTGAAAGGCCCTTGACAAGTCTTGAACCCAAGACCTACAGGAAACCTCCCCCAAGGAAACCACTTAGTGGAACCTTAATGGCCAACTAAGCTAAGCCAGTTGGTTTTTTAATAATTAAATAGTTAAGATCCTCACGAACCCACAAGTTTTAAAAAGGTTTTACATTATGTGATACTATTAATTGATATTTTGTATAAATATATGTTGTATAAAGGATTTGACTTTATTTAGCTGAAATGTTAGTTATCCGTTTTTAGACATTGTGTGTTTAGTGACACATAACGACTTTGAAAAAATATATGTTTGTGTAATATGTAGAAAATCTTCTATTAATTTTCATCTCATACCGATGTTTGAGATTTTGTATTCAGTTTGATATTTATATTCATGTTGATAATAATTTACGTCGATTACATCGCTTGATTTTGTTAAGTGTCAAAATAAAAATAGAAAATAGTTTGTGTTTTTATTTGAATATGAATAATTATGTGATTTGTTGATTTTTTTAATATTACATATATGTTGTTTTTTTTAAAATATAAAGTATATAATTAAAGTTTAAGGGGATATTTTGTTTATTTTCTAAAGTTATGAAAAATATGGAAAATATAAGTTTACACTTAATTCTATCTAATTTATTTAGAATTCAACCAATAAAGTTTTATTAATCCACTCATTTTTTTTTAAGTTTTTATTTTCACAAATTTGAAATATATATTTTATGTGTTTTTATCAAATTCCTCCACCAAAGTTTTTTATTTTGACTAAACTAAATTCAATTTTGACTTTTTGAACAATCACATTGCTTGATTTTGTTTATGTGTTAAAATTAAACAATTTGATTGGTCTAATTATTTTTTGTATAACCTCCACTTTTTACTAAAACTCTCAAAAAATCTAATTCTTTTATTATATAAAAGAAGATTGATAGCTAATAGTATAGTACTAACTTCAAACAGAGCATATTGTGTAAAAGATCACCATATTTAAACAGGACAGAAAAAGAAATAGGCATCTAATTGAAAGAACCCTAAATTACTAACATAAAATTGAAACGTAAAAGATGATCTAATTAACTAAGTAATCATGCAATCAAATTCAATGAATCAAACATACAAACATTAAATTAAAACTAGTTGCCGCCAATTATGATCTAAATTAGTGAAGGGTGTATGAACATACATTGTTCTACCGCTTCCTGAAAATATGTTACATCTAATAAACCTTTTATAAAAGGAGTGACTCTAGCTCCATGATTCCCAGAGAACTAGGGCGCTAAATATTATCACAGATGGCGCAAATTTTTCATCTTTATGGATAACCGGTTCATTATTCGATCCAAAAAAACTGAAACCTATTTTTAATCTGATCTAGCGGTTTGTAACTGGTTTAATAAAATAGTTACGAGCGGTTTAAAAACCAGTGAAAATTGGTTAAAACCGATCTGATCCGGTTAAAAACCAGTGAAAACTGATTTGATCCGGTTAAAACCGATCCGATCTGGTTTAAAACCGAGTCAAATTTAAACTAAACGAGTATCAAACTGATCCACTTTTAAGTCAAACCGGTTTGTTGACCGGCTGACTCAAACCGAACCAGTTTATAAACCAATCTGATTTTGAAAAAAACCCGATTTTCCCACCTCTAAGCACGAACGGAGTCTCGTCATGTTTCATCGGGTATTAATCGAATCGACGAAAAATCAAAAAGACAAAAACCAAAACCAAAAGTGAAAATTTAAACGTTTTATATATTAAAAAGAAAACTAACAAAGAAAATTATCATTCACAAAACTTAAGAATTTGTGTCAGGATTTGGTGCTCTAACATTGTTTTAATGATTCAATATAAATGTAAACTTTTACATATGCCAACTGATGCAACGGTGCCTTGTGAGATTTTTTATGCTAATATGCTTCCACCAACTACCGCTACTGATGAACTGCTACTGATGTACAGAAAGTGTGACCGATTGTAGTTCAAACAGCAACCCCGACTGCGTTTTTATGTCTTGCTATCTGCAAAGTCGAGGGTAAATTTGTCACTAGATGCGGATATATACATGTTTACTTGTGGATAGGTCCAATGCGTTCTGTGCCCACAATTGTTCTGTCCTTTGCAAACTCCAGCTGTGATGCATTTAATTTATCAGCACCCTCAACAGCAGCCTTGATGGCGGTGACATTTACCAAATTTCCCGAATCTATTGCAGGAAAATAGTAGAGGTGCAGTAATAAAAACACAAACTTGAATGTAGCTAGTATGAGACTTGACCATGTAGATTATAGGTGGGAAGAATGGCAGGTCCCTTGGGTAAACCATCAAGAAACTTTCGGATATCCTTGTTCTTCACATGGCATTTCTACAGTCACAAGATTAAAACAACCATCATCAATTAAATCACATACTTACTTCAGTAATTAAGCTGTAGATGTTTCTCTGCTGCTATAAGGGTGTTTGGGACTAGTCTATTACAAGTATCCTCTGCAGAAGAATGTATTATATCTTTTTCTTAAAAAGATTAGCATGTGATTGGAAGGGCTGGTATGGCACAATTCCTTTGTGCTGTAGTAGTATGGTTTGATCCATGTTATACTTTGAGTTAGTGTTAGAAAGTGAGTTAAACTTTAGGGTTCGTTTGGTAATTTGTTTGACTTGTCCTACAAGTTTTGTTATTTTTAGTATGTTTGGATTTAATATGTTTTAGGTCATTGGTCTCCTATAAATAGAAAATAGAAGCCAATGCCATTAGTTTTCTTTGTAACTTTCGAATTGTAACTTTGATATTTGAATAAAAGCTTTCGCTTCGTGTGTTCGACTTTGTTTGTTCGTTTGATTTATCCAACAAGTGGTATCAGAGCGTGGTCGATCCGCAATCATGAAGAAGAAAAGAAAAAAAAAGTTCGGTTGTTTTTGTTTTTGTTTTTGTTCGATTGTTCGACCTGCGCAAGTTATAGGATAAAAAAAAATCGGTTTGAAAATCGATAGGTGTTAGAGATTTTGAATGGTCGATTGAATTAAGAATTTGATATTGGTGTTTGCGATTAGTTATTTGGTTTCATTAAGTTAGTAGTTTTTATTGGTCGGCAACATTTGGTATTATTGAATTGGTGTACTGTGATTCGTTTGGAGCCCACATGAAATTTGGTTTTGGTGCATATGGTAACTTATGATAGTTGAATTTGACATATTCAACTCGGTATTAGTTTAAAGCTCGAGTGTTTCTGGATCGGGTTGTTTAGCATTTATTCGATCATTTAGAATTCGTTAGTTTTGAAGATTCGGTGATTTTTGGATTTAGGAATTGTTAGGTTACGGTGGAGTCGTTTGAGTATTTGAAATTTTAAGATTTAGTAATATTTGGATCGATTGAAATTCGTTAGTTGGAATGTTTGGGATCTTTGTTCGTCAGGCTTTTGAAGTTGGTTGCTCAAATTTGATATTCTTTGGTGAAGATTGTTTGGGGCGATTTGTTTGTTTGATTGACCGTTTTCAGGTTCGGTCGTTTGTTTGGTTGACCGTTTTCAGGTCCGGTCGTTTGTTTGGTTGACCGTTTTCAGGTTTGGTCGTTTGTTTGGTAGATCGTTTTCAAGTTCGATCATTTGTTTTTGTTTGGATCGTTTTCAGGTTCGATCATTTGTTTGTTTGTTTGGATCGTTTTCAGGTTCGATCCAAGATCGTTTTCAGGTTCGATCATTTGTTTGTTTGTTTGGATCGTTTTCAAGTTCGATCATTTGTTTGTTTGTTTGATCGTTTTCAGGTTCGATCATTTGTTTGTTTGTTTGAGATCGTTTTCAGATTCGATCGTTTGTTTGTTTGTTTGCTTGTTTGTTTGTTTGTTTGTTTGAGTCGATCATTTATTCGTTCGTTCGTTTGGAATTCCGAATTAAGACGGAATGTTCGTTCGGTTTGAAGTTTCGAATAGAGTTGAAGTCACGGTGGAGATTGTTAGAAAAGTGACTTAAACTCTCAAGGGGCGTTTGGAATTTGATATTTGGATATTTGAAGACTAAGATTTGTTTGTTTTGAAGTTTCGTATGAAGTTGAACTCACGGTGGAGATTGTTAGAAAGTGAGTTAAACATTAGGGTTCGTTTGGTAATTTTTTTGACTTGTCCTACAAGTTTTGTTATTTTTAGTATGTTTGGATTTAGTATGTTTTAGGTCATTGGTCTCCTATAAATAGAAGCCAATGCCATTAGTTTTCTTTGTAACTTTCGAATTGTAACTTTGATATTTGAATAAAAGCTTTCGCTTCGTGTGTTCAACTTTGTTTGTTCGTTTGATTTATCCAACAGTTAGTGTGGGTTGATGGTTGAGTGACTTAAGGAAGCATATTACCAGGAAATGTATATCACAAGCCTATCGTATTTGGTGTATGGTGAACTTGGTGTAGAGATATACCGTCTTCTGTAACCTAAGATAGTGATGTTACTATCTTTTGTATATGCTGTCAGAGATAGTTTGTATCTGATAAGAGTGTATGCCTCTATTTTCATGTTATATCTTGAAAGTATCATTGTAGTGTTTTGTGTTAAAGTAATATATGTTCACCATTTGCACCAAAAAGAAATAGGGTAAAAGCTATAAAATACCATCTTACTTATTGATTTGTGCCGACTTTAAACACTTGCTATTTAATCTCATGACTTTATCATTCTACTTTCAAAATCGTTTTGAAGTTACCAATTTGGTAACTTGTTACCGACAGCTTGGCACGGTAATTTCCACGTCATTATTTTATTACGTTTAATATGGCCACGTCTGATTTTCCTTTTTTTGGTAAAAGCTATACAATACCATCGTACTTATTAAAATGTGCCGACTTTAAACACTTACTAATTAATCTCGTGACTTTACCATTGTACTCTCAAATTTGTTCCGAATACACCAACATAAGCCTGAAATGACTATATTACCATTTTAAATAACTAATATACCCTTTGTATTTTCTAGATCTGAAACGACAATATGCTGAATATTTTCAGGACACAATCCTTCATCTCACCACAATTCTACCATCATCATCATCAATTAAATCAACTATCAACTATCAACATAGATGCATCAATCAAATCCCTCATACCCTTTCCCACCTTGATTCAAAACAGTTATGATAAAATCAAATGATCTCATAATAGATTCAACCTAGATTTCAGATCTTATAGAGATCATCATGGATCTGCTTAGGATTAACCCTTGTTAAACTCGATTTTTCAAAATACGGATCCTTCCTTAAGAGCAACAAATATTTTACTGATTATAAGGGTTGCATCCAAAGGGATTATCAGGCTTCTTATTACTGTCAACTTAAACGGCTATTTAGGATTGATTGTTGGCAATCCTAAACAGCCCTTAATTAGCAGCTTTATTATGCAATTCCAAACAATTCATTTACAAGTTTATGTTTTCATAAGCAATCCATTTATAAGCTTAAGTTTCCTTGACAGAAGTCCTACGGTTATATTAGCTGTTAGTAGCCACCCGTTTACAATGGGTAAGAGTGGGGTCGCTAGATTCAATAAAAGTCTGTAGCTGGACCTCTACAGAAAATGAAGCAAACCCTATTAAAACCCAGTAATTCAAATACCTTTAAAAATATATTTTTAAGAAACAAAAGGATACTCACTGTCATAAAAGGCACAGTTGGTTACTATGGTCGTAGGAATCAAAATCTGTCAGGCGTTCCCACTTGTGGTGACACATGTGCATCAGTTTCTTGCATTAGTACCAAATACCATTGCTGCAACAATCAAATGCCCGTTGATGCAGTAGCAAGTCAGATCCAAACACCCTTTCTTGTAGGGGCATCATTAGATAAGCGGAAATCATATATCATACACCCCTTTTGGTAGCGACATCAGTAGGGCAATCAAACCGATAAGCATATTCCAAACATCCCTTTTGGTAGCAACGTCAATAGGAAAACCAAACCAGTAAGCATATTCCAAACACCCCTTTGCAGCAATATTATACACTCGTTCAAGAAACATATTTTACCAGCAAAACTTAGCACTTCAATTGTTAGGCTGAATTGTACATCGTAACAACCAAGTACAGGGCTATTGCCATTATAAAGCTGGTTTTCGATACCTTTTAACGAACAATCACGACATAAAACCGTGAAAAAGAGAGATTTCAATGAGTGAAAATACCATAGATTGGTCATAAGTCGAATGACGATTAAACGTCTCTACATCATACAAATTAATATGTGACTGATCAAAGGTGAGCTAATTTTCGGTTGTTACTATATGGTTGTTCCTCAAAAGCTAGGTGTAAAAATTCAGCGACGTATTTGAGACAACTAAAAAAAATTCCATCGATACGTCATCATAATTTTGTCGCTAATATTTGATACCTAAGTTCGTTGTTAACTCCGTCTCTGTATGATCATAATTAGTGATAAACTTTTGACAAATGTGTAAGTCGTCTCTAACTTTGTTACTAATTTGTCACTACTTTGTCGCTTTTTATCAAAGATAATTTTGTAGCTAATTTATCGCTAATCTGTCACTGTTAACCATTATTCTGTGATGGACTACTTCGATCGCTAATTTTCGTCGCTGTTGTTCTGTATTCTAGTTGTCAAGGAAATGACGAAGAGCGATTCGGTTATCTTTCGTGCCGAGGAATCGAAGAAATCGAGATCTCCACTGAATGTAGCAACTGGCTGTTAGCACTGTGGATTTCCGTTTCCACCTTGTTCCGAACGAACTTGATTATACGCAACGTTGTTGTTGTTCGACATGGTCAATGATTGTGAATAGATTACGGATCTTAGTAGACGTGTTGTGATGAGGCGCGGTTAAAATTCCAAAAAATGTCGATAATTTCTCAGTCCAATAAAAAATTCTTCAGTCCGTTATGACGGTAGACAGAAAATTTTTGAAATTGAATTAGAAATAGCCTAAAACTAGCATAGAAAAAATTTGAATTAACTTGACCTAAAAATTTTAACTCTTTTTTTTTGGTAAACTATGCACTAGAATTAGTCTAGATGGTGGCTAAGTTTAGAAAATAATCGAACTAAAATTTGACACTAATCTTTCTCGGCATGACACATTCTCGACATATATTCTCGGCGTAAATTCTCGGCATAAATTCTCGGCATAAATTCTCGGCGTCAATTCTCGGCATCAATTCTCGGCAACAATTCTCGGCATCCAGTGTGAAATTCTCGGCACTGTTGGAATTAAACTCGGTACTGTTGGAATAACAATATTCTCGGCATATTAGGGTTATAGTATGCCGAGATTTTGGCAATTTTCCAACTTCAAAAAAGTTAAGTTTTTTTTATCAAATCTAACGAAACGGTTTGTACTTCCGAGTATTATACCAACTAAGGAACCATAAAATCAAAACTTAACATCAACAAATATGTAAAAAATATTAAAACGACTATGATTCAACATAAAAACCATAAGTTCGTCTCTAAAAATATTTTGACTATTTTTCATATGCTTTCGTCTCATTTTTATGTTTTCGTCAGAGTTTTTTTGGGATCCACTTTGTGTAAAAAACATAGTGTTTCCTCAAATTAAACACGACCTATTATCTGTCACATTTCATCTTAAACCATAAAAACCCATCAACCAAACTCGCCCAACCTAATCTCAATCTTAATTCTAAACGCATCTACAGATCAAACAGACCCTAACTTTTGCCACTATAAAGACCCACTTCACACATACGGAGCAATGTTTTAAAAACCGGGTTGAACCGGCTGATTCAACCGGTTAAACCGGAAATCGGTTGAAGTTCCGGTCCGGATGCAAACGGTTTTTTAACAGTTTTAGAACCGGATTAAACCGGCCGGTTTTCTGTGACCCTGTTTAAACCGGTTTTGAAAACCCGGCTGGGTCAAAGGATAACATTTTATTTCAAAGAATAAAACTTTTGTTTTACAATTAATGTCAGGAATCCATTCATTCCCCCACTCACCGCGAACCCTTTTATTCCTACGTAAGTAATTAATTCTTCTTTATTGAAACTTTATTACATTGATTGTGTTGTATTAACAGTTATCGACTTTGCATTAAGTGTAAAGTGCAACTGATCATATTTGTAACAGTAGTTGAATTTTGGTTATAAAAGAAAACAAAAACTCGTTCAAGATTATAATTTGTTTGGTCTTTCATTTTCTAAATATTATAGGTAATACAATCTTATGTTCAATCACGTATAAGAGGGGAATCGAATAAAACATGATCATGCCATACTACACATATCGAACCGGTTTGACCCGACGGTTGAACCGGTGACTTGACCGGGTCGATTAAAAAAATCAGGTTTTAAAACATTGATACTGAGTACAACAATATTAGGGGAAAAACAAAAACCAATTGAAGCTCCAGCAAGAGAATGACGGTGGGGTTTCAATAGGGTGGTTGCCACGTCATCATCATCATCGATGTTCACTGATCCTCATAGCTATACAAAAGTTAAGCCTCTTGACCGAAGAGTGCCCTGTTGCAACGTATTTGAGTGAGTGTCTTTCTTTGTTATATTTACTTATGTTCATTGTTCATGTTATATTTAGTGTAAAAAATTGAAGTTGCTTTGTTAAAATCTCATGCCCTGCACCATAATGGGTGTTTGGGACTAGACACTATTTTAGGCTCAACTGCTCTTGAGGTTTAAAGGTTTTGCTTTCATTTAGAGGTAGTCTAAATAGGGTAGTATTGATTGGTGGAAGGGTGAGAATGTGATAATATGTGTAACGTGGTATTTCATTAGGAAAGAACGTAATAATCGAGTTTTCAATAATAAGATCACAAACGTAAACAAGATAGTGCAAGATATTCAATTGAAAAGCTTTATCTTAACCTGTGTTTGTGATCATTTAGTGTGTTTTTTGCTTAAAAGGAAATCAGGAAGATTTTTTGATTTTTAAGATGCTCGTTGATGTTACTTAGGAAAGAGAAGGGCGCTAACAGACTTTCAACTTTGGTAGCCGCGGATTATAATGCCGTGAAAGGGAAGAAAGACGTAGGGAAGAAAAGGAAAGGGAAGGAAGGGAAAGGGAAGAAGTCGGCGTTGGTGGATGAGGGAGAGAAAGCGAAAAGGCCAAAAGTGAAGATGTTAAAACATCGAGCTTTATGTGATGTAAACCTCTTTGTAAAGTTTTGAAAAGAGATACCAGATTTGAATAAACAGAAGTTGAAGGACAGCCTGTAAGCCCACTTTTTAGATCTAAAGAATGAAAATGTTCGAGTGGATCAGATAGGTGTGGTTCTGTCACTATCTATTTCGGATGGTATGGAATTACATATGTTTAAGGGGACATACGGATATCATGAAGGTTAAGGAGGAAGAATTCTCAATACTCATGGGGATAAAAGTCATGACCCCTATTTCATATAGTGATAATACGGATGAGAGTTTAATAATTAAGTTTTGCATTAATGATCCTTCATCTATTTCGCTGACTAAGATCAAAGATGTCGTCAAAAATATGAGGAGGACGTTAATGATATTAAGAGGGCATATACTCTTTTAGTAATGCAATATCTTGTATGCCCCCCGAAGCGTAGTAATTTGGCAACGGGAATGCTTAAGTATGTCAATGATGTAAATTCTCTAAAGCATAAACCTTGGACATCTTTGGCTATGACACATCTCTTAAGGGACAAGTATGAAGATGAGAATTCTACGATGTTTATCGGGGGTGCGTCTTCTTTTTACAGGTTAGTTTGATTAGTTGAACCCAATTTAAAAAAAATCTTCTTTGACAATTACTACTCCCTCCGTCCCAATTTATTAGTCCACTATTGACTTTTGAAGTCTTTTTTACTAAACTTTGACCTTAAATTATTATTTTTGTGTTATGTAATACTCGATAAAATTTATATCAAATGTCAATACATCTAAAACTAAAATCATACATATATTTTGCATCAAATATTATATAACACAATAATATTAATTTGAAGTTAAAGTTGAATGAAAAAGACTTTAAAAGTCAATCGTGAACTAATAAATTGGGAAGGAGGGAGTATTATTTATAATTTTTTTCTATTTTTTTATTCACTTGTACCTCATGCGTAAGTATGGTGAGGGATTGGAACTCTTAGAGATCAATGATAAAAAGACAAACGAGTCTAAGCTGAGATGGGAGGTTAGTGAACCCAATCTAAAAAAATTCTTCTTTGACAATTAATATTATTTATCAACGTTTAGATCTTCTACGTTAGACTAGAACTTATGTTCATTGTTATATTTGCTTATATTCATTGTTTGTTAAAAAATCTTGCTAAAAATAATCCGTTTCTCGAAAAAGACTATGCTAGTCATATTGCTAAAAAAGGATATGTGCAGCCCTTGGTGAACAAAATTACCACAAACATGAAGAAAGTTCAAAAGATTGTTGTGGATAAAAGTATTGACTTAAAAACCTCTCATCTATTGGGCATTGAGGCGTGTTTGGAAGAACTTTTTTAGCAAGGTTTTTAAGTCGATACTTTTATCCACAAAAATCTTTTCGAATTTCTTCATGTTTGTGGTAATTTTGTTCACCAAGGGCTGCATATATCCTTTTTTAGCAATATGGCCAGCATAGTCTTTCTGGAGAAACGAAATATTTTTAGCAAATATTTTTTTAACAAACAATGAACATAAGCAAATATAACAATGAACATAAGCTCTAATCTAACGTACAAGATCTAAACGTTGATAAATAATAGCAATGGTCAAAGAAGAATTTTTTTTTAGATTAGGTTCACTAACCTCCCATCTCAGCTTAAAGTCGTTTGTCTTTTCTTCGTTAATCTATAAGAGTTACAATCCCTCATCATACTTACGCATGAGTTACAAGTGAATAAAAAATAGAAAAAATTATAAATAATAGTAATTGTCAAAGAAGATTTTTTTTAAATTGGGTTCAACTAATCAAACTAACCTGTAAAAAGAAGACGCACCCCCCGATAAACATCGTAGAATTCTCATCTTTATACCTTCCCCTTAAGAGATGTGTCATAGCCAAAGATTTCCAAGGTTTATGCTTTAGAGAATTTACATCATTGACATACTTAAGCATTCCCGTTTCTAAATTACTACGCTTTAGGGGGCATACAATATATTGCATTACTAAAAGAGCATATGCCCTCTTAATATCATTAACGTCCTCCTCTACATTTGTGAGGACATATTTGATCTTAGTCAGCGAAATAGATGAACGATTATTAATGCAAAACTTAATTATTAAACTCTCATCCGTATTATCGCTATATGAAATAGGGGTCATGACTTTTATCCCCATGAGTGTTGAGAAGTCTTCCTCCTTAACCTTCATGATATCCGTCTCTGTCCCCTTAGACAGATGTAATTCCATACCATCCGAAAGAGATAGTGACAGAACCACACCTATCTGATCCACTTGAACTTTTTCATTCTTTAGATCTAAAAAGTGGGTAAACAAGTTGTCCTTCAACTTTTGTTTATTCAAATCTGGTATCTCTTTCAAAAACTTTATAAAGAGGTTGACATCACATAAAGCTCGATGTTTTGACATCTCCACTTTTGGCCTTTTCCCTTTCTCTCCCTCATCCACCAACACCGACTTCTTCCCTTTCCCTTCCTTTCTTCCCTGCCTCTTTCTTCCCTTTCACGGCATTATAATCTACCGCCACTAAAGTAGAAGGTCTGTTAGCGCCCTTCTCTTTCCTAAGTAACATCATTTAGCATCTTAAAAATAAAAATCTTCCTGATTTCCTTTTAAGCAAAAAGCACACTAAATGATCACAAGCACAGGTTAAAGTAAAGCTTTTCAATTGAATATCTTGCACTATCTTGTTTACGCTTGTGATCTTATTATTGAAAACTCGATTATTACGTTCTTTCCAAATAAAATACCTAGTTACCCATATTACCACATTCCCACCCTTCCACCAATCAATACTACCCTATTTAATTGAAAAGCTTTACGTTAACAATACTACCCTATTCAATAATATGATCACAAGCGTAAACAATATAGTACAAGATATTCAATTAAAAATCTTTACTTTAACCTGTGCTTGTGATCATTTAGTGTGCTTTTTGCTTAAAAGGAAATCAGGAAGATTTTTTTTATTTTTAAGATGTTAATTGATGTTACTTAGGAAAGAGAAGGGCGCTAACAGACCTTATACTTTGGTGGCGGCGGATTATAATGCCGTGAAAGGGAAGAAAGAGGTAGGGAAGAAAATGAAAGGGAGGGAAGGGAAAAGGAAGAAGTCGGCGTTGGTGGATGAAGGATAGAAAGGAAAAAGGCCAAAAGTGGAGATGTCAAAACATCGAGCTTTATGTGATGTAAACCTCTTTGTAAAGTTTTTGAAAGAGATACCAGATTTGAATAAAGAAAAGTTAAAGGACAGCCGGTTTGCCCACTTTTTAGATCTAAAGAATGAAAATGTTCGAGTGGAACAAATAGGTATACGTGTGGTTCTGTCACTATCTCTTTCGGATGGTATGGAATTACATCTGTCTAAGGGGACAGAGACAGATATCATGAAGGTTAAGGAGGAATACTTCTCAACACTCATGGGGATAGGTCATGACCCCTATTTCATATATCGATAATACGGATGAGAGTTTAATAATTAAGTTTTGCATTAATAATCGTTCAATATATTGTATGTCAATGATGTAAATTCTCTAAACCATAAACCTTGGACATCTTTGGCTATGACACATCTCTTAAGGGGCAGGTATGAAGATGAGAATTCTACGATGTTTATCGGGGGGTACGTAGTTTGATTAGTTAACCCAGTCTAAAAAAAAATTGACAATTACTATTATTTATAATTTTTTCTATTTTTTTATTCAATCGTACCTCATGCGTAAGTATGATGAGGGATTGGAACTCTTAGAGATCAATGAAGAAAAGACAAACGAGTTTTAGCTGAGATGAGAGACGAGAGGTTAGTGAAACCAATCTAAAAAAAATCTTCTTTGACAATTACTATTATTTATCAATGTTTAGATCTTGTACGTTAGACTAGAGCTTATGTTCATTGTTATATTTGCTTATGTTCATTGTTTGTTAAAAAACCCTGCTAAAAATATTTCGTTTAAAAAGGCGTGTTTGGAAGAACTTTTTTAGCAAGGTTTTTAAGTCGATACTTTTATCCACAAAAATCTTTTGCACTTTCTTCATGTTTGTGGTAATTTTGTTCACCAACGGCTGCACATATCCTTTTTTAGCAATATGACGAGCATAGTCTTTCTCGAGAAACGAAATATTTTTAGCAAAGATTTTTTTAACAAACAATGAACATAAGCAAATATAACAATGAACATAAACTCTAGTCTAAGGTACAAGGTCTAAACGTTGATAAATAATAGTAATTGTCAAAAAAGAATTTTTTTTTTTTAGATTGGGTTCACTAACCTCTCATCTCACCTTAAACTCGTTTGTCTTTTCTTCATTGATCTCTAAGAGTTACAATCCCTCATCATACTTACGTATGAGGTACAACTGAAATAGAAAAAATTATAAATAGTAGTAATTGTCAAAGAAGTTTTTTTTTAGATTGAGTTCAACTAATCAAACTAACCTGTAAAAAGAACACGCACCCCACGATAAACATCGTAGAATTCTCATCTTTATACCTACCCCTTATGAGATGTGTCATAGCCAAAGATGTCCAAGGTTTATGCTTTAGAGAATTTGCATCATTGACATACTTAAGCAATCCCGTTGCTAAATTACTACGCTTCGGGGGCATACAATATACTGCATTACTAAAAGAGCATATGCCCTCTTAATATCATTAACGTCCTCCTCTACATTTTTTAGGACATCTTTGATCTTAGTCAACGATATAGATGAACGATCATTAATGCAAAACTTAATTATTAAACTCTCATCCGTTTTATCGCTATATGAAATAGGGGTCATGACTTTTATCCCCATGAGTGTTTAGAAGTCTTCCTCCCTAACCTTCATAATATCCGTCTCTGTCCCCTTAGACAGATGTAATTTATTTCCTCTGTTATATATGCCACGTCGAATTTACTTATTCTTAGGAATTCAGATAAACGAGCCTATTGTCCAAATTCTGTTCACGTAAGGTTGTCAGAAACAATCTACTGAAATAAATGGATATTGCTATTGAAATTTGAAAGGTCCCAGGGAGTTACAGGCAATGACAATATAATTCTGCATTTGATATTTTTCCGGTCATAATAAATGTAGGTCACTAGATATTGGGTAAAGTTCGACCTGCATCTTGCCTGGGTGCCCTTGGCAGGTCCGAATCCCTATATTCGGTTCCATATTAGCTGAATACGTAGATAATTCCTTCAAGCCTATGATTTTAAATTAGATAAGAGTAAATTGCAAAGACTTTTCCTAGTGGTTTGGTAGAAGTTGCGCAAATGTTCACTGTACTGGTGTGCTTAAGAGGCTGATATCATAGAACTTGAACGTGTCTGAGTGGATTCGAGCAACATTGAGATTATCTGCATCTTGGCGGGGCAAAATGTTTAACTTGCAGCTATGGCAGATAATCCTCGTTTTCTCGACTGTTTTACATGTCTGAGCCTTATTTGCATTACAATTTGTACTTTGGAAAGATTTGTGTATGATAGATAGATTTAGGTTTTGTTTTATCCCTACGGGATTATATGACCAGTGAAAAACTTTTGGAAATTTTTATATGAGGGTGTTTAAGTCCTGGCATGACAGTATATCTATCTGGATGGTTATGTGAAAGTAACAACACTTGGTTATTTACATAGCAACTGAATGATTCCTAGATATATTTGCAGCCATGTCAGACTGATACTCTTTGAAGTGGTCAAACCTCCTTCGTTATAAAGCTACCGTGTTTCGGTCATGATCCTCATAGTAAACGCTCAATATCACACACAAATCAGTATAAGTAGTTTTGATTTCTGTGTGTTGTGACCACTATTGTACGGGGACCCCATCTTTGTTTGAAATATACCAGCATGTTCTCCCTTTTCCTCCTTTGATCATCCTCCTGATCTTTTTTTAGTTACGAGCTACGAGAAGATAAATTAGTGTGTCTTAAATGATGAGAGCAAAGTTGAGATTACCCGTATCTTGGCGGGGTAATCGAAATAGTGTTGCAGACCATGGCGGTCTGTGATCCTCTTTGTTTAATGCCATATTTGTAGTTATGAGCTTCACGCTAGAAATCAAGCTGTGTCTCGAGCTTAAAAGGTAGAGAGAAAGGTATAGTCCTGGATTCGATGTTATGTATACAACTTTTGTTAAGGGATAGTCTGTTACATAGGCGATGAAGATACTATTTTTGTGAATTTATATTTCCTAGAGCTTAAATTACCAGATCCATCATAATGGTTGAATTCGACTCGTATCTTGGCGGGGCAACCCGACCAGAATAGTTTTTGCAGCCATGGCGGGTTCAGATCTCTTTTACACTCAGACGATATGAGGCAATCTTTAAAAAAGGTTTTGACTTTTATTCGGTTAAACATTGTCTTCGGATAAAGGCCTATGATTTTCATTAGGAGGTGTTTGTTTATTCTTATTTTTGGGCTTATGAGCTTATTTGTTTTCGGCTTATTTTATAAACTCACTTTTTTACTTGTGAGCTTATTAGAAGGTTTTTGTGTTACTGTATTCATGTGTTTAAAGAGGCTGTGATGATAGAGTTTGAGTGCGTCTGAGTGGATTCGAGTAAAGTTGAGATGATCCGCATCTTGGCGAGGCAAATTGGTAAATTTGCAGCCATGGCGTATGTATCCTCTTTGTTCGATTGTTTTACATATCTGAGCCTTCTTGTTTGCATTGTATACTTTCTTTTGGGCAACCATGGTATCTGACCATTTAGCCAACTATTGCCACACTGTTGGTGGGGCGACTTGAGGGTTGTCTGCTCACCAAGCTGGATTCGAACCTGGGACTTTTCACATTTTAGTGTTGATAGTCGCAGTTTCTACTTTGGAACGATTTATGTATGTATGGGGTGATTTGGGTTGTGTTTTATCTTGAGCGGGTTTAAGTTACAAGTAAACAACTTTTGGAAGTCGGTCAATGTGTCTTTTTATTACATCAGGCGATGAAGATATCTTCGTGCATTTATATTTTCCAAGCACAAATTACTAGATAATGGGTGAAAATCGACCCGTATCTTGGCGGGGCAAACCGACCTGAATTGTGTTTGCAGCCATGGCAGGTTTCGATCACCTATTATCCGGTTGATATCTGCACATCCGAGCCAAATAATTTTACACTCGCACTGAATGAGGCAATTTTAGAAACGGTTGACTTATTACTTTATTTGCTCAAACTTCTTTCATGCCTATGATTTTATTTTCCATTTACAATTAATTGTGAATAAAATTCAAGAACATCGAAACAACAAACCCGATTAAAGCTGAGATGATTCGCATCTTGGCAGGGCAAATTGGTAAATTTGCAGCCATGGCTGTCATGATGATTTTGTTACTGTTGTTACTGCAGAAGCAAATTCAAACACAATATATGTTGCACTTCGATACAGCTGATTATTTCAATATTTTAAAAGTCGTATCTAACATATTTATTGAAGTTGAAAAGTAAAAGACTTCTCAATGTGGTTTGTCCTATTTAGCAATAGTCATCGCTTGCTGATATTATTGGCAAATATCATCCATACGTGGGAGAACATCTAACACATTAGATCGCTATGATTTTTGAGTGAATGGCAAAGATCATCTTTGTGGTTTGGTGAAGGTTATTTTTTTTGGGTAACCATGGTTTCTGACCTTTTGGTCGTCTAATCCACGGGGTTTGAACCCACCGCCACAGACTCAAACCAGGTAAATCCATCCCTTTTCAAGGGGTTGGCGTGCCACTTCAAGGTTGTTTGCAACCTAACAGGAATTGAACTGGAGACCTCACACATTTTTTTAGTGATAGTCACAAACCCTTTTGCCACTAGGCCACCCTTGAGTGGTTTGTGGTTTGGTGAAGGTTGTGGAAGTGTCAAGTGTAGTCATGTTTTACGAGGCGGTGATGATAAAGTTTGAATGTGTTCGAGTAAAGTTGAGATGGTCCGCATCTTGGCAGGGCAAATAAATAAATTTGCAGCCGGCTGATTATCCTCTTTCTTCGATTGTTTTTACATATTTGAGCCTTGTTGATCACAACAATTTACGTGTATAGCAACTGGAGATCAGATACTGATATGACCTTCCAAAATCAAACCAAATTGTAAGTTTTTTTTGGTAACCATGATTTCTGACACATTGCCCGACTAATCCATGGGGTTTGAACCCACCTCCACACATACTCGAACCAGGTAAGCCCCCCCCCCTTTTCAGGAGGTTGGCGTGGCCACTTCAAGGTTATTAACCAAATTATAAGTTGAATTGACTATTCCGTTATATCCGAATAGTGAACACCCCTACTCACAACCACTAGACCACAAGCTCCTTGGTCTATTAAACTTTTAAAATTGTCGAGGAAATGAAGAATTGATGTGCATTTGAGCTGTTCTTACCATAGATAACTGGACATTGGGTGAAAAATGGTCCGTATCTTGCAGCCATGGCGGAGTCTGATCCCCTTTTATCCGGCTTCGTATTTGCACATCTGAACTTTATACTCAGACGGAATGAGGCAACTTTTATCTGGTCAAAACTTCTTTCATGCCTATGATTAGTAGTTGTTGATATATATGAAAATTTCCCTTATATCTCTTAAGAGTAAATTGCAAAACTCATATTTGTGGTTTGTTGAAAGTTGCAGAAAATGTTTACTGTACACGTGTGTCTAAGAGGCTGTGACGATAGAACTTAAAAGCGTCTCGAGCAAAACTTGAGTTTACCTGCATCGTGGCGGGGCAAAATGTTCAGTTTGCAGCCAGGGCAGATTGATCCTTGTTTCGCCTTGTTTGCATTACCGTACTCTGGAACGATATGTGCATAAATTGGTTAATGACCAGTGAAAAGCTTTTGGAGTTTGGTTAAAGCGTCTTAATGCATTAATACCTCCTAAATCATTTTTTGGTGGTTGGTGATGATGATTTTGTTAGTGAAGCAAATCCAAACACTATGCCCTGCATTGCATTTTGTTAGAGCTGATTAATCTGATATTCATACAGCATAAGCAGTTTTGATAAGCTATCCCAAACATCCCTCTAACCTACAAAGACCTATAAGTTTCAGAAAACGCATGGTTATGTAAAATATTCTATCTTTTCTTTTGAATTGCGACTGTTGCGTTTGCTTTTCTTTTGAACTGTTACGTTTGCTGCCATGCTGTAGTCTTGATCCCACTGAGTACAGGCCTTTTTCAGACCATCTCGATTGTGTATCATTCCAGTTTTATCGGATTGTCCCAGACAGTGGCGGATCTAGAATTTTAGATTAGGGTATGCACATTTGTAGTAGGCTTTTTATTATATTGAATTCCAGGGCTAGGTTTTTCGGATAAAGTTTTTTCGGGTCGGTTTTTCCGAGTCAGGTTTTTGAAATTCCAATTATGCACGGTTTTTTTGTTTGTTTGTCTCCGAGCTAATGGTTGATAAGGCTTATCAAATTTGGGTCAAACGAGACTCTATGAGTTATTCAATATGAGGTCGTCGGAAACAACTTACTGACACAATATGAGCGGATGTCGACTTTATTCGGTCAAAAAACTAGTCTTTGAGGCCAATGATTTTCATTAGAAGTCAATAGCCAGGTTATGAGAGTTTGAGGCTACTTATTGTAACCCTTTATGGCGCTTTGCAACAACTTTTTGGATTGCTCAAATGCAAAATTGGACGAGCTTCAGTTGCGAAATTGGCAGGTCTAGCCTCATTATACCTTCATTTTTTGTACATGTAGGATGAGGATTTTGTGATATAAAGAGGCTGTGATGGAAATTATACGTAGGGCGTATTGGAGCAAAGTTGAGATCATCCGCATCTTGGCGGGACAAAATGGTAATGTTGCAGCCATGGCACATGTCAGATGTATCCTCTTTTCTCCATTGCCTACATATCTGAGCCTCGCTTCAAGTTGCAATATGGTGGTGATTTGTGTGTCAATTCATCGTTTTATGTAATAGAGCAAAGAAATCTCTCGTATAGTGTATGCGCGTGGTCGATTCTGATGGGTTAAACGGGTAAAACAAGAGCTCTCCTACTTTTTTTTATGCCTGTAACCTACTAAATCATATATGCCAGTATGCCACGTATATCATACTGTATGCAGGATGAATAATGATATAGCTTCCTAGACACTGAAGATACAAGGCTAGTTCCAGTTTTCATGGACGACCATTTTTACTATGTTGTATTAATGACAGTTTTATCATTTGTTCATGACAGAAAAGATGCAATGTTGGACGACCATTTTTACTATGTTGTATTAATGTTGTCACGTCTATTAGTCAAATGACTTCGGCAGTTCTGGTCAAATGACTGGTTTGAAATTGGAGATTTTGAATCACAATACAATTGGGTTTGTGTTATGCACTATGATAACTTCCAAACGATATATCATATATGATAAGCTTGTTTAGTTGTCGAAGTTATGCTGTTATAGCCAAGGTTGTCAAGATCTCGATCTTAATTTTAGGATCATACGATTTTATGATACTGTAAAGCAAAAAGGATCCAGATATTACATAAGATCTTTGCATGCTTAAGATCTTGTAGGATCCCCATCTTGATCATCGGATCTTAAGATCTACTACGACTCGATCTTACTTTTCTCAAACGACAAACTAAAAAACTATAAATTTATAGGTTCTATTTTGTATAATCTAGAAAACAACGTGTAAATCTTTATATACATTTCATAATCATAATTTGTGACCATATTTTTATGAAATATTCGTATAATTTTGTGTTTATGATGTATATTAATTTATAGATTTGTAAAATATTGCAAACGCTATTAAGAAAATTACATTATAATAGGATCTTACGATCCCGATCCTACTTTACGATCTCGATCTTGCAAAAACAAAAACGATCATAGGTAAGATCTCGATCTTGAAAACCTTGGTTATAGCTATCTATTCTTTGCTTTCGTCCGAGTTGTGATTTTTTTTATATGGCATAAAAGTTTGTATCACTTTCTTACTCACGTTACTTATAGTATTTTATATATAAAGAAGGGTAAAGTGCAAAAAACGTCCCTGAACTTTCTCATTTTCGTAAAACTGCCACAAGAAATATTGCCACTAAACTTCAATATCTCGTGCATTTTTGCCCCTGAGTTGACGATTTTCCAATTTTGACCGTTTTCCTCCGTTAACAACCACACGTGCCTGGCACATGAGGTATATTCGACATTTCCCGTGGTTCCCAGCCTAAACCACCTTTCGTGCAAGCAAAAAACATCCTCGAATAGATTTCGATTATCGAGTATTGTAAACCCACCTTTCGGTAATGCAAAAAACGTCCTCGAAACATTATCCGTGAAATTAATTTTCGCGCAAAAAGATAAACTCTTGGTATCCATTGTTAGACATACTTTAACACTGTGTTCTTAAGTTTAGGATAGAGAGAAAATGAAAAGAATTGGAAAGGGAAGAGAACTAGAAGAGAAAGGAAAAGCTTGGTGCATGTGTTCTTGAGTTGAATAAGGAGAAAGGGAAATTATATAGGAAATGGAAAAGAGCTAGGCGAAATTATAATCTTGCCCATTGGATTTTGTATCTATCTTTTAAAAGAAGGGGTATATTAGTCTTTCAATCACACATGTTAACACTTTCCTTACTTTCTCCCCAAATTTGGACGGAAGATTGTATCCAAAAAAATCCCCTCCTTTTCCTTTGTAATACAAATTCCTTTGTTAACTTTCTGCCCAAAAAAACTGGAGAACACAAAAGTTGGTCAAAATCCTTTCTTTTCTCCTCTAATTAAAACTCAAGAACACAGTGTAAGGAATTAAACTCCCCTAGACTGTTCGTGAACAACAATAATCAATGTCAGGCTATAAATATGTGATCCTCTAACCGCATTTGAAACACACACTTATAAGTTTTACCATAACGAGTTATAATAATCATAAGCTAATCAATGGCAAACCAAGAGGCGGGTTCAAGGAGGTTGATATTGTGTGACAGGTTGGCACGTAATGCAAACTTCTCTCGCATGGAGAGGCAGCTGTTTGTCCAATTTAGCAGGGAAAGACAACAGAATCTTGCAGATTCTAGGGACCTTCAGGCCCTGATTCACGAGATTCAAGAGAGGATGAACCATCGTAATATGCTGATCAATGAGCTTAGCATTTTGACTGGTTGTATTCCTGCAGTAGAAGGGATGGTCGAACTGAAGAACGCTCGTGAGCGTAACGACGACATGGTTGCGAAGTTGAACGAGCTGGTGATAGCAGCCCGACGTGTTGCAACAACAAACACCGTCTTCATGACTAAGATGCTTGTCTTAGTGATTAAACACGACAGTTTGTTTGGTTGTTATCACATGTTTTGTAATATTATTTCATTATCTAACATACTACATTTTGCACTAATGAAATGATATTTAAGTTTTTATTGTTTTTGTTCTTGTTAAAGGGGTGTTTGGATGTGCTTCACATTTATCTCATTTCATTATCAAATTTTTAACAAAATTCAAAAGTCAATTAGTCATGCATATGGGTCCATCCCATTAGATTTAGGGCGTTGGCCTTATAAATAAAACCGGCAGTAACAACATAGTTAACGAATAACAAAAAAACCTACTTTTTTGTGCACCTATAGCTGATTTTGGAGAGAATCTTGAAAAAGGCTTCGATGAACTTGAAATTAGGATAGAAAAATTAGAAAAGATCTTTCAAGCAGCAAAGGAGCGACTGCTATTGAATAAAGGTATAAAATTAATTAATCAATCTGGGCTTTTAATTATAAAAATGTGTTGTTCTAAACATCCATTTTATCATTTGATTTTTAACCTAGACTCATCATAATTGCAAAAGTTATAACAATTGAGTCGGACTCTGACACTGAAAGGCAAAAAGTGAATGATACAGTTAGGCCATGTTCAAC
Source organism: Glebionis coronaria (assembly GCA_025667525.1). Classification (NCBI taxonomy): domain Eukaryota; kingdom Viridiplantae; phylum Streptophyta; class Magnoliopsida; order Asterales; family Asteraceae; genus Glebionis; species Glebionis coronaria. The sequence continues at coordinate 686,386,076 of CM046874.1, forward strand.
TACTAATGAATATAAAGCTATATTGAGGTCCAACAAGAAACTTCAACAACCTGCTATTCCAGGGAAAAGGCCGCTTGCAATAATAAATTGCATCTTAGGGCTTGCGTATGTGACGACATGGGACAAAATTGTGAAGAAGTACTTTGGAAAATCCTAAACAATCTATGTTAAAACAATTAAAAATGTAGTCTTGCATCTTTTGTTTATGTTTGCGTTGTAATTACATTTTGACTTTTTAAGTCAAACTTCAATAAAGTTCTACAATTTCTTTTGAGTTTTGGTCTAAATGATCACTTGTTAGTCTTGCTTGTGATTGTTATATTGTTTTGGCAATTCTAAACTTCTAACTTTATCTTTCATTAACCCTAAAAAAAGTAGTACAAGAACGGATAAGGATGTAATGAGTGTTTGGGTTTAGGTCAGAATTATTCATTAGGATAAAACGGATCAACCTTAATTTTGTTTGAGGTTTTCTTGGATTTTGTATACACACAAACAATCAGGCTAATTTGACATGGATTTTTATCACCATTAGACAATCTGCAAATGTAAGTCAAATCTGCAAACTGCACAACAATGACTATTTTTTTCCAAATCAGTGAAACTGCCTTGTTCATTAGTTGCGAATGTTATGCTTCCTATTACATAACCAAAAGATTCTTTAAAATCAAACATCGTATTCTTCTACAACTTACCCATAACAAAATATTAGAACCTGTAACACCCCCAATTTTATCGGATAGCAGCGGAAGGGTCATTGGGTGTTACTATTATGGTTCAATCTCAATATCATAGAAAACGCCTAAAAAACAAGTCATTTTAATAAAACGTACATCCATTCATTATTTAAAGGTAAAAAAGTTCACACACACGGTCCCAAATAGTTTCAAAGTTTATACAACATAACAAACTACAAAAGTTTCTTTGAATGGACATAGTTTAGAAAATCGGGCCAAAACATTTCACAAGCAGGCTACACGAAACCGCCTTCCTTTGAGTGCCTTCTTCATGGACCTGAGATAAAACATGCAATAAAGTCAACAAAAATGCTGAGTGAATCTATAGAGTTTAAATTAAATAAACGAACATAAGTATTATGAATAAACCTTCAATGGTTGACAATCATGTGGATCATACATAATCATCGTTGTTATTACATAAGTCTCATGACATTGAACGTTAACATATATTATTTCAGCCCAACACACCTAGCCAAGTGCGTATATTTCTCTTATACAATTGCATCCGATGTTTCATTACTAGTGTATCACAACACCACGCGATAGCTAGTCGCGACCGGACTGGGCGTCACCCCGATAGACCTATCCATAGTATTAGCGTTCATTCGATTAATAATTCATGATTCAATGGGTCTTTTTAAGGCTAGAAGCAAATTTATGTAAATAACGTTCATCTAGCATACAATCGGGTCCCTTGTGTTCTATTTTAAAACAAGCATGTTATCCCCCTCGCGGGTTTTAAAATCCTTTACAAGATAGTATAAAAGCGAGGCTATAGACTCACCTTGGTACAATAGTAGTAATATGACGATCGCCGACGATAAGTGATGCCCGTTAAACACAAAGACCGCAACCTACCAAATAAGGCGCGTTCGTTAATAAATGACTCAAGTATAAATAATACTTAAATAATACAAAACTCAAATTTATGAAACCATGACAAATCCCAAAAATAATAATAGTACAAGTGTAATTTTATACCCTTTTACATGTTAACTTTATTAGACTATATCATCGATAAAAATCGGCCGGTACTTACCGAAAGTACAAGCTCATTTACCTTACTTAACCTATTCCGTTTTCGACGAAACTTGGTCACAAACTCACATATAATATGAATAAGACTCAGTTTAAGTTTCATTCAAAAATATTACTTTTAAGACCTTCTGCCCGACCCATCTATGAGTTACAAAAACCGGACAGATTTACGTCTTCAACTCGTAAAACCATTTTAACATATCTAAACAACTCCATTTATAAAACCGACACTCCGGGTTTGAAAATGGACTCATGACCTGAGGTTTAGACTTCAACATCAGTCCTTGAACATTTTTAAAACTCATTTTATAGTCCCCAAGATTCGATCCAAATATCGACAACAATTTTTGGATTGTGCCGAAACTCGTCTCCCGGTACAGATACTAAAATTGTTGTAACTTCGCACTCGTTTGGAGTTGAAAGTCCTACTTTATATCAAATCGAAGCTAACGAAATTCTCTACGACCCTATCTTATTAGTTTAACAAGTTTATTACAGTGGTAATTCAAAAATGCCCTTTTACCTACTGGTCTAAAATGGTCATCTAAAAATCATACCAAATCAACATTTTGACCCATTTCAACAATTTACATACTCCTAATATCATCCTAATATTATCATAACACATTTATCTAACTCCTAACACCCTCAAATTCAATCTAATAAAAATCAAATATATAAAAATCATACATGCAACATCATCCCACTGCAAATATAATAATAATAACAACACCACAACTACAAAAATGGATCAAAGATGATGTTCTTCACCAAAAATTTGAAAGAAAAATAAATGAATGCATGTGGGAAAAATTTACATAGATGTGTTCACCTTTGAATTTTATGATGTGGTCTAGTTTTATTTTTGAATGATTCTAAGAGAATCAAAAATTTTGATGGTGTTTTTGGTGTGGGTTAGGGACGGCGAGAAGGGAGGCAAAGAGAAAGATGATTTTTTTTAACTTGTTCTATGTGTAGAAGTTAGGTGAAAAAAATTGTTTTTATATGATGGGTGGAGGGTAGATTTTGCCAAAGTTGCATAGTTTTGGACCAAAAAGTAATTAAATAGTTTATAAGGTAGAAAATGTAAATTGTAAATTTTGAAAATATTTACGAGGCTTAGGTTTCGTAAAAATACTTTTCAAAAGTGAAAACGCTTCATAAAAATAATAATAAAGCTTCGACACGACTTAAAACATAATTAAATCGAAAACGTCAAAAATATAAAATATCGAGACAATCGATAATAAAACATAAACTTTAGGGCATCCGTCGGTATCTCGATCACTAGTAGTTCTCGTCATTCGTTAAAACGTAAAACACGGGAAATAAGGATTAAATATAATAAAATCATTTTTATGATAAATTGAGAATATAATATCGATACCTAACATATTCCTTTCCGGTTTTCATGTAATCGACATTCTTACACTGGTTTCATGTCATAACCTTCTCGGTTAGTCGATAATTTAAAATTCTCATTAAATTAAACACGTAATACGTAATAGTCGAGATTAAAATAACGACCTGAAATTGACGGATTGTCACATTATCCCCACCAAATTAGGATCTTCGCCCTCGAAGATCAACTTGCGTTCTTGTCCGATCACTTGTTGAAATCAAAGAGATGAGGGTAATTCTTCCACATTTGGTCTTCTCGTTCCCAAGTATACTCCGATCCTCTCCGAGAGTTCCATCGAACTTTGACGATAGGGATTCGACTTTGTTTTAGTTGCTTGACCTCGCGATCCATGATCTCGATTGGTTCTTCAATAAAGTGCAACTTTTCATCAACCTTATCTTCGTCCCACGGTATAACGAGTTCTTCATCGGATAAACACTTCTTCAGATTCGACACATGAAAAGTGTTATGAATCCCATACAGTTCTTGTGGTAGTTCAAGTTGGTATGCCACGGGTCCTACTCTAGATGTAATCTTAAATGGTCCGATATAACGAGGACTTAACTTCCCACGTTTTCCAAATCGTACAACACCTTTCCAGGGTGATACCTTTAGCATAACCTTATCTCCCACACTAAACTCCAATGGTTTTCTTCTCACATCCGCATAACTCTTCTGTCGGCTTCGCGCAGACAACAACCTATTCTTGATTTGCACAATCATATCCGCCGTCTCTCTAATCATCTCTGGTCCAGTGAGTTGAGCATCACCAACCCACTCCAGCTCACGGGCGATCTACATTTTCTCCCATAAAGTGCTTCAAAATGTGCAGCTTTAATAATCGCGTGATAACTGTTATTGTACGAGAATTCGGCCAAAGGTAAGTGCTTGTCCCAGCTTCTTCCAAAGTCTATCTCACAAGCACGCAACATATCCTCCAATGTTTGAATAGTTCTTTCGCTTTGTCCATCGGTTTGTGGGTGATAGGCTGTGCTCATGTCCAAATTGGTTCCTAAAGATTTCTGAAGTGATCTCCAAAATCCAGAAGCAAAACGACTGTCTCTATCGGAAATGATTGAAATAGGAACACCATGCTTACACACGATCTCCTTCAGATAAAGGTCGGCAATTTTCTCCAAACCGAACCTCTCGTTGATTGGAATAAAATGAGCGAATTTAGTTAAACGGTTGACAATAACCCAGATTGCATCGAACCCAGACGGTGTCCTTGGGAGTTTTGTGATGAAGTCCATCGTAATTCGCTCCCATTTCCAGATTAGAATTTCAGGTTGGACATGTAATCTTGACGGCTTCTGATATTCAGTTTCCACTTTTGCACACGTTAAGCATTTCGCGACGTATGTTGCAATATCAGCTTTCATATTCGGCCACCAGTATAACTTTTTCAAGTCTTGGTACATTTTGTCCGATCCAGGATGAATAGAATACTTGGACTTATGAGATTCTAACATGATCAAGTCTCTCAGTCCACCATAGAATGGTAACCAAATTTGTGACAATCCGTCAAATTATGGTTGATATTTTTATTCTCAATATTTAATTAAAAATATTATTTTAATGTTATATTATGAACTCACTTATTTTTGGGAAGAAATTTGGATTTACGTCTTGAAGTAGCATCGACTACGTCTAAACCGGAGGATTCTACGTTACGTGCTTACGTTTACATACACCGTCTTTGGTGACAGTCCGACATTTCAGAAAATAAATTTGTCCATGAATATTATTTTGAGATTTTAAATTTGTGATGGTTCATAAACTCACAAATTTACGAAAAGGGATTAGGACTTACGATTTTAATTTAACGTCCTTTACGACTAAACCGGAAACCTTAGGATTACGTATTTACGTTTTCGAACTTCGTTTTTGATGAAACAATTTTTATTAGATTCGTTTTGTGCCGTTGATTCATAATTTATAAAAACGTTTTTCGTAAAACGACCCGAGGGCACGCAAATCGAGGAAACTAGAATCGAGGAGTACCCGTAAATAAATGAGGATGAGACAAGTGGGACACTTGTCCCACCCCTACTCAAAACCGGCCATAACAAGCTAACCAACACCATGAGGTGTCAAAACCTCATAAACAAGTTATACACTTGTTACTTTATGCTTACAAAGTAAGCAAAGCTTACAACAAAAACCATTAGCTAAACAAATCCTCACATTTCCTACATGCAAAAACAACCAAACTCTCCCACTCTCCCTCTTCCTTGCCGTCCCAAAAACAAGAAGAAACACCCATTTGATCTAAATTTAACCACAAATCTTATGTTATTCTTGCATAAGATGAAGCCCTTTTGAAACCCTATTGATTGATGGTGATTATAACATCCAAGGAGGAGTTTCCATGGAGTATTAGGGCTGATTTTCCACAAGGTGTTCATGAAAAATGGTGGTCTTGAAGATGGTCTTGGTTATCCACAAGTTTCTCCATCAAAATCCATGTCCAAATCACAACCTACATCAACTTGGTGGTATAAAGATTGTCCTCCTCATCCTCTTGCTATTTTTGATTATGTAATCTTGTATTTCTTTTACTTATGTATATGTATATGATTATGAATGATGATTAAAAATATTGTGTGGGGATTTGGTGTTGATAAACATGCTTAAAAAGATGAAAAACTATAAGAAACAAGGCTAAAATCTTGTTTAAATTGTTAGCTGTATAAAACAGTAAAGAATCATATGATGAACTGATAAAAATGGCATAGATTAATAGATATACAGTAAGTAATATGTCTTGTACACATGTGAGAGTTGACCATGCAATGGAATCATTGTAATGAGTGAGATATGATCAAAACAAGTTTAGAGTACAAATCTTAGTTTACTGTTTTGGACGATTTTTAGAAAATACTTAGAGTCTGATTCAACAGTAGCTATAAAGTGTTAAATGGAGCACATATCATGTAGTTTATGTCATAAACATTTGAGCTTCTATCTCCATATAGAACTCTAGATATGGCAGTTTTGGTGAACATGAAAATAAAAATCAGATTTTGGAAATTAAATTATAATAGTATTATATAAGCACTCAAATAAAAATAGTATAAAATGTGAATTAAAACCCACTAACTTATACAATACATTTATATAAATATGTATAAGGATAAATAAATGGACATTTTATAAAAATGGTAGTTTGATAAGTTTTATAAGTTATAAAACTATAAACATGATTTTTACGACTTTTTCGGCTATTACCGTAAAATTAACGTTTTTGTTAAATAAAACTTAGACGGTTGGACCCGTCTAATGTAAACTTTTATAAACTCATATACTGATATATAAGCATATATAACAAGTAAAAACCGATAAAACCCGAACTATATAATATACGGACATTAACGGGTTAAGTTAACGTTATTGGACTAATAATACAACGAAATGGGCTAAAACACTTATAAACTTATTATTGGGCTTAACCCATTTGGGTCCAACATGTAAAGTATAAATACTGATAATACAAGTATGAAATGGATTAATACAAGTTAATAAACTTATAATATGCTTATTGGACCTAAAACACGTAAATAGGTAAAACTAGTAAACTAGTAAGACGTTACCAATACATAACACTAAAAATGAGAATATGTAAACCCACTTGATCATCATATATATAAGATCATCATATGTATAAATAATTGTTATTTTTATAAAGTCATTGGACAAGAGTCTAAGACGAATATTATTTGTCTAGGTTTCCGTGATTGAAGCACGTACCGTACGTCCGAATTGCCAATAACCCGCCTTCCCACATCAACGTGAGTTCATAGCCTCGCTCTCTTTTAAATGTTTTTATGAAATGTTTTATAAACCCGCGAGGGAGATAACATGTTAGTTTTTACAAAATAAGACACCATTTGTCCCGATTGTTTGTTTATTGATTTGGACCCGAATGATTGTATGACCCGATTGTATGACCCGATAAATGATTAAAGGACCCGATAGATGAAATAAAATGGATTATTAAAGTTAGGTTATGTCACTAAAAGTCCCATTAGCATGAATTGTGAACTACCGGGATTTGGTAGACGCTTATGCATATAATAGTACTATTTGGGGACGATCACCCCAGTTCGCGCCTTGACGGTTGATCCCCGTCGTGCCACATTGATTGATAAGCGAATTTATGTATGAGAAGATTTCCATAGCGTGACCTTTGTGCCGACACGCTAATTTAGATGGGCAAATTGAGTATCGGGTTAGCTACCCGTTGTTTGGTTTAGTAAGGTAACAATGTCATGCGACTTATAATAATCCAGTTAACGAAATACTACTATACGCACCGAATTACGAAGTATTGCCTGACTAGCAATACGGGGTCATACTATTGATATTATGTTCATGTTTTGGTTTTATATAACCATATTCATATAACGGTTTTTATTTAATTTCATACAACGTCATAAGACGTATTGTATGATGTTTTACGACATTGGCTCGTATAATGATTTTTTTAGGCGAAAGCCTATATTATGATTTTGACAAGGATTTGTATAAAATGATTTTGGCTATTTTATGGCCTACTACATGGATTTAAACAAAATGATTTTTGGTAATAATTTTATACCAAAGTTATATTGATGGAATTTATTAAACTCTATGAATTCACTCGGCGTTATCGCTGACCCTTTTCTTTTAACATGTTTTATCTCAGGTACTTGAAGGTAATTCTCGAGAAGACGACAAGAATTCATGGCCCGCACTTAAACAATATTTCCATTCAAATACTTTGTAAAACTTTGTATGAAATAATATGACTTGGGACCTATGTAACTTTGATATTTATGAATGGAAATGCTTTATTATTAAACGACGCGATTTTTACGCGTTGTCTATGATGTGAGTAATGTGCTATCCCGTAACACCTACGAGTCTTCCGCTGAATTGAGTTGTATAAATTTGGGGGTGTTACAGTATGGTATCAGAGCTCTCATTATAGAGAACGAAAGATTTTTAAAACCAAGGTGTTGGAGCATAGTTTGGCTAGGCCGGTCTGACGACTCTCCTGGGCCGTTCGTCATCTTCCCGGGTCCTGAGTAATGCTGCAAACAAAGGTAAACCGGTTAGACGTGGACCCGAGGCCGGAGCCCCGGGGTCCACCTCCAACGGTCAAGTTAGTATTGATCGATATATTGTATAAGATGTGTGGTTAAGAGAGAGAACCTGATTATAATGAGACCCCTACCCCTGTTTATATAGGCTTAGGGTTTCTTGAAGGACAAGTTAGGTGTGTGTGGGCCGTGGGCCTGTTGGGCCAGGCCCTTAACCGACTATACGTCTACATGTCCCCCAGTCTAGTATGATATGGTTCATGATCATGTTATGCTAGACTCATTCGTGTATCATGCTCACTAACAACCGTGTGCGGCTTGCTGCTAGGACATCCTCGTGGGTCGTCCGTAACATATGGCTTCACTCATAAATGGGCTACCTTTTAGCAAAAAGATGATGGGTTGGGATTGCGAATAGTGAGCATAGCCACTATACGCCATCATGTCCCCCAGTCTAGTATGCGAGGTTGTCACCGAGGTTACTAGACTTTACACCATATCCGCTACCTGTAAGCATATCCACGTCGAAAGAAATGGGAAAACATGTATACCTAAGACGGGTGGTTGTGCTCGAATGCTTGGTTTCCCGTGATTAGACGGTAAGGACCCCGTAAGAAGAAAACGTGTTCTATAGTCGGGGTAACACTGGAATTGGCAAGGTATCGTTCTTATTCATCTCTAAAGTGAGGATGATAAGAAGATTTTGTAAAGGTGGAGGTGGAACCCGTATGATGCATTGTGAATATTTTGAAGGCGTACTTCTTGTACCCACTGATGATGCAACATAATGCGAATATTTCATTCGTCTTATGGCAAACAGAAGACGTTTTCTGTGGCAAGGTGATACGGATGGTACATCCGTCTTGTGGCCACGACACACGATAATGACTTAAAAATTTTGTCACGGTTTTTTCTGAACTAGGCGTAGTTGATCAGGCTTCGCCTAATAAAGGTCAAACAATGCAAACTTTGAAGAAATCACTTCGTGGCCGGGCAAAGTAATTCGTCGCGAAAGACGTACTTCCATAACAAAGATATGAACCAATAGAAGACGTACTTCTGTGGCAGAATGAGTCAGTGGAAGGCGTACTTCCACGGCAAAGGTAACAAGAGAGTGGAAGACGTATTTCCACGACGAAGACAACGAGCCCATGGAAGGAATACTTCCACGGCTAAAATAAGGCGCCAATGGAAGAGTACTTCCACGATGAAGGAGAATGAGCCCGTGGAAGAATACTTCCACGGCGAAAGATAATGAGCCCGTGGAAGAGTACTTCCACGGAGAATGATAATGAGGCCGTGGAAGAATACTTCCACGGCGAAAGATAATGAGCCCGTGGAAGAATACTTCCACGGCGAAAGATAATGAGCCCGTGGAAGAATACTTCCACGGCGAAAGATAATGAGCCCGTGGAAGAATACTTCCACGGCGAAAGATAATGAGCCCGTGGAAGAGTACTTCCACGGAGAAAGATAATGACCCCGTGGAAGAGTACTTCCACGGCGAAAGATAATGAGCCCGTGGAAGAATACTTCCAAGGCGAAAGATAATGAGCCCGTGGAAGAGTACTTCCACGGCGAAAGATAATGACCCCGTGGAAGAGTACTTCCACGGCGAATGATAATGAGGACGTGGAAGAATAATTCCACGGCGAAAGATAATGAGGCCATGGAAGAATACTTCCACGGCGAAAGATAATGAGCACGTGGAAGAATACTTCCACGGCGAAAGATAATGAGCACGTGGAAGAATACTTCCACGATGAAAGATAATGAGGCCATGGAAGAATACTTCCACGACGAAAGATAATGAGCCCGTGGAAGAGTACTTCCACGGCGAAAGATAATGACCCCGTGGAAGAGTACTTCCACGGCGAATGATAATGAGGCCGTGGAAGAATACTTCCACGGCGAAAGATAATGAGGCCGTGGAAGAATACTTCCACGGCGAAAGATAATGAGCACGTGGAAGAATACTTCCACGGCGAAAGATAATAAGGCCATGGAAGAATAATTCCACGACGAAAGATAATGAGCACGTGGAAGACTACTTCCACGGCGAAAGATAATGAGCACGTGGAAGAATACTTCCACGGCGAAAGATAATGAGCCCGTGGAAGAGTACTTCCACGGCGAAAGATAATGAGCCCGTGGAAGAATACTTCCACAGCGAAAGATAATGAGCCCGTAGAAGAGTACTTCCACGGTGAAAGATAATGACCCCGTGGAAGAGTACTTCCACGGCGAATGATAATGAGGCCGTGGAAGAATACTTCCATGGCGAAAGATAATGAGCCCGTGGAAGAGTACTTCCACGGCGAAAGATAATGACCCCGTGGAAGAGTACTTCCACGGCGAATGATAATGAGGCCGTGGAAGAATACTTCCACGCCGAAAGATAATGAGGCCGTGGAAGAATACTTCCACGGCGAAAGATAATGAGCACGTGGAAGAATACTTCCACGGCGAAAGATAATGAGGCCATGGAAGAATACTTCTACGGCGAAAGATAATGAGCACGTGAAAGACTACTTCCACGGCGAAAGATAATGAACACGTGGAAGAAATGCTTCCACATCGAATATAAATGAGCACGTGGAAGAGATACTTCCAAGGCGAAGATAATAAGCACGTGGAAGAGATACTTCTACGGCGCATGAATAAGCCACCAGAAGAGATACTTCCGTGGCAACGACATAAGCCAATGGAAGAGATACTTCCATGGCGCAGAAACAAGCGCGCGGAAGGAGTACTTCCGCGGCGAAGGAATAAGCCCATGGAAGAGATACTTCCATGGCGCAGAAACAAGCGCGCGGAAGGAGTGCTTCTGCGACGAAGGAATAAGCTAATGGAAGAGATATTTCCATGGCACAGAAACGAGCGCGCGGAAGGAGTACTTCCGCGGCGAAGGAATAAGCCAATGGAAGAGATACTTCCATGGCGTAGAAACAAGCGCGCGGAAGGAGTACTTCCGCGGCGAAGGAATAAGCCAATGGTCTAGATATTTCCATGGCACAGAAACAAGCGCGCGGAAGGAGTACTTCCGCGGCGAAGGAATAAGCCAATGGAAGAGATACTTCTATGGCGCAGAAACAAGCGCGCGGAAGGAGTACTTCCGCGGCGAAGGAATAAGCCAATGGAAGAGATATTTCCATGGCACAGAAACAAGCGCGCGGAAGGAGTACTTCCATGGCGAAGGAATAAGCCAATGGAAGAGATACTTCCATGGAACAGGAATAAACCGGCAGAAGGCGGACTTCTGCGGCAAAGGAATATATCCAAAGATATTTGTGTGACGTGCACATAAATAGTGGTATTATTATACCCTAGTAGCCCCCAAGTTTAATGGTGCTACACTCGAATAGTAGTATTAAACTTAATCAAGTTTTCAAAAAATTACAATCACGTAGACCAGTGCGAATGGACGTACCATAGCCGCGTACTAAAGATAGAAATTGGGTTTGAACGTGCGAACCAACACGGATGGGTCGTGCCATAACCACGAATTGTCACATAGTATAAGACGTATCTTAACTAACTTATGGGATGACCTATGTCATTACGTGCGGCGTACCGCTACTACCATAAGGACGGTCAAAGTTTTGACAAAATTTTGTTAGACGTGCATAGTGTGTCTTTTGCAAGTCCGTCATGAGTCATGTGGTTTGCGTAACTTACTACAACGTCTTGATAGCACGGTGTCTAACAAGGATACATGATCCATGGTCGTTGGGGTTGCATCCCTCTTACACGACAAGTTGAATTATTAGGTTCACTCAATCCTCTTATTCCACCTGGGAACGATGTGTACATGTACGCCCGTAGGCAGAATATATCCGAGTGTACGGACTAGCATATATATATATATATATATATATATATATATATATATATATATATATATATATATATATATAAGTATCATAAGAAATCACTTAATACTAGACATGCAAATATGTATCTAGATATGTATTCAAAGATGCGAACATTTATCGTAATAAAAGGAAATCGCACAAAGCTAAAGGATATATATAATATCTTGTTACCAAGTGAATAGAGATAATTAATATCTTTTATTAATAAACAAAAAATATAGGTAAGATCTTACTACCTATTTAAAAATTATGGATAAAAGTATAGGAATATCCCTTTACCAAATTTAAAAGATAAATAATATCTTTTATTAATATGAAAAATATTGATAATATATTTTTGAATTTAAAAGATATGGGTAATATATCTTATCAATTTAAAAGATATAGGTAATCTATTTTTTGAATATGAAAAAATATTGATAATATATTTTTGATATAAAAGATATATGTAATATCTTCTATTAGTTTAAAAATATAGGTAATATCGTGTCACCTATTTAAAAAAGATATGAGTGATATATTTTATAAATTTGAAAGCATCAGAATATTCTTTTGCCAAATTCAAAAGATAGATAATATCTTTTTATTTATTTAAATGATATGTGTAATATTTTATAAATTTAAAATAGTAGATTCTCCGTCTATTTAATATCTTATTATTAATTAAGAAGATATGCCATAATCGTGGATAAAAAATAATAATACTAATAAAGTACATCTGAACATGCGAACGACCGTAGAAGGGCCGTGCATAATCGCCAATAAAAAATAAATTAAGTCCGGCCATGCGAAGTATCGCAAATGACGAAACCGAATGATCACAGATATCCTAACAGCAACATCTGTTCGGCTTAATAATCATACATACGGAATATATTTTAAAGTATTTGATATCCTTAAATAAAAGTACATATATTCATATGCGAATATTCATCCAAATTTATGATGAGAATATGTATTAAAATACCACAATAACTTTTCATACGAATATATGTTTTGCATCATGCGAATCCAAGATTTGTATGAAGTCAGTTTTGTAATTAAGATAAAGATACATATTGTTTATATATAGTATACATAAATAAAGATACTTTTGAGTAAAGGTAATGTGATACATAATATATATATCAATTTTTTTACATATGCTTTCAATGAAGTCACATTTTGCCAAAAAAAACAAACAAACTCAATGTCTTGTCATTTTCTTTGCACTTATTGCTCATTATAGACAAGAGGGAATATAATAATTAAGAAGACTTACAAAGTTTTAATATGGAACGTCAAATCCGTAGACTTGTTCAAGCGGATACAAATTAACTGTCATTACCCATGTGGTTTTATTTTTTGAACCCATTGCTACGCATAGTATATCAAACTCGCCTTTTCGAGAGGCGTTTTCCGTAAAGATGAGAATTTGAGACATGTTTTTATCTTTTAAAAACAAAAGTACTACTAATTACCGGAGGCACCAACAGATCACAGATCTGAGTAGCAGTATTTGGTTACGAAAATTACACTATGTGTCCACATGAAATAAACTAATGATATACAATATATATCAACTGACGCCTCGTGAGTAAGTTGACTTAATCCATTTAGATAGGTAATTGTAGGAATAGTAAATTCAGGAAATAGACCAATTAAGTCTAGTGATTCATTCGTGCGTAAAGAATTGTACAAAACTGCACAATAGCATAGCCTCTTTACGCAAACAGAAACATTAAAGCAAAGGTTTTAGATTTACCTCATTCGATATTGGTGTTTGCTTCCTGGAATATGAGAACACGGAACATAGTTTTGTCGTAGTCCCACGGATGGCGCCAACTTGTTGGAGCATAGTTTGGCTGTGCCGGATTGACGATTCTCCTGGGCCGTTCGTCGCCTTCCCGGGCGCTGAGTAATGCTGCAAACAAAGGTAAACCGGTTAGACGTGGACCCGAGGCCGGAGCCCCGGGGTCCACCTCCAACGGTCAAGTTAGTATTGATCGATATATTGTATAAGATGTGTGGTTAAGAGAGAGAACCTGATTATAATGAGACCCCTACCCCTGTTTATATAGGCTTAGGGTTTCTTGAAGGACAAGTTAGGTGTGTGTGGGCCGTGGGCCTGTTGGGCCAGGCCCTTAACCGACTGTACGTCTACACAAGGTTTTGAATAAAACATTTCAAAATCTTTTAACTATAAACATTTTTCACAAAATGTCTACAAATCTTTTAACTATAACGGTGCCGAAGAATTCCCGAGTTACCGACAAGGCCAGACTGAGAAGTGTTATTTTAATATGTATATAACTTGGATCATATATATATATATATATATATATATATATATATATATATATATATATATATATATATATATATATATATATATATATGATGTAATTTTATTATATGATTGTTTGATGATTATTTTTATATTTATACGAGGTATTTATACGACGTAGATTGTCACAAGAAACCCTAAATCCCCTAGTAAATTAATCGAGGCTATTCTCGTAGGAATTCTAGCTATCCTAGATCTAAACCAAGTTGTGGATATTTATGATCCCAAAAAATGGTTGATATTCGTAGAAATGTAGATATTAGTTGATTGTGATATTGAAGAAGAATTGACGAGATTAAAACTGATATCGATGTCATGACGATCTTTCTTATAGAGTGGAGTTTGACAAAACGTTACCACCTAGAAAGATGTCATCTGATTCGTTGTCACCCAATTCTTATATTTAAAATCGAAAGGGTGAATGTTGCACTTGAGGCTGTCATTGGAACCATTACCCAAAAGCCTCATGCCACTAGTACCTTTCAGAGAAGTCTAATTGAATGTGTGAGTCATCTCATGCTAGTGACTCATTTGATAATTGTTGTTGTAAGAGATATAGGATTAGAAATTAAGTGTTGATTCATATCGAGCCTTTATTGCCCTATTAAGGTTTATAAATAAGGTTGAAGTATTTGAAAATAAGGTAGGATATCGAATTGAGTATAAAATTGGTTAAAACTTGAATAAAGTAAAATTTAACCTGTATGGAATATCAGATTGTTAATATAAGTCGATAAGTTCTTTGATTGAATTATGAGGTTTTAAATGATTGTAGGTTCGTGTTAAGGGTTGTTCCTAGGCCATTGTCTACTAATGAGGATGCCCAGTGTCCAATAAATAAAGTGAAGAAAACTTCTTTTGAATTGGGACCGATGGATCTTCCGGGACAGGTGGAACCCCCATGACTCTTGTAGATTAGTATTCATTGTGGTATCTTTTAAAAATCCCTAACTTAACTGAGACATCAGTTGGTAGGATGAGTTCTTGGAATTGTATGACATAGTGACACGTAATGTGTTACGGTACAATTTTGACTTGTTTGTGATTAATGAAAAGACTACCTTTGATTGCTAAATTCTACATGTATCGATGTTATCTATCTTTTATTGCTTCATCCTAATGTTCGCATTAGTGAAGCAACCATTGAACAAGTACTCATCTCGAATTGAGTTACGTTGTGGATTATTCTTTTTGAGTGCCATCAAGGTCATGAACCTCATGATTATTTGGCTAAGCTCATTTCCTATTATATTGTAGTTGGTTCTTGGTGAACAACTCTTCATCACTCTTTTGCAGATCACTGATTGTTATTATAAGATAAAACAGTATCCCTTGAGAAAAATTGAATTTTCATCACTATAAGGATTATTCAAAGTGAGATTTATAAGTGATTGTTATCGAAATGAAGTTGTTTATAAAACACCTTGGAAAACTTAATTGTTTTCACAACAAATAAAATCTTTGAAAATTTATTTTTGATTCTTATTTAAGAATTAAGCATGAAAATGTTTTTATTATAAACCTGATGATAAAATTTTGATGAACTGAGTATTGCATCGTTAATCTTGAAATTGTATATAGTTGCGTGCCTACATACAATTTGAAATGGACCATGCAAGGCTGATTAGTAGTCACCATAAAACTAATCAATAAACACTACATTTTCTTTAAAGATTGTGAAAGATTAAATTTTATGAGATCTACAAGAAGTGAAAGACAGGGACATATTGATAGGGACACCTACATATGTGCCCGTACTATTTATTCTTCTGAGTTGAATTTACTCATCTGTGGAAATTGTCTTATTTTGACAATTGACAATTCTTTCTTGTCCAATTCTCCCGTAGTGAGATTCTTAGGAAAAGTATTTGATTACCGAGTGTTGATACCCGACTGGATGTATCGAAATTCCTATCATTTCTTTTGATTAGATTTCATTTGAATGACCTGGGTAACGATCCGAGGAGCTTTCGAATGCGTACTCAAATTATGAAAACATGGGATATATTCATATTCATTAAATGTTTTCGTCTGTATCTGAATTGAAATTCTCTCGCATAGATTATGCGTTGACCTTACTCTTTTAATAGTAGTTGTGTATCCAGATATCATTTAATTTGTGAAGGATTAAGAGTTATTATTAGTCTTTTGAGAAGATCACATCTTATCGACGACAATAAAACTGAAAAGTTGATAGTGCCAGT
Source organism: Glebionis coronaria (assembly GCA_025667525.1). Classification (NCBI taxonomy): domain Eukaryota; kingdom Viridiplantae; phylum Streptophyta; class Magnoliopsida; order Asterales; family Asteraceae; genus Glebionis; species Glebionis coronaria. The sequence goes on from CM046874.1 coordinate 686,402,745, forward strand.
AGAATGGATTGATTGATTATGATATAACGACATTGTCTTAATTGATGGGAACTCGAATAGAATTCCCCTAAATGATAAAGATGTTGATTATCAAAAGCGATCTAAATAATTCTTGACGGATGACCATATCCTGCATTTAGACTTGAATTATACCGTGAATGGTTGTGAATTAGTCATAGATACTATAATCTAGAAAGAACCTAATATGAAATTATTTAAAGATGTTTCTGTTATGTGAAACTTTAGTAAGTATTTGTTGATAAATTACCTAGACTTTTGCCATTAAGGCAAGTTGAAATTGGTATTGATTATATTTCCGGTGCTGCACCTGTGGTTTGTGCACTGTACGTCAGCACCATCTGAATTAAAGGAATTGCCGTACAACTGAGAGAGTTGTCGGAAAAAGATTTTATTCTACCGAGCTCGTCATCATGAAGAGCTATGGTGTTATCATTCCTTATATTTATAGATTACTGTGAACTGAGTAAATTGACAATCGAAAACGATATCCATAACTCGAAATGGAAGATTTGTTCGATCATTTACAAGGTTTTTGATCCTCAGCATGGTTATCATCAACTTCGCATCTGCGAAAAGGATTATCTATTCCAATCACTACATCCAGAACTTGTAATAAACATTATGAGTTTCACGTGGTGTCGTTTGGATTGACCAATGCTCATGTAGCATTCATAAATTTGGTGAATCACGTGTGTAGGCTGTAATTTGATAAACTCATGCTCGTGATCATTAAGGACCATTTATTTGTTTATAAGAATAAGAATGAGTTAATAATTATTTATAGATTGCCCTGAATTGGCCGAATAATGAAAAACCTGTACCTTAAATATTTAACATGTGATTAAAGACTAAATCCTTTACATTATTTGACTATGTGATTAAAAGATAATGTAATCTATATTGACTCTTCAAAAATTAAGAGCCCTTTTAAGACTTTGGGTTTTACCAAAAAGAAAATGCAAATATGTTTTAACAAATGTTTTAACAAAGGATTTTTAAGGGATTATTCCCTTATACACAAATCATTTAACTAAACTTCTGTTTAGGGGTAAATGTTTGTGTGTACTACTAGACAACTTAAGAGGGATTGAGGAAACCATTTAAACCATGACTTGAAATTTGAAACGATAATTTATGCTTTTCAAACTAAGAAATTTTGACCAAAGTATAACCAAAGATTTTTCGAATATTTACGAATCCTATTAATTATTTTCGATAAATCAACAAAAATCGTATTAATTAAATTCAAATTTATTTTGAACATTTTTATAAATTGATCGAACTAAGAAGAATTAAACTTTTTACGTTATGTTTCATAAAAATTAAATATTTATTATTTAATTAGTTGTAATAATTATCGACGCTTTAAACGTCGGATTAAGCAAAACTGAAAAATGATAGCTGAAACGAAATTGAAACTTAGAAAATATGAAGAAAGAATTTATGAGTAAATTGTGGACATGATAATTATTTCATCAGGAAAGGTGAATGTAGATACTGACACATTATGTAGAAAAGATAAAGAACCAATTAGGACATGTTCCTTAGTAATGGTAGTACAAAATAAATTTCCGAACAATTTAAAAATAGCTGATGTCTGTAAGAAGGATAATATAAATAGTGAAAGGTTTCACGGCTAATGTGAACCATTAGAATTGAGAAGCCGATAGCGTTAAATGTTTTAAAGACCACTTGTGATTGTCTAAATATGGAGGATTGTGAGATATAGTTATGTTGGAATCTGTAAGTATAAGTATTCTATTCATATCATTTCTGACTAAATGTATCTTTATCTGAAGAAGTTTTACTGATGGCAAATTATGAAGGCAGACATCGCCTCATACATTAGTAAACATTTAACTATTGCAAAGGTCATCATCTGAATTTGATTCGATTTGGGTCATCGTCGACAGACTGACCAAATCTGCTGATATCATTCTTGTTAATGATAGATTCTTGATGAAGAAATTGACTCTTTGTATTTAAAGGAGTTGTGTAAACATGGTGTGCCTGTATCGATCATCTCTATCAAGATCCTCGCTTCGCATCGAATTTCTAGAGATTTGCTCAGAAATCATTTAGAACGAACCTTGATGAGTGTACTATGTACCACCCCAATCGAAGGGACGAGGTAAAGTAACGATATAAGATACTATAAGTGCTGTTTTATGCTTGAATGATTGACCATTGGCAATAAACCATATAATCGTTTTCCTTTGGAGAGATTACCATTGATAATTATCGTGTTAGGATCGAGATCGAATCTTGTTAGGATCTAAATATTAGAGCATCTGTAAGCAGGAGTTGAGATGAAGACACCCGACATACACCCATTGTGAGTTGGACATGTCTTATAGGTTTAAGGTTTCCTATGATGGCGAACCTAACCTTACAAAATACTCGACCCACGAGACCTGGAATGATTGTTGAAATTAGGATTTGATTATTGACTGCCGATAGTGGGCATGAGGTTATGTGAATATGAAATGTAGATCTCGAAGTGCCAGATGGGTAGCGAAGTTATGCCAAAATTTTTAAAACCTTGGAAAAATGAATTAATGATCTGACAAATCATGGGATATAAGGCCTCGTTGTATGGGACCATTGAGATGATGTAAAAGATTGGTTTGAAAGGCATATAAGCTGGATCTACCCTAGGACTTCAAGAGCTGCGTGAATTATGTTTCGTATATCGAACTTGATGAAATGTCTATCAAGTGAAAATCTGAATTCTTCTTAGTAAAGTTTAGATCGGCGAAAAGTTGCATTCATCGGAAACCCGTGAACATCATGGATAGAGAAAGTAAGTCAACATTTAGCCTGATGTTATTCCCGTAGTTATGTTTGATGAAACTCGCGTATTGTAATGAATTGCACTTGTGAGAAAAGACCGAATGTGGAAGAATACCCACATGGCTTTAACTCTATAAGAAGCGAGTAGTAAGATGATCTTTGAGGACAAAGATCCTGTTTAGGGGTAAATGCTGTGACAATCCGTCAAATTATGGTTGATATTTTTATTCTCAATATTTAATTAAAAATATTATTTTGATGTTATATTATGAACTCACTTATTTTTGGGAAGAAATTTGGATTTACGTCTTGAAGTAGGATCGACTACGTCTAAACCGGAGGATTCTACGTTACGTGCTTACGTTTACATACACCGTCTTTGGTGACAGTCCGACATTTCAGAAAATAAATTTGTCCGTGAATATTATTTTGAGATTTTAAATTTGTGATGGTTCATAAACTCACAAATTTACGAAAAGCGATTAGGACTTACGATTTTAATTTAACGTCCTTTATGACTAAACCGGAAACCTTAGGATTACGTATTTACGTTTTCGAACTCCGTTTTTGATGAAACAATTTTTATTAGATTCATTTTGTGCCGTTGATTCATAATTTATAAAAACGTTTTTTCGTAAAACGACCCGAGGGCACGCAAATCGAGGAAACTAGAATCGAGGAGTACCCGTAAATAAATGGGGATGAGACAAGTGGGACACTTGTCCCACCCCCACTCAAAACCGGCCATAACAAGCTAACCAACACCATGAGGTGTCAAAACCTCATAAACAAGTTATACACTTGTTACTTTATGCTTACAAAGTAAGCAAAGCTTACAACAAAAACCATTAGCTAAACAAATCCTCACATTTCCTACATGCAAAAACAACCAAACTCTCCCACTCTCCCTCTTCCTTGCCGTCCCAAAAACAAGAAGAAACACCCATTTGATCTAAATTTAACCACAAATCTTATGTTATTCTTGCATAAGATGAAGCCCTTTTGAAACCCTATTGATTGGTGGTGATTATAACATCCAAGGAGGAGTTTACATGGAGTATTAGGGCTGATTTTCCACAAGGTGTTCATGAAGAATGGTGGTCTTGAAGATGGTCTTGGTTATCCACAAGTTTCTCCATCAAAATCTATGTCCAAATCACAACCTACATCAACTTGGTGGTATAAAGATTGTCCTCCTCATCCTCTTGCTATTTTTGATTATGTAATCTTGTATTTCTTTTACTTATGTATATGTATATGATGATGAATAATGATTAAAAATATTGTGTGGGGATTTGGTGTTGATAAACATGCTTAAAAAGATGAAAACTATAAGAAAACAAGGCTAAAATCTTGTTTAAATTGTTGGCTGTATAAAACAGTAAAGAATCATATGATGAACTGATAAAAATGGCATAGATTAATAGATATACAGTAAGTAATATGTCTTGTACACATGTGAGAGTTGGCCATGCAATGGAATCATTGTAATGAGTGAGATTTGATCAAAACAAGTTTAGAGTACAAATCTTAGTTTACTGTTTTGGACGATTTTTAGAAAATACTTAGAGGCTGACTCAACAGTAGCTATAAAGAGTTAAATGGATCACATATCATGTAGTTTATGTCATAAAAATTTGAGCTTCTATCTCCATATAGAACTCTAGATATGGCAGTTTTGGTGAACATGAAAATAAAAATCAGATTTTGGAAATTAAAGTATAATAGTATTATATAAGCACTCAAATAAAAATAGTATAAACTGTGAATTAAAACCCACTAACTTATACAATACATTTATATAAATATGTATAAGGATAAATAAATGGACATTTTATAAAAATGGTAGTTTGATAAGTTTTATAAGTTATAAAACTATAAACATGATTTTTACGACTTTTTCGGCTATTACCGTAAAATTAACATTTTTGTTAAATAAAACTTAGACTGTTGGACCCGTCTAATGTAAACTTTTATAAACTCATATACTGATATATAAGCATATATAACAAGTAAAAACCGATAAAACCCGAACTATATAACATACAGACATTAACGGGCTAAGTTAACGTTATTGGACTAATAATACAACGAAATGGGCTAAAACACTTATAAACTTATTATTGGGCTTAACCCATTTGGGCCCAACATGTAAAGTATAAATACTGATAATACAAGTATGAAATGGATTAATACAAGTTAATAAACTTATAATAGGCTTATTGGACCTAAAACACGTAAATAGGTAAAACTAGTAAACTAGTAAGACGTTACCAATACATAACACTAAAAATGATAATATGTAAACCCACTTGATCATCATATATATAAAATCATCATATGTATACATAATTGTTATTTTTATAAAGTCATTGGACAAGAGTCTAAGACGAATATTATTTGTCTAGGTTTCCGTGATTGAAGCACGTACCGTACGTCCGAATTGCCAATAACCCGCCTTCCCACATCAACGTGAGTTCATAGCCTCGCACTATTTTAAATGTTTTTATGAAATGTTTATAAACCCGCGAGGGAGATAACATGTTAGTTTTTACAAAATAGGACACCATTTGTCCCGATTGTTTGTTTATTGATTTGGACCCGAATGATTGTATGACCCGATTGTATGACCTGATAAATGATTAAAGGACCCGATAGATGAAATAAAATGGATTATTAAAGTTAGGTTATGTCACTAAAAGTCCCATTAGCATGAATTGTGAACTACCGGGATTTGGTAGACGCTTGTGCATATAATAGTACTATTTGGGGACGATCACCCCAGTTCGCGCCTTGACGGTTGATCCCCGTCGTGCCACATTGATTGGTAAGCGAATTTATGTATGAGAAGATTTCCATAGCGTGACCTTTGTGACGACACGCTAATTTAGATGGGCAAATTGAGTATCGGGTTAGCTACCCGTTGTTTGGTTTAGTAAGGTAACAATGTCATGCGGCTTATAATAATCCAGTTAACGAAATACTACTATACGCACCGAATTACGAAGTATTGCCTGACTAACAATACGGGGTCATACTATTGATATTATGTTCATGTTTTGGTTTTATATAACCATATTCATATAACGGTTTTTATTTAATTTCATACAACGTCATAAGACGTATTGTATGATGTTTTACGACATTGGCTCGTATAATGATTTTTTTAGGCGAAAGCCTATATTATGATTTTGACAAGGATTTGTATAAAATGATTTTGGCTATTTTATGGCCTACTACATGGATTTAAACAAAATGATTTTTGGTAATAATTTTATACCAAAGTTATATTGATGGAATTTATTAAACTCTATGAATTCACTCGGCGTTATCGCTGACCCTTTTCTTTTAACATGTTTTATCTCAGGTACTTGAAGGTAATTCTCGGGAAGACGACAAGAATTCATGGCCCGCACTTAAACAATATTTTCCATTCAAATACTTTGTAAAACTTTGTATGAAATAATATGACTTGGGACCTATGTAACTTTGATATTTATGAATGGAAATGCTTTATTATTAAACGACGCGATTTTTACGCGTTGTCTATGATGTGAGTAATGTGCTATCCCGTAACACCAATGTGTCTTCCGCTGAATTGAGTTGTATAAATTTGGGGGTGTTACAAAATTCGACCTCTCAAACATTTGATACCATCGGATCGCGTCTCAAATGTTCACCATCTCCTCTAATTCTTTCGGCTGTGATATTTTCCCTATTACACGCTTTGATTTGTGCGTTTCGAATCTGCTCAGGTAAGTTATTATGAACTGTCACCACCAAAGCACGCACTCGAATCGGTTTCTGCCTTTCCTTTCAACTTAACGCGTCAGCTACCACGTTCGCCTTTCCCGGATGATAACTAATTTCGCAGTCATAATCACTCAAGAGTTCAACCCATCGACGTTGCCTCATATTCAGCTCCTTTTGATCCAGTATGTATTGTAGGCTTTTGTGATAAGTGAATACTGTACACTTCGTACCATACAGATAATGTCTCCAAAGTCGCAGAGCAAAAACCACAGCGCCCAATTCCAAGTCATGGGTAGTGTAGTTCTCCTCATTATTCCTTAATTGTCTAGAGGCATATGCGATCACCTTTTCACGTTGCATGAGAACAACACCGTATCCTTGAAGAGATGCATCACAATAAACAACAAAGTCTTCACTTCATTCAGGTAACGATAAGATCGACGCACTATAGAGTTTCATCTTCAGGGTTTTGAAAGCTTCTTCTTCGTCATCGCCCCACACAAATGGTTTATTCTTCTGAGTCAGCTTAGTTAATGGTTTCGATATCAAAGAGAATCCTTCAATAAACCTTCTTTAGTAACCAGCCAAACCTAGAAATTGTCGCACTTCCGTTGGAGTAGTTGGAGCACTCCAATTCTTAATGGATTCGATCTTCGCAGGATCAACATGTACCCCACTTTTATTAATCACATATCCGAGAAATTGTACAGAATTAAGCCAAAAATCACACTTTAAGAATTTAGCGTACAACTTTTCGTCCTTTAACAAGTTCAAGATAATTCTTAAGTGTTCGGCATGCTATTCCTTGCTCTTGGAGTAGATTAGGATATCATCTATGAAAACGATCACGAATTTATCAAGATACGGCTTACGAATGCGATTCATTAAGTCCATGAATACAGCAGGTGCATTAGTCAAACCAAAAGGCATAACTCGGAACTCATAATGACCACAACGAGTTCTAAACGCCGTACTAAGAATATCTTCCTCGCGTACACGAAGTTGATGGTAACCAGAACGAAGATCAATCTTGGAGAAAACACGAGAACCTTGAAGTTGATCGAATAGATCATCAATTCTTGGAAGCGGATAACGATTCTTGATCGTTAGCTTATTCAGCTCTCGGTAATCGATACACATACGGAACGAACCATCTTTCTTCTTAACGAATAGAACATGAGCTCCCCAAGGTGACGAACTCGGTCGTATAAAACCTTTATCAGATAGTTCTTGCAATTGCACATACAACTCCTTCAGCTCGGGATGGTGCTAAACGATATGGCGCGCGTGCCACGGGTGCATCACCAGGATATAGATCAATTTGGAATTCTATTTGCCTTGGAGGCGGAAGCCCTGGCAAATCTTTCGGAAACACTTCAGGAAAGTCACAAATGACTGGAACATTCTCGATACGTTTCTCCTTCGATTCCTTCTCCGATACATGAGCTAGGAATAACTCACAACCTCTTTCGATATACTTACGAGATTTAATGCACGAAACGATTTTCAGTCGAGAATTATATTTATCACCTTAAATAACTAAAGTCATGTCATCTAAAGGAATCCTAACTTTCTTTTCTCCATACAGGATAGATGCATTATACTTGGACAACCAATCCATTCCGATAATAATATCAAAACTTCCCAATTCGACGATCATCAAGTCTATCTTAAAAATACGGTTCAGAAGATTAAGAGAACATCCTAAGAGCGCACGATTGGTACTTACTAATTTACCATCAGCTAGTTCTACTTCATAACTCGCGTCTAATTCGACCGGTTTGATATCAATTAAGGTACTAAAACTTGTAGACACAAAGCTTTTGTCCGCACCAGAATCAAATAAAGCTGTAGCGTAACGGTTATTCAGTAAAAACGTACCAGTAAAAACTTTTGGGTTTTGCTTAGCATCAGATTCTCCTAGTTGATAGGCTTTTCCTTGATTATCACCACCACGTGTATTCTTCTACGGCTCAGGGCATTGATTCTTCATGTGTCCTTTACCTTGGCAGTCAAAGCAAGTCACTTCTTTCCTTCCTGGTCCCCAACAGTCTTTAGTCTTTTGCCCCAGCTTGTTACACTTTCCACACTTAGCACATTCACCAGTATGAGTCCTTCTGCAGCGTTGACATTGGGTTCCCTTATCAGCAGGTGCAACTTCAGTCATTGCATTAGCATTACTCCTCATTCTGTTCTGATTCCTATTGTGAGATTTCGGTTATCACCTTGATCATCACTTTCCACTTCAGCCTTTCTTTTGTTACCTTCAGAAACACCATCAGTCTTATCTTGGATAATCTGTCCCATCAGTTGGTAGGCCATTCGTACAACTTCATCAATATTGGCAGGTTTAGATGAGGTCACATCACCACGGATGTTGTCAGGTAAGCCTCGAATATACTGCTCCACCTTCAGATATTCCGGGTTAACTTTGTTTGGATAAAGTAGAGCAAGTTCATGGAATCTGTTTGTGTATCCATCGATATCAGTACCCTTCAGTCTCAGCTGATATAGTTCCTGTTCTAACCTCTGAATAACACTCCTTGGACAGAATTCCTCGGTCATCCATCTTCTCACTTCAACCCAAGGTGTAGCATAAGCAACATTCATCCCTATAGACGCCGTTCTTCCATTCCACCAAGTTAATGCTCGCCCTTGAAGAGTAGCAGAGGCAAACATCACCTTGTCTCCTTCCTCACTTCCACTAAATCAAAACACGGATTCCAATCTTTCAAACCATTGCATTAAACCAACAACACCTTTAGTACCCTTAAAACTCGGAGGTTTACATTTCATGAACGAGGTATAAGTACACTTCTTGTTTTCAGGAATCACTGGTCTATCAGCATCACCAGTTCCAGCACCAGCATTGTCAGCTCTAGTATTGCCAGCTCCAGTATTGCCAGCTCTAGTATTGCCAGCTCCAGTATTGCCAGCTTCAGTATTGCCAGCTCCACCAGATCACCAGCTCCACCGGATCCACCAACTCCTCCAGATCCACCAGCTCCACCGGATCCACCAGCTCCACCGGATCCACCAGCTCCATTATTCATATTTTCCATAAATGCATTCATAGCGACCTGAAATTGATCAGCTACTATAGCGCGTAGCTGCGCCTCAGTCATTTGTTTTGGCGGCATGATCCTGTTACACAATTCACATCAAAATGAGTATTCATTCAACGCTTGTGATAACAAAACATGAATAACATGGAATAAGAAAATATAGATGAAGAGAAACAAGAAAGGATGATAGAACGAAGAATAGAATTTAGACAAGGAACGAAGATTCACGAGGAATGAGTCAAAAGACAGGAATTTCTACTATGACAATCAACGTCGTTTGTAAATTACGTATTAGTATTATAATAATAAAATAATAAACATTTATAAATAAATAAATGTAATCCATTATGCTTCAAGCATAAATAATAACTAAATATTTATAACATATATATATACTTTTCTTATTCTCGTCCATTGGCAACTCGGGGGTTTCACTTGCAGATGTTATAGTTAAAAGATTTCAAAAATTTATTTTTGGAAAATCTTTTCGTTCTCTATAACTTGAGCTCTAATGCCAATCTGTAACACCCCCAATTTTATCGGATAACAACGGAAGGGTCATTGGGTGTTACTATTATGGTTCAATCTCAATATCATAGAAAACGCCTAAAAAACGAGTCGTTTTAATAAAACGTACATCCATTCAATATTTAAAGGTAAAACAGTTCACACACACGGTCCCAAATAGTTTCAAAGTTTATACAACATAACAAACTACAAAAGTTTCTTTGAATGGATATAGTTTAGAAAAGCGGGCCAAAACATTTCACAAGCAAGCTACACGAAACCGCCTTCCTTTGAGTGCCTTCTTCATGGACCTGAGATAAAACATGCAATAAAGTTAATAAGTGTGAAAACACTTATCCTTTTACCACTTAATTACAATAAAACCAGGCCAAAACGTATATTTTATGTCATAAATGTCGGAATTATGTGTGGTTTGTGTTTTTGTTGTGATTTAGGACGAAAATGTGAAAAGGGAAGAAAACACGGGTTTTTATCGAAGAAAAAGACAAAAGACGAAGTCAAAAGATCAAGAGTGCAAAAAGAACGGAAGTCCAAGGCCAATTCTGAAGATTTATCGAAGAAAAAGTCTAAAGACGGAAGTTTAATAAAGCCGAGGAACTCAAGTCTAATAAATGAAGAAATTATAAGACGAGTTCAAATAATCCCGAGACAAAGTCGAAAAAGTCGAAGAATTAAGAAGACGAAAAGACGAGAAAGAAAGAAAGAAGAAAGCAACACATGCTTAACCTTCCTAATCTCCTATAAATAGCATCCATTTCATTTCATTTCACTTTGTTAGCTAATTTGACACATTAGTCTTTCCAATTTATTTTCCAAGCACTTTCATATTGTCATTTACTTAATTGCACCTTTAATTACCTTGTCTTGCACCTTAAATTTGTAAGTTTAGTCTTTACTTTTATTGTTGAATCTTTAATTTTAATCAAGTTTTTATATTAATCTCTCCTTCTACCTTTCCTATTTTTGTTAATCTTTATGCTTATTATCTTATTGACATGCTTATTTGATAAATTGTTATGTTTTTATGTGTTTGATTGTGTTAGCTTATTGATTTGATAGCTTATTGTGTGTTTGATTTGATTTTAGTTAAGTGTTTTTATTAGTTTATTTTATTAAAAGTTGATTTTAATTTTTAGTTTTATTAGTGTTTTTCAAGTTTTGGATTTGTGGTTGAATTAGTTTTTCTTAAAAGTGTTTTAGATTAAGTTTTAGTTAATTGCTTATTTGATTTGTGCTTATTTTTGGCTTATTTTCTGATTTTTTTATATTAATGTATCTTTATTTTTCATGTTTTCGGATTAGGGTTTATTATTCCGAAGATCCTACTTTTTCTGAATTGTTGCATTATTCCGAAGAACCTATTTTACTGAAAACATGCTTTTGTCTGAAATACCTATTATCTTGTTTTCAGACTTGGTTAAATTGTTAATTTTCTGAATTGTTTCTAATTTTAAAAGTTTAATTTTTCCCGCCTTTTTACTTAGCTTTATTTTAACTGTTTTGTCTTAATTTTACTTACCTTTATTTTTACTTGTTTTGTCTTATTTAAATTTCAAATTTACTTTTCGTCAAGCCTTAATTTTTCTTCATTTACTTTTCAAGTTTTTAATTTTACGTCATTTTATTAATTTACTTTTAAAAGTCTTAATATTGCACCATTTACGTTTAATTAGTTTTAGTTTTATTTACCCGTCATTTATTTAAAGTCTTGCACATTTACTATACTACGACGACCAAACCATTTGTTCTCACCAAAAGACAGCTGAGTCGCACTTTAAACCAGTAATCAATTCGATTAGATACACACAACGAACAATTTTTCTAACTAAAATCCAGGTATTAAATGGCGCCGCTGCCGGCTCTTTTCGTTAAGATTAACGGTTTTCTGTGAGAGACGCGTTGAATTTTGGGATCCGTTCACTCGTGAACGTTATTTTTCTTGTTTAAAATTTTTCAAAAAATCCATAAAAATTAAAAAATTGTTAAAAATCCATAAAAATTAAAATTTTTTCAAAAATCTAAAAAGATTTTATATTTGTATATATATTGTCTATTGCTTTGGTATCTTTTTCTTTTGCTTTTGCAGGTGTATGCGTACTAGATCTTCAACTTATCCAGAGCCCGAGACTCGTGAAGATTTAGCTATGGCAGGTGTGAACAACAACAATAATCCACCGCACCTCAACAATAACAACCACAATGTTCTTCCACAGCCCGATCTTCGGACAATGGAGGAGCTTTGTTAACCCACAATGTATGGACGAGGAGGACCGATTGCGCCGATGCAAATCATGGCTCCGGAGTTTTCGTTGAAGCATCACATGATCCAACAAGTGAAAACTAATCCATTTCACGGATTGCCTGATGATGATGCCAACAAGCACCTCGACAAATTCATTACTATTACTCAAAGCATGAAGTTGCCCGGTGTTACTATGGATGTCCTTCTCCTACAGCTCTTTCCACATACTTTATCCCGCCACGCCGAAAAATGGTTTGATCGTCTCCCGAAGAATTCCGTTCATACTTGGGACGATGATAACTAGGGTTTTACTCAGTTAAATTGTTGTTCTCGATATCTTAATGAATTGATTTCCGGTTCAAAGTACGACTCAGTTGATTTTGGTAAAACAAATATTTTTGGTTGATTTTAAATTAAAAGTGCAAACACGTAAATGTAAAGGTGCGTTAAAATAAAATGGCGTTAAAATATAGAATGAAAAGCGTTTAAAATAAAGCTAAGTCTAATTAAAAGAAAGGTGCAAATTTTAAAACTTTGAGAAGTAAATAACTAAATGACGGAAATTAAAAAGCGAGACGAGAATTAAAATTAGACAAAGTATTAAAATGACAAATTAAACAAGACAAAAATATAAAAACAAACTCACCGTCGGAATATATTCCGATCAGACCACAATCGGAATGTACCTCGTCGGAATATCTAACTCAACCTGTCGGAATAAGGTCCAATCGGAATACACTTACCGTTCTGGTCGGAATGTCCTTCGGAAAACCCAATCGGAATATGTCACCTTTTCTCTGATCGGAATATCCAAGCTAAAACCCCAAATCGGAATATGTAGAACCAACACTGATCGGAGTAACTTACCTTTGATCGGAATGAAGAGTGGATTATCAATCGGAATGCTGTCACTACTTACCTGATCGGAATACCATTAATACCTCTGATCGGAATACCCCAAACCTCCCAATCGGAATGTTAAAGCCCTTTTCCGACCGAGCAATGGAGTGCTGGTCGGAATGATAAACCCTTTTCCGATTGTAAAGATCGGAATACGGTGAAAAGAAGGCAAAATAAGCTAAACAATTAAGCTATAAACCAAATAAGCACAAGTCTAAAATCCTAAACAAAACCGTATAAGAGAAAGCTACTAACCCGAAATTTTAAGACTTTTGAAAACACAAAATAAGATAAAGTTTACGAAAACAAACTTTTGAGTAAAAATAACTTTTATTAAACTTAAGAAACTTGAAGATAAACACAATAAGCTATAAAAATCAATGATCCAAAACAATCAAAAGCATAAAAACACAATCTTTAGTTAAATAAGCAAGACAATAAGCATGTAATCAACAAGATCAAGCAAAGAAAGAAAGGTAGAATGAGAGATAAAAACAAGAAAAGTAAAGAACACTTACTTGGAAATTAAAGGTATTAAAAGTGCAAGACAAGTATTTAAATTGACATGTATTTAAAGAGCAAGTAAATAAAGGTGGAAGAACTAGTGTCACTCTAGCCAACCAAAAATTAGTGAAATGAATATGGAAGCTATTTATAGGAGATTAGGAAGGTGTTTAGAGGAAGCTTCCTCCCCTTCTTCCTTTCTTCTTAATTACATCTTTAAGTCCCTCCTTCTTAATCTCTTTGTTAATTACACCATTAGTCCTTAAGCCTTTAAATCTTCTTTAATCTTGGACTTTAATGACTTTTGGTTCGGGATTTCTTTGAACTCGTCTTTTAATTCTTCAATAAATAAGACTTGAGTTCTTCGGCTTTAAGTAAACTTCCGTCTTTTGACTTTTTCTTCGATAAATCTTCAGAATTGGTCTTGGACTTCCGTTCTTTTTGCACTCTTGACTTCTTGACTTCATCTTTCGTCTTTTTCTTCGATAAAAGATCGTGAATGCCCGTGTTTTCTCCACTTTTCACCTTTTCGTCCTAAATCACAACAAAAACACAAACCACGCATAATTCCGACATAAAAGACATAAAATACACGTTTTGGCTTGGTAATTATTGTAATTAAGTGGTAAAAAGGATGGGTGTTTACACACCTATCAAATCCCCTACACTTGACCATTGCAATGTCCTCATGCAATGCATTAGTTACAAAGCATGTTTACATTTTTCATCAAAATCAATCCACCTTGGCCTTTATTTAAGAGATAGAAAATTATAAATAATTAAAGTAAAGAAATCAAAAGCATACCTTGGGTTTTGGAAATGTTATGAATGATCATCATCCTCAAGTTTTCACTTTCTCCAAACCAAGCTTAAAAACGAGATCATTGTTATTATAAGTTAGCAAACTAACACGAACTCATGTGGGCCAATTACTCACTTAGACTCCCTTATTCCTAGGTGTATCTCTTATATTTTATTATTGTCTTGAATGATCACGAAGATGCATTGTTGACTTATTTCGATAATTTATTATGTCGAAAATAAAGTGAACGATTTAATCAATAGTTAGCTAAAGGACAAAATCTTTTAAAACTGCTTCTCGGGACCTCATAAAGTTCATCTCTTGGCATAACTCGCTTCGCGATTTGAGACCTTTCTCGGACCGATATTTGGCAGGGACTTCATACTTCAAACCTTGAGAGACGTTCATGAAATTATGGTCTTCTCTTCATATAGTAATTTCTTCACTTGAAGTTTTTGAGAGATTCATACTTGGACCACGACTTCTTCATTTTTTTCCAATCTTTATTTTGGACTTTGATATACAACGATCCGCCTCCTTTTATGACTTGGATCTATTTATCCTCATACCTTGCTAGGGTCTTTTCGGATACACTTCTCCATGACTTTTGGGGAGTTTTTGCTTTTCGTCGTGTGT
This sequence comes from Glebionis coronaria, assembly GCA_025667525.1. Lineage (NCBI taxonomy): Eukaryota > Viridiplantae > Streptophyta > Magnoliopsida > Asterales > Asteraceae > Glebionis > Glebionis coronaria. The sequence continues at coordinate 686,417,989 of CM046874.1, forward strand.
CTCGATCCTTCATATTTATTTTTGATAAATGATTCTTCACATCACTTTGGATCTTTAGCAACAAAATATAGCCCTCATGCCTTGTTAGGACCTTTTTAGACTCGCCAATCTTCGCATCCCGCTTCAATAAGTTATGCCTTGGCTATGAACTCTAATCCATACCGAGCAACTTTTAAACGATCTTGGGCTAGAAGCTAAGTAACTTTTCAAATCGTACAACCTTATTTATTGCAGATAAATTTATTAGCAAGCGATGGGAGAATAGGCTTATAATTAACTCACATAAATTCACGAAAGAATACCAAAATTATAATTGACTCTATCATCTCTCGTTCTCCACAGTTTAAAATCTCAAGGAATGAGACTCGTGGATGCTTAGCCTATTAAATCAAAGTTTTGGGTTTTCAAGTCATCTATAGGATCTTGCAAACTCTTAGACTTTTTCAAGTTTAGAAATTGCATTTTAAAGTTCCCTTGATAAACGACTCTCTAGGATCAATTATAGGAACTTGCGAAAAGTTCTTGTTCTTAACCCGTGAGAGTTAAGACTTTCGCGTTTTATAGCTCCCTATATAAAAGCCTAGCAAAACTTGACTTAAACATGTTAAGGATACTAGCTAGAGTAACTTAGATAAGTAAACTCGGGTTGAGTCAAAAGATTCACAACGTTTTGAAAATAAAACAACTTATTTAAAAATTTATTCTAGCAAGGAAAGAAAATATCTATTCAAAAGGAAAAACTAATAGGCCAAAATAGATCAAAAATTTTGAAAAATGTCGAAAAATTGATTTTCCGGTTAAAATGAGGACAAATACAAGGAAAAGGCCACTTAACTTCGATAGAAGTTCCCCCTACACTTAATATAAACATTGTCCTCAATGTTTAAGCATGTGGGAGTAAACTTCCCTACACTTAGGACATTGTGCACTTTGTTTAAATCTTGCTAAGGAAAGGACAACTAAAGAGATTCCTATTTTAATATTCAGAAATATAAAATAGCGAATCGAAAAGAGTTTAGGATAGAACCGGGAAGAAGTGAACACGGAATCACGGGTCGTCAAGAATCATCAAGAGTGTGTCTTTGAAGCTCGAATCCCTGATTAGAAGAGGAGAGGAGAAGCAAACACCAACGGGTCTCCCCTACACTTATGATAAAGAAATCGAAAAGATAGATACATGGGTTGCCTCCCAAGAAGCGCTTGATTTTTGTTAACCGAGTCGTGAGCCTGACTCGACCTTGATCATCAACGGAAGAAGCATGAAATATATCCACCAGGATCAAAGACATAGTTTTCGTCCATCAAATAGCACAAGCTTAAGGCGAACAAGGCAAACCAAAGAAGAATAGGCAAGGTTCTCTTAAGCAGCGATGGAGCACGGTGGAAGCAAGGATGAAGTGGTGCAAGCATGTCTTCAATAATTCCAAAGATTTTTCCTTTTATTTCATCAGGTGGATACTGAGATGGCTAAATAATATCGATACCGGGGTCGAACACCTTTTCCTTTAGGGGAAAATAGCACTCAGGCTCAGCAGAATGTGAAAAAGATCCGCGAAGAAGCACAACCTCGTCCTCAGAAGGGGGACAAAGAGGTGTTAAATCATACGTGCTGCGGATATTGGTGTCGACCGGTTTCTTCTCCTTAGAAAGAATGTTCTTCAAATCCAAAGTAGGATCAAGACGATAATCTTCAAAGTCCAAAGGAGGAGCATCACTCTCATGAGGGAAGTAAGTGTTAAGAAAAGCAGAGAAATATTCCTCAAAAGAGTAATCATCCAAAGTAGGATTAAGCATGGATGACGGAGGATCTTCATCATGTGAAGAATCACTCGAAAGAGTATCAGTCTCATCGAAATCATCATACGTGGGCAGCTCGGGATACTCAGAAGTAAGGTCATCATAATCATCCGAATCTGAGCTAGAATCATCATCATAATCATCAAAGACCGGTGGAGAATCATAAATGGGAGAAGCTTCCAAAGTAGGGAGAGAATCATCCACATCATCTTGAAACAATGGATTATCATCGCAAGACTCGAATAGAGGATTGTTGTAAACGACAAAGTCATCGAGCACATTAATCATATTCACAGATTCTCGTCCTCCAAAAGATTTGCTTGTAAGCTTCCCCATTTTAAAAACATGTGCATCATCCCCGACTCTTAAGATCAACTCACCTTCGGCCACATCCACTAAAGCTCGTCCGGTTCTCAAGAATGGCCGACCAAGTATTAAAGGAATACGAGGGTCCATTTCATAATCAACAACGACAAAATCGACCGGGAAAGTAAATGTGCCAACTTTTATGAACACGTCTTCGACAATACCAACGGGGTAAGCGAGAGTGCGATTTGCAAGTTCAAGAGTCATGTTTGTTGGAGTAAGGTCGGGTAATGATAGTGTTTTTCAAACACTCAAAGGCATAAGATTAATACTGGCCCCGAGATCAGCTAGGGCAGTAAATTCTTCAGTTTTGTTGAAAACGCAAGGCAACACAAAACGACCGGGATCTCCAAGCTTTTCCGGAAGTTCTTTAAGAATAACCGCAGAGCAGTTTTCGTTTAAGCGTGTGTTGGCGAGCTCAATCAACGTTTCCTTCTTGTTAAGCAATTCCTTGAATGCTTTGACAAATTTCGGCATGTGGACAAGTGCTTCGAGAAAGCTAATGTTGAAGTTCATTTGAGAGATCATCTTCACATAGCTCGCCACTTGAGAGTCATCCTTGGTTAGCATTTTGGTCTTGCCTAAACGAGAAGGATATGGGATATTAGGTTTGGGTGGTGAAGGTGTAGGTGTAGGTAAAGGTTGAGATGTTGAAGGGTGGGTTGGTGGAGGATTCTTGGTGGGAACTTCATCACGTCGAGGCGGAGACGGTAATGGTTCACTAATACTAGGTGTAGGAGGAGTAGGGATAAATGGTGGTGGAGGAGGTGTAGATGATGGGGGTGGGATTGGTGGATCGACAATGGTAATTCCACTACGAGTAGTAATAGCACTCACATTTGCTCGCGGATTGGTGACGGTGTTTGAACGTAGAGAACTCGAAGAAGAAGGTTGAGCGGCGGGCAAGAAACTAGCAAGCATATTCTTCAAATCATTTGTTTGATTGCTGAAGGAGGATTGAATATTATCTCGAAGCTCGGATCTTATCTCATTCCCTTGCTTGGTAATATCTCCTTTCAAATTTATAATTTGGCTATGCAAATTATTGATTTGCTCACCTTGGGTTCTCATGATGGCTTCAACATCGGGGTTAATGGGTGGGGTTTGTTAAGCGGGTGGGTGATAAGGATTAGAAGCTCTTGGTGGGATTTGGTTGCTTCTAGTATAGTTGTTGGCGGGGTTTTGGTTTTGAGGAGAAAAACCGGGTGAAAGGTAATCGTTGGACCGGTAGCTCAGCAAATTTCTATCCCCTTGAGGTCGAGCTTGGTAATTTTCCGGTGAATAATTACCATAAGCTGCATACACATTTTCCGGATTTCCTTGTGTAGAAGGACAATCGGTGTATTAGTGAGGACCGCCACATGTTTCACAAGAAGGTGCAACCGCTTTAACTTGTTGTTGTTGGTTTGAAGCGAGAAGCGTGATACTTTTGCTCATTTCAGTCATCATGCAGGTGAGTTCGGTCATATCAGGGTTTGTTGAGGTGGAAGAGACATTGACTCTCAGATTGTTCCTTGAAGAAGCAGAGGAATCCCAGTTTTTGTGGTGAGTAGTCATGTTCTCAATTAGCTCTCTACACTCCTCGGGTCTCTTTTTCATAAATGTGCCACCGGCGGCTGCATTAATCGTATCATGAACACGAAAAGTCAAACCGTTGTAGAAAGTATCTATTAAGGTCACAGGGAGCATGTTGTGGTTTGGACAACGATCAATCAAGACATTATATCTTTCCCAAGCATCAAAAAGAGATTCATCCGGATCTTGCATGAAACCGCTGATTTGATTGCGAAGGCTCGTGACCATGGATGGTGGAAAGTAGCGCGACAAAAAGCGTTGAGTCATGTCATCCCAAGTGTGAATTGAATTCTTCGGGAGACGATCAAACCATTTCTCGGCATGATGTGATAAAGTATGTGGAAAGAGTTGTAGGCGAAGTTCATCCATTGTGGCACCGGCGCACTTCATGCTTTGAGTGATTGTAATGAACTTGTCGAGGTGTTTGTTGGCATCATCATCAGGTATTCCTCTAAAAGGATTTGTTTGCACTTGCTGAATCATGTGGTGCTTCATCGAAAACTCTGGAGCGTTGATTTGCATCGGCGCAATCGGTCCTCCTCGTCCAAACATGGTAGGTTGACAAAGCTCCTCAATGGTCCGAAGATCGGGCTGTAGAAGAACATTGTTGTTATTATTGAGGTGCGGTGGATTATTGTTGTTGTTAACACCTGACATATCTAAATCTTCTCGAGTCTCGGGCTCTTGATAATTAGAAGATCTAGTACGCATACACCTACAAAGACAAAAGAAAACAATACCAAACGCAAAGACAATATATATACATAATAAAAATAAAATCTTTTTGGATTTTTGAAATTTTTAATTTTTATGGATTTTTATCAATTTTTAATTTTTATGATTTTTGAAAAGTTTTGTGCAAGAAAATAACGCTCACAAGTGAACGGATCCCAAAAAGCAACGCGTCTCTCACAGAAAACCGTTAATCTTTACGAAAAGAGCCGGCAGCGGCGCCATTTGATAACTAGGGTTTTACTCAGTTAAATTGTTGTTCTCGATATCTTAACGAATTGATTTCCGGTTCAAAGTACGACTCAGTTGATTTTGGTAAAACAAATATTTTTGGTTGATTTTAAATTAAAAGTGCAAAGACGTAAATGTAAAGGTGCGTTAAAATAAAATGGCGTTAAAATATAGAATGAAAAGCGTTTAAAATAAATCTAAGTCTAATTAAAAGAAAGGTGCAAAATTTAAAACTTTGAGAAGTAAATAACTAAATGACGGAAATTAAAAAGCGAGACGAGAATTAAAATTAGACAAAGTATTAAAATGACAAATTAAACAAGACAAAAATATAAAAACAAACTCACCGTCGGAATATATTCCGATCAGACCACAATCGGAATGTACCTCGTCGGAATATCTAACTCAACCTGTCGGAATAAGGTCCAATCGGAATACACTTACCGTTCTGGTCGGAATGTCCTTCGGAAAACCCAATCGGAATATGTCACCTTTTCTCTGATCGGAATATCCAAGCTAAAACCCCAAATCGGAATATGTAGAACCAACACTGATCGGAATAACTTACCTTTGATCGGAATGAAGAGTGGATTATCAATCGGAATGCTGTCACCACTTACCTTATCGGAATACCACTAATACCTCTGATCAGAATACCCCAAACCTCCCAATCGGAATGTTAAAGCCCTTTTCCGACCGAGCAATGGAGTGCTGGTCGGAATAATAAACCGTTTTCCGATTGTACAGATCGGAATACGGTGAAAAGAAGGCAAAATAAGCTAAACAATTAAGCTATAAACCAAATAAGCACAAGTCTAAAATCCTAAACAAAACCGTATAAGAAAAAGCTACTAACCCGAAATTTTAAGACTTTTGAAAACACAAAATAAGATAAAGTTTACGAAAACAAACTTTTGAGTAAAAATAACTTTTATAAAACTTAAGAAACTTGAAGATAAACACAATAAGCTATAAAAATCAATGATCCAAAACAATCAAAAGCATAAAAACACAATCTTTAGTTAAATAAGCAAGATAATAAGCATGTAATCAACAAGATCAAGCAAAGAAAGAAAGGTAGAATGAGAGATAAAAACAAGAAAATTATAGAACACTTACATGGAAATTAAAGGTATTAAAAGTGCAAGACAAGTATTTAAATTGACATGTAATTAAAGAACAAGTAAATAAAGGTGGAAGAACTAGTGTCACTCTAGCCAACCAAAAATTAGTGAAATGAATATGGAAGCTATTTATAGGAGATTAGGAAGGTGTTTAGAGGAAGCTTCCTCCCCTCCTTCCTTTCTTCTTAATTGCATCTTTAAGTCCCTCCTTCTTAATCTCTTTGTTAATTGCACCATTAGTCCTTAAGCCTTTAAATCTTCTTTAATCTTGGACTTTAATGACTTTTGGTTCGGGATTTCTTTGAACTCGTCTTTTAATTCTTCAATAAATAAGACTTGAGTTCTTCGACTTTAAGTAAACTTCCGTCTTTTGACTTTTTCTTCGATAAATCTTCAGAATTGGTCTTGGACTTCCGTTCTTTTTGCACTCTTGACTTCTTGACTTCATCTTTCCTCTTTTTCTTCGATAAAAGCTCGTGAATGCCCGTGTTTTCTCCACTTTTCACCTTTTCGTCCTAAATCACAACAAAAACACAAACCACGCATAATTCCGACATAAAAGACATAAAATACACGTTTTGGCTCGGTTATTATTGTAATTAAGTGGTAAAAAGGATGGGTGTTTACACACCTATCAGACGACATGACTCAGCGATTTTTGTCGCGCTACTTTCCACCATCTATGGTCACGAGCCTTCGAAATCAAATCAGCGGTTTCATGCAAGAACCAGATGAATCTCTCTTTGATGCTTGGGAAAGATATAATGTTTTGATCGATCGATGTCCAAAACACAACATGCTCCCCGTTACTTTGATTTATAACTTCTACAATGGTTTAACTTTTCGTGATCGTGATACGATTAATGCAGCCGCCGGTGGCACATTTATGAAAAAGAGACCCGAGGAGTGTAGAGAGCTTATAGAGAACATGACTACTCATCATAAGAATTGGGATTCTTCTGCATCTTCAAGGAATATCCCGAGAGTCAATGTTTCTTCTACTTCTGCCAACCCTGATATCACCGAATTGACCCGCGCAATGGTCGAAATGAGCAGAAATATGCAACTCTTGGCTACAAATCAACAACAAGTTAAAGCTGTTGCTACTTCTTGCGAGACTTGCGACGGTCCTCACTCATACAATGATTGTCCTTCTACTCAGGATAATCCGGAAAAAGTGTATGCGGCTTATGGTAACTATTCACTAGAAAATTACCAAGCCTGACCTCAAGGTGATCCTAACTTGTTAAGTTACCGTTCTAACAACTTTCTTGCACCCGGTTTTTATCCTCAAAACCAAAACCCCAACAACTACAATAGAAGCAACCAAATCCCACCTCGAGCTTCTAATCCTTATCACCCACTCGCTCAACAACCACCACCCATTAATCATGATGTTGAAGCCTTAATGAGAACCCAAGGAGAGCAAATTAAGAATCTGCAAAGCCAAATTATCAATTTGAAAGGGGATATCACTAAGCAAGGGAATGATATTAGATCCGAGCTTTGACATGATATACAAACCTCCTTCAGCACCCAAACAAATGATTTGAAGAATATGTTGGCTAGTTTCTTACCAACTACTCAACCCTCTACTTCGGGCTCTCTACCTTCAAACATCATCACCAACCCAAGAGCGAATGTGAGTGCTATTACTACACGCAGTGGAGCAACCGTAGTAGGACCATCTATCCCTCCCCTAGTTACTCCATCTACACCTCCTCCACCACCATTTACCCCTCCTACTCCCACGCCAAGTATTAGTCCTCCATTACCGTCTCCACCTCTACCAGCTGAAGTACCCAAGAAGAACCCTTCACCAACCCCACCTTCCACCTATAAACCCAATATTCCTTATCCTTCTCGCTTAGACAAGGCTAAATTGCAAACCAAGGATCCATTCAAGTGTCGAACTATTTGAAGATGATATCTAAAAAATGAATTTCAACATTAGCCTTGTTGAAGCACTTGTCCACATGCCGAAATTCATCAAAGCATTTAAGGAATTGCTTAACAAGAAGGAAAAGCTGGTTGAGCTTGTCAACACACGCTTAAATGAAAACTGTTCTGCAGTTATTCTTAAAGAACTTCCGAAAAAACTTGGAGATCCCGGTCGTTTTGTGTTGCCTTGCCTTTATAACAAAACCGAAGAATTTACTGCCTTAGCTGATCTAGGGGCAAGTATAAACTTGATGCCTTTAAGTGTTTGGAAAACACTATCATTACCCGATCTTACAACAACAAAGATGACTCTTGAGCTTGCAAATCGCACTCTCGCTTACCCCGTTGGTATTGCCGAAGATGTGTTCATTAAAGTTGACACCTTCACTTTTCCGGTCGACTTTGTTGTTGTTGACTACAAAATGGACCCTCGTATTCCGTTAATATTTGGTCGGCCATTCTTGAGAACCGGAAAAGCTCTAGTCGATGTTGCCGAAGGTGAGTTAATCTTAAGAGTCGGGAATGATGCACAAGGGTTCAAAATGAGGAAGATCACAACCAAAACAAATGGACGAGAATCCACGAATATGATTAACGTGCTTGATGATTTTGTCGTCTACAACAATCCTCTGTTCGATTCTTGCTATGATAATCCCCTGTTCCATGATGATGTGGATGATTCTCTCTCCAATTCTGATCCTCCACCAATTCATGAATCTCCTCCAATTTATGATGACTATGATGATGATTCTAGTTCCAATGGGGATGATGATTTTACTTCTGAGTATCCGGACATGCCCACTTATGATGATTTTGATGAGGCTGATACTCTCTCGAGTGATTCTTCACATGATGAAGATCCTCCGCCAACCATACTTGATCCTACTTTGGATGACTACTCATTTGAGGAAGACTTTGTTACTTTTCTCAACACTTACTTCCCAAATGAGAGTGATGTTCCTCCTTTAGACTTTGATGATTATGGTCTTTATCCTACTTTGGATATGAAGAAACCCGCTTCAAAGGAGAAGAAGCCAGAAGACACCGATATCCGCAACACTTATGTCTTGAATCCTCTCTATCCTCCGTCTGAGGATGAGATTGCGAGATTTATGATCGGATCCTCTTTAAGGTCTGCTGAGCCTGAGTGTTATTTTCCCCTAAAGGAAAAGGTGTTCGACCCCGGTATTGCACTTTTTAAGCCATCTCAGTATCCATATGATGAAATAAAAGGAAAGATCTTTTGTACTTATGGAGATTTGCTTGCACCTCATCACCCTTGCTACCACCGTGCTCCATCTTTGCTTGAGGGAACCTTGCCTACTCTTCTTTGGCTTGCCCTGTTCGCCTTAAGCTTGTGCTACTTGCTGGATGAAAACCATGTCTTTGATCCCGGTGGATTTGTTTCAAGCTTCTTCCTATGCTAATCAAGGTCGAGTCAGGCTCACGACTCGGTGATAAAAAATCAAGCGCTTTTTGGGAGGCAACCCAATTATCTATCCTTTTCATTCTGTTTTCATAATAAGTGTAGAGGGGGGACCCTGGTATGTTTGTTTTCTTCTTTCTTATCATGTGCAGGGATTCGAGCTTTCAAAGATCCATTCTTGATGACTTTTGACGAACCGTGATTCCGTGTTCTCATCTTCCCGGTTCTATCCTAAACTCTTTTTGATTCACTATTTTATATTTTCCAATATTAAAATAGGAATCTCGTTAGTTGTCCTTTCCTTAACAAGATTTAAACAACGTGCACAATGTTCTAAGTGTAGGGGAGTTTACTTCCACATGCTTAAACATTGAGGACAATGTTTATATTAAGTGTAGGGGGCCTTCTATCGAAGTTAAGTGGTCTTTTCCTTGTATTTGCCCTCATTTTAACTAGAAAATCTAATTTTTCGACATTTCTCAAAAATTTTTGATCTATTTTGGCCTATTAGTATTTACCCTTGTTATAGTTATTTTCTTTCTTTGCTAGAATAAATTTTAATAAAGTGGTTTTAATTTTCAAACGTCATGAATCTTTTGACTCAACCGAGTTTACTTATCTAAATTTACTCTAGCAAGTATCCTTAACGTGTTTAAGTCAAGTTTTGCTAGGATTTTATATAGGGAGCTTTAAAACGCGAAAGTCTTAACTCTCACGGGTTAAGAACAAGAACTTTTCGCAAGTTCCTATAATTGATCCTAGAGAGTCGTTTATCAAAGGAACTTTAAAATGAGAATTCTAAAACTTGAAAGAGTCTAAGAAGTTGCAAGATCCTATAGATGACTCAAAAACCCAAAACTTTGATTTAATAGGCTAAGAATCCACGAGTCTCATTCCTTGAGATTTTAAATTGTGGAGAACGATAGATGATAGAGTCAATTATAAGTTTGGTATTCTTTTGTGAATTTATGTGAGTTGATTATGAGCCTATTCTCCCATCGCTTGCTAATAAATTTATCTGCAATAAATAAGGTTGTACGATTTGAAAAGTTACTTAGCTTCTAGCCCAAGATCGTTTAAAAGTTGCTCGGTATTAATTAGAGTTCATAGCCAAGGCATAACTTATTGAAGCGGGATGCGAAGGTTGGTGAGTCCGAAAAGGTCCTAACAAGACACGAGGGCTACATTTTGTTGCTAAAGATCCAAAAGTGATGTGAAGACTCATTTATCGAAAATTAATATGAAGGATCGAGACACACGACGAAAAGCAAATACTCCCAAAAAGATCATGGAGAAATCTATCCAAAAAGGCCCTAACAAGGTATGAGGATAAATAGATCCAAGTCCTAAAAGGAGGCAGATCGTTATATATCAAAATCCCAAATAAAGATTGGAGAAAAATGAAGAAGTCGTGGTCCAAATATGAAGAATCTCTCAAAAGGTTCAAGTGAAGAAATTCCTAATATGAAGAGAAGACCATAACTTCAAGAATGTCTCTCAAGATTTGAAGTATGAAGTCGCTGCCAAATATCGGTCCGAGAAAGGTCTCAAATCGTGAAACGAGTTATGCCAAGATATGAACTTTATGACGTCCCGAGAAGCAGTTTTAAAAGATTTTGTCCTTTAGCTAACTATTGATTAAATCGTCCCACTTTATTTTCAGCCTAAATAACTATCGAAATAAGTCAACAATGCATCCTCGTGATCATTCAAGACAACAATAAAATATAAGAGATACACCTAGGAATAAGGGAGTCTAAGTAAATAATTGGCCCACACGAGTTCGTGTTAGTCTACTAACTTATAATAATAATGATCTCGTTTTTAAGCTTGGTATAGGGAACGTGAAACTTGAGGATGATAATCATTCATGACATTTCTAAAAACCCCAAGGTAAGTTTTTGTTCTTTTTACTTGTTTTCTTCTTTTGAATATTTTGTAATTTTCTATCTATTTAATAAAGGCCAATGTGGATTGATTATGATGGAAAATGTATAAACTTGCTTTGTAATTAATGCATTTCATAATGACATTGCAATGGTCAAGTGTAGGGGATTTAATAAGTGTGAAAACACTTGTCCTTTTACCACTTAATTACAATAATAACCAGGCCAGAACGTGTATTTTATGTCGTAAATGTCGGAATTATGCGTGGTTTGTGTTTTTATTGTGATTTAGGACGAAAATGTGAAAAGGGAAGAAAACACGGGCTTTCACGGGCTTTTATCTAAGAAAAAGACAAAAGACGAAGTCAAAAGATCAAGAGTGCAAAAAGAACGGAAGTCCAAGGCCAATTCTGAAGATTTATCGAAGAAAAAGTCTAAAGACGAAAGTTTAATGAAGCCGAGGAACTCAAGTCTAATAAATGAAGAAATTATAAGACGAGTTCAAATAATCCCGAGACAAAGTCGAAAAAGTCGAAGAATTAAGAAGACGAAAAGACGAGAAAGAAAGAAAGAAGGAAGCAACACATGCTTAACCTCCCTAATCTCCTATAAATAGCATCCATTTCATTTCATTTCACTTTGTTAGCTAATTTGACACATTAGTCTTTCCCATTTATTTTCCAAGCACTTTCATATTGTCATTTACTTAATTGCACCTTTAATTACCTTGTCTTGCACCTTAAATTTGTAAGTTTAATCTTTACTTTTATTGTTGAATCTTTAATTTTAATCAAGTTTTATATTAATCTCTCCTTCTACCTTTCCTATTTTTGTTAATCTTTATGCTTATTATCTTATTGTCATGCTTATTTGATAAATTGTTATGTTTTTATGTGTTTGATTGTGTTAGCTTATTGATTTGATAGCTTATTGTGTGTTTGATTTGATTTTAGTTAAGTGTTTTTATTAGTTTATTTTATTAAAAGTTGATTTTAATTTTTAGTTTTATTAGTGTTTTTCATGTTTTTGATTTGTGGTTGAATTAGTTTTTCTTAAAAGTGTTTTAGATTAAGTTTTAGTTAATTGCTTATTTGATTTGTGCTTATTTTTGGCTTATTTTCTGATTTTTTTATATTACTGTATCTTTATTTTTCATGTTTTCGGATTAGGGTTTATTATTCCGAAGATACTACTTTTTCTGAATTGTTGCATTATTCCGAAGAACTCATTTTACTGAAAACATGCTTTTTTTTCTGAAATACCTATTATCTTGTTTTCAGACTTGGTTAAATTGTTAATTTTCTGAATTGTTTCTAATTTTCAAAGTTTAATTTTTCCCGCCTTTTTACTTAGCTTTATTTTAACTGTTTTGTCTTAATTTTACTTGTTTTTTCTTATTTAATTTTCAAATTTACTTTTCGTCAAGCCTTAATTTTTCGTCATTTACTTTTCAAGTTTTTAATTTTACGTCATTTTATTAATTCACTTTTAAAAGTCTTAATATTGCACCATTTACGTTTAATTAGTTTTAGATTTTAATTTTTCGTCATTTACTTTGAAGTCTTGCATTTTAATTACACTACAACGACAAACATTTGTTTTCATCAAAAGACAGCTGAGTCGCACTTAAACCATTTCTCAATTCGAAAAGACTTGGTACAACGAATCTTTTTTATACGAGGAAAAACGAGGTATTAAAAGTCAACCAAAATGCCGAGTGAATCTATAGAGTTTAAATTAAATAAACGAACACAAGTATTCTGAATAAACCTTCAATGGTTGACAATCATGTGGATCAGACATAATCATCGTTGTTATTACATAAGTCTCATGACATTGAACGTTAACATATATTATTTCAGCCCAACACACCTAGCCAAGTGCGTATATTTCTCTTATACAATTGCATCCGATGTTTCATTACTAGTGTATCACAACACCACGCGATAGCTAGTCACGACCGGACTGGGCGTCACCCCGATAGATCTATCCATAGTATTAGCGTTCATTCGATTAATAATTCATGTTTCAATGGGTCTTTTTAAGGCTAGAAGCAAATTTATTTAAATAACGTTCATCTAGCATACAATCGGGTCCCTTGTGTTCTATTTTAAAACAAGCATGCTATCCCCCTCGCGGGTTTTAAAATACTTTACAAGATAGTATAAAAGCGGGGCTATAGACTCACCTTGGTACAATAGTAGTAATATGACGATCGCCGACGATAAGTGATGCCCGTTAAACACAAAGACCGCAACCTACCAAATAAGGCGCGTTCGTTAATAAATGACTCAAGTATAAATAATACTTAAATATACAAAACTCAAATTTATAAAACCATGACAAATCCAAAAAATAATAATAGTACAAGTGTAATTTAATACCCTTTTACATGTTAACTTTATTAGACTATATCATCGATAAAAATCGGCCGGTACTTACCGAAAGTACAAGCTCATTTACCTTACTTAACCTATTCCGTTTTCGACGAAACTTGGTCACAAACTCACATATAATATAAATAAGACTCAGTTTAAGTTTAATTCAAAAATATTACTTTTAAGACCTTCTGCCCGACCCATCTATGAGTTACAAAAACCGGACAGATTTACGTCTTCAACTCGTAAAACCATTTTAACATATCTAAACAACTCCATTTATAAAACCGACACTCCGGGTTTGAAAATAGACTCATGACCTGAGGTTTAGACTTCAACATCAGTCCTTGAACATTTTTAAAACTCATTTTATAGTCCCCGAGAGTCGATCCAAATATCGACAACAATTTTCGGATTGTGCCGAAACTCGTCTCCCGGTATACGAATACTAAAATTGTTGTAACTTCACACTCGTTTGGAGTTGAAAGTCCTACTTTATATCAAATCGAAGCTAACGAAATTCTCTACGACCCTATCTTATTAGTTTAACAAGTCTATTACAGTAAGTAATTCAAAAATGCCCTTTTACCTACTGGTCTAAAATGGTCATCTAAAAATCATACAAAATCAACATTTTGACCCATTTCAACAATTTACATACTCCTAATATCATCCTAATATTATCATAACACATTTATCTAACTTCTAACACCCTCAAATTCAATCTAATAAAAATCAAATATATAAAAATCATACATGCAACATCATCCCACTACAAATATAATAATAATAACAACACCACAACTACAAAAATGGATCAAACATGATGTTCTTCACCAAAAATTTGAAAGAAAAATAAATGAATGCATGTGGGAAAAATTTACATAGATGTGTTCACCTTTGAATTTTATGATGTGGTCTAGTTTTATTTTTGAATGATTCTAAGAGAATCAAAAATTTTGATGGTGTTTTTGGTGTGGGTTAGGGACGGCAAGAAGGGAGGCAAAGAGAGAGATGAATTTTTTTAACTTGTTCTATGTGTAGAAGTTAGGTGAAAAAAATGGTTTTTATATGATAGGTGGAGGGTAGATTTTGCCAAAGTTGCATAGTTTTGGATCAAAAAGTAATTAAATAGTTTACAAGGTAGAATATGTAAATTGTAAATTTTGAAAATATTTACGAGGATCAGGTTTCGTAAAAATACTTTTCAAAAGTTAAAACGCTTCATAAAAATAATAATAAAGCTTCGACACGACTTAAAACGTAATTAAATCGAAAACGTCAAAAATATAAAATATCGAGACAATCGATAATAAAACATAAATTTTTGGGCATCCGTCGGTATCGCGATCACTAGTAGGTCTCGTCATTCGTTAAAACGTAAAACACGAGAAATAAGGATTAAATATAATAAAATCATTTTTATGATAAATTGAGAATATAATATCGATACCTAACATATTCCTTGCCGGTTTTCATCTAATCGACATTCTTACGCTGGTTTCATGTCATAACCTTCTCGGTTAGTCGATAATTTAAAATTCTCATTAAATTAAACACGTAATACGTAATAGTCGAGATTAAAATAACGACCTGAAATTGACGGATTGTCACAGAACCACACATCATATTCTTTTAGAACCGATTTGATTTAAACAAACATAATTTACAGTTCCCTTTTGATATAGGTGTATTTGATGAGTTCCCAATATACATTAGGATTCTCTTTTGTTGGCCCAACAAAATTATATATACTTTGTAATATGGATCTCGATGCAGATCTCTGAACTCATAGGTTCTACTGTTTGTTTGATGATCCCAAGTAGAAAGTGCTTTTGTTTCATCATATTTTTAGCTTTTTCATAACTTCATACTTCTTGAACATCCTCATAACATGTTCATTTACCTCTTCTTCTGAACTAACAAAACCTCGTTTCTCAATTCCGTTATTTTCAGTGCTTTATGCTGGCTGCACATTTTTAGGTCTCCAAACCATGTTCTTGGGAGTTAGACCAGTGTGAAACTTGTTTGCAGCTTGTCTTACCTTATCCATGTTCTGATTGGTGTTTGTGTGTGTGCGCCTTTCTGTGTGACTGTGTGTGTGTGTGAGCGCTCACGCGCGTTTCAATCAAATATAGTGAGGTTATGAAGAAGATGAAAAGTTTAGCTTTGTGCAAATAACTTCCCCAAAACAAAATATGCCAGCGTGATAATGACGGGGTGAAATTTCAGGGATAATGTTTCGAGGACGTTTTTTTGCATTACCGAAAGGTGGGTTTACAACACTCGATAATCGAAATCTATTCAAGGACGTGTTTTGCTTGCATGAAAGGTGGGTTTAGGCTGGTAACCACGGAAATTTCGAATATACCCTTACGTGTGGGAGTTAACGGAAGAAAACGGTCAAAATTGAAAAATCGTTAACTCAGGTGCAAGCACGAGATATTGAAGTTTAGTGGCAATATTGCGTGAAGTTTGCTCTCGGTGGCAAATTTGTGAAAATGGAAAACTTTAGGGACGTTTTTTGCAGTTTACCCTATATAGAACTTCGATATGAATATCGAACCTATAATTAACCAAACGTAACACTCAAAACCAAAAATTAAGATAAAGAGGTTAGATTTAAGCAATCAGATCATAATTTGTTAAATTGATCTCATCTATTCATTATTTTTTTAACAAATTATTTATTGTTTTAATTTTAAATTGAAATATTTATTTATTTATTGTTAGGTGTGTATTCGTCCCAACCAAGGTATAGATAATCAATCCTAGCTACCTACCAACAATGGTTGCCGGATATCACTTGGACTCGTGTTATCACTTTCCAAAGTAAACTATTTGACCCTCATGCTTGGGTATCACGAATACTTACTTGGAATAAGACCAAATGCTTGTTAGTGATTTAGGCACAAATATCTAACCCTTTTCATTGTTATGTGTTCTTGTTTCTGTGTATCTCTCCATGCACTTGTGATCACCTTTTATAGGTGAAGTACTCAATCTCAATCAATGGTATTAAGAAGATTTAACGGCCATTAACTCCTCTTAATAAGCTCCATAATACCAGGAAAGTGGTTACATGACCAATTAAACGTGGTCACAATTACAGTCAAACAACCACTTGAATGAGTCAAAGACCGTTACAAGAAAACATGTTCTGTCTCAGCGCTAGTACTAACATCCTAGTATCGTTGGACACATAACTAGCGGTACTTCAAGTACCGTTAGTGTAAAACAAAGTACTGTTGAACATAGCTTAACCAGTATCAGAGTCGGTCCATGCCGATTACTAGGTGTGAACATAACCCACAATTGCACTATATTTCCAAAAAAATTTCTATTATCTCTACTACTTATAAAGGAAAAACCCCAAAACCTTGAATGTTGAAAAATAACTTAATTATGGAATTGTTGAAAAATTTAATGCATAAAAGTTGGATATTAATTATGAAATTGTTGAGAAATTAAATGCACATAAGTTAGATAAAATAAGAAATGTTGAAAAATTAAACCATAACAATTGCATAAGTTACCGGGTCACGGGTTCCACCACCGGATTAATTCGGTCGAGTAACTTGGTCACGGGTTCCACCAACGGATCAACCCGGTTGAGTCATCAGGTCACGGATCGACCATCGGACCAAGCCGATTGAGTCACCGGGTAACGGGTTCGGCCATCGAGCCAATCTTTTCGAGTCACGGGTTCGACCATCGGGTTAACCCGATCGAGTCACAGGGTCACGGGTTCGACAACCGGGTCAATCCTGTCGAGCCACCGGGTCACCGGTTTCGACCACCGGGTCAATCCTATCGAGTCACCGGGTCACGGGTTCAACCACCGGGACACGGGTTCGACCACCGAATCAACCCGATCGAGTCTATGGGAACAGGCTCGCCTACCGGTTCAACCCGGACGAGTCACCGGGGGTTACCGATTCGACCATCGGGTCAATTAATAAATCATTAACTATCTATCGCTAGGCAATTATTGGGTCACGCGTTCGACCATCGAATCAATTAGCATATCATTAATTATATGTCTTTATGTAATTCCGCTGCTATGCGCGGGTAATCGTCTAGTCTTATTTTATTATATTTTAAAATTCCGTGCTCTTTGATTCAACATCTATTGTTATTAAAAAAAATTCATTTTTAGTTTTATTTATACTCTTTACAAATTTAACTTTAATTTGAACACAAACTTGTCGTAAGTGTAACATTCATTCGTTAAAAAAATAATCATCGAATATCCGTCTCGTTGCATTACGGAGTACCATCCTGTTCCTATTGTATAAAATTACAGTATTTGTTTTTGGCTTTTAAGTAATGTCAATTGTATAGAAAATGATTAAGAAATGGTTGTAATGATCATGGTAATATTATATCATTTACTTTGGTTGCTTTGTTTTCTTTAAGTTTAATTTCCAACCTTACTCAAGAAAAAGTTATATAACATACCTTTGAAATAAAAATGGTTTATAAAACTTCACAAAAATTAAGGATTAATCAAAAGTTTAAACAATAAAATAAAATCATGGATACTCTAGCATTGAGATAATGATTACTTAATCAGAAGTTGAGTGTAATTATAAGTCCCAACATTTGACGAACCATTCCGTTGTTCCTGAATGTTGAACAAAGACCCTGGGCTGGATACATAGACATCTGCATGATTCGAAACTAGGTTCAATATTCGACGATTTTGAACTCTCAATAAAGGTAACATTTGGCATTTTTTTTTCAATGTTTAACAGTTTGATTAGATCGACCTCATTGATTAACTGATTGTAGGTTAACATGTAGCATGCTTTTTTCCATATGCGAAATTACTGTAGAGGTTAGCGAGATAGAGGGTCTGCACGAACATGTACTTTGCGCGCCACCCGTAATGTAAAAACAGAATCTTAAAAGTTCTGAGTGTAACCCCAAATGCACATGTCATGTGGATTCACTAATGTCTTCGAGTCCAAAAAGTTTTGTCCACAAGATAAAGAAATATGTAGGTCAAGATGCCTATTGAGACGGTTTTGCTCTTTGGCTAATGATTAGTGTTTTCTTTGACATTTTCGAATAATAGTTATAGTTTAGGGTATACGGGAAACTTAAACAGCTATAACTATCAGTACTACTTTTGGACGTGGACAGTTATATTGGGACATGTTAAAACAGAACTATGGAGAATAATTTCTTGGACTGATGAAGTAGTATATTTAACTATGAATTCCACATTTGCATAACAGAAAAACTTGTCATGGGGAAAGGAGATAAACAAGGTCGAGTTTTGGTGACTGTGGGCAAGGATATCCAGCTGCGGAACCCATTGACAATGTTAAAGACTAGTTTCTTAGAATGTGGGACGATAATCAGGAATTGGTATGTCAAACAGTCTTTACCTACCGCGGTTGCTGCTGTAACTTCCTTTGGACTTATTGCAGGCGGTGTCTCGAGATACTATCTTACTACAGACATTCCGCTCAGAATCAATTCAAAGGTAACAACTTTACCTTACATTTACGTAGATCGTTAATGTACATACAAGTGCAGTACTTTATAATTCCGTGCATGTTTGAATTTGTATATATCTATGTAATTTAAGTGACTAGGGTTTTACAAAAACAATTATTGTGTGTGAAGTCGCCAATAGGACCAATTTTTTATGGAGGAGGGCGCTTGCTACAGGCTCGTAACGGGGCTGTTTTAGTGGGTGCTCATTCAGGCATATCATGTTTCATGGAAAGATTAAGAGGCAAGGAGGATATCCAGTCAAAGTAAGCCCATATATAGTTCCATATTTAGTGTAAAGATATGAATGTTATCAATCGTAATTTATCCGTTTATAGTTCGAGTGGCTAGAGACTTATTTTCAGAATTTTTTTTGTGTTAATTCTAGAGGATTAAGAAATCAGTGTTAAACAAAAAGAAATTTATTATATACGATCTTAGGGATATGAAACTGATTATATGGACATGAAGTTAATTCACAATAATCAGAATCTAGTGTTTAGATAATGTGTCACATAATTCTTCTCGAACGTAATTGGAGCAAGACTTATTATTTGATACAAAACTAAATTGACCTATTTACTGTCTTGATAAATTCTCATAGACATTTTGTCATTGTTAATATTATGCCGTAAGATATTTGCTGAATATATAGATAGGATGCATTTTATTTATGCCGGATTTTCACATTTCGGTGATTTTCCCTCAAGCTTTTTTCAGTGCGTCCCTCATTTGTTTATGTTAGATTTTATCAACGTTCATCAATTTATTGATCAACTCTATCATCTGTCTAAACAGTTACTGTACAAAGTAAAGAATTGGTTAATAAAAGTAAAGAAACCTATAGAGTGCTAGACAATGTTGTAAGGTTAACCTGCAAAAAAATTAAGAATTGGTTATAGTGAATCCAAATTAGTTCATTATATGTTCATATATACTTGCGCACACTACATATAATTACAACTAAAAAAACTCATATAGACGTATTTACCTGATTATGATGAATTGGTATCATGTAATCAGTATAATGCACATCCAAACGACCCTTTACTAGTTAAAAACAGATTGTGAAGGCCATATCACTATTCGATATCTCATAGCATCAATTTGAGCCTTGGGCTAGATAGCATAACTTAATAACATGTTGATTGCGGTTTGATCTATACTCATCTTTCATCTTTGTATCTCATTGCAGTTTAGTGGCAGGTTTTGGTGCTGGAGTCATGGCCTCATTAGTTTGTGGTATATACGGTACCAATGCAATAAAAAATGGTGTTCACTATGCACTCTTTTATGGTGCTTCGTTCAAGGTAATCATGTTGCTTCTTCCTCCACCTCTCCTATTTTTGGGTCGGTTTCGGTTGTTAGCTCTCATGGGTCAAAAAAAGAAAAGGTAAAAAGGAAATGCGTAAAAAGGTCAAATGCCCCCAAAAGGGTTTTCTAATGCATACATGAGTTAAATTTGGCGCAGTAGGTGGATAGTTATGATAAAAACCTTGACCTACGTGCCAGGGGTCCAGTCAGGGACATTTCAACCGATATAAAACTTACCTATTTTTTAACCCAACCAACGTGCAGGTAAACGAAAAATTGTTACAGCGACCAAAGAAGCATGACTTGTATAAAAATACGAAAGATATGCTATCTAGTCTTGGCCTTGAACATTATGAGAAGAACTTCAAAAAGGGCTTGCTAACAGACAAAACTCTCCCATTGATTAATGACAGGCAAGTAGTAACAAACAATAGTCTTCTTTTTCTTATGATCTTCTTTAAGGAAAGCATATAAATACTATATGGTTCTTGTGATACAATAAATGATTCAATCAGCGATCTGCAAGAGGTGAGAATTCCTGTTGGAGCAAGAAGGCTAATTCTCGATTACATCAAAAGGTCTAAACTCCCTCGCTTTGAAATTTCAACCATATTTACTGATTGAATACAGTAGTTCAATCTGTTTTTACTTTTCTTTTCTTACATGTGTAGGGAAGAGGTGATGAAATGAAGTGCGAGAACAGACATTTGAAGTGTTTATATGAGCATAGAGGACTATGTTTGTTTTTATCTTTGAAATATACAGTTGTCTCATTTGAGATGATTTTCAGATCTGTAAAAGATTTAGGAATTTATCTACAATTGAAGTAATTAACATTGGCAATGAGTACAAACTTTCCAGGTTGGGTTAGAGGTCTTCAAACTCCAGAAGTAATAAGGCTAAATATTTTTTTATGTGTCAGTCAATTTCGTTTAGCTTGACTAATGCAAAGGCGAGGTACGTGGTCTGCAAGACTGCAACAATGTAGCACAGGGTGGTGATCGAATCACCAAAGAACATAGATTTCATACTAACCAGTAACCAGTACATGTGACGAGCCACTTTCACACAGGCTGACAAGTCACCACAGGACATAGTGTCTGTTGGGATATGCGATCGTTTAGCTATCGGAAATACGTGAGCCTATCGGGGGCACACACTCAATACGGAGAACACACTTTTATTATACGTTTTATTATTTATAATAAACGTTTAATGAAAACTTCACTTATTATTTAATTAAGGGTGGTTAAATTAATTGACGGGATTTAATTAATTTAATACGAGTGCGTTATTTAAATTTAGGAACAAAATCGATTCTAGAATACACTAGGCCATAATCGGCCGAATATATCATTAAGGATATTCTAGAAGTTTTTTGGTTGTTGGTTTTTGGTAAGTAAATATTCAAGAATATTTGATTAAGGTAATGTTTTCCTTAATTAGGTTTCTTGGGTTGAGCCTTAAGATTTGAGGAGGTGGAGAATGTGTATAAATACACAAACACCTAGCTCATAATTTTTTGTCCCTCTCCCTTGTCCCTTGTTCCGTCCGATCGCAACAAACCCACACACCAAAACCAAACGATTTTTCCTATTAACCCTAAAATCACATAAAGGTTAAACCTTTATAAGATCAATCCTTTTTGGTGGTTTTCTTATAAAGTCTTAAGCTTTATAACTAAACCCTAGATCTCTAAATCTAGGTTTTAGTTCTCCCCTTGGTGGTTCGACATACATACACCCTAATTAGGGTTTATGTGATTTTGGGTTAATCAATCTTGTAACTTTCTATAAACCGATCCATACGTAATCCCAATTAGGATTTTGGATCTAGGGTTTCTAGTTACAAGATTATACACTTGTTGTTTGAGAAGTGAAGTTACTACTAGCATCGTAGTGATGTTCGTTTGACGTGTCGTGTGAGCAAACGGTGGAGACGGTAATTTAACCGTTGAAGTTCAAGATCAAGATCAAGACGTATTAATTGATTTATTCAATTAATTAAAGGTTGGTTTTAATTTTTTTTATTATGTGCTTAATCATGTATGTTATACTAGATCCATTCCGCTGCGTACTCGTAGTTAATGGTTAACTAGTATTTATAAATCCCTACAGTGGCATCACGAGTCGGTTCGTATGGCATTCATGGGTTACACATAGAATAAAACACGCTTGCTTCACTTTAAATCTCTTTTATTTATGTTTGTATGACAATTACATGCATACTTGTCATAAAGTTTTAATCTTGATCTAGATAATGGTTAAAATTGGGTAGGGTAAATTGAACCGGCTAATAATTACGATTATTTTTATTATCCGTCAAAGACTTTTGCATCTCACTTTTGTGATACTTTGCACGTCATCAAGTACCTTGCTCGAAAACTTGATGAGGGTCTTTGGTCCTCAATTTGGGGAAGACTCATTCGAGACTTGGATCTTATATGATTTATCGCTTTCATATAGAGTCTGTCTTCTGCTTCTACCCCCTTCTGGTCTGTTTTTATGTGCTTATTTGTTTTCCATTATGAATTGTAAAACGTAATAATTCAAGATTCTAGGAATCATAAAAATGGATCTCTACTTATATCGAAACTAGCTTTAAAAGTATGTCATATTAATACAAAATATTTTCCTTACGAATCGGCTGTGTTATTTGTTAAAAATCGTTTTTTAGAACAAATATTAATATGGACATAAGATCTATGAAACTTGTTTTTATTATAATCTAATTGTTTTGCGAAATCATATTTTCACTCGAGTTAGGCTTACATACTGTAATGATAGCTTATAAACTATCTCCTCAACGACGTGATTTGCAAAATTAATTGGTTTATAGTACTTAAAAACAACTTTTTGTGCTTTACTAATGGTGGACTTGCTATTGCACTACGTGTTCTAGTCAAGCTATCTAGGGTTTGAACGATCTTTAATCTTTTCCCGTGTCATGTACATGTTTCGGCATCTATATGATAATTATCCCAAGCACTTGCGCCCTCGGGCGCATGAAGAGTAGGATATAGGGTTTGATCCTTCTTTAATATTTTCCCGCGGTAAACACGCCTAAATCAAAGTTAACAAAAGTTTTTTCTTAACTTGTGCTAAAAGATGATTGCATGCATATTTTACACGCTTTTGACATTTGTTTCTAAAACTTATGTGATACCTATTTGAATTTTAAGTCTATGCCACCCAATTTAATAGCACTTGTAGTCTTTTTTCGTCATCTGGTCAGACCTAGGGCGAATCATGCACCCAAGGCGATTTTTGTCACTGGTCAGACCTTTTCCAATTATTGCATGCTTTAAATTGGTATGACTTAAGTCGAGTTCCCGGTCAGATTCGGAACCCGAGGCATAAGATGAGATGAAACATACTCATGACTTTATTACGTGTAGAACAAGTTTGTTTGAGATGTTCAATGGTACTCGAAAGAGATGAGAGAACGTCCCATCCAAACACTTTACAACAAATAAACTTCATGAATCGTCTCATAAATCTAAGAGTTGAACTTGTAATGCAATTAACGCTCGTCGCTTACCTCTTGCCCTACTTGATACTAGATGATCGGACCTCTAATATTGAGTGGGAGTGCAAGTAGGATC
Source organism: Glebionis coronaria (assembly GCA_025667525.1). Lineage (NCBI taxonomy): Eukaryota > Viridiplantae > Streptophyta > Magnoliopsida > Asterales > Asteraceae > Glebionis > Glebionis coronaria. Next base: position 686,441,868 of record CM046874.1, read on the forward strand.
TTAGTCTTATTAGTAATTAATTGGGTAGTTAATTCTATTAAGAATTTAATTATCAAAAATACTAAATTGAACTTTCTAATGTTCCGATTAATTGTGGTATTGCAACATAATTCGTAAACTAAAATTGTTTTCTTATAGAAAACAAATATAGTCTCTTTTCCTGGTAAGAAAAGCGAGACTTACTCCTATCTCTTCTCATTAGTTGACAAGAATAAGATAGGACCATAATCGAATCTTATCGATTGCATTTAAACTCACTTTTAATACTTCATTATCCTAACCCGGTTCTGAAATCATTGAAAAATAACATATTTTGTGTACCTAATGTCTATAGCTACCAAAATAAATGACATCTTGCACTTGTCACGATGTATGAGTTTAAACCGTAAAGAGTAAAGAATTTACTAGCACTTCGCTAGGTATCTTTCTTGGACTCTTGATTATTCCTTAAAGTGCTAAATACCCTTGTGGCTATGTAGACGATAAAGGAGGAATTGCATGCTAAATAGTCAAGTTAATTGAAAGCATGAACGGCTAGTCCCTCATCCACACAAGTAGAATTTCATATACTTTGTTCAAATACCTAAGTAAATGTATACTTGTAGGCATTTTTCAAAGATAAGGAAGTCAATAAATTGCTATTCACTTTTTACTGGTGATGTAACATCTCTTATGTTGACAAATCCAGTGGGAGCGTTGAGTTTATTACTGAAATAATATCCATGTAATATTGTCAATTTCTGTGGGAGCTACAAGATTTATTTTCTTGCTTAGTCATCCATATTATTTCGAACTTGCTTTGAAATAATTTATCACTTCCAAATATGAACGACCATTGCTTAAAGGAAAATTGCATTTTATTTTATAAGATAACACGTTGCCTTTCTGATGACGCTTTCTGAAACGTTATCTATAAAATAATAATCCACAATTCCTTATTGAAAGTTATGGTTCTAAATCTACTTATAATATCAATGACATTATCATATTGTTTACACAATCAACCATATGTTGTATTGCTTGTCTACATGATATGATGTTGTGCCTTACACAAGTGGGAAAAATTGCAAAGTGTGTGCAAGGAACAAAATATTATTAGTTTCATTTGCCCAAAAGGTAAGAAAGCTAATAATTCTACTAGGACTTGAACATAAAAGATGTTTGTTGTCCTACTACATTCAATGTCATGATATAGTGGAAAGCTGCTTCGGTAATTTACTACATGTTATAGTAAATACAATTATGGTTAAGATATAATAATCATAATTTTGAAGTATAAAATTAACTTGAAATTACTATTGAACTCAAGAGTCTGCGTTCATGATTGCTTTAGTTAGTATAATTATGTTTTTCCTTGATAACACATAATTATAAAGTCCTTGAATTACTCACCGACTTATAACATAAAGTATGTAGTAAAAAAGTTATGTCTTCTTGTTAACACATAAACATAAGATCTTTGAATTATTCAAAGACTTATAATGTATACTTGATATGTTCTGTTTTCATGTAAACACATGAACATATAATTCTTGAACTGCTATGTCTTCTTGTAAACACATGGTTCTCGCATTGTTCAAGAAATATACATTATAGCATGCACCTGGATTTAAAATACGGATATTGTAATTTGGCATGACCCAATTAACAAGTATTTAATCCAAAGAGTATTAAGTTATCTATGGAATTCTGATGTAGTCTCCCAATTCTAATACTCATAGAATACCAAAATATTATGGTATATCTAAAGAGTTTAAACAAACTATATTCATATAGTTTAATTTATGATAGCTTTAATTATTCTACCTCCATGATCTATCAAGGTTAGAAAATTGCGTGTGTCATTGATACATTCAATATAGTTCAAACCTAGAAGGTATTCAAGACAACCCACAAATTGAAAACCCCTAATTTATTAGGGACTTTCGGTTGTTCCACTCAAACCAATCTAATCTGAAAATCTCTTGGGGTTTTTTGATTTTCATACACTTCCGTGCTTGATTGTAGTGTTGGTGTTCCTCCTAGCTTGACGTAACACAAACCTTTCCTAAGGTTATTGGTTAAAAGAGTGATACAAGAATTAAGGTTCATACTAGAAACCCTAATTAGGGTTCTTGGGAGAAATCCCAATATGTCTTGATTAAATTCTTTAATTTGTTAATATCTTATGAAGCATACTATTAACAAACTTGAGATAAGAATTTAAAATGTGTTTTGTAGTCTCTCTATTAAGAACAATTTATTGTTGCTTAAATACTTAGTATTTAGAGAATGATCTCTGATAGGTGTGTAAACACCCATCATTTTTACCACTTAATTACAATAATAACCGGACCAAAACGTATATTTTATGTCATTTATGTCGGAATTACGCGTGGTTTGTGTTTTTGTTGTGATTTAGGACGAAAAGGTGAAAACTGGAGAAAACACGGGCATTTACGGGCTTTTATTGAAGAAAAAGATGAAAGACGAAGTCAAGAAGTCAAGAGTGCAAAATGAACGGAAGTCCAAGACCAACTTTGAAGATTTATCGAGGAAAAAGTCAAAAGACGGAAGTTTACTAAAAGCCAAAGAACTCAAGTCTTATTTATTGAAGAATTAAAAGACGAGTCCAAAGAAATCCCGAGCCAAAAGTCATTAAAGTCTAAGATTAAAGAAGATTAAAGGCTTAAGGACCTAATGGTGCAGTTAAGAGAAAAGGAAGGAGGGGAGGAAGCTTCCTAATCCTCCCCTATATATAGACCATTAGTATTATCATTTTGTTTTGTTGGCTAAGGTGACAATTAGTCTTCCACCTTTTAATTACTTGCTCTTTAAATTCATGTCATTTTAAATACTTGTCTTGAACTTTTAATACCTTTTAATTCCAAGTAAGTGTTCTTTACTTTTCTTGCTTTAATCTCTCATTCTTCCTTTCTTTCTATGCTTTAATCTTTGTTTACATGCTTATTGTGTTGCTTATTTGATTAAAGGTTATGTTTTTATGCTTTTGATTGTTTTGGATTATTGATTCTTATAGCTTATTTGTGTTTATCTATAAGTTTCTAACGTTTTTATAAAAGTTATTTTTATATAAAATTTGTTTTTGTTATCTTTGTTTCATTTTGTGTTTTTAAAAGTCTTTAAATTGTAGCTTATTAGCTTTTTCTTACACGTATTTGCTTAGGATTTTAGGTGTGTGCTTATTTGGTAATAGCTTATTAGTTTAGCTTATTTTCCATTCCTTTTACTGTATTCCGACCAGCCCTGGTCGGAAAAGGGTTTATCATTCCGATCATAGTGATCAGATAAGGGTTTGTAACATTCCGATTGGGAGGTTTGTAACATTCCGATCAAGGGTAAGTTTGGTATTCCGATCAGGTCTAGTGACAGTATTCCGATTGGGAGAACACCCCTTATTCCGATCTGAGGTGTTTGATTGGTTATTCCGATTTGGCCATTGGTGACAGCAATTCCGATTGGTATTCCCACGACAACATTATGATCAGGTCAAGGTGAGGGCATTCCGATCGGAATGTATTCCGATTGGGTATTGTTTTCTATTTTGTCTTGTTTAATTTTTAAGTTTATGTTTTAATACTTTGTCAATCTTAATTCTCGTCACGCTTTTAAATTCCCGTTATTTAGTTATTTACTTTTCAAAGTTTTTAAATATTGTACCCTTTCTTTTAATTAGACTTAGATTTATTTTAACGCCCTTTTAATTAAACGTCATTTATTTTTAAGTTTTGCACATTTTAATTACTACAACGACAAACATTTGTTTCCACCAAAGAATGACTGAGTCGCACATTAAACTCTTTTTTCAATTCGAAGAGACATACTTAAACGAACTAATTTTTATACGGGCAAAAGCCGTGTATCAAATGGCGCCGCTGCCGGCTCTTTTCGTAAAGATTAACGGTTTTCTTTGAGAGACGCGTTGCTTTTTGGGATCCGTTCATTCGTGAGCGTTATTTTCTTGCTTAAAAAATTCAAAAAACCATAAAAATAAAAAAAAAATTGTTAAAAATCCATAAAAATAAAAAATTTCAAAAATCCAAAAAGATTTTATTTTTATTGTGTATATATATTGTCTTTTCGTTTGGTATTATTTTCTTTTGTCTTTGTAGGTCATGCGTACTAGATCTTCTAATTATCAAGAGCCCGAGACTCGAGAAGATTTAAGTATGTCTGGTGTTAACAATAATAATAATCCACCGCACCTCAACAATAACAAAAATGTTCTTCCACAGCCCGATCTTCGGACAATGGAGGAGCTTTGTCAACCTACAATGTTTGGACGAGGAGGACCGATTGCGCCGATGCAAATCTTGGCTCCGGAGTTTTCGTTGAAGCACCACATGATTCAGCAAGTGCAAACAAATCCTTTTCGTGGATTGCCTGATGATGATGCCAACAAACACCTCGACAAGTTCATTACAATCACCCAAAGAATGAAGTTGCCCGGTGCCACAATGGATGTTCTTCGCCTACAACTCTTTCCACATACTTTATCACATCATGCCGAGAAATGGTTTGATCGTCTTCCAAAGAATTCAATTCACACTTGGGATGACATGACTCAACGCTTTTTGTCGCGCTACTTTCCACCATCCATGGTCACGAGCCTTCGCAATCAAATCAGCGGTTTCATGCAAGATCCCGATGAATCTCTCTTTGATGCTTGGGAAAGATATAATGTCTTGATTGATCGTTGTCCAAACCACAACATGCTCCCTGTGACCTTAATTGATACTTTCTACAACGGATTGACTTTTCGTGATCGTGATACGATTAATGCAGCCGCCGGTGGCACATTTATGAAAAGGAGACCCGAGGAGTGTAGAGAACTTATTGAGAACATGACTACTCCTCATAAAAACTGGGATTCCTTCGCTTCTTCAAGGAACAACCCGAGAGTCAATGTTTCTTCCACTTCAGCAAGCCCCGATATGACCGAATTCACCCGCATGATGACTGAAATGAACAAAAGTATCTTGCTTCTCGCTTCAAACCAACAACAACAAGTTAAAGCGGTTGCACCTTCTTGTGAAACATGCGGCGGTCCACACTCATACACCGATTGTCCTTCGACTCAAGGAAATCCGGAAAATGTGTATGCAGCTTATGGTAATTATTCACCGGAAAATTACCAAGCTCGACAACAAGGGGATAGAAATTTGCTGAGTTACCGGTCCAACAATTACCTTTCACCCGGTTTTTCTCCTCAAAACCAAAACCCCGCCAACAACTACAATAGAAGCAACCAAATCCCACCAAGAGCTTCTAATCCTTATCACCCACCCGCTCAACAAACCCCACCCATTACCCCCGATGTTGAAGCCATAATGAGAACCCAAGGTGAGCAAATCAAGAATCTGCATAGCCAAATTATCAATCTGAAAGGAGATATCACCAAGCAAGGAAATGACCTTCGATCCGAGCTTCGCGATAATATCCAATCCTCCTTCAGCAATCAAACAAATGATTTGAAGAATATGCTTGCTAGTTTCTTACCCGCCGCTCAACCTTCTGCTTCAAGTTCTCTACCTTCAAACACCGTCACCAATCCGCGAGCAAATGTGAGTGCTATTACTACCCGTAGTGGAGTCACCATAGTAGGACCACCGATTCCACCCCCATCATCTACACCTCCTCCACCACCATTTATCCCTACTCCTTCTACACCTAGTATTAGTGCACCATTACCGTCTCCACCTCGACATGATGAAGTACCCACCAAGAACCCTCCACCAACCCCACCTCCAACATCTCAACCTTTACCTACACCTACACCTTCACCACCCAAACCCAATATCCCTTATCCTTCTCGCTTAGGCAAGACCAACGAGCTAACCAAGAATGACTGTCAAGTGTCGAGCTATGTGAAGATGCTCTCTCAAATGAACATCAACATGAGCCTTGTTGAAGCACTTGTCCACATGCCGAAATTTGTCAAAGCATTCAAGGAATTGCTTAGCAAGAAGGAGAAGTTGATTGAGCTCGCCAACACACACTTAAATGAAAACTGTTCTGCAGTTATTCTTAAAGAACTTACGGAAAAGCTTGGAGATCCCAGTCGTTTTGTGTTGCCTTGCATCTTTAACAAAACTGAAGAATTTACTGCCCTTGCTGATCTCGGGGCTAGTATTAATCTTATGCCTTTGAGTGTTTGGAAAACACTATCATTACCCGACCTTACTCCAACAAAGATGACTCTTGAACTTGCAAATCGAACTCTCGCTTACCCCGTTGGTATTGCCGAAGACGTGTTTATTAAAGTTGGCACATTTACTTTCCCGGTCGACTTTGTCGTTGTTGATTATGAAATGGACCCTCGTATTCCTTTAGTACTTGGTCGGTCATTCTTGAGAACCGGACGAGCTCTAGTTGATGTTGCCGAAGGCGAGTTAATCTTAAGGGTCGGGAATGATTCACAAGTTTTTAAAATGGGGAAGCTTACAAGCAAATCCTATGGACGAGAATCAGCGAATATGATTAATGTGCTTGATGATTTTGTCGTCTACAACAATCCGCTATTCGATTCGTGCATTGATAATCCACTTTTTCACGATGATGTGGATGATTCTCGCTCCAATTTGGAACCTTCTCCCATTTATGATTCTCCACCGATCTTTGATGCTTATGATGATGATTCTAGCTCAGATTCGGATGATTTTGATGATTGTACCTCCGAGTATCCCGACCTGCCCACATATGATGATTTTGATGAGGCCGATACTCTTTCGAGCGATTCTTCACATGATGAAGATCCTCCGCCATCACTTGATTCTCCTTTGGACGATTACTCATTTGAGGAAGACTTCTCTACATTTCTCAATACTTACTTCCCTCATGAGAGTGATGCTCCTACTTTGGACTTTGAAGATTATCGTCTTGATCCTACTTTGGATTTGAAGAACATTCTTTCAAAGGAGAAGAAACCGGTCGACACCAATATCCGCAACACATATGATTTAACACCTCTTTGTCCACCTTCTGAGGACGAGGTTGTGCATCTTCTTCGCGGATCATCTTCACACTCTGCTGAGCCTGAGTGCTATTTTCCCTTAAAGGAAAAGGTGTTCGACCCCGGTATCGATATTCTACAGCCATCTCAGTACCCACCTGATGAAATAAAAGGAAATATCTTTGGAACTTATGGAAATCTGCTTGCACCACTTCACCTTGCTTCCACCGTGCTCCATCGCTGCTTAAGGGAACCTTGCCTACTCTTCTTTGGCTTGCCTTGTTCGCCTTAATCTTGTGCTACTTGATGGACGAAAACTATGTGTTTGATCCCGGTGGATATGTTTCATGCTTCTTCCTATGATGATCAAGGTCGAGTCAGGCTCATGACTCGGTTAACAAAAATCAAGCGCTTCTTGGGAGGCAACCCATGCATCTATCTTTTCGCTTTCTTTATCCTAAGTGTAGGGGAGACCCGTTGGTTTGCTATTTCCTCTCCTATCTTCTTATAATCAGGGATTCGAGCTTCAAAGACACACTCTTGATGATTCTTGACGACCCGTGATTCCGTGTTCTATCTTCCCGGTTCTATCCTAAATCTTTTCGATTCACTATTTTATATTTTCTCAATATTAAAATAGGAATCTCTTTAGTTGTCTCTTCCTTAGCAAGATTTAAACAACGTACACAATGTCTTAAGTGTAGGGGAGTTTACTCCCACATGCTTAAACATTGAGGACAATGTTTATATTAAGTGTAAGGGGGACTTCTATCGAAGTTAAGTGGCCTTTTCCTTGTATTTGTCCTCATTTTAACCGGAAAATCAATTTTTCGACATTTTTCAAAATTTTTGATCTATTTTGGCCTATTAGTTTTTCCCTTTGTATAGTTAATTTCTTTCCTTTTCTAGAATAAATTTTTAATAAAGTGGTTTTAATTTTCAAAACGTTGTGAATCTTTTGACTCAACCCGAGTTTACTTATCTAAGTTTACTCTAGCTAGTATCCTTAACGTGTTTAAGTCAAGTTTTGCTAGGCTTTTATATAGGGAGCTATAAAACGCGAAAGTCTTAACTCTCACGCGTTAAGAACAAGAACTTTTCGCAAGTTCCTATAATTGATCCTAGAGAGTCGTTTATCAAGGGAACTTTAAAACGCGATTTCCAAACTTGAAAGAGTCTAAGAATTTGCAAGATCCTATAGGCGACTCGAAAACCCAAAACTTTGATTTAATAGGCTAAGCATCCACGAGTCTCATTACTTGAGATTTTAAACTATGGAGAACGAGAGATGATAGAGCCAATTATAAGTTTGGTATTTTTTCGTGAATTTATGTGAGTTAATTATAAGCCTATTGTCCCATCGCTTGCTAATAAATTCATCTGCAATACATAAGGTTGTACGATTTGAAAAGTTACTTAGCTTCTAGCCCAAGATCGTTTATTAGTTGCTCGGTATGGATTAGAGTTCATAGCCAAGGCATAACTTATTGAAGCGGGATGCGAAGATTGGCGAGTCCAAAAAGGTCCTAACAAGACACGAGGGCTACATTTTGTTGCTAAAGATCCAAAAGTGATGTGAAGAATCATTTATCGAAAATCTATATGAAGAATCGAGACACACGACGAAAAGCAAATACTCCCCTAAAGATCATGGAGAAATCTATCCAAAAAGGCCCTAACAAGGTATGAGGATAAATAGATCCAAGTCCTAAAAGGAGGCAGATCGTTGTATATCAAAGTCCAAAATAAAGATTGGAGAAAAATGAAGAAGTCGTGGTCCAAAGATGAAGAATCTCTCAAAACTTCAAGTGAAGAAATTCCTATTATGAAGAGAAGACCATAATTTCAAGAACGTTTGAAGTATGAAGTCGCTGCCAAATATCGGTCCGAGAAAGGTCTCAAATCGTGAAGCAAGTTATGCCATGATATGAACTTTATGAGGTCCCGAGAAGCAGTTTTAAAAGATTTTGTCCTTTAGCTAACTATTGATTAAATCGTTCACTTTATTTTCGGCCTAAATAACTATCGAAATAAGTCAACAAATGCATCCTCGTGATCATTCAAGACAATAATAAATTATAAGAGATACACCTAGGAATAAGGGAGTCTAAGTGAATAATTGGCCCACATGAGTTCGTGTTAGTTTACTAACTTATAATAACAATGATCTCGTTTTTAAGCTTAGTTTGGAGAAAGTGAAAACTTTAGGATGATGATTATTCATGACATTTCCAAAACCCAAGGTATGCTTTTTGATTTCTTTACTTTGAATGTTTATATTTTTCTATTTTTCTATTTCTTTAATAAAGACCAACGTGGATTGATTATGATGAAAAGTGTAAACTTGCTTTGTAACTAATGCATTGCATGAGGACATTGCAATGGTCAAGTGTAGGGGATTTGATAGGTGTGTAAACACCCATCCTTTTTACCACTTAATTATAATAATAACCGGACCAAAACGTGTATTTTATGTCATTTATGTCAGAATTACGCGTGGTTTGTGTTTTTGTTGTGATTTAGGACGAAAAGGTGAAAAGTGGAGAAAACACGGGCATTTACGGGCTTTTATTGAAGAAAAAGATGAAAGACGAAGTCAAGAAGTCAAGAGTGCAAAATGAACGGAAGTCCAAGACCAATTCTGAAGATTTATCGAGGAAAAAGTCAAAAGACAGAAGTTTACTAAAAGCCGAAGAACTCAAGTCTTATTTATTGAAGAATTAAAAGACGAGTCCAAAGAAATCCCGAGCCAAAAGTCATTGAAGTCCAAGATTAAAGAAGATTAAAGGCTTAAGGACCTAATGGTGCAATTAAGAGAAAAGGAAGGAGGGGAGGAAGCTTCCTAATCCTCCCCTATATATAGAGCATTAGTATTATCATTTTGTTTTGTTGGCTAAGGTGACAATTAGTCTTCCACCTTTTAATTACTTGCTCTTTAAATTCATGTCATTTTAAATACTTGTCTTGCACTTTTAATACCTTTTAATTCCAAGTAAGTGTTCTTTACTTTTCTTTCTTTAATATCTCATTCTTCCTTTCTTTCTATGCTTTAATCTTTGTTTACATGCTTATTGTGTTGCTTATTTGATTAAAGGTTATGTTTTTATGCTTTTGATTGTTTTGGATTATTGATTCTTATAGCTTATTTGTGTTTATCTATAAGTTTCTAAAGTTTTTATAAAAGTTATTTTTATATAAAATTTGTTTTCGTTATCTTTGTTTCATTTTGTGTTTTTAAAAGTCTTTAAATTGTAGCTTATTAGCTTTTTCTTACACGTATTTGCTTAGGATTTTAGGTGTGTGCTTATTTGGTAATAGCTTATTAGTTTAGCTTATTTTCCATTCTTTTTACTGTATTCCGACCAGCCCTGGTCGGAAAAGGGTTTATCATTCCGATCATAGTGATCGAATAAGGGTTTGTAACATTCCGATTGGGAGGTTTGTAACATTCCGATCAAGGGTAAGTTTGGTATTCTGATCAGGTCTAGTGACAGTATTCCGATTGGGAGAACACTCCTTATTCCGATCTGAGGTGTTTGATTGGTTATTCCGATTTGGCCATTGGTGACAGCAATTCCGATTGGTATTCCGACGACAACATTCCGATCAGGTCAAGGTGAGGGCATTCCGATCGGAATGTATTCCGATTGGGTATTGTTTTCTATTTTGTCTTGTTTAATTTTTAAGTTTATGTTTTAATACTTTGTCAATCTTAATTCTCGTCACGCTTTTAAATTCCCGTTATTTAGTTATTTACTTTTCAAAGTTTTTAAATATTGCACCCTTTCTTTTAATTAGACTTAAATTTATTTTAACGCCCTTTTAATTAAACGTCATTTATTTTTAAGTTTTGCACATTTTAATTACTACAACGACAAACATTTGTTTCCACCAAAGAACGACTGAGTCGCACATTAAACTCCTTTTTCAATTCGAAGAGACATACTTAAACGAACTAATTTTTATACGGGAAAAAGCCGTGTATCAATCTCTACTTACAAAAATAAGTGGGAGTTATAACAAATCTTGAAGATATATAAGAGCAAAATACACAACCTTCAAAATCCACTTGTTGATGTCATATTTTGGTTAAGCATGGAAATGTCAAACCAAAGTAAAAGTTACTTTCGTTCATAAATCTGCAAAGATACCTCATCACTTGATTGATATTTTAATATCAAAGTTGAGGAATATAAGTTAGGAGATCTTTGTAATCTACTAACTGCTAATGAATATTATCATATCTTGAATCTGATAAATATCTTAGAACTATGAATGATAAGATGTAGTCCTTAAAGGGAAAATCAATCTCTTAAATTTGATTGATGTTTCTCCTAATTATAAACCTATGAGGTTGGAACGAGTTTCTTTTGAAGAAAGACTCACAAGGACAAAAAGGTATACATAATTAATGCATGGCTAATAATAGGAAGCTTTTAATTATACTCAAGCAATTTACTATGATTAAATCATTCTTCTATGCACGCATTGATTAAATAAAGATAATTGATTGTCATATATGTTTCTATGTAAATGGAATATGCCAATTAAACTTTATAGTTTTCCTTTATGATTACCTTTTAGCGAGGATGGTGTATAATCAAAAGGATTAATGAGTCTATAAAATCTTTATTGAGTATACAAGATAGATAATCCAAGTATGGATTAAATCATGCATCTAGAAACTAAATCTATAATTTAATTCAGTATGATTTTGTTTAAATTTAGATAGGTTGGAGTACACTTGACATTGAGTGGGAGCACTATGTTTTTTCTTTAAATTCATATGTTGTATAACATATTGAAGACATCATTTCATTTAAGCTAGATGATAATCCTTAAGATTGGAATGAAACTTCATTTCAGAATTTATGGAATAAAACAAATGACTTTGGAATTAAATGTTTATTGAAATAAGCATATGCGGTAATTAAGTCCAACACGATGCAATACATCATTCAAAGCGAGTCTTGATTGATATATTTCACTTGACATAATTTATAACATGAATGGAAACCTTATGTTTTTAACTAAGGATTCATTATGTATAAATATTATATTGTGTATATGACTTGTTGTCGTTTTTGTACAAGAGCAAAGTGAGATGACAAAAACAACATCTAATTGAGAGTATTTAGATTGTTGTTAAAAACAAATATTTACGAATTATAAAGCATAGTGATGTGTGTGTACACTGATGCTAGAGGATAATGAATCTAGTAAAGTGAGATGTTATCTTTTATGATAAATCTGCTAAACTAGATGTGCTCACAATGAGCATTGTTGCATTACACATTAAGGAATAAGAATACTTTACATTTTAAGAAACTATAAAGATGACTGTCAGTATATCGTTGATGTTAAATACCTTATACAATGATTGACGATATCCCCTACTATGAAACTTGCAAATAGTATGAGCATATAAGAAAAGACACTTATCTTGTTTTCCAAATCTTTCACAATTGAGAAATTTGAAACAAGTATTCGGAAACTTTACTTAGATAACTATTTAGCTTTCTTGTTAAAGAATAGTTGAGAATGTTGTAAACATTTGACTTTAACTTGTTAAATTAGTTTCATGCATATCTATTTTAGTATTTGGATAATTGGGATGGTAAGACAATTATTATTTTCTGATGAATAAAGATAGTTGGTATTTGTTATTCATTCATATAATTATTGTTGTCCTATATTTGTATGTTTAATCCTTGAATATTTGATTATTCTAAATATGTCCATTGTCGGTTAGCAATATGGGAATATTTTCTACATTAAGACAAATGTGAGTGTTGGTTATATTCGTTGAATATATGGACGGTTCTCACCAAACTCATATGTTATTCATAAGGGATGCGTATTGGACACCCCGAACTTTCGAATCGTTACTTTTGGATCCTTGTCATGAGTAAGATTTTGAAAATGGTGATTAAGTCATCATCCTTAGGCTTGAGATGCAAACAAGTTTGTGCATGTGTGAATATCACTTCTTGATTCTATGTCCAACGCTAGTTCGCCAGACCTAGTTATAAAGACTTTAATTGGAAGTGTTGTGAAGCAGCATCTACAAACACTTGTAGTCAATATAGAATTTGTTCCTCCACTTGATATAGTGTAGTGAAGTACCACTGGGCCCTCTCCAGAATTAATCAGATAATTGTGTGGCCGCACCCAAAGTGTAAATAAAGATGATACTTGTTTACGTTTGGTATATCTGAATTAACTTCTATAACGAGAAACTAAAATTTAAACTTCATGGAATGAGTTAGGATCCATATCCATGGTTTAAACGGTACTAGTAACAAAGGGATGATTATTAGCAAGTCACATAATCGTATACCATTAATACTTTTGAGATATTCTTATTGAAACTATACCTTAGTCATTTCCGGTTATAATGAAGTGTTCCTAGATACTTCATTATGGACGCTGTATGTCTAAACTCTCACAAATGGGAGCTGTTGGGATATGCGATCGTTTAGCCATAAAAAAATACGTGAGCCTATCGGGGGCACACACTCAATACGGAGAACACACTTTTATTGTACGTTTTATTATTTATAATTAAACGTTTAATGAAAACTTCACTTATTATTTAATTAACGGTGGTTAAATTAATTGACGGGATTTAATTAATTTAATACGAGTGCGTAATTTAAATTTAGGAACAAAATCGATTCTAGAATATACTAGGCCATAATCGGCCGAATATATCCGTAAGGATATTCTAGAAGTTTTTTGGTTGTTGGTTTTTGGTAAGTAAATATTCAAGAATATTTGATTAAGGTAATGTTTTCCTTAATTAGGTTTCTTGGGTTGGGCCTTAAGATTTGAGGAGGTGGAGAATGTGTATAAATACACAAACACCTAGCTCATAATTTTTTGTCCCTCTCCCTCTCCCTTGTCCCTTGTTCCGTCCGATCGCAACAAACCCACACACCAAAACCAAACGATTTTTTCTATTAACCCTAAAATCACATAAAGGTTAAACCTTTATAAGATCAATCCTTTTTGGTGATTTTCTTATAAAGTCTTAAGCTTTATAACTAAAACCTAGATCTCTAAATCTAGGTTTTAGTTCTCCCCTTGGTGGTTCGACATACATAAACCCTAATTAGGGTTTATGTGATTTTGGGTTAATCAATCTTGTAACGTTCTATAAACCAATCCTTACGTAATACCAATTAGGGTTTTGGATCTAGGGTTTCTAGTTACAAGATTATACACTTGTTTTTTGAGAAGTGAAGTTACTACTAGCATCGTAGTGATGTTCGTTTGACGTGTTGTGTGAGCAAACGGTGGAGACGATAATTTAACCGTTGAAGTTCAAGATCAAGATCAAGACGTATTAATTGATTTATTCAATTAATTAAAGGTTGGTTTTAATTTTTTTTTTTTATGTGCTTAATCATGTATGTTATACTAGATCCATTCCGCTGCGTACTCGTAGTTAATGGTTAACTAGTATTTATAAATCCCTACAGTGTCAAGCCAGTTCAGTGCTTCATAGTCTCTGACTAGGATCTGAATATGAAATATCCTAAGTGTAAAATCGTCTTGAATGAAACAACATTCAGTAGTCTTAACAATTGGAGATAATGAAGAAGTCTCGGTACCTACTAAAGCGGTATCCAGCAAGTAAAGTGACTAACTGAGTGACATCTGATAATATCTGGCTAGAGGTGACAAATTTTGCCCATTTTGATACATATGGGCACTTTTTGCCCATTTTCAAAAAAAGATGGGGCACTTTTTGCCCATTCTTTATAATGAATGGGCTAAACGGGCGCATATGTAAGAAACTAAATGGGCTTAACGGGCGCACTTGTAAAATACAAATTAGTATACTTCACGAATATTCTTTATTAAATTTTTTATCCCGAATTTTAGATAAGTATTTTTATTTTTTATTTTTAGGTTTTTATATGTTTTTTCCTTTTTTAGCTTGCGCCCGTTTAGCCTGCCCGTTTTTCCCGCCCGTTTTGCCCGTTCCCGTTTAGCCCCCGCCCGTTTTGCCCACCGCCTGTTTAGCCCGTTGCCCGTTTAGCCCGCCCGCCCATTTTGCCACCTCTATATCTGGCTAACTCCTTACTGATCTCCTCTAACTAGCAAACTTGGATCAGTTGGTTATCACTCTTTAGATAGAACCAAAACCAACCTTCTCTACCTTACCTTAGGTAAGGGTATGGTTGTCTACACTTCAACCTCCCCATACACTGTCCTAAATGGTATTAGAAACCATAACGCGTGGAAGACGGTATTAAATGTTACTTTTACTTTTTTATGTAAAGAGTGTTTGAGCGAGAACGTTCTTGAGAAGATGAGCAAAACAACACTTATAAAAAAACTCAAAGAAAAGAGTTGATATAAAGAAAAGAACAACTGCCAACAATGTTCTCTTGTAGAATTCGCCACATTCAAATAATATAAGCATTTAATTAGTTACGTAGTAGTGGGGTGGCAATTTCTGAAATCAGGCACAAAACCCCAACTTGAAACCGATACGAAAATTAACAGGTTCGGGTCGAATAAAATTTAATCTCGAGTCGGTTTTGAGCCGATCCATCTGACCCGTAAATTAAACATGTCAGGTTTGAGTTTGGAAAAAAGTAAAGACCAACCAATTTAAGATATTTATTTTATACTGTAAGTTTTATTATACGGGTTAAATAGGTTAACAAGTCGACTCAAAATGCATTTAACGTGTTTAATCAGTATAATATGGGAACTTATGTATATTAAGTGATTAAATGGGTAAAAAAAATCTATTTAACTTATTCAACTCGTGCAACTTATTTAACCTACCAATCCAAGTATACTTTATACTTGGAAAAAATTTCAAGAATAGTCCCTATCGTTTGCACTGAACATCAACTTTCGTCCCGATCTCAAAATAACTCCACCAGTCGTTCCTATCATTTACAACTTGGATAAAAAATCGTCCCTATTTTGGATGAGAGTTAGTTTTGGCTGTTAAGTGCAATAAATACAGGGGTGTTTTGGACTTTTACTTCTTTTAATCTCTCTCTCTCTCTCTCTCTCTCTCTCTCTAACTTCACTTTCTTCTTTATCTTCAAGATCTAGAAACAACAACAACATCCTAGTACAACATCATCATCACTTTCTAACTTCACCTTTTGTTACTTCATCACATCATCACATCAAAAGATTCATCATCTTCACCGAATAAAAAAGGCAACTACATTTTTCTAAACCCAGTTCCACAAAACCCACAAACCAATCTGTTAACAAATTTATAAAACCCACTACCCACCAAACCCATTAAACTTCATTCACGCAAAACGAATAAAAAACCACTCAAAACTAAATCGAAATAATTCACACTATAGGAGAAATTCATTCTTGTGGCCACGAGATGAATTCGATGAGAAATTGTAGATCGATTTATTGTGGAGTGGGTAATCGAATTTGAATGAAGTGATTTGTGTGTTTCTTATTGATGTTGTCGAGGGGTATTGGAATGTCGTCGGTATGGATTGGGATCATCGGGTTCTAGAACGGAGTTGATTGGATTGACCAAATAAAATGGTGTTTAAAAAAATGGTTATTCGGTATGATGGATTTTTGGTTGCGAGTTCTCAATTTGCGGATGTGCTGATGTGGTTTATCAGTGATGAGATATGAGTTTGTAATGACTAGAAAAGAGTGGTTTTAAGTTTTGCTGGTGAAGATGCAGAATGCCTTGGTTTTGCACCAGACAACGAGATCTATGCTTTTCTCGTGTTTACAGATGCACAGGTAATGCATTAGTATACTTCCTCAATACATGGGATCTTATATGTTTGTTATGCTATTAAAGGCGTTTAATTGTTTTATGATTTTCTTAAGATGATAAATTTTTATTCAGCTAATTGCAGGTGTCATACACGTCATGGTTTTTAGATGCGTTTAACTATGCAATTGCAAGCAATATGGATGTTCTAAACTTGAGCATTGGCGGCCCTGATTAGTTAGACCTTCCCTTCGTAGAGAAAGTGAGTCTTTTTTTTATCTTAACTTGTGTTGACTAGTTTTCAATATTTCCTCATGTAAACCCAAATTAGTGACCTGTTCTCAGGTGTTGGAATTGACAGCAAGCAAAATTATAATGATCTCTGCAATTGGAAACGATGGACCCCTTTATGGTACATTGAACAATCCTGTTGATCAAAGTGATGTCATTGGTGTCGGGGGTATTAATTACAACGATCACATTGCTTCATTCTCATCACGTGGCATGAGTACTTGGGAGATTCCTCATGGGTACTTAATTTTCTTCCTAAAGTTAGTAACCATTATAAAATACCGCTTCCGCTTATATTTAAACTTATGGCCATAAACTTTATTTTTGATAGTTATGGACGTGTGAAACCAGATGTTGTTGCTTATGGACGAGAAATTATGGGATCCAAGATTAGCACAGGTTGTAAAACTTTATCAGGAACCAGTGTGGAAAGTCCAGTGGTTGTTGGTGTAGTGTGTTTTCTCGCTAGTGTAATCCTTGAAAATGACAGAAAACGGATCCTAAATCCAGCAAGCATGAAACAAGCCTTAGTCGAAGGAGCTGCAAAACTTTCTGGTCCTAACTTGATTGAGCAAGGTGTAGGGCATGTTGATCTTTTAGAATCCTATGAAATATTAAAAAACTATCAACCACGAGCAAGCATCTTCCCTAGTGTTCTTGATTATATAGACTGTCCCTATTCATGGCCATTTTGGATCTGGGATTTTTTGATGATGATCTGTTATTTTTTTTGATGATGAACTTGGAAAACTTTGGATCTGGTATTTTTTGATGAGGATGGAAAACTTTGGATCTGGTAATTTTTTAGTTTGAGAAAGAGGCCAAGAAAGGGGGCAAGTGTAAAAAGTGGGTCTGGTGATATAAATGCATGGGAAATAAAGTAAAAGTCCAAAACACCCTTGTCTTTATTGCACTTAACAGCTAAAACTAACGCCCATCCAAAATAAGGACGATTTTTTATTTAAGTTATAAGTGATAGGGACGACTGGTGGAGTTATTTTGAGATAGGGACGAAAGTTGATGTTCAGTGCAAAAGATAGGGACTATTCTTGAAATTTTTTCTTATACTTGATTATCGATACTTGTCAATCACACATCAGGTAAGCAAGCACCTTGAATATATTTAGCCTATAAAAAAGAATGTTCTAAAAGAATAAATGTCCTCTTTTGCAACAAATATAAGACGCATTCAACAACATTTAGGGTGTGTTTGGTGACACTAGCAGTAGCAGTAAGCAGTAAGCAGTAAGTAGTAGCAGAAAACAGAAGCAGAAAGCAATAGCAGTTAGCAGAAGCAGTTAACATAAGCAGTTAGCAGTAGCAGTTAATTTATAAAATTGTTCGATTAATTAGCAGCAGCTGTAATTTAAATGTATAAAAAGACATAAAAGGACAAGCATATATAGATAGAAAACTCTTTTAAATTTAATGTCTTATATTAATAAGGGTATTCATGTAATTTATTAAAATTTATGCTCTTTCAATAATATGCTCATCTAAAAATGCTCATCCAAAGAACATATGAAAAGAGAGCATTTTTGTGATAACTGTTCATGTTAATAATTGTTACCAAACAAGATTTTTTCTTAATTATGCTAAATGTTAATGTTAATTGTTAAAAACGCTCTTAAAAAAATGTTACCAAACACAACCTTACTCTTCAAAACAACTAAGTCTTTCAATATTCACTGGTTAACATATTTTTTACTTAACATTAACTTTAGTTAAGTTTAAGTTAGTAGAAGATCAACAACACAATTGTCATTTAACTTAGATCCTCAAGGTGAAATCTACATAGATCATAAATAATCTAAAGATCAATAATGTCATGATTCATCATAAAACAGCAATGGCAGCGGTGGCTACCCCATTGGATCTCCATTATTAGCCTCTGATCTACTACCATGCATCCATTCGTGCGTCTAAAGAGCCTGTCGTCTTGTGAGTATCATCCTAGTGGCTGATCTCAAGGAACGGGCTTCTTTATTCGTTAGTAATCCGAAGCCATAGATATCGAGGTTGTTTTGGTTGATTCGTTTTCTGCTCTGCTTGATCGTTGATCTCAAACCCTCGGTGTCTCTTGGTTTTGATCTTGTTTTTTCTCCATTCACTCTATAACCCTTGATTATTGAGGTTTATCATTGATTTGTTGTTGGTTAACGTGCGGCTAATTCGACGTAGTCGAAGAGTTAGGGTTTCAATTCTTTGAATTGTTTCCATAATCTGGTTCGATATTTATTGGTCACGCTAGTATTCGTTCACTACTCTTTGTTGTGTATTCTAATCTTGGTTCATCGAGGATCGACGAGAAAATTAAAGAAAGGTTCCAATTTACAGCTAGGGTTTTGTGTTTCACTTTTTAGGGTTTTCTGTTTTCTTTTATCTCACGTGCAGTATGGGGGAGTCTGATTGGGTGAAAGTTAATTATAATAAGCGTCGTACGGTTTTTGATCGACTTTAATTTCCTCGAGATAAAGCTTCTTCTTCTGACGATCTTGCTAAGATTTCACTATCTGTGTACGTTTAAAATTTTCCATCTCATCTCACTATGCGTGAACTATGGAACATATGTGTCACACCCCACCATGGCGGAATATGGGGCGCGACGTATGGATATCATCGCAACATGGCGTGTCTATAGAGATAACTAAATGAAATAAGAAATGTCATAAATGACGACACATATGTCATGACAATATCTCAACATGCAGGAGTCTAGGTAAGTAGGTAACAGTCCTACCTCTTACCCAAGACAATCAAATATAATAAACAAAACAAACATATAGGTGCCAACAATATCACTTATTCAAAAAAAACATAAAGGTAAACTAAGAAGGAACGGGGATATCCTTCTATATGTAATCCTAAGGCATCCAAGTCTAGCCACTTCTATCCTCAAGCTTAAACACATCCACACCTGAAAGAGACACTAAAACACGTCAACATAAAGTTGGTGAGAGTCATAGGTTTAGACTCCAACGCTAAATCAGTTACAAGCTGTGAGTAACAACCATCAACACAATAACATATGGACAATGTGCTACAATTATGTATTAACAACTAGCATTCAAGATCAATCATTCCAAACCAAAATCCAAGGCTCCTACCTTGCCAAACAACATGGTACCATAGATGATCACACTATGTACCTATCCCAAGGCCACTACCTTGTCAAACCACAAGGCCACTACCTTGTCAAACCTCAAGGCCACTATCTTGTCAAACCACAATAACTGAGACGGCACGTGTCCCCCGATCCAAATCATACACAATCAAAAATCACATAGCAGTTAATCACATAATGTACACACAAGTCCATATCAAATCACAAACACATTCACAACATCAATTTAGAAATAACTCAACACAGTTTCTCTTCCATTCCATCTGGAAGTCAAAATCAAAAGTAAACATGGGACTATGAAACTCACCTGATTGAGCTTCTCCAAATGTCCTCGCACTAGCAAAAAGCTAACAAACCAAAAACACATAATCAAAACATGAACCAATCACTAAAACGGCTCATCAACCTATGATGGACATCTAGCCTCCTCCTATATAAATACCTCATTTATATGCTCTAAGCATCTCATTACACCCCTCTATAAAGCCCTTAACCCCTTTTACTTCATAACCCGTCCCGTTAACATTTTACCCAAAACAGTCCCGTTTTTCATACCTTAAACTATGGGTCGATCTCCCCCTTAAACATACCCATGATCTCTGTAAAATGAATATTCATACTTTTACATATGTTAGCTAAAACCTCCCACTTTCCCTAACCTTAAAGCTACTGTTAAGGCCCCGATATATGTGTATATATTGCTACCCATCCAGAATTCACTGATTTTAAACGTATGAAAAGTTCATTACGATTAGAGGGTTTTACCCTAAACCACAATCTTAGCCCAAGTGCAGATACTTACTACAATATATAAACCATCTCTCATGTTCGTGAGAAGATCCCAATACAACCCTAAGTACCCCAAACAACCCAAAACTTAAAAAGAAAACAGGCTGATTACAAAACTGTTTTGACCTCCGACTGTTGTAACCTGTTTTTGACCCACTTCCCTACCTCCAATTTAGTTCTCATTTCTTGCATTGGAAAGCCAATTCAGTTACCTTTTCAGGGATACTTGGATAGCATCTTGAATGTTCTTAGAACTCCCGATATGATCAAAACAATTGACTCAAAATTCTGCCCAGTTTTTAAAAACGGGTTTAACAAAATCAACCTCATTAATTAACCATAATCCCTCTAATTACAAGCCCTAATTTATGTGATCATCATATAATGATTAATTCAACATTAATTTACTGTTTTTCAAATTAAACCCTAACCTAAATCCATCATAAGATGATTGAGAAAGAATTAAAACACTTTAATTAAAAAGGGTTATAAAGATTTACCTTTGATTTATGAAAAACCAAGATTTTTATGAAAACCCTAATTCCTCCCTTGTATATTTCGACTCCTTATTGATCTCCAGGGATTTTATGAAGTGTTTTGATAAATAAAAACCTTATATAATTAATCCTAACCAGTCCTAGCCCAAATACAAAAGCCCGGTTCCCTTTTTCTTTTTTTTTTCCTTTTTTTCTTCTTGCGTCCAAAACAAACCGACCCAAACCCCTTGAAATTCGTTTTTCCCTTCTTTTTATTATTAATATATGTATTAATAATATTACCTTAAATTTCCTTAATTTATTTCAGCTCCTAAAGCCTCCAAAACCTCAAAACCGTAAAACTAGTCAAATTTACGCGTTTTACCGTAAAAGTCGTAAAATATACACTTTTATAAAAAATCTCAAATTTTAAAATAAACTTTATAACTAAGTCCTAAATGACTTAAAACCATCCCGAAAAATATTCATATGACTAATCACCTCATCCGATACCTCTAAATGCTAAACCGTAAATCGTAAAAATACGATTTTCTATAATACATATACGTATACGTAAAACCACTAAATAACACCATCTCATTTCATAGTCACTACCACGTGAGCTCATGAACATGAAATCATCACACATCGTTTCATTTACAAGGTACCCCGTACCAGAAACGATATGCAAACCACAATCTATACACACCAATAAGCACATAAACACGTAAAGACACGTAACTAGCACAAAATAAAACTAAGTGACGAACCTCAAAACCAGGGTTGTCACATCACTCCCTCCTAATAGAAATCTTGTCCCGAGATTTACTCCTTAGGATCAAACACACAAACAACAAATCACATGAGGATACTTGTTCTAAACGAACTCCCCTCATTTCCACGTGAACTTTAGTTCAAGTTTCAAAATACCACATACACAAACCAAAAATAATTAAACTCATTGCCAAACTCTTGACCTCACATACAATAAGTCTCACAAATGGCTCTTTGATAAAACAAAGACTCTTATTAACACAAGTCCTGAATAACCGAACATACAAATATGCATTCTCAACAACATTTACCAATCTTAATACATGAAATATATCATGTATACCACTCAATTTCCCCCAGGTAAATCTATGCTCATAAGCTAATGGTCCGATCTTTCCAAAGATCATAAATGGACCTACAAAACTCTACATCAACTCTTCCATTTTACCGAAACGTACCACCCGTTACTATGGGTGAAACTTCATACATAACTTTGTCACTAACTCTAGTGGTTTCCTCTTTTTCTACATAGCATCCCTTGTTGCTCTCATCCTTTCCACAACATCATTACCACATTAGTAGCCTCTTTTACCAATTCTAGTCCACATTGGGGACAACTCACCCTATCCTTTCATATAGTGCCTCAAATGGTATTTATCGACTTCTAGAATGATAACGATCACTATATGAAAACTCAGCCATCGCTAATGAGTTTCCTAACTCCCTACCATACATTACGATGTGATGCTTCCCCTCGTTTCTTCCCTCGCCAGAGTCCTTCACAAGGCACTCCATACATATTAGGCTAACCTTTACGCAAAACCCTTGATTCCCTCACATCCGTACGCAATTCTTCCAACTTCCCAACTACGTGACTTCTCATTCCTCTTGAAATAGGTGATGAATTAATCAGTCTATCGACTATCACTCAACTCTCATCGTACTTAATCCTCCACTGCATTATGTATCCCTTCCACCAACTTCGTCCTTACATCGCCCCTTTCTAAGCTACTCCTATCTATGTACGAAGTATAGTCTACGTCCGTTTCTCCATATGATTGTCCAAGCCACGCAACATACATGTTGACGCGTTCTCTGCTTTAGACAACTCAACTCGTGCAACCTACATCTTTCATCCAAACCATCCTAATACGTCATCCATATAGTTCAAGTCCTTCTCAGCTTCACTTCATTCTTCTTATTCCATGTCTCATCAACCATGCTTGCCTTTCCCATATGGTACTTGGCCATGCAATTTTCTTTCGTCACTTAAATCCACCCACCACCTTTGCCAAATGTTCAATCAAGGTGATTGAATATGTGTTGGAGACGTTCATGATCCGTATAGATCATTCTATACGTCTCGTACCCCCAAATGCCTCTAGCATTCTAGGCAGATATAACAATCCAGCTCCGCTAACTAAGTCTATCCAGTTCTTCCCAATCTTCAGTTCCTGCAACGTATAAGCAATCGCCTTTCTTTGTCGTCCTCGTACGCGTCCAAATCCTTGCTCCACGTATCGTTATGCTTCGCGAATTCATCCAGTCCTTCCGATAATGCCAAGATCGGCTCGTTATCCAATCCACTTCTTCAGCCTCCAAAATGCTTCCTCATCCTTCTTCACTTTTCCCCTTGCTGGTTCCATGATATGCCATCATCTCTAACTACTCATCATGGTAAACTTAATACTAAAATTCACACTCGAAAATCTCACGTATAACTCCACTCCAAAACCAACACCTAATTCGCCTCGCTCTCCTTCTCAGATTTGAGTAGATCAAGATGTCGTCGATGCTCCCGATGACAACTCATTTATACACGTTCATGCACACTTGGTTCATTGACACCATGAAAACTGCTAGTTCTTTGGCGAAGCCAAATGCATAACTGTAAACCCAAAGCGTTCATACAACATCCTTAGCAGTTTCAACTACGTCCTCCTTGCACCCTCTCCTAGAAGCAATACGAATAAATTTCCTACCTCGTTCTACTTGTGAAATTCTACACGCATTTTAACAGACCAATACTTCCTCTCATCAGACCACTCAACCTCTTTCCACATCCAATCTACTACTAAGCAACTCAACTTTTACCTTGCATCCGTTGCAATTTCTAACAGCTCTTATTTTTAAATCACTCCATCAACGATTTGCCTTGGAAAGGCACTAACTGCAACTCCTCTCATTTCTCCTACTTGCTCTATTTATGGTTCTACCTCACAGTAATAGGCAAACCTACTAAATTTCAGGAAATTTTCCGAAAACTTACATGCCCTACGAACAATCATAAATACCTTTGAGGTATTGTATCCCCTTCCAACACTCTCTATGGCACGTTACTTGTGCCAATATCCATACATTACACAAATCTCTATTCATCTCCCTTGGCACTCCTAATAGACCTCATGACCACATTAGTTCGTCTACGAACTTCTTTCCTCCCCACTAAGGGTATTCCGACCGTTCTCTCATGGCCACCTACTTAAGCGTGTAGGCGCGACCAAGTCTTTCATACGACTACCTCAACGCTCCCGAACAATACGAAACCAAAACTACATCCTAAATCCATCAGATACGATCAACGAATCAAACCCACGGATAACTAACGACATTTCACGTGCACCAGTTTAAAACAAGTCAAAAACCACGAGACTCAAAAGAAAACTCAAACCCAAAACGTGTATCAATTCAAAATGACCCATGACAACGAAAAATAATCCAAGAAACACCCAATGGCAACCATGGCAACCAAACATATTACGCCCCGCGACATATTATTTAAACCGTGCAAAAGATCGACATTTTTCCAAAAGAATATATATCTCTTTTTTTATTATTATTACCTCCCACATCTATGTGACTCAAACAATCTACAAACAACCCTCTTGACGAACTCAAAACTCAACTCGAAAACTAGGTATCCCGTGCATCCCAAATCATAAAAATAAACTACCATTCAAACTTAACCTTTAACCCGACACTTGTACAAAAATTTCGGCCAGGATACTGACCTCCCATGACTATACATTCTGAATATTTGAAAAGAACGTTCCGAGGACATAATTTTTTGCTTTTGAATTACTCAAAAAGCTCTAAAAACGAACAAGTTATGACCAAATCAATTTTATACTAGTTGTTTAAAAAAACTAAAGAATAGACTTAGTGATTAATATACCTCTTTTAAATGACAGATATAATTGTATGTGTAACCTTCATAAACTCAATTTAACCTCGTATTAATAATTATAAATGACGTGAATCGGTTAAACCCAATTATATAAACTATGTAAGTAGAAAGAAATTAAACTTCGCTCTATTTTAAAGAAAGTCTTTTAGAATTTGAAATAAATAAGTGTTGATTAAAAAGAAATCTTATGTTTCACCTTGTTTCAAACACGACTCCAACACCTTACCCTTATTTTAACGAATACAACCAACTATCAAACCCTATAATAGATTTCCAAGTCCCCCTTTTTCTCAATATATACCGACCAAAAGAAATGTAAGACCCAACACAAAAGATTTCATTATCTCAAAAGAAACCCCAAGTTATTTCAATAGACTTGAAACCAAAAACACCATTTTAAAACGTACACGTGAAATACGAAACTCAAAGAATACGCTACAAGACACACTTCAAAAGATTCAAAACGTCGTTGGAACTCCATCAAACTCTAGCACCATAAAACACGAACAAACGCAAGGCACGTTCAAGTTATAATAACTAGTGAACGACCATCTACCATAACTTAACACATAGTAGTATATATATCCGCATATATATACCTATTAAATCACCCAAAACATACTCGTTACCATACATGTCGGATCAACCAATCACGTCATACACTCGTTTTTCCACACGAGTAATCACCATCTCACCGTGCCACAACAAGGCATAATGCCCACCTCCAAAACCAAACCATATCGTGTGACCCATAATCACACAACACCACTATAATCCCAAAACATATAACACAAAAAGAACAATAGCCATATCATAGGCAGCCATTACATAAACCCATATATATACGTATACCCAAATTCTACATCTCATCATATACAAGCATGTATTAACCCTCTTTCATGCAATCATACTTGAGAACCCATTGAAGTTGTGGTACTTGTATAACTATGTTGGCCACCATACTTATACAATTACCCTTTCCCCAATGCACTCCCTCCTATGATGACACTTATAAGAATCAATACCACATATAACACATAATCCATCTACTCACATAAGTTCATAACCACATAACAAAGGTTCAAAACTCCAACTATTAAAATAACATAGTCAAACTCTCGGAAATACGTAAATCCATAGTCTAGCTAAAACAGCATAGACTAAGTCCAAAACGAAAAAATAATCAGTTATAAGTCATGTCGCCCGTAAGAGTGGAAACAGCTTAAAATCCTTCCTATCCACCTACTCCTAGTAACTCGAACCACCACACGATTCTTAGGGAACATGACTTAAACATCAAAAGAAAATAACATGTGACTAAGTAGGAACATACTACGGTTCAATCCATACTAGTCAAAACATCACAATAAATAACATCCAAACACATCACTTAATATAAAATGCACACATACTCCTATGACGCCTATATGCAGGGACCCTTAAGCTATAGACTAGGCTATGCGACTAGGCAACCTAATTCTCTATAACCATTGTCTCTGATACCATTCTATCACACCCCACCATGGCGGAATATGGGGCGCGACGTATGGATATCATCACAACATGGCATGTCTATAGAGATAACTAAATGAAATAAGAAATTTCATAAATGGCGACACATATGTCATGACAATATCTCAACATGCAGGAGTCTAGGTAAGTAGGTAACAGTCCTACCTCTTACCCAAGACAATCAAATATCATAAACAAAACAAACATATAGGTGCCAACAATATCACTTATTCAAAAAAACATAAAGGTAAACTAAGAAGGAACGGGGATCTCCTTCTATATGCAATCCTAAGGCATCCAAGTCTAGCCACTTCTATCCTCAAGCTTAAACACATCCACACCTGAAAGAGACACTAAAACACGTCAACATAAAGTTGGTGAGAGTCATAGGTTTAGACTCCAACGCTAAATCAGTTACAAGCTGTGAGTAAAAACCATCAACACAATAACATATGGACAATGTGCTGCAATTATGTATTAACAACTAGCATTCAAGATCACTTATTCCAAACCAAAATCCAAGGCTCCTACCTTACCAAACAACATGGTACCATAGATGATCACACTATGTACCTATCCCAAGGCCACTACCTTGTCAAACCACAAGGCCACTACCTTGTACAACCTCAAGGCCACTACCTTGTCAAACCACAATAACTAAGACGATACGTGTCCCCCGATCCAAATCATACACAATCAAAAATCACATAGCAGTTAATCACATAATGTACACACAAGTCCATCTCAAATCACAAACACATTCACAACATCAATTTAGAAATAACTCAACACAGTGTCTCTTCTATCCCATCTGGAAGTCAAAATCAAAAGTAAACATGGGACTATGAAACTCACCTGATTGAGCTTCTCTAAATGTCCTCGCACTAGCAAAAATCTAACAAACCAAAAACACATAATCAAAACATGAACCAATCACTAAAACGGCTCATCAACCTATGATGGACAACTATCCTCCTCCTATATAAATACCTCATTTATATGCTCTAAGCATCTCATTACACCCCTCTATAAAGCCCTTAACCCCTTTTACTTCATAACCCGTCCCGTTAACATTTTACCCAAAACAGTCCCGTTTTTCATACCTTAAACTATGGGTCGATCTCTCCCTTAAACATACCCATGATCTCTGTAAAAGGAATATTCATACTTTTACATATGTTAGCTAAAACCTCCCACTTTCCCTAACCTTAAAGCTACTGTTAAGGCCCCGATATATGTGTATATATTGCTACCCATCCAGAATTCACTGATTTTAAACGTATGAAAAGTTCATTACGATTAGAGGGTTTTACCCTAAACCACAATCTTAGCCCAAGTGCAGATACTTACTAAAATATATAAACCATCTCTCATGTTCGTGAGAAGATCCCAATGCAAACCTAAGTACCCCAAACAACCCAAAACTTAAAAAGAAAACAGGTTGATTACAAAACTGTTTTGACCTCCGACTGTTGTAACCTGTTTTTGACCCACTTCCCGACCTCCAATTTAGTTCTCGTTTCTTGCATTGGAAAGCCACTTCAATTAACTTTTTAGGGATACTTGGATCGCATCTTGAATGTTCCTAGAACTCCCGATATGATCAAAACAATTGACTCAAAATTCTGCCCGGTTTTTAAAAACGGGTTTAACAAAATCAACCTCATTAATTAACCCTAATCCCTCTAATTACAAGCCCTAATTTATGTGATCATCATATAATGATTAATTCAACATTAATTTACTGTTTTTTAAATTAAACCCTAACCTAAATCCATCATAAGATGATTGAGAAAGAATTAAAACACTTTAATTAAAAAGGGTTATAAAGATTTACCTTTGATTTATGAAAAACCAAGATTTTTATGAAAACCCTAATTCCTCCCTTGTATATTTCGAATCCTTATTGATCTCCAGGGATTTTATGAAGTGTTTTGATAAATAAAAACCATATATAATTAATCCTAACCAGTCCTAGCCCAAATACAAAAGCCCGGTTCCCTTTTTTTTTTTCCTTTTTTTCTTCTTGCGTCCAAAACAAACCGACCCAAACCCCTTGAAATTCGTTTTTCCCTTCTTTTTATTATTAATATATGTATTAATAATATTACCTTAAATTTCCTTAATTTATTTCAGCTCCTAAAGCCTCCAAAACCTCAAAACCGTAAAACTAGTCAAATTTACGCGTTTTACCGTAAAAGTCGTAAAATATACACTTTTATAAAAAATCTCAAATTTTGAAATAAACTTTATAACTAAGTCCTAAATGACTTAAAACCATCCCGAAAAATATTCATATGACTAATCACCTCAGCCGAGACCTCTAAATGCTAAACCGTAAATCGTAAAAATACGATTTTCTATAATACATATACGTATACGTAAAACCACTAAATAACACCATCTCATTTCATAGTCACTACCATGTGAGCTCATGAACATGAAATCATCACACATCGTTTTATTCACAAGGTACCCCGTACCAGAAACGATATCCAAACCACAATCTATACACACCAATAAGCACATAAACACGTAAAGACACGTAACTAGCACAAAATAAAGTGACGAACCTCAAAACCAGGGTTGCCACAATATGTGGTAACGTTGGAACTCTCTCCGATGTTTTTATTACTAACCGGAAGAATAAATTAGGGCAAGCATAAGTGTTTTTCCGTTATATCAAAGTAGGTAATGTAACTGATCTTATAACATCTCTTTGCAAAATTCGGATTGGGAAACTTCGCTTGCATGCTAATGTGGCCAGATTTGCTAGGAACAATGCAGTTAAGTTGGATCCAAAAAGTGATTCCAAACCCCCGTTTCATGCCACTACTGATGCTACAAATGTTAAATGTTCCTTGTATGCTAATGTTGCCAAGGGCTCCTTTGTTAGTGACGCTTGGAGTTGCAAGCCGACATATACACAAGATACGTCTCATCCTTTACAGATTTCTTTAGACCATTTACAACCCAATGCTTTTCCTTTCGCTGTTTTGGGATGCTATAAAGATTTTTCGGCTATCTCTGATGTGCCAAAGTGAAGGTTTCTTGGATGTTTCATTTAATTATCTAGGTAGCTTTTGGGTTTTGTTTGACTTCTAATCTTTTTAAGCTCGTGACAAGTTTCTTAATCATGAGGGAATTTTGATGTGGCTCTCTTCTCTCAGATTATGGCATGATGATTTTTTCATTGACGAAAGGCTTATTTGGTTGGAAGTTGAAGGTGTCCTGATTAGGGCTTGAGAGTCCGACGTCTTTAAAAAAATATGTGCTAAGTGGGGTGAGGTTATTTTCATGGATGATTTGGAAAAGTGCAATAGGCTTAGTGAGCGGGTGTGTATTAAATCATCTCACCATGATCTTTGCTACTGTCATGGTGACACTTTGTAATGTCACATACTCTATTTGTGTTAGGGAGTTATGTATTTGGACTCCTAGTTTTACTGGTGATAGTATGGATCATGCTGATGATAGCAAGTATGATGATCTTTTAGATAACTCAAAAAATGGGGATGATTCTATGGGGGATTCTGAGGAAGACCGTAGTGTAGAGAATGGCGCTCCGATTCTCAACACAACTGGTTCTCCTAACGACCTAGAAAGTCAACTAGTTGTTGCTCCTAATGTTTTTCGTGAGGACGAATTTGTTGTGGACAATGCGGGACTGATAGTGATCCCTTTGGTTTGGGTGATTATATTTAAAAATGTAGAAAACGTAATGCTGAGGGGGAGATGCTCGTCCAATGACACATGACTCAGATCCATCCCCAAACCTGGAAGGCTCTGCTTCTAAATGCGATCATAAAAGTGATCATATTTCCTAGTGTTCTTCTTTTTCTCATATAAACAGTGAGAATAACATTAGTACACATACGAGTTTTCGATGGTCGAGAGGCTTCAAGAGACTATTGAAGTAGGATTGGATCTCAGACTTAGTATGGATGGTTGCGAAAATAAGTTGAAAGCATTGATTGTTGGTAATGGAGATGTTAAGGTGAATAAATGAATTCGATCGCACTAAACATTCAAGGTTTCAGTGGTTTCAATAAAAGGAGATGGGTGAGTAGTTTGTGTCATAAATTTAGGGTTAAATTTTTAGCGATTCAAGAAACAAAAATGCTTCAGCTTGATTTATAGAAGGTTCGTCAGGCCTGGAATAACTATCAATTCGATTGCGCTGCTTCTACGTCTCGAGGGATTTCGGGTGGTGTTCTGTGTGTTTGGAATAATGTGTTATTTCACAAGTCTAAAATAAGTACTCATGATAATTTTGTGGTTGTCGAGGGCCTTTGGACTCCTACTGATGTTCGTCTCATGTGGATTGTTGTATATGCTCCTCAAGATTTAGTCCAAAAATATCCCTATGGTCCTCTCTTTCTAACCTTATATTCGGCTGGGTTGGGAGCATGATGATAATGGGTGATTTAAACAAAGTGCATGAAGCTGCTGAGAGATTTGGATCGGTATTTAACAACAAGCAAGCTAATGTCTTCAATGATTTTATTAGTAACTCCCTCCTCACTGATGTTCCTCTGGGTAGGTATAATTTTACTTGGTCTGGTAAGAGGGGGACAAAGATGAGTAAGTTAGATAGATTCATGGTCTCTAACGGTTTTGTTGAAGCTTTTCCTAATATCAGTGGTGTTGTGTTGGAGAAAGGGGTCCCTGATCATTGTCCCATTCTCATTATAGTTCTTGAGGTTGATTATGGTCCTATTCTTTTTAGATTTTTTCACTCGTGTCTTGAGCTTGATGGTTTCTGTGATTTAGTTGCTAATACTTGGAGTAATTCTGGCATAGTGGAGGATAATGGGTTAATTTCGTTTAAGAGGATGCTTCAACACCTTAAACGTGTTATTCGGGAATAGATTTCTACTTATAAAGCGATGTCCTTGAATGTTAAGAAGGAACATCAATCTAAGCTCTCAAATATTGACGTTAGGATTGATCAAGGGATTGCTTCTGATGTGGATTTTATTTAGTGAAGTAATCCTGCAAGATTTTGTATGATATTGATCGTCTTGAGTCCAAAGACATTGTTCAAAAAGCAAAGGTTAAGTTGGTTTTTGAAGGTGATGAGAACTCCAAGTTTTTATGCACGTTTAGGTGGGTTTTCCCCATCGGTGTTATTAGTTATGTAGTATTGATCTAGTTCTCATATGGCATGCCATATGAGGTAGTATTTCAAGCTTTTGCTTGAGGTTAATATGGTATCTCAGCCACATTCCATTGTACTTCATTGTTTTTTGGTGTAAGATAATTTACCGGGGTTGTTAGTCCCATTTACCCAAAAAAAAAGAACTCCAAGTTTTTTCACGGCATGTTAAAGAAAAAGAGACTTCAACAAGCAATTAAAGGGGTTTTTATTAATGGCTATTGGGTTGAAGACCCTAATCGTCTAAAGTAGGAATTCTACTCTCACTTTGGTAAACGGTTTATCCAATATACTAGCATATCGATCCTCCTTGAAGGTGATATGCCCAAAGTTCTTCCTAATGACCTTAGGGATTTCATTCACATGTTTCCAATGATGAATCAAATGGGTTGTTTGGGATAGTGGAGGTGATCGAGATCCTGGGCCTGATGGGTATACTTTCAAATTCTTCACTATCTTTTGGGACACCATAAAAGATGATGTCTATCGTTTTGTTCATGATTTCTTTCATTATGGTGCTTTTCCTAAGGGTTGTAACTCCTCCTTTATTGCATTGATTCCGAAGCTCTTAAATTCAAGGTTTGTCTCAGATGTTTGGCCCGTTAGTCTTATTGGATGTCAATATAAGATTATTGGTAAAATCCTTGCAAATATGCTTAGTTTGGTGATCGATCATTGTGTTTGTTAGTCCGGAGCAAACTGCTTTCATTAAAAGAAGGAATATCCTTGATGGTCTACTTATTTTAAATGAAGTTATTGCTTGGCATAGGAATTGTAAGAGGAATCTTATGGTGTTCAAAGTAGATTTCGAAAAAGCTTTTGACTCCTTGTGCTGGGACTATTTGGATTTGATCATGATGAAGCTTGATTTTGGATCTAAGTGGCGTAGTTGGATTCTTGGATGTTTCAAGAATGCTAGATCGTTGGTCCTTGTCAATGGTTCCCCAACTCAGGAATTTGATCTTTAAAAGGGGCTTCGTTAAGGTAATCTGTTATTTCCCTTTCTTTTCATTTTGGCTATGGAGGGTCTTTATGTGCTCTCTTACAAAGTGGAGTCTTGTGGTCTATTTAAAGGGGTCTCTCTTGGGGATAACTTAATGATCTCGCATCTCATGTTTGTGGATGATGTCATCTTCTTGAGGGAATGGTCTCGTGAGGGTGATACTAATTTATTGTGCATGTTGCGTTGTTTTTATCTCATTTCGGGTCTTAAAATT
Organism: Glebionis coronaria; assembly: GCA_025667525.1. Classification (NCBI taxonomy): domain Eukaryota; kingdom Viridiplantae; phylum Streptophyta; class Magnoliopsida; order Asterales; family Asteraceae; genus Glebionis; species Glebionis coronaria. The sequence goes on from CM046874.1 coordinate 686,475,081, forward strand.
AATGTCAACAAAAGCAGTATCTTTGGTGTTGGTAAGACGGATGGTGAGGTATCTGCTTTGGCTCTCTCCCTTGGTTGTGTGACTGCTAAATCTCCTTTTAAGTATCTCGGGGTGCTTGTCGGTGGCAGTATGAGCCGTCGTTCTAGTTGGGAGGATGTAATCAATAAATTTTGAACCACTTTGTCTCCATGGAAAGTGTGTCTTCTTTCGGCTGGAGGTAGATTGTCACTTATCAAATTGATTCTTAGTAGCCTTCCTATCTACTATATGTCAATATATATGATGCTTGTTTCTGTCCAAAAAAAATAGAGTCTTTGGGAAGGAATTTTTTAGTGGTGGTGACGTTGATGTTCGAAAAATGACTTAGGTGAGATGGAAGAAGTGCCTTGTCTCCAAGGACTTGGGGGGCTCAGTATTGGTAGTATATACGGTCTCAACAATGGTCTTCTTTTCAAATGGGCTTGGAGGTTTTTGTGTAGTTCATCCAAGTTGTGGGTTAAGGTCATCAGGCTTATTTATGGGGATCGAGGAGGCATCGCTGGCGGTTCGTATCCTCAGAATCAGTTGACTTAGGGTGGTATTCTTTCTGACATTCGTAAACTTAACCATAAAGGTATAGATTTTTTCTCTTTATGTACACGTAAATTAGGAGATGAAAAGAAGTGCAGTTTTTGGGAGGATGTCTGGATTGGCGCGTCCCCTCTCAAATATCTTTTCCCGCATGTTTTCTACTTGTACGTGGATAGAGGTTGTGTGGTAGCAGACCATTTCTCTTATAATGGCTGGGCACCATTGCTAAGACGTCAGCCTCTAGGAGGTGTTGAGGAATCATAATTTAATGATCTTCGAGCTATGCTTCAAGACGTTGTCTTATCAGGTTCTAGTGATTCTTGGACTTGGTCATTAAATGTTTCCAAAGGTTTTCAGTCGCGTCTGTGTGTTCCCTTTTTGACTCGTATCTCTTGGATTCTTCTCCTGCTGCTACGAGATGGAATAAACTTGTGCCCATCAAGATTGATGTCTTATTATGGAGTTTAGTTCTTAATAAGCTTCCCACGAGGGTTAATTTGGACATGAAGGGCATTGACCTGGATTCGACTCTTTGCCCCCTTTGTTTGGAAGATGTTGAAACTGTCAATCACATATTTTTCTCTTGTGAGTTAGCGTCCGTTCTCTATTGAATGTTTGCTTCTTGGTGGGAGTTAGATCTTCCGGTTTGTTCTTCTATTGACGATTGGTTTGGGTGGATTGACTCTCTGCACATCTCGTTTGGGTCTAAGGCGGTCATTGAAGCCACAAGAGGTACGCTCCTTTGGTGCATTTGGAAGTTTAAGAATGATTTTCTTTTCTCGCATTCTTCGTCAAAGAAATCATTTCTATGGGATCTGATTCTTACGTTCTTGTATCTTTGGATTTCTTCTCGAAATCATAACTGTAAGTTTAGATGGGATTGTTGGCTGCGTAAGCCTCTAGATTAATTTTCTCCTTTGTAATGTTCTTCTAGCCTTTGGCTAGTTATTAATAAAATTGCCATTCAAAAAAAATCTAAAGATCAAACAAGCAATTTTTGTCATTTATTTTATATTCAAACAAAAAAAAATCGTTTTCCACTTTTTTCTTGAAAATAAAGTATCTTACAAATGTTAAACATCAAGCTACGAAAACTACACCATCGCAACGAGATTTTTTTATCTTTTAGTACACGAGCACTTAAATAAACTTTCGATGATTTTTACTCTCGAGCTTTATTTTTCAGCGTTAAAACTTCCACTCAGAAAAATTACACGTGATTTTTAAAACCAATGTGATTTGTAAATTCAATTTGATTTTTTAAAACACATGTGGTTACAAATTTACTGTTGTTTTAGGAATCCCATGTGATTTTACTAAGTGAAAACCCTAAAAAAAGTTTGTAGAATTTTTATAAAGGTGCCCGTCCATATGCATTTAATTTAATTCTTGTCGCTATGATTATTTCACGTAATGATAATGGTTAGTGATATATCTAACTTTCAAAAATAAGGTGAAAATATGCTATCTTAATAAATGAGAAAATGAATGACCACGATTAATCCGTTTAATCTTTTAAAAATTTGTGATTTATTTTAAACTTTTCCCAATTATCCCCATGAAAAATATGATATTGACCATAATATGTCACGCTAATACTCTTCGTAGTTTTAACGACATTCCTTTGAACACTCAAGCTAGAGCGAAACTCAAAAATTAATTTAGTCGGTAGCCTCTTATTAGAGATATCAGCATACTAAAACCCAGAAGAAAAATGAAGAGCGTGAACTTATCTCGAGGCAAGAAAATTACAAACAAAATGTATATGAGTATATCCATCTCAATATTCTTAGTCTAGTCATCTTGAGCATCACTCACATTACCATCATAAAAAGAAGTGGTAGTAAAGACGAGAGCATGAAGCTCACTTAAGAAATTGTGTACCCACGTAGGTTCACCAACTACGTTAGCAAGTCTCAACACTAGATCAAGATAACGTATCTTGACGTTTAGCATACTAGGAAAACAAGTTATCCTCAGGAAACACACAAAGGTAGATCGGCGTTTCACTGTACAACCATCTAATATGAGCCATAAGTTGGTATTTATAGAGGAAACATATATTTGTAATCCATGATTAATAGTACTATGAACATAACGAATGATACACTTCATAACAATGAAATGAGCTCGGATCATGCATATAAAGAACACCCACTGGCTGACGCGTAAAAGTATGATATTATAATAAAAGGTTAGTCCCAATCCTGAATGTCGGTTGGGCCCGTTAGGGTTTATAAGATTTCTATAGTAGGTCTTTTGTAATTGCATTTTATATTGTGTTAATAATACGATATCTCCTATGGGGTTTTATCTATCTAACATGATATCAGAGAGATTTTGATCCTCATACCAAAGTGGTTATATTGAGTTGTCTCTCTGATAGGTGTGTAAACACCCATCATTTTACCACTTATTTCTTACTAAAACAAGACCAAAACACGTATTTAATATCATTTGTTTGGAATTATGCGTGGTTTTTGTGCTTATTGTGTTTTTAGAGTCAACCGGATGAATATTGAAGAAAACATGGGATTGCACAGGTTTTATCAAAGAAAAAGAATCAAGACGAAGTCTATTGTCCAAGAGATGCAAAAGATTTGAAGTCAATGGGCCTATTTGAAGATTTATCAAAGAAAAGGACCAAAGATGGAAGATTTACACATGTCGAAAGAACTCAAGTCTATTAAACGAAGAAATTAAAAGACGAGTTGAATTTAATCGTCGACAAATCCCGAATCAGAATCGAAAACGTTAACTTTACTGAAAAGACGAGAAGACGAAAAGAGAGAAGAAAGCCCACTCACCAACCAACCACTAGGACTATATAAAGGGATTCCCTTCACACTTTTTAGCCAGTTTTAGTTTTTGTTTTCCCTTTTCTTTTCTCTCTTGTTCGTAGGTTTTCACCAACACCATTAGGGTGTTTGGTGATTTTTAATCTTTCACAAATTTGTAAGTTTAAATATTTCATTTAGTTTGTTTAACATTAAGCTTTCAATACAAATCTTTCATTTCATCTTGTTCATCTTGTTCTTATTGATTCAAAGTTTTAAAGTTCTTGTTTGATTGATTTTGATCTTCAAAAGTTAGTGGGTTTTGTGTTTTTGATTGGGATTTGATGTTTATGGTTAGTAGATGATTTGTGATTAGTTTTGCTTAAGATTTGGTTAAAAACTTGGTCAATTTTGATAAAATCGTTTTCCCCTGTTTTTGGTATCTGTTTACTGTTCTTCGTCCAGGTATTCCGAATCAAGCACGGATCAATGTCCTTTATCCGGAATATATTTTTATTCCGAGTAAGCCCATCATTCCGAATAGCCGTTTCTTCCGAATAAGCTTTTTATTCCTCATAGAAAATTTATTCCGAATAGGATCATTATTCCGAATAGGATCATTATTCCGAGTAGTATATTATTCCGGATCACCTTTTTTTATTCCGGATAGCCTTATATTCCGAGTAGCCAAATATTCCGAGTAGCCAAATATTCCGAGTAGCCATATATTCCGAGTAGCCATATATTCCGGATAGAACCTTCTATTCCGAGTAGCCTAATATTCCGGATGGAAATCTATTCCGAATAGCACCATTTATTCAGCATGATCATTATTCCGAATAGAGCATTTTTAAGGTTATTTTCAAGTTACTGTTTTATTTAAATTTTAATTCAAGTTTTATTTTTTATTGATTAACTGCTTCTAGTTTACCTTTTAGTTACTTCACGCATTCACCTTTTAGTAGAATAGAAAACCAAACCCCCTATTTGTCACCAAGAACAATCATTCCACTTTGAGCTGTGATCAATTCGAGAAGATTCCGAGATTAAAACTGAACCCATACAAAATCTCAAGTATCAAATGGCGTCGCTGCCGGCTCTTCTCGTTAAGATTAACAGTTTTTTGTGAGAACTTGGATTTTGGGATCCGTTCACCGTGAACGTTACTTTTTCATAAAATTTTTCAAAAAACCCTAAAAATATAAAATTTTCAAAATTCCTAAAAAGTAAAAAACATAAAAAACCAAAAATATTTCTTGTTTGATTTGTTAGTTCTTTTGCAGGTACATGCGTACATGATCAACGTCTTATCAAGAGCCCGAGCCTCTCGAAGACTTAGACATGGCCGGTGTACAAAACAACAACAATAACCCACCTCAAAACAATAACAACAATAACAATCCACCTCTCAACAACAATAATAACAACAACAATGATCCTCTACCAGACAATCGCCCGATGATTGAACTTCTGCAAGCACATGTAGATGGCACCAATGATCCAATTGTCATACCCGCGATTGCAGCCAACAACTTTGAGCTCAAATCCGGCTTTATCCAGACGGTCTCCGCTCAACCATTCTTGGGGCGTACCATTGATGATCCACATGACCACATCAAAAGGTTCTTGCAACTAACGAATACAGTCAAATTCAATGGTGTTCCACAAGAGGTAATCCGTTTGCAACTTTTTCCTTTCTCTTTAGAGGGACAAGCCCGACATTGGCTTGCAAAGGAACCGCCACAAAGTATTCTGACGTGGACGGATTTGGAGACCAAGTTTATAAACTACTTTTTCCCACCCTCTCGTACTACCGCTTTGCGGAATGAAATCATTAATTTGAACAAAAGTACGATGAGTCTTTTAGTGAATCTTGGGACCGTTTTAAAGATCTTTTAAGAAAGTGCCCACAACATGGTTTTACCAAAGTGCACCAAATTAATACTTTTTATAATGGTTTAAGCATGAATGACCAAGATTCACTAAATAGTGCCTCGGGGGGTAATATTTTGGTTAAGACTTCCAATGCCGCTTGGGATATCATTGAGAATAAGTCTCGTGTGCAAACCAAGAGTGTTCGGACCAATGCCGCTAGTGGTAGTACTAGTGACAACGACAAGCGACTTGACAAAATCACTACGCTTCTTGAATCGCTTGCTACCCAAACCGCTAGCAACACCAACAGCATCAACGCTAAAAATGCTCAGTCAATGCTGTCAGCCAACCATGTGAAATATGCGGTGGTCCTCACTCTTACACCACTTGTATTGCCACCCAAGACTACCCTTCTGAGAATGTTAATGCAGCATACGATACCTATCCTCCGGCCGCTTATCAAGCTCGTCCTCAAGGAGACCGCAATTTGCTTAGCTACCGCTCAAACAACTTTCTTTCCCCACCCGGTTTTCCTCCTAACAACCCAAACCAACAACAAAACCTTAATCGCCCACCTCAACAACAACCTCGTGCACCATACCAACCACCTCATAAACAACCATATCCACCTCAAAGAAACAACCAAGTTTACCAACAACCTGCTTATCAACCACCCGCCTACCATGCTCCTCCTCCCAACCAACCCACCACATTACACCAAGATGTTGAAACCTACATGAGGACCAATGATGTGATCGTGGAAAATCTCCAACGGGAAGTGCTTAACTTGAAAGCAGACATGGTGAAACAAGGGAACGATCTAAGAGCTGATATGAGAAACACTTTGGCAAGTCAAACGAATGACTTAAGGAACATGATGGCTAGTTTCTTCCAAGGTAATCAACCCTCTTCTTCGGGTACTCTTCCGAGTAACACCGTTGCGAATCCAAGAGGGGAGATGAAAGCAATCACCACTCGCAGTGGAAAAGGTACCAAGGAGCCCGAGCTTCCTATACCTCTACCGGTGATTGTGACTAAGGAAAACGAGTCACCTGCTCCTATTCCTAAACCTTGTACTTCCCCAATTCCTCCACCTCTTACTTCTACCCCTCCTCCACCCAAGGATGTGAGTGATCCTTCGATCCCAAAGACTTCCTCTTCTTCTGATATACCTTATCCCTCAAGGTTGAGGAAAGAGAAGCTCAAAAGCAAGAACGATATTCAAGTTTCGAACTTTCTCAAAATGTTTAAACAATTGAATTTTAACATCTCCTTCGCTGAGGCTCTCGCTCACATGCCTAAATATGCGAAAATGTTCAAAGATCTTCTTAGCGACAAGGAGAAGCTTCTTGATATTGCTAACACCCAACTTAATGAGAATTGCTCTACAGTGCTCTTAAGGAAATTGCCAACCAAGCTTGGTGATCCGGGTCGTTTCTTAATCCCTTGCAACTTCCCGGGAGTAGAGAATTGCATGGCCCTAGCCGATCTAGGTGCCAGTATTAATTTAATGCCTCTAAGCGTTTGGAAGCAATTATCTCTCCCTGAGCTAGTCCCCACCAAAATGACTTTGGAATTAGCTAACCGTACGGTTGCTTATCCAGTGGGGATAGCCGAAGACGTTTTTGTAGGAGTTGACAAATTCACTTCTCCTGCCGATTTCGTCGTCGTCGACTACGATATGGACCCTCGTGTGCCATTAATTGTTGGTCGTCCATTCTTGAGGACCGGTCGCACTCTCATCGATGTAGAAGCCAATGAGCTTATCATGAAAGTGGGTGATGATAAAATTGTCTTCAACATGGGAAAGCTTTCTAAACAGTCTTATTCATACGAGAGTGTTAATTGTATTGACGTTCTTGATGAGGCTTGTGAAGAACATTTCAAAGATGCTTGTAAAAGTATTCCTACTTCTCTTCCCAATGTTGAGACCGTTTCCTCTATTGATTCATCATTATCTCTATTTGGAGAAAGTGATTTCCTTTGGAAATATTTGGAAGCCACCATGGGAGATGTGAACTTAGAACATGACGATTCTCCCACCGATTGGGATGAAGATCTTCGCCTCATTGAGAACCTTCTTAAAGAAGACAATATTTCTCCACCATCTCCCAAGGATATTGCTATCGATGCACCGACTTTGAATACGCCTCCCATCGAAAATCCTCCGGATTTAGAACTTAAGGAGTTGCCGTCCCATCTCGGGTACGTGTTCCTGGAAGAAAAGAAGAAGTCGCCCGTCATCATTGCTAAGGACTTGAAAGAAGAAGAGAAATCTCGCCTCATCGCCGTGCTTAAAGATCATAAGAAGGAAATTGCTTGGAAAATTTCCGATATCCGCGGAATTGATCCGAACTTTTGTACTCACAAGATTCTCATGGAAGATGACTTTAAACCCGCAATCCAGAGCCAAAGAAGGGTTAATCCTCGCATTCACGACGTCATCAAACAAGAGGTTATCAAACTTCTTGATGCCGACTTGATTTACCCTATCCCGGATTCGCCATGGGTAAGTCCCGTCCATTGTGTGCCCAAGAAGGGCGGAATAACCGTTGTACCCAATGAACACAACGAGTTGATTCCCACTCGTCTCGTTACTGGGTGGAGAGTTTGTATTGACTATCGCAAGCTCAATGATGCCACGAGAAAAGATCACTTTCCTCTTCCTTTCATGGATCAAATGCTCGAGCGTCTAGCTGGTAATGACTATTACTGCTTCTTAGACGGTTTCTCCGGGTATTTTCAAATTCCCATCGATCCCAAAGACCAAGAAAAGACCATATTCACTTGTCCCTATGGAACATTTTCTTACAAACGTATGCCTTTTGGTTTATGCAATGCTCCTAGGACGTTCCAAAGGTGTATGATGGCTATCTTCCATGACATGGTTGAAGAAACTATGGAAGTATTCATGGATGATTTCTCGGTTTATGGCGATTCATTCTCTGCTTGCCTTGCCAATTTAGAACGAATGCTTAAGCGGTGTGAAGACACTCGCCTTGTTCTTAATTGGGAAAAATGCCATTTCATGGTAAAAGAGGGCATCGTGCTAGGACACAAGATCTCCAAAGCCGGTCTTGAAGTGGACCGTGCTAAAGTCGATGTTATCACTAAGTTGCCTCCACCTTCAACCGTGAAGGGTGTGAGAAGTTTCCTCGGTCATGCGGGCTTCTACCGTCGCTTTATCAAAGATTTTTCTAAAATCGCTCGCCCGATGACCCACCTCTTGGAAAAAGATACTCCTTTTATCTTTTCCAACGAGTGTATCGAAGCCTTCAACTTGCTTAAGGATAAGCTAACTAAGGCACCCGTCTTGGTTACCCCTAATTGGGAGCTTCCCTTTGAGTTGATGTGCGATGCTAGTAATTTTGCTATTGGAGCAGTTTTGGGCCAAAGAGTGAATAAACACTTCCAACCAATCCATTACGCTAGCAAGACAATGACTGGGGCTCAATTGCATTACACGACAACCGAAAAGAGCTTTTAGCTGTTTTCTATGCCTTTGAAAAGTTCCGCCCCTATCTTGTCCTTTCCACCACAATCGTTTATACCGATCATTCCGCGTTGAAGTACTTGTTGACTAAGCAAGATTCCAAACCAAGACTTCTTCGCTGGGTTTTGCTACTTCAAGAATTTAAAATCGAAATTCGTGATAAGAAGGGTGCTGAAAACCTAGCCGCGGATCATCTCAGTAGACTTGAGGATCCTTACCAAGGGGATCATCCGAACAAAGAGATCAATGACTCTTTTCCCCTGGAGACCTTAATGTCTATCAACTCGACTTCTGATGAAACCCCGTGGTTTGCGGACATCGCAAACTACTTGGCGGGTGGAATTCTCGTCGACGGGTTAACATCCCAACAAAAGAAGAAGTTCTTCAAAGACATTAAGACTTACTTTTGGGACGACCCGTATCTTTTCAAACAATGTGCTGATTTGATTATTCGTCGATGTGTTGATGGACCGGCAGCTTTAGAAATCCTTGACGCTTGCCACAAAGGACCCACCGATGGTCACTTTGGTCCCAACTACACCGCCAAAAAAGTGTTTGACTCGAGATTTTATTGGCCCACCATTTATCGTGATGCTCACGAGATGGTTAAACGTTGTGATGCTTGCAAAAAACAAGGCAAGATCACACATAAAGATGAGATGCCTCAGAATTTCATTCACGAATGTGAAATCTTTGATGTTTGGGGTATCGACTTTATGGGGCCATTCCCTTCATCTAAAGGAAACAAATACATCCTTGTAGCCGTTGACTACGTTTCAAAGTGGGTTGAAGCCAAAGCTTTACCCACTAATGACGCAAGGGTGGTTTGTAACTTTTTGAAATCACTATTCGCTAGATTCGGTGTGCCTCGTGCCATTATTAGTGATCGCGGGACTCATTTTTGCAATGATCAATTTGCTAGAGTCATGGCTAAGTATGGTGTAAATCATCGTCTTTCCACCGCATACCACCCACAAACTAATGGCCAGGCTGAAATCTCTAACCGAGGATTAAAGCGAATTCTTGAAAGAACCGTGGGAGAGCATCGTGCCTCATGGGCCGATAAACTTGATGATGCTTTGTGGGCTTTTCGTACCGCATACAAGACTCCGATTGGTTGTATACCATATCGTCTCGTGTACGGAAAGGCATGCCACCTCCCCATTGAGTTGGAGCACAAGGCTTATTGGGCCTCGAAGTGGGCTAATTTTGATATCAACAAAGCCGGTGACCTACGCAAGATCCAACTCAATGAGCTCAATGAACTCCGTAATGAGGCTTATGAAAATTCTTTGATCTATAAGGAAAAGACTAAGCTCATTCACGACTCTAAGATTAAAAACCGAGAGTTCCAAGTTGGAGACAAAGTTTTGCTCTTTAACTCTTTGTTGAAGATCTTTTCGGGCAAGCTGAAATCTCGTTGGTCCGGCCCATTCACCATTGCCCAAATTTTTCCATATGGTACTCTCGAGCTCGCTCAACCTAATGGACCTAATTTTAAGGTGAATGGCCAACGAGTGAAGTTGTACATTGGTGATGACATCTCTCCCGGGATGATTCCATCCCTCACCACGTTTCCCATGAACTAATTTTGGGTCGAGTCAGGCTCGTGACTCGGTTATAAAAAACAAGCGCTCCTCGGGAGGCAACCCGAGTATCTATCCTTTTCCGTTTTAACCTCCTAAGTGTAGGGGGACCTCTATAGGTTCTTTGTGTTTGTGTGGTGATGTGATTACAGGGATGAATGCACTCTTGGAATCTTTGAAGAACCGTGCTCTCGTGTTATCCGAAATCCGGTTCTATCTCTCAACTATCGTGATTCAATTTTCTTCATACTCACATTTGAAATTGATCACTTTAGTCGTCTCTTCCTTAACTTGATTTAACCAACGTGCACAATGTCATAAGTGTAGGGGAGATTTTTCCCACATGCTTAAACATTGAGGACAATATTTATCTTAAGTGTAGGGGGGACTTCTATCGAAGTTTTAAGTGGACTTTTCCATGAAAATGCCTTCATTTAACCGGAAAATCATCTTTTTCAACATTTTTCAAATTTTTTATTAACTTTGGCCATTTAGTCGTGATTTTTAAATTTTTATCGTTGCTTTCATATGGTATATATCTCGCAATAAAGTCAAAAATATTAATAAAGTTGTGTAGCTAGTTTTGAAATCTTTGACATATTAGGCCCGTTGTGATTATTTTGACTCAACCCGAATAAACTTGTCCAAGTTTATTCTAGCTAGTATCCTTAACCATGTAGACCTTAATTGGTTTATTAGGCTAAGCATCCACGCGTCTCATTACTTGAGATTTTAAATTGTGGAGAACGAGAAATGATAGAGTCAGTTATAAGTCGGTATTCTTGCACAAGCTCACTTGGTGTAATTATTTGCGTATTCTCCCATCACTTGCTAATAATTTATCTGCAATAAGTAAGGTCATACGATTTGAAAAGTTACTTAGCTTCTAGCCCAAGATCGTTTAAAAGTTGCTCGGTAATGATAAGAGTTCATAGCCAAGGCATAACTTATGAAGCGGGGCGCGAAGATTGGCGAGTCCGAAAAGGCCCTAACAATGCATGAGGATTCAATCTTGTTGCTAAAAATCCAAGGTGATGTGAAAAGCATTATTCCCAAAATCAATATGAAGGATCAAGACTCACGACCAAGAGCAATCAACTCCCGTAAAGATCATGGAGAAGTCTATCCGAAAAGACCCTAACAAGGTATGAGGATAAATAGATTCAAGTCCGAAAAGGAGGCGGATCGTTGTATCTCAAAATCCAAATTAGCGATTGAAGAAATAATGATGAAGTCGTGGTCAACAAAGTTGGAGTACCCCTCAAAAGTCTCCAAGTGAAGAAACTCTATTAACGAAGAGAAGACCATTATCTCATGAACGTCTCTCAAGATATGAAGTATGAAGTACATGCCAAATATCGGCCCGAGAAAGGTCTCAAATCGTGAACTGAGTTATGCCAAGATATGAACTTTTTGATATCCCGAGAAGCAGTTGTAAGAGATTTTGTCCTTTAGCTAACTATTGATCAAATCGTCCTACTTTGCTTTCAGCCTTAATAAACTATCGAAATAAGTCCAAAAATGCATCTTCATGATCATTCTAAGACAAAAATAAAATATAAGAGATACACCTAGGAATAAGGGAGTTTAAGCATATAATTAAGCCATGTGTGTAAGTGTTTGATATGCTAACTTATAATAACAATGATCTCGTTTTTAAGTTTAGTTTGGGGAACGTGAAACTTGAGGGTGATAAATCTTCGCAGCACCGAAGCCCTAATGTAAGTCTTAGATCTCTTTGCAAGTTATTTCCATATAGCAATTTTTAAGTGAAAATGGTTTTCTATCCTTTTGTTTACTTTAAAGATTTTAATTTCTCTTAGTCCTTTAATTCTTGTTTAGTATGTTAATAAGGCCAAGTTTGATTGATTATGAGAAAAATGTAAATTTGCTTTATCACTAAGCATTGCATGAGGGCATGGCAATGGTTAAGTGTAGGGGATTTGATAGGTGTGTAAACACCCATCCTTTTACCACTTATTTCTTACTAAAACAAGACCAAAACACGTATTTAATATCATTTGTTTGGAATTATGCGTGGTTTTTGTGTTTATTGTGTTTTCAGAGTCAACCGGATGAATATTAAAGAAAACATGGGATTGCACGGGTTTTATCGAAGAAAAAGACTCAAGACAAAGTCTATTGTCCAAGAGATGCAAAAGATTTAAAGTCAATGGGCCTATTTGAAGATTTATCAAAGAAAATGACCAAAGATGGAAGATTTACACATGTCGAAAGAACTCAAGTCTATTAAACGAAGAAATTAAAAGACGAGTTGAATTTAATCGTCGACAAATCCCGAATCAGAATCGAAAACGTCAACTTTACTGAAAAGACGAGAAGACGAAAAGAGAGAAGAAAGCCCACTCACCAACCAACCACTAGGACTATATAAAGGGATTCCCTTCACACTTTTTAGCCAGTTTTAGTTTTTGTTTTCCCTTTTCTTTTCTCTCTTGTTCGTAGGTTTTCACCAACACCATTAGGGTGTTTGGTGATTTTTAATCTTTCACAAATTTGTAAGTTTAAATCTTTCATTTAGTTTGTTTAACATTAAGCTTTCAATATAAATCTTTCATTTCATCTTGTTCTTATTGATTCAAAGTTTTAAAGTTCTTGTTTGATTGATTTTGATCTTCAAAAGTTAGTGGGTTTTGTGTTTTATGATTGGGATTTGATGTTTATGGTTAGTAGATGATTTGTGATTAATTTTGCTTAAGATTTGGTTAAAAACTTGGTCGATTTTTGATAAAATCGTTTTCCCCTGTTTTTGGTATCCGTTTACTGTTCTTCGTCCAGGTATTCCGAATCAAGCACGGATCAATGTCCTTTATCCGGAATATATTTTTATTCCGAGTAAGCCCATCATTCCGAATAGCCGTTTCTTCCGAATAAGGTTTTTATTCCTCATAGAACATTTATTCCGAATAGGATCATTATTCCGAATATGATCATTATTCCGAGTAGCATATTATTCCGGATCACCTTTTTTATTCCGGATAGCCTTATATTCCGAGTAGCCAAATATTCCGAGTAGCCAAATATTCCGAGTAGCCATATATTCCGAGTAGCCATATATTCCGGATAGAACCTTTTATTCCGAGTAGCCTAATATTCCGGATGGAAATTTATTCCGAATAGCACCATTTATTTAGCATGATCATTATTCCGAATAGAGCATTTTTTAAGGTTATTTTCAAGTTACTGTTTTATTTAAATTTTAATTCAAGTTTTATTTTTTATTGATTAAATGCTTCTAGTTTACCTTTTAGTTACTTCACGCATTCACCTTTTTAGTAGAATAGAAAACCAAACCCCCTATTTGTCACCAAGAACAATCATTCCACTTTGAGTTGTGATCAATTCGAGAAGATTCCGAGATTAAAACTGAACCCATACAAAATCTCAAGTATCACTCTCTTATGCCACAACGTTAAACCAAGCCGATACAACTTGTCCATATTTCACAAAAAAATTATGTTTTCTTTTCTATTTTGCCTTTTTATTTTTGTTGTTGATGCATGATGAAGATTAATCTCTGCACGGTGTCGGATATCGTCATCAAACTAATTATTGGCTTTACTGCTCTTGCTTTGCTACCTTTATTTTGCTATTTTTCTCTTATTACTGGAGATGAAGATTTGTCTCCGTTTGGCGTTGAATGTCTTTATTAAATATAAGTTGACAGGTGAGTAATTCTTCAAGGGTAATTAAGGTAAATATTTCCTTTTACTTTTCAATGCTTGGTATTTGTTTCTTTGTTTTGTAGGTTTCTTATAGTCTGAGGACTAGATGTGACAAGTTGGCTAAAGTGGACTAAAGGCCTAGGTCATAGCTATAAATTCATCACTTTCTCATAGTTGGCTTAGTTAGTTCTGTTATCATCTTTTATTCTCTCTCATTCGTTCCACCATTGTTGATAGTTTGGCAGTTATTGTTCTTGATCCTTGATCTTGCTATTAAGATAACTGAATCATTGTTTCTTTCTTTCTGTTTGTAAGCATTGATCACAAACCCAGGATTCAGATTTGAAGTGATTGCCTGAGGCAGTTAATAAAAATAAAGGGGAGGTTGGTTGTGTAATTTGTGTTTCAAACTTGTTATTGTTATAAATTCGTATATGGTATCAGAGCCATTGGTTCTTGATATCTGTTTTAACTGTAAACTGGTTTTTGTTAAAGATATTGATTAATCTGGTGGTTAATCGTGATAATCTGTCACTTAATATGAGTTTTCTAATCTTTCAAATTTTTAGGGTTTTCTAAAATTTGGGGGTTTTCTGATTCTTGGTGTTCTGTGGGGTTTCTTTGGGTTCTTGGGCAATTAATTGAGTTTAATTGCTTCTCTGGTAAGTTTTATCAAAAAACCCTAAAATCAGAAATTAGGGTTTTTTGATTGAAGGTATTGGTTTACTGATTAATTAGTTATTCTGTTATAACTAATTGATGAGACTGCTTTTATACATAGTCTCATCTTCCAAATAGGGCTTAAAATGCATTAAATATCGTCAAAATACCCAAATATATGCTTGTGTTTGTTGCTTGTGTATTTTAGGTACGGATATTGAGATAATGACAAAAGATCACAAGAATCATGCAAAAACGAACACGGGAAACGAAGCCGCACAATGAACCAAGCCCTAGTGAAGACTTTCCCAAGATCAACCCTTGAAGATTTGAAGAATTATGAAGAAGGGTCCTCCAATTATGAAGAATTGACACTTTATACCCTTGTATCCTCATAATTACAAGTTTGGTCCCTAAAGTTTGTCAAAATTACCAAAAGGGCCCTTAACTTTGAAGAATTGGCAAGTTTAGCCCCTCAACAAAGCTAAATTGTCAACCAATATCATCCACAAAGTCAAATATATCATGAAGTCCTTCAAAGTACAAGAAATGACAAGTTTGGTCCTTTGAAAAATCCAAAATTACAAAAAGGACCCTCAACTTTCAACAATTGGCATAAATGGTCCCTCATTTATCAAGACTTGGCAATTTCAGTCCTCCAAGATGACAATCATACAAGTCAAGACCATTATCATTGAAGAAAATGCCAAACCAGCCCTTGAAGAATGCAAAAATGGCAAGAAATACCCCTGAATTTACTTTATGAAACTTTTTGGGGCAAAAGTGTGAAGTTTGAAACTTCAAATACAAAGGAAACAAGTTTTTGGCTGATTATTTACAAAGTGGCAAGAAGAAGAAAGATAGAGGGTAATATTGGGCCAGACAAGGAAGTTACATAGACCAGTGAGGGGGTGACACGTGCCCCACTCACTCCATCCAACCAATCACAACTCACCCCTCTTCCACCTCACCAATCCACTCAGCCGGATTAAGATTAATTTAATCTTGGCGCCATTAACACTTATTTAAATATAATCCAACACAAAAACAAATCAAACCTGGCACTATTCACCTCAAGAACACAATTAGGGATTTCTTAATTTCTTGTAATTAAGCCCTAATAATTTCCAGAATGATGATTAATGGCCCTCTAATCATAACCCAACCCCTAAACTCCCATCACTCTCATGCATGTGATAATGCCAACCTTCCCCTGCCCCACTTCTCACGTCCAAACAAAAACTAACCAGCAATCCAACGTTTGAGACTTGTGCTTACTTTTTAAGCTTCATACACACCCTTGGATCAACTTAACACTTGCCAGCTCTTACATAACTCCAAAATCAGTCACATGATTCAAGAAGAAGACAAAGACTTCAAGGGCATTTTTGGAAGATCAAGCACTAGGGTTTTAAGTTTTTAGCTGTTCCTTAGTCATTTGTATGCCTATATAAAGGCCTTAGGGTGCTTCATTAGACGTTTGCTTTTGGTTTTTCCTTTGTTCAAACACTTGTAAATCCTTTTTCAGTTTAATGAATTTGAGTTAAGTGCTTTGAAGAAAGACCAAGTACCATCTTTATTCTACTTATTATTGTTCTTAGTTTACTGCTTTTGAAGTTTAAAACCTGTTTTCAAAAGAGGAGTGTGCACAAGTTTGCATATTTTCCTCATTTTCTTGATATTTTGCTAAGTCTTGTTCCAATCTTGGAATTCTTGGGCTATAGGGTTGATCATAGCATCCTAACTGAGTTGGTTAAGGTGTGGTGAGGCTTATAACTTGGGGATAATCAAGTGTGGGGTAACAAGTTTGCATCAATCAAGATTTTTCCAAGTTTCTGATTTTTCATGTTATTGTGCTTAACCCTTGTTGAATCTTAGCAGGCTTTTGTGGAAGCTTGTGCTTGTTCTTGCTAGCACATAAGCTCAAAATTCGTGGGTGTGGATGTACATCCATGAGGTTTGCTTACTTAATCTCCAAATCTGCATAAATTGTGATTTTTGGTGATTTTTGTATGAAACTGTTGTTCTTGTGAATTTTGTGGCTTGTTCTTGCTTGAATCTGTTTATTAGACTTGTTTGAGTGTTAATTGATGCTTGGTTGGCCTGAAATCTTGTTTTGCTTTTGAAAATCTTGATTTGAAAAAGTTAAAGGGGTGTTTGGGTCTACTGATTTATGCTTGTAATCTGATTTTGTGTTAAGGGAAAGTGTTGTTCATGCTTTGTATCTGATATACCTTTGTTTGAGAGTGTTTTGCTGCAAGTTATTGGGTTTGAACACTTGAATTGATCAATCTGCTATATAGACCTTGTTTCTGCTTATTTTGACCTAGGATTTTGGAAACACTTAGTGTGTATGCATGCTTAGGGATAAAAGTGGTTTAAACAAAGTTAACATAACCTGTTTGAAAGATTTGAGATGTTGAAATTGACTTGTGTGTCAAATACATCAGCAAAAGTAGAAATCTGCTTGTGTAGTGTTCATCAGTAACTTTGATAGCTTGGATCTTGCTTAATTCCTTGAACCAGTGCATGAAACCTGTTTAGACTTGCTTATTGGAGTTTATTATAGCTTGTGTGTGCATTTGGTTGAATTTGGTTGGCTGATTTGTGCTAAAATTGCTCTTGAATGCTAAACTGCTCATTGTTCATGTCTGTGCTATATCTGGTGATAAATTGATTAAACTGTATCAATTGGCTGTTTGTGATTATGTTATTTTGCTTGTTATTGACTCCTTTTGATCCAAAGATCAATTGGGTGCCTTTGTGAAAACTGAATCCAAGAAAAAGTCACTAAAGACAACAAGTCAAAATAGTCAAGCAGTGGGAAAAATTCCCACTGCTCAACATCCAAAACTAGCCCCTGCTAGTGCAATTTTGTCATCAGCTTATCTATAAGCTATTCTAGCTTATTCTGACTTGCAACAACTTATTTTTTGTAATAGATCTTCATTATTTGACCCATTTAAGTGAACTGGAGCTTATCAGACTTTGACTTTGACTTTTCACTAGAAAACCAACTTGTTTGACTTTTAAGATAAGTGCTTATTTGATTTTCCAGCTTATTAAGTGTGCTTATTTGAAAGTTCTTTGGTTTTTAAGCTTAGTTTTGTCAAAAGAAACATTTTGCAACTTGAATCAGCTTCTGAGGTGGTCTAGATCATAAAAACGACTATTTTGTCGTTTTGTGAATAAGTTGTTGACTTGTTTCTGGCTTATTGAGTGGTCTTATTTGAAATTTCTTTTTACAGAAGTCTTTGTTAGGTCAAAAGAAGGTTGTGTGTTAAATTTTAGCTTATGGCAACAGCTTATAGCTTAATGGGCCAAAAAGCCCATTAAGAATAAGCTGCTTATTATAAGTTAGCTTATTTCACATTTTCAGCTTTTGGGCCTTTGGAAAAAGTTGTTTAAAATCAAATTTTGAGTCAACCTGTGCTTTTTGAGCTTATTTTGAGCACTTTTTCTTATTGGGCCTTAATTAAGCCCAATAAGGGACTGTTTAGGGTTTGGCCCATTTTCTAGGCCCAATAGGGGTATTTAGGTAATTTCACTTTCATTTCTGAGTTATTTAGGTTAAATTAAGCTAGTTTGCAAGTTTTTAGAATTTTTTATAATTTTTGGATTTTTAATATTATTTTAATATTATTTTATTATTAAAAATTAAAAGTCTGATTTTCTAGGTTTTTGTATTTTTCCTAGGTTCTAAATACTTAGTTAGGATTTTTGCAACTTTCCAAATATTTTTTAGGTCTTTTAATTATTTGTTATAATTAATTTAAGATTTAATTGATTTTAGGAGTTTTTAATTATTTAAATATAGTTTAAATTGGTTTTAAATTTTTGAAAAATAGTTTTTAGCTTAATTAAGAGTATTTTTGAGGTTTACAAACTTGAAAATCTTGTTTAGGGCTTTTTAATAATTAATTTTGATTTTTAGGGCTTTAATTAGCATTAAAAAGTCATTATCTAATTAATTAAAAGGTTTTTGCAAGTTTTGATTTTTTGTAAACTCTTAGATTATTATTAAGGATTTTTGGTGATTTTTAGGAATTTTTAGGGTTAAATTTTAATTTTGGTGGTTTTTACGACTTTACGTGTACGCCTTTTTAGACTTAGTTTAATCCGTCTTCATAACCGTCATTCTTTTCTAATCCCTTTTCTATTTTTCTTTTCTCAAATATAATCACAAATTAATCCAAGTCATTACACACATAACACACTAGCCTCCTTGAGAACGAACTTAATTGGGTCATTCACACACGGTTTTCCTAAATCGTCGTGCTAACTTGCCCTATTTATTGCATCCTTTTCCTAAAGGTGTAGTATTTCTCAACATCATTTTGGCGCCGCTGCCGGGGAGGCGTGTTGTGTTTTGATTTGGCATTGTTGTTTTTATACTAACCATAATTAGTATTTGTATTAGTAGCACTCTACTAATACGTATTATCGTTTTTCAGTTTTTGTGTGAATATTATTACTATATTGTATACGTAGAACAATAAATACACAAGTACTCCAAATACGTGAGCAATCACAACCTTGACTTGGGAGGTCATTACCCAATCATTGTATTCGAATCTCAAACCAAAGAAAAAGGCAAAAATAGATAATTACTTTCGTGAAGCTTAATCTTGAAAATACAAACTATAAGGTGGGTATAAGGCGGATATTATAAAATATATCCTAAGGAAAAAGGCTCTTAAGTGCTTCGCGCCGCCTCGTTTCCCCGCTTGCTTGTGAGTATTTGATTGTGAGAGTGAATCGAGGGTTTTGCCGCCCAAAGTATTATTAAGTATCATATATATTTTCTTGGTTTCAATTTGATTAAACCCTCTTGAACGATTTGGTGTTCCACCATCGTTCTAAAGTCATCGAAGGCGTTCACTTCACGTGTTCGTTTTCATTCCTTGAGGCTTCGTTAATCAAGAGATTTGATTAGTGAGGAGATTTGTGGACTTTTTGTCTACCTAATACATTTCACCAAGTTCCAAAAAGGTTAATACAATCAAAAACCACAAAAAAAAAAAAAAAATTTTGAAAAATACAAAACACCAAAAAGAATCTTCTTTGCTCATCCCCTCGTTGTACGTGACGTTTATGCTAACTCGAAATCAAGCAAGACGTGCTCGTAAACGAAAAAACAAATCCATCACTCCAAACAATTCTAGTGAGGAGTCTCCTATTGACGAACCCATTGTAAGAGAAGCACCAACCATGGCGAATCGAACTATGATGGAGGTACTTCAAGCACCCACCGAGGGTTATGGAGAGGCTATTGTGATTCCCGCTATCCTTGCGGAGAATTTTGAGGTTAAGACGGGTTTGTTGTCCATGATTCAAAACAACAAATTCCGTGGTGATGAGAAGGACAATCCACACAACCATATCCGCCAATTCAATCGTCTTACCGCTACTTGCAAGTTTAAGGATGTGTCTAACGACTCGATTAAGATGATGCTTTTTCCATATTCCTTAGCGGGGCCCGCAAAAATTTGGTTAGAGAAAGAGCCACCCAATTCTATATTGACGTGGAAGGATCTCGTGTCTAAGTTTGTGAACCAATTTTTTCCGCCCTCTAAGACTACGCACTTGAAAAACGAGATTTCAAAGTTTTCACAAGAATTTAATGAAAGTTTTTCAACGGCTTGGAATAGGTTTAAGGAAATGTTACATGAATGTCCTCATCACGGTTTTTCCGATTTGCATCAAATTGACACGTTTTACAATGGACTTAATGATCATGAAAGGGATTATTTGAATGCCGCCGCGGGTGGTAATTTTTTGTGTAAAACGGTTGAGGAAGCTTTGGTGATTATTGAAAATAGATCTAAGGTGTATAGTCCTCGTAGCACGTCTAGTGTTCGTAAGGCTTCGTCTTCGGCTTCACCTTCTTTGTCTAATACCATCGATGCTTGCCAAATTGAGGCAAACTTGGAAAACAAGATTTTTGATAAGTTGAAAGGACTTTTGATTGAGTTTAAAGTTGGTGAACCAAGTGCTCCCGCTACGGTTAAAGCGGTTGAGGTTTCTTGCATGTATTGTGGTGGAGGTCATGATTTCTCCGAGTGCATTACCAACGGTGGTAACACTTCGAGTGCCTTTGCGGCCACGAGAAATTACAACCAAAACGGTCAAGTTTCCCGCTCTAATCAAATGACTCCACCGGGTTTTGGATCAAATCAAAATGCTAACAACTATCGCAACAATCAAGTTGGTTTTAAGAACAATTACAACAAGGGAAATTATGGGAATCAAGGGGCTAATAATCAAGTTTCAAACAAAAATGATTTTCAAAATAACAACAAGAGTTTGCAAACATTGAAAGATCTTCCAAGTGAGTTTGTTGAATATGCTAGTGGAAATGATGCTAGGTTTGACAACATTCAAAGAGAAATAATTAGCCTAAGATCCGAGTTCAAAAACGACTTGAAGAAAGAGTTGAAAAATGAGTTAGCTAATGAACTTAAAATCCACACCAACAAGATGGAAGGAAATGTCACTAGGTTGCAACAAAACCAACAAAAAATGGAACAAGGGCAACATGAGATTAAACAAGAGATGCTTAAGGCCGAGAAAAGGCAAACCGAAGCCGTATTGAGGCAATCTAATTTTGAAGATAAAATCTCGTCTATGTTTGAGGCAATAATGTGTAAACCGTCGTCAAGTGGTCTTCCTAGTAACACCATATCCAACCCTAAGGGTGAGATGAAAGTGATTGCCACACGTAGTGGTAAGACACTTAAGGAGCCGATTCCTCAACCAATTGCTCCTACGGAGGAAGCAATTGAGGAAGAACCCGAGGTGGTGGTCCAAAAGGAGCATGTCCCAATCCCACGAAGTACCGCTCATACCACACCTACGGTTGACCCATTACCATCATTGGAACCCGAGATTCCAAAGGCTATGCCTACTATGCCTCAACCCACACCACCTTTGCCCTATCCATCGAGACTTAGGAAGGAGAAACGTCAAGAGCGCGACAATTACCAATTTGAGCTTTTTATGAAAATGTTTCGTGATTTGCACCTTAATGTGAGTTTCGCCGATGCCTTGGTCATGATGCCTCGATTTGCCGCTAACTTTAAGAGTATGTTGAACAACAAGGAAAAATTGCACCAATTGTCTAGTTGTTCGTCGGTTTATCTTAATCGCATACCTCAAAAAGTCGGTGATCCCGGTAAATTTTTGATCCCTTGTGCAATCCAAGACATGGAAGAATGCTTCGCCTTGGCCGATCTTGGTGCTAGCATTAACTTGATGCCACTTGCAATCTTCAAGTCGCTCAATCTTCCTAATCTTACTCCTTCACTAATGTCTATCGAGTTGGCCGACCATTCCACAATTCCCGCATGTGGTTTGGCGGAAGACGTTTTTGTGAAAGTGGGGAAGTTCTACTATCCCGTAGACTTCATTGTTGTTGACATCCCCACGGATCCTCAAGTTCCTCTTATTTTAGGTCGTTCGTTTTTAGATACGTCTATGGCTTTGATCGATGTGCATGCTAGAAAGATCACCTTACGTTTCAACGACGAGGAACTTGTTATAAACGCAACTCAAAACTCTCAAATTTCTCATGTTTATTCCGTTGCAACCATAAACCTCGTTGATATGATCGACGTGGTTTGCGAGGAATTTTCACAAGAAGTTCTAGGTTTTGGTGATGAAGAAACTAGTGGCAATCCCACTATGTTAGATCCAATTCTTGATAATTCGACACCAACCTTCACTCCTTTCGAAGGTGGTGGTTTTACGTTGGAAGAATTCGATGTTCCACGTACTTGTGACGAAGACCTCGACAACTATGAGGACTTCTCGATTATCAAGGATTTTCTCAACGATTTCCCATTTCCTCCACCCGAGGAGGTAATGAGTATCGAGCCCAAATCTTCACTTGAGGAACCACCTATCCTCGAGTTGAAAGATTTACCTCCTCACCTCGAGTATGTCTATTTGGAGGAGGACGACAAGTTGCCGGTTATTATTGCAAAGGAACTTTCGAATGATGAAAAAACCGCACTTGTCGATGTTCTTAAGGCTCACAAAGGGGCGATTGCGTGGAAGTTATCCGACATTAAGGGGATCGATCCCAAGTTTTGTACCCACAAAATCTTAATGGAGGAGGATTTCAAGCCAACAATCCAAAGTCAAAGGAGGGTGAACCCCAAAATTCACGACGTCATCAAAAAGGAGGTCCTTAAACTCCTTGACGCGGGAATGATTTACCCTATTTCCGATAGCCCTTGGGTGAGTCCTATTCATTGTGTCCCTAAAAAGGGAGGGATGACCGTTGTGCCAAACGATGCCAACGAGTTGATTCCCACTAGACTCGTGACCGGATGGAGAGTGTGCATTGACTATCGTAAGTTAAATGAAGCCACTCGAAAAGACCATTTTCCCTTGCCCTTCATGGACCAAATGTTGGAGCGTCTTGCGGGAAACGATTTCTATTGCTTTTTAGATGGTTTTTCCGGTTACTTCCAAATTCCCATCGATCCTCGTGATCAAGAAAAAACTACGTTTACGTGTCCATATGGAACGTTTGCCTATCGTAGAATGCCATTCGGACTTTGTAATGCACCAGGAACTTTTCAACGATGCATGATGGCTATTTTTCATGATATGATCGAGAAGACGATGGAAGTCTTCATGGATGACTTTTCCGTGTTTGGTGATTCCTTTACTTCGTGTTTGTCAAACCTTGAGAGAATGTTAAAACGTTGTGAGGAAACCAACCTTGTGCTCAATTGGGAAAAGTGTCATTTTATGGTTAAGAGTGGAATCGTCTTAGGGCACAAGGTCTCGAAAGCGGGGATTGAGGTAGATCAAGCTAAGGTAGACGTCATCGCCAAATTACCTCATCCCAAAACCGTCAAGGGAGTTAGGAGTTTCCTGGGCCACGCGGGCTTTTATCGATGATTCATCAAGGATTTCTCGAAGATTTCTCGACCCATTACACATCTTCTTGAAAAAGAGGCACGTTTTGTCTTTGACAAAGATTGTGTACGAGCCTTTGAGATCCTTAAGAGGAAACTTACCGAAGCTCCCATTCTTGTTGCTCCAAATTGGAACATCCCCTTTGAACTTATGTGTGATGCAAGTGATTACGCTATTGGGGCCGTTTTGGGGCAACGTCATGATAAGCATTTCTTGCCTATACACTATGCTAGCAAGACGATGACCGAGGCTCAACTTAAATACACTACAACGGAAAAGGAGTTCCTTGCCGTGGTGTATGCATTTGAGAAATTCCGACCCTACCTCGTCTTGACGAAATGCATAGTGTATACGGACCATTCGGCTATCAAGTATCTCATGGCTAAACAAGATGCAAAGCCGAGATTACTTCGTTGGATTCTCCTCCTTCAAGAATTTGATCACAAAATCGTTGACAAAAAAGGAGCCGAGAATCTAGCGGCCGATCATCTCTCTCGTTTGGAAGATCCTCACCAAAGTGTTTACGAGCCTAAGGAAATCACCGAAACATTTCCGCTCGAGACACTTGGTGTAGTGAATTCTAAGCTTGATTCTTCTACCCCATGGTTTGCGGATTTTGCAAATTACCATGCGGGTAACTTCATCGTTAAGGGTATGACGACTCAAGAAAAACGAAAATTCTTTCGTGACGTCAAGTTCTACTTTTGGAACGACCCTTACTTGTTTCGAACTTGTGCGGATCAAATCATCCGTCGTTGTGTATTTGGCACCGAAGCTTCTAATATCCTTAGAGCTTGCCATGAGGGACCCACGGGTGGTCACCACGGTGCTAATCTCACGGCTAAGAAGGTGTTTGATGCCGGCTTCTTTTGGCCTACTATTTACCGAGATGCACAAATCCTTGTGAAGTCTTGTGATGCATGCCAACGACAAGGAAAAGCCTCACAAAAAGATGAAATGCCACAAAATATCATTCAAGTATGTGAGATCTTTGACGTTTGGGGTATAGACTTTATGGGGCCGTTCCCATCATCTCATGGTAATAAGTACATCCTTGTTGCGGTTGACTACCTATCTAAGTGGGTGGAGGCGAAGGCCTTGCCCACTAATGATGCTCGTGTGGTAGTTAAGTTCTTGAAAAGTTTGTTTGCTAGGTTTGGAACCCCTCGTGCGATCATAAGCGATCGTGGAACCCATTTTTGTAATGACCAATTCGAAAGAGTCTTAAGGAAATATGGGGTTACACATCGTCTTTCTACGGCTTATCACCCACAAACGAGTGGGCAAGTCGAGGTTTCAAACCGAGCATTGAAGAGGATCTTGGAGAGATCCGTGGGGGAAAACCGACAATCTTGGTCGGAAAAGTTAGACGATGCTTTATGGGCCTTTAGGACCGCTCATAAGACGCCCATTGGGTGCACTCCCTATAAGCTTGTGTATGGAAAGAATTGTCATTTGCCTATCGAGTTAGAACACAAGGCTTATTGGGCCCTAAAGCATTGTAATGATGACATGGAGACCGCGGGAAAACACCAGAAAATGCAATTAAATGAATTGGATGAATTGAGAGACATTGCTTATGAAAATTCATTGATTTACAAAGAGAAAACTAAAAAGTTGCATGATTCGAAAATTAAAAACCGGGTTTTTAACATTGGGGATCAAGTATTGCTTTTTAATTCAAGATTGAAAATATTTTCCGGTAAATTGAAATCCCGTTGGTCCGGTCCATTCACCGTGACTCAAGTGTTTCCGTATGGGACCATCGAGCTAGCTCAAGATGATGGTCCTAACTTCAAGGTGAATGGACATAGGTTGAAGCACTACTTTGGTGGGGAAGTTCCATCCTTGAACTACCTCGACCAAGTCACCTTCCCCAATGATAATTAGTATTGAGGGGATCGAGTCGAGCTCATGACTCGGTAATCAAAAACGAGGTGCCTCGTGGGGGAGTCCCATGCTTATCCTATGTATATATTATCGCTTTCTTAGTCTAATGTAGCTTATGTGTGGGGATTCGTGCCCTTCCAACCTTTGTTCCATGGTTGTTTGTGATTTGTGGTTTTTAGATCATGATCTTCACGATTGGAGCCTCTCGTGTTCGTTTTAAGGGAGCACTCGATCGTTTGCTTTGGAGACATTTCTCAATATCCATGATGTATCCTTTGATGTTCTAACCTTAGGTTTTTAGCACACTTCATAAACGGCTATTACTTAATGGTTACACCCTTTCCATGCTAGATTAGGCATTCGACTACGTCTCTAGTATGGGGGTGTTTGCACCCCTAGACTCGAAACATTGAGGACAATGTTTAACTTTAGTATGGGGGGGTGAATAGATACTTGCCTTGCCAAACCTTCACGTTTTCCAAAGTTTATCGTTTTGTTTATCATTTTCTTGCAAAATAAGGCTAAAAATGGCCAAATTTTAAAATTTTTCTCTAGTTTTTCATAAGTGCTTAAAGACACGAATGTAGGTTTTCCGATGGCGAGAATAAGAGTAATTTTTGACTCGACCGTGCGTGTTGAGCACTTAGCTTTGATTCCTTAACTACACATTAGGCTAAGTCTCTTAAATGAGGACGAGAAATGATAGGGTTAATTATAAGTTACTATGCTAAACGTAGAGTACTCGTATTCTTTCAAAAACTCATGTGTTCTCGTTGTTTGCTTATTCTCCCTTCGCATGTAAATATTTTTTGCTTAATAAATAGTGACTTAGCGGTTTAGTTAGGATTGTTGGGTTTCTAGTCTTTTCTAGTAGCTTCCGTGTAATTAAATTGGGAAGACATTTAGGTATCGCCAGCGTCACGGTTTTGAAGTATTGGCACCCTAATAATCGAAAGCTTCACCCAATAATAAGATTTCAAGTGCTCACCTAAATCAAGCAAACAATTTGAAGCCCCACAAGGCCGAAAAATTTATGCAAAATTGAAAGTGAATCAAGCCTTAATCTTCGAAGCTTTAAAGATCCAAAATTCGCCTTAGCGTGAGGATATACGTCTTTGGCTAATAAAACCACCGATGAGGCGGATAATAAAAGGCAAGGCAAGACCAAAGTCATAATAAAAGCTTCATGGCGAAGTTGAATAAAAGATGGAGGTAAACCAAAGATAATAAGGCCCTTCCGTTAGGGGGCGTATAAAAGTCTTGGTAATAAGTCTCATGTTCAAAACCGTTATAAAACCGTGTTTATCGATTCTTCTTGTCAACTTAATTTTTTAACATCGTCGTCTATTAGGAGGGGTTATTGATTTGATGGTCTTAGTTACACCGTTGGGACTCTATTTTTAGACCTAAATCTCTATTATCGCATAAGTCAAACAATGTATCCTCGTGAAACATTCAAGACATCATAAAATATAAGAGATACAACTTAGGAATAATGGGAGAATAAGTACGTGATTAGGGCATATGAGTAGTGTTAGCATTACTAACTTATAATGACAATGATCTCGTTGCACGCTTAGCATGGAATTGGAGTGAAAATCGAGGATGACGAAATTATTTCTAACGAAGCATTCACGTGTTCTTATTCTATGAACCTAAACGTCCCATTTTGCGATGAAAATCATGCATTATGTCTATAACACAAGTAGTAGTAATAGTGGTAGTGTAGCTAGTTTATCATTCCAATAAAGTGAATAAAATGAATTTTGGAGATGCTTTGATACTTTATTCTAGCATTGCGTGAGGGCACGACAATGGTTTAGTATGGGGGAGTGATGAGACTGCTTTTATACATAGTCTCATCTTCCAAATAGGGCTTAAAATGCATTAAATATCGTCAAAATACCCAAATATATGCTTGTGTTTGTTGCTTGTGTATTTTAGGTACGGATATTGAGATAATGACAAAAGATCACAAGAATCATGCAAAAACGAACACGGGAAACGAAGCCGCACAATGAACCAAGCCCTAGTGAAGACTTTCCCAAGATCAACCCTTGAAGATTTGAAGAATTATGAAGAAGGGTCCTCCAATTATGAATAATTGACACTTTATACCCTTGTATCCTCATAATTACAAGTTTGGTCCCTAAAGTTTGTCAAAATTACCAAAAGGGCCCTTAACTTTGAAGAATTGGCAAGTTTAGCCCCTCAACAAAGCTAAATTGTCAACCAATATCATCCACAAAGTCAAATATATCATGAAGTCCTTCAAAGTACAAGAAATGACAAGTTTGGTCCTTTGAAAAATCGAAAATTACAAAAAGGACCCTCAACTTTCAACAATTGGCATAAATGGTCCCTCATTTATCAAGACTTGGCAATTTCAGTCCTCCAAGATGACAATCATACAATTCAAGACCATTATCATTGAAGAAAATGCCAAACCAGCCCTTGAAGAATGCAAAAATGGCAAGAAATACCCCTGAATTTACTTTATGAAACTTTTTGGGGCAAAAGTGTGAAGTTTGAAACTTCAAATACAAAGGAAACAAGTTTTTGGCTGATTATTTACAAAGTGGCAAGAAGAAGAAAGATAGAGGGTAATATTGGGCCAGACAAGGAAGTTACATAGACCAGTGAGGGGGTGACACGTGCCCCACTCACTCCATCCAACCAATCACAACTCACCCCTCTTCCACCTCACCAATCCACTCAGCCGGATTAAGATTAATTTAATCTTGGCGCCATTAACACTTATTTAAATATAATCCAACACAAAAACAAATCAAACCTGACACTATTCACCTCAAGAACACAATTAGGGATTTCTTAATTTCTTGTAATTAAGCCCTAATAATTTCCAGAATGATGATTAATGGCCCTCTAATCATAACCCAACCCCTAAACTCCCATCACTCTCATGCATGTGATAATGCCAACCTTCCCCTGCCCCACTTCTCACGTCCAAACAAAAACTAACCAGCAATCCAACGTTTGAGACTTGTGCTTACTTTTTAAGCTTCATACACACCCTTGGATCAACTTAACACTTGCCAGCTCTTACATAACTCCAAAATCAGTCACATGATTCAAGAAGAAGACAAAGACTTCAAGGGCATTTTTGGAAGATCAAGCACTAGGGTTTTAAGTTTTTAGCTGTTCCTTAGTCATTTGTATGCCTATATAAAGGCCTTAGGGTGCTTCATTAGACGTTTGCTTTTGGTTTTTCCTTTGTTCAAACACTTGTAAATCCTTTTTCAGTTTAATGAATTTGAGTTAAGTGCTTTGAAGAAAGACCAAGTGCCATCTTTATTCTGCTTATTATTGTTCTTAGTTTACTACTTTTGAAGTTTAAAACCTGTTTTCAAAAGAGGAGTGTGCACAAGTTTGCATATTTTCCTCATTTTCTTGATATTTTGCTAAGTCTTGTTCCAATCTTGGAATTCTTGGGCTATAGGGCTGATCATAGCATCCTAACTGAGTTGGTTAAGGTGTGGTGAGGCTTATAACTTGGGGATAATCAAGTGTGGGGTAACAAGTTTGCATCAATCAAGATTTTTCCAAGTTTCTGATTTTTCATGTTATTGTGCTTAACCCTTGTTGAATCTTAGCAGGCTTTTGTGGAAGCTTGTGCTTGTTCTTGCTAGCACATAAGCTCAAAATTCGTGGGTGTGGATGTACATCCATGAGGTTTGCTTACTTAATCTCCAAATCTGCATAAATTGTGATTTTTGGTGATTTTTGTATGAAACTGTTGTTCTTGTGAATTTTGTGGCTTGTTCTTACTTGAATCTGTTTATTAGACTTGTTTGAGTGTTAATTGATGCTTGGTTGGCCTGAAATCTTGTTTTGCTTTTGAAAATCTTGATTTGAAAAAGTTAAAGGGGTGTTTGGGTCTACTGATTTATGCTTGTAATCTGATTTTGTGTTAAGGGAAAGTGTTGTTCATGCTTTGTATCTGATATACCTTTGTTTGAGAGTGTTTTGCTGCAAGTTATTGGGTTTGAACACTTGAATTGATCAATCTGCTATATAGACCTTGTTTCTGCTTATTTTGACCTAGGATTTTGGAAACACTTAGTGTGTATGCATGCTTAGGGATAAAAGTGGTTTAAACAAAGTTAACATAACCTGTTTGAAAGATTTGAGGTGTTGAAATTGACTTGTGTGTCAAATACATCAGCAAAAGTAGAAATCTGCTTGTGTAGTGTTCATCAGTAACTTTGATAGCTTGGATCTTGCTTAATTCCTTGAACCAGTGCATGAAACCTGTTTAGACTTGCTTATTGGAGTTTATTATAGCTTGTGTGTGCATTTGGTTGAATTTGGTTGGCTGATTTGTGCTAAAATTGCTCTTGAATGCTAAACTGCTCATTGTTCATGTCTGTGCTATATCTGGTGATAAATTGATTAAACTGTATCAATTGGCTGTTTGTGATTATGTTATTTTGCTTGTTATTGACTCCTTTTGATCCAAAGATCAATTGGGTGCCTTTGTGAAAACTGAATCCAAGAAAAAGTCACTAAAGACAACAAGTCAAAATAGTCAAGCAGTGGGAAAAATTCCCACTGCTCAACATCCAAAACTAGCCCCTGCTAGTGCAATTTTGTCATCAGCTTATCTATAAGCTATTCTAGCTTATTCTGACTTGCAACAACTTATTTTTTGTAATAGATCTTCATTATTTGACCCATTTAAGTGAACTGGAGCTTATCAGACTTTGACTTTGACTTTTCACTAGAAAACCAACTTGTTTGACTTTTAAGATAAGTGCTTATTTGATTTTCCAGCTTATTAAGTGTGCTTATTTGAAAGTTCTTTGGTTTTTAAGCTTAGTTTTGTCAAAAGAAACATTTTGCAACTTGAATCAGCTTCTGAGGTGGTCTAGATCATAAAAACGACTATTTTGTCGTTTTGTGAATAAGTTGTTGACTTGTTTCTGGCTTATTGAGTGGTCTTATTTGAAATTTCTTTTTACAGAAGTCTTTGTTAGGTCAAAAGAAGGTTGTGTGTTAAATTTTAGCTTATGGCAACAGCTTATAGCTTAATGGGCCAAAAAGCCCATTAAGAATAAGCTGCTTATTATAAGTTAGCTTATTTCACATTTTCAGCTTTTGGGCCTTTGGAAAAAGTTGTTTAAAATCAAATTTTGAGTCAACCTGTGCTTTTTGAGCTTATTTTGAGCACTTTTTCTTATTGGGCCTTAATTAAGCCCAATAAGGGACTGCTTAGGGTTTGGCCCATTTTCTAGGCCCAATAGGGGTATTTAGGTAATTTCACTTTCATTTCTGAGTTATTTAGGTTAAATTAAGCTAGTTTGCAAGTTTTTAGAATTTTTTATAATTTTTGGATTTTTAATATTATTTTAATATTATTTTATTATTAAAAATTAAAAGTCTGATTTTCTAGGTTTTTTTATTTTTCCTAGGTTCTAAATACTTAGTTAGGATTTTTGCAACTTTCCAAATATTTTTTAGGTCTTTTAATTATTTGTTATAATTAATTTAAGATTTAATTGATTTTAGGAGTTTTTAATTATTTAAATATAGTTTAAATTGGTTTTAAAATTTTGAAAAATAGTTTTTAGCTTAATTAAGAGTATTTTTGAGGTTTACAAACTTGAAAATCTTGTTTAGGGCTTTTTAATAATTAATTTTGATTTTTAGGGCTTTAATTAGCATTAAAAAGTCATTATCTAATTAATTAAAAGGTTTTTGTAAGTTTTGATTTTTTGTAAACTCTTAGATTATTATTAAGGATTTTTGGTGATTTTTAGGAATTTTTAGGGTTAAATTTTAATTTTGGTGGTTTTTACGATTTTACGTGTACGCCTTTTTAGACTTAGTTTAATCCGTCTTCATAACCGTCATTCTTTTCTAATCCCTTTTCTATTTTTCTTTTCTCAAATATAATCACAAATTAATCCAAGTCATTACACACATAACACACTAGCCTCCTTGAGAACGAACTTAATTGGGTCATTCACACACGGTTTTCCTAAATCGTCGTGCTAACTTGCCCTATTTATTGCATCCTTTTCCTAAAGGTGTAGTATTTCTCAACATCACTAATCTTTCAGGTTGTATTCCGCTGTGTTTTGTCGTATTTTATGTGATCAGCTTGATCTCATTAGTTCTTTACTACTGTTGGTGGCTTGTAGCTGCGCGTGCACTGTAATACCTCTCTCTCCTTTTTCTTTAGGTTTTGTTTAGGCTGTTTAGTGGGTGATTAGGTGTCGAAGGGCTTTAGATAGTGATTGGTGGATTGATTCAGTTTTCTTGTGTGGCTTCTTGGTAGTTGTGTGTAGAGGAGTTACAAGGGGTTTTTTGTTTGTTCTTTTTTGTTTGTCTTTCTTGGTGTTTCATCATGTCTGGTGACAAGAAAGGTGATAAGGGTGATAAAGGTGTTAGTGATACTGATACTGATGATAATACTGAAACTGGCATTCATACTAATGACCCTCTTACTTACACCCTATTGATACTAATGGTCATCCAATTGTGACTACTAAACTTACTGGTCCAGAAAATTATAAAGTTTGGGCTGCTGCTTTTAAACTTGCTTTACATACTAAAAATAAGTTGGGTTTTATTGATGGTACTTGTGAAAAAGATAAAGAAGACGAGATTCTTCAGGAACAATGAGATAGATGTAATGCTGTTGTGTTGTCTTGGATTCTTGGATGCATTTCATCTAAATTATATCAAGGGAAAATATTTTCTAAAAATGCTAACGATGTGTGGGATGAGGTTAAGGAAACATATGATAAAATAGATGGTTCTGTGATATATAATTTTCATTTTAAGATTTTCTCTCTTACTCAATCTAGGTCCTCTCTCTCTGAGTACTATCACAATTACAATAGTTTATGGAGGCAATTTGACTCCCTGGTTAACTTTCCTAATTGTACTTGTGATGGTGCTCCTTAGTTAAAGGGTCATAATAGTTTGTTGAGATTAATGCAGTTCCTTAAAGGATTGGATGACACTTACAGTGTTGTAAGAATTCAATTATTGACTTCTGATCCTTTACCAGATGTGAAATCTGCTTTTGCTACCCTATCTAGGGTTTAATCTCATAAGAATAATCTGGTTCATAATTCTTCTGTTAGGCCCAACTCCTCTGCTTTTGCTGCTAGACCATCCAATTGGTCTAACAACAGAACTTCTCAAAGGAGAGGGTCTACCAGAAATAAGAATTTGGTTTGTAAGCATTGTAATATGACTAGTCACACCATAGATAGGTGTTTTGAGCTTAATGGATATCCACCAGGATTCGAAAAAAGAACTCCTGGTGGGGTTAATACTTATTCTGCTTTTGTTAAAAATGATCTAAGTACATGAAACTCTATGCCTTTTACTCAAGATCAGATTAACAGATTGATGGCTTTGATTGGTTCTAAGCCTGACAATAGTGAGTTGCAGTCTGGTGCTGCTGGTACTATTGCTTTCTCTAATCATGTGATTAGTTTTGTTACTTGTAAATTCTTTAATTACAATTCTAACATTAGTACTTATAGTACTTATGTTGACTTGATTTTTGATTCTGGTGCCTCTCAACACATGACTTTTTATGTTGATCATTTAACTGATGTTATAAATGTCTCTCATTTGAGTATAACTGTGTCTCACCCTAATGGAACTATTGAATTGGTTAAATTTGTTGGGAATTATAAACTTGTAGATAAAATTGTTTTGAAAAATGTGTTGGTGGTACCTAGATACAAAGTCAGTCTTATTTCTGTTCATAAACTTGCTAAGGATAACAAGTTTATAGTTTCCTTTACTGAATCTAAGTGTTTTGTTCAGGATTCTCTTCAAAAGTCCCTCCTGGGGACTGGTAGTGAGAATAATGGCTTGTATTTGTTTGATTCAGGATGGAAAATTTTTAATAGTAGAATTACTTCTTGTATGTTATCTAAGTGTATCTGGCACAATGGGCTTGGTCATCCATCTGATCAAGTCTTGAGTGTGTTAAAGAATTCACTTCAAATAGATGGTCTTGATGATACTCAACCTTGTGATGTGTGTCACAAGGCTAAGCAGACCAGAGAACCTTTCCCACTTAGTGATCATAAGACTAAGCATTTAGGTTATATTATTCACTTAGATGTTTGGGGGTCCTTATAAGGTTAAAAGTAGGGAAGGGTTTAGGTTTTGTCTTACTATTGTTGATGACTACATTAGAGCTGTTTGGTTGTATTTACTTAAGGGGAAGGATGAGGTGTTTAGAAAAGTGGTTGAATTTTACAATCTTATTAAAACTCAATTTGATACTTCTTTTAAAGTGTTTAGAAGTGATACTGGCACTGAATTTGTTAATCATATGTTTGAAAAATTTGTTATATCAAATGGTATTATTCATTAGACCTCTTGTGTATATACACCACAACAAAATAGTGTAGTTGAAAGAAAACATAGGCATCTTCTTAATGTTGCTAGAGCCCTCATGTTTCAGGCATTCCTTTAAACATGTGGTCTGAATGTATTTTAACATCTGTGTACTTAATTAACAGGCTTCCTACCTCTGTGCTTTCTGGAAAAAGTCCCTATGAACTGATTTACAAAGTATCTCCTAGTCTCTCTTTGTTAAAAAGTTTTGGATGTTTGTGTTTTGCTATAGTTTTAAATAATTCCGATAAATTTTTTGCTAGGTCTGATAAATGTGTCTTTTTGGGTTATTCTAATACAAAAAAAGGTTATAAGCTTTATAATCTTGAACTAAAACTTTTTTTCTTTTCTAGAGATGTTAAATTCTATAAGACTGTTTATCCCTTTAAAAATGATGTGTTAGTTAAAGATTTGGTTTTTGAGGAAAATGGTGTTAACAGTCAAAACTTTTTTGACCTAGTAGAAACAGTGTCAAATGAACCCTATGATGATAAGAGAGACAATGAAGGTGATATAGATAATAGTGTGACTCTTGACTTAGTAGATGTGTCTAGTGATACATCTCCCACTGTTGCCAGACATTCTAGGGGGGTTGTCAAAGAGTCTAGTATAGACCAAAAAGATAGCAGCCAAAATGAGCTAGGTAGTGGTGTAAGAAGTCCTAAAAGAAATGACATTATCTTATATAATGATGATTATAATTCTGAGGGTGATGACTTTGGGGAATTTAAACAAATATTTGAGTCTGATAATACTAATAATCCAGAAAGATCAGAGGTAAGAAGGTCTAGTAGACGTGTTAAATTGCCTGCCAAGTTTGACAATTATGAAATGGATAAAAGATATAAATATGACATAAATACTGTGATGAGTTATACCAATTTGTTTATACACAATTTCGTCTTTGCTAATAGTCTGAACAAGATACATGAGCCCAAATCTTATTCAGAAGCTGTTAAAAATCCTAAATGGATTGAAGCTATGAATGAAGAAATGGATGCTCTTAACAGAAACAATACTTGGGTAATAGTTGATTTACCTCCAGGTGGAAAAGCTGTTGCTTGTAAGTGGTTGTGGAAAGTTAAGTATAAATCTAGTGGTGATGTTGAAAAATTGAAGGATAGAGTTGTTGCTAAAGGGTTTAGCCAGAAAGAGGGTATAGACTATGAAGAAACTTTTTCACCTGTGGTGAAAATTGTTACTGTTAGGTGTCTTCTTTCTATTGTTGTTCATTATTCTTGGCATGTTTATCAATTATATGTCAATAATGCTTTTCTCTATGGAGAGTTAAATGAAGAGATTTATATGACTCTTCCTGAGGGATATGGGTCAAATGATAACAAAGTTTGTAGACTAACTAAATCTTTGTATGGTCTTAAACAAGCACCCAGAAAGTGGAATGAAAAACTGACAAGTGTGCTTGTTGAAAATGGCTTTATACAGAGTAAAAGTGATGTCTCTCTCTTCACTAAAAGTGAGAATGATTCATGTGTTGCTTTATTGGTTTATGTTGATGATATTATCATAACTAGTAACAATGAATGTGTTATAAATGATTTTAAGAAATACTTGAGCTCTAAATTTAAAATTAAAGATCTTGGAAAGCTTAAGTATTTCTTAGAGATTGAAGTGCTTGATACTAATAATGGTCTTGTGCTTAATCAAAGAAAATATTGTCTTGAGTTATTTGCTGAGTATGGTTTGTTGGCATGTAAGCCAGCTAAAGCTCCTATACCTTATTCTTCAAAAAAGAAGAAGGATCGGGTTGCTATAGAGCATGATATTCCTATTGATAATAAAACTTGTTATCAAAAGATTGTGGGAAAGTTGATCTATCTTACTTTAAATAGACCTGACATAGCTTATGTTGTTCACTGTCTTAGTCAATTCATGCATGATCCATATAAGTCTCACTTAAAGCTTGCTTTTCATGTTCTTAGATATCTTAAAGGTTCTCCTCGAACAGGTATTTCATTCATGAAAAGTAATGATTTAAGTCTTATTGCATTTTTTGATTTTGATTGGGCTAAGTGCAAGGTCACTAGAAAATCTGTGACTGGTTATACTGTGTATCTAGGAAATAATCTTGTTTCCTGGAAAAGTAAAAAGCAATCTGTTTTAGCTAAGTCTTCAGCTGAAGCTGAATATAGAGCTATGAATAGTGTTGCTTGTGAGATAATGTGGATTCTTAAGATCATGAAGGATCTTAAAGTTGATATATGTTTGCTTGCTCATATTAACTGTGATAGTAGCTCAACTATTCAGATTGCTGCTAACCCTATCTTTCATAAGAGGACAAAGCATTTTGAAATTGATTTGTATTTTCTAAGGGAGAAAGTGTCTGTAGGTTTGATTACAACATTTAAGATCATATCTGAAGACAATGTTGCAGATTTATTTACTAAGGGCTTGTCTATCAAAGATCACAAATTCTTTTGTGACAAGTTGAATCTTGTTGATCTTTATCACAAGTCAACTTAAGAGGGGGTATTAAATATAAATTGACAAGTGAGTAATTCTTCAAGGGTAAGAAAGGTAAATATTTCCTTTTACTTTTCAATGTTTGGTATTTGTTTCTTTGTTTTGCAGGTTTCTTATAGTCTGAGGACTAGATGTGACAAGTTGGCTAAAGTGGACTGAAGACCTAGGTCATAGCTATAAATTCATTGCTTTCTCATAGTTGGCTTAGTTAGTTCTTTTATCATCTTTTAGTCTCTCTCATTCGTTCCACCATTGTTGATAGTTTGGTAGTTATTGTTCTTGATCCTTGATTTTGCTGATAAGATCACTGAATCATTGTTTCTTTCTTTCTGTTTGTAAGTATTGATCACAAACCCAGGATTCACATTTTAAGTGATTGCTTGAGGCAGTTAATAAAAATAAAGGGGAGGTTGGTTGTGTAATCTGTGTTTCAAACTTGTTTTTGTTATAAATTCGTATAGTCTTCAACAACAAAAAATTTAATTTTTTAACTAGTTTGATTTTTTCGCGATTTTACTGCTTGGATTATTTAGGCCTTAAAAGATATAAATACCCAAGCCTTAATCTAGGTTGGGTCCGTTAGGGTTTCTAGGTTTTCTAGTACGTTCTTTGTAATTGCATTATGAATATCGTATCAATATACAATATCTTCTATGGGATTTTACCAATCTAACAGTTTGGACTCAATGTTCACAAAAGTCCGAAACGGACTACAATTGAACATGTGAGCCCGCTCAAGGATCTTCTCAACATACGTGGCTTGAGATAAAAATGAATTTGCAATTGAACAAGTAACTAGTATAATCAATGGTGAAGCTAGGTAGAGACTAGGGAGGGCTATGGCCCCCTAGAGTTTTGCATGTTTATACTATTCACCTTTATATTAATACATTTTTAATGATTAACCTTAAAATTCGTACATGAACAATGATTCGGCCCTCCTAAATTCTATAAACTATATTTTGGCCCTCCTAGTAAAAATAGTCTAGCTCCGCCACTGTCAGATCAATCATAATAAAATAACATATAATATACGTCTCCGGTTTTAAATTTTTCGAGTAAACTCATACATGCTATTTTATTTCAAACACACTATGCTTAAGTCTTTGAAAAACTTGGAGACTACATTTAAACTTTAAAGCATTTAATGCATTACATATTAAAGTTTAAAAGCTTTAAACAAAATTTAAAATTTAACAAATGTAAAAAAGGTTTTATTACAACAAAAAACCAATAAAAAAAGTTTATAAAATAATAAAAAGTTTTTATGCTTTTGAGCAATTGTAAATGCTCCACGACCCTTAAAAAGTATATGTCACATTAAATTGGGCAGCACGGCCTAATAACATATCTATATATATATACTGATGGTTTTACCCCATTTGGGTTTGTATATATATGTGGATGGTTAGTTGATCATATGACTCATTTTAAAACAAATTGACAATGAAAGTCTCCACGTGTGTCTATCAACCGTCAAGCAACAGAATGAAGCAAGTTGTAACTGTTTATTGTTAAATTTTTTTTTTGAGCAAGTTGTAACTGTTTATTGTTAAATTTGTACACATTCTTTTCCAACTTGTCATAAACACTTTAAATTACTTAATTTTTTTATAAAAATAATACATATATAAACGGATTAGTATAACTAGCACGATTAATATTTATATTTTATAACAGACTTCAATTATGAATATTTGTCATTATTTTATATTTTAATAGAACTTTTTGTTATCATCATTTGGTTGATATTGCTAATTAGCTAGGTGTATTTCTCTACGTTCAAAACCAAAATATATACAAAATCTCCAACAAATATTGCAAAATATTTACAACAAACTTATATATTTTTTCTTTTATATATAGATACATGCATGCATGCAAGAATTAAACTCACACTTTTGGTTATCATTAGATCGATATTGCTAATTAGCTACTACTATTTCTCTAAACATATCAAACTTATATCCATTTTTTCTTTTATACAAAATCTCCAACAAGCATTAAGAAATATCTACAACAAACTTATATCCATTTTCTCTTTTATAAATAGATCGATACATGCATGCAAGATTTGTCTATCAAGATTAACCTCACACTCAACCAAAAATGATGCAACCACATGTATCGATGAAAACAACGGCGTTTCCGTCAAGAATTAACATGAACTACTCAACTGAGGCCACGTTCAAGAAGATCAAGAATGCACCAGTACTACCCATGTCATCATCGTTCAACAACAAGAACGTAATTTACCAGTCATCACCAATCATGCCCGTGCGACCGTTGAAATGTGCGTTCATCGTCAAGAGAGGATAAACGGGTGAAAAACTATGTTTGGACTTATAGGAGATATTACCTGAGAACCGGTGAACTTAAAGATGAAGTTTGGCAAAGAAAATCCGTTGTGAATGGCGGTGAGACGAATGATAGTGAGGAGGCCAATCTAACCAAGCCGATATTATGCTACCAAAAATTCTATTATCCAGATGGTACGACGTTATACTCAGAGAAATGGACATACAACGGGTATAGTCCCTTTCCGTTTGGATTCCCTCCGTTTTCAACCGAAGAAAAGACCGAGAAAGATATTGTTGAGAAGCTGAAGGACGAGTCTTTTTCGGGAATCGTTCAGAATGCGGCGAGTACCGCATTTGTGTTTACTATAGACAAGGTCTTTAGTTACTTGAAGAATTGGTTTGGTCGTTGATTTCGTTACATCGACATGTTGGCGTATTGTTTAGTTGAGTAAGTTCGCAATAATTAGGTTCGTGTTTAGATTTTTAAGTAGTTTTTCTGATCTTGTACTGTGAAAAGTGATGATAAAGTTTGCATGTTTCATTTTGTACCTGATATATTGTTTTCTTGCAATTTCATTAATAATATCAAATTCTTTAATTTTTATGTTATAATTAGTGTAATCGGAACTTATTGACCTCTCATTGTTGGTTCAAACAATGAATACATCGAAATTTCGATCGGTGCTGTTTAAGTTCTCAAATCGGGTATATATTTTGATGTTTAAGTTCGCAAATCGAGTATATAGTTAAAGTTCAATCGAGAAACAAGAAAGTGAGAGATGACAAAATGAGACAAAAGATAACTTGTTATTACTGTGTGAAAAGTGTAACCGACCTACAAACTTTATAGCGGGAAACATAACCAATGTTTTAAAACACGGTTTGAACCGGTTAACCTATAAAATCAGCTTAAAGATTGAGCTGAATATGACAAGTTAACCCGGTTTGATGTTTAAGTTCGCAAATCGAGTATATAGTTAAAGATTGACCTATAAGAACCTGATTGTACTTTCGGTTTTTCGTTGACCCAGGTTAACCCGGTTTGATAAACCCGACCGATCGAGTCATGATTTTTTATTCAAAGAATATAGCAAACAATTTTTTTAAAAACATTTATAAGTTTAATTAATAAATTGAAGTGGTAATGACAAGTGTTAGCTAAAATAAAGTTAAAACTGTTTTAAAAAATCGATCAATATTGTTTTATTATTATTTTTTATGACTTGTAATTATAATTTAATTGTTTTCATAAATCTTTGCTGTAAAACTACAAATATAAAACTAAAAACCTAAAGCTACTTAGTAAAGTTTAAATATATTTCATCGATTCAATTGAACGTAAAATATGTTATAACGTCGTACGACACTACATATTAAATATATGAAAAAAATGTACATATATATAAAACCGCGTTAACCCTGGCGGTTCAACCGGTTGACCTATGAACCGATCACTAGATCGTGTCAACTAAAATCCAGGTTTTAAAACATTGAACATAACAGGCTAATTATTTAGAAATTACACATTAGTCTTTAAATTTACATTTGAGAAGGGGTATTTTGGATACTTAGTATCCATTGGATACAAGGGGACCAATTCTCACCTTCTATCAACTAAAGATCAATGGTTGAGATTGAACCTCACTTTTATTAATTAAAAAAAGCGAAGGGACAATTTGGTTTTTTTACATCCCACCTACCCCACCTCCAAAATACATTATCTCGTCTTTCTCCTTTCTCTTCTTAGATCTTAATAAATCAAAAAACACACACAAAAAATACACATAAAGACATCTTCAAATCCATCACCCCGATCTAAATCATGAATTAGATGTATCTTGATCTATTATATCATCATTAACATAAGGTAATATCATCATGATCTATATCTTTTTTTAGCTTATTTGATGTAAATAAGATTGTTTTTAAGCTTGATATGTTATACTTAAGCTTATTTGATGTTATATTTAAGCTTAATGTTATTGAGCTTATTATGATAGTTATATGAATAAGCTTACAAATTTGAATAGAGTTATGTGAATAAGCTTATAAATAGAGTTTGTTTAAACAGTAGAATAAGCATAAGACGAGTTATGTGAATAAACTTATTAAGAGAGTTGTGATGAAACAGTAGGCTACATTGTAGAGATCTATCATATATGATACATCCATATATCACATATGATACACCATATATCATATATATGATATATGAAGGTATTATATAAAGGAAATTGCATGTTTGCTCTCTATGGTTTGCCAAAATTGCATGTTTGCTCCCCAACTTCATTTAAATGCAGGCGGCCTCCTGGAGGACGAAGGTAAGTAGCAACGAGCCTCCCTGGATCTAACTCTCGTTACTTTTTGCTAGTTAACTTTTTTTTGTTCAAGGGTATTGATGTCCTTTCATAATTTCTTTTTAACCTAGCTTAATTTCATTGCATTGTTACTCCCTGTGGTTTGCAATTAAATAACCTTCCTTAACACATTTACAAACACACGCATAGATCAAATCCCCTTTTATAAAAAAACACACAAACCGTAAATACACATTGGGCGAGGACGGAAACTGTCATATCTCCTTCAAGGGATGGTAATAAACATACTTTCAACCATGATTTCTCAGTACCATGTTCCTTAATCACCCATAACTCATATTCACTAGCATTAGTTCTTACGTAAGCGCAAAGGCATCCATCCAATGTATCCAAACCATGGACATCATCTATAAAAGATGGTAATGGGAACTCGGAAAATAACATATTCTTGATATCTAGTTGAACCACCATTTTCCGCTCGTTTCTCCTTGCAACCCAATACAAAAATCCATCTACAAAGGTACCCCTACCACTGCCCCTTATAATGATATAGTCCCCAACCACGTCTAGAAGTGTGCTCCATGATCCGGTTTTAAAACTGAAGATCTGACAGTCTTTCGTTCGATTAAATACTTCAAATCTTACAATCTTTAAATCATCTGGGGTTGTACCATAACCAAATCCATACACGTAAAGTGGATTAGGAGACCGATATATAAATCGAGGATTATCAGGTGGTGGATCAGGAACAGCCTTAAAGACTCCAGTGAATGGATTGTATATTATCAAATCATCCTTATCTTTTTTTTCAAGGACTACAAGTACTACTCCTTTTAATGTTCCAACAAACATGATCCTTTATGAAAGTTGGTCTCCAAACGGATAGCCAAGGTTAACTATAGAACGATCCATGGGGTCTCTGACATGAAAAGGAATGATGGGGAGGTTTGAGAATGGTAAACTGGAATATGAAAATCTTGGTGCAATCCGTTAATATGAAATGGGTTATAACCGAGTGATATGGGTAAACCCATGTACCAAAGCGGGTCTAATATAATTAATAAGCGAATTACCAAATATACCCCCACAGAAATATTACCTTTTAACGAGATTAGATCCAGGGAGGCTCGTTGCTACTTACCTTCGTCCTCCGGGAGGCCGCCTGCATTTAAATGAAGTTGGGGAGCAAACATGCAATTTTGGCAAACCACAGGGAGCAAACATGCATTTTACTCTATTATATATGATAATAATAATGTGCTTGAAAACAAATACAAGCACATCTGTGACCTCTTGGTTTGTAATTAAAAGTTAGTAATGTGTATATTATCATATATGATAATCTGGTTAAAATTCAACTTCTTTAATATATCATATATTATAATCTGGTTGAAACTAAAACCAAGTGTTTTTATTTGTGCAGTGAAAGATGTTTTCAGTTCATTTTGAAGAACTCAATCATCTCAAGGCCAAGAA
Organism: Glebionis coronaria; assembly: GCA_025667525.1. Lineage (NCBI taxonomy): Eukaryota > Viridiplantae > Streptophyta > Magnoliopsida > Asterales > Asteraceae > Glebionis > Glebionis coronaria. The sequence goes on from CM046874.1 coordinate 686,517,518, forward strand.
GTGGAACATCGGATTCTCGATTGAAATAACAAGATCATGTCCATTAAAGACGAGCACCAAATTTACAACAAAAATGTTGATGATTGAGATCAACATCCATTGTTTCAAACATTTGAATAGTTTATCTCTTAGTGATTTATGTATGGTGATGTATTAGTTTAACTTTGCAATGCTACTCAATAAGTATCATTTTTTTCGAATATGAAATGACAAAACATTTGTAGATGTAATTTTTATATAATGTTGTTATTTTGTTAAAGTTTTTATCATATTTTTGAAGCATAGTTTTTTTTACCTTTTTTGATAATACCAGTAACTCTTAAGTTTTTCCATATATGAATTATCATATATGATAATGAACTATCATATATGATACTCAAGAAAAGAATCTCACAGATTAAACAAAGAGTGTCATATTCATGACTAAACACTTTTCAGAAATAAATTTTTTTTTTATATGAGTATCATATATGATAACACATTATTATATATGATACTCAAAAAAATTTGCAGATTAAACAAAGGTTCTGCTAAATTCATGATTAAAACAAGCAACATGCTGAATCAATGATTAAACACTTGTTCGAAAAATAAAAAATTGTGCTATTTAAGACTATACAAATAATGATTAAACACTTGTTCAAATAAAATATAACCAGTTATCATTAAAACACTTATTCATAAAATATACAAAAATAAAAGAGTCGATTGAATTCATAATTTAAACCAACATATCTTATTATTGAAACTAGTATTCTTTTTCTTCAATCAATTCTTCTTCATTTTCAACCAAATATACTTTTCTCATGTAAGACATCATCCTGGCCACGACAACGACTTCATTCTATCCTTACACATACGCGTGCACGTTCTCATGCTCTGCAATTGCAACATTCATACGTGCTTTTTGTTGTGTTCACATAGTATGCATTTATAAAATAGCGGAAACAACATATTAGGCATCCTTTTAGCGATAACTGAATGGGTTTGAGGCATAAAATAGCTACGTACTTTCAAAAGTGTATCGATATGGTACGTATACTTTCTTTATTATTTATATGGTACGTCTACTTTAGAAAACCGACTAATATGGTACATGTACCCATTTTCCTACATGTTTAACCTGCTATTTTGCTTACGTGAGAAATGATTAACGAGCGTTTGCATCAAACATTTGCACAGTTAGTCTATTATACTAACGGGTGTTTGTTTTTTGTTTTTTAACTTTTCAGATTGTTTTTTTATAGATTGGTTTTTGAAAGTTTTGTTCCAAAACAAAATACAATTTTTTTCCAACAAAATATTTTTTTCATATTTTTTTAACTACTAGTATAATTCGGAAATATCTTATGTTGGAAAAAAATAAATTTTTTGCTGAAAAAAAATCTGAAAATATATTTAAAAAAAATTATGAAAAAAAATTCAAAAATTAATAGAATATTTTTTAAAGTCTTTGTTTGAAAACAATTATGAGCTCAAACAAATTATTAAAAAAAAGTCAAAAATCTTTTCAACATGTATTTTAATTCGGAAAACGGAAAAAAAATCTTATTTTGAAAAAAAATTGAATTTCTTTTTGAAAAAAATATTAAAAACATTATCGGAAAAAACTGGAAAAAAAATTATGGAAAAAAATTCGAAAAATAATCTTGTGTTGAATGTAGTTAAAGAAAAAAATATGAAAAAGAATTCAATTGAATTTTTGTTGGTAAATGTGAAAAACAAAAATAAAAAAATGCTAATTTTTTATGAAATTACGATTTTTTATAGAAATTACAGAATTTTCTTATGAAATTACGATATTTTTTTAAACAATTATTTGTTATGATTTTCTTCAAATTACACGTTTTTTTTAATTATAAATTTTTTAAATTTATGTCCGAAACAAAATAATTACGTTTTTTTAATTAAAAGTTTTTTTCAAAATTCTTTTTTTCCCAAATTAACTTTTTAAAATTAATTTTTCCGAAATAATCTTTTTTTAAATTAATTTTTTTGAAACTATTTTTTTAAAAATTAGTTTTTTCGAAAATAAATAAAAAAACTAAATTTTTTTTCGAAAATAAAAAAAAAATAAAAAAAAAATTTGAATTTTTTTTTGAAAATAAATTAAAACTTTAAAATATTTTTTCTATTTTTTTTATTTAATTTTTTGAATGTTTTTTAAAATAAATTAAATCTTTTAAAATCTTTTTCAAAATTTTTTCGTTTTTTTTTAAATTATTTTTTCTGAAAATAAGTTAATTTTAAAATTCTTTTTCGATTTAATTTTTGTGAAATTATTTTTTTTTAAATAATTATTTTCGAAAATAAATTAAAGTTTAAAATCTTTTTCGAATTTAATGAAATTATATAAAAAGGGTTATATGTCTATGTGGCCAGGAAATCATCATTATTAAATAGAAAGTCACATTGCTAGCAGGTTTTACAGGTAGCCGGTAATAATGTGGCCATATAAACACGAAACACAAAGTACACGTATCATATAGATAATAAAATAAGTACACGTACTATATTGATACATTTAAGAAAGTACGTCGCTATTTTATGCCTTAAGCCCTAACTAAATTATGTAACAATCAAATATAAAAATGCACAATAGGTCAAAAGTGTAAAAATTCATGTAAAATATCAAACTCTGGTTTTTTTGTTAGTCAGAAATATCATATATGATGCCTTATCTACCATATATGATATAGCTATCATATATAACATATCATATGCCTATCAAGTATGATAACTATGGTATCATATGTGATACATCAAGCTTATTTCAACTTACATCAACAACTTCATTAAAGTACCTTACACCGACATAAGTATATTCATAACCCGCATAGATAAAACCTTTTAATAAGCCACAAACATATTGGATTATGATAGTGAGCCTTTTCAAACATATTTGATTCTTAACTTTAAGTCGCATGCCACTTACCATTGCCATCCATATCCACTTTTGAGTTTTATACCCTATCTATATAGAATATCATATATAAATACATGATAGAAGGCACGTTTGAAGTGCTTAAATATATTTTGTGTAAATTAGTTATAAGCTTTGGTTTACCTTGTGGTTTGTCAGAAACATCATATATGATACATCATGTATCATATTTGACATGCCTATCATATATCATATATCATATATCATATATCTCATATATGATAAATGAAGTATCATATATGATACATCAAGATTAATTTAGCATACATCAACAACATAAAAAGTTCCTAGTAATACTGTAAAACCCGCAACAGTATCACGACTCTAATTCGAGGACGAATTATTCTTTTTAGAGGGGAAGACGCATATAAATACCATGAACAGTACACTACGTAAAATACAAATAAATTAAAACTTTCCATTTATAACATCGACACGTGGCATGAACATTTAGTTACAAGTATACGTATATTATTTAATGCACGATAAAACATTAACGTATAATATTAATTCATGAACATTTGCAACACGAATAAAACGATTACACACGTATATTATTTAACATGAAAAACGTATGGTTTTGTGTCTTGGGCTTTGTGTACCCGCGACAACAAGATAGACAAGGGAAGGGCCCGACCCATTTTTGGTAAAACCACTAGCAACGTAAATCTCCAGGGAATTAAACATAATACATTTTTTTTTACAAAACAAAAGGAAAACCCTAGCCCCTCCTTGTCTTGAGCCGCGACGGCCACACCAACAAGGACGATTCATTGTGATTTGATCATTGGTTTTTACGTAGTCGTGTTCGTGTTTCGATTCTACATTCATCCACACATTTAGTATAATCATAATTTTAATCTTTTCATTTTTATTTTAATTATGTGTTCATGATTCATATTAAATAAATCAATACATGTTATGGTTATTAATTAAACAAGAATAAGGGTGCGTTTGGCTTTGTTTTTTGTTCGGCAACACCAAACCGAGAGCTTAAGCTCTCGGTGTCCCTTTTGACCACCAACCGAGACCCCCCACACAGGGCTCGGTGGTGTTTTTGTTCGGCCAACATCAAACCGAGACCCCTCGGTGGGTAGCTCGATCAAGCAGTGGGAACCGACATAAGCCGGTGGCCACTTTGGTCAAACAGTGGTGGGTCAGTGTCGGGTTTTGTTTTCTCGGGTTTTAGGCTCGGGATACTTTTATTAATTTATTTTACTAGGTTAATTAAATTAAATTACATGCCTAATTAATTAATATAATTAGAACTATGACTTAGGTTGTATTATTAAAATTAATAATACATGATTTAACCTAAGTATTTTATTTAGACATTTGTTTTATTAATTAATTATTTTACTTAAATTGCATGAACTAGTAATTAATTAATTCATGACTTAGATTATTTTATTTATTAGATAAATCATGTTATAACCTAAGTATTTATTTAACTTAACTAAATTAAAACCATGTTTAATTTAATTAAACTGTATAAGGTAAAGTTTATTAAATGGACCATGACATTTATTAATTAATAAACCATGTTTTATCATTATTAATTACTTTACCACAAGTATAAAATTTAATAGACTTTATTAATAATTATCATGACTTATAACTTATATTTTTAGACTTATTAATCCAACTTATTTCTATTTATGGTAACTTTCTATTTCAGGAAAATTACTATTTTGGAACTTTCTATTTTCAGAAATCAGCTATTTTTAGAAAGTTACTTATTATTACACTACAAGTGTAGTAATACAATAACACATGAAATACATAATCAGAATACCAGTAAAACATGAATAAAATACAAGATAACATTTAAAGCAGTAAAACATGACGAGAACATATAAAATAAGTTAAGAACACACAAGAATCAGTAACACACTCAGTAACCAGACAACTCATACATGTCCCTTATTTATGTAGCACTTGTGAAGTCGGAGTAGGACTTTCCATGTTTTCATCTTTCATCATTCACTGGACATAAGGTACGGATATTCCTTCCTTCAGTATGGACATTCCTTCGTATGTATAATTATGATTCCCCATTTGCAGCCAACTATTTTCCCAAGTATTTTATATGTTTTGAATGCTTATGTTTTGTTTTAAATGCCTGAGCTATATATACATGGATGCCACGTCATCTAGTTATTGAGGTACCATAACCATAACACTAGAGGCACCAGTGTTATGACTTCCCACGACGGAGTGATTGCTCGTGGCGTCCCTTTCAGTTTGGCCATTTATTTATATTATCATGTGGGGTGTATGGGTGCATCCTAGTTACATGTTTTTATAGGATTTTCATGGTGAATGTGGTGTGTGCCTTGCATCCTTCACAAGGAATTGATCCCTCCTACCCAGACTTATATAATTAGAGGCAACCCCTCTAATTGCATGATGAGGTCACCCCTCTATGTATCAATGCGCGCTGAACCTCATGACCTATATGGGCTCTTGGCTAATTAAAATACAGTTTTCATATAAAAGCATAAGTCTTTCAAACTATAAAACCAGCTTTATAAACATGCTCCAGGTTTTTCAGGACTTATACATTTCCGCTGCTTTTCAGTCTTATTTATGTTTCAGTCATTTCATACTATGTCATATATCCGTTCACCGAGCGTTTTGCTCAGCCGTTACTTTCCTTTCCATGTCCCAAAACGGCAGGTACCCATGGACAGACTTGAGCATTTGGAGAACATGCATAGGATGGAAGCTGCATTAGACTTCTTCTCCTTTTGCCTTATTATACTTATGCTTAATTGGACACTTGTTTTGTCCTTCTCATTTCATTTACTTTATTTATGTTTTGGGCTTATGTTTGAGGAACCGATGTTTGTTTCTGGTTTTCCCTTTTGGTCATGTATGTTTTATTACATATTACCTTGCATGCTTTGATGACACGCCATAAATACACGTAACGGTCCACTTATCAAAGTGGGGTGTTACAATTACAACTTATTCACACGAACATAAGCTTATTTATAACTCTCTTACTCAAATAATATGATAATTCGTTAAAAAAGCAAATAAGATACCTTATAATTCAACACAATAAATTTGAATCATCTAATTAACAAGCTTATACCCATCTAATCTAAATCTTATTCATAACTCTCATCTAAAATAAAAAGCTTATTCAAACAAATCAACTTATCCATATAAGTCACCTAGTAAGCTAGCTTATTTATTAAGAACAATGAATTCAAACAATTCATTCAATATAAGCTAATTAAAAGCTTATAATTATGATGATGATAAACTAATAAGCTAAAATAACAAAACACTAACCTGATGATGGATCGCGATGGATTCATGTTGATGGATTCGTAACGATAGATCTGTTAGAGTAATCTTAGAGAGATAAAAAAGATCGGGCTAGAGAGACAAATAAAGTGACGGTGTGTGTTTTTAATGAGAAAAGAAGAAGAAAAGGGCTTATATAGTATATGATGAAACGATCGAAATACCGCTACAGTATAAAATGGGGATTTAATCTCAGCCATTTGATAGTAGGAAGATAAATGGGGGAGATAGTAGGAAGTCCCCCATATCATATATCTAAATAAACTTAAATCTTTACATTTTCTTTACATTATGCACTAATGCCATACTGGTAATTTATAGGTGGTCATTAATGTCTTCTAAAAGTTAAATGGGCATTAACGGATAAAAAATATAACGATTGTTTTTTTAACTTACAAATAATATATATCTAGTTATCTAAACACAAACGACCTGGGCCCGTGCTTGTTTAAAAAAACTCACACGCAATCTAGGGCTCATTAGTTACTTGAAGAAAATGTTTGGTTGATTTCTTCGTTACATCGTCATATTGTTTAGTTTGTAATAATTAGGTTGATTCTTCACATCTTCGTGTTTGGATTTTTTAAGTAGTTTTTCTGATCTTGTACTGTGAAAACTGATGATATTAAATTTGCATGTTTCATTTTGTACCTGTTATATTTTTCTTGCTATTTAGTTAATAATATCCAATTCTTTAATTTGAAATTTCGATCTGTGCTGTTTAAGTTCTCAAATCAGGTATATATTTTGATGTTCTGCATGACTATATACATGCATGCATGCATGCGGTGAAGTTCAATGGAGCAACAAGAAAATGAGAGAAAACAAACTAATAATCTAGAAATTACACATTAGTCTTTAAAATTACATGTTCTTTATATTATGAGTCTTTCTGACTTTAAAATTGACATGCTTGCTTGCACACATGCACTGGCGCTATACTGGTAATTTTGTAAGTGGTCATTTTAAATTGTATCTATAATAAAAGAGGGGAATCACCCCCTAAGAACAGTTCCCTCTCACAATATCAATTTTTTTATTAATTGTATCTATACTCACCCCTTCACATACATACACCCCTTCATCTCTTTCTATTGATCTCTCATAAAAACTTCTCTCTCTAAACCCACCAGGTTGTCTCTCTCTCTCATTTTGATCGGTTTGACTTCTGTTTTAGATTCGATCTAAATCTATAGATGCGGCCAATCTATATAAATACCTTCGATGCCCCAAATCTGTTCGTTGCCTCAGTTTTTGGTGAGTGACCTTGGTGATTTGGTTGGTGACGTTAGGTGTGCCTTGCATCGGTGGTTGTTGGATTGTACTCATTTGTTGTTGATTGTTGTGGACTGAATCGCTATTATTGAAATTGTTGTTTGAAAGCCCTAATTTTTAGGGTTTGCTGGAAACCCTAATTTCTTATGGGCGTTTGTTCTTGAATGTTGTTCTTTACTTCTGGGTTAGTAAGTTTCCAATTTGCGCTACTTTTATTGACTGTTTTTCTGCTGTTTACGATTGAAAAATGGTATAATTTTGGGTTAACTCAATGGGTATATGATTATCTTCTAGCAGTTGGAATTGTTTGTAATTCATGGTTGTTGTTAATTTTGAGCCACGATCTTGGATTGTGAGAGATAACTTTTTTATGAGAGATCAATAATTTGTATTTGGGCTGCGAGTGTGTTTGTGTTTGTGAGCGAGAAATCAACGGCTGTGGTTCATTTTGAGCCACGGTCATGACTTTGCGAGACAGACGAATTGGGTATGTGAGGTAAAATATTCAATATTCTGCCTTATTTATTATTAATAGGATAATTGGCTGGCTAAATGTAACTCGGGTTGTGATGACTTTAAATAGGCGTGGATAAATGTAAGAGAACCCGAATCTTGGCAGGGCGACCTCTGAAGATTGCAGCCATGCCGGGTTATGACCCTTTGTCCCAAATAATGCCTTATCTTAGCCTATTTCGATGACTTTGTTAACATATACCAATATATAGGAAGATGCCGGCTCATAAATGCCTTGGCGTCTTTCGTTTGGTGAAAGAATAAATGAGCTTTGTTACGGGCTATGATGAGTATAGGTGCTTTCGATCGAGCTAGGATCGGTCGTATCTTGGCGGGGCAACTTAAGACTGTTGCAGCCTTGGCGTCCACATCCTCTCGGTTGATTCATGCCATATCTGAGCCTCCTACGAAATCGAAATGAGTATTTTACGTTGCTGTACTATTTATATTTTTTTGGCCTATTAACCTTGAAAACAAAAGGTATACGTCCTCCTCATTGATTTAATGATTATGAAGGACTGTGAAAGAGGGCCCCACATTTTACGAGCTGTTTCTAACATAGTTAATTGTCGTTATGTGCATTTGGAATGTTTGACTATTATCGCTGTTATCAGGCTGTGATGAGTATACGGAGGAATCAATTGTGGAGGGTGTGACTTTTACTATTCCTAGGGATACGAGATTCCTCCGTATTATAGATAGGGCAACAGTAGTTAAAGTTATTGCATCAATTGTGGTGGAACTAGCGTGTGGCTCTGTTACAAAACAGTATGACACGATATTGGTTGTTATCCGTGGATTCCTCCGACCACGAGGTTCTTTTATTAGTTTCTTATGTATTTTTTTAAATCCATATATTAGCTTATGACCAGAATGCACGAAACAAGGTATTTAGGACTGTTAATAGCGACTGTAATATTTTTAAAAGGACCAAAACAATGAAAATTATTTTGATTCGGCTCTCTGTTACGGAAATGTGTACCGAATTACGGATTTCTTAAAGGTGCTATTTTCATAATTAGAATCGTATTATCAGTATCGTGATGCGTTTGGCCAAGCGTTGCAGTGGTGTTGATGTATACACAGTTCTTTCCGGACCAAGTAAAGGATGTGATATATAACTTTTTTTGTTATCCAGGAATCGACTTCAATCACATTTTTTAAAGCAGAAGCAAGAATGACCGTTCTCCAGGTTCGTCGTGATTCAATATTACTAAAAAATGCTTTGTATATATAACTTTTATCGCTATTCTTAAGTTTCCCATGACGAGGTTATTTGTTGCGTCTTTTTTTGTCGAACGCATAAAAAGTAGAAATGGGTTATAGGGAAAAGAGTCGAATGAGATCGCAGTGAGAATCACTAACAGGTCGAACTGTTGTTACATACAGGCTGCATTAAAACATATTGCCTGTTGTTATTCTAAAATTTTAGATGAAAGTTATATCAGCAAAGATGCCTCACTTCTGAAGTTCTTATTACAAAAATGACGTTTTTTACCAGCAACAATTAAGGCAAGGGTTATAATTAAAACAAAACAAGTTTCTACGTCGTCTGTTGAGTATGTTTTCTATAGGTTTTGTGCAGGTTTTATGATCATACTTGCATTTTAATTAGTCCACTTTTCCTTTCAACTGTACTAAGGAGTATATTATTTATCTATAATTATTATGTGTTGTTTGTAATACGGATATCATTTACAGCTTTGTTGGTAGCACACATGTGGTTGAAAAAGGGGGTCAATGGATTGTATTCGAGAATTAGTGGCATGGGCTGTAGATCGACTTCAGGGAGATGCATCTGGTATAATGTTTTCCTAGCATAGGCAACTGGTAAATATGATCAAAAACCTTTTAGTGTAACTTAAGGTGACATTTAACCCACTCACCCTGTTTAGCCCGTTCCTATTCAGCTAAAAAGATTCAAACTCATTTGGCCCGCAACTTGGTTCAGTTTACCACCTCAATCTGTTACAATGCCATTTAATCATCTGCATTGAAATATAAAATAGGCACACAAGTGTGGTGGTATATGGTACCAAATACTTTTATGGAGCTGGGATCCAACAATGTCCAACGGGAACAGCACAATACTGGACTCCACTCAGAGTGATTGATCTTGGTGTCACCCATGTCCCGAAGGATGTGTTTGTGATGTATTTACAGGATACAGGCCCATGCGACACAGCTGAGACATACAGTTTAATGACACACAATTGTAACTATTTTAGCAACGAAGTTGCACAGTTTTTATCAGGTGCCTCTATCCCGGGCTACATTCTTAACCTTCCTAAGGAAGTCATGAGTAGCCCAATGGGTGCTCTTATTAGTAGGTTGACCTATCCACTCCTGTTTTTTAAGGTCAAATATTTTATATGGATTCTAACAAATATTATATCACATTTCTATAATTTCCAGTGCCTATGATACAAAACTTGGAGATGACAATGAGGGCAGGTGATGTCCCAAAAGCTCCTCAATTTAGACCTTCTCTAGTGAACACAATTCCTCCAACGACAAAGAAAGTAGACGACACGTCAGCAAAAAGCAGTGGTGCCAAGTCGAAAGAGGAAATCATGATCCCACATGCGGTTGTGCCAGCTAGAACATCAGAAGAGAAACCAGTAGCAGCCGATCCTCTTGGATATGCAAGAGGGAAAATGCAAGAAGAGATTGGGAAAGAGTTCGCTGCAATAAATGGTCATTGGGACTCTCCGTGCTAGCGAAGCTGCAGCTCTTGCAACCAAGAAGGTGATGCAGAAATATGGGCATATGAATGCCGCACAAAGCTGATACAGGTTTTGTGTTTCTTTTTTTATGTGATTTCTATGTTGGTAAATGTTCGAAAATCGTTATTGTGACAGCACAACTTTATAGAAACCACACCACATTTGCTTTTCCTGCCATTCTTTTCACTATGAAGATAACTTTTATACCAACTAACTTCCTACAGGTAACGAAAACAAAACACCCGCGGCGGAGCGCGGGCACAAGACCTAGTGGGCATTAACGGACCGAAAAATATAACAATTATTTATTTTAACTTATAAATAATAGTTATCTAAACACAAACGACCGCCTGACCCGTGCTTGTTTAAATTAGGGCTAGAGAGATAGGCTTTTTCATACAAAGCCAACCGAGAATCTTATTTCGACATATCAAACTAGCTAGGATCGAGGATTCACGCCTTCCTTTCCACTTACACCATTTTTTTGTGAATGAAGTTAGACGACATAATTTTTTATTACTATGACTTCGAAAAGAGTTGTCGTATCTCCATAATGAGGTTTGTTGATTCAAAATCGTGGGATGAGTAGATGTAATAGATGATGAATCTTTTTTCTATCTGTCACTCTATCTTTGTTAGTGCTTTAGATTGATAACTGATGAATAAAAAACAAAGTGTCAATATATGTTTTAATATCTTCGTATCTGAAAACTTAGGTTAGTTTTTTAAAAAAGTTCTAGTTATTATAACTATATAAAATGTGATCATTTAGCTCCTTCATGCCTGTGAGAATATAACTACTCATTTCGATTTTGGTGGCTTCAGCTATAACCTCCAACTCTCTTTATGGGTCTAGCGAAGACTTATTATAAATTCGAACAATTCAAAAAAGAAATCTTTCTATGAGATTCCACGTATTCTATAGTTCATTCACGCGTCAATTGCCAATTCTTGGTCATTGAGATTCATGGGCGATTCAAATGTTTATTTAGGTTTGAAACCCTCTCTTTCCCCCCTTTCAAATAGGGGTGGATCTACTTGTTAGGTTGGGGGTGGCGGCGTCTTCCATAGCTCAACAAAAAATACAAGATTACAATGTACTTTTTATTTAATTTTGATAGTTTTTTTAAGTGCCCCTCACTAGAAACATAAATTGCCCCCCACTCACACATTGAAGTCCAACCTTTAACACTCTAAAACCTAAAAATCTTCCGTTTTAAGTTAAAATACTCGATTTTTTGTTTGGATTTTAGTTTTTTTTCTTGCTATGGTCAATTTTTTTTGCCCCCCACACTTCAATATCATGTGTACGTCACTGCTTTCAAATAAATCAAAATGATTGAAGTTTTTATGTTTGACATCGTGTTAGGTCTAATTCCAATTAGTTTTTAGTTGGGATTATTCATAACTGCATATGTACAAAACAAACACAACGATCAGTTGGACATTTGATTCAGTAACATTTCCTTTTTATCGACGTCCTCCTCTTTTTTTATCCGCAGGAGGTTTAATTCAGGTTGTTGTTCAAATGAGTGAAGTTATGAAATTCTAACTAGACCTAACAAGAACATAATCACGCTATGTAGGATTTGAACCTACATTAGGTTTTGGAGACCCATGTTCTCCCAAACTAAACTAAGAATGATTTTTTTTATCACAATAGATACGACTAAAAAAAGATTCTTTTTGTACTCCCGATACTAAACATAAATATGCATATAGTCTTATAAAATGAAAATGATGTATGTCTGAATCGATCTCAATGGACCCCTCTTGACTGCCCAGAGGAGAAGAATAGGTAGGGATGACAAGATTTTTGAACCTGTGAGATTTTTGACTGAAATTTCATTTTTGCTAGTTGAAAAAAAGTTCGTTTTCTCGGTATCTAATCGAATTGATTTCTGGTTCAAAGTGCGACTCAATTGTTTTTGGTTAAGAAAAAGGGAATTTGATTATCTATAACTAATTAAAAAGTAAGTGCGAAAAGTATTTAAAAACAAACTAAAGACAAGTACAAATAATAAAAGTAAAACAAGGTGAATATTAAAAACTAAAAATTAAAACGAATATTAAAACAAATAATAAAACGAAATTTAAAGCGAAACAATTAATAAAAATAAAACTAAAAGACGAAATTAACTATCGACTCGAAAATTAATTTTACTTAATGAAAAAGGAGAGAATAAAACTAAGATGGTACTTTAAAGCTAAACGAGGAAAAACCTAAAGCGGGTACTAAAAAAAGATAAAACTTGAACTTTACGAAAAAATATTAATTTTAAAATTAGACGAAAAATTCAACTAAAAATACGTAACTTTCAGAATTAAAATCGGAACAACTTTCAGATTAAACTAAACAATTACGGAACAAAATAAATAAATAAACAAGCTAGCAAGCAGCTAGCTCAAGCTAGCAGCCTACTAGCTCAAATTGGCGGAAAAAAATATAAGCATGCAAGCATGCTGGTGATTTCCATCGCAATAACATTTGCCATCGGAATGTTTTTTGTTGTGTCGGAATGTTGATGTTTTTTTTTTAAACTATCAGAATGTGAAAAAGAGAATCTATTGGAATGTTTTAAAAGAAAAAGCTATCGTAATGTTGAACAAAAACTGTCGGAATATCAAACAAAAATTCTATCGGAATGTCTAAAAAAATAAAAACTGTCGGAATAACTAAAGTGACAAAATCTATCTGAATGTGGTTGTCAAAATTTGGGCAGCACTTCGTCGCAATATACCTTAAATCCCGATCGCAATCCACGATGCCAGGGGCAATCGCAATCCTCGATCGGAATAAGGGGATATTACACTTAGATCGCAAAGTAGAACCCCTATGGTTATTGCGATCACAATAAAGCTATAGGAAAAAACTATCACAATGTCAAAACCCTATTGTGATGGAAAAATCACAACATTCGGATGGAGTACAATAAGCTAAAAATCAAATAAGCACTTCTAAAAAGGACACTTAACAAAAACTTAACCAACTCAATAAGCACAAATTTGAAAACTTTTAAATTACGAAATAAGCAAACTTTATGAACCAAACTTTAAAAAAATACTAAACTTTTTAAGAAAACTAAAAAAGTAAATAAGCTAAATACAAAATAAGCCAATAAGCATGATAAGCTCAAAGCTTAAGTTGTATAAAAACTTAAAGATTGATAAAAAGATAAACTTTTTAAGCAATCAAACATCAAGATTAAACAAAATTAAAGATAATTTTCGGATCAAATAAGTAAAAATCAAGAAAGGTAGAAAGAGAATGAATATGAAAAACTTGAATTAAAGATGAAGATTAAAGATTCAAATACAAGATTAAAGTGAAAAGCTTAAAACTTTAAAGAAAAACTAGAGAGAGAAAATAAAATTACACTACTCCTAATCTAAACTAACTACTCCTAAATGACTAACACCCTCCTAATGTGTCATTAGGAGGGTATATATAGGAAGTGGGGAGTGCATGTGTTGCTTCCTTCTTTCTTTCTCTTTCTCGTCTTTTAATTCTTTGTCTTTCTCGACGTCGTCTCGGGATTTGTCGATATAAATTGAACTTGTCTTATAATTTCTTCAATGATTAGACTTGAGTTCTTCGACTTCATTAAACTTCCGTCTTTAGACTTTTTCTTCGATAAATCTTCAGAATAGGTCTTGGACTTCCGTTCTTTTTGCACTCTTGATCTTTTGACTTCGTCTTTTCTCGTTTTCTTCGATAAAAGCCCGTGAAAGCCCATGTTTTCTTCCCTTTTCACCATTTGATCCTAAAACACAATAAAAACACAAACCACACATAATTCCGACATTTACGACATAAAATACATGTTTTGGCTTGGTTATTATTATAATTAAGTGGTAAAAGGATGGGTGTTTTCACACCTATCAAATCCTCTACACTTGACCATTGCAATGTCCTCATGCAATGCATTAGTTACAATGCAAGTTTTACATTTTCCATCATAATCAATCCATCTTGGCCTTTATTAAAGAGATAGAAAATATTTAAAGGAAGAAAACTAGTAAAAAGATCAAAAACTTACCTTGGGGTTTTGGAATGTCATGAATGATTATCACCCTCAAGTTTCGCGTTCCCCATACCAAGCTTAAAAGCGAGATCATTGTTATTATAAGTTAGCAAACTAACACGAATTCATGTGGGCCAGTTATTTACTTAGGCTCCCTTATTCCTGGGTGTATCTCTTATATTTTAATTTTGTCTTGAATGATCACGAGGATGCATTGTTTGACTTATTTTGATAGTTATTTAGGCTGAAAATAAAGTGGGACGATTTAAGCAATAGTTAGCTAAAGGACAAAATCTTTTAAAACTGCTTCTCGGGACCTTCTAAAGTTCATATCTTGGCATAACTTGCTTCACGATTTGAGACCTTTCTCGGACCGATATTTGGTAGTGACTTAATACTTCAAATCTTGAGAGACGTTCATGAAATAATGGTCTTCTCTTCATAATAGGAATTTCTTCACTTGAAGTTTTGAGAGATTCTTCATACTTGGACCACGACTTCTTCATTTTTCTCCAATCTTTATTTTGGACTTTGATATACAACGATCCGCCTCATTTTAGGACTTGGATCTATTTATCCTCATACCTTGTTAGGGCCTTTTCGGACAGACTTCTCCATGATCTTTAGGGGAGTTTTTGCTTTTCGTCGTGTGTCTCGATCCTTCATATTGATTTTTGATAGATGATTCTTCACATCACTTTTGGATCTTTAGCAACAAAATATAGCCCTCAGGTCTTATTAGGACCTTTTCGGACTCGCCAATCTTCGCATCCCGCTTCAATAAGTTATGCCTTGGCTATGAACTCTAATTTATACCGAGCAATTTTTAAACGATCTTGTGCTAGAAGCTAAGTAACTTTTCAAATCGTACAACCTTATTTATTGCAGATAAATTTATTAGCAAGCGATGGGAGAAAAAGCTTATAATCAACTCACATAAATTCATGAAAGAATACCAAACTTATAATTGATTCTATCATCTCTCGTTCTCCACAATTTGAAATCTCAAGGAATGAGACTCGTGGATGCTTAGCCAATTAAATCAAAGTTTTGGGTTTTCGAGTCATCTATAGGATCTTGCAAACTCTTAGACTTTTTCAAGTTTAGAATTCGCATTTTAAAGTTCCCTTGATAAACGACTCTCTAGGATCAATTATAGGAACTTGCGAAAAGTTCTTGTTCTTATCCCGTGAGAGTTAAGACTTTCGCGTTTTAAAGTTCCCTATATAAAAGCCTAGCAAAACTTGACTTAAACACGTTAAGGATACTAGCTAGAGTAAACTTAGATAAGTAAACTCGGGTTGAGTCAAAATATTCACAACATTTAAAAATTAAAACCACTTTATTAAACTTTATTCTAGCAACGAAATAAAATAACTATAGCAAAGGAAAAACTACTAGGCCAA
This sequence comes from Glebionis coronaria, assembly GCA_025667525.1. Lineage (NCBI taxonomy): Eukaryota > Viridiplantae > Streptophyta > Magnoliopsida > Asterales > Asteraceae > Glebionis > Glebionis coronaria. The sequence continues at coordinate 686,533,725 of CM046874.1, forward strand.
AATAGATCAAAATTTTTGAAAAATGTCGAAAAATCAATTTTCCGGTTAAAATGAGGACAAATATGATGAGATGGCATTTATACATGATCTCAACGTTCTTTTCGGGCTTTAAATGCATAAAAATGTCATAATATACCATATATATGCTTGTGTTTGTTTACTTGTGTATTTTAGGTATGGATATCGTGAAAAAGACAAAAGATCACAAGTTACAAGGAAAAACGGACACGAGAAACGAAGCCGTACATAGAACCGGACCCTAATCAAGGAATACTCAACAAATACCCTTGAAGACTTGAAGACAAACAAGATTGATCCTCATTTATTGAAGAAATGACACTTAAAACCCTTGTATATTAATAATTACAAGTTTAGTCCCTTAAGTTTGTCAAAATTACACAAATGGTCCTTCAACTTTGAAGAAATGGCAAGATTAGTCCCTCAACAATTTCAAATTCTCAAATATGGTCCCTCATCAAGCCAAAGATACATTGAAGACCTTTGAAGATCAACATTGTCCAAAATCAGCCCTTGAAATATGCAAAAGTGTCAAAAATAACCCTTGAAACACTTTTTAGAAAGTTTTGTGCCAAAATTGCCAAGTCTTGGAAGTTGTTACAAAGGAAATGGGCGCTGACAGACTTTTAAACACAAGTGACAAAAGAAAGGAAGAAGAAGGGCTAAAGTTGTGCTATTGAAACATTCAAACAAGAAATGCGCCAAACACTTTTCCATCCCTACAAAAACGGATCAAAATCTTTACTATTCACCCCAAGAACCCAGTTACCATCTTACTTAAACCAATGGGTAAATCCAAATTACCCATACCCACGTGTGATTCACACATGCAGAATCCCATCCCACACATAAAACCCTAAATCCCACTACTCCCTGGACCCCACATTCAACATTCTCAACCAATGAAAACACAACTTGTCCTTCAAGTAAAATGACGTGGCCAAATCAACAGCCTAGACTCTTTGCTTCATATCAAAGGTGAAATGAACGTCCAAGATGAATTTGAACAGCTCATTCCATCAAAACGTCTAGAAGGACTTAGGGCATTTAGGGAATTTCACTTCTAGGGTTTGTGAATAGTGCTAGCCTTGGCATTTGCCTATATAAAGACTCCTCAACCTGTGAGAGAGCTTTGTTCCAGTTTTAGGCTATTATCTTTGTAATTCCTTTTTAAGTTTAAAAAAAATTTGAATTTCTGAAATTTTGAAATCTCTTTTTGATTTAATTAAAAGTTTGGTGTTTGAGTAGCCTAATTCTGAGTTCCATTTGATTGATTAGACCTTCCTTAACCTTGTGGTTGAGGCACGTCTAGGTTTGAAAGGTTTTCAAGGTTCATAAGCCTTGAAATCCTTGTTTCTGATTTTGGCTTATTTTGTTTACTAACCCTTGGCCATTTGCTATAAGCTCTTACAAGCTTGTTGACACCAAGCTTGTGAAGGGATTAAAGCCCTTGGTTGAGTTGTTTGCTGCTTGTGTTGAAGATATAAAGTCCTTGAGGTTCTACTTTGAACCATCAACCAAGGCAGTTTGCATCATCTTTATTGAAGTACCTTGGTCTTGTTCTAGTTGTTGAACAAGGTCCAAGGAGCATAGCTGGCCTTCCTAGGATGTTGTGGAAGGCAGGTATAATCTCTTGGTTAAGATTCCCCTAAAAATTTCATGTTTAGGACTGTTTTGAATTTGGTGCTTTGATTTTGAGTATTTGTGTTTGTGCTGGTGATTTATGTGTTTGATTGTGTTAGTTGTTATCTAGTGAGTGTATTTGATCATTAAAATCAGTAGGTTAGTAGTTAAAATCACAAGTTCCTTTGTTAAGTGGAAGATTAAGGAGTGTTTGGGTATACTGCTTGAATTGGATTTGTGGTTTGCTGAGTGGTTGTTTGTTGTGTGCAAGTGTTGGTATCTGATTGTTAGGTGCATATGTTCATCTGTTTGCAGGTTTTGAGGGTTTGAACACATAGATTCATAATTTGGCTATAAAATCTTAAAAACTTGGTAAAATTGGCTAGGATTTTGAGGACACCTAGATCTAAGCTTAGGCTAGGGCTAACAAGTGCTAAACCTTAGTTAATCACACCAGGGAAGAAGGATCTGAGGCTTGAAATTGGATCAAGTGCCAAATAGATCAGCAAAACTTGTCTGCATATTGTTCATTGTTCATCATAAACATTTTGTGCTTTGATCTTGTTATTTACTTTGATTCAGTGTTTGATTCTTGTTGCTTTGTGTTTATTCATAGTTTATATAGCTTGTGTATGCATCCTGTTAAGTTTGGTTGGCTTATTCAGTCTAAATCTGCTTATTAAGTGCTTAACTGCCTATTTCCATATCTGGTGCATATCTGGTGACTGTTTGGCTTGTTGTGGCTTATTGTGTGAACCAATTTGTGATTTTCTTGTTGCTGTTGACTCCTTGTGATTCACTGATCACAAGGGTGCCTTTGTTTCCAATTGAATCAAACCAGAACTCTCAAATAAGCTTGGTCAAATAGTCAAAGCAGTGGGAACTCCTTTCCCCTGCTAGTTGCCACTGATAGTGTAAAACTGGTGTCAGCTTATCAATAAGCTATAATAGCTTATTCCAACCAGCAACAACTTTGTTTTTGTAATAGGTGCTCATATTTTGACCCATATGTTCATACTGGAGCATTTGGTGGGTTGACTTTAGGGTTTGACTAGAAAACCAACTCCATTGACTTTTTCATAAGTTCATTTGTGCTTATTCTGGTTTATTGGTTGTGCTTATTGGATTTTTGTTGATTGATTTTGCTTATTGAGTCCATTTGAAATCTTTTGCAAGTTGAGTCCAGTCCTGAGGTGCCCTAAATCTCTAAAACGACTATTTTGTCGTTTAGTGAATTTTTACTTTGCTTATTTCTGGCTTATTGAGTGAGCTTTTTCAAAATTTCATTTTACAGATCTCATAAGCATCCCAAAAGAAGGTTGTGTGTCAAATTAGAGCTTATGGCATTAGCTTATGGCTTAATGGGCTGAAAAGCCCAATAAGAATAAGCTGAGTGTTCAATAAGCTGTGATAAGCTCATTTTTAGCTTTTGGGCCTTTTGAGTTTTGTTCTTAGAATTGAATTTAAAGTCAGATAGGGCTTTTCCAAGTCAGTTAGGCCAAGTTTGACTTTTTGGGCCCAAAAGCCCAATTTGGTTGACTGTTTTTGGTTTTGGCCCATTTGAGGGCCCAATAGGGGTATTCTGGTAATTTCACTTTGATTTTCTGATTATTTAGGTTAAAATAAACTAGTTTGCAAGTTTTTAGAATTTTTTATAATTTTTGGATTTTTAATATTATTTTATTATTATTTTATTATTATTTTTAAAATTTCACATTTTCCAACTTTTTACATTTTTCTTAGGTTTAATACATTAAAATAGGAATTTAGCAACTTTTAGAATAATTTTATCTCTTTTAGATTAATTTTTATAATTATTTTAAGTTTTAATAGTTTTTAAATCATTTTAAATAGTTTTTATTAGTTTAAAAATTTCTAAAAATAGTTTTTAATTATTTTAGGTCATTTTAGAGGTTTACCAATTGAAAAATCTTTATTTAGGCTTTTTGATAATTTATTTGATTTTTAGGGCTTTAATTAGCATTTAAAAATTGAATATTTAATTATTTAAAAGGTTTGAAAAAGTTTTGATCATTGGTAAACTCTTAGTTTATTTATTTTGATTTTTGGTGAATTTTTGGAATTTATTTTTATTTTTGTGATTTTTAAGGTTCTACGTTTTAACTTTCTAGTAGTGTTTATTTTTATTTTTACATCTTCGTCATCTTCTTTTCTCATCCCCTTCTAAACCAAATATTAATCTCAAATCTTGTACATCTTAGTCACACACATATACCTCCTTGGGAAACGAACTTTCATTGGGTCATTAACACTTGATTTTTCCTAAAGTCATTTGTTCAATACTTACCGCTTTTACGCCTTTTCCTAAAAGGTCGTATTTTACTTCAATCATTTTGGCGCCGCTGCCGGTGAGGTGTGTCGTGATTATTTTGCATTGTTGTTTTTAATATTAACCATAAATAGTATTTGTATTAGTAGAACTCTACTAATACGTATTATCGGTTTTCTTGGTTTTTCTTGTAAAAATATTATTACTATATTGTATTAAGTATCACAATAAATTCACAATATCTCCAAAAGTGTGAAAACACAACCTTAATTGGGATTTCATCACTCAATTACTGTATTCGAATCTCAAACAAAAAGAAAAAGGCAAAAATAGATAAATACTTTCGTGAAGCTCGATTTTGAAAAAATACAAACTATAAGGTGGGTATAAGGCGGGTATTATAAAATATACCCTAAGGAAAAAGGCTCTTAAGTGCTTCGCGCCGCCTCGTTTCCCCGCTTGCTTGTGAGTATTTTGAAATTGAAGGCTAATCGAGGGTTTTGCCGCCCAAAGTATTATTACGTATAATATATTTGCTTGGTTTCTTTGTGATTAAACCCTCTTGAACAATTTGGTTTTCACCAAAGTTCTAAAGTCATTCGAAGGCGTTCACTCCACGTGATCGTTTTCATTCCTTTGAGGCTTCTTTAATCAAGAGTTTGATTCGAGGAGAGATTTTGTAGATTGTTGTCTACGAAGATACACCAAAATCCAAAAAAAATAATATCATCAAAAACACAAAAAAATTGAAAATCCACAAAACACCCAAAAAGAATCTTCTTTGCTCACCTCCCATTCTTCGTGAAGTTTATGATCACTCGTAATCAAGCAAAACGAGCTCGTAAACGTCTTCAAAAGCAAGCCAATCAAGAGACGTTGATTGTAGAAGAACCTCCAATTGTTGAACCTATTGTAGAACAAGAAGTCGTCATGGCTAACCGTACTATGATGGAGTTGCTACAAGCACCCACCGAGGGTTTTGGATAGGCTATTGTGATTCCCGCCATCCTTGCGGAGAATTTCGAGATAAAGACGGGTTTAATGTCGATATTGCAAGCAAATAAGTTTAGAGGTCACGAGAAAGACAACCCGCACTACCACATTAGGAATTTTAACCGTCTCACCGCCACTAGCAAGTTTAAGGATGTTCCACATGACGCCATTAAGATGATGTTGTTTCCATACTCGTTAGATGGACCCGCAAAAATTTGGCTTGAGAAAGTACCGCCAAATTCGATTTTGACATGGGCCGATCTCGTTTCTAAGTTTGTGAACAAGTTTTTTCCACCATCTAAAACAACACACTTGAAAAATGAGATTGCATGATTTGTGCAAAGAAATAATGAAAGTTTTTCAATGGCATGGGAACGATTTAAAGAAATGTTACATGAATGTCCACACCATGATTTTACGGAATTGCATCAAGTTGATATTTTTTATAATGGGCTTAATGATCATGAACGAGATTATTTGAATGCCGCCGCGGGTGGTAATTTTTTGTGCAAGACGACAAATGAGGCTTTACAAATCATCGAGAATAGATCTAAGGTTTATAACCCTCGTAACACACCGAGAGTTGCCAATTTGGGTTTGTCATCATCGTCACAATCATCTCGTAGCATTAATGCCTTACATGATGAAGCTAATGAGGAAAATCGGTTTTTTGATAGATTTGCTAATCTTATGTCCCATTGGAAGGCTCAAGAAGCTTCCAATTCTGCTTCGGTTAAAGCGGTTGCTAAGAGTTGTTTATCTTATGGTGGAGCTCATGATCTTTCCGAGTGCATTACCGCGGATGGTAACACTTCGAGTGCTTATGTAGCAACGGGAACTTACAACCAAAACGGTCAAGGTTCCCGCCCAAATCAAGCTCCACCAAATCAAAATGTTATCAAGCTCCACCAAATCAAAATGTTAACAATTATCGAAACAACAACCAAGGTAATTACCAAGGCAACACACGCAATTACAACAAAGGGAATTATCAAAATGGGAATGGACAAATTTCTAATCAAAACCAAAACCGTGATTTTCAAAACACTACACAAGGTTTTCAAAATGATCACACTAAAAATTTGCAAAGAGAATTTTTGGATTATGCTAAAGCAAATGATGCTAAATTTGATAACATGCAACGTGAGATGATTAGCTTAAGAGCCGAGTTGAAAAATGAGCTAAAAAATGAACTTGCTAATGAACTTAAAACTCATGCAAACAAAATGGAAGGAAATGTCCAACGTCTTCAACAAAATCAAAAAAAGATGGAATTAGGAAACATGAGATTAAGCAAGAGTTATTAAAAGCGGATGCTAGGCAATCAAAATTTGAGGACCGAATGGCTAAAATGTTTGAAGCAATCATGTGTAAACCCTCTTCCTCGGGGGGTCTTCCTAGTGATACCATTGCAAACTCGAAGGGAGAAATGAAGGTTATTACTACACGAAGTGGTAAAACTTTCAAGGAACCAATCTCTCGTCCAAGTACTTCTACGGAGAAGGAAATCGAGAAAGAACCCGAGGTGATGGTCGAAAAGGAGCACATTACAATCTCATGAAGTACCGCTCAAACCACACCTACGGTTGAACCAATACCAATTGTGGAACCCGAGTTTCCAAGGCCATTGCCTAATGACCAACCCACACCACCTTTACCTTACCCTTCGAGACGAAACAAAGAGAAATTGCAAGAACGTAACAAACAACAAATCGAGCTTTTTATAAAAATGTTTCAACAAGTGTATTTTGATGTGAGTTTAGCCGACGCGTTGTTGTATATGCCTCGTTTTGCTTCCACTTTTAAAAGTATGATGAGCGATAAGGAAAAGCTTTCAAAGCTTGCTAATTGTTCTTCGGTTTATCTTAACCGCATAACGGAAAAAGTTGGTGACCCCGAAAAGTTTCTCATTCCTTGTGACATACAAGATGTGAAAGAATGCCTCGCCTTGGCCGATCTTGGTGCGAGCATTAATTTGATGCCATTTTCCATTTGGAAATCGCTTTCGCTTCCGGCTCTCATTCCTTCGAACATGTCTATCGAGATGGCCGATCATTCTACGATTATGGCATGTGGAGTTGCCGAAGATGTTTTCGTGAAAGTGGGGAAGTTCTACTATCCCGTTGATTTTATAGTAGTTGACATCCCCGCGGATCCTCAAGTTCCTCTAATTTTAGGTCGTTCATTTTTAGACACTTCGAGATCGCTTATCGATGTTCATGCGAGAACTATCACTTTGAGATTCAACGAAGAGGAACTTGTTATAAACGCTACTCAAAACTCGAAACCTTCTCATTTTTATGCACTCGCTACCATCAATCACATTGAAATCGTTGATGTGGTTTGCGATGAGTTTTCACAAGAAGTGTTAGGTTTTTCCGATAGCTCGTGAAGTGGCAATCCCACTATTTTGGATCCGATTCTTGCTAATTCCACACCAAATCTCACTCCATTCAAAGGAGGCGATCTCACTTCAAATGAAATCGACAATGAAGATGAGGTGTTGATTAGTGATGATACTTCTATTCCACCATTTCTTTCGCCGATGGAAGTTATGAGTGTTGAACCAAAATCTTCGATCGAGGAACCACCTATCCTTGAATTGAAAGATCTTCCTTCTCACCTTGAATAGCATTCTTGGAAGGTGATGACAAGTTGCCGGTTATTATTACAAAAGGTCTTGCTAATGATGAAAAAACCGAGCTCTTGAATGTTCTTAAGGCTCATAAAGGGGCAATTTCATGGAAAATATCCAACATTAAGGGTATTGACCCAAACTTTTGTACTCACAAGATTTTAATGGAGGAGGACTACAAACCCGCAATTCAAAGTCAAAGAAGGGTGAATCCCAAAATTCACGATGTCATTAAAAGGAGGTCCTTAAACTCCTTGACGCGGGAATGATTTATCCTATATCCGATAGCCCATGGGTGAGCCCAATCCATTGTGTCCCTAAAAAGGGAGGAATGACCGTTGTGCCTAATGAAAACAACGAGTTAATTCCCACTCGTGTTGTGACCGGTTGGAGGATGTGTATTGACTACCGAAAGTTAAACGACGCCACTCGTAAAGACCACTTTCCTTTGCCCTTCATGGATAAAATGTTGGAGCGACTTGCGGGAAATGAATTCTATTGCTTTTTAGATGGTTTTTTCGGTTACTTTCAAATCCCTATCGACCCTCGTGATCAAGAGAAGACTACGTTTACGTGTCCTTATGGAATGTTCGCTTATCGTAGGATGCCTTTCGGACTTTGTAATGCACCGGGTACGTTTCAACGGTGTATGATGGCTATTTTTCACGATATGATCGAGAAGTCGATGGAAGTGTTTATGGATGACTTCTCGGTGTTTGGCAATTCGTTCACGTCATGTTTATCTAATCTTGAGCAAATGTTAAAACGTTGTGAAGAAACCAATCTTGTGCTTAATTGGGAAAAATGTCATTTTATGTGTAAACAAGGAATCGTCTTAGGACATAAGGTGTCGAAGGCGGGGATTGAGGTCGATAAAGCTAAGGTAGACGTCATCGTCAAGTTACCTCATCCCAAAACCGTTAAGGGAGTTAGGAGTTTCCTAGGCCATGCGGGCTTTTATCGTCGTTTCATCAAGGACTTTTCGAAAATCTCTCGACCTATGACACACCTTCTCGAGAAGGATGCTCCTTTTAAGTTTAATGAGGATTGTGTTAAGGCTTTCGAAACTCTCAAAAGGAAACTTACCTAAGCTCCCATTCTTGTTGCTCCTAATTGGGAATTACCCTTTGAAATCATGTGCGATGCAAGTGATTATGCTATAGGGGCCGTCTTAGGGCAACGTTATGACAAACATTTTCATCCTATCCATTATGCTAGTAAGACGATGACCGAGGCTCAATTAAAGTACACCACAACGGAAAAGGAATTCCTTGCCGTGGTCTATGCTTTTGAGAAATTCCGACCTTATCTCGTCTTGACTAAAAGCATCGTGTATACCGACCATTCGGCTATCAAGTATCTCTTAGCTAAGCAAGATGCTAAGCCGAGATTTCTTCGTTGGATGCTCCTCCTGCAAGAATTTGATGTCACCGTGCTTGACAAAAAAGGAGCCGAGAATCTAGCGGCCGATCATCTCTCTCGTCTAGAAGATCCTCACAAAGATGTTTTCGAGAACAAGGAAATCACTGAAACATTTCCTCTTGAGACTCTCGGTGTAGTGAATTCTAAAGACACCACCCCATGGTTTGCCGACATTGCAAATTACCATGCGGGCAATTTCATAATCAAGGGTATGACGACACAACAAAAACGAAAATTCTTTCGTGACGTCAAGTTCTATTGTTGGGACGACCCTTATCTCTTTCGGATTTGTGCGGATCAACTCGTTCGACGTTGTGTTTTTGGTGCCGAAGCTTCTAATATCCTTAGAGCTTGTCACGAGGGACCTACGGGTGGTCACCACGGTGCTAATCTCACGGCTAAGAAAGTGTTCGATGCCGGTTTCTTTTGGCCTTCTATCTATCGTGATGCACACGCACTTGTGAAGTCGTGTGATTCGTGCCAACGTCAAGGAAAATCGTCTCAACGTGATGAAATGCCGCAAAACATAATTCAAGTGTGTGAGATTTTCGACATATGGGGAATAGACTTTATGGGACCGTTCCCATCGTCTCATGACAACAAATATATCCTCGTCGCGGTGGACTACCTTTCTAAGTGGGTGGAAGCTAAGGCTTTGCCTACTAATGATGCTCGTGTGGTAGTGAAGTTTTTGAAGCAACTATTCTCTCGGTTCGGAACCCCTCGTGCTATTATAAGCGATCGTGGAACCCATTTTTGTAATGACCAATTCGAAAAGGTTCTAAAGAAATATGGAGTTACTCATCGTCTTTCTACGGCTTATCACCCGCAAACGAGTGGGCAAGTCGAGGTTTCGAACCGAGCTTTGAAGAGGATTTTAGAGAGGTCAATTGGAGAAAACCGTGCTTCATGGTCCGACAAACTTGATGACGCTTTATGCGCCTTTAGGACCGCTTATAAGACACCTATTGGTTGCACTCCTTATAAGTTAGTCTATGGGAAGAATTGTCATTTGCCCATTGAGTTGGAGCACAAGGCATATTGGGCCCTTAAGCATGCAAACTTTGACTTGAAGACCGCGGGAGATCACCGGAAAATACAATTGAATGAATTGGATGAATTAAGAGATAATGCTTGAAAATTCATTAATTTTTAAAGAAAAGACTAAAAAGTTTCATGATTCAAAGATTAAAAACCGGGTTTTTAACGTTGGTGATCAAGTGTTGCTTTTTAACTCTCATCTTAAGATATTTTCCGGGAAATTAAAATCTCGTTGGTCGGGTCCGTTCACCATTACACAAGTGTTTCCGTATGGGACCATCGAGCTAGCTCAAGATGATGGTCCTAATTTCAAGGTGAATGGACATAGGCTTAAGCACTACTTTGGTGGGGAAATTCCTTCAATGGTTGCCCTCGACCAAGTCACCTTCCCCAATGATAATTAACATTGAGGGGATCGAGTCGAGCTCATGACTCGGTAATCAAAACGAGGTGCCTCGTGGGGGAGATCCCATGCTTATCCTTTATGCTTACTATTCACTAATAAGGGGACTTGTACCCTTTCAAGTCGTTGTCTCGTGGTTGTTTGTGATTGTGTTATCTAGATCATCATCATCATCTACGATTGAAGACTCTCGTGTTCGTTTACGTAAGCCTCCATCGTTCATTTGAAGAAGTTTTTCACGAATCCATGGCATATCCTTTATTGTTCTAACAATTATCTTTTAGCATACTTAATAAACGGCTTTAGATATATTGTTGATCACCCTTTCCATGCTAGATCCTAAGCATTCGACTCTTCGTCTCTAGTATGGGGGTGCTACACCTTTAGACTCGAAACATTGAGGACAATGTTTACTTTTAGTATGGGGGTGAATAGGTACTTGCTTTGCTACGCCCTCACGCTTTCCAGTTTTCAATGTTTTGTTGCTAATAAGGCTAAAAATGGCCAAATTTTAAAAATTTTCTTAGTTTTCATAAGTGTTTTTAAGACACGAATGTATATTTTCCGATGGGTAGAATAAGAGTTAATTTTTGACTTGATGGGCATTTGGATCCATTTACATTCCTTAACCCGCTCAATTCAAGTTTTGCTAGACTTTTATATAGGGAGCTTTAAAACGCGAAAGTCTTAATTCATACGGGTTAAGAACAAGAACTTTTCGCAAGTTCCTATAATTGATCCTAGAAAGTCACTTATCAAGGGAACTATAAAACGCATTCTCTAAACTTGAAAAAGTCCAAGAAAGTGCAAGATCCTATAGGTGGCTTGAAAACCCAAAACTTTGATTTGATATAGTCCTAATGAAAGCTAATCCAAATTTGGCTTAATTTTGACTTGCATGGCTAAGTATTCACGAGTCTCTTTAATTAGAGGTCTTTATATAGTGAAGAACGAGAAATGATAGAGTTAGACAAGTGATCATGCTAAACGTAGAACATGAAAATGTTCTTTCAAAAACTCATATGTTTTTAATTGTGGCTTTTTCTTCCCATAAGATCAATGCATTAGGAATAAATCATAATTGTAATAAGTAAGGTCGTACGATTTGAAAGGTTACTTAGCCTCTAGCGCAAGATCGTTTAAAAGTTGCTCGGGGTTGAATAGAGTTCATAGCCAAGGCATAACTTATTGAAGCGGGACGCGAAGATTGGCGATCATCCAAAAAGGCCCTAACAAGGCATGAGGAGCTCTATTTTTGCTAAAGATCCAAAGATGATGTGAAGTATCATTATTCCTAAATCAATATGAAGGATCGAGACACACGACGAAAAGCAATTACTCCCCTAAAGATCATGGAGAAAGTCTATCCAAAAAGACCCTAACAAGGTATGAGGATAAATATATCCAAGTCCGAAAAGGAGGCGGATCGTTGTATATCAAAATCCAAAGTAAAGATTGAAGAAAAATGATGAAGTCGTGGTCCAATATGAAGAATCTCTCAAAAACGTCAAGTGAAGAAATTCCAAATATATGAAGAGAAGACCATAATTTCAAGAACGTCTTCCCAAGATTTGAAGTATGAAGTACATGCCAAATATCGGTCCGAGAAAGGTCTCAAATCGTGAAACGAGTTATGCCAAGATATGAACTTAAGAGATACACGAGAAGCCGTTTTAAAAGATTTTGTCCTTCGGCTAACTATTGATCAAATCGTGCTACTTTGCTTTCGGACTAATAACTACTCAAATAAGTCAATATGAATCACTTGTGATCCATGACAAATAGATAAAAAATGCTAGTAACCCATTTCCTTTTATAATAACTAGGATTGCGGGGAGAAAAAGTATTACACAATTTGGGCGTATGAGTAGTGTTAGCATTGTGACTTGTACCAACAATGATCTTGTTTTTGCACTTAGCATGGAATGTATGACAATCAAGGATGATGAAATTTACTCTAAGGGACATTTACTTGTTTCTATTCTTTGACCCTAAAAGTCACTTTTAGTGATGAAAATCATACATTATGTCTTTACACATTTTCGTAGTATGTTGCAAGTCTTTTTCTCTTAAATAAAGGTTAATAAAATTGAACTTTCGTGATGCTTAGATACTTTATTCTAGCATTGCGTGAGGGCACGGCAATGGCTTAGTATGGGGGAGTGATGAGATGGCATTTATACATGATCTCATCGTTCTTTTCGGGCTTTAAATGCATAAAAATGTCATAATATACCATATATATGCTTGTGTTTGTTTACTTGTGTATTTTAGGTATGGATATCATGAAAAAGACAAAAGATCACAAGTTACAAGGAAAAACGGACACGAGAAACGAAGCCGTACAAAGAACCGGGCCCTAATCATGGAATACTCAACAAATACCCTTGAAGACTTGAAGACAAACAAGATTGATCCTCATTTATTGAAGAAATGACACTTAAAACCCTTGTATATTAATAATTACAAGTTTGGTCCCTTAAGTTTGTCAAAATTACACAAATGGTCCTTCAACTTTGAAGAAATGGCAAGATTAGTCCCTCAACAATTTCAAATTGTCAAATATGGTCCCTCATCAAGCCAAAGATACATTGAAGACCTTTGAAGATCAACATTGTCCAAAATCAGCCCTTGAAATATACAAAAGTGTCAAAAATAACCCTTGAAACACTTTTTAGAAAGTTTTGTGCCAAAATTGCCAAGTCTTGGAAGTTGTTACAAAGGAAATGGGCGCTGACAGACTTTTAAACACAAGTGACAAAAGAAAGGAAGAAGAAGGGCTAAAGTTGTGCTATCGAAACATTCAAACAAGAAATGCGCCAATCACTTTTCCATCCCTACAAAAACGGATCAAAATCTTTACTATTCACCCCAAGAACCCAGTTACCATCTCACTTAAACCAAAGGGTAAATCCAAATTACCCATACCCACGTGTGATTCACACATGCAGAATCCCATCCCACACATAAAGCCCTCACTCCCACTACTCCCTGGACCCCACACTCAACATTCTCAACCAATGAAAACACAACTTGTCCTTCAAGTAAAATGACGTGGCCAAATCAACAGCCTAGACTCTTTGCTTCATATCAAAGCTGAAATGAACATCCAAGATGAATTTGAACAGCTCATTCCATCAAAACGTCTAGAAGGACTTAGGGCATTTAAGGAAATTCACTTCTAGGGTTTGTGAATAGTGCTAGCCTTGGCATTTGCCTATATAAAGACTCCTCAACCTGTGAGAGAGCTTTGTTCCAGTTTTAGGCTATTATCTTTGTAATTCCTTTTTAAGTTTAAGAAAAATTTGAATTTATGAAATTTTGAAATCTCTTTTTGATTTAATTAAAAGTTTGGTGTTTGAGTAGCCTAATTCTGAGTTCCATTTGATTGATTAGACCTTCTTTAACCTTGTGGTTAAGGCACGTCTAGGTTTGAAAGGTTTTCAAGGTTCATAAGCCTTGAAATCCTTGTTTCTGATTTTGGCTTATTTTGTGTACTAACCCTTGGCCATTTGCTATAAGCTCTTACAAGCTTGTTGACACCAAGCTTGTGAAGGGATTAGAGCCCTTGGTTAAGTTGTTTGCTGCTTGTGTTGAAGATATAAAGTCCTTGAGGTTCTACTTTGAACCATCAACCAAGGCAGTTTGCATCATCTTCATTGAAGTACCTTGGTCTTGTTCTAGTTGTTGAACAAGGTCCAAGGAGCATAGCTGGCCTTCCTAGGATGTTGTGGAAGGCAGGTATAATCTATTGGTTAAGATTCCCCTAAAAATTTCATGTTTAGGACTGTTTTGAATTTGGTGCTTTGATTTTGAGTATTTCTGTTTGTGCTGGTGATTTATGTGTTTGATTGTGTTAGTTGCTATCTAGTGAGTGTATTTGATCATTAAAATCAGTAGGTTAGTAGTTAAAATCACAAGTTCCTTTGTTAAGTGGAAGATTAAGGAGTGTTTGGGTCTACTGCTTGAATTGGATTTGTGGTTTGCTGAGTGGTTGTTTGTTGTTTGCAAGTGTTGGTATCTGATTGTTAGGTGCATATGTTCATCTGTTTGCAGGTTTTGAGGGTTTGAACACATAGATTCATAATTTGGCTATAAAATCTAAAGAACTTGGTAAAATTGGCTAGGATTTTGAGGACACCTAGATCTAAGCTTAGGCTAGGGCTAACAAGTGCTAAACCTTAGTTAATCACACCAGGGAAGAAGGATTTGAGGCTTGAAATTGGATCAAGTGCCAAATAGATCAGCAAAACTTGTCTGCATATTGTTCATTGTTCATCAGAAACATTTTGTGCTTTGATCTTGTTATTTACTTTGATTCAGTGTTTGGTTCTTGTTGCTTTGTGTTTATTCATAGTTTATATAGCTTGTGTATGCATCCTGTTAAGTTTGGTTGGCTTATTCAGTCTAAATCTGCTTATTAAGTGCTTAACTGCCTATTTCCATATCTGGTGCATATCTGGTGACTGTTTGGCTTGTTGTGGCTTATTGTGTGAACCAATTTGTGATCTTCTTGTTGCTGTTGACTCCTTGTGATTCACTGATCACAAGGGTGCCTTTGTTTCCAATTGAATCAAACCAGAACTCTCAAATAAGCTTGGTCAAATAGTCAAAGCACTGGGAACTCCTTTCCCCTGCTAGTTGCCACTAATAGTGTAAAACTGGTGTCAGCTTATCAATAAGCTATAATAGCTTATTCCAACCAGCAAAAACTTTGTTTTTGTAATAGGTGCTCATATTTTGACCCATTTGTTCATACTGGAGCATTTGGTGGGTTGACTTTAGGGTTTGACTAGAAAACCAACTCCATTGACTTTTTCATAAGTTCATTTGTGCTTATTCTGGTTTATTGGTTGTGCTTATTGGATTTTTGTTGATTGATTTTGCTTATTGAGTCCATTTGAAATCTTTTGCAAGTTGAATCAAGTCCTGAGGTGCCCTAAATCTCTAAAACGACTATTTTGTCTTTTAGTGAATTTTTACTTTGCTTATTTCTGGCTTATTGAGTGAGCTTTTTCAAAATTTCTTTTTACAGATCTCATAAGCATCCCAAAAGAAGGTTGTGTGTCAAATTAGAGCTTATGGCATTAGCTTATGGCTTAATGGGCTGAAAAGCCCAATAAGAATAAGCTGAGTGTTCAATAAGCTGTGATAAGCTCATTTTCAGCTTTTGGGCCTTTTGAGTTTTGTTCTTAGAATTGAATTTTAAGTCAGATAGGGCTTTTCCAAGTCAGTCGGGCCAAGTTTGACTTTTTGGGCCCAAAAGCCCAATTTGGTTGACTGTTTTTGGTTTTGGCCCATTTGAGGGCCCAATAGGGGTATTCTGGTAATTTCACTTTGATTTTCTGATTATTTAGGTTAAAATAAACTAGTTTGCAAGTTTTTAGAATTTTTTATAATTTTTGGATTTTAATATTATTTTATTTTTATTTTATTATTATTTTTAAAATTTCACATTTTCCAACTTTTTACATTTTTCTTAGGTTTAATACATTAAAATAGGAATTTAGCAACTTTTAGAATAATTTTATCTCTTTTAGATTAATTTTTATAATTATTTTAAGTTTTAATAGTTTTTAAATCATTTTAAATAGTTTTTATTAGTTTAAAAATTTCTAAAAATAGTTTTTAATCTTTTTAGGTCATTTTAGAGGTTTATCAATTGAAAAATCTTTATTTGGGCTTTTTGATAATTTATTTGATTTTTAGGGCTTTAATTAGCATTTAAAAATTGAATATTTAATTATTTAAAAGGTTTGAAAAAGTTTTGATCATTGGTAAACTCTTATTTTATTTATTTTGATTTTTGGTGAATTTTTGGTAATTTTTGGAATTTATTTTTATTTTTGTGATTTTTAAGGTTATACGTTTTAACTTTCTACTAGTGTTTATTTTTATTTTTACGTCTTCGTCATCTTCTTTTCTCATCCCCTTCTAAACCAAATATTAATCTCAAATCTTGTACATCTTAGTCACACACATATACCTCCTTGGGAAACGAACTTTCATTGGGTCATTAACACTTGATTTTTCCTAAAGTCATTTGTTCAATACTTACCGCTTTTACGCCTTTTTCCTAAAAGGTCGTATTTTACTTCAATCAAAATACAAGGAAAAGTCCACTTAACTTCAATAGAAGTCCCCCTACACTTAATATAAACATTTTCCTCAATGTTTAAGCATGTGGGAGTAAACTCCCCTACACTTAGGACATTGTGCACTTTGTTTAAATCTTGCTAAGGAAGAGACAACTAAAGTGATTCCTATTTTAATATTGAAGAATATAAAATAGAGAATCAAAAGAGTTTAGGATAAAACCGGGAAGACGGAGACACGGAATCACGGGTCGTCAAAAGTCATCAAGAATGGATCTTTGATAGCTTGAATCCCTGCACATGATAAGAAAGAAAACAACAAACACATAGTAGGGTCTCCCCCTACACTTATTATAAAAACAGAATAAAAGGATAGATAATCGGGTTGCCTCCCGAGAAGCGCTTGTTTTTTGTAACCGAGTCACGAGCCTGACTCGTCCCCGAATTAAATGGTCCATGGGGAAGCCTCGAATGTAATACCGGGATCAAAGACCTTGTCCTCGTTCTCGGAGGAAAATAAAACAGGAGAGGCCGGAGGATAAGTCTTAAAGGGTAGAAAAGTCCTCTCAACATATGAAAAGTATGTGAGGTTGTGATCCACAGGAGGTGGGGTGGGTAAAGTAAGCAAATTGTCATCCCCCAAAGGTAATTGATCCTCAGACAGCGGCAAAGTCGTAAGGTTATTAATCATATAATAATCAATGTCACCTCCCGGGTCAAAGCACTCATCCTCCGTAATGGTGTCTAAATGAGTGGATGAAAGGTGCTCGGGAGGGGGAGTTGGGACAATACCTTCCTGTAGCAAATTATCAAAAATAATATCCCCCTCCGTGTCATCATCATCAATACCCGAAGGTATTGAGAGAATGTCGATTTCCTCCATAGTTGTATCATTATTCTCAACTGAAGTAATAGACGGAGGTAAAGACTCTGAAATAGGAGCAGAATTCAACGCTTCAATTTTAGCAATAAGAAGATGAACTTTCAGTAATTTGTCGCGAAGAATAACGTCTTCCACCTCATCTAAAAGACCAAGTTCAGGGGCGAACTTCTCATAAGTCGGAGAGAATAAATCAACATCGCCTTCATCGCCCAGAGGAGAAGGAGAAATTTCAAAAGTGAAATTCTCATAGCATGGAGAAAATTCATCATCATTAGGAGCGACCTCTTCCGTAAGCTCCACAACATTCGATGCATTACAAACCTCATCAAAGATTTCATCAAGACCAAAATCACTAATCTCACTCAATGTATCACAATCCTTAGACGCATTAGGGATATCAAGAGTAGGAGTAGTAATCTCAGAAGATGGGTTGAGATTGTAGATATCATCCTCGTCATCATCATCATAATAGACTGGACCATTCCAGTTAGGAGTGATATAGTCGACTAACTCCTCCTTGATAACCTCCACATCTTTAAGAAGCTCATGAAGCAACTTTTGTTGATCATCTCCCCGAGTATGTTCAATTAAACTCATTCTATCCCACGCTTTAATTAAACATTTTGGTGTAAAAAAAGAAGGGAAAACGACCAAATTGGCTCAAAAAGGTGTAGGTGGATTTCAAGATTTGGTCACCATCAAGCAAAGGTTGCCTTTCCTGATGCAAGTCAGCTCTGAGTTGAGCTAAAATTTCAAGAACGTCATTCAAAGTAGTGAGTTGTTGGTCAAGACTAATTCCCTGAGAGGATTGATGATTGAGGGTGTGATGTGGGGGCTCAAAGTTATACAAACCGGAATCATAGCACGAAATTGGCTCAAAGATATTCATAGGTTGACAAAAAGAAGCATCATGAGGGCCCCCACAAATATTGCACCACGGGTATGGAGAAAAACCCGGTGCATTGTTAGGATAAGGATCGTCATATACGGGAGAGGGTGAGAAAGTATTGTAAGAGGAGAAGTACTAATTTGTTGAATTGCAAAATGGACAAAATCCAAATTGTGTATTGTCAATATCAGAGCCACACCGCTCACAAGTACACCATTGACATGTTTGATAACCATGCCATGGTCTCCCACACCGTACGCAAGACGAATCCATGAAGAATTAAAAATAAGAGGGGTAGATAAAAGAATTAAACACAATAGATGATAAAGAGGAATATTTTTGGTTGCAAAACTATGAAAAAGAGATGCTTTATATGATTTTTCAAATGTTTTTGGGATTTTTGAAAATTTTTATGCAAGAAAAATAACGTTCAAAAATGAACGGATCCCAAAATCCAACGCGTCTCTCACAATAAACCGTTAATCTTCACGAAAAGAGCCGACAGCGGCGCCATTTGAAATTTCATTTTTGCTAGTTGAAAAAAAGTTTGTTTTCTCGGTGTCTAATCGAATTGATTTCCGGTTCAAAGTGCGACTCAATTGTTTTTGGTTAAGAAAAAGGGAAGTTGATTATCTATAACTAATTAAAAAGTAAATGCGAAAAGTATTTAAAAACAAACTAAAGACAAGTACAAATAATAAAAGTAAAACAAGGTGAATATTAAAAACTAAAAATTAAAACGATATTAAAACGAATATTAAAACAAATAATAAAACAAAATTTAAAGCGAAACAATTAATAAAAATAAAACTAAAAGACGAAATTAACTATCGACTCGAAAATTAAGTTTACTTAATGAAAAAGGAGAGAATAAAACTAAGATGGTAGTTTAAAGCTAAACGAGGAAAAACCTAAAGCGGGTACTAAAAAAAGATAAAACTTGAACTTTACGAAAAAATATTAATTTTAAAATTAGACGAAAAATTCAACTAAAAATACGTAACTTTCAGAATTAAAATCGGAACAACTTTCAGATTAAACTAAACAATTACGGAACAAAATAAACAAATAAACAAGCTAGCAGGCAGCTAGCTCAAGCTAGCAGCCTACTAGCTCAAATCGGCGGAAAAAATATAAGCATGCAAGCATGCTGGTGATTTCCATCGCAATAACATTTGCCATCAGAATGTTTTTTGTTGTGTCGGAATGTTGATGTTGATGTTTTTTTTTAACTATCGGAATGTGAAAAAGAGAATCTATCGGAATGTTTTAAAAGAAAAAGCTATCGTAATGTTGAACAAAAACTGACGGAATATCAAACAAAAATTCTATCGGAATGTCTAAAAAAATAAAACTGTCGGAATAACTAAAGTGCCAAAATCTATCTGAATGTGGTTGTCAAAATTTGGGCAGCACTTCGTCGCAATATACCTTAAATCCCGATCGCAATCCACGATGCCAGGGGCAATCGCAATCCTCGATCGGAATAAGGGGATATTACACTTAGATCGCAAAGTAGAACCCCTAGGGTTATTGCGATCACAATAAAGCTATCGGAAAAAGCTATCACAATGTCAAAACCCTATTGTGATGGAAAAATCACAACATTCGGATGGAGTACAATAAGCTAAAAATCAAATAAGCACTTCTAAAAAGGACACTTAACAAAAACTTAACCAACTTAATAAGCACAAATTTGAAAACTTTTAAATTACGAAATAAGCAAACTTTATGAACCAAACTTTAAAAAAAGACTAAACTTTTTGAGAAAACTAAAAAAGTAAATAAGCTAAATACAAAATAAGCCAATAAGCATGATAAGCTCAAAGCTTAAGTTGTATAAGAACTTAAAGATTGATAAAAAGATAAACTTTTTAATCAATCAAACATCAAGATTAAACAAAATTAAAGATATTTTTCGGATCAAACAAGTAAAAATCAAGAAAGGTAGAAAGAGATTGAATATGAAAAACTTGAAATTAAAGATGAAGATTGAAGATTCAAATATAAGATTAAAGTGAAAAGCTTAAAACTTTAAAGAAAAACTAGAGAGAGAAAATAAAATTACACTACTCCTAATCTAAACTAACTACTCCTAAATGACTAACACCCTCCTAATGTGTCATTAGGAGGGTATATATAGGAAGTGGGGAGTGCATGTGTTTCTTCCTTCTTTCTTTCTCTTTCTCGTCTTTTAATTCTTTGTCTTTCTCGACGTCGTCTCAGGATTTGTCGATATAAATTGAACTTGTCTTATAATTTCTTCAATAATTAGACTTGAGTTCTTCGACTTCATTAAACTTCCGTCTTTAGACTTTTTCTTCGATAAATCTTCAGAATAGGCCTTGGACTTCCGTTCTTTTTGCACTCGTGATCTTTTGACTTCGTCTTTTCTCGTTTTCTTCGATAAAAGCCCGTGAAAGCCCATGTTTTCTTCCCTTTTCACCTTTTGATCCTAAAACACAATAAAAACACAAACCACGCATAATTCCGACATTTACGACATAAAATACACGTTTTGGCTTGGTTATTATTATAATTAAGTGGTAAAAGGATGGGTGTTTGCACACCTATCATTGACCCAATGTTTACAGTCTCATTGTGTTGGATATACGTTTTTACGTATTTAGAAAGATCGGTCACTACAACGATATACATATAGTATGGGCTCGTAGTTTAACTAGTTTAACTATATAGCTCATTAAAGTCCACATGTAGCGTGAGCTATATAAACACCCTCCTAGCATGGGATTTTGATTATCTTTTCTCACATATCTCATGTGTTTTTTGGAGGATTCTTTTAGTGCAAGGTTTTCTGTCTTGTTTTTATTTCTTTTATTTCATTTTGAGGGTCTGTGTGTAATCGCTAGTTTTGCAGCCTCTATATTGTCTTATTTTAGAGGTCTGTTTTTGTATTTGTGTTTCTTTTGGTGGTTAATAAAATTTTGCCTTTCAAAGAAAAAACACCCTCCTAGCATGTTAGGAGGAGTGGTTGATCATTTTCATATTCTCAATCTAATCTTTCTTATTTTCTCGCCTTTCTCTCTCTAGTTTATCTCTCTAGTTCTTCATCTTTTTCTCTCTCTTTATATCACTTTCCATCTCTAGATATATCAAGGATTACGAGATTCGTCAATTGGTATCAAGAGCCATGGGATGAAAGTGGTTGTTTGTGTGTTTGGTTTTTAGTTCGATCCATATTATAAATATTGGTGACGAACAAATTTTTTATTTTGTTTTGTGTTTTTTATGCTCAAATCTTCATACAAATCATATACTACCTTTTAATATTGATTTGGTTTATATCTTTTCGCTAAAAACACAAAATTTATACTTGTTTGAATTGATTTTTGGTTCCAGTTTTTTTTTTTAAATGTACAAATCTTGATTTAAATTTTTCGTCGAAAATTTGAAAAAGTTTGTATTTTTATGGTTCTTTGGAGGTTCTAATAGTTGTAAGTACAAATCGTTTCATTGGAAAAGCTCACAAATCGTGTCTTTTGAACGATTGTATTTTTGGTTTTTATTTCGGTCTTGCAAAACCCTATATTACCGAGATAAGCTGCCAGAGCCGGATAACCTTAATTTTTATTTTGGTTGTTTCTTGAAACCCTAAAATACCAGGATAAATTTTTGTTGCCAAATACCGAGATAAGCTTGTTGTGAACCGAGATAAGCTTGCTGCGAACCGAGATAACTCTTGTTCGAAGACCGGGATAACTAGCTCTCAAATACCGAGATAAAGTTTCTGAAGACCGAGATACGAAGATTTCAAGTATCGGGATAAGTTATTTGCAAAAGACCGAGATATCCATTTTTTGCTAATACCGAGATAACCATTTATTTCCACAACCGAGATAACTTTGTGGAACCGAGATAAGTTTGTCAAAGAACCGGATAAAATTCATCTTCCAATACAAGGACAACTTATTCCATCAGAACTGAGATAACGCGTACTAAAAAGACCAGGATAAGCAAACTTTCAAAGACCAAGATAGTAAAATTTCAAATACAGGGATATTTTTTTTGAGAAAACCAGGAAAAAGACTTAGATTTTTTCTAGACTTTTGACGGATTTTGAATTTTGGTCGGAATTTTGCTTAAGGAAGTCTCCGGAATTTTGCTTAAGGTCGACCCGCGTATCAGGCGGACATATATAAAATTCTCGATCTTATCGAACGTTAGAGGAAGTTAATCAATCATCAAAAAAGGATTTAAGAATTTTTCCGTTTTTTCCGTTGGTTTGTAAAATCTCGCGAATTTAGTTTCTCTATTTTCCACGAATTGTAAAATCCCGTATTTTTCTTATAACAACAAACACACTTACTTACTTTCATTGCTTGATCGATAAGCAATCCTTATCTTCATTTCGCGCATAGAACTTTAATAGGTTTTTTAAACTCAATTTTCAATACGAAAAAACTACAAAACATGCAACTCAAACCTGCGTGAAAAATCTATGGAAATCTTTCACGAGCTCTAGACACATCATGCAACTCTCTATAAGTTCAATCAGATTGAACTTCCACGCTCACTTCAGCAATTATTCGGTGTAGAGGATCAGAATTTCAAAAAGAAGATTTTTAATAATTTTGATGAGTTATGGTTGCAATTTGAAAGAGAAAATATTCATGATGAACTCTTTGCTTCAGAAATGGTAACTTCTTCTGATTCTTTGGCTCGTCTCTAGCAACAGCTCTTCAACATTCATACGGGTAGTACACTTGAAATTTATAGAAGTAATTTACTCAATCACATAAATATACTTGAAAAGTGTATTGAGATAAGAGTAGTTAATTACAATGAGATACGGATGAAAGAGGGTTAGATTAAAGTAATCAAGGAGTCTACAAGTTGAATGTAGCAATACCTCATGAACATGTGAATGAGACAAGTTTTATGTAGGGATGAGCATTTCGTCTCGAATCACAGAACCGTACCGATTCCCGGTACCAGAATCTCGTTCGGTACGGTACCGGTACTACGAAATAAGGTAAAAAAATCCGGTACCACTAATTCGGTGGAAATTCCCGAAAATAAACGAGAAAATCCCGATTTCCCGGTACCGGTACTGATACCCGAATCATATTCAGTACGGTACCGGTACTATCAATTACGCTCAGGAAAAAATTTTGTACCACTAATTTGGTACGGGATCAGTACAATACCGATACCATGCTCATCCCTAGTTTTAAGCTATAGTCAGGAGATGATCAACTTAGTCCAGTGCAAGACATGGACACCAATTTGGTGGTACATGTGAATGAGATAAGTTTTATACCTAATACTGGTGCTAGTCGGTGGTAGTTGTCATTCCTGTTATATATATCGTTCTGATGGTAGCTGGCATTCTGAGGGGGAAGGTATTGCGCTCGGTATTCTATATCTCGGTTTCTGTACTGATTATGAGGATCTCTTCCAATGAATGCCTCTCTTCCTTCATTCCTTCAGTTGTTTCTCTAATTGTTGTACCTTTGGCCACAATCATCTCTTCTTTGGGTGGGAGGGTTGGGTCTCTTATGTATCTCAACATTCTCTCCTTTGGAGAGCTCTGTGCTTGCAAACGCCTCCTCCTCTCTAACAAAATCATCCAATCTCTCCATCATTTTATCTATCGTCTCTGGTGCCTTGTCAGAGTATCTCTTTGCCAGTTATGGGCTTTTGACCGAGTCTATGAAGGCCGATATCTTCGTAACTTCCGGGAAGCCATGAATGAAACCTACCTATGTTGTCCACCTTTCTTTAAACTCCATAAGCGTCTCATTAGCCTTTCGTGTAATCTTTGTGATCTCTTGCGGACCCTTGTGACATGCCTTCCCGATGGAATATCTTGTTGTATGTGCTTTTCTCAGCTCAGAGCATTCATCAATGCTATTCGGCTCTAGACACTCGATACC
Organism: Glebionis coronaria; assembly: GCA_025667525.1. Lineage (NCBI taxonomy): Eukaryota > Viridiplantae > Streptophyta > Magnoliopsida > Asterales > Asteraceae > Glebionis > Glebionis coronaria. Next base: position 686,557,914 of record CM046874.1, read on the forward strand.
ATCCTCTCGCTCCTCCATCCAGTGTCTGCTCGAACATCTTACACCAGACTGGCATAGGCCACTCTCCTGAATTCGCTGCACTGATGAAACGATTCAAGTGATCTTCCGGATCTCTAGATCCATCGTACACCTTAATGTTGGTAGGAAGCTTATACTTTGGGCCGACAAAGTCTATCATTCTTTGAGTAAAGGGAGTCTTTACAGTTTCTTTAAAGGGCTCATGAGGTCCGCATCGGATACTACTTTACCACGGACTATCTTAAGGGGCGTTTGGGAGTGCGTTTGCATCCCGATTATCTAATTATCACTGTTTAAAAACGTAAAATTTCAGTTGCAAAGTGTTTGGATTATTGTAATAGTAAAAAATCACGTATTCGTGTTTTGACCCCTTCAAAACGCCAATTTGTAAAAGCAGGTGAGGACCTACTTTTACAAAAACGTAATTTATATCTAAATACAAAATTACAAATTTGCCCATGATTCTTTCTTTGTTATAACTGAAACTCACCAACAACTTGCGTGGTCTTATCTTTTTACGAAAACAACTTTGATCCAAACACAAATAAATTTGTCGATCTTGTAGTTGGAACTTGGAATAGGAAAAATAATCTTACATATTGTATGTATGCTTACCACACATTTCACTTGTGATGCTGTGACCAAAAGGTATGGTTTAAGTTTGTGAAGAATTGTGACGAACAAAGGTATTAGTTAATAGAGTTAACTATACTTTTGGTCCTTATAGTTTGTGCGGTATAACGATTTTGGTCCAAATGTTTGAAAAGTAACGGGTTCAGTCCTATTTTGCTCGACCCGTAACATTTTTTGTCCCAAACATTAGTTGACCGTTAGTTTGACTACTTAAAAACGTAAAATGGCTAAAATACCCTTAGGGCGTGTTTGGTTCACAAACTAAAAATACATGGTTTTAAACGTCGGGAGTTTTTTTAATCTGGAAGTGTTTGAAACACACGTATTAAAATTCTAAAACATGTTTGGTTCACTTATATATAGTGCAATGTTAATATTGATGAATGACTAAGTTGTCCTTATATTATCTTCTTTGAAAAACCTGTATTCTTCAATGATAACAATTTTTCATAATAAAATGATAAAACTCAAAACCAACAAGCATGAATTATATGGAACTTATTCGATTGCATGAATGTGTACAAGATCAAAGGAGATAACACCCATGGCTTCCATTAAACTAATTAACTAACCTTTTTGTATATATAGATTATAAATAATATCATCTACGAGATCAAAACAATCGAAAAACCTTTGCATACAATCAAACTTATGTGAATATCCAGATTTTTCTTTCTAAGCCCAGATCTTCCTCGAAAATAAAAAAAAAATATCAAATTACCAACAGATTAAGAACTAAAAAGAGAGATATCAAATTAGACATAGAAATTACCAACAGATTAAGAACTAAAGAGAGATAAGGATCTGAAAAATTAAAATAAATTGATGACGAAAAATGGAAGATTTGATTGATGGAGTTTAGAAGATGAGGATGATTTTGTTGACTTGTATGTGTGACAGTGTTATGAAAATAACAATGACAATGATAAAGGGTAACCTTGTCCACTTTATACAATTTAAAGCCCAATATTTAAATCTATTCCTGAAGAGGTGAGTTGAGAAAACACGTTTTTTGCTGCATTTAATATTTAAAACCTTCTTCAATTTTCTAACCAAACACGATAAAAGAGTGCATTTGAAATACAAAACCGTCTAAAACCATCAAATGTCGTCCAACCAAACAGCCCCTTATTCTTTTTTTTCTCTTTTTATTATATTATTGTATATTTTTTTTATTCTACTACGAGTTCCCACTATTGTATATTTCATCTATTAGTCACAAACTTATATACAAGTTACAAACCACATAGTGAGACACACTACGTTTTCAAAATGTTTCTCACTATCGCTTTCTTTGTGTGTAATCACATCATCTTTCTAAAATCAATCACCAATCGAAAACAACAACCAACCGCCAAGAATCGTCACTAACCTCCTGATATCACCACCAACCACAAAGAAAAACTGCTAACCTCCTTAAACTACCAAAACCCACCACTACCAATCGAATCTTGTCCAAATGTGGGCGTATATGAAGGTTGAGGTTTGTGCAACTGTTGTTGTTGAGTAGTTTAACAATCATATCATTCTTTGTCATTTTATATCTTAATTACTTGATTTTTTTTTTGCTATAGAACTTTTTTAATAACACCACTCCTTTTCTTTTATTGCACAGAAACACAAACAAACATCCACAAACACCCAAACAACCATCTTTTTAATTTTTCATTATCATCTTAGCATACCAAAAATAAACACATAAGGATCTTCACATAACCAAACACATACACACAGATCTACACATAACAAAACATGCATGAGCGAATCTGTAAAAAAAGATAGGTGGTGGTGGCAATCAGTGTGGCTGGAATCGGTGGTGATTTGGAGTGGTGGTGACAATCGACGGGTGGCTGGAATCGGTGGTGATTGGAAGTGCTGGTGGCGAATGGCATTGGCGAATAGTGATAATGTGGCAAATTAATTAGTATTAATGTGTGTTTGTGTTTGTGACTGGTGGCAAGTGGTTGCCGGACGAATGGGTTGGAACTGTGGTACTCTCTTATCGGAGATGGAGGTAAATGGAGCTTAGGTGATTTGTGTTTCAGGTGTATGAGATCTCATTAGTTTTAGATGTACGAGACAAAAGAAAAAAGAGACAGGGAATGGAAAGAGTGGACTATTACTTTTTATAGGTGGAGTCTTGCAAAGAAAAAGACAAATACGCCCTCATAGTTAATGGTCAAATGTTAGTCAACTAACGTTTGAGATCAAAAGTGTTACGGGTCGAGCAAATAGGGCTAGATCCGTTACTTTTTAAACCTTTGAACCAAAACTGTTATACCCGACAAACCATAAGGACCAAAAATGTAGTTAACTCTATTTTATATGTTTGGAGCTGATGAGAGTGATATGACACAGGAGTAGGTGAGTAGTAAAAGGAATAATACATGTAAATTTAATAAATTAAAATTGTTAAAAAGTACTTCGTATATCATAATAAAACTTTGTTATTATTTGTGTGCGGAGTTCTTTTGTAAAATGTTTACGTTCAAACTATAAAATTTGAGACATTTTTGCCTTTCGAAAACAAGATGTCATTTTTGGTCATTTTACATATCAAGTATAACTAATCGAATTTGTCAAACATTATAAAAAGAGTTAACTGCTTTTTTGGTCCTCGTAGTTTGGTGCGTTTTTCACTTTTGGTCCAAAACTCAAATAGTTCCGATTTTGGCCAAAAAAGTGAACTATTTCTTTGCTTTTGGTCCAAATTTACGTTGACTGTTAGTTTGACTTATTTAATCGTTAATTATGAGGGTATTTTCGTCTTTTTACTTTATTATATTAATTGTATTTCCTTCAATTCTTTTTTTCTTTTGTTTTTCCATTTATCTTATGTCAACTCTCTAAAAAAAGTCACACTAATGTTTATCTCTTCAACAACCCCTTGTTTATCAACCACCTCATGCTCACTAAAAACCCAAAGCAGTCAGAGGGGAGGTTCTTCAAGGTTGTTATCGCCCTATGCTACCGATGATCGATTTGCACACATACATCACAACCCTTTTCGTTTGTATATACTACATATAGGTAGAACCCAACTTACTGTCCATTCCTTATCTCTATTTCTAAACCCAGAACCCAAACAACTCAACCAAATCAAATGGCTCTATAAAAATTAACTTACATCAACCACCTCAAAACTTTAATAATCAAATCCACCACAAACCACCGTCACCCACCACTAAAATCCCTAAACACCACCATCTGTGTGACAACCATGGTTTTGGGGTTCGTCACTTAGACTATAGTTTAGGGTGTTTTGTACAAATATGTGCTTTTATGAGCTTATGTGTTTATTTTGTGTGTTTGGAGTGACGTTTGGATATCGTTTATGGGTATATGGTACTCATAAGTAAATCGAGGAACGGTTATTTCATGTTCATGAGCTCACAAGGTAGTGACTATGAAATGAGATGGTGTTATTTAGTGGTTTTACGTATACGTATGTGTATTATAGAAAATCGTATTTTTACGATTTAAGGTTTATCATTTAGAGGTCTCGGATGAGGTAATTAGTCACGGGAGTATTTTTCGGGATGGTTTTAAGTCATTTTGGAATTAGTTAATTATTTTATATAATATTTCAAGAGTTTTTATAAAACTGTATATTTTACGTCTTTTACGGTATACGCGTAAATTTGACTAGTTTTACGGTTTTGAGGTTTTGGAGGCTTTAGGAGCTCAAATAAATTAAGGAAATTTAAGGTAATAATAATTAATAGTTAACTTAAAGTAATATAATTAAAAAAGTCGGCCATATGGTGTTTAGTCTTGGATTTGGACTGACTTAAACTTAAGGAAGAGAAAGGGAGCCCAATTTGAGTCCTAATAGGAAGCCTTTTTTAATTTTAACCATAAATAAGACTCCATACGACCAAAAAGACGAATTTAGCCTTGCCCAAACCAAATCTCAGTCGTTTGTACCAATGGAGCAGCAAGAAAACCCAATAATTCAATTAGGGTCTAAGGTACACACTAAAACTATGATAATTAACGTTTAACTTACGTATATGTAACTTAATATGGTGGATTAGGGTTGAGGTTCATATTTTTTTATTAGGGTTTGTTAATAACCTGTAATTAGTGATGTAATTAATGGGTTTTTATCATTGGAAATCGTTTTTAGGTTTTAATTAGGGTTTATGTATGATTAATTAGGTTAATCATATTAAATTCGTCATTAAAAACTGGGCAGTATTTATGGGTTATTTTTTTGATCATATCTGAAGTTTTACAAACTTTTAAATTGCGATATTGGTACCCCTGGAAAGGTGTTTGAGTTGGATTTCAAATGCAAGAAACGAGAACTAAATTGGAGGTCGGGAAGTGGGTCAAAAACAGGTTACAACAGTCGGAGGTCAAATCAGTTTTGAAATCAGTCGTGTTTAAATTAATGTTTTAAGATGTTTAGGGTACTTAGGAGTATAATTGCACCTTCAAAATAACATGAGACTTAGATTATATATTGAATAAAACATCTGGAGGAGGGCTAAACAAATGGGTTAGGGTAAGACCCTCTGATCATAACAAACTTTTCATATGTTCAAAATCAGTAAATTCTGGATAGGTAAAAGTATATACATATATATGGATGCTTTAACAGTAGCTTTAAGGTTGCGTTCAAATGGGAGAGTTAGCTAACACATGTACGGGCATAGGATTTCTTTTACAGGGCATGCTATTTTGTTTAAGGGGGTGTTCGACCCATAGTTTGATGTAGGAAAAACGGGACTGTTTTGGGTTAAATGTTAACGGGGCGAGTTATGAACTAAATTAAGTTAAGGGCTTTATAGAGGGATGTAATGAGATGAATATGACATATAAATGGGGTTAAGTGGTAGGATAAGGTTATATATCCATCATAGACTGATGAGCTATTTTGGTATGTGGTTCACGTCTTTATTGTATACGTTTGTGTGTTTAGATTTTTGCTAGAGCACGGATATTTGGAGAAGCTTGTTCAGGTGAGTTTCATAGTCCCATGTCTTTTTATGATTTGATTTCTAGATGGGATGGAAGAGACACTTTATGGTTTTGTAACTAATGTTGTGAATGTTTTAATGGGTTGTGATGGACTTGTGTGTACACTTATGTGATTAACTGCTATGTGGTTCTTGATTGTTATTGTTATTTGACTTGGTACCTAGGGGATGTTGACAAGGCGGGGCCTTGGGATTGGTTCATAGGTGTATGGGCGCCTATGGGACTATGGTGATTGTTAAGGCTTTGAGCCTTGGAATAGTGGTTATTGGTAAGGCTTGGAGCCTTGAATTTGTGGTGATTGGTTAATCTTGAATGCTAGTTGTTAATACATAATTGTAGCACATTGTCCATATGTTCTTTTGTTAATGGTTGTTATTCACAGCTTATAATTGATTTAGAGTTGGAGTCTAAACCTATGACTCTCACCAACTTTATGTTGACGTGTTTTAGTGTCTCTTTCAGGTGAGAATGTGGTTAAGCGTGAGAATAGGAGTGGCTAGCTGGGAGGCTTAGGATTGCATTGGAGGAACCCCCTTTACTCTTAGTCTTTACTTATGTTTGAATAAGTGATACTTTGTAGACACCTATATGTTTGTATTTGTTAATTGTATGACTTTGGTAAGAGGTAGACCTGTTACCTATTTACCTAGACACCTGCATTATTTGTGATATCTTCATGACATTGTGTCACCATTTATGATATTTCCATTTCATTTAGTTATCTCTATATACATGCTATTGTTGTGATGATATCCATACGTCGCGCCCCATATTCCGCCATGATGGGGTGTGACAGAATGGTATCAGAGCCAATGGTTATAGAGAATTAGGTTGCTTAGTTTAGTAGCCTAGTCTATAGCTTAAGGGTCCATGCATGTAGGTGTCATAGGGGTATGTGTACATTACAGTATATGGAGTGCTTAAGTGTTAATTTCGTTTTAGATATTTATTTACTTTCATACTTACTTATTGAGACATAGTATATGTAAGTACATTCATTTATTTTCTATTGATGCGACGTATGAACCGAAAGTATAGGAACCTATTTAGTGTTACCCATGTCGCGTAGAAGAAGAGGTGCGCTAGATAATAATAGGATAGTACCGATGTTGAGTCTACGACTAGTAGTAGATTCGAATTTCCGCCTGAATGGTTATGGTATTTTTTTTAATTGTTGGATATTTTGTTGTTATTGATTTGTTTTGGTGATTGAGCCTCGAGTTATGAATGAAGTTAAGGTTGACGTATGAGATGTTCTTATTTGACCTATATGGTATATATATAGAGTGTATTTCATGTGGTATATATGTGTTTCGTGTAGTACTAATTTCTTATAAGTGTCATCATAGGTTGGAGTACATGGGTGAAATAGGACATATATAATTATGGAGGCCTACATAATTATATATGTGCCACAACACCGATGGACTTCCAAGTATGGTTGCATGAAAAAGGGGTTAGTACATGCTTGTATATGATGAGATCTGTATTTTGGGTATTTGTAACAATAAGGGTTTACGTAATGGTTTCCTATGATATGGCTATGTTTTTTTTTGTGTTATATGTTTTGGGTTATAGTCGTGTTGTGTGATTATAGGGTATGGTTTGGTTTTGGTGATGGGTTTTATGCCTTGTTGTGGCATGGTGAGATGGTGAGATAGTGATTACTCGTATGGAAAAACGAGTGTATGACGTGATCGATTGACTTGACATGTATGATAACGAGTATGTTTTGGGAGATTTAATAGGTATATATATGCGGAGGTATATATACTAGTAGATGTTATGTTATGATATACGGTCGTCTAATAGTTATTATAACTTGAACGTACCTAGTGTTCTCTCGTGTTTAAACAGTTTATTAGTGTTGGAGTTTGATGGAGTTCCAACGACGTTTTGAATCTTTTGAGGTGTGTCTACATTCGGGTATGTATTTTAATTGATGAGAACTACCAAATTTTTTTGCAAAGGAGTCTAGCTAATTAAAGGAAAATGCTTTTGAAAATACTTTGTAAGTGTACGGTATGATTTCCTGACTTATATATCTTTTCTATAAGTTTATTGGTAATAAGTTAAAAAAAAATCTTGACAATAAATGGATTAGTTTTCTAGGTAACATTTGATAGTACATATAAAGGGTAAAGAAATTTTACGATAATTTTCTTAAAAGTGGAGTTACAATTTTAGAAGTATTTAAATAGATGAAAAGAGTAAAAAGAAAGATTTTTTATAATAATGATAATAATAACACCACACTTTGTAAATGTGTAATAGTTAGTTATAACAAGCCTAAATGGATTATATAAAATAATTATAATATAGAATAAAATGAATAAAAACACCATATTTTATAAACAGGTATTGGTTTTATAATAACAAGTGAAATGAGTTTAATGTGAGTAAACAAGATAATGGTTAGAATAACGTTATACTATACTAACTAGTGGATACCTTTGATAAAATAATGAAGATAAAAGAAGAGTTTATTGTTAAAGGAGATGATAGATAAAGTGAATTTTAGTACACTAACTGAGTTATGCCCTTTGATAATAACGAAGATGGTAAAATATGACTATGATTTCATGTATTGGGGTTAAAATATGGTCCTAATATGAAGTAACTAATTGAGATGAAAATTTAAAATTTTCTAAGACATAGAAATTTGGTAATACAAATCGTGATGAGTCTATCTTTTGTTGTTGGCACACTCCATTGATCTTTCGGATTACATTGTTTTGTTTTCGGGTTGTTTTAGCTAGGGTTCGTTTTACCCTATATTTTATTGTGGGACATGATTATTTGGAATTCTTTTGGTACACGTCATGGTTGATTTAGTTATACAGTTGTGGGAACGTTAGGATGAGAGAATAGAGTTGGGTAGTATTACTTATGGTTAGATATTAGAATGGAGAGATGTATTTTGGTTTAAAGGTCGTGTTGAAGGAATGATAAATATTTGTGGAGTTTTGAAACCTAGATTGGTTACGGGAATAAGGGAGTAAGTAAAGTTAGTTGACTGGTTGTGGGAACGAGATGTCATGCTATAAGAAGTTGGTTGAAGTACCATTAGGAGATTGAAGAAAGTACTAGTGGATGTGAGGGTAGAGTAAAAAGTTTCTACTAATGGAAAGATGGGGCAAATAACACGCAAGGGAATTGGTATAGTTATGGAGGCAAGGTAGTAGTAGACACGTGAAGGAAAACATGGATGTGAAAGAATGATTGGTAGGAGGCTGATTAATGGTGAAGTACAACAAGTAAGAAATAGTAAGCCACTGAGGGGTTGAAGTACCGTTAGAAATATTGTGGTTGATGAGTTGAAGTTAGAAGCTACTGCATAGTGTGAAGTTCCTAGGTAACATCATGGAGACGAGAATGAGTGCGTGAAGAGCTACATCCTGAAGCAAGGAGCCGAAAACACTACGTGCCGGCTGCTAGAAGGATGCAAGAGATTTTGAAGGAGTCACAGAAGTTGCAAGGATTGGAAAGGTGACAAGCACTATGATGGGAATATCCGTATGGTTCATGACAAAGAAGGACAGATAGTACCGGAGTGGAGCTACAAAGAGCTGAACCAATGGATCGTGATGGAGTGACTACATACATGGGAGATTAAGAGCTCGTAGAAGTAACAAGGGGAGTCGAGTGACTACACAAAGATAGAATTTCGTGGCAATCAATATCGAGGGATGAGTAGTGAAGCTGAGCGGAATAAGTTCATGGAGAAGTGATTATAGGGTCAGTTTAGTGAAGGTGTTTATGAAGGATCTTTGGAAGAGACAGTTATGCATTATCCAATGAAATAACGATTTCCATAGAGTTGATGAACTGAGTGAGAAATTTTAGTTGGACATGATAGTGAAGGAGTTAGGGAGAACCATGGAAGGAGAGAACCAGGTAATCCTAGAATATGATGATTGAAAGTACCTCATGTTAGGTGCAAGGTCATAATAGAAGTATGATACTTGAGTAAGAATTTAGAATATGACTTAGTTTAGACATATGGAAACGAATATGGGTATAAGATGAGAGTGTGATCCGCATGTAATAACAGGAAACTCTAGTCTGTCCCTATTAGGAGGGAGTGGGAGAACTGGTCGTGGGGAAAACAAGTGAATCTACTTGGAAAACTTTGACGTATAGATGACTTGAAAGACGGGATTCCATGAGCTTAGGAAGAAGAAGGAAGTGGACAGATGCGAATCATGAATAAAAGAGGTCGAGATAGGAAGCGAAGGTAAAACTTTGGTATAGCCTAATGAGTGGACTAAGGCACTAAGCCCACTAATATTGTTGTTGTGTGGAAAGGAAATGGCACTGACCTATATTGTTTGATTAGAAGGCTTAGTATCGATAATCGAATGGATGAGGAGTTATAGATGTGATGTGTCATGAGAGACGAAGGGTTTGGTCTAACTGAGACAAGATGAGGAGTACTATGACCTTGAAGGTAAGACATTTTTTAGGTATAAAGGAAAAAAATGTAGCTAATAGTCTTAGAAAGAATTGAATATGTTCAAGGGTAAGTTGAATATAAAGGATCATTAAAAATGCTTCATTGAGGAACGTGAGAAAAGAAGTGTATGAGTGCTACTAATGAGCTATCCAAATTTAATGGAAGTAGTTGTAGCATGGGTTTGGATGACAGTTGACGGAACTAACTAATGAATATGTGAAAGACCATCATCGGTCACTTTTGTAAGGAAATTGGAAATTTTTATGTGGTTTGAGGTACGGACTAAAGGGATTTGATGAACATGACTATATACGGCTGATTGGAAATGGATGGACGAAGTGAGAGATTGCTACAAGTATAGTAGTCGTGTTGAGATCTTGGGTGACTGATTTAGAGGGAGGTGGGAACTCAATAGCAATGTCTGAGTTTTTATATAATGATAATTATCATACTAGGATTCGATGAAGGCCATTTGAGGCACTATATGGAAGGATAGGGTGAGTTGTCCTTATGGTGGACTAAAATTGGGGAAAGAGACTACTAATGTAGTAATGGTGTTTGTGGAAAAGATGAGAGCAACAAGAGATGCTATGTTGAAAAGGAGGAAACCACTACAGTTTAGTGATAAAGTTATATAGGAAGTTTCACCCATAGTAACGGGCACCATGTTTAGGAAAAAAAGGAAAAGTTGATGTCGAGTTTTGTAGGTCCATTTATGATCTTTTGAAAGATTGGACCAGTAATTTATGGGTATAGAATTACTTGTGGAATTGAGTGGTGTACATGATATATGTCATGTATTGAGATTTGGGAAATGTGGTTTGAGAATGCATATTTGCATGTGCGGTTATTAGGGATTTGTGTTAAAAAGAGTCATTTGTGAGATTTATGGGCTGTGAGGTCAATAGTTTGGGAATGAGTTTAAATAATGTTGGTTAATATATGTGGTAATTTGAGACTTGAACAAAAGTACACATGCAAATGAGTGGAGTTCATTTAGAACAAGTATCCTCATGTTATTTGTTGTTTGTGTGTTCGATCCTAAGGAGTAAATCTCGGGACGAGATTTCTATTAGAAGAGAGTGATGTGACAACCATGGTTTTGGGGTTCGTCACTTAGACTATAGTTTAGGGTGTTTTGTACAAATATGTGCTTTTATGAGCTTATGTGTTTATTTTGTGTGTTTGGAGTGAGGTTTGGATATCGTTTATGGGTATATGGTACTCATAAGTAAATCGAGGAACGGTTATTTCATGTTCACGAGCTTACAAGGTAGTGACTATGAAATGAGATGGTGTTATTTAGTGGTTTTACTTATACGTATGTGTATTATAGAAAATTTTATTTTTATGATTTAAGGTTTATCATTTAGAGGTCTCGGATGAGGTAATTAGTCACGGGAGTATTTTCGGGATGGTTTTAAGTCATTTTGGACTTAGTTAATTATTTTATATCATATTTCAAGAGTTTTTATAAAACTGTATATTTTACGTCTTTTACGGTATACGCGTAAATTTGACTAGTTTTTACTGTTTTGAGGTTTTGGAGGCTTTAGGAGCTGAAATAAATTAAGAGAATTCAAGGTAATAATAATTAATAGTTAACTTAAAGTAATATAATTAAAAAATTCGGCCATATCGTGTTTGGGCTTGGATTTGGGATATCTTAAACTTAAGGAAGGGAAAGGGAGCCCAATTTGAGTCCTAATAGGAAGCCTTTTTAATTTTAACCATAAATAAGACTCCATATGACCAAAAAAACGAATTTAGCCTTCCCCAAACCAAATCTCAGTCGTTTGTATCAATGGAAGAGTAAGAAAACCATATAATTCAATTAGGGTTTAAGGTACACACTAAAACTATGACAATTAACGTTTAATTTACGTATATGTAACTTAATATGGTGGATTAGGGTTAAGGTTCATAATTTATTATTAGGGTTTGTTAATAGCCTATAATTAGTGATGTAATTAATGGGTTTTTATCATTGTAAATCGTTTTTAGGTTTTAATTAGGGTTTATGTATGATTAATTAGGTTAGTCATATTAAATTCGTCATTAAAAACTGGGCAAAATTTTTGGGTTATTGTTTTGATCATATCTGAAGTTTTACAAACTTTTAAATTGCGATCTTGGTACCCCTGGAAGGTTGTTTGAGTTGGCTTTCAAATTCAAGAAACGAGAACTAAATTGGAGGTGGGGAAGTGGGTTAAAAACAGGTTACAACGGTCGGAGGTCAAATCAGTTTTGAAATCAGTCGGGTTTAAATTAATGTTTTAAGATTTTAGGGTACTTAGGAGTATAATTGCACCTTCAAACGAACATGAGACTTAGATTATATATTGAATAAAAGATCTGAAGGAGGGCTAAACAAATGGGTTAGGGTAAGACCCTCTGATTATAACAAACTTTTCGTATGTTCAAAATCAGTAAATTATGGATAGGTAAAAGTATATACATATATATATATAGGCTTTAACAGTATCTTTAAGGTTGCGGCCAAATGGGAGAGTTAGCTAACACATGTAAGGGAATAGGGTTTCTTTTACAGGGCATGTTATTTTGGTTAAGGGGGTGTTCGACCCATAGTTTGAAGTAGGAAAAACGGGACTGTTTTGGGTTAAATGTTAACGGGGCGAGTTATGAACTAAACTAAGTTAAGGGCTTTATAGATGGAAGTAATGAGATGCATATGACATATAAATGGGGTTAAGTGGTAGGATAAGGTTATATATCCATCATAGATTGCTGAGCCATTTTGGTATGTGGTTCATGTCTTGACTGTATACGTTTCTGTGTTTAGATTTTTGCTAAAGCGCGGATATTTGGAGAAGCTTGTTTAGGTGAGTTTCATAGTCCCATGTCTTTATATGATTTGATTTCCAGATAGGATGGAAGAGACACTGTATGGTTTTGTAACTAATGTTGTGAATGTTTTAATGGATTGTGATGGACTTGTGTATACACTTGTGTGATTAACTGCTATGTGGTTCTTGATTGTTATTTTTGTTTGACTTGGTACCAAGGGGATGTTGACAAGGCGGGGCCTTGGAATTGGTTCATAGGTGTATGGGCGTCTATGGGACTATGGTGATTGGTAAGGCTTGGAGCCTTGGAATAGTGGTTATTGGTAAGGCTTGGAGCCTTGGATTTGTGGTGATTGGTTAATTTTGAATGCTAGTTGTTAATACATAATTGTAGCACATTGTCCATATTTTCTTTTGTTAATGGTTGTTATTCACCGCTTATAATTGATTTGGAGTTGGAGTCTAAACCTATGACTCTCACCAACTTTATGTTGACGTGTTTTAGTGTCTCTTTCAAGTGAGAATGTGGTTAAGCGTGAGAATAGGAGTGGCTAGCTGGGAGGCTTAGGATTGCATTGGAGGAACCCCCTTTCCTCTTAGTCTTTACTTATGTTTGAATAAGTGATACTTTGTAGAAACCTATATGTTTGTATTTGTTAATTGTATGTCTTTGGTAAGAGGTAGACCTGTTACCTACTTACCTAGACGCCTGCATTATTTGTGATATCTTCACGACATTGTGTCACCATTTATGATATTTACATTTCATTTAGTTATCTCTATAGACACGCTATTGTTGTGATGATATCCTTACGTCGCGCCCCATATTCCGCCATGGTGGAGTGTGACAAAATGCCACCTCTCCTTCACCATACCCGAACGTCTGCTACACACCCAGCACCCACCCCCTAAATCTGAAAACCACCAAAGCCTTATATTTGGAGGACATTGACAAGTATGATCATATCTAGTGTTTATTCATGGTTTCATGGTAGATCCCGCGATTGTTATAATAGTTGTTCACAACGTCTTCAGTGGTGTTGGTGGTGGGATTGACGGCCGGGGACGATGGTAATGGAGACTTTTGGCAGAGACAGTGATGGTGGTAGTGATTTTGGCGATTTTTGGTGATGTTTGTGGTGTTTTGATGGAAGGGTGATAGTGTAGTTAGATAGGATAAAGGGTGAGAGAATTTGTATGTGATTTTTGTCAGTGTGTGTTTTGTGGATTAGTAAAATATTAAAAGAAGAATGTGATAGTTTTTTATTAATAAAAAAGAAAAAAAGTTTAATTTATATAAGATATAATAGTAATAATAGTAATAAATGAAAGAGGGTAGTCTAGTCATTTTTAGTGTTAAAGTGAGGGCATTTTAGTCATTACACATCTTTTTAACTATTCAAACTAACAGTCAACGCAAAATGGACTGTAAGCGAAGAAATAGTTTACCTTTTTAGCCAAAATCGAAACTATTTGAGTTTTTGGACCAAAATTGCAAAACGCACCAAATCACGAGGACCAAAAAAGCAGTTAACTCTTATAAAAATTGATAATCTGATTATTGCGATGTTAAAAATTATAATCAAATCTAAACATTATTTTTCAAATCTGTGTTTTGTAACAACTGATTATCTAACTATACGTTTTCAAAATGAATAATATATTTTCAATAAGCAACTTCAAACACCTTCTAAGTGTATTTCACTTCAAAGTTCTGATTATTTGATTATTGCAATCATTTCATAATTAGTTTCTATACAATTTATAGAGCAATTTACAATGTATTTCCTGTGATTTTGGTTACAATCACTAAGTTTCATCTTTATCACTTCATTTCTACATGAGGAATTCTTACATCGTTAGTCCTTATATCTCTAAGGCTATGTTTATCCACGATTCCAACCAAACAGTTGGAGGGCATAAGGACAAAATCAAATTAATATTATATGTAAAGTACATACAAAGAAGAGAGAGATTGACACGACCAATTTGTTTGGTGACTTCCAAATTATTGAGCCAACCTTGCCACATGTCATTCTTTGATTTGTTTGGTTGTAGCTGTGTTGTTGTTTTGAGAAATAAATAGTGGGGGTAAATTGTTGGGAATAAATCTATGCTTATTTGTTTCCCCTGCTAGTTGATTATCCATACCCCTGCTAGAGTAAGTTCCCCCTGCTAAATAACAAAGGCAGGGGGATTGGTCCCCCTGCTGAAGTCAAAGGCCCTGCTGACAAGGATAAACTTGGAATAGATTTTTACGCGTTTCAGTTATTATTCCTTAATACTTTCCAAGTTTGTTAGTAGTGATCTTGTACGTGAGTCCTTATGGCTATAAAAGGACTCACTAGGTTAGCATGCAAAGTGTGTCTTTCTCATTTTGTCTTTCATTATTAAACTTTAAGGTTTTGTAAACCCTAATACCATTTTAGTGTATTCGTATATCTTTGATATATTAAAGTTCAACGTTTCAATTATATTTGTTCTTGTGCTAAACATTATATTCCGCATCTTGTTTAGTTACTTTGCCTTGCAAAGTTTCTCTAGTGTTAGATTGAATTCTGTCTCTCTATCACAACCCTTAAACAAGCTATTAAGGTTTAAGATCTGACTTTGGGATCAACAAGTGGTATCAGAGCTTGTTGAGAAACTTTGTCTAAATCAAGAACAAAATCCTCATAGCAAACATGTCTTCAGATTCATCCTCAAACAGCAATAACCACAATAACCTCAAGTTACCCATGTTGGATCCTGAAAACTTTGAATTATGGGAATTCAGAATCCAACAATACCTGAAAATGGAACACTATGTTCTTTGGGAGATTATAGAGTTTGGTGATCATATCACCAAAACAATGGCTGTTGAAGATGGCAAGGAAGAAGAAAAAGGTGAAAGCTCCAAAGGTAAGGACAAGAAGAAATCGGCTGCTCTGTGTGATAAGGAAATACTAGCTAGAATGCATGATGTCAGGGCTCACAGCTCATTGCTGTTGGCTCTACCTGATAGACATCAACTCAGATTCAGGAAATACAAAACAGCTAAGGATCTATGGGAAGCCATAGGCAAAACATTTGGAGGAAATGAAGCCACAAAGAAGAAGAAGAAAAATCAAATGCTGAATGATTTTGCTTCTTTCAAAGCAATTGGTGATGAATCAATTGGAGCTATTTACAATAGGCTTCATGATATGGTGGCCCAGTTGGAATTCTTTGATATTGAGGTATCAAAAGAGCAGGCGAATACCAGGTTTCTTAACAGCCTCCAGAAAGAATGGTTTGTCTATAAGGCAATTTGGCAGAATAAGGATGACTTGGACGAAAAGGACATTGATGACATATACAATAACTTAAAAGTTTTTGAACCTGTTGTCAATGAGATGAAGTCAAAAGGAACGATTCCCACCAAATCAAGTGGATCCACTGATTCCCCTGCTAACATGGCATTCATATCACAAAGCAGTGGAATCTCCAAGAACAGTGGAATTGAAGTAGCCCCTGCTACTTATTCCCCTGCTACCAGGTCTGGACCTTCCTATGATGAAGAAAGACCAGCTACATTCAGCCTTGATACTGCTTGTGCTTTTATAGCATCTCAAGGGCCACAAGGATCTACTGTGTTACATGAAGATCTAAGTCAAATCAGTAAGCAAGGGCTAGAAGAGATGGATATCAAGTGGAATATGGCTCTGCTCAGCATGAGAGCCAATAGGTTCTACAAGAAGTATGGGAAGAAGATCTCAATTAATCCCTCTGATGTGGTTGGGTTTGATAAAACAAAAGTTGAATGCTACAACTGTGGCAAGAAGGGTCATTTTACCAGGGAATGCAGAGGACCTAAGACTGGAAATAGCTACAGAAAGGAAACGAGAGATGATGATTCTAGTGCTAAAGCCATGGTAGCAATGCAGGGGATAGATGGAGCAAGTGGATGGGACTGGAGTGCTATGACAGAGAATGTGGAAAGAAATCAAGCTTTGATTGCTGAGGAAAAAGAAGAAGACTTTGCACTTATGGCCATGTCAAGTTCCAGCTCTGACAATGAGGTACATGATGACTCATATTGTACTAAAGCTTGTAGGAAAAATACTGAGTCTTTGAATGATCAAATCAGAAAGGTAAAAGCTGATTATATAAATTGTGATAATGATCTTGATAATTATAAACGTGCTTTAGAACAGTTAGAGTCCACCATAAGAGAGTTAAAGCAAAGAGAAAGTGATTATAGGGATCACATTGTGATTCTAGAAAAGGATGCCAAGGAGAATAACCAATCTATAAAAGAATTGACTGCTGAACTTGAAATTTTCAAAGCTAACCAAAAGATAGATGAGGAAACTATTGAAAAATTTGGAAAAGCTTCAAAAGATTTAACCAAAGCAGTTGAAATTGGTCAATCTCCTAGGGACAAAACAGGGTTTGGGATTAAAAATGAGCATGCCAACATCCATGCACCTTTTCCTAGAAAAGACCTGTCCTGGACTGGTCTCCCTTATTTTCAAAAACAGGATGATATTGAGTTTGACCTAAGTGCTTATATACCTAATAATCTTGATACTGAAGAGTCCCTAGTAAAAACTAGTGCTATTAGGGATTTTGAAAAGGAACAGGTTGCTTTAAAACAATGGAAAATTGATAAACCTGTTCTATTTTCAAGAGAAGGAATTTTTGGTAGTGACTCTAGCTCTAAGAGTAGCTCTCCCAAATCTAGGTCCAGATCACAGTCTCCTAAGTGCACCATTAAATATGCTGGTATGTACAGGACTGTAAGAGGTAATCAAAGAAATTGGAATGACCAAAAGTCTCACCAATTAGGAGAAGACTTTGTGATTAACACCAAACCCTACTTCACATGTGGCAGTTTTGAGCACACTTATCAAAAGTGTAAAGCACCAATGGAGATGGTGGCTGCAAATCCCTTAAAGGATATGCAACCTAAAACCATTCTCCTAAATGCAGGGGCAAAATCCTTTTCCCCTGCCAAGTATGTTGCCCCTGCCTTGAGAAACAGGGTGACTGACAAATATGTTGTTCCTGCACTTAGAAAGGAGAATGATGTTCATACCAAGCCCAGCACTTCTGTGACCATCCCAACACCTCAGAATGAATATAAATCTGGCTCTAGACCTTACCAACACATGAATAGAGGCCAAAACAAAAGGTGGGTTCCCTCTGCTAAGCATAGGGATTCCCCTGCTAAAACTGGGGTATCCCCTGCTAGCAAAATTTTGCCTTCTAGGAACATGGGAAGATGGGGAAAAGCTGTGAAAGCCTCAGCTCGTTGGGTGTGGGTACCCAAAAGGGGTACTCAATCTAATGGTGTATCTTTAGTTTTTGATAAGCTATCCTACATTTATACACGAGGTAGACCCAAGTCTGTAATGGCTTGGGTCCCCAAGAAAAACTAATTTGTTTTTCTTTTTGCAGGTGACAAAGAAGACAAGGGATGATAGAGCATATTGGGATAGCGGATGCTCAAGAAGTATGACTGGACAAAAAGCATACCTGTCTAACTTTGTGCCCCTGCATGACAATGATGGTATTTCTTTTAGAGATGGGCATGGAACTATAACAGGAAAAGGAACTATTGTCACTGATGGGATGACTTTTGACAATGTCTACTTGGTGAAAGAACTCAAGTACAATCTCTTAAGTGTGTCACAGATGACTGATAACAAGAATTTTGTCTTGTTTACTGACACTGAATGCTTGGTGTTAGGAAAGGAGTTTGTCTTGCCAGCAGACACTCCTATTGTACTCAGAACACCAAGACAGAAGAATATGTACACAATTGATCTCAAGGACATATCTCTCCAAGACAATGAAACATGTTTCATTGCCAAAGCTTCAGTAGATGAATGTAAGAAATGGCATAGAAGACTTGGTAATCTTAATGTCAAGAACATGAACAAACTAGTAAAGTATAATCTGGTTCATGGTCTTCCTTCGAAGTCTTTTGCCAATGAACATACTTGTGCTGCCTGTCTGAAAGGGAAGCAACACAGAGCATCTTGCAAATCAAAAACAAGTATGTCCACCACCAAGCCATTGGAATTACTGCATATGGATCTCTTTGGTCCTACTTCTGTGGCAAGCATAATGAAGAAATGGTACTGCCTAGTGATTACTGATGATTTTTCAAGGTTCACATGGACATTCTTTTTATTTGAGAAGAGTGACACAGCTGATGTATTCATTGGGTTCATCAATCAAATTGAACTATCAAAAAGCATGAAGGTAGTCACCATGAGATCAGACAATGGTGGTGAGTTCAGAAATAAGAAAGTGGACTCTTTCTGCATAAACAAGGACATCAAGAGGCAATTCAGCGTTGCAAGAACACCTCAACAGAATGGAGTGGCCATAAAGAAGGAATAGGACACTCATTGAAGCTGCAAGAACTATGCTGTCTGATTCCAAACTTCCAGTTATCTTTTGGGCTGAAGCTGTATCCACTGCTTGTTATGTACAAAACAGGGCCTTGGTTGTTAAGGTACACAACAAGACCCCTTATCAGCTGTTCAATGGAAGACCTCCCTTAATTGACTTTTTCAGACCTTTTGGATGTCATGTGATCATCTTGAACACTATCGACAATCTAGGTAAGTTTAGTAAAAAGGGTGATGATGGATACTTTGTGGGTTACTCATTAAACAGCAAGGGATATAGGGTCTTCAACAAGAAGACAAGCAAAATCACAGAAAATCTTCATGTGAACTTTCTTGAAGACAAACCTGAAGATGTTCAAGCAGGTCCTGACTGGTTCTTTGATATAGAAGTACTTTCAAAATCTATGAACTATGTACCTGTTGCTTTGCAGAACACTAACATTTTAGGTACTCAAGAACCAACTGGTGCAGAGAAGTCACCCCTGAGGTACATGAATGTACCCTCATTATTTCCTATTGAAGCTGGTGATCAAGAAGATAGTTTCTTTCTAGGAAAAGAAGTGCCAATTTCATCCCCTGCTATGTCACCTCCTGGAAGCAGCAAAATAGCTGAAGGCAGTAGAATCCAAGATTCCCCTGCTAGACCAATTGATTCCTCTCTCACAAAGGATCCTGTTGCTAATGATACTAATGATGCAGAAAGAGAATCCCCACTCATTTCATCATCTACACCCATAGCTGATGGTCCTATTATATCCAGCAGTGGAAGCAGAATAATCAAGAGTGGAGGTCCAAGTTACTTAGAGCTTCATTCTGCTCACCAGCACCCATCTTTAGGTCATGTTGTATCATTTGGAAGTTCCTTTGAGGACTTCTTTCCTAATCAAGATAGCCCCATCAACTCTGATTTGGAAGAATATGAAACAGAAGTAATCATGCAGCCTACCTACAGAATCAATAAGGATCACCCTATCTCTCAAATCATTGGTAATCCTGAAGCCCCTAGACATACAAGGTATACAACAAAGGAGCACAACTTCATTGCTAACATCACCATGAAGTTTAATCATGACAACATGCAATGTTGTCTGTTTACTGCATTTTTGTCACAAGAAGAGCCAAAGAAGATTTTTCAGGCTTTAAATGACCCAAGCTGGGTTGAAGCCATGCAAGAGGAGCTCTTATAATTTGACATACAAGAGGTTTGGATTCTGGTGGATTGTCCCAAATGGGCAAGGCCCATTGGGACAAAGTGGGTGCTCAGGAACAAAAAGGATGAAAGGGGGATAGTTGTCAGGAACAAAGCAAGACTAGTGGCACAAGGGTATACTCAGGAAGAAGGAATTGATTATGAAAAGGTATTTGCTCCAGTTGCCAGGATTGAGGCCATTAGATTATTCCTTGCTTATGCTTCATTCATGGACTTCACTATTTTTCAAATGGATGTGAAAAGTGCCTTTCTATATGGAACCATTGATGAAGAAGTCTATGTTATGCAACCTCCAGGGTTTGAAGATCCAGAACATCCTGACAAAGTATACAAGGTGAAAAAGGCTATGTATGGACTTCACCAAGCTCCCAGAGCCTGGTATGGTACTCTCTCTAAATATCTCTTAGACAATGGATTCAGCAGGGGGAAGATTGATCAGACCCTGTTTACCAAGAAACACAAGGGTGACCTTTTGCTAGTGCAAGTCTATGTTGATGACATCATTTTTGGATCCACTAACTCTATGCTTAGCAAAGAGTTTGCCAAACTGATGCAGGATAAATTCCAAATGAGTGCCATGGGAGAACTAAACTTCTTTTTGGGGTTGCAAGTTCTGCAGCGGAAAGATGGGATATTTATCTCACAAGACAAATATGTGGCTGAGATTGTGAAGAAGTTTGGCATGTCTGATGGAAAGAAGATGTCCACTCCAATGGACAAGGATCATCCATGGGGTAAGGATGGTCCTGGAAAGCCTATAGATGTCAGGAATTACAGGTCTATGATTGGATCTCTTATGTATCTCACTGCTTCAAGACCTGACATCATGTTTGCAGTCTGCTTATGTGCAAGATACCAGGTGTCACCAACAGAGTGTCACTTATTTGCTGTGAAAAGAATTTTTAGGTATCTAAAGTGTCATCCCACCTTAGGACTTTGGTATCCAAAGGAGTCACCATTTGAGCTGATAGCCTATTCAGATAGTGATTATGCTGGTGACAACAATGATAGGAAATCTACAACAGGGGGATGCCAATTTTTGGGAAACAGACTTATATCTTGGCAATGTAAGAAGCAGACCATCATGGCAACATCCACAACTGAAGCTGAGTATGTAGCAGCTGCTGCATGCTGTGGTCAAGTAATTTGGGTGCAAAATCAACTGCTTGATTATGGGTATAACTTTCTTAAAACCAAGATATTCATTGACAACAACAGCACCATTTGCATTATTAAGAACCCTGTTTTTCATAGCAAAACTAAACACATTGAAATTAGACATCACTTTGTCAGAGATTGTTTTGAGAAAGGACTAATTGTCCCTGAGAAAATTGATACAGAATTTAATGTTTCTGATCTTTTAACAAAAGCTTTTAAAGTAGGGAGGTTTCAATATCTGGTTGCAGGTATTGGAATGGTTACCCCTTAAAAAATGATGTCTATTTTGTCATGTATGATCAGGGTTGCTTCACTGCTGTTGTTGTATAACTGTTAGTCCACTTTTCCATCACTTTTTATTCCACTGCTTTTTAACACAGATTCCCCTGTTGGGGGTTCATTCCCCTGCTAAGAGAATTTTTCTCTTAAGCTGGGTGTGTTATTTTTACAAAAGTGGTTATATGTGGTTTTAGACTAACAATGCAGAGGTTCATATGGTGCATACTATTCTCATTGGTGGATCAGGTATATACTCTATGTTTCAGGGGAGGATAGGTCACACCTTTAGGACTCAAGGTATCCTTAGGATACTCATATATGATCTTAGATCATATCCACTGGTGAGTGAGGGTTCAGGGTAATGAGGACTTGCTGCAAAGCTTGTCAGAACTCTGAAACCTTGAGGCACTATAATGAGTGCTTACATTTATCTATTAAAACAGCTTGCTGTTCAAATACAGATGTGTGGTACACATTGCCAAGACTGACTGACCATAAGTAAGGGACAAGGTAGGGATGGTGACTGGGGTATACATGTTTTCTTGGGTTAACCTGGTGTAGAGGGACTTATGTATTGACTTTTTGTATTGGGACCATTGCTGAATAGAGGACTCTTGAGTTTCTATGTATCTATCTTGTGTATACAAGTGTGTGCATTAGAGCAGAGCTAGTTAGCATTGGTCTCTCCATGACTAGTCCAATATCCCTAGGAAAGTTTCCCCTGATTTCATCTTGTTATTCCCCTGCTTTCACAACATTCCCTTGTTTGACCGTTGACCGACAATACCGTTACCCTGTTCATAGCCGTTGGGCCTACTTGCACAAATTTTGGTTAGGGAATATTTTATTGTTTTTAAAAGATATTTAAGGCGCTTTCTTCGCTGATTGGTAATCTTTTCTTTATTATTTCAAATAAATTAGTTTTTTATCAAGATTTATCTTTGATATTTTTGCAATTTGAAAATTTTGGTCCAATCACCGCTCTTCAATTCGCCTATAAAAACTTAATTCCCTTCACCAGCAGGTCCATCTCTCTCTCTCGACTTAATCCCACCTACCTCTCACCTCTATAAACCTTAAAACTATTTTCAAACTTTATCATGACTCTCAAAATTGCTGCCAATCATAACCAAATCGCTTTGTTACATGATGAACCAGCCGAGTTTGCTGATGCTGTGGCCTTTCTAAAGTCTTCATACTTTAGAGTGGCCCTCCTCATCAATCCTTAAATCTATACCTCACACATTCAGCAGTTCTGGTCTAAAGCCATGACCAAAACAATGAATGGATAGGTTACAATTCAAAGCACTGTTGATGGTCATCCCAAGGTGATTACACTTGCCTCCATCAGGGAGAATCTTCTCCTTGCTGATGAGGATGGGATAACCAACTTTTTTGAGGCTGAAATTTTTGCAGGTCTTGTTAAATTGGGGTACAAACTTTCTAATAATAAAAAATGTAAGTTTGCTAAAGGCCAGTTTGCCCCTCATTGGAAATATTTGATTCATACAATTATGCAATGTTTGTCACCAAAAACCACTGCTTTTAATGAGGTTGGTAGTGAGATAGCTTCTGCCCTGATCTGCTTTGCAACAGGGAGGAAGTATTGTTTTTCTCAAATGATTTTTAAAGGAATGGTTAAAAATGTTTCAAGCAACTCAAAGTTTTGTATGTACCCAAGGTTTATAGAACTTCTGCTGAATATGAGTGATCATGGTCTAATTAAACACAAAAACTATTTTTCAGCAACCCAACATACCACCAAACTCTTCACCACACTACTTGCACCATCACCCCTGTTTTCTGGCAAAAACATTCCACTCACTTCAATTATGATGGACCAAATCAGACGGGAAGAAGCCAAGAATCAAACAGCTAAACACCAACCTTCTGATTCCCCTGCCAAGAACCTACACCCTGCTAGTCATTTACCCCCTGCTGATCCACAACAAGAAAGGCGTTCAAAATCCATGTTTGCCAGGTCTCCCTTGCCTGGTGAATCTTCACAAGCAGCAGAGAGGAGAGTGTCCAAGGGTTTGGAGAAACCTGAGGGTTTGGCTGCCACTACTGTCTCATCCTCAAGGGGTGAGCAGGACAGTGACACCATCAGTAAGTCCTCTCCCTCACTCCATGATATCCAAAAGGGGAGAAATTCCCTTCTAGGATTGAGAGCAGTATGAAACCTTTGACTAATTTGGAATTGACGAAAATGTGTATGAGTCTGAAAAGGCAGAATGCACAACTGGTACAAGATGTCAAAAAGCAAAGCCTGGTTATTAATAACTTGGAAACGAGACTTGCTGCTCTTGAGGGGAGGAGAAAGCCCAGACTGATTATTTCAACAGATGAGGATGCTTCCAAAGGGGAGGAAGTTCCACATACAGAAGGGTCTACTGAGTACTATTCATATCCTGGTGGTGTATATGGAAAGATAGCAAGTGCTGAGAAAGGGATGGAGAAAGGAAGTGCTGATAAGGGAAGTGACAAGGGGAGTGCAACCAAAGATATTGCTCAAACATTGCTCAACATGGGAAATCCAGAAGAAGCCCCTGCTTTAAAAGTTTCCCCTACCATTGCTGATCCCACTGCTGTAAGTAATTCCCCTGCAAAGAATATTACTCAAACTTTTGTTAGAAAGAACAGAAAGCCACCAGCTTAGAAGGGGATTACAATCCAAGAACCTGCATCTAAAGTGAAACCAGCACCAGCAGTGGATCCAAAAGACAAAGGAAAAGGAATCATGGTGGAACAACCCAAGAGAAAATACAAGCATCTAACTCCTGAACAGCAAAGGGCTCAAGAAGCATATGATGCACAAGTAGCTCTCAGGCTACAACAAGAGGAGATGGATATGCAGGACCAAAGGATGCAAGAGATGAGGCCCAAAGATATGCTCAAGCAGGTTGAGATCATGCATAGAGAACTAGATGACAGGGTACCTCATGTGGGAGAGTTTCTTGATCAATGGGAGAAGGAGTTAATAAATGCTCCTTTGGAAGACATGTATGAGTTGACTTGCCTTGTTTACAAATATCAAACTGAGTATCTGGAAAGAAGGGAAAATCAAATTCAGAGAGAGAAGTACTTGACTTCAGAGAAAGGGCAACTAGAATACTACCAAGTTCTGCTGAAGAGACATAGGAAGTGGAAGGATGGTGACTTCAGAGATATGAGCTTTGAAGCCATAAAAAGAGCAGTCAGACCAGTTCTAAGATTGTATGATGTGGAGGATTGGATGACTATTAACAATCCTGAGGAAGCTGAGTATCTTAGGAGACAAAGTGAAATGCTGAAGAAAGCTAGAGAATCTAAGAAAAGAAAAACTAGAGAAACAACTTTGGAAACTACACAAGCAGGTGCATCAGTCCAAGCAGGTGCATCATCACAAGCAGGGGCATTACATCAAGCAGGTGGAAGTTTTACAGAAATTGAGAAGTCTGTACTTAATGTACAAAGAGCAGCCAAAAGACTCAAGAGAATGGAGAAAGTGGGCACAGTTACTAAAGAGTCTCAAAGGCCTTCAAATGATGAAATTGATAAACAGCTGATTCTGCAGGAAAATGATGATATCTCACCTAGTGAACTTGGAAAGAAGTTTGCTATCATAGAGTATGTTGTTTATGAACACAAAGGGAGGACTTGGTGGAAGCTTACAAGAGCTGACAATACAGCACAGACATTTCTAAGTCTAGATGTCATGTTTCAAATTTTGGATAGTGAAGACTTAGAAGATCTGTGGAAAATATTGAAGAAGACGTTTGCTGCAAAACCTCCTACCATGGATGGTGTGGAGAAGGATTGGGTAATCTGGGAGTGCATGCATAAGATGTATGAGCATGAGTTATTTGATCCTATATTTGATGCAGTGAATAAAGGAGATTTGTTGTATTGGAAGCTGTTTACAAATTCTGGGGTCTATGAGGTAGTGATGGAAGGCGTGAGTGTGTACTTGCTCAATCATAGGTATTATCCCTTCTCTCAGGATACCTTGAAGAAACTAGCACAGGCTAACTTAATTGTAGATGCTAAAAAGCCTGTTGCGTATGATCTGGTAAGAATGGTTCATAGTCAGATTTGGCCAGAAAGTTTGTAAGCATCCTCACCAACTAGTATTTATTCAGAAACTTGTCTTTAGGGGAAAGCACAAGTTTAGGGGAGGATTCTTGGGAATAAATCTATGCTTATTTGTTTCCCCTGCTAGTTGATTATCCATACCCCTGCTAGAGTAAGTTCCCCCTGCTAAATAACAAAGGCAGGGGGATTGGTCCCCCTGCTGAAGTCAAAGGCCCTGCTGACAAGGATAAACATGGAATAGATTTTTACGCGTTTCAGTTATTATTCCTTAATACTTTCCATGTTTGTTAGTAGTGATCTTGTACGTGAGTCCTTATGGCTATAAAAGGACTCACTAGGTTAGCATGCAAAGTGTGTCTTTCTCATTTTGTCTTTCATTATTATACTTTAAGGTTTTGTAAACCCTAATACCATTTTAGGGTATTCGTATATCTTTGATATATTAAAGTTCAACGTTTCAATTATATTTGTTCTTGTGCTAAATATTATATTCCACATCTTGTTTAGTTACTTTGCCTTGCAAAGTTTCTCTAGTGTTAGATTGAATTCTGTCTCTCTATCACAACCCTTAAACAAGCTATTAAGGTTTAAGATCTGACTTTGGGATCAACATAAATCGGGTTAGTTGTTCGGTGTATAGGGGGCGGATCTACCATTTTAACTTTAAGGGAGAATTATTGATTTGCAGGTTTTTGGTGGCTGTGGTACATAGAAGGCGTCTTGAAAGGGACGAAGATATACAGTATTTAAGATTAAGTTACAGGAAAACATTTTAGCCCGATATAAGAAAGCCCAACTAAAGAAATAAATAGGTACATTTATTATTAGTCCAGTCAATTTAATTACATATTTTTCAAAACTTATGCACGTTTATTGATTTTACAATACTTGATTTCATGTTAACTATTATAAAAATAATTAAATTAAAATAAAATAAAATAATATTATATGTTAGGTTTTGTTGGGTTGTTGATAAATATGATAAAATAGTTGAGATTGTTGTATGTGTAGCTTGTATAGATGGATGAGTAAAAATATAATATTAAAATAAGATGTTGGGTTGAAATAGGTTACGAATAAACATAGTCTAATGATCTGTTAAAGCCCCACATGTCTTTTGTGTGCGATTTTATTATTTTATTTACATTAGTTTCAACTTTAATTTTCTTTTTGTATTCTAAGTTTTCCTTCCATAAATTCATAAATTAAATTAGTATTTTTCGAATTTCGTCCCTCATATATATGTATTTTTGAAACTTAAAATAACTTAAACATCAAAGCAAAATCATTATTCACCATCATAAAACGTTTGCAAAAATTTTTACTGGTATATCGTTTCTTCTAGGCCATCAATTTTTTTCAAACATACGTATAACCTATACACAATAATCACAACACTATCACACCAATATCCTTATTTGAAGAACTTACTCTTAATACGAACAAAAAAGCTTAAGCATATTCCAACGATGCAACAGATTCCGACAACACAACAACAAACTTCGACGAGACAGCTAAACAAATTCCTACACATATCTAGAAAACCATAAAACTGAAACAATCTATCACTTTCGTCCCATGACAATAACAACACCACCGGTCACCATGAAACCAAACACGCCGCTACCCAACCCGTTTACATGTCTAAGTATTGGCCATTTACATATCACAGTTACTTGTATTACTTGTTTGGTCACTTAAACCACGACTACTATCAACAATTGCCACAAATCCATTATAACAACCATTAATAAAAAGAAACCCATATAAATTCTTACGATGTCTAAAGCGAGACTCCAACATCGAGACTCCAACATCAACTTGTACACCGTCACTCATACACACACTCAACTACATTCGGCCTTGACCGGACCCATGAACGAAATGGTCCAAAACCCCGAACCAAGACCGGTCCGGTCTTATTTGACATAATCGTAAGATTTTTGGTAAGATCGAACCAGACGGACTAGACCTACCGTACCGAAAACCAAAATGGTTCAAAACCCCGTACCAACGACCAGTCCGAAATTGTACGATCTAGTCTAGGTATGTCCGGTCCCATTTTTTCGGTCTAGTTCGGTCGGCAGTCCATAATGCTCACCTTAGAACCAATACATCACCGCTATTATCATGTATTGCCGCCGTTAAGCGCACACCCTCTCGTGAACGGCTCAGTATTACCACCATTAACCTACCCTTAACAGTGATGGGTGACCGTAGAACACACCCCAATTGTGACCCACCCCATAACAATTACCCGAGAATCCACACCCGCTCGTGATTGGAAAGACACCCCACTACGAATCTAGGTTTCTTTTTCAGACTTCATTTGAGGGGTTAAAGGGTTTGATTTGAATCTAATTGATGTAATTTGTGTACCTTTTAATTTTGATGTTTGCAATAACAGATCTGCGTTTTTTGGAGAGGGCGTTGAGTTGCTATGTAAAAGTGATTAAAAACATAATACTACTATTTTGTTGTATTTTTTGAATAGAATGTTGATTTTGAATATTATTTTGTTAATAAAGAGAATGAATTTTAGTTTCAAATTTAGTAAAAGAATTTATGATATAAAAAGAAATTCAAAGTTGAATTTCCCTTACCTGAATGGCACAAGTGAGGTGTTTGTGTATAGGTTCGAACAACAGACCTAATCCGTGTTTGGATAGCGTAAGTGGACTCCATTTGGACAAGCCTAGTTTATATCCGGTAGATAAAGCCTAAAACCCACGACGAGGCTCAGGAACAAGCGTCTGATATTTTAGGAAGATTGTCTCCTACAAATGCTACAACCATCCGACCAAGGCCTATCAGGCCAACGGTCTTTTAGGGATTTTAGACAGTATAAATACGCCTCTACTATTTAGGTTTGAGATAACTATTTTTCATTATTATACTGCACTATTATACTATATATTATCCTGCTTGCCTTTCGGCCTATAACTCTCTACTTACTCTCACGCTGGAGCTTGGTCTGGGTTCCAACACCTGGACGAGGATAGCATGTTTACTTTGGTTTCAGAATATCCGAAGGACTAGACAAGTCTAGTCCGAAGGATCACACCATCCAGACCCAAGAAAAACATTACCCGAACATTTGGCGCCATCTGTGGGACCTAACATTCTATCTACCACTTGCTAAGAATGATAGGTCCTGTAACACCTGCAATCGAAACACCACCACTCCAAACGGCAAAAGAGCAAATTGAAAAACACATCCTAGCCCTGAAATAATTGATCAAAGAACATAACAAGAATGCTATTGAACCAACCCGACTAAACTTTAACGAAGAGGATGAAGGGAGTACCAGCACTAAACTAGCATTTTAAAGGGTTGAAATGCCAATAAGTGATGTTTTAGTATTACAATCCAAACACTTGCAAATGAAATTTTACGTTTTTAAACTGTGATAATCAGATAATCGAGATGCAAACGCGCTCCCAAACACCCCCTTATTAGACTAAGCGATAAAAGTTACCCGCAAACTTCCATTATCTTGTCCCCGTACTAGTAGTCTCATATATGATCGGGGGCATGCATCATCTCAGAGACGGAGTTCATGGCTTCATATCCAAGATTAAGACCCGTGTTCTTTAATCATGGTATTACAATATTTACCATTAGTTATTTTGTTTTTTTGTTGTGTTTGGTAGCATTAGCATTTAGAATAATTGTTTAAAAAGCTTGGTTGGTTAGAGCAATGGGCATAAGCAATTCATAAAAATGATACTTTTTCATATGCTCTTTCAAAGAGCATTTTAGATGAGCATTATTAATAAAAGAGCTTTAGACTGTTAGTTTTCGTGGGTGGTAATAATCAACAATCCTGATATTTCTCTGAAACATGTAGAGATCACTTTCAGATTGAAGTATTTCGACCCTATATGCCTTGGGTATCACGAAATCCTCAAATGGATAAGACAGAGAAATTACACTTAGTCTCTAAGGCACGAGAGATCTAAGCAATAGACAGAATTCATTGTGTTGGTTCTATTCTTGAAAGATCAAGTTTCTGTTTCTATGAAGAAAACCAAAATGACAGTTATTAATTGTTAATAACTGTTGCAGGGATTGACATACCTTTTCACAAAAGAATATGACGGATGGGAAGGGGAAAATCCGATTTTCACACAACAATTGTAAACACATAATGCTAAGTTGTAAGGGGCTTCTGCCAACAAGGGGCACTGCCCCCTCGACCCTTGCCCGCTGGCGCTGCCCCTTGCGGGGTCAAGGGGTAGAGCCCCTTGCTGGGCCCCGCTTCCAGGTCAGCGGTCAGGGGTCGAACAAAGCTCCCTTGACCCCCGCATTTGTTTGTGGTGGCATCAAGTTAGCTAGAACGAGTGTGCACTCTGCACTCTCCATACTCGACTGTAAGCTATACTTTATTAAGCCCTTGATCTCAAGTATATCACAATTACACAAAATAAATGTGATGACACTAAAATCACCAACATTCCTCCCCATTTAGTGTAATCCTTAACATACTAAAACGAATAAAACAAACCAAACTCATGCATAAATTAAAATGTCGCAACGATTGAATTTTCACTTAGTATATTATGCATTCCAAATATTCGAGAATCTGGGTGTCTAACGGATTGAAACCATCAACTCGTTTGAATACTCGAAGATAATATACATATAATTTTCTACAAGTTTCTAATGTACAAATACTTGACACTATTACAAAGCCATGTGTCCATATCCTTCATGAGCATATAAAAGCCAAGTCCTAGCTTCTTGAAGTGGTGACACTCTATGCTCATATAGGTAGTCCTTTTAGTCTTGCACCTGCAATGCAATTTTTCAAAAGAACTATTAAGAAGTTAAACTTCAACCTAACCCACTTGCATTCTGAACACATACCTTGGGATGTTATGATGTGTTCTAATCTTTAATTGTAAGCTTTCCACATTGAATTCAGCTTCGAACGCTGTATTAGAAGGTAATTGGGTATCTCACAGTTAGAGATTTAAATGGACTTTAAACCCATCCCGATAGCTGACATGTGCACTAAGTCTCTAGCTAATCCTTTTGTCAAGTGATCCGTCAAGTTTTGTTGAGAACGAACAAAATCCATGGAAATCACTCCATTCATGATTAACTCACGAACCATGCTATGTCTAACACCTAAGTGTCTTGACTTACCATTGTAAATTTGGCTATACGCCTTAGCCAAAGTTGCAGCACTATCACAATGCATAGAAATAGGAGAGACTGGTTTTGGCCACAAAGGAATCTCATAAATAAGATTCCTAAACCATTATGCCTCTTTTCCTACAGCAGCTAAAGCTACAAATT
This sequence comes from Glebionis coronaria, assembly GCA_025667525.1. Taxonomy (NCBI): domain Eukaryota; kingdom Viridiplantae; phylum Streptophyta; class Magnoliopsida; order Asterales; family Asteraceae; genus Glebionis; species Glebionis coronaria. The sequence goes on from CM046874.1 coordinate 686,589,223, forward strand.
CACTTTCCATTGTCGAATCAGTGATGCAAGTTTACTTCTTAGAAGCCCATGAAATGGCACCTCCACCTAGCAAGAATACCCAACCAGTAGTAGAAGTATGATCTTCACTATTGGTTATCCAACTTGCATCAGAATATCCTTCAGTAACTGAAGGAAATCCGACATAAGACAAACCATAATTCATTGTCTTTTTCAAGTACCTGAATACTCTAATTATTGCTTCCCAATGATGATTACTAGGATTACTAGTAAATCTGCTTAATCTTCAGACAACTTAAGCCATATCTGGCCTTGTGCTTGTCATAGCATACATCAAGCACCCAATAGCCCTTGAGTATTCAAGTTGATTCACAGGTTAGCCCTTATGAGGCATTAGTTTCAAACCTGCTTCAATGGGAGTACTAATCGGACCACAATCTTCACAATTAAACTTCTTGAGAATTTTCTCAATGTAGTGAGATTGTGTAAGCACAAGACCCTTGGTGTCTCGCTTGATTCTTATTCCAAGAATCACATCCGCCTCCCCCATATCCTTCATTGAGAAGTTTGAGGACAAAAACTCTTTAGTTTTATCAACTTGATTTTGGTTAGTACCAAAAATCAACATATCATCAACATACAAGCAAATGATGACTCCTCCTTTACCAGTTTCATCAAATTTGCAGTATACACATTTGTCTGATTGATTCAACATAAATCCATTTGACAAAATAACCTCATCAAACTTAGGATGCTACTGTTTAGGTGCTTGTTTGAGTCCATACAACGACTTAATTAACTTAGACACTTTATGCTCATTACCTGGCATTACAAATACTTCTGGTTGCTTCATATATATTTCCTCCTCCAAATCACCATTTAAAAATACTGTTTTAACATCCATTTGATGGATCACTAGATTGTGTGTAGCTGCTAAAGCTATCAACAATCTAATAGTGGAGATACGAGAAACAGGTGCATAGGCATCGAAATAATCAATCCCTTCTTTCTGTTTAAAGCCTTGGATTACCAATTGAGCCTTAAATTTGTCGATTGTTCCATCAACTTTCATATTCCTTCTGAAGATCCACTTGCACCCTAAAGGTTTACAACCATGTGACAGATCTGATAAGACCCATGTATTATTTTCCATTATTGATCCTATTTCATCATCTACAGTCTCTTTCCAGAAAGCAACATCTCGGGAATTCATAGCTTCATCAAAAGACTTTGGACCCTCTTCTATACTGTAACAGTAAGAATATTGAGTTCCAATTTTATCTCTTAATCCCTTAACTAAGAATAGTTGAAAATCAGATCCATATGATTTAGCTACCCGAGATCTTTTACTTCTCCGGGGTTCAAGGGTTTCATTTGGAGGTTCACTTTCTAACTCTCCAAACCGAGTTCCATTAGAGCTAGATGGTATGTCCTTTGGTCTAGGTATTGAGGAGAAACGGTTCTCATCATATATTACATCTCTTGATTCTATAACTGAATTAACAGATATATAATCATTAGGTTCAATAACATAAAGCCTATATGCCTTGGAATATTCAACATATCCAATGAAGATGCAATCAATACCCTTTTCACCCAAGTCTTTCTTTTTGGGTTCCAGAAGTCTTATGACTGCCCGACAGTCCCAAACTCGCATATAAGACAAGTTAGGCCGTTTCTTATACCAAATTTCATATGGGGTGATCTTGTTATTTTTGTTTGGAACCCTGTTCAACAAATAACAAGCTGTTAACATGGCCTCCCCCTAAGATCCCTCACTCAAACCCAAGTAGGATAACATAGAGTTGACTGTTTCCTTTAAAGCTATATTTTTCCTTTCGCACACACCATTTTGTTGTGGTGTATAAGGAGCCGTAGTTTGATGAAGGATTCTTACAAATTGGAAATAACTAGGATCATAATATTAACCACCTGTATCTGTGCGTAAAGTTTTAATTAAACTGTTTTGTTGTAACTCTACCTCAATTTTATAGAAAATTTATCTAAGGCTTCATCTTTAGCATGCAATAGATAAACATAACAAAATCTAGAGGCATCATCTATATATGTAACAACATATTTCTTGTTTCCTATTGATGGGGTTGTATGGAAATCACATAGATCACTATGTATCAATTCTAGCAATTCAGAATTCCTTTTTATATCTCTAAAAGGTTGTCTAGTGATCTTTGTTAACATGCAAGTATTACATTTTTCCAAGTTCATGTCAAAGGAATGTATTAGACTATCTTTACACATATTATGCAAGCATTTATAATGAACGTATCCTAGACGAGCATGCCATAATTTTGAATCAACAATATGGGAATAAGCCATATAAACAGAATCAATATTACTAGGAACTTTATTAAGATTTAACATAAACATGCCATTATTATAATATCCAAAACCAATAAATACACCATGTCTTGATAAGATATACTTATCAGATTCATAGACCTCCTTGTAGCCACACTTATTCAACATAGGGTCAGACATTAGGTTCTTCCTAAGCCACGATACATACACAACATTAAACAAAGTAATTGTTTTTCCAGAACTAAATTCTATTACAACATTTCCACGTCCAAGTATTGGTTTGGTTGACGCGTCGCCCATATGAAGAACGGAACCATCATCTACTAGATGAAAGGTATCAAACCAGCAACGATCCTTACATGCATGACAAGTTACACCCGATTCAATCCACCAAGCGATTTCATCATCCTGTACATAACATATTTCAGAAATATGTGATACATAACTAGTAACAGGAATTATAACATGATCAAAATTTACATGATCAATAATTAGACCTTGTTGTGGAGTTGGGTCCTTAGACCCTTGTCCCGATCCAGAACCGCCTGAACCATTGTTCCCTTTACCACGACAATCCCTCTTAAATGACCAGGTTTGCCACACTTCCAACAAGCCCCCTTTGGCTTTTTGTTGTTGGAACGTTCTTATTATCATTGAACTTTCTTTTGTTTCCCTTGGAATTTTTGTTGTTTTTCTTATTCTTATCATCTTCAACCATATTCACAGAAGATGATCCAACAATTTCCTTGCCCTTTCCTTTGCCACTGTCTTCCATCCTTAGAGTTTCCTCTATACGGAAGTGGCTGCCAAGTTGTACAAGAGACAACTCTTCTTTGTTGTGTTTTAACATGTGTTTAAAATCCTTCCTTGATGGTGGAAGTTTGTCTATGATACTAGACACTGAGATAGACTCGTCCATGTGCAAACCATGTTGGGTGTATTAACCCAGAATTCGAAGGAGTTCGTGATATTTTTCCATCACAGACCTTGAATCAACCATTCTATAATTGTTAAAATTACTAACAAGAAACTTCTTACTAGAAGAATCTTCAGCCATGTATTTTGACTCAAGTTGATCCCATAATGCCTTCGCTGATTCCACGTTTTGGTATACATCAAATAAAGCATCAGAAATACCGCTCAAGATGTGCCCATGACATATGTAATCATCGTTCTCCCACTTGTATCACTTCCTTGTCTGTTCTAGTGTCTCCTCTTCAACAATTTATGGCATAGGGGCACTCACAACATACACAACCTTCAAAGTAGTGAGAAGGAAACGCATCTTCTTCTGCCAGCGCCTGAAATCACTGCCCTCAAACTTGTCTAACTTTCCAAACTTCGTCGTCATATCTTTCACCGAATCAGCCATGATTAAAACCAGAGAAATACTTCAATCTTTGTTAGTTTTCATGGGTGGTAATAATCAACAATCCAAATATTTCTCTGAATCGTGAATAGATCACTTTCAGATTAAAGTATTTCGACCCTATAATAAGTGTGAAAACACTTATCCTTTTGCCACTTATTTCCAATATTAACGAGACCAAAACGTGTATTTTATGTCGTAAAAGTCAGAATTATGCGTGGTTTGTGTTTTTATTGTGTTTCAGGATAACAATATGAACATGGAAGAAAACACAGGCTTTCACGGGCTTTTATCGAAGAAAAAAGCAAAAGACGAAGTCAAAATATCAAAAGTGCAAGAAGAACGGAAATCAAAGGCCTATTCTGAAGATTTATCGAAGAGAAATTCTAAAGACGGAAGTTTAACAAAGTCGAAGAACCAAGTCTACTAAAAGAAGAAAAATAGAAGACGAGTTCAAGTTATCATTCGACTAATCCCGAGACAAAGTCGAGAAAAACGAGAAATTAAAAGACGAGAAAGAGAAAGAAAGAAGGAAGCAATATACCTCCCCTCTCCTATAAATATCCTCCTAATGCTTCATTAGGGGGGTGTTAGTTAGTTTTTTTTAGCCACTTTTAATTTTCTAGTTTTCATATCTTTAGAGAGAAGTAGGTGTTTTCTACTTTCTCTCTCTAGATTTCTTCATCTTTTCTTTCAAGATTTAAGCTTTCATTTTATCATGTATTTTGGAATCATTAATCTACAAGTTCGAGTTTAAGCTTTTCATTATTGATCTTCTTCAACCTTTCTTTATTTTTGATTTGTTTTTTATTCGAGATAATCTTAGATCTTGTTTCATCTTGATATTTATGTGATTAAAAAGTTTATCTTTTTGTTCATATCTAAGTTTTTATACGATTTGAGCTTTGAGCTTATTATGTTTTTTTGACTTATTTAGTATTTAGCTTATTTACTTTTAAGTTTTCTTAAAAGTTTCGTTTTTTTAAGGTTTGTTTTAAAAGGTTTGCTTATTTAGATTTTTGAAAGTTTCTTACTCGTGCTTATTTAACTCTTTCATTATTTATTTTGTTAAGTGTCGGATTGTGCTTATTAAAAAAGGAGAGCTTATTTGTTTTGCTTATTACGAATTACATTCCGCCGGAAAAGGGTTTACCTTTTCCGACAGTTATTCTGACGGCTTCCATCGGATTAGGGATTTTATTCCGACCATTATTCTGATACTTTTATCGAAAAAAAAGGGTTTTGGATTCCGTATCGATTTTCCGATCAACATTCCGACCATAGTGATCATTCATACATTCCGATAGAGTTGTTTTTCCGATAGTAGTGATTCCAATAGTTTTACAGTGCATTATTCCGATACTATAGTAGTTATTCCGATTGGATTTCTTTTGACACATTCCGACGGAGCATTCCGACGGGTTCATTCCGATTGTATTCCGACAGGGTTATTCTGATGGGATTCCGATAGTGGGTATTCCGACGGGTGGAGTTTTACTTTTCTTATTTCTAGTTAATTTTCAAGTTTTCTTTTTCCACCAATTAAGGGTAGATTTCTCGTTTATTTTTAATATCTTTTACGTTTATGTTATTTGTAGACTTAGATAATCAAGCTCCCTCTTTTAGTGACCAATTATAATAATTCCACCAAAATCGTGATCAATTCGATTAGATACCGAGAACGATTGAGTACACATATGCTAAGCATTGCTAAATCCATTTATCAAATGGCGCCGTTGCCGGCTCTTCTCGTAAAGATTAACGGTTTTTAGTGTGAAAAATTGGATTTTGGGATCCGTTCTTTTGGGAACGTTATTTTCAAGCCCAAAAATTTTCAAAAATCCTAAAAAATATAAAATTAAAAAAAAAATCCAAAAACAATAAAAAAAAGACAAAAAAACCCAAAAATATTTTATTTCATTTTAGTGTATGCGTACTCGATCTACGTCTTATTCTGAGCCCGAGACTCTTAGAGACATAGATATGTCCGGTGTGCATAACAATAATAACAACCCACCTCACAACAACATGAACAATAATAAAAACAATGTCCCACAACCCGACCTACGCACAATGGAGGAGCTATGTCAACCAACCATGAACGGACGAGGTGGACCGATTGCGCCGATGCAAATCACGGCTCCTGAATTTTTGTTGAAGCATCACATGATCTAACAAGTTCAAAACGCTTGTCCTTTTCGCGGATTACTGGATGATGATGCCAACAAACACCTCGATAAATTCATAAACGTCACTCAAAGCATGAAATTACCCGGTGTTTCCATGGATTTTCTTCGCCTTCACCTTTTTCCACACACTTTATCCCACCATGCCGAAAAATGGTTTGGTCGTCTTCCCAAAAAATCAATTCATACATGGAATGACATGAATCAAAAGTTTTTGTCGCGCTACTTTCCACCATCCATGGTCACTAGTCTTCGCAACCAAATCAGTGGTTTCACTTAAGAACCTGATGAGTCTCTTTTCGATGCTTGAGAATGTTACAATGTCTTGATCGACCGTTGTCCGAACCATAACATGCTCCCCGTTACTTTGATAGATACTTTCTATAATGTTTTAACTTTTCGTGATCGTTACACGATTAATGCTGCCTTCGGTGGTACATTCATGAAGAGAAGACATGAGGAGTGTAGAGAGCTTATAGAGAACATGACCACTCACCACAAAAATTGGGATTCATCTGCAACTTCAAGGAATAACCCGAGGGCCAATGTTTCTTCTACATCCTCCAACCCAGAGATAACCGAACTTACCCGCCAAATAGCCGAGATGAACAAAAACTTCTTAACCATGGCTACAAACCAATTTCAACAAGCTAAAGCTGTAGCAACTTCTTGTGGGATTTGTGGGGGTTCTCATTTATACACGATTGTCCTTCTACTCATGACAATCCGGAAAATGTGTATGCCACTAACGGTAACTTTTCTACGGGAGGCTATCATGCTCGTCCTCAAGGTGACCGCAATTTGCTAAGTTATCGTTGAAACAACTTCCTTTCACCACCCGGTTTTCCTCCTCAAAACCAAAACAATTTCAATCCCAACAATCAAAACCAAACTCGAGCTCCTAATCAATATCAAACCCAAAGAAACCCATATCCACCTCAAGGAAACAATCAAGTTTACCAACAACCCGCTTATCAACCACCTGCCTACCATGATCCTCCTTCCAACCAACCCACCGCATTTAATCACGAGGTTGAAACTCACATGAGGACTTATGACGCGCTGGTGAAGAATCTTCAGAGTCAAATCATCAACTTGAAAGGGGATATGGCGAAACAAGGGAATGATCTTCGAGCAGATATGCGAAACTCTTTAAGTAGTCAAACGAATGACTTAAGGGATATGATGGCTAGTTTCTTCCCAAGTAATCAAGCCTAGTTTGGGTTCTTTTCCGAGTAACACCATTGCTAATCCAAGAGGGGAGATGAAAGCAATCACCACCTGAAATGGCAAAGGTTTAAAGGAACCCGAGATTCCTACACCTACTCCGGTGATTGTGATAAAGGAAAACAAGCCCCCTTCATCGATTCCTCCACCTTCTATTTCTACCCCTCCACCACCGAAGGATGTGAGTGAGAATTCAATTCCAAAGCCTTCATCTCAATCCGACATACCTTACGCTTCAAGGTTGAGGAAAGAGAAGTTGAAGAACAAGGATGATATTCAAGTTTCGAACTTTCTCAAAATGTTTTATAAATTGAATTTCAACATCTCCTTTGTCGAGGCTCTCGCTCACATGCCGAAGTACGCAAAAATGTTTAAAGATCTTCTCAGTGATAAGGAGAAACTCCTTGATATCGCTCAGACCCAACTTAATGAGAATTGCTTCGCGGTTCTCTTAAGGAAATTACCAACTAAAGTTGGTGATCCGGGTCACTTTCTCATTCCCTGTAACTTCCCCGGGGTACAGAATTGTATGGCCCTAGCCGATCTAGGTGCTAGTATAAACTTAATGCCATTAAGTGTTTGGAAACATTTATCTCTACCCGAGCTAGTCCCCACATGAATGACATTGGAATTAGCTAACCGTACGGTTGCTTATCCAGTGGGGATAGCCGAAGATGTCTTCATCGGTGTCGACAAATTCACCTTTCCGGCGGAATTTGTTGTCGTTTACTACGATATGGACCCCCGTGTTCCATTAATCGTTGGACGTCCATTCTTGAGGACCGGTCACACTCTCATTGATGTAGCCGCGGGCGAACTAATCATGAGAGTTGGTGACGATAAAATCGTCTTCAACATGGGTAAACTTTCTAAGCAACCTTCTTAATACGAGAGCGTTAATTTCATTGACGTTCTTAATGAGGCTTGTGAAGAACACTTCAAAGACGCTTGTAATAGTGTTTTTTCTTCTCTACCCATTGTTGAGACCGTTGCCTCTATTGCTCCATCATTGACTCCATTTGGAGAAAGTGATTTCCTTTTGAAAGAATTTGAAGCAACTTTAGGGGACGTGGACTTACAATATGACGATTCTCCCACCGATTGGGAAGAAGACATTCGTACCATTGAGAAACTTCTCAATGAGGACCATATTTCTCCACCTTCTCCTAAGGATGTTACAATCGATGATCCAAATTTGACTAAACCTTCAATCAACAATCCTTCGGATTTAGAGCTTAAGGATTTACCGTCTCATCTCAAATACGTTTTCCTTGAAGACAATAAGAAGTTACCCGTCATCATTGTAAAGGACTTAAAAGAAGATGAAAAATCTCGACTTATCGATGTGCTCAAAAATGAAAGAAGATTAAACCCGCAATCCAAAGCCAAAGAAGGGTTAATCCAAAAACTCATGATGTCATCAAGAAAGAAGTTATCAAACTTCTAGATGCCGGAATGATTTACCCTATTTCGGATTCGCCATGGGTTAGTCCCGTCCATTGTGTGCCTAAGAAAGGCGGAATAACCATTGTTCCCAATGAAAACAATGAGTTGATTCCTACTCGACTTGTCACGGGTTGGCGAGTTTGCATCGACTATGGCAAGCTCAATGATTCCACTCGTAAGGATCATTTTCCTCTTCCTTTCATGGATCAAATGCTCGAGCGTTTAGCTGGTAGTGACTACTATTGCTTCTTAGATGGTTTCTCTGGGTATTTTCAAATTCCCATCGATCCAAAAGACCAAGAGAAAACCACAATTACTTGTCCTTATGGAACATTTGCTTACAAAAGAATGCCTTTCGGCTTATGCAATGCTCTTGGGGGTTTCCAACGGTTTCCATGACATGGTTGAAGAAACTATGGAAGTCTTTATGCATGATTTCTCGGTCTATGGTGATTCTTTCTCTACTTGCTTTGCCAATTTAGAACGTATGCTCAAACGGTGTAAAGACACTCGTCTCGTTCTTAATTGGGAAAAATGCCATTTCATGGTAAAAGAAGGTATTGTTCTTGGTCATAAAATTTACAAAGCCGGTCTTGAAGTCGACCGTGCTAAAGTCGATGTGATTGCTAAATTACCTCCTCCTTCAACCGTGAAGGGAGTGAGAAGTTTCCTTGTTCACGCGGGCTTCTATCGTCGATTCATTCAAGATTTTTCTAAGATCGCTCGCCCGATGACCCACCTCTTGGAAAAAGATACTCCTTTTATCTTTTCTAAAGAGTGTCTCGAATCTCTTAATCTTCTTAAGGATAAATTAACTAAGGCACCGGTCTTGGTTACCCCTAATTAGGAGTTACCTTTTGAATTGATGTGTGATGCTAGAGATTTTGCTATTGCAGCGGTTTTGGGACAAAGAGTGAACAAACACTTCCAACCAATCCATTATGCTAGCAAGACAATGACGGGGGCTCAATTGCATTATACCACTACAGGAAAAGAGCTTCTAGCTGTAGTTTATGCTTTTGAGAAGTTCTGCCCCTATCTTGTTCTTTCCACCACCATTGCCTATACCGACCATTCCGCGTTGAAGTACTTGTTAACTAAACAAGATTCTAAACCAAGACTTCTTCATTGGGTTTTACTCCTACAAGAATTTAAAATCGAAATTCGTGATAAAAAGGGAGCGGAAAATCTAGCCGCAGATCATCTTAGTAGACTCGAGGATCCTTATCAAGGGGAGCTCCCAAATCAAGAGATTAATGACTATTTTCCCCTTGAGGCCTTGATGTCTATTAACTCCAATCTTGATGAAACCCCATGGTTTACGGACATTGCAAACTATTTGGCGGGTGGAATTCTCATGGAAGGGTTAACGTCCCAACAAAAGAAAAAGTTCTTTAAAGACATTAAGCACTATTTTTGGGATGACCCTTACCTTTTCAAAAAATGTGCGGATCTTGTCATTCGTCGGTGTGTTGATGGGCCGGCAGCTTTACTAATCCTAGAAGCTTTCCACAAAGGACCCACCGGTGGTTACTTTGGTCCTAACTATACCACAAAGAAAGTTTTCGACTCTGGATTTTATTGGCCCACCATTTATCGTGATGCACACGAAATGGTTAAGCATTGTGATGCTTGCCAACACCAAGGCAAGATCACACATAAAGATGAGATGCCTCAAAATTTCATACAAGAATGTGAAATCTTTGACGTATGGGGTATCGACTTTATGGGTCCATTTCCATCATCCAAAGGGAACAAATACATCCTCGTAGCCGTTGACTACGTATCTAAATGGGTTGAAGCAAAGGCTCTCCCTACGAACGATGCGAGGGTGGTTGTGAACTTTTTGAAACAACTTTTTGCTCGATTCGTTGTTCCTCGTGCTATCCTCAGTGACCACGGGACTCATTTTTGCAATGATCAATTTGCTCGAGTCATGGCTAAGTATGGTTTCAATCACCGTCTTTCCACCACTTATTATCCCCAAACAAATGGTCAAGCCGAGATTTCTAACCATGGACTGAAGATAATTTTAGAGCAAACTATGGGAGAGAATCGTGCCTCGTGGGCCGATAAGTTAGATGATGCTCTGTGGGCTTTCCGTACCGCATATAAGACACCTATTGGTTGCACTTCATATCCTCTTGTGTACGGGAAGGCATGCCACCTCCCTATTGAGTTGGAGCATAAGGCTTATTGGGCCTTGAAGTGGGCTAATTTTGATATCAACAAAGCCGGTGATCTTAGGAAGATTCAACTCAACGAGATTAATGAACTGAGGAATGAAGCTTATGAGAATTCATTGATCTACAAGGAGAAAACCAAGCTCATTCGTGATACTAGGATTAAGAACCGAGAGTTTCACATAGGTGATCAAGTTTTACTTTTTAAATCTCGGTTGAAATTTTTTTTGGGCAAGCTTAAGAGCCATTGGTCTGGTCTATTCACCGTCGCTAAAGTCTTTCCTTATGGCACCATTGAGCTTTCTCAACCAAATGGGCCTAATTTTAAAGTGAATGGCCAGCGTGTGAAGTTGTACTTTGGTGAGGACATCTCTCATGAGATGATTTCATCCCTCATTATGTTTCCCTTGAATTAGTTCTGGGTCGAGTCAAGCTCGTGACTCGGTTAACAAAAACAAACGCTTCTCGGGAGGCACCCGTTGATCTATCCTTTTTACCCGTTTTCATAATAAGTGTAGGGGGGCTACATAGGGTTTGTTGTCTTGTTTCTTATGATGTGCAGGGATTAAAGTTTCAAAGAGCACTTTTGATGACATTTGACGACCCGTGATCCTGTGTACCCGTCTTCTCGGTTCTATCCTAAACTGTCATGATTCAATATTTCATATCTTATATGCTCACATTGAAATCACTATCGTTGTCCTTCTCTTAGCAAGATTTAAACAAAGTGCACAATGTCCCACATGCTTAAACATTTAGGACAATGTTTATATCAAGTGCAGGGGGGACTTCTATCAAAGTAAGTGGGTTTTTCCATTAATTTGTCCTCATTTTAACCGGAAAATTTTATTTTTCGACATTTTTCAAAGTTTTTAATCTATTTTGGCCTAGTAGTTTTTCCTTTGTTATCACTATTTACTTTCTTTGCTAAAATAAAGTTTAATAAAGTGGTTTAAATTTTTCAACGTCATGAATCTTTTGACTCAACCCGAGTTTACTTATCTAAGTTTACTCTAGCTAGTATCCTTAACGTGTTTAAGTCAAGTTTTGCTAGGCTTTTATATAGGGAACTTTAAAACGCGAATGTCTTAACTCTTACGGGTTAAGAAAAAGAACTGTTCGCAAGTTCCTATAATTGATCCTAGAAAGTCGTTTATCAAGGGAACTTTAAAATGCGAATTCTGAACTTGAAAAAGTCTAAGAAGTTGCAAGATCCTATAGACGACTTGAAAACCCAAAACTTTGATTTAATTGGCTAAGCATCCACGAGTCTCATTCCTTGAGATTTTATATTGTGGAGAACGAGAGATGATAGAGTCAGTTATAAGTTTGGTATTCTTTCATGAATTTATGTGAGTTAATTATGAGCTTCTTCTCCCATCGCTTGTTAATAAATTTAATTGCAATAAGTAAGGTTGTACGATTTGAAAAGTTACTTAGCTTCTAGCACAAGATCGTTTAAAAGTTGCTCGATATTAATTAGAGTTCATAGCCAAGGCATAACTTATTGAAGCGGGATGCGAAGATTGGCGAGTTCGAAAAGGCCCTAACAAGGCATGAGGACTACATTTTGTTGCTAAAGATCCCAAGTGATGTGAAGAATCATTTATCAAAAATCAATATGAAGGATCGAGACACGCGACGAAAAGAAAATACTCCCCTAAAGATCATGGAGAAGTCTATCCAAAAAGAACCTAGCAAGGTATGAGGATAAATAGATCCAAGTCCTAAAAGGAGGCGAATCGTTGTATATCAAATTCCAAAGTAAAGATTGGAGAAAACTGAAGAAGTCGTGGTCCAAGTATGAAGAATCTCTCAAAAACTTCAAGAGAAGAAATTCCTATTATGAAGAGAAGACCATTATTTCAAGAACGTCTCTCAAGATTCGAAGTATGAAGTTGCTGCCGAATATCTGTCCGAGAAAGGTCTCAAATCGTGAAGCGAGTTATGCCAAGATATGAACTTTAAGAGGTCCCGAGAAGCAGTTTTAAAATATTTTGTCCTTTAGCTAACTATTGATTAAATCGTCCCACTTTATTTTCGGCCTAAATAAACTATCGAAATAAGTCAAACAATGCATCTTCGTGATCATTAGACAATCATAAAATATAAGAGATACACCTAGGAATAAGGGAGTCTAAGTGAATAATTGGGCCACATGAGTTTGTGTTAGTTTACTAACTTATAATAGCAATGATCTCGTTTATAAGCTTGGTGTGGGAAACGTGAAACTTGAGGGTAATAATCATTCATGACAACCAAAACCCCAATGTAAGTCTTTGATTTCTTTACTTTTTTTGTATATATTTATATCTTTTTAATTTCCTTAGTGTTTAGTATTTAATCAAGGCCAAAGTAGGTTAATTATGATAGAAAATGTAAACCGTGCTTTGAAATTAATGCATTGCATGAGGGCATTGCAATGGTCAAGTGTAGGGGATTTAATAAGTGTGAAAACACTTATCCTTTTACCACTTATTTCCAATAATAACGAGACCAAAACGTGTATTTTATGTCGTAAAAGTCGGAATTATGCGTGGTTTGTGTTTTTATTGTGTTTCAGGATAACAATATGAAAAAGGAAGAAAACACGGGATTTTATCGAAGAAAAAAGCAAAAGACGAAGTCAAAATATCAAAAGTGCAAGAAGAACGGAAGACAAAGGCCTATTCTGAAGATTTATCGAAGAAAAAGTCTAAAGACGGAAGTTTAACAAAGTCGAAGAACCAAGTCTACTAGAAGAAGAAAAATAGAAGACGAGTTCAAGTTATCATTCGACTAATCCCGAGACAAAGTCGAGAAAAACGAGAAATTAAAAGACGAGAAAGAGAAAGAAAGAAGGAAGCAACATACCTCCCCTCTCCTATAAATACCCTCCTAATGCTTCATTAGGGGGATGTTAGTTAGTTTTTTAGCCACTTTTAATTTTCTAGTTTTCATATTTTTAGAGAGAAGTAGGTGTTTTCTACTTTCTCTCTCTAGATTTCTTCATCTTTTCTTTCAAAATTTAAGCTTTCATTTTATCTTGTATTTTGGAATCATTAATCTACAAGTTCGAGTTTAAGCTTTTCATTATTAATCTTCTTCTACCTTTCTTTATTTTTGATTTGTTTTTTATTCGAGATAATCTTAGATCTTGTTTCATCTTGATATTTATGTTATTAAAAAGTTTATCTTTTTGTTCATATCTAAGTTTTTATACGATTTGAGCTTTGAGCTTATTATGTTTTTTGGCTTATTTAGTATTTAGCTTATTTAGTATTTAGCTTATTTACTTTTAAGTTTTCTTAAAAGTTTCGTTTTTTTAAGGTTTGTTTTAAAAGGTTTGCTTATTTAGATTTTTGAAAGTTTCTTACTCGTGCTTATTTAACTCTTTCATTATTGATTTTGCTAAGTGTCGAATTTTGCTTATTAAAAAAGGAGAGCTTATTTGTTTTGCTTATTACGAATTACATTCTGCTGGAAAAGGGTTTACCTTTTCTGACAGTTATTCCGACGGCTTCCATCGGATTAGGGATTTGTATCCGGACCATTATTCCGATACTTTTATCGGAAAAGGGTTTTGGGATTCCGATCAACATTCCGACCGTAGTGATCATTCATACATTCCGATAGAGTTGTTTTTCCGATAGTAGTGATTCCGATAGTTTTATTGTGCATTATTCCGATACTATAGTAGTTATTCCGATTGGATTTCTTTTGACACATTCTGACGGGTTCATTCTGATTGTATTCCGACAGGGTTATTCCGATGGGATTCCGATAGGGGGTATTCCGACGGGTTGAGTTTTACTTTTCTTATTTCTAGTTAATTTTCAAGTTTTCTTTTTCCACCAATTAAGGCTAGATTTCTCGTTTATTTTTAATAGCTTTTACGTTTATGTTATTTGTAGACTTAGATAATCAAGCTCCCCCTTTTAGTGACCAATTACAATAACTTCACCAAAACCGTGATCAATTCGATTGGATACCGAGAACGATTAAGTACACATATGATAAGCATTGCTAAATCCATTTATCACCCTATATGCCTCGAGTATCACGAAATTCTCAATTGGATAAGACAGAGAAATTACACTTATGTGCCGTTTGGTTGGGGCATATTGGAGGATATTGGGGGGATATTCAAAATTTTGACATTTTAATTTTTTCCAAATATTGTGTTTGGTATGACTAACGAAGGAATTTTAAATTCCCCGAATTCCCAAAACGAAGGATATTGAAATTATTCCAAAAAGTGAGGAATTTTAATTTACTTGAAAATCTTATTTTATAAACTTTTTTTCTAATAATTTTTATTCGTGTTTTTATGTTTATATAAAAAACTATAAAATTTAAAAAAATTATATAAAAAATTTTTTTTCGGTTTTTACTCTTTTAAATAGCAAAAATAAAATTTATATTAAAAATTTATAGAAATTTTTTTATAAAATTTATAGTAATTTTTAATAAAATTTATAGGATTTTTTATAAAATTTATATAAATTCTAAAAAAAATTATTGAAAATTGTAAAATTATATTTTTTTAAAAAAATTTATATAAGTTTTTATAAAGTTTTTTTTAACTTTTTATAAAATATCTATTAAAATTTTATAAACTTTATATAAATTTTTTATAAATTTTTTATAAACATTAAATAAATTTTTATAAAATTTAAATAATTTTTTTATAAATTTCTTTTAAAAATATATATAAATTTTTTTATAAAATATATATAAAAAGTTAAAATTCGATTTTTAATTCTTAAGAAATTTTTATAAGATTTATATATATATTTTTATAAAATTTATATAAATTTTTTATAAAAGGTTATATAAACTTTTTATAAAATTTAATGAATTTTTTTATAAAATTTATATAAAGTTTTTATAAAATTTAATGATCTTTTTATAAAAATTTTATAAAATTTATATAAAAATTTTATAACTCTATTTATAAAATTTATAGAATGTTTTTTACAATTTATTTAAATTTTATAAAAACATTCTATAAATTTTTTTATAAAATTTATATAAGAAGTGAACATTTTATTTTTACTCTTTTAAATAAAAAAATTTGTCTAAAAAAAATTTATCCGTTAATTGGTTTAATACAAATTCAAGAGTTCAAACTATTACAAATTTGTGTCAACCAAAAAAGATTAGGCATTTTAAATTCTTGGGAATTCTAATTTACTAGATATTAGAATTCCAGAATTTTAAAATCTTGAACCAAACTGCCCCTTAGTCTCTAAGGCACGAGAGATTTAAGCAATACACAGAAATTCGTTGTGTTGGTTCTATTCTGAAAAGAACAAGTTTCTGTTTCTATGAAGAAAACAAAAATGACAGTTATTGTTTGTTGATAACTGTTACAGTGATTGACATACCTTTTCACAAAAGAATATGACGGTTGGGATGGGGAAAAACCGATTTTCACACAACAACTGTAAACACAGAATGCTAAGTTGTAAGGGGCTTCTGCCAGCAAGGGGCTTTGCGCCTTGACCCCCGCATTTGTTCGTGGCGGCATCAAGTTAGCTAGAACGAGCGTGCACTCCGCACTCTCCATACTCGACTGTAAGCTATACTTGATTAAGCCATTGATCTCAAGTATATCACAATTACACAAAATAAATGTGATGACACTAAAATCACCAACATAGACTTACTAAATTAATTAAAAACCCTTATTAATATAACATATTTGGTTGTGTTTGGAAACACGTAGCAGTAAGCAGTTGTATGAGCAGAAGCAATAAGCAGTAAGCAGTAGCAGTTAGTAGGAGCAGTAAGCAATAGCTGTTTGTTAAATAAAGTGTTTGGTAAACGTAGCAGTAACAGTAATTATACATTGTAAAATTACTTAGAGGACATGTACACATTAATATAAATGTTCTTTAAATAAAGAGAATGGTATATATGTAATTTAAAAATCAAAACGCTAGCGGTTAGATCAAAATGCTTGTTTCGAAACTAGGTTGAATATTCGAAACTAGGTTGAATATTCGATTTCGAACTCTCATTAAAGGTAACATTTGACATTTTTTTCGATGTTTAACTGTCTCATTAGACCTCGTTGATTAACTGATTGTAGGTTAACATGTAGCATGCTTTTTTCCATATGCAAAATTACTGTAGAGGTTAGCGAGATAGAGCTAGGGTCTGCACGAACATGTACTTCGTGCACTACCCGTAATGTAAAACCAAAATCTTGAAATCTCGAGTTTAAAATCACAATAATATTAGCTCCTTGAGTCCAAAAAGTTTTGTCTACCGAGGTAAAGAAATATAGATGCCTATGGAGACGGTTTTGCTCTTTGGCCTGATTAATGTTTTCTTTAAATTTTGCGAATAATACTACTTTTGGAAGTAGGCGGTTGTATTAGGACATGTTAAAATGGTGGAGATGGAATGATTTTTTGGACTGATGAAGTAGTATATTTATTTATGAAAATCACATTTGCGTAACAGAAAAACTTGTCATGGGGAAAGGAGATAAACAGGGTGGAGTTTTGGTGATGGTGGGCAAGGATATCCAGCTGCAGAACCCATTGACAATGTTAAAGACTAGTTTCTTAGAATGTGAGACGATAATCAGGAACTGGTGTGTCAAACAGTCTTTACCTGCCGCGGTTGCTGCTGTAACTTCCTTTGGACTTATTGCAGGTGGCGTCTCGGGTTACTATCTTAGTACAGACATTCCGCTCAGAATCAATTCAAAGGTAACAACGACTTTACCTTACATTCTACCTTAGTTTCTGTACATAGATCGTTAATCTGCATACAAGTGCAGTACTTTTTAATTCCCTGAATGTTTGAATTTGTATATATCTATGTAATATAAGTGACTAGTGTTTTACAAAAACAATTTTGTATGTGAAGTCGCCAATAGGACCCGTTTTTTTTGGAGGAGGGCGCTTGCTACAGGCTCGTAATCAGGCTGTTTTAATCGGTGCTAAATCAGGCATATCATATTTCATGGAAAGATTAAGAGGCAAGGAGGATATCGAGTCAAGGTAAGCCTATTTATAGTTCCCTACTAGTGTAAAGATATGAATGTTATCATATTCCTTGTAACAGAACTATTTGTGCGTGACACTCAGTTATCAATTGTAATTTGTTCCGTTTATAGTTCGAGTGGCTAGAGACTTATTTTCATAAAATCTTAGGGATATGAAACTGATTATATGGTTAATTCACAATAATCAGAATTTGGTGTTTGGATAATGGGTAATCCTTCTCGAATCATAATTGCAGCAAGACTTATTATTTAGTACAAAACTAAAATTACCTATTTACTGTCTTTGATAACTTCTCATAGACATTTGGTCGTTGTTAATATTATGCAGTAAGATATTTGCTGAATATATAGATAGGATGCAATTTCCACATTTCGTTGATTTTCCCTCAAGCTTTTTTCAGTGCGTCACTCAACTTTTGTTTATTTTAGATTTAAACACGTTCATCAATTTATTGATCAACTCCATTATCTGTCTAAACGGTTTTTGTACAAACAGATGCTGTGAAAGCATAAATTAATAAAAATAAAGAAACGTATGGACTGCTAGAAAATGTTGTAAGGTTAACCTGCCAAAAATTTAAATATTGGTTATGGTGAACCCAAATTATTTCATTATATGATCATATATACTTGCGCACACTACATATAATTGCAACTAAAAAAAAACTACAGACGGTTTTACCAGATTATGATAAATTGGTATCATGTAATCAGTTTAATGCACATCCAAACGACCCTTTACTAGTTAAAGACCGATTGTGAATGCATATCACTATTCGATATCTTATAGTATCACTTGAGCCTTGAGGTAGATTCTTAAAACTTATTACTGTAGATAGCATAACTAAATAACATGCTGTTTCAGTTTGATTTATACTCATCTTTCATCGTCGTATCTCATTACAGTTTAGTGGCAGGTTTTGGTGCTGGAGTCATGGCCTCATTAGTTTGTGGCATATACGGTACCAATGCAATAAAAAATGGTGTTTACTATGCACTCTTTTATGGTGGTTCGTTCAAGGTAATCATGTTGCTTCTTCCTCCACCTTCCCTATTTTTGGGTCGTTAATTAGCTCTCATGGGTCAAAAAGGAAAAAGGTAAAAAGGTCAATTGCCCGCAAAGAGTGTTTTCTAATGCATACATGAGTTAATTTGGTGCAACAGGTAGAGATAATTATCATAAAAACCTTGATTTAAGTGCCAGGGGTATAAAACTTAACTGTTCCTTACCCAAACCCATGTGCAGGTAAACGAAAAATTGTCACAGCGACGAAAGAAGCAAGACTTGTATAAGAAAACGAAAGATATGTTATCTAGTCTTGACCTTAATCGTTATGAGAAGAACTTCAAAAAGGGCTTGCTAACAGACAAAACTCTTCCGTTGATTAATGACAGGTAAGTAGTAACGAACGATCTCTTTCTTTTCTATATGAATTCTAGTGGGCAACATATTAATAATTATTGTTTGTGATGTAATAAATGATTCAATCAGTGATCTGCAAGAGGTGAACATCCCTGTTGGAGCAAGAAGGCTAATTCTTGATCACATTCAAAGGTCTGACTGAACCTTTTCTTGCTTTCAAATTGGAACCTATTTTACCGCTTAAAGACAGCGGTTGAAATTGTTTTTACCTTCCATTTTCGTTTGTATAAAGTACGAGAAGAGACATTTAAATTGTTCATATATGAACATTGTGGACTATATTTTGCTTTGAAATATGCAATTGTCTCTTTTGAGATTATCTCGTTTAGTTTGACCGATGCAAGGTTTTAGACACGGTGAGGTATGCGGGGTGCAACATGCTGGCATAGGGTGACGACTCACACCAAAGAACATAGAATTCATATTAACCCGTACATGTGAGTTACCCTCTTAAACTGAGCTATAGCTAGTGTGGATTAATATATCGCTCCCAAGAAACACGTAATCATAATATGAATGATCAAATAACATTAAGCATAGCATTAGAACTTACTTGATACGAGAGAGACAAGATCACGTAACTTATACAGTTGCCGATTTAAGAGGAAGTTGGGAGATCTTTGGGGGTTTTGAAGAGAAGAATCGTGTGGAAATCATTTTCTATATCATTGTTACTCTGTTCCTAATCGTGTAACAATCTTTTAACTAAAGTACAAAATACATCCCTGTGATTTAAAAGAGTGTAGATTACATCATTCGTCAGTACTTCGGACATAATACATCCAGCCGTTACATACTTTGGGCAACCTACTTTGGACACGATACATCCCTTGGACGGATGATGCAAATATATTTTTCGTTAAGTACTAGCGAGGGTTTATAAATAATGATATTTTTACATTTTTTATTATAAAGGGATGTATCAAAAAAATATTATTTCTAAAAAAATTTATTAAAAAAAAGTAATTTTAATTGTTTTTTCAAAAAAAAAGTTTATTTTATTTTTGAAAAAAAGAAATTTAATTTTTTCAAAACCATTTTTTTTGAAAAAATTTAAAATCACTTTCTTCGGAAAAAAGTTTAAAAGTTAAAAAAATATTAAGTTTTTTTATTTTATAAAAATTTCAAAAAGCTAATTTTATTTTTTCCAAAAATTTTTAATTTTTGAAAAATGTAAAAAATATGGTTACAAAATTATTAAACATTTTTTTGAATCAAAATTAAATTACACTTTTTTTAAAAAAAAATTCCCTAACGTAAACTTTTTTCGAAGGAAATATAATTTTATTTTTCTCAAAAAAAATGGTTTCGAAAAATTAACTTTCTTATTTCGAAAAAAAACATTTTTTTTCTAGAAGAAAGTGTAATTTAAATTTTTTCTTTTAAAAAAGGTTCTGAAAAAAATAAACTTCTTTTTTTCAAAAAATTTTAACTTACTTTTTTTAAATAAAATTTTACCTTTTTAAAATTTTTTTTTTCGAAAAGTAACTAATTTTTTGGAAAATAAAAAAAAAATTCTGAAGAAATTGTACTTTTAAATTTAATAAAAAAATGGTTTCGAAAAAATTAAACTTCTTTTTTTCGAAAAGAATTAAACTTTTTCTGAAAAAAATTTAAAATTAATTAAAAAAAAAAACCTATTTCGATTTTTTTTAGTTTAGCGCAATATACACCCCTCTATAATAAAAAAGGTAAAAATATCATTATTTATAAATCCTCGTTAGTACTTAACGAAAAAAATATTTGCATCATCCGTTCAATGATATATCGTGCTTAAAGTATGTAACGGTTGGATGTACTATGTCCGAAGTACCGACGAGGAATGTAATATACATTTTTTGTAAATCACAAAAATATATTTTGTACTTCTCTTTGTTTTCACTTACTTTCCTGGGCAGTCCCGTGGTTTTTAGAAGGCCGTATACCAAAATTACAATGTACGTTCAAACAAAACAACGTTATGCATGTGTAATATAAGTTTAAATATAGCGGAAAAGTTGTTTTAGGAAAATCTTTAGCCAAATGGTCTAAATTTATCACATTAGTATTACTAAACCGCTTTAGTATCCTTCCACAATCCATAAAATGCCCTATAATTATAAAGTGTATTTGATATTTTCTAAGTATATTAGCAAAATATGTCAATTTTTAAACAAGAAAGATTCAAAATATGGATAAAAGTTAAAAGACTTTAAACTTAGAATAAATTACATGGATGGTCATGTGGTTTGGTCAAAATTGCAACTTTAGTTCCTCGACTTTTAAAGTTTCATAGATAGTCTCTAACTTTGAAAAGAATAACACACTTGATCCCTTCACCTCCAGTTAACTAGTGTTAAATAGACTTCATTATTATTTACATGTTAGTCATAGTTGTTAACAGTTGTTGCATCGTTCATCCCTTATTCTAACGGACATGTATAACTTAACTTTAAATTCGTTTTTGTGCGTTTCTTTTACCTCTTCGTTTGTTTTTAACGTTTTTCTCTCGATAAACTTAAAAAAATTCGAAAAAAAGAATGCTTTAAAAAAAATAAAGTTCAAAAAAATTATTTTAATTTCGAAAAATAAAAACTATTTCGAAAAAATTTAATTTCGAAAAAGATTTTAAAAAGGTTTGTTTTAAAAAAAATCAAAAAAATAATTTTAAAAAAACTTTTTTAATTACGAAAAATTTATTTTGAAAAAAATAAAAAAAAAATCAAAAAAATAAAAAAAAATCTGAAATATTAAGAATTTAGAATTTCAAAAACTTTTAGAATTTTAAACTTAAAACATTTTCTAAATCTTTTTTGAAATTATTTTTTTTAAATTAAATTATTTTCGAAAATACAATACATTTTTAAAAATTATTTTTTTCCGTGAAAACTTTTTCTAAATTATTTTTATTTCGAATTTCTTTTTCTAAATTATTTTGTTTTCAAAATTATTTTTTTTACAAAAAAAAACTACTTTTGAGAAAATAATAATTTTGAAAAAAAATAATTTAAAAAAAATCTCGGATTTTTTTTTAAAAATGTATTGTATTTTCAAAAAAAAAATAATTAAAATAAATTATTTTCGAAAAAGATTTAACAAGTATTTAAGATTAAAAAATATATATAATTTATATTATTTTCGAAAAAAATAATTTAAAATCGTAAGCTTATAATTCTAAAAGTTTTTGAAATTTTAAAATTTTAAAATTTCAGATTTTTTTGAAATTATTTTTTTCGAAATTATTTTAATTAATTTTTTTCAAAATTAATGTTTTGAAATTAAAATAAATTAGTTTCGAAATTATTACTTTTTTTCGAAAAAAACCTTTTTAATATATTTTTTGAAATTAATTTTTTTGAAATGTTTTTATTTTTCGAAATTAAAACAAATTTTTTGAACGTTAAATTTTTAACGATCTTTTTTCGAAATTTTTTAAATTCAACGAGAGCAAAGTTAAAAACAGATGAAAAAGTAAAAGAAACGGACAAAAACGAATTTAAAGTTAAGTTATACATGTTCCTTAGTATAAAGGATGAACGATGCAACAACGGTTAACAACAAGGACTAACATGTAAATAATAACGAAGTCTTTTTAACACTAGTTAACTGAGGGACCAAGTGTGTTATTCTTTTCCGAGTTAGGGACTATCCATGAAACTTTTAAAGTCGAGGGACTAAAGTCGCAATTTTGACCAAACCAAAGGGACCATCCATGTAATTTATTCTTAAACTTAAGAGTGTAAAGTGTAAATAATCAAAATTTTATCATCTTCCTCACGTACTTTACGACGCCTCCATGCTTATGAAACGTTCTGAAAACCACTTACATTAATCAGTTTTCTTCTAAAAATATTCGTTATATCTAAATATTCGATGTCTTTGACGAGATTTCTATCAGTTTTATGCTAAACAACAAATCAAAGGAGCACTTACGGGAAAATCTAGGGGTCCTTAACAAAATATGTGGTTATGTGCGGGTAATCACTCTGCACATGTTTAAATCCGGTCATGTTTACTTCGATTCAACAAATACTCACTTTTCACCTCTTTTTTTAATATAAAATATCCTGCAAAAGATAAATCGTTAAGCGAAAAAAATACACTCGCGACGAGAATTAAATCATCTTTCTCTAGAGGTGCACATGTATATACTTTCGACAAACTCTTTTTTTGATTTTTTTTCTTTAGTCACGTTTGAGAAAATCATATATGATTCGTATTACAATCATATATTATTTCATAAAATCATATTCGATTTCATAAAAACATATATGATTTCATAAAATCATATATGATTCGTGATACAAATCATATATTAAAACCGACCAATATAATATTGTTAAACGAATATTGTTAAACTGACTCAATAAAAATACTACCAATCCCTAATATTTAGTCATTTGATAACCCCAATCCTAAAAACTCACACCACCATCTGATAACAACTTTGTTAATCAAACGAACCATCATCTTTTCATATAATCATACTTAGTATTAGTGCAACTAATGCCTAAAAACATTATTTGTAATAATTAATATTTCTTAGTTTTGATCACGACAAAGTGTAAAAACATTTATCGTAAAAAAACCGTAAGACGAATTATTTAACAAACACTATCATTAAGGTAATAGTCATTCAAGTCTTATACAAACATATCTAATACAGTGATCATGGAAAGTGATTAACCTGAGACTCACATTTACACAAATGTGACAATATTTTTAATAAAATTTATTTTTAAGAAAATGTTTTATTAAAACGGAAAATGAAAATT
Organism: Glebionis coronaria; assembly: GCA_025667525.1. Lineage (NCBI taxonomy): Eukaryota > Viridiplantae > Streptophyta > Magnoliopsida > Asterales > Asteraceae > Glebionis > Glebionis coronaria. Next base: position 686,613,112 of record CM046874.1, read on the forward strand.
TGAATTTGGCATATTCCAAATGGTCTAAGAATATCCTCTTGAGGTACAAACTTCACCAGATGTCATTTTCCCACTAGAAGATATAAAGGAGCGGATTCTAGAGCCCGCATTCAATATTGATATTGAGTCGCCAACCTATTTATTAAGCCGCGGCTAGACTAGCCGTTGCACCTGCCTCCTATAAATAGTGGATCATTTCTCCATTTCCCAATGACCCTTTTTGGACATATTTCTACTTCTTATCTTCTTTCTATGATTCTAGTCATTAGTAAATGATCACTTAATGTGTTA